>CM068983.1:17578392-18890629 GCA_035357415.1 Ophraella communa
AATTCGAATCGCCAACAAATGGGAAACCAACGATGGACCCATCATACCCACCTATACCAATAACGAGGTAAGAAATATTCAGATTTATATGTTTTTCCTTATGACCAAAAAAAAATAATTAGCTTTGTTTATTAATTTTCGAAACTACCCAAGATTGCATTTTTTATATAAACCAATTAAAAAAGAAAATGCTACCACATAAATGGACTAAACTAATTAAAAATATCCAAGGCGAATTTTGGGACGTGAATATACATTATTGTTAAGTATTATTTACGTACCAATGATAAAAAATATTTATATACCTACCTGTCTTGATACATTTTATGTAATAACCAAATATGTAAAGATAATAAAATTACCAAGTAACAATTTAAGTTCTATAATAGTTTTTAGGTGAAATTGTTTGTGGTAACCTTTATTTTGTCGAAGTCCATCTTACTAAGAACAATAAATAACTGAAGTTTAGTTCAAACGTTTAGTTATTTATTGTTCTTTGTTTTTAGGTAGTTAACAGAACGTATTTCATAAAACAGATACTGTTTTATAAACTCTTAATGTTTTATAAAGGTAGCAACTTTGGGAATTTTTTTAGTGCCGCCAATAGTTACAATATAATTTTTTTAACATTCCCATGAACAAAATTGTCAATTAGCTTTTTTAGTGGTCTTAGAAAAGTACTAAAATCTGCAAACATTAAATCATACTTAAAGTACACGAAAAATAGTTAAGTAGATTTTAAATGTGTTTACTAATAACAATTCTTTAAACAAATTTTTTCTAATTGTTATCGGATATGGCTGCAAAATTAAATTTACATAGTTATCTTGTATGAAAATATTACGTTATATACGAAATAATATAATTAAAATATATTAATAAATATTATTATTTGTATTAGATAACATTTTTGTTGTATACTGAAATTATAAAAAATGAAAAAATATGAATAATATCCACAGGGTTAGTGTAAAGTATGGAACCCCTAAGTTTTTCCTTATCGGTTTAATATATTTAAATAAAATCGGTATCTCATTTTAAAAAGATCCAAGAATTCAATACTGCATTTTTGTTTAATGTACCATTTCCGGTAAAAATGGAAATGCGTATTAACTTTGTTAGTTTAAATAGAACACACTGCATATTTTTATTTTTGAATTCCTTGTGAAATTCTGCATACAATAAAACTTTCGATTCATAGTGCTATCGAACAATTCAGGCTTTAATAAATAATTGATCGTTTTTGACTTGGTAAGCCATTGATGAAAATTTTAAAAATGTAATGGTCAAATATATTAATTTTTCAGTAATCTATCTATTGGTGTGGTATAAGGTGTTAAATAATATTTTCCGCGTACCTTACCGGAAAACCAATCATATTAACACCAAAAATAGGGAAGAAAATAGTTGTTATTAACATTTTTAAATAAAAAATTTTGACCAATTGTACAAAGTGAGAGCTTTTCTCAAACAAAATTCTGTAAATTATAAAGCAAAAACATCTAAAACACCATCACAAGAAAAGGGGATTCTAGTATGAATCCCTCATGATAAACCCAAGCAAATACGTAATGGTATAAATATTATAATTTGAGCCCGATCGTGGTCAGTGAAATACGTGCTTGCCTCTCACGCAGAGAGCGCGATAGCGAATCACAACCATAATTTTTTTTAATAGTTAATAAGGTAGGCCTAAAACAGCCACTGGCTGCTAATGCCCCCTTTCCGCCCTTGTGACATAATATACTATTCTCTGTGTTATTTGGTACCATTCTTTTTCCAATGGTGGTCTATCTAAATGAAGGGAAACGTATCGCATTCTATATCCTGGCATAATTACAAGGATATTACGAGGATATAGAGCGTTCTTAAAAAAAAGTTTTAAACATATTTAATGAAGTTAATCTAGGTCACCAAATCACAAAATAAGCAATTGTGAAATTTGTTATTTACGAACACGTAGTAAATAAACCCGTCAGGAACACCACAAACCGTCACAAATAATAATGTTAAGTTGGATGTGTTATCACTTGAAGAAATCCACAAATATCAACTACCCAGTTAGCTCTTGACTTTGACATAAGCTAGACTTTCGACACGAACATATTGCCTGTTTTTAATTTCAATTATTTTTTAAACGGCACTGTAAAAGTTTAATATTATACTTAAAATACTTCTTTTTATACTTTTTAATTTTAAGCGACATTAAGATTCATAAATAACGAAAAATTTCAGCTGAAACAGCTTAAACCAGTTGATAATGATCGAGTTGAACGTAGGATTGTTAATTTCCATTGTAGTCTTCAAGTTTTGTTTGCGTCAATAATATTGCTTCGGTTGCTATTTGTTAGCATGGTAAATGTAAGAACCAAAAACAAATAAATAATTTATTTAATTAGTAAAACATAATGTTCTAAGGTGTTTTACAATTATATATGTATTTATATGTATGTGTGTTAATATTAGAATTTTACCTGTGAATTATTTGTAATTCGGAAAAAAATGCGCATATCAGCTATTTATATAATTTTATTTTTTTCTTGTAAATTCTCTTCTTAAAGCTGTTAAGCTTTACCCTTTCCAATGTGCAGATACAGATCCATCTGTAGATTATCCTCAAAACATTATACAGGCATCAATATTTTTGTATGAGTTCTTGACAAAAAATGTTTAGTTCCAGTTGTGTTTTTCTTATATTTGTTTACTACATTAAGTTTATCTGTTCTTGTATTTCATTTAACTTAGGTAATATAAGTTTTCTATTGTCTTTCTTATTTTTTTCTTAATTTGCCTAGGCTAATAATCAATTAAGCTGCCCTATATGTGAATCAGTTAAACATTGTAAAACAAGTTTTGATTTTGGGTCATGGTCCATTCACGGATTTGGGTTTCAAATTTACTCTTGAGTGAACGTAGACAAATTTAAACCGGTATACCTACATTTTGATGATCATAATATACTTCACTAAAGATTTTTAAATATCCATTATTACTTATTTTACTTGAAATTTTCTTGTGTAATTAATAAAGATAAAAAATTCATAAAAGAGGTTATTTTTATTGCTATTAAAGTAGGTTATTTTATATTCTGTTCTTTAGTCCTTACAAAGTTTATTGTTTAAAGCCAAAATATTTATACTGAGAATAATTACCAAAATAATTACTTAGCTGTAGATTTTAAAAATCATCATTTCCCATTGTGAAATAAGTATTACAAACAAAATTTGCATATGCTTACCAACTTGGATTCAGTCCATTAATAAGTATTTCACTGCTCCAAAATGCAACTTCTCTTGATGTAAATTATGGTTAAAAAAAAACCAAAATAAAATTATAATAAAAGTTATTAAAAAAATAATTTAATTTTGAGTAAAAAGCGTGGAGTGGATTTTATTCCATTTCATAATTCTTCCTCAAAGATAGTAACCAATAGAATAACTGTAACATTTAAGATGTTAGCACCCCACTCTTTTTACTCTGAATTGAATTATTCTTTCAATAACTTAATTTTCATTATAATTTTATTTTTGGTGTAATTAATTGCGATTAATAACTATTAATTAGTTTTTACTGTAATATAAACTTTCTGTAATTTAAAATAATTTTTTTTGTTACCAATCACTGTGGCATTGGGTTTTTCCTGTTAACACTTTATTGTATTGTACAATATTTAAATTAAAAATTTCTACCTGAAAATGTATCAATCTTGGCTATCCTAATGAGGAAAATAAAAAACTGTTATCAAATTATTATATTGCCCTTGACCTTGATAGGTATGCCTCTAGAAACAGGTGAAAATTAAGCTAAAAGATTCCGTCATTGCCATAGATACATATAAAGATACATACTATCGGCTTCAGAATAGCATATACATTTTTAAACTCAAATAGCTTGCATTAAATTAATTTTAAGGATGGCCTATTTATTGTGTATAACCAATCACGGTTTAAATAATAATAAATTTGAAATCAGTTGTTGTCCACGCCCACATCTTTAATGTTATACAGTGAGGGATGATATTGAGGGAATATTGCAGTATAAGGTACTTTATTGACTCAATGTCTGCGTATTATACAGTACGGTTTTATTTGTTTTTTATTGCAACCCTCGATAATAAATGTTTGTTTGGGATTAAAATCCCTTTTCACAACATTTTTTTTATTTCGTTCTTTTAGGTAGGTTGTTAGAAATAATAAATAACATACCATAAAATGAAAGATAAAATATAAAAATCATTTTTTGTGAATCTCTAACAGTTTCTAATCAATCTATTTTTAATTGTTTTTATGTTGAATTTAATGTCCTAAAAGAATTTTTGTTAACGTTTTTCTGTTACGAATTTTTTTGATAAATATAATTTATTATGCTTAAAAATCTTTTTGGATTCGCTTTAGTTATACAAGAAAGCACACGTAAAAAAATACGCCTAGGATTCTACCTCTGTGGTGTCAAAATGTGTAGATATTATTATTTTGTGTGAATTTGTAGATTTTATATTTCAGTGCAAAAATGCGAAAAAAAACCCAAAAACTATTTAAAGTGGCGTCATTCAGGCTTCCTCAGTAAGGCTGATAACTCAAATATGGCGCTCATACCAATGGTATACTAAAAATACAATCTTGATAAAGTTATAAAATAAGTTGGTCGGAGACTTTTTACCCTTACTCTTGAAATAAGGGGTGGGGAAGGTTCTAACTTGTTATGAACAAATGTTTTTCAATGTTTTTGCCGTCGTTTAAAAGAGTCTTTTTGGTTTAATCAGATTCATAACAAAATTTAACAATTTTAACGCCGCTAGGAAAAGCTATGTCAAAAAGTCGACTATTTCTCCATTTTTCTAGAAAATTTCAAATGTAATGAGTGAAAACGGCAAGTCTAAATTTTTATTTATTTTATTTTAAGATATCAAATAAAATATTAAGATTTAGACTTGGGCTTTTCACTAATTTCTTAATTTTTTTTTTATACTCTTTTCACCTAAATTAAAAAAGAAAGCATCATTACATTTGAAATTTCCGAGAAAAATAAAAAAAATAATCGACTTTCTTACGTAGAATTCCCTAGCGGAGACAAAATTGTTTAATTTTGATATTTTTGTTATGCATTTGATTAAACAAAAGAACCTCTTTTAAATGACGTCAAAATCATTGAAATCGGTTAAAAAACAAAAAAGTTATATGACATTTGTTTATAACAAGTTTGAACCTTCCTCCACCCCCCTATTTGAAGAGTATTGGCAAAAAGTCCCCAACCAACAATTTTTATAATCTTAAGATTTCAAAAATTGTATTTTTAGTATACCTTTAGTATATCTCTTTCGGAGATAATCACAATATTATGTTTTTGAGTGTTCGTTACACCCCGTAGCGGACGACTTTCAAACTTTCCAGACGTTTCTGCATTCTTCTTTTTTTACATTTCTAGAGGACACTTTCCTTTTTTAGATATTATTGTAAATATTGTATCTACAAACCTTTTATATTACCATCCGTCCAGTGAGATCTTAGTCGATCCTGTTGTCAGGAAGGAAGTTCCTTTTTTTTGGGTGACATTAACGGGGTTAAGAACAAGGAATGGAGTATTCGCACATTTTTGCGAAAGACTTAAAATGTAATATGAAAAATCCAACTCAAAAAATCTGACAAGCTCAATGGAACAGTTCAAACAAATTTAAGTATAAAACTCCAACTACCATTAAATTCTTTTTTTTATTCAACCTACCAAGAACCAAAATTGTATAAATAAGAAGAGTGCCCTGTTTTTTAATAAATGAAACTAAATTTTAAATATTTAAACAAATCTTTTCAGGCGTAATCATATTATATTAAAAGTAATTTCTTTTGGAGACAACTACTAAAAATTCATTTGTATATTTACACAAAGCGCCGAGAAAATTATTCCAAATTGATTGAACTTTTTCAATCACAGCTGGTCTAATTTGACTCATATATAATTAAAAATTAGTTTAACAAATGAATATAATTTTCTTTTATTAAAAAACGAAATTTGCGTAGTAGTAAAAAAGTTATCAACTGCAATTTATTTTTTACCTGCTATAAATTTTTTTGTTTTTTTAATTATATTTAAATTCACTGCTAATTTAATAATATTAATATGAACTTATTACTACTTAAACAAATAAACTTTATAATGACCAAAAAATACTTATATAAAATAGGTTTCACAGCGAATGTACCACAGTATATATATCAAGCAAAAATTATCCATTCTGGCAGCCAAGTGGCTCTAGGGACACTCAGTTCGATACAGTTCAACTCAAAGATCGGATGGACGACTGCGTTTGTGTGCTCAATCAAAAGGGAAGGTGCAATTGTCTAACACATGTGTAGATACCGGGGCACAAGGGCGATAAGAAGGCTGATAAAGGAAGGTGCAAACAGTTTATAGAGACATTAATTTCACGACATACTTACCTTCATATGGACGAAAGTCAATAAGGAGCTTTAAAAATATAAGGGCAGTACAGTAGATCTACTAAAGTCGCAGTGTATCAGGCTGTCAAGCCGACCGAGTTTGTAATCTTGTAACCATGGAATACAATTTTTTATTTAGATGGTAATTCATAGAATACTGTTTTTTCATTTATTTATAGAATAGACAATCTTTTGATTTGGGTTCTTCCGTATATGTTATTCAACAGCAATAATTGTTCTCAATTATTCTTTGCATACTGGAATGCAGAAATAATCAGTTATAAATGTTATTTTCGCATTGGAAATATTTTTTAGTCTTATTTATTTTCAAGAAGTCCTTGAACACAGTAATTTTTCTTACCTGCCGTCATTAAAATTACAATGTTTTCTTGTAGAATAACGAGTCTTTCGTCCCACCAAAAAAACGTGGGCAACACAAACAACAGAACAATTAATTCCATATGTCATTTTACCTTCAAAGGGTGAAAATTATGAACCATACCGATTTAAATTTCAGTACACCATAACTATAGCTAAATGATAGTATCTATCTATAGTTTAATTAATTTTATCTACTCCTATCTATGGTGAGCAGACTTTGTATGCTTTATAATATAATTTAATACGTTAGATAATGGTAAATTAAAACAGTGTGGCATAAAAATACCACACTCACAATACAGGACAACTTATTTAAGTAGACAGTTCATTTTTAAGTTAATACTTTTGCGAAATAATCATAGGTTAGTGTACAATAAGCATATATTATTTTTGTTATTTGATTGAAATCATTTATTTAGTTTTTTATATACGAAATATATATGAAACTAATTTTATATAAGATATTTTTGGTTTTCTTGATTTTAAGAACAATAAACAAAACTTTCACATGTATTTAAAAAATTAGCGAAATTTATTGTACTAACCGTTACTATGTGAAACAACTAAACGGTTAAACTAAACTTCCACTATTTATTCGCAAAATACGTTAAATTCTATGATAGCCGTTTCGCTAGAATTATTATCTTGGACGTTCTCCACTATTAAACTGTTTACTTTAATTGAGACTTTATTTTATACATAGATAAGACGTAATTGTAACAGAAATATATTAATTTTTTGTAAAGATCAGCATATTACACCGGGTGTCCCAGACTAATTTATCCAAGCTATATCTCTTAAACGAATAAAGATTCTCGAATGGGACAAAAATTGATCTATTCAATTTCCAATACAATATAGCGTAGAAAAAATGATCACCTAAATTTTCATCCCTTGGTTACAACCCCTAACTATAAATTTCTTAATAGCACCATGTACATTTTTTTATAATTTTTTATTTAGTTTTCCATCGTCTATTCAACAAATTTTTCAAAAATAAAATGGGTTCGTAGGTAATCAAAGAAATATCAGTTTATTTTTTATTTTTGTTAAATTAATCAAGAAAGCCTTACAGCTTAAAGGAACAATAAAAATAAGGGTAATAAAAATAACAAATAACTAATTAATATTATTTACATTAGATGTTCCAATTGTAGCTCACCAGCTGCAACACACATTTAGAATTTTGCCAGAAGATTTCTGGTATGTAGGTAAATCGTGCTCGATTTGTAATTTTTCGGTTTTTACATTTTCAATATAGCTATTGAAGAAAAAATTTCAATTAGAAAAATGTGTCTATTATATTATAAGTGTACGTACTTTTGGTATTCAATTTTTTTAATAGTATCTTCTATTTTCCTAACTTTGGGCTTCGTAGGCTGACATTATTATCTCCCAAATGAGTGCAAAAATTCAAAAAAAATATCTTATAATAAAGTCCCAATATTTGTACATTATCCAAATAATAAACGAGGTACAATTATTGAACGCACAGTAAAATGTGACCAAAATCTTATTAATGTTATATCTGTTAACTCCCTTCATTTCAATAATGAGAAGACGTGGTTGTTTCTTTACTTAGCGTATATTTTTCTCACAATTTTACAATATACTAATGACAGTTTTATTTTTACATTGACACAGTTTATTTATGGTTTAGACATTCCGCCCACCAAAGGACGTCTACTTTAAAACAACAATAATAGTTCACTAAGGGAAGGGACATGTAGTCCCTTCCAACGATAACAAGTTTGCTATTTCATCAGGTAGTGATGATTTAGCCTTGTTAAACATGATGCCTAACTCCTTGTCAGCACCTACAAAGTTTGTGCCATTGTCGCTAAATATATCATGACAATGCCCTCGTCTTGATATAAATCACCTGAATGCAGCTATAAATCCTTTAGTAGTCAAATCCGTTACATAAATAAAGGAAAGACTGTAGACTTTGTACACACTATCCGTTACAGCACGTGTGGCCATATATATGAACAAGCATATGTATCTTTTGTATTCTTTAGATCCTCTGCCTGGTAAAAATCTTATGTTAATAGGTCCTGCGTAATCAACACCAGATGATTTGAAAGGTCTATCTGGTTTTGTTCTTACCGATGGCAGTTGACCCATTTACGGAACAGAAGATTTCGTATTGTATCTAATTAGAGGTGGAGAACTATCGATAGTCGTGACGTGACTATCGATAATTACTGATAGTCCTACACTTCACTATCGATAATTATCGATAGTTTTTGACCAAGAGTTAGTAGTAGTAGAATAAGCAAATATTATGTAAAATAAAAGGATAAACTTAACCCAATACCTATTTCAATTTTTATTTAGATTTTGGGATAAATTCAAATATTAATACTGAACATTTTTACAAAAATTCAAAATGAAAAAACATCTGGTAAAGTGCATGTAGTAACTGTTGTTATCAAATGCAAAAGTAAAGCATTTTTATGCAGAAATATCATCATTTCTACATTTTTGGGTTTAAGTCTATAGATCTTCTGCCCGATATAATGGCTCCAGCCATTTTAGTTTCACAAAATTGTGTGAAAGCTAGAATATTTATCTTTAAAAACGCAGAAATAAAGAAAAACATGTACTATCGAAAACTATCGATAGTCTAAAAAAATATCGATGGCAAACGATACTCAATACTATCGATAGTGCTATCGATAGTTCTTCGCCTCTATATCTGATACATTTTACACATTCTCTATTTCTTTATTTATTCTCTATTTACACATTCTTGACTTGATATTTAGCTTTCAGTATCCAAAATTTCTGTCTCAAATAATTTAAGAGGGGCGTCAAAAATATGACAGCTGAAAACGGGTGGCAAGCCTGAATTGTACCCAATATTTCAATCATTTTGTAAACAACAAATCTAAAGAACGCCTTTAAATTACGTATTCAAATTTTAACAGGATATAGCTTAGACCTTTCTCTAGGAGATAAGGTTTTTTGGTTAAATTTTATATTGTAATAAAAGAGATATTGGTGTTTAAGTGATGGTATGTTTTTAAAAAGTTTGACAATTTGTGATCACGAATTTTAACGCCAGAAGCTTAACTCCTAAAGAAAGCATAGAGAATGCGACTAGCAAAATATGAAGTTAAAGAAAGGTATATTTTTTGAGATTTGTTGCACGCAAAATTTGAACATTGCACTAATCTGTCAATTTAGTTTAACAGTTTTGGTGGCGCTTTTTTCAAAGACGTATGTCGATTCTAATTCTCCAAATCCAAACTTCACTTAACATACATAAACATAACCAACCACCAACCTTACCTTATTTCTCGTTTATAACGTCAAAATATATTATTTTCAGTGTTTTGCTTTTAAATATATAATTGTCTATATTAATATTCGTTTATAATTTACCAGAAATTAAAAAAATTAATTTTAAAGTAAATTTTCACAATTTGCGTTGGTTTTTACATCGTTTATAGCATTATCCAACTATGATGTCAATGTGCAAAGAATTTAGTGTTATGAACCAGTTGTTATTTTCTAAATTACTTTTTACTTAAACACAGTTGTCTTAGTCGAATTGGTAAAAATGTGAGTTTTGAGAGACCCGATTTTTGTTTATACTTTTTTTTAATCTTTTAAGTTACCTAATCATTATCTTATATCTTTATTTGTTAAATAACTAAACTCAACCTAAGGGATTTACATTTATAAATTTAAACCACATATATGTAAATATTAACAGCTAACAGTGTTAAACTGTTCAATATGCATAAATATAATAGCTTTTTCTTTAGATAATATGAAGAATTAAAATTTACAGTCAAATATGTAATATTTTTATTAAATCAGTTTTACAAATTTGGGTTGGATACTGGATACATCTGTTATCTTTATACATAATACATAATATGGTGAACTGGGTACATATAATTGAGAAAATGAGTCCTAAAAAAGAAAAACATTTACTTGTTATTTACTAATAATATGCAGATGTTATTTGGTAATGTTTAAAATGTAATTGAACACTAAAATAAACATTTGTATTTTTAAACACATAGTAGTCCACAATAGGTTTCATATTGATGTAACCATGGGTTCTATAAGGGTCCAGATTCATTGTTTTTGAAGAAAGAGTTCTAAAAAATAAAAGATTAGAATTAACAGTAAAAATTATTAATTATTTACTATAAATAGAATAAAACCTGTGTAGGCAGTTACTTTAGGTCCAAAGTTTTTGAGGAAACAGTTCTAAAAAATTAAAGATTAGAAATAAAATATAAAATAATTCATAACATTACTAACTCGGTTACAAATTTTGTCAGTCTTCTTACTATCAACAGAATACAAACAGTGTAGGCAGTTACTTGAGGTCCAAAGTTTTTGAGGAAACAGTAGCATACATTTTGAAAACCATCGATTTATTTCTCCAACAATTTAATTATCTAAACATAGATGAAATAACATATATGGTTGCCAGAAAAAGTATATTGCTAAAAATAGTATTTTCAGGACATTTTTGAAATACTTTAGAAAAGTAGTAACCTATTGAATCTTGTAGAAATATTTTGTTTACCATACTCCACCTAATAAAATAATCAAAACTTAATCAAATAGTTTTGTAGCATTAACACTTCTCTGAGATGCCCTAATAACGCCTCTTATATGAACTCAAAAAGGTATAGGTACTCAAAAAGGTATAGGTACTCAAAAAGGTATAGGTACTCAAAAAGAAGAAAATTCATATATCTAATATGCAAAATACCTATATCAATACATCTTTTAAAACTAAATTTGATATTTAGATCTGAATCATAGATAATAAAAGGTTTGTTCCAACACACAAAATAACCGTTCTTGGAACGGTGACGCGCATGTGCAATAGTAAAAATGCGTTCCAAGCACGAGAGAACCGTTTAGCGAACGATAATTATTTTGTTCCAACCCGATTTGGTATCGTTATGGAACCGGTTCAAGAACGATGATTTCGATACTCGACTAAAAGCAAGTATCAAGGGAACTGACTTGCGCAGTACATATATCTATCTATCAACTTGGCTTGGCTTGATTTGTTGTTTCTGTATTTGTTGAATTATGTGGGAGCGTACTTATTTAAAACTAAATATTAGTAATAAAAATACTTCAGTTTATACATCAATCGATTTAGTCATCATATAATTTCCTTTGGTACAGATGTATATATATATTGTAATGGATCATTATTACTGATAAAAACAAAACTTACCTTTTAAGCATCCATCATAGCCATTACACTAATGGATTAATTAAAAAAAAAGGATATGCATAATGAAACACACTTTTCTTCTTAAACCATGTAATTACCCAAAAAGAAGTATTGTCTTGACTACAGTATGAACTTGATTATATCATAAATTTGGTCACAACAGGTTTTCATTTGGACTTAGTGGATACATCTTATTAGAAAATGAGATGAATTTCCATGACCTAAAAATAATACATATAATTAGTGTGAATTTGTATAAACAAACAGTATCTCTACAGTTACACTAAAACAAAGTAGTATAACTTACATATCTGATAATAATAAACAAATATTATAAGATAAAAGTCAATATAGGGTAGATAGTCATATTGGAAAGTCAACATGTAAAAATAAACAATACACATTAGTAAATGAACAAAATAGAATTAAAGTTACTTACCACAATAATTTACAAAAAAGGGATATCTTAATAAGTTTAATTGAATCTGCAGTTACTTTTTCTGTAGTACATCTTAAATTTTCAATATTTACTCTTCAATTACAAACATTCAAATAAGTAAAGAATGTATTTGACATCTTATCTTGTATAGGATCCATATTCAATTATTGTATCACAATCAAAATTTTCTAATCCATAATGAATGCATTTTCACATAACAATTCACTTTTTCACCTAGTTCTTTTTCAAAATTCTCAGTTTAACCTGAAACAATAAAAAAGAAAATAAAAATCAAGAAGTATTAATGGTTTCCACATGTTTAAGAAATCAACATGTAATTTTAGTTAGTAAAATATTTAAATTAATAGTATAAAAAGGAAGTACTTACAAAATCATAGTCTTCGATTTGTACAAACAAATATGCCAATAGATTGTGAGTACCTAAAAAGGACACAAGATTAATTATAAACATTAACAAATGACAATTTATAAAAAAAAAAGTATGTAGGATAATTAATGAAGTTGTTTAGATAAATTTTAAAATGTTAACCTATGATAACACAGAAAATATCAGCTTATATAAGGTATAAGTAATACAAATAACAAAATGTTTTAAAAGTTTAAATTGTAGTTGTTAGAGTTAAAATGGTAAGTAATCAGTTTAAATAGTACTAGTTAAGTGGATTTAGAGTAATTTTAAATATAATAGCTAGTGATAATTCAAAATTTGAAAGTCTAAAATAAGTTGACAGCTCAATGAAGTTATGTATTTTGAATCTAAAATTTCATAGGAAAAAGTACTTAGAAAATTATACAAACAGAATTTAAGCAAAAATAAGGATGAGATTTATCTGTACGTTATCAAAGGTATTATCAGAATTGTGAATTTATTACCTGGATTTTCGGAAATGTAGGTTAATTTTTTCTGAAATTCGAACAGTTGAAATCCGATGACGTAGTATTTTTGTTTTGTTTCAAGAAGCTATAAAAGGCTGGAGAATTCATGATTAAGCTCTCTTATGTTTTTGGTAGCAGAATAGTTAACATTTACGCTCTTATATTCCTGGTCGCAGAGCAATTGATATCGTATGTATTAATTGATTATCAACTAGAAGAAAATTTTAATAATTAAAAGCTGTTTATATTAAAATAATACGTGTAACATTAAAAATACATACAGAAAAGTAATCAGCTATTATTAAATTACTTACCAAAGTGATAAACTGCATAAAGCAAGTGCAGATTCCATAGAATTTTAAAGATTAAATTCGAGAGACGCTTCCAAAACGGAACCATAGTAGCCATCTTGTCGATTTGAATACGCTGCCGTCCCTGTTCCATTTGCGGGAGTAAACGAAGCACAAGCCGATCTCAGTTTTGTTACGTTGCGCATGACAAGGACAATATTTGAAAACCTCTGTTGTACAAGGTACGTCCGATAATTAAGAATTTGTATTTTTATTTTTAATTATTTGCAATTGTAAATTAATATTTTATTTATCATCTCCATTTTGTCATATCTGAATATTTGTTATCAATTTGTATAGAACGTGTGAAAACCAATTAATAATCTTTTTGAAGTACTTGATATTAAATTTATTGCGTATTGGTTATTAAACAATATTTAATTTGAACCCTACCCAAGATAAGAGTCAGACTTTAAATTTTAACTTTAAAATTGAGTAAACTGAGCTAGTTTGAACTTCTAATAAGGCGCCCAAACTTAAAAATAAAAAGAAAAAGAGGATTGTATATAAAATCAAATAATATTAAATTATAAACATTACAAATAATATCAAATCATTAGAATCTATAATTGAAGGTAAACATTAATAAAAACCCAGCTAATTAAGTAAAACAAATCATAACACAACAAAATCAAAATAATTAAAATATATTAAAACAATAGAAGTAACTCAATATTAAAAAAAAAAAACATATCAATCATTACAATTGTCGCAACCAACGTGGGGCTCGCAAAATTGCATTTTCAGAAATAAAATAAACAAATAAAATAAATTAAATTAATAACTTAATAAATCTATAAATTAAACAACAACATGGCGGACAAGAAGATGACATTGAGAGATGGTAAACAAGTAGGAGAGAAGTCAGGAGAAGAAGTAGGGACCCAGATAGATGAAGAAAGGAATCAGGGATCTGGAGATCATGAAGCATGGGATGAAAGAAGTGAAGAAGTTCAAGAGGAGACAGTACAACAAACGAGGAGTACAGATAGAAAAGATGGACAGGATGAAATGATGAAGTTTTTAATGGAAATGAGAAGAGACATGAAAGAAGATATGAACAAGATGGATAAAAAGTTAGAGAAGAAATTTGATGAGATGAAAGAAGAAATGGGGGAACAAAACAGAATATTGCGAGAAGAGATACGAAATACAAAACAAGAAATAAGAGAAGAGATGATAGAAAGAATAATGGAAGTGGAAGACAGACAGTCTAAAGAAATAAATGAATTAAAGAAGAATGAGAAAGAGCTTGAAGATAAAATCAAAGAAAACTCCAAGAAGATGGATCGTGAAGTAATAAAAATAAACAAGAATATACAAGGTGTTAAAGAAGATTTAAGCAAAGAAATAAAAACAAATTTTCAAGTAGCTGAAGATGAAAATAAGAAGATCAAAGGAGAGTTAAGAATGGAAATTAAAAACATTCAAGAAGAGGTTGGACATATGGAAAGCGAAAAGTATAGACATATATTAATGGAGATAGAAGGCAATATGGAGAAAATGAAGAAAGAGCAGGAAGAAAAAGAGAAAAATATGATGAAAGAGATAGTCAAAATGTCAGGAGAAACCAGAATAATCAGCTGTGGAAATGGAAACAATACTAAATATGATGGGGATTATAGAAAAATACATCCAGTAGTTTTTATTAAAATGCTTAAAAATAAAGTAAAATATGTGCGAGATCTGGATACACTTAAAGAAGTGATACGTGACCACCTAGAGAAAAATGCTTTAACATGGTTTGTGAGCAAAGAAGAGGCAATTAATGATATAGATCAGTTCGAAATGAATTTCTTGGAACAATTTTGGGGTTATAGTGTCCAAACAAAAGTAAGGACGAGACTACGCGATGGGAAATATGATACAAACAGGGGAACTTCTCCAGACATATATGCTCGACAATTATATACAATGAGTATGTATCTAAAACCCAGGATAAATGAAGAAGAAATAGTTGCATACATTGCAGGACATTTTGATAAACAAACAACAGATACAATTGCCATGCTAGAGATAAGAACAATGGACAGTTTGTGCAAATATCTACAAAGAGTAGATAATGTTTTAAAAGGAAGTGATAACAATAACCAACAAACAAGAAATAATTGGAGGAGGAACAATTACAATAATAATAATTACAGTCATTACAATCAAAACAATAACAATAATAACTATAACAATTCTAACAACAACTATAACAGAAATAATAATAACAACAATAATATAATGAGAAACCAACAGAATAGAAATAATAATTATAATAATAATGATAATAGAAATCAAAACAGAAGTTACAACAACAATAACAATAATCAATACCAAAATAACAATGGTTTCCAAAGAAGAGTGAACCATGTAAGAAGAGGCAGAAACGAAGGGGGTGGATCAAGAAGTCTGGACAGAGAAGATAATCGTAATAACAACCAAAGAAGAAGAAGCTTAGAAAGAGAGCCAAGAGATCAATCAAGGCAGGAAATAATAATAGAACCGGTTAGAAACTCAAGCAGAGATAATATAGGTAACCAACAGGATTTTTAAAATGTTGCTCTCTTTATCATAGTTGTCAAAGTTTTGCATTATGCCACCCAAATGAGTTCATTAATTTAGAAGAAAAAATGAATAAATTGCAGTATAATGGTTTATTATATATTAAAGGTAAATTTAATAATAAAAATTTGCAAATTTTAATAGATACAGGGAGCGAAACATCATTAATTAACTTGAATGTAGTATTACAATTTAATAATTTAAAAGAAAATGAGATTAAAATTCCAAAAGTAATTTTAACTGGCATCAATAAAAAAATTATGTGAAGTAAATAAACTTTATGATGTTAAAATAAATCTAAATGAAACAATATTAAATTGTCAATTATTAGCAGTTCCAAATTTAGATAGTGATATTATAATAGGTAACGATATATTAGAAAAAGGAGAAGCTGTCATAGATTATGAAGAACGAAGAATAAGATTAAATGGTATATGGATTTCCTTGGATGTGGTAGAAGAAGTAGAAGATAATATGAAGATTATTAATTATATAAGAAATGAAGATGATTATGGAGGAGATGAGGACTTTAAATGTAAAGTTGATGAAAAATTTGAAGATGATGTTGAGAAGTTTATGAACATAGATTGTGATGAGAAATACAATTATATCGTGAAGAATTTATTGATAAAATATAAAGGATTGATGGCTAATGAGCCAAGAGTAGCAAATAAATTCATACATAAGATGGAGGTAAAGAATTTGGAAAATTTTAAGGTTAAGACATACCCAATACCCTACAAACTTAAAGACAGAGTAAAGAAGGAACTGGAAGTATTAGAAAATGATGGGATTATAGAGAGAAGTAATACACCTTATATCAACCCGCTAGTAGTAGTACAAAAGAAAAATGGAGACATCAGAATATGTTTAGATGCTAGGACAATTAATAAATACACAGTGCCAGAATATGAAGCACCAATGTCAATAGACGCAATTTTAGGTAGAATAACTAATGCCAAAATTTTTTCAAAATTAGATTTAATACACAGTTTTTGGTTAATTCCATTACATAAAGAGTCAAGGGATTATACGGGTTTTTCAGTAGATGGAGTAGTATATCGATTTTGCGTAGTACCATTTGGTATTCAGGGAGCATGTTCAGCTTTAGTTAGAGCACTACATCAAGTTTTAAATAAGTATGAGGATTTCATATTACACTACATAGATGATATTTTAATTTTTTCAAACAATGAACAAGAGCATCAAAAACACTTAGAAATAGCACTTAAAAGTTTAGACGAAGCAGGACTTAAACTAAATAAAGATAAATGTCAATTTTTTAAAAAATAATATAATTTACTTAGGTTATAAAATAGATGAAAGTGGTATTGAAATGGATCCTGACAGAATTAAACTAATAAGAGAATTTAAATCACCTAACAATTTAAAAATGTTAAGAGGGTTTTTAGGAACAATAAATTATTTTAAGAGATTAGTACCAAATATAAGCGAAATAGAATTACCGTTAATAGAGTTGCTTAAGAAGGGAGTGAAATGGAAATGGGATGATGAAAAAGAATATGCATTTAATAGAATTAAAGAAGTTTTTGAGAATAAATTAAAAATATTTTATCCAAATTATAATTTACCATTCATTCTTAAGACTGATGCCTCAATTAATAGGTATGCAGGCGTTTTGATACAGAAACAGGCAGAAAAAGAGATTCCAATAGGTTTCATATCACGAACAACAAGAAAACATGAAAGAAAATATAGTGTTAGTGAATTAGAGTTAGGGAGTATAATTTTTTGTGTCACAAAATTCAGATTTTATTTATTAGGTAATAAATTTACAATAGAGACAGACAATCAATCTTTAACTTCAATTTTAGAGAACAAATTTGGCAATAATAGAATACATAGATGGGCGTTATTACTACAAGAATATTCATTTGAAATAAAGTATGTAACTGGGAAAACAAATATTGTGGCAGATTATTTAAGTAGGTTAGATGGGGAAAATATTAATAACAAAAATATAGTAAAAGTAGGATTAAATATTTTAAAAAACCAAAATGGTATATTTTCATTAAAAAGAATAAGAGAAGATCAAATAAACTTACAAAATATGGAGAAAAGAAGAGCATTAGAAAAAGAAGGTTTTTATTATAAGAAAATAGAGGATAAGGAGCTGTACATTACAACTAACAAGTTTGCAAATGAGTTAATCACTGAATTACATGAACAATATGGACATTGTGGTGTAAGAAGAACTTGGTTATTATGGAGAGAAAATTATATCAGCAAAAAGGACTTATCGATAACTAAGAAAATAATAAAAACATGTAAGGTATGTCAGCTGTCCAAGGAGAAAAACTTCCATAATGAAAATATTCCTAAAACAATATTAGCAACCAAACCATTAGAAATAATATCAATAGATTTCATGTCCAATTTAGTTGAAAGTTTTCAGGGTAACAAACATATTCTAGTAATAGTAGATATATTTTCAAAATTTGTTTCAATAAAGCCAACAGCAAAAACTAACACTAAAGTTATTTGTGAAAATTTATCACAATATTTTCATGAAGTAGGTAAACCAAAACAATGCATAGTTGATAATGCTACTTATTTTAACAATCAAAGATTTAGGAATTTTATGATTAAAAACGATATAACACTAACTTTCACTAGCATAAGACACCCAGCTTCCAACCCTACCGAAAGATATATTAGAGAAATTATCAAATATCTTAGAATTTTGACTAGTGAAGAACATAGGAATTGGCAAAACAACATAAGGAAAATTGAATATTTTATTAATAATACCCCAAATACAACGACACAGGAAACACCAATTCAATTATTGAAAAATATCGAACCTGATAGACCATGGATTCAAGAAGAACAAAAGAAATATGATCTATTAATTGAAAAAGTCAATCGTAGATTACAAAGAAGTGCAGATAGATACATTAAAAGAAGAAATAAAATTATTAAAAACCCAGTTAAATTTAAAGTAGGTGAATGGGTGATAGAAAGATCATTGCAAGTTGCAAATAAAAAGGAGAATGAATGTGCAAAATTAAAACTTCCTTTTAATGGACCATTTATAGTAGACAAAGCTTAAGAAAATAGTTACATTTTAAAGAATCCTTATAACCAACAATTACGAGGAATGGTGAATGTGCAAAACCTGTATCGATACTATGAATAGCAACATTTTAAAAATCCATGACATTTCTATGTGAATAAGTATTAATTTATGTAAATATTAATTAAGGTTTGGAATAAAATAATAATAGATAGGTATATAGAGATTAGAGAAACATAAGTAAAAATTTCAAATTAATTAAATTTTAAAAATTATTAGTGTAAAATAATTTATTAAAATTAAATTGGGGGAAATTGTAATGGATCATTATTACTGATAAAAACAAAACTTACCTTTTAAGCATCCATCATAGCCATTACACTAATGGATTAATTAAAAAAAAAGGATATGCATAATGAAACACACTTTTCTTCTTAAATCATGTAATTACCCAAAAAGAAGTATTGTCTTGACTACAGTATGAACTTGATTATATCATAAATTTGGTCACAACAGGTTTTCATTTGGACTTAGTGGATACATCTTATTAGAAAATGAGATGAATTTCCATGACCTAAAAATAATACATATAATTAGTGTGAATTTGTATAAACAAACAGTATCTCTACAGTTACACTAAAACAAAGTAGTATAACTTACATATCTGATAATAATAAACAAATATTATAAGATAAAAGTCAATATAGGGTAGATAGTCATATTGGAAAGTCAACATGTAAAAATAAACAATACACATTAGTAAATGAACAAAATAGAATTAAAGTTACTTACCACAATAATTTACAAAAAAGGGATATCTTAATAAGTTTAATTGAATCTGCAGTTACTTTTTCTGTAGTACATCTTAAATTTTCAATATTTACTCTTCAATTACAAACATTCAAATAAGTAAAGAATGTATTTGACATCTTATCTTGTATAGGATCCATATTCAATTATTGTATCACAATCAAAATTTTCTAATCCATAATGAATGCATTTTCACATAACAATTCACTTTTCACCTAGTTCTTTTTCAAAATTCTCAGTTTAACCTGAAACAATAAAAAGAAAATAAAAATCAAGAAGTATTAATGGTTTCCACATGTTTAAGAAATCAACATGTAATTTTAGTTAGTAAAATATTTAAATTAATAGTATAAAAAGGAAGTACTTACAAAATCATAGTCTTCGATTTGTACAAACAAATATGCCAATAGATTGTGAGTACCTAAAAAGGACACAAGATTAATTATAAACATTAACAAATGACAATTTATAAAAAAAAAAAGTATGTAGGATAATTAAGGAAGTTGTTTAGATAAATTTTAAAATGTTAACCTATGATAACACAGAAAATATCAGCTTATATAAGGTATAAGTAATACAAATAACAAAATGTTTTAAAAGTTTAAATTGTAGTTGTTAGAGTTAAAATGGTAAGTAATCAGTTTAAATAGTACTAGTTAAGTGGATTTAGAGTAATTTTAAATATAATAGCTAGTGATAATTCAAAATTTGAAAGTCTAAAATAAGTTGACAGCTCAATGAAGTTATGTATTTTGAATCTAAAATTTCATAGGAAAAAGTACTTAGAAAATTATACAAACAGAATTTAAGCAAAAATAAGGATGAGATTTATCTGTACGTTATCAAAGGTATTATCAGAATTGTGAATTTATTACCTGGATTTTCGGAAATGTAGGTTATTTTTTTTCTGAAATTCGAACAGTTGAAATCCGATGACGTAGTATTTTTGTTTTGTTTCAAGAAGCTATAAAAGGCTGGAGAATTCATGATTAAGCTCTCTTATGTTTTTGGTAGCAGAATAGTTAACATTTACGCTCTTATATTCCTGGTCGCAGAGCAATTGATATCGTATGTATTAATTGATTATCAACTAGAAGAAAAATTTTAATAATTAAAAGCTGTTTATATTAAAATAATACGTGTAACATTAAAAATACATACAGAAAAGTAATCAGCTATTATTAAATTACTTACCAAAGTGATAAACTGCATAAAGCAAGTGCAGATTCCATAGAATTTTAAAGATTAAATTCGAGAGACGCTTCCAAAACGGAACCATAGTAGCCATCTTGTCGATTTGAATACGCTGCCGTCCCTGTTCCATTTGCGGGAGTAAACGAAGCACAAGCCGATCTCAGTTTTGTTACGTTGCGCATGACAAGGACAATATTTGAAAACCTCTGTTGTACAAGGTACGTCCGATAATTAAGAATTTGTATTTTTATTTTTAATTATTTGCAATTGTAAATTAATATTTTATTTATCATCTCCATTTTGTCATATCTGAATATTTGTTATCAATTTGTATAGAACGTGTGAAAACCAATTAATAATCTTTTTGAAGTACTTGATATTAAATTTATTGCGTATTGGTTATTAAACAATATTTAATTTGAACCCTACCCAAGATAAGAGTCAGACTTTAAATTTTAACTTTAAAATTGAGTAAACTGAGCTAGTTTGAACTTCTAATAAGGCGCCCAAACTTAAAAATAAAAAGAAAAAGAGGATTGTATATAAAATCAAATAATATTAAATTATAAACATTACAAATAATATCAAATCATTAGAATCTATAATTGAAGGTAAACATTAATAAAAACCCAGCTAATTAAGTAAAACAAATCATAACACAACAAAATCAAAATAATTAAAATATATTAAAACAATAGAAGTAACTCAATATTAAAAAAAAAAAAACATATCAATCATTACAATATATATATAAATAAACTTTTTTTTGTGCTTAACTGCGTGTACCATGTAAAAATAAAAGTATGTTCTGTTTGATACGTTCTAGTGATTTGAGACAGTAACCAAACCGTTCCAACCATACTTTATTTTGGAACCGTTATTACAACGGTAAACACTTGGCGCCTGCGTAATAAATCCTCAAGAACGATTTCGAAAACGATTCAGGAACGATTCCAATTTGCCTGTTGGAACAAACCTAAAATAAATAATACCTACCTATTAATTGTAAAAAAATTAAACCACTAAATAAACAAATTAAAACTTACCTGTTACCACTTCTGATTGCCAGATGGAGAGTGCTTTCAAATGTAAATAAAATATGGATCTTTATAAAATAAATAAGATTTTTTCATTTGTGTGAAAGATACCAGTTAAAAAATTAAAGTTACAATCCTATTGGATACATTTTAATTTCAATTGATTTCACAAAGTATGGGGTTAACATTTTTAGAATATAATTAATAGCCATAATTGAATGATACAATTAGTTTTATTAAGACACCCATTACATTAACAATTATGTTATTGTTGGCCAATCGTTGATAGTCAGCTTATCCCAATTCTTTAGGTATCTTGAAAACAGGTGCACAAAGTGTATTTCTATAGATACTAGATTGGTTAGTTATTATTGTAGGTTATTGAAAACATGGAAATATTTTTTTCTTGTGCCACATTCTCAAAATAAAAATAAACTATAGGTAAGCTTTATTGTAGGGTGTGCTTTACTTTGTACTCCATTTTTCATTAAATTATGGATCTGGGTGGTAATTTAGGAATGTCCAATACTCTCTAAAAAATAAATGATATTTATTTATTTAGGCAGTAAATAATTAGCAAGATACTTACTTGAAGTCATAAGACAGACTAATCTGTTAATATTTACAAACATTATAGTAACACTTTTGCAATAATCATCAAACGTTTTAGAAAAGTATTTAAATTTTTCCCCACAAAATATATTCTAAAAATTTACATCTATTTCAACACCTTCAAATAATACATCCATAAGAAAGTAAATAAAATAATCTCTGATCATCAAACTAACCTTGTTTAATTTTGCATTGTTGCCAATACATTTTAATCTCAATTTTAAAAAAGGTATAAGTAATTACATACTTTCCACTTTATTTCAATTTTTCTTTAGACCATGTTGATGTGTGTATATTCAGAAACCGTAATATGTTTTTATTATAATTAATATATTTATTCTAATAAATACCTTAATTAGTAAGGGTTAGTACCAGAGCTGGGTAGTATCCGGATACTTCTGTATACGGATACAATTTCCGGATACTTTTTATGTATCCGAAAGCTGTATCCAGATACTTTTTAAATTCTGTACCCGGTATCCGTATCCGTGACCAAATTTTAAAGTATCCGGATACTGTTTTTGACATTCGGATACTTTTAAATATTATTTATCGCCCTCCGATAATGCACCTAACGAAGGCACAACACTGCCCTTCTTTTAATTCAGATGTGTCTAACATGTTAAATCGCATTTTTCGTACTGGTCACCGTTATAATATAAATATTATTATATTCTAATGGAGCTTTGTTTTTACCTATAAATCAGTTATAAAGTTTCATAAGTACGTTATTTATTTTTTATATTTTCTATATCTCTCTTTTCAAGAACCCCTTTGTACCCTGTATTTATAATTATTAGAAGAAATTATTTTTCGGATTATAATAAAGGACATCCTAATATATTTTTATATTAGTGTACCTACAAGTACAAATTTACACCCCCTAAAAAATTTGAAAACTCGGCTGGTCCGACGCTGGCCAAATTCAATATCAAAAGCTCAGGCAGTGACACGAAAAAGTTTTTCGTTGGCTCATCATTAAGTGTATTTTTATTATTATTATATATTACATTAAAAATACATGCACATCACATAGTTTTAATACTAATAATTTATGTCCTTTTTAAAAAAAGTATCCTTCAAAGTATCCTAGGAAGTATCCGGATACTTGTATCCGAATATATTTTTAAATGAAATACCTATTCGCACTTTTTAAAAAAGTATCCGGATACATTTTGAGTATGCGTATCCGGTATGCGGATACTTTTTTTCAATATCCGACCCAACTCTGGTTAGTACAATAAATTTAATAAATTAATTATTTATTAGGAATGCCGAAATCTTATTTTATTTTATTTTTTTTATATATCGATATTTTAAATCCTAAAAACAATTAATTTGTTACGCCTATGACACAATAATATCACAACAAACTTCCAAAATATATCCAAATGGGATATTTAATAAAAAATATACAGGTATATTTCATCTGTTTATGGTCTCAAGGTCAAATATATGTGTGTGTCGTGGAAACATTTAAAGATTTACGAAGCAAAATTCATATTTTCATCTCTGTCTTAGACAAAGAGAGTCAACAAGCTCTAAAAATATTCAAATTTATAACAAAAATACTAATTTGAAACCACTATCGCCATCTACTCTACATTCTTGTAATTTAAAAATAATTAGATTTTTTACTAAATTCAGGCAGTTTTACCAAATTAGAAACGCCCCTCTTAACATTAGTTGTGGTCCTCCATGCATAGTCTTTTCATGAGCATCCTTAATTAATAACTTGCCAACATGACTCTGGGCAGGCATAATTATAGGGTGCTGTGTTTCGTATTCTGGCTCAGCCTTGAATACGTCCGCCGACTCTCAGTATGCCCTTCTGGTCAATAAAAGGACAGAGAGTACGGAGGTTGCTTCTCTTCAACACATGGCCTTCAGACTTTAACTGTTTTATCTTCTCCTTAAATTCTATTGCTTGTGCTTGCTTGATACAGTTCTCTAATGTCAGATTAATTTCCTGTGAAGATAAAAATGTAGTTATTGATGCTATCTTTTTTACTCAATTTTAAATGTAATACTCTTCAATAGTAACTAATGACTCTCAACATTCGTGGTAAATTTGAATATTTTGTCCAAATTAACTCATCCTCTAATGTAAATAAAATAGTTAAAGATCTTACTCTCTCCTCTTCTTGTGTGTCTTTTATCTCATTATCATCTTTCATTTTAAGGTGTAACATTAAAAGCCAGGCTGGCCCACTTAACCATAATGTATTATTGACTAATTCAGCAGCTTGTACTCCTCTTGATGCATAGTCTGCCGGGTTTTCTTCAGTAGCAACATGACCCCAATTTTCATAGTCCAGGATGTTAAGTATATTGGTAACTCTATTACTCACAAAAGTGTTCCAGCGACTAGATCCTCCTTTTAACAAGTACTATAGTGGAATCTGTCCAAGCATGCAGTTATTTCTTTGGTATATTCATAACTTGTGATGTCTCTGAAATCAGCTTTGCCACCAATACTGCTCCACACAACTCTAGTGTGGGAATAGGTAATTGTTTAACAGGGGCAACCTTTGTTTTAGCTGTAATCAAACGACCAAAAACCTGATTTTCTTTCACCACTTTCATGTATACAGCTGCTCCGTATGCAGCTTCTGAGGCATCAGCAAATGCATGCAACTCAATAACAGCTGATCCTGTACAGTGTAGCCATCTAGGTATGCTCATGTATTTGATGTTAGACAAACCATCTCTGTACTGCAACCATTCAGTAAGTAGCTCTCCACTGACAGCCTCATCCCATGCCATTCCCGATTTCCACAGCTTTTGTATGATCATATTTGCTATAACAACAATAGGCGCTATCCATCCCAGCGGATCATAAAGTTTGGCTACTTGTGAAAGAATATACCTCTTTGAGATTGTTTCATTTGACTCAGGTATGTTCAATATATATTTAAAATTGTCCTCGATGCGATTCCAGCACAATCCAAGTATCTTGACTAGCTCATTGACCTTAAGTGGCAGTTCGGTATCAACTCTTTGATTATCTCCAATATACCTTAACACCTGTGGATGATTGCTGCTCCATTTTTGAAGCTCGAACCCTCCTGAACTCATAAGATGGTTTATATCATTGTATATGTTTACAGCTTCCTCCACTGTTTCACATCTTGTCAACAAGTCATCCATATAGAAGAAGTGTTTTGTTATAGAAGTTACTACTGGTCATTTCCCTTTCTCATCATCTGCTAGTTTTTGCAGGCACTTCACAGCCAGGTACGGGGCACAAGCACAAGCATCGTCAGATTGACGCTAGTTGTCTAGCGAAACGGCTGTCATTGAGTTTTGAAAAAGCAGTTTTTTAAATAAATAGTGGAAGTTTTGTTAAAACGAAGAGTTTTTTATTATTCTTAATAAGATGGACTTACAAAAAGTAAGGGTACAATCAATTTAATTGAAACCATGTGTTTAATTCTCAATTGCCCCTCTCCTGTCCCGGTGACCCAACCACTCACAGATTGTCCTTTAAGATTTAATTGCTGAACTGTAGCCTCTGTGACAAATGACGCTTGTGAACCTTGGTCTAATAAAGCTCTCATCTTATAATTGCGACCATTTTTACTGTCTACAACCACTTGGGCTGTAGCTAGCAAAACACTATAATTTGTACATACCTTTAGTGAAAAGTTGGTTACAATTTGTGTATCATTTGACAGTGACTTACCTTGAAACTCTCTCATTGTACCTGTATTACTGGACTTGTCAGTGTTGTTCTCTCGCTCGAAGTGAAGAAGTGAATGGTCTTGATGGCCACACCTCTTGCAGCATGCTGACTGTCGACATCTGGATACTGAATGTGATGGTGCTAAACAATTAAAACATAATAATTTACTTCTCTGCACAAAGTCTTGTCTTTGTTGTGTTGACATGTTCATAAATTGTTTACAATAATACACGTAGTGCTCTTCATTGCATAGTAGACACTTGACTTGCTGTTTCTTGATCCCATCGTTGACTACTTGAAATACTTTTGGTTTCACTACAGGTTTAGGTATAGCTTCCTTAACTTTATGTGTGTCCATCATTTTGAGGGATCGAAATCTTGCTTCTAGAAAGTTTCTTAACAAGTTGGTAACTCGATGTTGTTCAAACTTAGTTGTTGTTCCCATTTATTGATTGACTCAGAGTCCAGCTTAGTTAACACTAGATAGTTTATTAACATGTTTCAGTCTTCACTTCCATATTTTGTAATAATTTTAGACAAGTTTCGGTGGTGTCTACCAATTGTTTGATTGAACTGGCTGACTCAGTTTGCCCAGGTTTTTGTGTGAATATGATTCTCAGCAATGCGTTACAGTTAAATCTCTTGTGATTGTACCTTTTTACAAGTTGGTTCCACGCCTTTTCATAAGTTTATAGTTTATGAGTTAAAAAATGTAAACAGCCTTTTTTTAAAATCTTAAATTGTTAATAACAATAGGAAATTTTTTAAAACTGATTTTGATATTCAGGAACATTTTTATATTTGTCATTTCGAATCGATTGACACCAAAATCAGATTTTTTGGATCGGTCTAACCCAAATTCGATTTAAATGACTTCTTGACCAGACTATAAAGGCTTTCTGGATTAATTTAACAAAAATAAAAAATAAATAAAAACAGAAATTTAAAGTTAGGGGTCGTAACTAAGGGATGAATATTTAGGAGATAATTTTTTTCTACGCCATATTAAAATGTATTGGAAATGGAATAGATCAGATTTTGTCCCGTTCGAGAATATTCGTTTAAGAGATATAGCCTGGATAAATTAGCCTCGGACACCCTGTATAGTTTTTTCCTGGTTTTTCTATATCATTGTACTGTTATACTTTTCTTAGAGGGAAATATATCTAGGATAATCCCTTGGGGCTAATAACATCTAGGATTTAATATTGTTCCATACTTGGTCTAGCCTTAACTACTTAATCAACATCAGGTACCTAGCTACAAACAAACACAATGTAACTTTAGTATGTTAATCTGACGATGCTAGTTTTTAGCGAAACGGCTGTCATTGCATTTAAAAACGTATTTTGGGAATAAATAGTAGAAGTTTAGTTCAACCGTGTAGTTGTTTACTGTTCTTGACAGTTTTATCAATAGGTACAGATGTCATTGGATTGAAAACGCTAATTTTTTTCAATAAACTGTGTTTTTGTTGTTAGTGAGATGGACTTGTCCGGAGTAAGGGTTTCATTGCTTATAAAAACTATACAATTTAAAAATTATCTTCATATTTATTATGGAATGAGAAATGTAATTAATTGTGGTTATCCAATTTAAATAATTTTCAAAGCTTTTTTCCAAGAATTCCAAAAATTCTGATAATCTTTTACCACGTTCTACTTCACCCTACAATTTTTTTTATCTATATCTTGGTTTGGTTTTATTTTGTGAAATTATTGTTTATACTTTATTTTTAAAATATGAAAGTTAATTTTCATACAAATATGTGATTTTATATATATAAATAAATAAATTTTGATTTTTATATTTGGGTGAATCCAAATATTGTGTTTTGTATTGTGTTTTGGTTCCATGTTCACTGTTTTCAAATTCTAAGCTAAATGACAAAAAATGGATTAAAATGTAAAATCCAACCTCTAGAATTCATAAAGTATAAAGCACGTTAACGCAATAAATTCATCTGTCAGTAAGCAATTATTATTAAATCAACCAGTAGCACAAAAGGAATTGTTACTTTGTCTATCCAAAGTCAATCATTAATTTCCTTTTTTTGTCTTTGTGTTTGCCACATCACTCTTCATTACATTACATCCTTTTGTAAACTTTTTGGTTTGAAAATGTGGAAATCAATCCCATCAAAACCAGCATCGTTAATGGGATTTACATCACATTTTGCTTCACCTCCTTTTTTGTCATAAAGTCATTATTGTGAATAACAAGTTTTTCCACACCATGGATTCAAAGAATAGATCAAAGTTAATTAAACGAAATTGACAACCACGTTGGTTAAGAAACAATAGATCCTAACATAATAGACAAAGTGAGTGAACAAGAAGCATTTTTAATTCCTATTAACAAAAATAAATTGAGACCGTAGACAAATGGTTTCATCTTTTAACTTAAAATAGTTTTTTGTGTTATATTTACCAATTTGTTAACACTTATTTTGTTTTAACCTGCATTTATTCCTTGAAAATAAAATAAATATATTTAGAAAGCATGGAAAACAAGTAAAAAAGTTTTCTTGTAAACATTGCCGTTTACCCCAATAATTCTGGTATAATTAGTCGTCAAAGAACCTATATATATATATATATATATATATATATATATATATATATATATATATATATATATACAATTAAATTAAATATTATACAATATATTTACAATATCCAGTTAATTGGGGTTATTAAACCAACCGAATATAGGCGATCGAAAACAACTGTTGGATTTAACCACTGCATATCAATTTTACAGTTTCTGACGTGGTTTGAATTGGAACGACTGTTGGTGCATACGGACCGTAGCCATATAACCATCTTTGTGTCTGTGTTGTCACGTATTTAAACATTTGCTGTAACCACGTCAAAAATGTATTTTATTAATTTAGATTTTAATAAATGTCATGCATTTTCTCATATTCTTAATTTTTTCAGTTAAATCTTACTAAATATTCGAGCCTTGTAGACACACATAGTACTATTACAATTATTAGTAATCCATTTTATGTCAAGAGTTCTTTCGTGCATTAAATTATTTTTTGTAATAATTCTCCTACACGTTAAATATCATATAAAGTGGGTTTTAATATGATAGAAATAAATTTTAGGGCCATTGCTTCAAGTTAAAAACAAATCCTCATGTTTTCCCATCCGATTTTTAAGTTTTTTTAATAAAAACTTTATTTTTCCAGATTAGTTCAAAACAACCTTTTAAAACGATACCTTTCTTATTTTAATATTTTTAACAAACATTTAGTACAATCTACCGTTACCTATGCTAAAAACTATTTAATTACTACCTACATGGATTAATGTATTAATTTTTAATAAATCTTTAGCAATTAAACAAATGAGAAATTAAAAAATTATTATTAGATTATAGGTACTCCAATTACTCTGTTGAAAGACATAAAATACATTTTGATGAATAAATTGCCCAATCTTTTCTAGATACTTCAGGTACAAATTTTAACATATTTTGTATTTGAAAATTTCATTTCTTATGATTCTTATCCGATTATACACATAACTTTAACCAAATAAAAATACAAGTTGGGTCTTCATTATGGTATAATTTATTTTTGGTTTAAATGGGCAAATTTAGAGGCAAATCCTGAGACGAGTAACGTTATCCACATAGGAAAATAGGATTTATAATACTTAGAATAACAACTATTCGTTGGAACTTAACTTTCACGTATAACATATAATAATTTGACGAATAAAGCGTGAGTTTTTATGGCATAAATATGGCAGTGTTTTTAAAAATTTATTCGGATGTTTGGGTCATCCTTATTGATTCCCTGGACATAAAACAGAATTTTAACAACAGAAATTTAACAAACCTACATTATATGTAGAAGCAACGCGAAGATTCACTGTAATACTTAATAATACATCAAGTTCTTCTTTCTGCATGAGTCAAGTTTGCAATAGGTCCGTTTCTTTGCATAGGAAATGGAACACTTTTCTACACTTGTAATCTACACTCGATTTTAGTATTCGCTTGCAGATTGGATTAACACCAGTGTAGACGAGGTGTAGTTTATCTTCACCTGTTGGAAAGGAGGTGTAAAAAAATAAAATGCATTCTAAACTAAATGTGTGGTTATGAAAGTGTTAAATTGCAAAGTTCCCTAGGAATAAAAATAAATGTTTCTAAACTAATCTATAGGTATTAGGTAAACAACCTAACTTCAGTATACACTTACATATTTTCTAATTGTTTGTATAAGTAGGTACATTGAAAAGTAACTGATTAAAAGTGCAGTGTAGATTACACGACGACCCCAAGAAACAGACAAAAATACCTTATGTTCCCGTTCTCGGGGGTATTGAGCAAACTTTGCATAATTTTACTATAAATTGTACATGTACGTTTTGGTGTCCTACATCAATACTTTTTAAAATCTTCTTACACATTAAAATCGGTTTATAGTTAGCAGATTTTAATAGTCGGTACATTCTTTCAAGAGAGATCCTTACAAAACCTTGCAAATTGTACACAATAGTAAATAAAACAAATATTAAATTTTTCAAAGCAATTGACCTCTACATATAATCAAAAATTTATTGTCTTAATACCAAATTACCTGCTGTAGTTTTAAATCTAAATATCTAAACCATCGTCAATATCCTCTTAGTTAATGTGATATGGGTCATTTGGTTCTTCCAAAAAAAATATGACATACTATATATTATAAACAAGGAGTCAAAAATTATACGTCTATTTTGATAAGTTGATAGTTTAACGAATTCGGACGAAAAGAAGAATAACTTTTAGGAGTTTTATTTCTCCTAGTACATTCATGGAAAGCTGCGGTTCTGCCAGGGGCGCTATTACATTATAGTATTATTTTATTTGGAAACCACTCTAGTTTGTGAAATTTTGGGAAATGCAGTACCGTAGAATGGGGATAATTTGATCATTTTTTTCTTTACAGTTAGATAACTTTTTTGTTATTAGAGATAAAAATTAACAAAAAAAACTGTAGTATCGGTTTTTGGCATGCTTACGATTACCGATTGAGAAAAAAAAATAAAGTAGTTTTCTAGTAAAAAATAAAAAACTGGTTGATCAATATTATACTTAAAGTGGGGATACTTTGATTATCTATGTTATTTTCTTAAAATACTTAAGTGTCCCTAGCGCTTTAAATATCTGAGTTTTTAAAAACACTATTTTTTTATTTTATTTCAATTTTTCCAGCCAAATATAGAACGGGAGGGGAAAGGGGTAACAATGATCAACTGAAAATTTAAAAAATAAACTTTATTTATCTTAAAAAAATTACAATTAAAAGGAGTTTGAAACGAAAAATTTCTTAACACCCAATTCAATTACGTTAATGCTTTTGTTGAAAGTGTAACTTATATTTTCATTATCTAGTTCTTCAGTTGGTTTCGGCAATAACTGCATGCTGCGATCAATGTTACCCCATACCCCCTATCCAAGTTACCCCAGTCATTAAATATAATTATTACACCACTATCTCTATATGTACGTCTGGTTTAATTATGTAAACGATTGCACTTATACGTAAAGAAAAGCCATGGCATTAAAAATTATTTAAAACTTACCTTTGCAGCGAGAAAGTTATTTTAGTTGGAAAAATATTGATAAATGATAGTTGACCTTGTATCACCCTTATTCTGCCTTCAGTAGTCAACTAAATCGAGCGCTCACAAAATTTCGTTTTCAAAACCATTTTAGTGTAAACCTGGGTAGGAGAAATGAATTACGTTCGAAAACTAACGGAAGGATAAGTTAATTTGTATTAACGCGAAGTTATAATCAAAGTATACCCGTTATTTAATGTATTCCCATTCTACGGTACTAACTTTGCTATAATCACTGCTTAAGGCACTGCTTCATTGTAGCAAAAATAGACGCCATTACGGAACCAACCGATCAATATAGCCACCACGAAGAAGTGGTAGGAAGTCTCCTCCTACCAAATTTACAGTAATTACTCTTAAAAAAATAAGTTACCAAAATAAACCTGGTACCAAATTTTTAACTCTTAATTTCCTTATTAAAAAAACCAATGATAAATTAGGCTTGGATATTTTCAAAATAATGTGTTGCTGCTTTCAAAAGTGACAACAGCGTATTTTATATTTACTTTGTTTACTAATCAAAACTATTAAATCAACTTATGGTCTTACTAATATTGCATTTTTATTATAGTGTAAAGCACTTTCTGTCTGCAATATTATTATAGTATATTAAACAACGCATTTCATATGGATTTCTGTTATGACACGAGTTCAAGTTTAAAAAACGAATCGCGAAGCGATGAGTTTTTTAAAGGAGGAGTGTCACAACAGCCATATGAAATAAGTTGTTTATAATATTTTTTATATTTCGCCATTTTATCATTTTTTAAATTAATTTATTATTTGTATGTAAATTACGAAAATTTTGATTTTAAAAAGTATGTCGGTAGCACTGTGTAATTTATAACATTTGACAGTTTTGACATTTACATTATCAAATGTTAATTTTTTAAAACATTTTAAAATGACTATTACACCAATAATAATATATTATATAAGTAAAAAATGATATTCATATTCACAAATACTTTCTTAAAGAACAATATAAAATGAATAAATTGCTATTAGCCACAAATGTCATTGTCAATAGTCTTGTCATTTGATACTTCATTCATGTCGCCAACCATTTAAAACAAAAATTTGCGTGCGCAAAAGTTACATTACGATACGCAAATGCGTTTTATAATGAAGATTTTTATAAGTGCGAAATATAAAAAATTTATTATTTATTTGATTTAATATTAGACGGTCTCCCACTGAGACAAGAAATTTGTACGGATAGCCCTGGCAGCTCAGGCCACAAACTATACATCAGAAAAAGAAGAAAAGCCGATTGGTGTGTTTACGTTTTTTCTATTTGTTTGTTAGTGTTTAAGTTTTGTCCTTTTTTATATTCTATAGGTAAGTATATTATTTTGAATAATAACATAAATTAAAATCATTCCAAAAACATAAAAAAACCAAACGATGTAAAAGTTGGTGCGCCATTGCCTATTCGTGAAATGCAAACAAAGCGTTTAAAACTACTACTTTATGGAGCAATATGCTGCTTTGTGAACTAAACTTTAGTTCATGAACTAATAGGCATAATTTTAAAGTATAAGATAAGTGAGTAACTGTAAGTTTTCTGAGTGTTACAAAGGTGTAAAATCATCTGTACATTCAACGCTAAATTGATTACCCTGAAATAGTGAAAGCGGAAATGGGTAAATTTAGCGCTTATAAATATGGCTGCGCCAAAATTAATTCTCAAGAAGAGAAGCCTACGTTACACCTAAGAAGTACTAAGTATTGCAGAGTGCAATATATTTGGGACAAAAAGAACATGTTGCTAACAGCTTTATCACCTAGTAGAGACACATTAATTGTAGTAACATATTGTGGCATGCTGAGTGGCTGTTTGGCTTTACGAGCTTAACTTGATGCAGACCAAATTTATTGATCCTTATTCTCTCGAGCTCTCGCCCGTTACACAAGATATGCTCCACCGTTTTATCCTCAGCCTGACAGAATCTGCAGTCCGCACTGCCAGCCCAATTGTTTTTATATGCCTATTAAGGTGACTGTGTCCAGTCCGTAGTTCTATCATTATTCGTAGGTCCTGTCTACTCATATTCAGCACCTCTTGAGACCGCTTTTTAGAGTGATCTACAAATGCCTTTGAGTATCTTAAACCCTCTAGCTCGAACCAGTAAGAACGTCTCCTCCAATCTACTCAGTTCGATATTGCTCCTCTGGCTACGGTATTCGCTATGCCTAGGGATTGCTCCAGGCCTATAAATATTCCTTCAGCACCTTTCCTGGCTAGAAGGTCCGCTTTTTCGTTACCTTCGTTACTTTGTCATTTTCCCCCAGACGTATTATATCCTGAAGGCACTTCCAAACTAACTTGGAGTCGATCCGATTTGATTTCAGTGACTTTTCCGCCTGGCTCTCGGAAATGATTTTTATAGTTTTATTCCTGCAGTCACACTAAAGCATCTCCAGCAGGAATATTTCCATTGCGAAAACCTCAGCTTGGAAAATTGTGAATAGGTTACCCAAGTTCTGGCTCAGGACCACCCTTGGTTTTCCTCCATGTAACCCAGCTCCAACACCTCTCTCGGTCTTAGGGCCGTCCGTGTACCAACACTGGTCAGCCATTATAAGATTCGATCTATTCGTCCCCCATTCGTCCCTTTTTGGGAATAGGACGGTAAATGACTTATGGTAGTGGTATTTAGGTTTCATTGCATCTGGTACTATCTCTAGTATCGGATGATTTTTTATTCTCTCTCCGACCTTGGCTCTGACACTGCTCTGCCCAGCGTCTTGACATTTCACTAGTCTTCTGTATGCACCAGCCATCTCCTCCCTTTCCATTCATGTGAAGTGGAGGAAGATCTATTAAAATTTCTATGGCAGCGGTGGAAGTGGTAGACACAGCTCCCGTTATGATTAAGCATGCTTGCCGTTAAAGCTTATTCAGCCTTTCTCTGGTGGTCTTTTGCTGACATTTAGCCAGAGCACAATACGTAATCATATGCCTTATTACTGTCAGATATAGCCAATACATTTGTTTGGGTTTCATTCCCCATGACTTACCGCATACTCTACGGCATGTCCAAAGGGATAGATTTGCTTTATTGCAAATGTTCTCTACATGAGCGTTTTATGAAAGTCTTTTTTATATTGTTTAATTGAAGAAAATTATATGACATCGTTTTTATTTGAAAAATTGTGTCAATATGACAATCAATATTTTATTCTACCAGTGTAGTCTACAGACTTGCTACATGGATATAACAGTCTCCCACACTATTTAAATAACTACAAAATGAATTAAACAAATATAAATAAAACATTAGAGTTCGTAATCGTTTAAATAAACGGGTAAACGGCATCATCTGCCTGAACGTCGTTTGTAATTCATTATTCCCATTTAGTGGTGGTATTATATTAGTTGGTTGCAAAATAGGTGGTAAGTGGTACATATGATCTTGGAATGTTTTGGTACTTATCAATTTCTATTGTTTGGGGCACTTCATCTGCAAATGTAACCTTTTTCTTTGAAACCAGAGTAGTGCGAATTTAATCTATATATGACGCTTTAAACAATTCCCATCATCCAAAAGACCTTGATAATAAAGAGAACCAAATTTCTTAATAATTTTACCAAATTTTCACGACATTTTAGTTCCTTCCTAGAATCTAACTTGTACTCTGTCTCCCACACTTAAATTTGAAATTTTTCTTTAGTTCTAAAATGTTTCATTGGTCTAATTGCAACAAGTTTGATTCTGATACTTGTTTTTAAATAGAGTTCTGCAGGAGATTTGCCACAAGTAAGGGGAGTGGCCCGATACTTTAACAAAATTTCTTGAACCTTATTTTTTATATTTTTTACACAACCACCTTCATTAGTCATAGCTTTTAAACGATTCTTTAGTGTCTGCACATTACGTTCTGCTAATCCATTGGTTGATGGATGTCCAGGTGCGCTAAATTTTTGGAAAATACCCAGATTGATGCAAAATGTCTTAAATTGGTTACTAACAAAAATGGTAGCATTCTCAGGTACCATAACTCGTGTATACCCATAAACTGAAAATACTTCCATTAATAAGTCAATGGTCTTTGCTGATGTCGGAACATCACGGATTACTTTAACTTCTACCCATCGGACTTAGCGTCAACAATTACTAAAAAGTTAAATCCTTGGAATGGTCCGGCGTAGTCAATATGTATGCGATCCCAAACCTAACCTAACCAAAAAATCTTCTAACGCCATCAACATCTGTTGGCATGTCCAAAATGGCTTTAACTTTTTTGGGTGATTTTGAAATTTCATTGTACTTTATGACATGTCCTAGGTAATAAATACTGGTTTAGAAAAAACACATTATCTTCTGTTCAAATGTAAATTGAATTCTTTCAGACTTTAAAGACATGCATATAAATTTATTTGACATTCCTCTTTTGTTTTCATGTCATTAAAATAAGAATAATTTTTTGAAGGCCATATAAGATTTGATCTATGATTCGGTTGAATTCTGCTGGAGCTATTTAAATACCAAATGACAGGCGGAGCATTCGATATGTCCCTCTATGTGTCGAAATTTTTTAAATGAAACTTTCTTCATCATCAACTGGTATATGTAAGCTTTGTATAAATCTAAACGACAAAAATATTTGGAATCTTTTAAACAATGTATTTTTCGAATTATAGTTTGCTGATACTAATTTATCATTGGCTCCTATTAAGTAGTCCACACAGAAACTAACGCCACCATCAGCTTTTGAAATAAGTACCAAAGGTGATCCCCAGTCGCTATTGTTAATTTTTGTAATAATTCCGGATGCTTCTAGAGAATCTAATCTTTTTCGACTTTTTCCCTTAATGAGTAAGGAACGTCTCTTTCCTTATAGAAAACTGGTTTTGAATTTTTACGTAAATTTAATGAAACCTTTAATTTGGGAACTAAACCAACTTTTTCTACAAATATTTCTGGAAATTGCTTAACCACTTGTTCTTCATTAATTAAATTTTGCTCAAGTTGGGTTGTGTTGAATACGTTATTGATTTGTTGAAGGTTGATATTAAGATGACGAAACCATCCCCATCCTAAAAGGGGTTCGAAACTGTCAGGAACAATGTACAACTCTTCTCTTGATGATCGATTGTGGTAACAGACTGAAACACTGGTTTCACCAATTGAATAAAAAATATTTTTAGTATATGATCTAAACACAATATCTGGCTTCTCTAGTTTAATATTAAGACCTAATGATTTTAAATTGGATTCTGGTAGTGAAGCCTGCTCCTGAGTCTACTTCAAAACGTATTGTATGTAGAAAAGCCTATAGAATTTTGTAACATTTCAGCAGCATAAACTTTGTTATTAAAAACATTTTTCATTTTGAGATAATTTTCAAAACTTCGCCTGTAACTACGAAAATCTTCTATTTGAGAATCAAAGTTTTCAAATGGATGAACAAATGTGTTAGGGTTGATGGAGCTATTTGACTGATTAACTTGCGGTTGACGAATTTGGTCGATCAGAGCTTGCTGATTAGCCATCATAGATTAGAAAGAAATTTATAGATAGCCGCTCGTGACCTGAATACTAACTATATAATTGTATTTTTGTTTTATTGGTTACTTTAAAATATTTATAATATTAAAATATTTTAAAAATATTCTAATAAATATAATAAATATATTTTTCAAAATATTTATAAAGTATTTTAATATTGTTAACAATTTGGTATTGACTTATATATAAATAAAAATACAATAAGTAATAATTCTTTATTTTTACAAAATAATTTTATTACAATTAGGAGTCAAATTTATTTTTCTTGTTTCCCCAATCATTTAAAATTAATCTTAAGCCACGGTCATATACAAATAAACGTTGTTTACTTTTAATATTTGCCCTGGGACGCCATATTGGAATTTATTTGACAGGTTGTTGGATTGCCTATTTGTTAAGAAAATGAAGTACTAACTCTCAAACAATATTGTTGACGACATTTAAATTCAAAATTGTTATGTCATTAACGAATTTCCTGTTGGTTGTGATTTTATTATCGATAGTGGCGACTTCCGTGACCTGAGTATTAACTTCTAAGCGTGGAACTGTTATTTGAGGAGAGTGTCAACCATTTAAATGTTTTTGGCACTCTTTTTCCAACATTCGAAGGTCATAATAAGGGTTTAAAAGAATGTATGTCATTGCTTGATAGGCAAGTGTACATAATAATTTGATGGGTTTCTACTAGTAGTAGAAAAAGACGAGGTATATAAAGTTTGTATTTACTAGTGTTCGCTGGTAGTGACGTGTAAAGATCAACTTTATCGACTGTATAGCTAGTATTTCAGTTAAATTTGGTTACCAATGTTAAAAAAAACATTTCCAATAATTAATTACATGCGTTATCAGAATATATAATTATAAGTTTTTATCCAGGTCTTTTTACAAAAAACTTTCACAAAACTGTTTAGACATAATTTAAAAACGAATATATTCATCTATGACATTGTTAGAATCATGCAGTCTTCGAGCATATATACTAACGTAGAGACAGCAAGCAATAGTGATTGTTTTGTTAAACAGGGAAAACTGTCAAAAATGGCTTTAAAAGTAGGTAATATCAGATACAACCAAAGAGACGGTCAAGTATATGAGAATATTTGTTCGATTGTCCAATAAAATAGTCCTGCTAGCTCTATCCTTGTTTAGTTCACAAGTTTATGAAATGTCACATCTCTGTCTTATTTTTGGAAAGTAAGCGCAGATGGCACTAGGAGCATGGAAATTTTGACACAACGGCAAACCTTAGAACGTAAAGTTTGTTTGATATTCTGTGGAAAATGTGATGTGCCAAAGTATTCAGTCGCTATTATTGTTTTGACGAGTTGTATTAACTGTGTTTTTTGTGGTGTTTTTAAAATAAGTTCAATAATTCTAGTTCTTATTTATAAATTATGTAACAGTGGGTTGTAGAACAATTATTTTAGACTTTTGTTTGGTGATTAGTTTGTGTGTAACGATAGTTAAAAACGATGTATTTTTTATGCATCCTCTTAGACTATATCTTGTCATTTCTTTGAAATAATGTGCGCGAGCGCCATCTCAACTCACTTTCCGGTTCTGGTGGACCAATTCATTACTGTAGAACAAAAATTTAACATGTACTTGGGCGTCTCTTGGTTGTCTCTGGTAATATCCAAACCTTAGACTAGGAAAGAGAGAGGACAGCGCATGGCAATGAAAACCTTATGCGTGTGATTGAAGCCAATTTTAAAACGTTTAACATATTTATGTTTGGTGGTAAACAAATTTGGAACGTTGAATTGTATTTTTTTAGTTTTTTTATTAATTTTCACCTTTTTTAATTACCTGAATAGACATTTTAAAATGGTTAATTGTGCAGTTTATAAGTCCAACAGTCAGAGTGCTAAAAAAGAGAAAGGAATTTAATTTCATAGGTAAAAAGTATTTTTAAACTATTTCCTTGAAATTTATTTTTATTAATGTTACAGCTTTTAGGTAATAGATGTTTAACTAAATTACATATGTTATGTATGATAACTTAAATTAATTGTACATACATTTTGAAAATTGTTTTTATTTAGTTTTAAAGATTATTTTTCAATTAGTTGTTATTATTTTCTCATAGATGTAATAGTTTTGCATAATAGATAAAATAGATTAAAATTGTTAATGATAGTTTTTCTTGTAACAGTGAAACTGGTTCGTAGTTCGTTAATTAATAATTATTTCTATTCTTTTTATATAATGACAGATGTACAAAATTTTATTATGACTTTTCTACACAAAATGTCAAACTAACTAAATGCATAACAACTAGGAAACAATATACAAATGGTAAACTATTAGCAACTAAAATTTATTCTTCATACTCCCCCCGTTGGAAGCAGAATATCTTTCAACAGTTATAGGAAACAAGCAGATCTTGGTAACACTACGTTTGACTTCACCAGTTGAGGTCTTCAGTGTAACCACTCTTACCATTCCATCCTTACCGGGATGAGTATTAATTATTCTTCCAATCTTCCAGGTATGAGAAGGCAAATCATTATCTACTAATAGTACCAACTTGCCAAAAAGATCTTCAGGAAGATTCGAATAGTACCATTTGTTTCGTTTCTGAAGATTTTGCAAATATTCCAGAGACCATTTTTTCCAAAAAGTTTGAATCAGGAACTGCAGCCTTTTATATCTCGAACTAATAGTTTCTCGTTCATTTTCAATATTAGGCTCTGGTAGTGCATACAAATAATCACCGACCAAGAAATGTCCAGGAGTGATAACTTCTAAGTTTTCTGATTCTTCGGTGAGTGGGGATAACGGTCGTGAATTCGTAATAGATTCGATTTGTGACGTAAATGTAAAAAATTCCTCTAAAGTTAAATGTTCATTATTTAATGTAGATTTTAAATGAGACTTAGCTATTTTTACAGCGCTTTCCCATAAACCCCCAAAGGAGGGACTTTTTGCCGGAATAAAAGACCAAACAATTCTATGCATAAGTAAGAAGTTATGAATGTCATCCTCTTGAAACATAGAGGCAAATTTACTCAAATAGTTATTAGCTCCTACAAAATTAGTTGCGTTATCAGAATAAATTTTTCGGCAAATACCTCTACGAGATATGAATCGTTTTAAACAGTTTAGAAATGCAAATGTGGATAAATCAGTAACAACCTCTATATGAACTGCACGAGTAGAGAAACATACGAATATACAAAAATATACCTTAATAAACCTTTTATTTCGAAATTTAGTTTCTTTCATTTGGAAAGGACCTGCGAAGTCAACACCGCTTGTAGAAAAAGGTCTAGAAATGTTGACGCGAGAACTAGGCAAATCTGCCATAATTGAATGGTTAAATTTTGGTCGGTACCTAAAGCAAATTATACAAGATCTCAATATACCTTTTATAGTTTGCCTTCCTCTAAGTACCCAAAAACGTTGCCTAATTTTGTTTAGTAAAAAATTACACCCAGCGTGAAAATTCTTATAGTGTTCATTCCTTACCAATAGAGTTGTAAAGTTATGCTTCCCTGGCAGAATTATTGGATGCTTTGCGTCATAAGACAAACTAGAGTGTGTTAAACGTCCTCCGACTCTAAGAATGCTATCAGAATCAAGGTAAGGATTTAACGTAATCAACTTACTATTCTTATTTACCCGTTTGGTTCTTTTTAAGTCATGTATTTCACTAGAAAATTCTTCGGATTGAACTAATTTAATTAAACATTTTAAGGCAGTTTCAGTCTCGGTTAAAGTAATCATTTCTTAATGTTGTTCTAATATTATTTACAAATCTTAATATATAAGCAGTAACATTAATTAATTTATTATAACTAGAATATTTATGTAGAATATCAAAAGGCGGAACGGGGTTTAAAACTAACATTGTATTTCTTTTAGTTTCCGGTAAATCGACAATCTTAATAACATTCGTAATAGGCCACGAATTTTTCAAAACCCTTAAAAAACCCGGACCACACCACCAGGGTACTAAACCTTTAAGTTTTAAAGTACTTACTCCTCGTGATAAATAATCAGCGGGATTAAATTCAGTAGGAACGTGGTTCCATTTACAATCTTTTGTGAGAGATTGTATTTGTGATATTCTATTTGAAACGAACGTTTCATATTTGTAAGGTTCGCTATTGATCCACGACAGTACAATCATAGAATCGGTCCAACAATGGATGGCCTGAATATCGAATCTGAGTGCAGCCCTTACCTTAACACAAAGTTGTGCGCAAAGCAGAGCTCCGCATAGTTCTAAACGTGGTATCATTTGAGACTTAAGTGGTGCGACTCTACTTTTGGCACATATTAAGCGACTTAAAGTAGTATCAACGTTGTGTGTTACTAGATAAATACAGGCTCCATAAGCCAGTTGAGAGGCATCGCAAAAACAATGCATTTCAACTTGAATGTAGGATGATAGAGTTAATTGTCTAGGTACAGATATGTCATTAATTTCATTTAGTTGGTTATAAAATTCATTCCATTCAAATAATAAATCACCTTGTATGGGCTCATCCCATGATAATTTTGAAGACCACAAATGCTGTAAAAGTATCTTGGATTTTATCATAACCGGTCCTAAGAATCCTATAGGATCAAAAATTTGGGATACGATAGATAGCATAATTCTTTTAGTTATATATTCATAATTAATAATATTAACTACAAAATAAAAGAAATCATGTTTAACATTTAAAAACATGCCTAACGTTTTCGCTTTAAGTGAATCTTTAATAATGTAATTGTCGTCATTAGAATTTAATGGTAAATGCGAAAATATTTGTGGTTTGTTTGAATTCCATTGTCTAAGTTTAAACCCAGCTGTATTTAAAATTTGATATACCTCTTTGACTAATCTTGTAGCAGATTGCAAATCATTTGCACCACAAATAAGATCGTCCATATAAAAATTGTTTAAAATAATGTCACTTGCATCAGGAAAGGTTTCTTTGAATTCTAAGCCTAATTGTTTTAAGCACCTTGTAGCTAGAAAGCTACTAGGAGCAAGACCGTAAGTAATCGTATTTAGTTTATAGTGAGAAACGTCTTCATCTGGAGATGATCTCCAAACTATGCATTGAAAATTACGGTCTTCTTCATGAATAAACACCTGCCTATACATTTTTTCAATGTCCGCGGTAATAATTATGTTATGAATTCGGAAATTAGTAAGTATTGTGAAAATGTCGTTTTGAATGCAAGGACCAGTTCGTAGTACATTGTTTAATGATAACCCATATGGGGTTTTTGCGCTACCATCGAAAACCACGCGAAGCTTGGTGGTCAATGACGTTTCTTTCTTAACACCATGATGAGGTAAATAATGTCTAAAAGTAGAGTCGTCGGTTATGTTATCGTCAATTTTGGACATGTGCCCTAATTTAATATATTCGTCCATAAATTTAGAGTACTTAAGTTTTAATTCAACATCCGCCTTCAGTTTTTTCTCTAAAAAATAAAAACGTTTTAGAGCTTGATCCTTGTTACTGGACAGTTCAGCAACATTTTCTTTAAATGGCAACCTTAGTATAAATCGACCATCGGAGGCTCGCTCGAATGTATTTAGAAATTGTGTTTCACAGTATTCAACATCGGATTTGGAATTATTTTTGGAAGAGTCCAAACTCACTTCCTCCAAAGCCCAAAATCTTTCTAGTGCCGCTTGAATGTTTGAATTGGAAACATGACAAGTTATGGAAGAGGACTTTGGCTCTATTAATTTTCCAGAAATAATCCAACCCAACTCAGTATTCTGTAATACTGGTGAATTCATGTTCGTTTTAATTTGTTCTGGGAGTAATAGATAATAAAATACATCAGCTCCCAATAATATGTCAATACTAGAAGCCCTGTCAAATTCAGGATCTGCGAGTAGAATATCTGTAGGAGTGCAAATTAGATCGCGTTTAATATTTTGTTCAGGAATGTTACCCGTAATTTTATCTAAAATTAATAAATTAGTAGACGTCGTAAAGTCAGAGTAAACAGATTTGATAGTTGCGTTTGTAAAACTTTCAATATTAATTTGCGTTTCATTAATACCTTGCACAGGTATGCGTAATTTTCTTTGCGCCAAACCAAGTTTTTTAGCTAAATTAGTAGTTATAAAGGAGGATTCACTACCAGCATCTAGTAGTGCCCTAACTTTTAACACACTGCCATATTTGTCAAAAATTTGAATTTGAGCGGTTCCTAAAAGAACCTTGAGTGTATTAGCACTAGTATTATGTAATACTAGGTTGCTACGTTCGTTATTGTCTGGAGTGTAAGTAGCGTTAATTTTTGAGAAAAATTGAATATTGTTATTTTGTTGAGTAAGTAATGTACGTTGAGGAATAGAGTCAAATTGTGGACTTGAGTTCGGTACGAAAGAGGAGCAAGTCGGCGTATCTATTAAGTTAGTATTAGTTTGAATGTTATTTGGAAGTAGTGAATTTTGGTTATTGTCTGCATTAATTTGAGGATTAGCAGGTCTAGTACTTTTAGTAGGTTTGGATTTATTACCCAAGATAGCAAAATTCTCCATATGAAGTAGTGTATTGTGTCGCTTACCGCAAATTCTACAAGGGTTAGCATTGCAACTCTGGGAGTAATGTCCAATTTTTAAACAATTAGTACAAGCCTTAAGCTTTATAATTTCTTGCCATCGCAATGGAATGTCTAGAGATTTAAATTGAATACATGAAAAAATATAGTGATCCTTAGCACAGAACAAACATTTCTGAACATTTACTACATTAGTAGCAGCGTAAACTCGCGCGGTCTTTCTTGGAGAGCATTTTAAATTATTCGAAGGTTCTATAGTTTTATTATCTAATGATTCTAATAAAAGACATCTATCAGTTAGGAATATAATAAAATCATCTATTTTTGGAGATTGTTCAGTTTTTGAGAATATTTCCCATTCCTTCTTTGAAATAGTATCAAGTTTATTTGAAAGCAGGTATATTAAAATAGCATTCCACTGGTGAACAGGTTCCTTTAAATTTTGCAATGATCGATAATTTTTCAAAAAAGTGTCTAAAAATGTACGTAAGGAAAGGTAAGAATCTTTAGTAACGCTTGCCAGATCAAATAAGTTTTTAATATGAGTTTTAATAATTAGCTTCCTATTTTCATATCTTTCCTTCAATAATCCCCATGCTAAATCATAATTATCATTTGTTAACTGTAAATTTTGAATAATTTCCAAAGCTTCACCCTGCAAACATGACTGTAAATAATAAAATTTTTGAATATCTGACAAATTGGGCTTCTTGTCAATAAGTGATATGAATGTGTCAAAAAATTGTCCCCATTTGTCGTATGCTCCGTCAAAATTCGGCAACGCAATTTGAGGTAATTTAACGTTATATTGGTTCGAAATGTTGGATATATTCGTATGTTCCGAAGCGGTCATCGGAATATTTTGCACACCCATGATATCGTCCGCTTGCGCTAGAGCAGAGAAATAAGCATTCTCAAATGCTTCTCTGTATTCCAAATGGTTAGCCACATTTACACTGTCTAACACTTCCAATTCGTAATTAATATTTTCAAGATCCCTAAATATAAGTTTTAAGTCAACGAGTCGGGGAGGTATTTGCTTTACCTTTGCATCGTTTTTATCTTTGATAGTCCCTAAAAAGGTCACAAATCTGGTAATTTTACCCTTAAGATTACCCCTGAGTTGAATTTTATCATTAATATCGGTAGACATACTATTATTGTCACAAATCGTAATCTAATAATTCAAATCACTCACGTGTGTCTTCTCAATTTCCTCGTGGTTCGTTGTGGACTGTATCGTGAAGTCGTGAAATCCGGTTCGAATGCACCAAAAAATGATAGTTTTTCTTGTAACAGTGAAACTGGTTCGTAGTTCGTTAATTAATAATTATTTCTATTCTTTTTATATAATGACAGATGTACAAAATTTTATTATGACTTTTCTACACAAAATGTCAAACTAACTAAATGCATAACAACTAGGAAACAATATACAAATGGTAAACTATTAGCAACTAAAATTTATTCTTCAGTAAATTTATTAAATAAATATGTTTTTACATGATTGTTGTTTTTTTTTGGGACCAGTACATATTTTAAAACTTTTTTAAATTAGATTTTTAATACGAAATAATGAAAATGATTATTTAATAATCGTATAAGAAAAATCGTATGATACGCCTATGTCAATATTGTCCGCCATTAGTTTGGTGGTAAGTGGGTTAAGCCGCGTACAGACCGAGATTCCAACGCCAAGCCAATGAATCCAAGCACATGTGACGTTGGCGTTTGTCGTTGGAAACGATTGGAATGCCCTCGTCCACACCAAAATTTAGATTTGAGTTGGACTTGGTGGGACCGTGTTGGGTAAAGTTCGGTAACCGGTGCTGTTAGTCTGTCAAACAATGTCAAGCGACGAGGGCGATTTACTGCTGGCGAGTGCGGGGATTTTAATAATGAATTCTTTAATTTCAAATAAAAAGAAGAAAAAACGGCCTAGACGTTGGTGGGTAACAACACCATTTAAAAATAGGATTTTGTATAGTGGCAGTCACTTACTAGAGGAACTTCAAAATGAAGATGGTGGACATTTTAAAACTTTTTGTAGGATGACCCCAGAAATCTTTAATACATTATTTCTTCTTGTGAAACCAAAAAATTGAGCGGAAGAATACAAATTATAGAAGTGCTATTCCAGCTAAAGAGGGGCTTGCTGTAACACTGCATTTTTTGGCAACTGGAAATTCCTATTCAAGTTTAGCGTATACATTCAAAATGTCAAAACAGTCTATAACGAGTATTATTCCTGAAGTGTGTACCGCTATAATTGAAAATCTACAAGAATATATATAAAGGTAAGTTTTATTACTTTCATTATCTACAAACACATTAGATATTCTGGATTGTTGGCGGAGAGTACTCAGCATTACCTGTTTCGTTCTCATTTGGTGGGTTAATAAGATATTGTGCGGATGATGGAGCAATCGATGTTCTAGGTATAGTATTATTAGTATACTGCTGCTGATTCTGATGGCCAAAAAAGTAAGTTCCTGGCGATGGCAATGGCACGTAACTAGGGGTTGAAGAGTTACTCCATTGTAAAGTTTGTTGCGTTTGATATGTTCCCATCTCGGCTTTAAAAAGGATATTTGCAATTTCGTGCTTCACAACAGCACGCGTATGATCATCAAACTTTTCTAGCTGACTGCCGACATATTCTCCATATAATACGCATTCGTTTTTTTCATTTTTCTTTGCCCGTTTGTCTCCAAGATTTTGTATGACAGCAAAAGCTGCTTCAATTCGGGGGTCTTCCGGTTCACGTCTTTTAGCTGCCACTTTGGACGATGTAGGTTTATAAAAATTATACTTATTTTCAGTCGATAGGTTACGGTTCGAAATTAGTGATGTGGAACTACACGAGCTATTTTCATGATCTGGAACCGCTGGTGTGGAGCTAACTTGCTGAATAGTAACCTCGTCATCCTCGTTTTCTTGTGGTTCTGTTGATTCGTCGTCACCTTGAGATTCCTGAGTATCATCGACATAAGCAGACTCCTATAAGAAAAAAGTAATGTTAGTTTACCTAAAATAATGTTAACTTTTTTTTTTCTATAATGTAATTTTAAAACTGCCACTAGTCGAATTTGTAGCACCCTTTATTAATAAGGGTTATTTTTTACAGTTGCCTGATAATAAAGACGAGTGGCTGAATGTTGCCCGACAGTATGAAGAAAACTGGAACTTTCCGAATTGTATCGGCGCCATGGATGGCAAACACATACAGTTGCAAGCCCCAATTAATACTGGCAGCAATTTCTTTAATTATAAGTCAACATTTAGCACTGTTCTGTTTGCACTTGTAGATGCTGACTATAATTTTTTATATGCGAACGTCGGATGTCAGGGAAAAATTTCGGACGGGGGTGTTTTTTTGAGTGCATTTATTTGCATAATTTTCTTAAAAAGAACCAGTCTGCCAAACATGTTTACACACCGAATGGAACTTTTGACACTGAAGTAAACGGACAGGCAATGGAAGGATCGTGGAGGCGTCAATTGGGTGAGAGCACCTTAGCCTCAATACCTAAAGTGGCTAGAAAATCTGCTTCAAGTGCAGAAGAAATTCGAAAGGAATATGCAGAGTATTTCGCACTTCAAGGACGTGTACCCTGGCAAGATGACTATGCTTAATATTTTCCATTTTAGTATTTATTAGTTATCAACTACGTTGCTTAGTTTAGTTAATTTGTATGTATATTATTAAAATGTACTTACTTTTTCTGTGTTGTGTGTCTTTCTTGGACGAAACTTGTCGTTTAAGAACTGCATTGATTTAAAGGCAAACCATTTTGAGTGATACGTGTCTTCTGTACCCATTCCGGAACGCACGGTCCCTTCACGTTTCATTTCACGGCGATACGAAGTTAACAAGCCCTCTATTTTTTTTTTGCTTCACTTTCTTGACATTTAAATTCTGCTGCAATAGTTTTTCAACTATCTATTTTCCTTTTTGACAATTTAAATTGCCCATCAGTAGGGTCCCACAATATCGGATTTTGTCTATAGCACTCAATTAACTTTAAACTTAATTCTTCAGTCCACTCCATTTCTTTTCCCCAACACCAAGAAATAAAATAAAAATATTAAAAGAAAAGCGTCTTCTTCGATCGAAGGCAGACAAACGACTAAAAACTAAAATCGCGACAAATCCTGTCCAGACCACATCAAATTTCCCTTTGATGTACCGCTCAAGGAGCGAACGCAATCCAACGCCAACAGCGCCGTTGGAAGCGGTTGGAAGCGGTTGGAAACCGTTGGCTCGCGCGGTACACACCAATCCGAACACCTCCAAATCTGTAACCACATGTGCCTTTGCTTGCGTTGGAAACTCGGTCTGTACGCGGCTTTACATAAATTGATTCCAATGCGCAGTCCTCTCACTTTCCTTGTCTAAGATTCAAACACTATTAAATTGTGAAAATAACTCTAGATGCAAAACAAATTGACAATAATGTCATATGTGACAATTCGACTTGGCACGCAAATTCCAAACCAATGAGATTGCTGGACACTATATGACATTTATTTTCCCCCCTTAATACAAAACAAAGCTCATTTGGGTGTGTTCGGGGAGCACGCTTTCGAGCTATGTAGCGCCAAGAGCCATATAACGCAAACGAGGAATAGTACTAGATAGCGCCAAATGGCGCAAATAGCGTGCTCCCCGAACACACCCTTTGGACGCTGTCTCTACGTCAGTATATATCTGTAAAAGCTGTAAAGCTGTAATATTAATAGAAATAAATTTCAAGGAAATAGTTTTAAAATACTTTTTACCTATGAAATGAAATTCCTTCCTCTTTTTTAGCACTCTGACTGTTGCACTTATAAACTGCACAATTAACCATTTTCAAATGTCTATTCAGGTAATTAAAAAAGGTGAAAATTAATAAAAAAACTAAAAAAATACAATTCGACGTTCCAGATTTGTTTACCACCAAACGTTTGAAAATTGGCTTCAATCACACGCATAAGGTTTCAAGCATGCAGTAAAATATTTTATTAATTTTACATTTTACCAATAGTCTTAAACTTCAAAGTATTATTGAATGTCTACTTGTCAAATTTTTGCAGTCATTTAAAAATTAAAGTTCTTGATAGTAGCCGGTAGCCGGAACACTACCGAAACGGCGAAATAAAAATATAAGAAAAGGATGGTAGTTCATTTTCCCAAAAAAAATAATAAAACAAAATGAATAGGTATACCAAAAGAAACATATAGAAAATATTTATATATTGTTCCCCTTTGAAAAATTTTTTTTTGATATTGTTAAGTGTTGCGGCAGTCAGTCAATCATGTTTTATAAGAAATTAAAAAAATATTTCTTTTCTGTTACATATGCAAACTAACTACCTTGCTAAATCATGAACATAAATATGGAGAAAAGATCACCATAACCTTGTAATAAAAAAATTTAAACGCACAATTTTTTCAGAATAAAGGTACTCGTACATTTCAGCCTTTTGCTCGCAATTCTATTGCTAGCTTTTTTGTGAAACAACTGCGCCTGCGTTTCAGACTTTTGACTGCAACAAAAAGGCACACAAAAGTATAGAACCATTTCTATTTGTTCAAGGTCAAATCCGCGCAATCTCACCTGTTTTTAGGGAATTTTGATGGAACAACCCAAAATCTATGTTGGCAGAAATGTCAGTTAACTTCAGATGATTCTATCCTGTCATTCTATAAGCATAATAATCATTGAAGTATTTTATGATAATAAGGATATGTTTATTCCGAAGTTCGTGTGTACTTTTACAGTTTGTATTTGTATGAAAATCCACGTTTTAAATTAAAGGTAACGTAACCTCAAATATTCAGAAACTGACAAATGACGAAAAAAATTTCTCAAAAGTTGCGGAAATGTACGACGGCTTGGTATAAGTTTGCTAGCAATTCAAAATAGACTTGCAGGAAAAAGGCTGAAATGTACGAGTACCTTAATATAATATTATTCACTCTAATGGTTCTAGTTTCAAAAACATTCATTAGCGACGCACCCATAAATTTAATAAAAATACATGGAAAACTCTGGTAGTAAAGAAATTAAGTTTAAAGGAATTTTCGCAGTTGTGAAAGTATGCACTGAAAGACGATTGGTGGAATCGAGATGTCGTCATTGTGTGACAGCAGTTGTCAAATAAATAATTTAATGTATTATCATCTCTAAGTTTTAATATAAATCTTTCCATAAAGAAATTGTTTATTAACCAAACATCTTGACACTATTAGTAATATCTTCATATAAAGAGATTTACTACAATTCAGAAGTGGTTCTAACCGGTTACTGAGCAATTTACGAAGAGTTCTGCATAAGCGTGATTTTCGGAACTGATTTGGTTTTTCTTCTGGTTCCTGAAGTGGTTAGCGACATGGCAGAAGGAGGTAGTCCAAGTAGCACGTCTGAAAGTTCATCATCGCAGGAGATGATGTTAACTATGGAGCGTAATAGACTGGCTTCGGAAGAAAAGTTTTTAAAATTGCTTGAAAGGTCTACTAACGCACATGGAAATAAAGAGTTTCATATAATTCCCGACTTTAGTAAAAGTATAGAAGATTTCAATGGAGAGAATCTAGGAAAACCTGCTATGGATTGGCTGAATAGTCTTGAAAGTGCAGCTGTTCTACACAATTGGCCGCAAGAGTTTATCTTGGAAACAGCTAAAATTCATATGATAGGCACAGCTAGAAAATGGTTCACTGAAAGAACTTCTAAAATTAGGAATTTTGAGGATTTTAAATTTTATTTTACGAAAACTTACGATTTAAAACTGAGTAAGGATGATCTGTGGGAAAAAATGAAGAAACGAGTACAAGGTAAAACAGAATCGGTGTATTCTTATTTTCAAGATAAGGTGTCACTTTGCAGAAGTTTAGGCTATGATTTTGATGAAATTAAAGAGCAAGTAATTGTAGGACTACAAAATAAACATATAATTTCTGGTTTGATGGCTAAAGATTCTACAGATACCGATGAATTATTACACGATATTGTGAAATTCGACAAAATTAACAATAAAGCTAATTTCCACAATCAACATAAAAATCAAACTCATCGTAGTTTTTGGAACAGAAATAAGAATTATTTGGGTGATTCGGATAATGCTATTAGGGATTCTACAGAAAGTAATGGAATTGAAACAGATATGGTTAATTCTATAAGGGAATTTCAAGATAGTGATAAAAAATCTAGACTAATTTGCTACAAATGTAAAGAAAGAGGACACATGAAAAGAAATTATCCGCAAAATAAAAATCAATCTTCAGTTGTTACTAACGTTTCACACGAAGGAAGTTCAAGTCATACACAATCTTTGGTTTGTGATAAAAAGAAAGTTGATAATATACAAAAATTCATTAGATCAGTAAAGATTAATCACAATTTAAATATAACGGGATTTATAGATCCAGGTAGTGCAGTTTGTACAATAAAAGAAAAAGTAATATCTACTCACAATCTACCATGCAAACCAACTGATCAAGATTTATTTGGTTTTGGAGGCCAGAACGTGAAGAGTAAAAAAATCACCAAGTTTGTGTTAACTTTGGATGAAGTCGAGGAGGAAATTGAAGCTTTGGTTGTTTCCGATAGTTCTCAACCAATGGACTTAGTGATCGGAAGAACGTTTACCGAATTACCTTGGATTGCATATGTTAAAATTGGCGAACAACTGCATTTTGGCTACAAACATGAAGATCCATTCAGGAACATGAAATGGAAAGAAACTCAACGAAAAACTGAAGTTATAATACAATCTGATGTTAATTTAAAAAGAAATACGTTGAATTTTGTTGATATTCGAGTTGGAGAAGAAGTTGGAAGTCTAGCAGTAATGACGAATCAAAATGTCTGTTTAAATTCGGGAGATCGTTTTGGTGAAATTCGACGTAATTGCAAAAATGATGCTGATTGCAAAACTTTTATCGATCATAAGCGAGTCAATATTACCTTAGACATGATAAATTTCGATAAAGAAGTATCTCTAGAAGACAAAAATAGACTTTTGGATTTGTTAAACGAATTTCGTGGATGTTTTGCGATTAATTTGTCTGAATTAGGCTGCACAGACTTAATGACAGTAAATATCAAAGACAACAACAAACCCATTAAGACAAAAGCTTATCGTTGTAATTTGGAAAATAGACAAATTATGAAAGAAACTGTTGACGAATGGCGAAAGTTTGGTATAGTACGTGATACGAACTCATCATATGCATCACCAGCATTTCTTGTACCAAAAGCTTCTGGAGAAAAGAGACTCGTTGTAGATTTTCGAAGATTGAATGCTCAAACTGAAATTAAGAACTTTCCAATCCCTCATGTTGACGATTGTTTTGAGTTGTTAGCGGGTTGTAAAATATTTTGTACTTTGGATTTGATGTCAGGCTATTTGCAAATACCACTTGACGAAGAATCAAAATCGAAAACAGCTTTTATATATCCCGATGGTACGGCTGAGTTTGAAAGAATGTGTTTTGGTTTGGTAAATGCCCCTTTTGAGTTTTCGAAGCTCATGTGTTTGGCTCTAGGACCTTTGAGAAATACGGTTGCTGTATCGTATCTAGATGATATTTTAATCGGCGCTACAAATTGGACCGAAATGTTGGATAAACTACGACAAGTATTTGCTGCGATATTAAAAGCAAAATTAACTTTTAAACTTGATAAATGTGAGTTTGGTAAGAAATCTGTAAAATTTCTTGGTTTCCAATTGACTGCAGATGGCATATTTCCCGGAGAAAGAAAAATGAATGCTATTAGTGAATTTCCGATACCTAAAAATAAACACGATGTTAGACGTTTTCTAGGCTTAACTGGATTCTTTCGCAGGTTCATCAGAAATTATGCAGTGATAACAAGACCAATATCAGATTTAACAAAAGGAGACAGAGCTTTTTCGTGGCAACAGGAACAACAAAAAGCGTTTGATGATTTAAAAGACTTGTTGCAGAAAGCACCAATTTTACAATTGTATAGTCCCAAAGCAAAAACGGAACTTCATTGCGATGCATCTAGTTTAGGCATTGCAGGAATGTTATTACAAGAGGGTGCAGATGGTAAAATGCATCTTATATATTGTGTATCTAAGAAAACGAGCGATGTTGAGAAGATGTATCATTCCTCCAAACTGGAATTGTTGGCGATAGTATGGTGTGCTGAGAGACTAAGACCAATGCTGTTGGGTATAAAATTTACAGTTGTAAGTGATTGTCAAACTTTAGTTTTTCTCAATGCGAAAAAAACTCTTCTACCACAAATTGCTAGATGGTATACTACTCTGTCAGAATATGATTTCGAAATTAGGCATAGAGCTGGTGATAAAATGTCTCATGTAGATAGCTTGAGTAGAGCACCTGTTGAAGAACCATCCGAAGAAGGTATGATCGAAGAAGTATACGAAAATAGATTAAATATGTTTGTTATTATAACAGAAGAAGACAGAGTATTGATGATTCAAAAAAATGATGAAAAATTGAAACAGATTGTCGAAATTATACAGAAAGAAAATAGAACTAAAGAAGAAGAGAACATAATAAAGAACTATTCATTAGAAAATGGAAGGTTATACAAAGAAGTAAAAATAAACGGAGAAAATAAATGGCTTTATGTAATTCCAGATTCTATGAGGAAGGCAACAGTTGTAAAATACCATGATTTGATGGGTCATTGGGCTTTAGATCGTACGGTATCTGCAATTTTAAGAAAATTTTGGTTCAAAGGAATTCGAAGGTATGTAAGAAGACATATACAGGGATGTTTCGAGTGTTTTCTTACAAAAGTTCCCGGTGGAAAGAAAGCTGGAATGCTATGTTCACCAAAAATCCCTGAAAGACCAATGATTAAAATTCATATTGATCATCTTGGACCTTTTCCTAAAAGTTTTAGCGGAAAAATGTATATACTCGTTATCGTTTGTGCCTTTTCACGATTTGTCAAATTATATCCTTTAAAAAGTACAAGATCAGAAGAAACGATAAGACAAATAGAATTTTTTATAGATCAGTATGGAGCACCTGCAGTGATTGTAAGCGATCGAGGAACAGCTTTCACAAGCATTGAATTTACAAATTTATGTAAAAAATTTGATATTAAATTAAAGCTCATTGCTGCACACTTCCCGCAAGCGAATGGAATGGCTGAAAATAGAATGAAAACTATTGTACCATGTATTGTATCTTCAGTAAATTTTGAAGATGAGAAATGGGACAAAACTTTAAGTTCAGTAGAAAGAAAATTAAATAGCGCAGTTAATAAAACTACTGGGTTTACACCATTTGAATGTCTCTATGGATTTCAATAAAATTTCGAAGATGCAGGACTTGTACATTTTGCTGAAAGAAAAACTGAAGAAACAAGACATGAAGAAATCCGAAATAAAGTAAAAGAGAATGCAGAAAAGAACCAAAGTAAATATTAAATATATTATGATAAAAGACGATATGAAGGTGTTAAGTTTGATGTGGGGGATATTGTAGCAGTACGTAAACCACATGTGGCTACTGGACAACCAACAAAAACTCAACTAAAATATCGCGGACCATATGTGGTAGTTAAAATACTTCCTGGAAATACCTACAAATTGGAAAAATTGAATAAAGAAGATGGAGGATCGAATTTGAATACAGTAGCTCATATATGTCAAATGAAAATCTATAGAAATGCAGAAGAAGATGATTATGAAAGTGATGATCAAGAAGAACAGGAAGAAACAGAATTAGAAATCATTGAAATAACGGATCATGAAAATGAAGAAAATGACGATGTTGATGATAGCGGAGAAGAATGGAAACCCAAATCTGATGAAGAATCAGAAGATACGGTTAACGTCGAAAATATAAATTATAATAATAGGCCAAAAAGAAAAGTACGAAGACCATGCAAATTAAACGACTATGTTTGAGGACAAACATAATGTTCAGGATGGTCGAATGGTGGAATCGAGATGTCGTCATTGTGTGACAGCAGTTGTCAAATAAATAATTTAATGTATTATCATCTCTAAGTTTTAATATAAATCTTTCCATAAAGAAATTGTTTATTAACCAAACATCTTGACACTATTAGTAATATCTTCATATAAAGAGATTTACTACACGATTTAACAAAAATATTGATTAAAGTTCACTAGAGTTATGTAATAATATGATATATGATAATTAAGTTCTCACGAGGAAATCGTTATTGGGATGCCGTGAGATTCACCTTTTTGTAGAAAAATCGAATAAATTCGTATTAGTGAGTATCATGATAAAATCTCAGCAATAAAATTGGTTACGCGGTTTCGCATTGTAAACTCCGTTCGCTTAAAAAATATTTAACAGGACTATTTATAATGCACTTATATTAATACTCTACATTATTAGAGAAACGTCACTGTCGCCATTATATTCAAACAAACTTTTGCCTTATTGTAGTTAATTGGCATTGAAGATTTTTATATTATGTATTTTTATATATTTTCATGTTTATGAGTTATTATAGTGCTAAATAGATACATTATTATCGTTAAGGTATATTTCGAGTCGTATTTAAAGAAGGTTTATTTTGTTTTATATAAAAGTTTGCTTTTGAGGTTAGAAAATATTATTTTAATTTTTTTCGCCTTAGAAAAAATTAAAAATTCTTTAAATATGTCAAAAACTACAAAAAACAAGAATATTCACTATACAAAAAACTTCAATGCAAACTAACTATACTTCTTACCAAACCCTTCTTTCAGTTCGTCATAGTTTGTGACGTCATACACTATTTTGGGAATGTTGAGTATTATTGCATGTAATTCTATGCAAATCTGTCAGTTGCCAGGATCGTATTCAGCTAATTATGAAACTAACTTTTATTGCACCTTGGATTTAAAAAACAAAACATTAGTATTTATGAGATTCTCAAAAATGGAAAACTTATAAAATAATTGTCAAAAAGTTGATAATTTTACACTATATAAACTATTTTAGATTGTTTGAATATAATGAATAAAAAATAAATTTTTTCACTTTATAAAATACCGTAAAATACTGACCTGAACGGCAATTGTGACACTTCAGTATTTGACACTGTAAAGGAGCATTTGCATTACAGTATTCTGCGACAAAATATTTTAATTTGCATGATTCATTGGTTAGAAGTTGGGAGCATTCAAAATACGCGAATATACATTAATTACTAATAAGCTCTGCATTGTTTTGATATTGTTTAAGAAATAATCAAGGAACTACCGTTTTTTCTATCGGCTACAACTTAATGTGTTAGAAAGAAATGAATAAACTATGACGAACTGAAAGAAGGGTTTGGTAAGAAGTATACCATAAGGCCATAGTTTTTTTGGATTTAATGATAGGTATGACTAATGTCGAGCACTGGTGACAGTGACGTCACAATATTTTAGCGTATTAAATTAGTCGAATTCTACACCTCATTCAGTAAAAATGTGGTTGCACGTCATCAAAGTGAACAAATTGCTCTGTTTGTTTGACTCACTTCATTCGTTTGTCACTGTCAATCAGTGAAAACCTGGAAATTATTGAAATTAGTAAGCCACAAGTTATTACAAAAAATAAATAAATGTTTTAAGTGTAATACGATGACCTCAGGACAATAATAAAACTTATTCTTCCGTGAAGTAATCAATTATATTGTGTAATTATACATAATAATTTTGTACTAAAAGTTAGCGTCTATAGCCCGAAAACATAATGACACAAATGACAGACGGTAAGCAGCACCAGTGACAAGCAACACAGAACATAAACAAGTAACTGCCATTAAGGTGCGTTCATCCACCATCTGCCTGGCGCGGTAAATTCAAAAAGAACCTTACACTTTGGCCATTCTGACACTGATCGTCCTCGATCATTCAAATATATTTCTTACAAGTAATAATAAATGCTAATGAAAATGAAGACACATAACAATAGGTGAATTTAACACATAATAAAATTCGTATCTAATGATAAAATCTCAGAATAAGAACATATATAATATGCAAACATATTCCTTTAACATAATTTTGTTTTTAGTTGAAGCAAAAAATAATACATAATGTCATAGTAAAGCTCATAACATAAAAACTTATTCTTTTAACATGGCATAATAAAGTTCATAAATTCATAATTTGGTCATAATGGTCATAATATGAAATCAAAGTCATCATTGGTATATTAATATAAACCTTTTAGTTAAAGAGCCACAATTTCATGTGCGCAGCATCAACAGTTTCTTTATAAGGGACCTGAGTGACTTGATGTCCTTCAGTATCCTTAACAACATATTGCTCTTCGACGACATATGGTCTTTTAAACTTCGGTAACAACTTTTTATTTACTCCAGACTCAGTAACATAATTGGTTATTACTACTTTATCACCTACTTTATAAATTCAGAACAATAAACAACTAAGAGGTTAAATGAACTTTCACTATTTATTCTTTAAATGCAATGACAGCCGTTTCGCTATCGAAATAGCATCGTCAGATAGCGAAACGGCTGTCATTGCATTTAAAGAATAAATAGTGAAAGTTAATTCAACCTTTTAGTTGTTTATTGTTTTGAATAAGATGAACTTTCACATAGTAAGTATGTATTGTGTCATAATATTTTTCGTTACAACTTTCTCCATTTTCTTTTCTGCTTTCTCTCTCAGTTTCAGTAAATCCACTTTCTCAATCTCATTCATCAATTCTAAATATGATCTAACTAAATCACCATTCCTACACTTCTGATTCACTCCATACAATAACATGCTGGGAGTTTGTCCTGTACTACTACTAACCGTATTGTTTATGGCAAATTTTATATCGCCTAGTCTCTTATGCCATGTATCTGGACTTTCTTTTAACTTTGTCAGCATCGGACCCATAATACTAATAACTCATTCTAATTGTCCGTTTGCCTAAGGACACCCAACTGCAATTTGAACATGCTAATTATTCTCATTGTGCAAAAAATTTTGCCGAGGTAAAACAATATCCTTTATCTGAAATTATTTTATTAGGGCCAGTGTACAACATAAAATGATTTTTTAAATACTTAATAGCTTGTGATGAAGATGTATCTCCACAAGGATATAGCTTAATACATTTGGTGAAAGCGTTAATATAGGCTCAAAACTGGTTTTGTGCTTTTCAAATACTTTATGCTGTATTACCCCAAATTTAAACTCTGAATTATTTGCTTTGTCTTTTAATATAGTATACAAGGGTTTACCTATAATTGAATTTTTAATAAATTTCCTACATTAGGAGACAAGTCCTAAAAAACTTTGTAATTCACTTTTAATCTTTGCTACCGGAAACTCTTTGACGACAAGAACATTATCTGAATTGATAACAATATAACCTAAATACTAAACCTACTTTTTTGCAAATTACATTTATCTAAACGAAGCTCAAGTAAATTGGCCACAAGCAGTGGACAGAATCCTAATATGTTCATCGAACGTTTCTGTGGCAACAAGCAAATCATTCATGTACAAAATAATCTTATTGTTTCTTATTAATTAATAAAAAATTTGAGTAACAAATCTGACAAAAACATTTGGGCTTTGCAAAAACCAAATAGGGCTCGTAAATATTCAAATTGACCAAATGATGTAATAAAAGAAAGATGTTTAGTGCAATCTTTCTTAACTCTAATCTAACTTTGTATACAAAAATTTATTTTTTTAATTTAGTTCCTTACTAATAGGTAGTGGAAAATTATCTTTATGTACCTGTTTATTTAGTTCCATAAAATTTACACATATTCTAGTCTCACCATTCTTTTTGGGAAATAAAACTACTCTTGAACTATATTCAGAATCTGAGGGTTTTATAATGCCTCATCTACTGTTTTTCTTACCTGGTTCTGCTCAATAATAAGAAGTCTTTTGAGTTTAAAATAAAAAGCTACCTGGTTTCAGTTTAATTTTAATTTCAAAATGGGTGTTGGGTTCTAGCCCTCTCTCAGCATTTTTATAACACTCTGAAAAACAATTTTATTATAATGTAGAGGTGGTTCTATGTCTAGCTCATAAATGTTTTCATGACCAAAATCTATAAATAAAATTTCACCCCAAGGACTATTATTGAGGACATCTTTATCTGTAACACTTTTAATTTGAACTTTATCATTCTCAAATGAGACTTTGACTTTTAAACTAAAAATAAAATCTCTACCTAGCAAAATACTAGCTCATACATGCATTAGATATAACATGAAACTTAATTTCAACTTTTATACCCTAGACAATTACAGTATCTGTAAAAATACTACCTAAAATTACAAAAGGAGCCTTGTTTATTCCACAATAATTATTGTTGTCCTTGTAAGGCAGAGACATTAAATCTTTACTAAGTGAAATAGGGCTACCTGTGTATACAATTGCTAAAATCATAATGTCTGCTGCGACGTCATAACTGGCTTTGAGTGACTCGATTCTCATAAAGCATGCTTCCACATCACCGGCGCCATTAAATTCAGAGACCAGAGAAGCTACTTCTTGAACCGAAAATCTCTTTGGATCCCTCACTCTTACTGCTTCCATTGCTATGGTCACAATGTCTTCAATTGAAACAGTTGCTTGTTGCTGGGGTGAATCTGGAACACCCATTGCTTCGTTGTTAGTCATCTTGTTATTTTTTGTATGGGCTTAAATACCCAGAATTCCACTTCTGCTCTGTAATACGATTAAGCAGCACTAGTGACAACCAACACAAAACATGAACAAGTAACTGCCGTTAAGGTGCGTTCAGCCATGATCTGTCTGGCACAGTAAATTAAAAAAAAACCTTACATAAGAAAGGTTTTTTATTAAATACATTTCGTGGGCTAATAAAATATAAAATATAAACAACATTAGTTTAGCTAAATATTTTATATGTTTAAATTCCACTCTGTTGCCGCGTTCAAACACGATTATCCAAATAATAAGAAGAATATTAGCAGAGAGGGGTTGTCTCTGATATTAGAGAAACTTAGTTCCGATCTGACAGTTGTAACGTACAATCACATTTATACGGAAAAGAAGTATATACACTTGAATCGCTGAAAGATTACCCGTGCGTCACGATTCAACGATCATATCACCGACACCTTTTCTATGTGCTGTCCTTTTCTATAAATATCAAACGATAATATTAAATTATAAACTGTTGTCTTCTCTATCCTATTCGTATGCTTACGTACAATGACGCACGGGTAATCTTTCAGCGTTTCAAGTGTATATATATATATATATATATATATATATAAATTAAAAAAATGAAAAATATACTACTATTTGTATATAGTAATATGATTTAAATTTAATGATTATTATTATTTAAATTGTTTATAGTTAATTTATCAATATCCCGACTTAGATCTATTAATTTGATATGTTTTAATTGGTTTGATTATTATAATTTATAATTTTGTTTTGTTTTATTGGTTTTGTTAAATGTTTTGATTGATTTTAATGATTAATTACTATTTAATTTTATATAAAGTTTACTTGTTCTTCTGTAATTCTATGGTTGGGCGCCTTATCAAAATTTTAACTAGCTCAGACTATTTGTTTTGAAATTTAAATTTAAAATCTGACTCTTATCAGGGTAGGATTCAAATTAAAATATTATTTAATAATTAACACACAATAAATTTAATGTCAAGTATTTCAAAGAAATTTTACAAAAACTGTTAATTGGTTTTCATATGTTTAGTACAAATAAATAAATGAATAGCCTTATATGAAAAGAATGGAGATAATACATACAAATAAAATTAATTTGCAGTCACAAAATAACAAATACACAAATACTAAACCTTAACAGAATCATAACAAAATGAAAATGACTCACCAGAATGCTGCAGAACACCGACAGGAGCTTCGACGGCGCAGACGTCCACACGTCGCTCACCAAAGTTGTCAGCATGCAAGCCACCAGGCTTGCCACCGTTGATCTTCTACGACTGCGGACACCTCGAAGAGTAGTGGCCTTTAGCTCCACGATTGAAGTATGTGACATCAGCATTCGGGTTAACGAGCTTCGCAGCAGGTACGCTTGAATCTACTCTTGACGGCTTCGGTTGATGGTATTCCTTCCTCTGGTTGTCCTCCTTAAATAAGCAGGCAGAAATATGATGTCCAGGTTTCTCACAGTGAGAGCACTTCACAAAAGTAGGTGATGGAAACTTGCGTTTGGCATAGGATGGATCCGTTTCCATGATCCGTAGTAGGGGGCGCTTTCCTCTTTAAATAAGATAGCGCCTTCAGCTCTTGTGGCAGTTTCGCACGTGTGGAAATTTCAGTAGTAAAGGCAAGACGGTTAGCACGTGGTTCGATTTGAGCAAGATACGCAACCACAGTAGCCACAGCGATCTGCTTAACATCCATATTCTTCTAGCGCGACAGTAGCATATTAATCTGGGAAGCAGCATAGGAAGCAAGGCACTCGTTTTCTTTGGGCTTACTGTTCCACAGATGCAGCAGGGTAGCGGCAGCAGTCTCAGATGCGTCATAACGAGCAGTGAAAGCTTCTTGAAAATCCTTCCATTCCATGCCAGGGTAGGATATTTGCGATAGCTATATCGAAGCCTGGCCTTTTAGCGACTTACTCAGTGCAATCATCAGCGGTGCTCCATTAAGCGGGTTGTCAGCCATACACATGTTTGCAGTAGCCAGCCAAGCACGCGCGTCTATATTCACTTTGCCAGGATCGAATTCCGGTAGGTGCACAGTGGCTGGACGATGTTCCTTTCATGGCGTCTATGACAGTAAGAAAGGTTTTATTTTGTTGTTCAAGCATTCGCCATTTGTCTTCGATTTGGTCCACTTGTGGCTGGTCATATCCCACTCCTGATAACGGCGGGTGATCCGAAGGGTCGTGTTCAAAGTCCGATTGTTAGTCCATAACGTAGCGAAATAATAACGCAAGTATTTAAATGAAGGTGTTTGTATTCCGTTTTTTGAATTTCAAACAAATAAGCACTGAGATGGGCGTGATTTCGTCCGATATGTTTTCGAGTCGCGGTTTTTCCACCAAATAATGACTTTTCAAAAAATAATGGCTGTCACCACTTCTTTTTTTTTATTTTTTGTACCGATCCAAAGCTACCCCTTTGACTTCCTTTAAGTTAGTACAACAAGCAGTGTTGCCACTTGAATAAAAATACAAGCATAGACGATCACGCCATCTCTACAATCGAGTAAGAATTAAAAAAAAAATTAACTGTCTCTGTAACGTCAAGATCGATGGTCTGCGACATATATTATAAATATGACTAGTTACTTTAGCTCTAGTGTACCCCGGTTAATAATTACGAAAACGAACAGACCTAATTAGATTTTGTGACGTTTTTGGACATAACTTACGAGGGTCGACATTATTTTCTGTATTCAATGGACGTTATTCTTATTATTTTAGTTTTTTCTTATTAAAGATTATATAGATTCAGAACAATAAACAACTAAAAGGTTGAAGTAACTTTCACTATTTTAATAGTTAAATACTTTAAATGTAATGACGGCCGTTTCGCTATAGAAATAGCATCTGATGATGCTATTTCTATAAATAGCTTATTTGCAATAGGACGTAACCCCACTTAGGTAATTTTTTCAGAAAATAAGAAAAACAAATAAGTATAACAAAATTTAAATATTTTAAAAATTTTGATGTAGCAATATTAGGAGGGTTTTAATTTTTATATTAAGTTGGTAATTTTATATTTACGATATCCCGAAGAATATTATGTGTGATAAGACATATTGTTTTATTAAAAAAATTATATTTTTCGTGTCTTACGTCTAATGCTTAATTTACTAATAGGCGATTTTGATTGGTTATAGTTTTATGAAATATTACAAATAAAAGCAGGCTAGTTTCCTTAACATAATGACGCGAAAATCGAATATTTGAAAAGATTGTGGGTTACGTCCTATTGCAAATAACCATCGATATAAAGTAGTTAATAAACAAATAAATCTTGAAAGTTCACCATCATTATACTGTTTACTATACTTTTATACATAGATAAGACGTAATTGTAACACAAATATATTAAGTTATTGTAAAGATCAGCATGATATAGTTTTTTCCTGGTTTTCCTATATCATTGCAGAGTTATACTGATCTTAGAGGGAAATACATCCAGGATAATCCCTTAGGGCTAATAACATCTAGGCTTTAATAATGTTATGTTTTATTACTTCCATACTTGGACTAGCCTTAATACATAATACTCAATATCAGGTACCTAGCTACAAATAAACAAAATGTAACTTCAATATGTCAATCTGACGATGCTAATTCTATAGCGAAACGGCCGTCATTGCATTTAAAGTATTTTATGAATAAATAGTGAAAGTAAATTTAACCTTTTAGCTGTCTACTGTTCTTAATATGATAGTGAACAGTTGTGTTGCTGGATGCTTTAACAATGGTTTTATAAATTATATGTATGTGATAACGAGAACAGTTTATTTTTTTAGTTTTATTTTAATTTTTTATAGTTTTCCATGATTAATAATTATTAATTGCCTTATTGGGTAAATATGTAAAATTTGGTAAACTCTCCGATTTTCAAAAAAACTTTATGAGTGGTCTAGGACATTGTAATGAATACGAAAATAAAGTTTTCTGTTAATATGTAGAATATGGTGAACTCTACTCTTATTGCTGTGTGTTATATGGTTTTCTCAAATTAAAAATTAAAAGTTGATTTTTATGGAAAAGGATAAGATGTACAAAAAATACAGAGTTTGCCAAAAGCATTTTTATGAAGGGTGTCTATTGTCTGGAAATTGGGTTCCTTACCAGTAAAAAAATGGCTAGGTATAATTGTGTTTTTTCCAACCAACATTTACATATTTTTTTTTTAAATATTATTACCTAACGACAAAGTATAAATGCTTTTCATTTTGTTATATAAATAATGTTATATAAAATATAGAACTGCAATTGAAAATGAGATTTTGGAAATTTTAATTTAATTTTCTGTAGGTGGTGAAACTAATTTGTTAGAAGACTCTGTTATCGTGTTCAACTTTTAAAGCGACTAGCTTATAAAAAGCTCTTCAAGTAAAGTTAGTTAAAATTTTTACAACATGGGGCCAAGTACTTCTACCTCTAGTCCCACTGCTGAAAGAAATGGATGTTTCAGCTAGTAATTTATGAAACTCCATTTCTTGGGGTTCACCTGATATAATATAATTTTTTTTTATCTTGGATACCCATTAATGTTAAAACAATTTTATTGGATTTTTTATCATTTCCGACTGCCATTTCAAAATTAAATTTTAATTTCTCTATTTTAACAAAATGTCGTTTCCTAATGTGTAATCTTCGTTTATGATAATGAATAATAACACTATTGAGTTTCTCCTGTAAATAAGAGTTGTTCATTTTAACTTTATATTATATTATTTTATTATATTTATTATTTATATTATATATTTGAAATAATCTTTTTATTTAAAGAAATTATTGATGTGGGCTCTTATTATACTCTTGAGTATTGAAATATTAGTTTCTTTAATTTATAAGTAGCTAGCTTTGTGATTTATTCTGTATAAACTGTATAACAAGGTTCATAATTGAAATTTATTGTATTGATTTTTATTTTCTGAAAGTAGTACAAATTTATGATAAGAGGATATCGATTTTGAGTTTGAGGCTTTATTTTTCGAGTATTCCCTTACAGTTATACTATCCAAAAGGTAGTATTGTTTATGTTTTTTTTCGATCCATATTAATGTTTGGTATTAGTTAGTTCGTCCATTCTGCCACCGTTATTTCCTCTTCATTCAAATTTCCATTTTTATACCGTTTTCCTTCTTTAACTTTTTCTGTTTACCTTCCTATATTTTCTATTTCTGTTTTTGATTAAATGCTTAATACGCTCAACACAATCGATCTTCTTTGATTATACAGCTTAATAGAAGCATCAATTTTTTTTATAATAAACAAAAATTATGAAAAGCAGTTTTTATTGGCTAAATAAATTATTCTATACATATTATTACACAAACATCATCAAATTATTCAAACTTGAGTAATTCAAAACCTAATTTTTGGAAAGAGTTTTACTGGCGCATCATTATTAGGAGATTTAACAAATAATTTTTAATTTTCAATAATAATTTAAGTACATTTAAGTAAATTTGTAACTCCCTCCATTATTAGTTTTTAAACCCTATTGGCTTTATTTTAATGATATAGAGAGGTAGAGTAAGCAACTGGAGCAGCTAATTTTGCGATTGGAGCAGAATGAGCGGCATAGGCTAATGGAGCAGAATGGGCTGCATAGGCAACTGGAGCAGTATGGGCTGTATAGGCAATTGGAGCAGCATGGGCAGCATATGCAACTGGAGCAGCATGGGCAGCATAAGCTACTGGAGCAGGATGAGCAGCATAGGCTACTGCAGCTGGACGGGCAGCATAGGCTACTGCAGCAGGACGGGCAGCATATGCTACTGCAGCAGGACGGGCAGCATAGGCAATTGGAGCAGCTACTTTGGCTACAGGTGCTACTACGGCTTTTGCTACTAGTGGTTCTTTACGAACTACTGCATTAAAACCATTAATTGGGTCAGCAGTGTAGTCAACAGTACGACGGGTGCCATCGGGGTCATTCAAAGAGTAGGAACCTATAAAATATTTTTAAAATGATTTAACATACAAGATTTAAAAAAATAGTTTATAAAAGAATGATTAGATTATACCTTGTACAACATCACCATTTCTGCTCTCAACCTGGCTTTTGCTGTCACCGGTTAAGTGGTCTTCTACGTCATATCCGTATGAATATTGTGGATTGGGGTCATATTCCTCAGAAACTACAGTTTTGGTGACTGGAGCAGCAACGGCAACAGGAGTGGCAACTTTAGCGGTGTATGCTACTGGGGCAGTTAGCGGAGCGTGGTAAGAAAGAGTTGGACCAGCATAAGAAATAGGAGCAGAATGAAGTACAGGAGAAGCCAAAGGTGCGGCAAGAGGAGTAGCTAGTGGAGTTCCAAGGAAACCTGCTTGAGCTGCCGCTAAAAAGCTGACAAAAAGAACAATCTGAAATTTAAAAAATATATTAATAATTGCATTTGATATTTTAATTATAGTAAGTTAAAAACTGCCTTTTTATCATCGGTATAAATGGATTGCGATAAATTATTTGGTTTTCTATTGAAACTTCAAATACTAAATAGTTATATAAATTCCTAAATAATTAAAATTATTTCGTGTTAATAAAAACAAATATTTTATTTTTATTCAAAAGCAATGTTGCTGCCATTGTATTTGCTGAAATAAGTAAATAAACTATAAAATGTAGTAAAAGGTAAATAAAATAGTTTGAAATGTTGTACATGTTAAAGGTAAATTAAAATTTGAAATAAAATAAAAATAATATACATGAATAGTTGTACTTTGCGAGTAAAATATTGCATTTTTCTGAATATACTATATAAGTGAGTAGTTCTTTATTAACTTTAATAAATAATATCCCTGAAGGAAACAAGATACTCTCAGATATTTATAGTCCCTTTTTGAACAAAATTTTAGTAAGTATGCTAATTTGTCTGTTTTTCCAGAAACCTTTGCAATGCCAGGAAAACAGCCCTTGTTTTTTTCGTATTTTACAGAACTTTAAATATTTGAAAATAAATAGAAGTAAAGTAATGGCAAGAAAAGTGGAGTTTAAGAAAATACTTCTAAGCACAAAGTAGGAAATTAAAATAAAAAAAAATTGACAAACTAAAGAAAAATATATCAAAATAAATCAAAAACAAGTTAACGACGAAATAGTTTTTATTTAATGTAAAATACTGCTCCAAAATAGAAAAAAAAAAAAACATTACTACCTACTCTAATTCAAATAAAAATATTAAACTATATAGCAATAATTATTGTCAGCATACCTTAAAAGCCATTTTGTTGGTACTGATGCTTGATATGTTTACAAGTGTGGTGAATGTTTCTGTCAGCCGACATTTTATACTTATCCAATCACGTGTAAATTGATTTTTGGGCAAACTTGGTAATTGTACATATTTCTTGTTATGTTCAAGATGTAACCACGCCTTATGATAAGGTCAAGAATTGTTGCAACGGTCACTATTGATGTTTGATGTACGGGTGATAAAGCAAAATATACATGACAATTTAATATAAGAACCATATACTTTAAATTTCGACAAGAATAAGTAAGAAATATTTTTGTTCTTTCCTAAATCATTTGCAGTGTTTCGATTATTATTTAAATTTATTGGGGGTTTATTGGAACAAACCCATTTTTGGTACAGAAAAAGCCCAGCCAAGGACATTTTCTCCAGTTGGAAAGCAAGAGAAACCCTTCTATACTGGGAGAATATACCGGGGCTCACCCACTTGAAAGCATTCGTATCTCAACCTTCGAGTAACAAAACAGCACAGCTCCTAGAATATAAAGTCAACTACGCATTCCAATTGGACTGCTGACTGGACACTGTCGTCTGAGGAACCACCTGAAGAAGCTTCGTCTGAATGATACTTCGGACTATCACTACTGCATTATAGCACACGAATCGGCAGAGCAAATTTTTTGTTACTGTCACTCGTTTGGTTTCGTGCAGCTTGAGCCTACTGACTTTATCCACGTCTCTCCAAAATCGAGCTTGGACTTTGTTAAGAAGGGCAGACTGGGTGGCAAATTGTAACCCTTAAGGGTGAGCCCCAATAGGACCGAGTTTGGCTGCAGAAGTGGCACAAGGAAGCGCTTCACTCACATTGAACCTAACCTTTTTCCATTTGTGTTCCCATTGTACTCCGCTGATATGTCATAAATACAAATAAAGGTTGGTAAAAGTAACACAAAATTTGAATACAGATCAAGTTGTAGTCTTAGCTTCTTTGTCCCCATTGTTCTTTCAATTAAAAAGTTATTTTCTAATCAACTTTCAACTTTTCTGCCTGCATTGGCTTGCCTGTTCCGACTAATTTAAACCAATGAGAAAGTTTTATATTTGTCATTTTCATTCTGTTGTAATGCATTTAATTATAGTGTCGCAAGCCAATAGGCCAAAAGCCTATAATAACAGACATTCTTAAATTAATACATATATTTACAAACTAGTAGAAGTTAAACAGAAGAAAAATAAATGCTCAAGAAAAACCTTAAATGTAGTAATTGTTTTTTGTTTTTTTTTCATAACCGAAAAAGAAACATGAGAAAACAAACATTTAACTCCCGAAGAACTATGTAGTAACTTAGCATGTGAAACAGAAAACGATAATGGTGATAGGAATTTAAAAGACAGAATCAGAAAATGTTATATTGTTGTATGTTTTTATAAGTTGTAAAAAAAGATAAGAAGAAAGACTATTCAATAATAAAATTGCAATCGCAAAGAAATAAACCAATTAACAATTATGTGAAAAAATAGAAATTCTTATTAAAGAAGACAATTGTTAATTATGAAGAATTTTAAAGTTTAATGAATAAAAGAAAAACCAATAACCAATAAAAAAGCAATAACTTTATTATTTTTTATAAGTGTTGAAATTTAAAAGTCATAAGACATATGACATAAAATTAATCAAAAAGTTATATAAATGAATCAGCAATAACTGAAATCAATAAAAAAATATTATTTAAGTACTTAATTTGTCCTTGATCAGGGTTTGTTTATTGACATTCATTATATTTGAACTTAGTTACAGTATACAGCTGTTATGTCTTGTCAGTTTTTCCTCTGATTGTCACATACTCACAATAATTAACCTATAAAGATTTGATATAAAAAAAACGAAGTAATCTGTGATATTTATTTTGATCTATCATCCGTACTACCGGTGGCAACTGCAACAATTACCCGATTAAGTTACATCGATTTGGTATCGCATAAAAACATGTTATAAACAACTTGGAACAATGTGGTCAAGTCCAGACAGTCGATCCGCTTTGTACAAAATGTCAACTGGTCCACTATTTTTAGAAAAATTGCAGTAAATCATTTCCTTAATGCAGGCAGCATCGTCTACTGTAAGTGTATTAAATTGCCGCATAACTAAAACTTGTAATTAAATGAAATTTTATCGAAACAGCTGTTATTGAATTTAAAAAAGTTATTTATCTTAAAATAAAAGTAGAAGTTTTACTTAAATCTTCGTTATTTATTGTTCATATTAAAATAAGTTATTTTTATAGTATAATTATTTTTATCTTTTTTAATTACTTAAATAAATTTTTAAAAAACAATTAAATTATTATAAGAACATTAAATACAGATCTTTTTGAATAAAACTTCAACTAGTTATTTAAAAAACTCAATGACAGCTGTTTCCCTATAAACTAGCATCGTCAGATTGACATTTGTCAATCTGTTACACCCTTAAAACAAAGAGAAACAGGAGTCTGTCATATATTAACTTCTTAGAACACAAAGAAACAGGAAGGAGTCTGTCATATATTAACTTTAAGGAAAATTTGCGACGGAAGTAAGCCATCTTGAAGCTCCTAGTATGACTAATATTTATGTTTACAGTATACTGTCAAAGCAATATTTGTATGTAAATTTCAAAAATGAGCGCATAGGCGTAGCATTCGGTTCTTATAAATATTAAATTATTTAAAACACTAATTGTATTCACACACAAGAAAAGCTAGGAAGGATGTTCACTTATATTTAATTTGTTATTTATGTCATAGTCGTTCTTTGAAACCTTTTATAATATTTAAATGAATAAAAATATTTTGTTGAAAATAAAGGTCTTATTTTAATGATAAAGTTATTAATAATGTATTATATTTACCTTTTATTCACCAAAGTATTTTTAACAGGTAATAACAATATAAGAATAACAAATAATAAAAATATAATAAAGCTTTCATTAACAAGAACTTTTAACAGTTGGAATAACAGGTCGGCTGAAATGTCCCCGGTCTGACCTATAGATGACGACACTAGAATTAAATCCATTTCATTTTTAGATAGTATCAACCTTCAAAAGATTCATTTAAAAATTTGACAGCAGTCGGACTATTAGTTTGTGAGATATTGCATTTTTAGTGAAGCAACTTTTGTTATTTTCAAAAAGATGGAAAAAAAAGAATTTCGTGTGCTTATTAAATATTGTTATTTGAAAGAAAAAAATACAGTTGAAGCAAAAGCTTGGCTTAATAATGAATTTCCGGACTCTGCGCCAGGAAAATCAATAATCATTGACTGGTACGCAGAATTCAAGCGTGGTGAAATGAGCACCGAAGACGGTGAACGCAGTGGACGCCCAAAAGAGGTGGTTACCGACGAAAATATCAAAAAAATGCACAAAATGATTTTGAGTGACCGTAAAGTGAATATGATCGAGATAGCTGACACTCTAAAGATATCTAAGGAACGTGTTGGACATATCGTTCACGAATATTTGGGTATGCGGAAGCTCTGTGCGAAATGGGTGCCGCGCGTGCTCACAATCGACCAAAAACAGCAACGAATTGATTATTCTGAGCAGTGTTTGCAGCTGTTAAGTCGTAATAAACCCGATTTTTTGCGTCGATATGTGACTATGGATGAAATTTGGCTCCATCACTACACGCCTGAGTCCAATCGACAGTCAGCTGAGTGGACTGCGGCCGGTGAACCGCCACCAAAGCGTGGAAAGACTCAACAGTCAGTTGGCAAAGTTATGGCCTCAGTTTTTTGGGATACACACGATATATTGTTTATCGACTATTTGGAAAAGGGAAAAACAACCAACAGCGACTATTACTGTGCATTATTGGAGCGATTGAAGACCGAAATCGCGAAAAAACAGCCCCATATAAAGAAGAAAAAAGTGTTGTTTCAAGACAATGCATCGTGTCCCAAATCATCGAAAACTATGGCAAAATTGCATGAATTGGGCTTCGAATTGCTTCCTCACCCACCGTATTCTCCAGATCTAGCCCCCAGCGACTTTTTCCTTTTCTCTGACCTAAAGAGAATGCTCGCGGGAAAAAAAATTTGGCTCTAATACTGAGGTAATCGCCGAAACTGAAGCCTATTTTGGGGACAAACCGAAGGAGTACTACAAAAATGGTATCGAAAAGTTGGAAGGTCGCTATAATCGCTGTATCGCCCTTGAAGGCAACTATGTTGAATAAAAAAAATGAATTTTGTCAAAATATTGTGTTTTACTATGGTAGACCGGGGACTTTTCAGCCGACCTGTTATAATGTCCATTTAACCAGTCGTTGAGCACTGATTATATTTTAGCATGATTATGTAAAATATAACGGAACCGTTAAACAAAAATTTGATTTCTGAATACCATTTAGCATGAGACGGGTCCGTTATATCATATAACGGCTGGTTATATTGACGGTTCCGTTATAAGCATTTAACAGAGAGAACTGTCAAAAATAATGCCTTTGTTAAAATGTAACAGTACCGTTATATTTTAATCGTATTGAGGCTAGACCAAGTATGGAAGTAATAAGACATAACAATATTAAAGCCTAGATGTTAATAGCCCTAAGAAATTATCCTGGATGTACTTCCCTCTAAGATTAGTATAACTGTGCAATGATATAGAAAAACCAGGAAAAAAATGTAACATGCTGATCTTTACAATAACTTAATATATTTGTGTTTTACAATTACGTCTTATCTGTGTATAAAATGTAAACTCAATCAAAGTAAACAGTTTAATAGTGGAGAACTTCCAAGATTTATTTGTTCATTAACAACTTTAAATTGTGGATCTGCTAGATGTTCCTTTATTTCAAGTTCTTAGAGGGAAGTACATCCAGGATAATCCCTTAGGGCTAATAACATCTAGGCTTTAATATTGTTATGAAATATGAAATAAAAAGACATCTAGCATATCCACAATTAAAAGTTGTTAATGAACAAATAGATCTAAATAAGATGGAACCAAAAAGTAGGGGTTGGTACAATATATTTAATTTTCCCTATAATTATTCCACCCCATATCATGATTGTGCCATCTCTGTATCTGGGCACTTTCTGAACATGTCTTAGTCGTTTCACATTTCCAGATCGTCGCCACACTCTTGTTCTTGAAGTCTCGGTAAAATCCAAACCTAGATTCATCATTGAATAAAACTGTAGGCGAAACTTGAGCAGCTCAATTCTGAAATTTCTAACACTATTCCAGTCTTGAAGCACGATTACCTCTAGACAGAGGTGGACATCTCAGGGGGCGTCTACTGAACAAGTTGGCTTTATAAAGACGACTTCGCACTGCATCTCGACCAATAAATAACTTAGAAGCAGTTACTGCTTGTTACTTCCTAGCTGTTAAAATAAAAAATCGATGTTGAGTTGCTGTTGTAGATCGTCCCCGTCGTAGATGTTGCTCGGGTGGACTACCAGTTTCTCTAAAATGGTTCTATATTTTACTTTGGGAAGCGTTTTAAATGGTAAAGGGTCAAAATTAAGACATTTTATTGGTTAAAATATAGAGGTATAAAATTTTCAAAATAATAAACTGTGTTATTTTGTCCTTGTCCTTGAGTCCATGATATTTATGTTATTTTGTGTCAGTATTAAAAACAATATTATATTCAATTTAGGAAAACAATTATATTCTTAAATAAGTGTATAATACTGTTAGACGTATTTAACTAAATAGATCACGCAAAGTTTAGTTGTAATATCTTTGTGAAATGTGTAAAGTGCTCCATTAGTTACGGAAGTCAAAGTGCATGCAATTAGGTTAGTCCGTAGCTCTTTACTGATGATTAAGTTTAAGTAATTCTCTGGTTTGGATGACCGTCCAATGCTATGCAAATATGACTGTGGATTAACGCCAAACTAACAATAGGCATTTCGTGTCAGACACATCTTGAGTCTGTAACGATACCGTTACCGGAATATTTTTTTTATTTCTTGTAATCTATCCATTATTTTTCTTTTAACTTAATTTCATTGTAAGTAGCAGCGTCTACTTCTCCTCTCTAGGAAGAAAATTAATTTGTCACTGGTTTTGAAAATATGTTTTGCCATTTTTTTACTTTATATATATTTTTACTTTATATATATCTGTTTAATAATATAGATTTAATAGTGATAATTAATCACTTTATTTTCTTATATTAATAATAAATAATACACAAATTGTCTTTTTTATGCACGTTTTATTGTTTATAATTTATCTACATATTTACAAACATTCACTTAGTGGATAAGATTTGCTGAGTAAGCCAATTGCGCTGGATAAGAGCTAGCCAACCTGGTGAAGGCTGGAGCGGCGTATCCCAAATTTGCAGAGTGGTATAGAGCTGGAGCAGAATAGGATAAAGCTGGGGCAGAGTAAGATAAAGCTGGGGCATGGTAGGACAAAGCTGGAGCAGAATAAGAAAGGGCTGGGGCAGCGTATTTAGCTACGGCTGGAGCAGCATATGTAACAGCTGCTGGTGCAGCGATTTTAGCTACAGTGGGGGTAGCAATAACAGCTTTAGCTAGAGGTTCTTTACGGACGACGGCGTTAAATCCATTGATCTCATCAGCGGTATAGTCTACAATACGACGGGTACCATCAGCATCATTCAATGAATAGGAACCTATAAACACGAAAAACAAATTAAATTTGATATATTACTAAATTAGATTGGGATTTACCTTGTACAACTCCTCCGCTTCTAGTTTCAACATGGCTTTTGCTGTCGCCTGTCAAACTGTCTTGAACATCATATCCATAGGAATATTGTGGGTTGTGATCGAAGTCTTCGGCAATCACGGCTTTAGCAACAGGAGCAGCAACTGCTAATGGTGCTGCATGTGCTATTGGAGCGGCATAGGAAGAAATAACCGGAGTAGCTAGAGGTGCTGAGTAAGCCACTGGAGAGTTGATAAATCCAGCGCTGGCTACTGAAGCGAAAGCGGCGAGAAGAATGTACTGAACATTAAACAAAATATAAATATTGTTACAATTAAATTTAAAAAATTGATTTTTAAAGTACAAATTTTTTTTGAGAATAATTTCTGCAAATTGCTAATGTAAAACTACAGTAATTTATTTAGTTAGGAAAACAGCATGCCATTTGGTAACGAATTCTGTTAAAAATTTTTCATAATTTTAATAATTATATTATTATTTATTATATCTTAATAACTGAAGAAACCATAAATATTTGATGATATAAAATTAAACAACATTTTTTTTTGGTTTGACATTTACAGTTTTATAAAGATAGTTTCATTCAATATAAATATTAAATTGTTAAATAGTTTCTGAATTAAAATTGATTTTTACTATATTTATAAATAATAGAGTATACCAATTTGCAGCAAGTTCTTTTACCAAAAATTCAACTTCTTTTTTATCTGGATTTTTCATTTTATTCTAATAATTTTTCCATGAGATAAGAATAGTTTGTTTGTTTTACTTTCGATTAAATATATTGATAACATTATCTATTGGTATTTATTGCCGTTTTGTTAATATTTTTAAAATTAACTACACATTTTTTTTTAATTATATGGAAAAACATAAAGCGATTTTTTATTAGAGAAAGCAATAATATTAATCATATCATATATTTAAATGGGATTTATATGTTTTATAATAAAATAGTACAAAAGTAAAAGATAAACAATTTTTTTACATTATTATTTAAACAGTTGTTTACTAATTTAAAATAACAATACCAAATTTAAAAAAATTTAAATCACTTACCTTGAATGCCATGTCTTTAGCTGTGAAACACTAAAATGTTGTGATGATAATTCTCAACAGCCTCCCATTTATATTAGGGTGTCACTTCTTTGCTCACTCTCAAAATTCATTTACCGGTTCCTCAAAAAAACTTGAAGTTGCATCGCCGATCGACATCTAGTGTTCCGCTTCGGTTGTAGGATGTAGTTTGTTTCGCAAGGACCACGCCTGTTCTGATGTGAATATGTCAAGTTCAGTAGGTCCATTGTTTTTCTGTCATCGAGAATTAACTAATATAAATTTCTGTAAAATTAAATTTATGATCATTTTTTCAAGCCAGATTCGTGTTATTTTTAAAAAATATTTTGATTTTAAATAAATTGTCAGCAGACCAACTGCTGTTTATGTTAAGTTAGTATAACCAATGATTTAGTCCAAAAAATTGTAAAATTAATTTTTTTAATCACGTATCTACTGTTATTATATTATATTTTACACTGGATGCATAATTTTTTTTTTCTAGTTTAATCATGCCCATAATGTCTTTAAGAATACCTTTTTATTGGAGTAAATGACAAAACGAATCTGATGCATTACCCCATACCCATAAAATATTTGCAGTTTAATGTAAACTATAAAAAATTAAAAGTGCTGCACATTTGTAACAGGAAACAAGAATGGAATTTTCTAGAGTTCCAAACTATAAGAGCAACGCATCAACAATGTGCGAAAAAAGCAGGATAATTTTGAACTGATTAATTGCTTACTTGGATTAATGAATTATTTAAAATTCGCATATTGTATGATTAATTATAATTTATTTTTTATCTAGGTACTCTTATTCAACATAAAATATGTATCTAAGAATACAAAATCAGTCAATTTAATAAAATAAGTCATTAATTAAATAAATCAATAATCGGTTGTTTATTATTTATTCTAGAAAATAATAATATACATAAAGTATATAGGTGACCGCTTTCGGCTAGGCTAGGCTATTATAAGAGATTCTCGTCAAATTAGATATCACTAAGAAGGGGAATTAAAATTGTATAAAATATTAAGTCGAAAATATGTAAGAATATAAATAAAATAAAACTTTAAACATGAATTTTAAAATCATAAAATTAAACACTCACAGAGGATTTTAACAAAATCATTATCAATGAAAGAATAGAAAATAAGATACCCACTTCCTTTTGTTAATTTTATTTAATACGGCAGAATATTTAAAATAAAAATAAATATGATTAAAATAACCTATTTACATAATCTTCCCAGTTCCATTATATTAAAATAATTTTTGACTTAAGGTTGTATAACTCCCATTACTGATAATGTAGAATATCAACTCTGTATGATTATTTATTAAATATTTTTTACATTATTGATAATGATGTTTCTTTGCTCCAGACTTGTTTGCATCTCGCAAATGTGTATCTCTGCTGCAAATTCTGAATGCAGTTGACCTTAAGATCACTAAACAAGTATTTTTGCAAATTATTGTATTAACCATTACTTTATGGAAGTACATAGGATTAAGAACACAAAAAATAACAGCTTACCAAAACAATCGTAGGAACTAAAATCTATCAATTTGACGATAAAATTTATTTTAAAACCAATAACAAAAAAGTTGTTTTTTTTTAATTAGGCAATCCAACAACCTGTCAAATATGGCGGCCCAGGGCATATATTGAAAGTAAACAACGTTTATTTAAATATGATCGTGGCTTTGTGTAATAGATAAATTGTTTGATTTTATGGCAAAGGTCTGTATTCGTGCTTATTGAAGGTGTTTATGTTTTATAAAGGATAAAAGCTTAGTTTTTATTACTTTTTTTATTTTATTTGTGTGTTTTCTTTATTAGAAAATGCCTACAACTTATATTTTGGTTGGTTGTGGAAGCCGTTCAAGATAATTTGCTTAATAATTTTTAATTAAAAGTAAGTAAAAAATAAAACAAAATTGTATTATTAAAATTAATCTTTATTTATAATTACCTAGTCATTGCTTTGGAGCAATTATTGCATTACCAAGGCTCATTCGGAAGAGTGCCTAAATTGATACACTCAAAATGAAACCATTTTGTCTCACAATCGTCTTAATAACAATGATAAGTCAACAAATTATTTGCAAGTTTTCATTATTACCTTTTCTAATATCAGGATTTTCGTGTAATAAATAACTGCTCTCCATCTCAAAATAGCCAACAAATCTCACACAAACACTACAAACATTGATCTAAACACAGCAAAAACTTTCGACACAATGGTTTTCTACCTGAAAAGTCCCAAATATTTGCCCTGGACGGCCATATTAGATCACGTGGTTTGAAATTGATGTTTGAATGGTCCTTATCTAGAATCCAACAGTGTTGGACTCAACCATGAGAGGATGCCTAACAACCAAATCCATCTCAAAAACTCGCCATTATCCCCACCTCGAAATCACTACCCTAGCATATTTTAAGAGGGGTGGCGGTCTCTCACACAGTTTTACCCATATCCATCTACTTACTCCCACTCCTAATCTCCACTTTAAATGCACTTTTATACCTCTTTTCATCAATACTGAAGTTTCTCTCTTGTCGCAACCTTTCACCGTTGTGTCTTTACCCTAGTCATCAACTCCAAAGGATATGATCTTGATAGCAAAGCTGCCGCTATTGCACCCACTGTCCTGTACCCCAGCAAAATCCCTTTCTGCACCTGCAGTACTTTCGCCTTCTGTGCTGCCTTCAGCTTATGATGCTTGGTTATCCAACCATATCCAACCTGTAATCTCACATTCCTCTTAACACACTATAACCCCCGCCGTTAGGTAATTTCCCACTAAATTAACCAAACGTTCACCCATTTGGATCCTCAACAACGCGCTTAATACCATCTCTTTGCTGACACCATTAAACGCGTTCCCAGCATCGAACAACACCAGTAGTTCAGACTCCTAACCCTAACCTTTATTATTCCTTTCCATCACTCTGCCCATACCACACAGCTGACTGATGGGCTTGTATTATCCGGCCCGCTTCATCTCTCTACCCGCCTTCTTTACCAGTATCACTTTGACCACCTTCCATACTTCTTGGAATTTCTCCTCCCTTAGTAACTTCTTAAAAAGCTCCCAGCTTCAAGCCATCTGCCCAGGGGTTTTTCATACCTTGATGCCTCTTCCCTTTTTCTCTACCTCTCACTTTTTACTGGTCTTATTCCTGTTATTTTTCTTACGCCCTACTCCATGGATTGTTCTCCAGCTCCCCCAGTAACTCCTCCCACTTCTTTCTCTTTTCCCTTTTCACTCTCCGCTCCAGTTCCGTCCGGTCTTTCTTACATTCCCTCCACAGCACTTCCTCATTCCACATGTTCTCTTTCTATTTATTTTCTTACTTTCTTCCTCATACTCTTCACCTCAACTTTTGTCAAACTTAATACCTTCCATTCTGTCAACCCATTCTTACAAATGATGTTTCCGGTACCTCTTACGAAGGAGGGCAGCAATGCGTTATTTAGCACCGTAAGCCCGTTGGATATTAATACCTCCTCCAAGAACTCACTTCTCCTGTACTGGTTTTTAATCTAGACTGTAATAGAACAGCATTCTGCGTATTCCACAAAAGCGTTTTGCCATTTTTTTTACTTCTATAGTTCAAAATATATGAATAAAATATAACAAGTATTATGCGCCAAGGTGGAAAAGTGAGTTATTATTGTCGAGGTCCATTAAAGACCGAGAAAATAATACACTTGAACGGGGCACCAATCACTCCTGTTCTACATGACATGACAATGTCAAATGTATTGATATTTAATTCTAATCAAGCACTCTTTGTATTTTTCTGCCTTGGTTAAAAATAAAGAACTACCTCAACAAAAGTCAATAAAGTTGTGTGACTAGTGCAAAGTAAAAAAAAGTGTAGTGTTTCTAATTTTATAAGACGTTAAATTTTGACGATACACATCTGATAACCTATTCACTTTATTTTTTGAATAAAAATGATAAATAAAACATATCATGACTTTTTTTATGCACATTTTATTATTTATAATATATCTACATATTTACAAATATTTACTTAGTGGATAAGATTTGCTGAGTAAGCCAATTGTGCTGGATAAGAGCTAGACAACCTGGTGAAAGCTGGAGCGGCGTATCCCAAATTTGCAGAGTGGTATAGAGTTGGAGCAGAGTAGGATAAAGCTGGGGCAGAGTAAGATAAAGCTGGGGAATGGTAGGACAAAGCTGGGGCAGCATAAGATAGAGCTGGAGCAGCGTATTTAGCTACAGCTGGAGCAGCATATGTAACAGCTGCGGGTGCAGCGATTTTAGCTACAGTGGGGGCGGCGATAACAGTTTTAGCTAGAGGTTCTTTACGGACGACGGCATTGAATCCATTGATCTCATCAGCGGTATAGTCTACAATACGACGGGTACCATCAGCGTCATTCAATGAGTAGGAACCTATAATAATGAAAAACAAATTAAATTTAATATTTTACTAAACGAGATTGGGATTTACCTTGTACAACTCCTCCGTTTCTAGTTTCGACATGGCTTTTGCTGTCCCCTGTCAAACTGTCTTGAACATCATATCCATAGGAATATTGTGGGTTGTGGTCGAAGTCCTCGGCAATAACGGCTTTAGCAACAGGAGCAGCAACTGCTAAGGGTGCGGCATGTGCTATTGGAGCGGTATATGAAGAAATAACTGGGGTAGCTAAAGGTGTTGAGTAAGCCACTGGAGAGTTAATAAATCCAGCACTTGCTACTGAGGCGAAAGCGGCGAGAAGAATGAACTGAACATTTAACAAAATTAAAAAATGGTTATATTTTAAGCTATATAATATATCGGTATTTTTATTGAGTATTACTTCTGCACATTGATATTATAAAATAACAGTTATTTACGTAACGAGTTAAGAAAAAAACAATTTTGTTAAACAAATATTATAGAAATAAACATGCCATTTAGTAATGATTGATTATAATTATTATAAATTCTAATAATTATTAAAAGAAATCAAAATTATTAAATAATAATGTAAAACGAAACAATAAGTTCTCTTCATTACATGGCATTGGCAGCTTTATAATGACAGTTTCATTCAATATAATTAATAATGTTAAATAGTTTCTGACATAAACTTTACTTTACCAAAAATCTAACTTCTTTATCATCCGGATTTAACCATAATATGATAATTGTATCAATCGAATTGGTAATATTTATATATATTAATTAAGGTTATCTATAATAAAAGTAATATAATAAGTAGATAGTTTTTAAATTTTTAATTCAATATTTCTTTTACATCAAATTTTTAAAACCAGTGTAATAATTAATATGATAAATGCCACAACTATAAAAAAAATATTTATTAATTTACTTATATTTGCAAATGACTATAGGTAGTCATTGCCGCCGTTTTCTTTAAAAATTTCTTAAAATCAATAACAACAAAAACAGTGTTTCTTAAATGAAACAAGATTATCAAAAAAAAAGGATTTAAATGGTTATTTTAGTTATTATAATAAAAAAAATAATAATGAAATAATATTAGAGCTTAAACAGTTTTTTAACAATGTTATAATGTATTTTTTTTTTAATTTTATGCTAAACCAAAACTTAAATACAAAAACCAAAAAAAAACTTAATCATTTACCTTGAATGCCATGTCTTTAGCTGTGAAACACTGAAATGTTATGATGATAATTCTCAACAGCCTCCTATTTATATTAGGGTGTTACTTTGCACACTCTTAAAATTCATTTACCGGTTCCTCAAAAAAAAGTAGAAGTAGAATCGTCGATCGACATCTAGTGTTCCGCTTCGGCTGTAGGATGTAGTTTGTTTCGCAAGGACCACGCCTGTCCTGATGTGGATATGTCAAGTTCAGTAGGCCCATTGTTTTTCTGTCACTATCTAGAATTAACTAATATAAATTTTTGTTAATTTAAACCCAACAACATTTTTGCAAGTCAGTTCCGTGTTATTTTAAAAAAATATTTTGATTTTAAATGAATTTCCTTGAATTTACTCATAAGATACCCACTTTTGTTTATGTTAAGTGGTTATTGCAGTTCATTTAGCTTAACACTCTTTAGATTAAAAATTCTTTTAAAAGAATGATATAACTATAACATTTTTTTCAAGTAAATCATTTTCTTCGAATATCTGATATCACTTTAATACGGTATTTCTAGACGGAGAACGTTTTGCACTATGTACTTCGGGAGTTTTTGTAAAAATTTATACTGCAGCTGTTTTTCTTTTGATTTGTGTAAATCATTATTGCGAAATATTAATTTACAAGTATATTATTTAATTTTTATTGTCAAACTAACTCATTCGGCAGATAACTTCCTGAACACGTGATTTTCACAGCACCAAAATTTCTTAAAATTTTATCTTAATTATTTTAATTAAATTACGTTATGTATAATATAGAATTAAATTAAATTAAATTAAATCTCCATGAGTGAAAAAAATTAAAGAAAATCCAAAAAACTTTAGGTGATTAAAAAGCTACTAGCGAAAAGTCCGCTTTTCTAATTTGGTTTAGTACGTGTTTCAGTTTAAAATTTGTTGTAGTGGGAAAATTTTTGTGAGAATTAAATTACACATGTTAACATTTTGAAAAACCTCACTTTTTGAATGGGGTAAGAATATACAGGTGGTTTATTTGAATAATGTCTCATTTCATTAATGTTAAGTTAAAATTTTTTTCAACTCACCTTGTATAACTGGGAAATTCTTTTATTTTTTTTTGGTCAATGCTTAAACTTCAAATGTGTCAGTTTCAACTGGAAAACCCTATAGTGGCATTTTAATGTAAACTAAAAATAACAACTAGCAGATCAGCAATGTGAATTTGTCAATGAGCAGAGAGCGATCAAAAATATTGATTTTAATAAAACATTGTAAATAGAAAATAAGAATGATTTGACTAGAAGTTTTATTATTGAAATGAATCCAATTAAAGTCAATAAAATATCTGAGTATATGAATCCAATTAAACTTGTTTTGAATCATCTTTCTATAATGGTAAATCAAATAAATAATTTTCCCAGAAACCGTCGGCAGCAAATTATAGCCGCTCTAGCGGAATAAAATTATTTATCTAAAGACACAATTAATAAACTAATCATAGGAATGTACTGAAAAGTACAGGCGTTAATTACGATTACGAGAGTCAACACTATTAGTTAGTCAGGGTTTAGAATTATGATATTTTTCTTTAACATTTATATTATTAAATATTGTTTATTTTCCATACTAATGAAAGCAATATCAAATAAATTTTTTATATTTTGCACTTATAAAAATCTTCATTATAAAACGAATTTGCCTATCGTAATGTAACTTTTACGCACGCTAATTTTTGTTTTAAATGGTTGGCGAAATGAGTAAAGTCTCTAATGACAAGACTATTGACAATGATATTTGTGGTTAATACTAATTTATTAATTTTATATTGTTCTTTAAAAAAGTATTTGTGAATATGAATATCATCTTTAACTTATATAATATATTATTATAGGTGTATTAGTCATTTTAAAATATTAATATTTCATAATTTAAATGTCAAAACTGTCAAATGTTATAAATTACACACAGTGCTACCGACATACTTTTAAAATCAAAATTTTCGTAATTATACATAAAAATAATAAATTAATTTAAAATATTAATATAAAATAATAATCGCTTCGCGATTCGTTTTTTAAACTTCAACTCGTGTCATAACAGAATTCCATATGAAATGCGTTGTTTTATATACTATTAAGAGAGTATAAGACTTATTATTGTTCTTTTGTTTAGTGGTATTTAAAAAGTACAATTCTCTTTATCTTTTATATAATATAATGTATAAAAATAAATATTGATATTAGTCTATGCAAATTATGTAATTTATACAAAATATTAAAAGTAAAATAATCATTAATCATATTTGCAGAAAAAGAAAAAAAATGTTCTTCTTTCTTAAATTATTTAACAGCTTTTAAAGAGAAATATTTTTTCTATAACAAATATATCGTATTGTCATAAACATTTTTGTTAGAAAATTCATATTGATTTGGAAACGACTTTTAAAAACGTTAGGCAATTATACTCCAAACGAAGAAGGGGCCACTACTTCATTAATTTATATTGCACTTAGTTTGTAATTAAACAAAATTATTATTTTACTACTACAATCTTATAGACTTCACGCTTACTTTTACAGTTTGTTTTTGTGTTTGTATCCTAAGAAAAAAATGTAAATATTATAATGTTAAGAATTCCTTATCAAGCATATTTAATTTGGGCCCACTTTTATTAGTCTAGTTTAAATTTTACAGTAAAAACATAGATTATAATTTGCTAGGTAAAATAATGAGTCGTAGAGTCAACCTCTCATTAACAAGTAAAGGAGGAATTGATAATAGTATATTATTACACGAGTGATTATACTATACTTTTTCTACACTTATGGAATAATTAAAAACCAGATTAAATTAAAATATCTTTCGCATACAAAAAATGTATTTTGACAGCAAATTTTATTCAGTATTCATCAAAAGTTAATTCAAATGTTTTAAAGAGGTACTAAAAATATGCCTTTACAATAAAAAAGTACTAGATTTAGTACAATTATTGTACATCATTGTAGATACTTTTCCGTTGCCATGGACAACTAATAAAACCTTATATCTGTTGGCTTATGAAATTCGTGGCCTTTGATTGGTCAAAATACCATTGGCTTATGGTTCATAAGCCAACAGGCCAACTATTATTTTAAGAAAAACCGTAAATAATAGACATATGATTCCATAGGTGTAGAAAAAAAATACAGAAGACATTGTTTAAATTTTTTAAAGTGGCTCCTTTATCGTTTTAAGTAGTACAGATTTAATAAATCTGGTGAATGGACTAAAAGGATTTTTTTAGGGATAAAAAGTTTTTAAAAATCAAGTTATAAAAAATAGTTATATTAATAAAAAAATGTTTAATTTTAAATGCAGTTTATTGTCCCAAAATACCTATAAACCCATAAATGCATTATTAAACTAATAAATTATATTTATGTAAATCGGTATCATGTTTTACTGTAAAAAATTCAAGAACAAATTTCATAACACACTTGAATAATACCTTTGTTTAATGTAGGTAATTTTGATCATGAAAATAATACCTATAATTTATATAATTTAGCAATGAAGGTAAATGCGCTCGGTACATTTCTTTTTAAGCAAGTCATCAGCAAATGTAAAATTACACAGTCTGCCTCTTTTCCTTAAATATTACATAATGCCGCACTGCATAATTATCAGTAAGATATTGCTTCATGATAGATCGATTAACTTCAACATTCGCCTAAATTAGCAGATGCAATTTAAATGAGCATATGCGGAACCGGTCTTAAATTTTATCTGTATTAACAATATTACATCTAAATAACGTCAAAAAATATTTTTATAATGAAGTTAATATTTAGTAAATATTTTAATATTATTTTTTTTACTCTAAAGCAGCATTTTTTTATAAATGTTCGAAATTCCTAATAAATACAATTTTCGATACCACAACTACTTTGGCTAAAAAAATTTGCATTTGAAAAGCAATTAAAATAATGTAATAGAAAGCGGAGGGTAACAATACAGCTCTAGGATCGGGGATCAGGAAATGCTTTAGAGCTTGTGCAACAATTGTTTTTTTTTGTTAACCTATTAAATGTTTTTTTATATATTTTATAGCCAATACTTATTGGAATTTTACAGGTCTTGGGCCCTATAATGTAAAAAATAGCATATATATATATATACCACAGGACTAAAGTGCCTTTTGATTCCTCAGGTGATTATCTTTTGGGATTAAAAGATGCTCCTTAGTCCCTGGGTATATAATATACGATTGTAAATATAAAATAAATTTTAATTAAGTAGATATTTTCAACAAATAGAAATAAAAATTTAAAATTAAAATTTTCTTTGACGTATGTTGATATAAAGCAAAAGGTCAAATTATAATGGGAATGTTGAAACAAAACATTTTTGATATGTTTCATATTAGCTCTGTCACTACGAATAGACTATATTTTTAAGTTCTCCTTTTTCCATACTGTTCATATAACAAGGTATGTTTATTAAAAATCCTTTTTGAAATGATTTTCAAGACTAGATCATCATGGAATTTATTGCATTGTTTTCTTAATTTGTCTTTATATATTTCCATAGCTACCACAAATTTAAATACTTTTTTTTAATTTAAGTATATTTCTATTTGACTGGATCTCTATCAATGGACTAAAAATGGACAACCGGCCAACTCGTCAAATGTTTGTATTTGATTGGAAAATTAAAAATTATATTATTTAATGTGTTGATTGTTAATTTTTTTTAAAGGAGTTCGGCTCTGGCAAGAATACGGACAGTAGTGTTTTAATTACTCTGAACAAATCTTGCCTAAATAGTGGTTTTAAAGTTTATTTAAAATTTTAAAAATATATTAGTGGTTGCAATAAAATAACGACAATAACTGTAAGTTATTTATTTACTTTAAACTCAATTATATCATAATAAATTCAAGTTATTATACATCCTCATTTTTGTTGGTGATATCAGACCAGAGGTTTCTGCCCATAAGAGCCCCTCCAATATCCAGACTGTATCAGTCCCCTCCAATAGTTATGTAAGAGTGACTAGGCCAAGATACCCGTCCCGTGTTTCCAGATAGATAAAAAGCAAGCTATCCTTTTGAATGCTGCAGACAATATTAATTTCGCAGATTATATAATTGCCATCGGAAATTTAATTGGCCCTAAAAATATCATCTTTTGCTCCAAAATTTCTAACAATCGAATTTGCGTCTACTTGTCATCTATTGAAATTGTCAATACATTCCTGAAAAATTTTGGTGGTATAATAATCAACGACCAATTCATTTCAGCTAGACGTCTTGTAACTCCTGCAGTACGTATTATTATCTCCAACGTCTGTCCATCGATCCCACACACACTTATAGAAGATGAAATCAAATACCAAGGTCTAAAGCTATTATCCCCTATCAATTTCCTACGTAGTAACATCTCTAACCCAGAATACTCTCACGTCCTAAGTTTCCGCTCTACCATCTGCTACTGTTATTCCAGAGTTCCTTAATCTTACATTTGATAATACTACCTACAGAATATTCCTATCAAGTGATGACCTGACCTGTTTCAAATGCAAACAGCCAGGACACATAGCTACCCAGTGTACAGCCTTGATTAAAACAAGTACATCACACCCTAATGAAACAGAATCGTCACAAGTTGTTTCTACAGCAGCATCAACAATTACAGTAACCCCCAATACACTCCATGAACCCGAAACTCAAACTCCAAATCTACCTGACGAGCTCTCTATGGACATCCTCCAACCTACACCAAAACGAACTTAAGATGAAATCCAAACCCCAACTGATGATGAGTCAATAAAAGCTCCCATAGAATTTCAACATCAAGGAAAAATAACCAACAAACAGGAGACCCCTCCAAAAACACAAACCACTTTCAAACTTCCAGAAAACATCGAAAAAAGTACAACTATTGAAAAACAAACCCTTCCTCTTAAAGAGCATATTGAGTTGAACCCATCCCTATATCCCCTTACATATGCTGAATTGAAAGACTTATGAAGACACCAAAGGCTCTAAAGATGTCTTAAGTGTTGCACGTCAGTACACAGAAGACATAGAGGGATTGATAAATATGTTGACTAAAATATACCCTTACTTGGAACACAAAATTATCAAAAGTAGGAACACGAAGCTTAAAAAGTATTAACTAAAAACTTAGTTGCAATCTTAGAACATAAAATAGTAAGGAAGTAATGCTCGTTCAAGGACAGTTGACCGGGATGGTTATCCAAGATGACTACCGGAAGTTACTTTTTAACAGTGGCGTCCTATATTTTTATTAATAGAACAATAATTTCCTTATTTAAACATACCTATTATTCAGTATGGACACTTATCATTATATATTAGAATAACCATTTTAATAAGAGAAGTAGAGGGAAAAAAATATTATAACCTTGCCTAAAATAGGGGTAACAGAGTTAAGGAAATAAAACCAGTTATAAAGTACACAATTTTTATTAAAATGTTTCATTCTACCACTATTGGCCCTTAAATTTAATTTTGTGTAAACATATCTAATTTTTTCTACATTATTTATTTTACTTTTTCATATATAATAAATTCTTGTTTTTAAATGTACTTCACAGATGCTTTATATAAGTTGTTTCCTACGAGGACTTTCAGAAGTAGATGGTAGAGTTTCAGGAACAGGAACTGGTGAAATAGTTTCACTGCTAGTAGTTATTATCCCTTCAGCATAAGGGTAATTAGTCCTTACCTGCATAGAAAAGGTATATATTAGTGAAATGTTTAAGTAAATATCTGTAAATAGATTTGAGAAAAACTATAGATTTGGTCAATGTTATTAAAGCAATTTGTGGATGTAATAATTACTTACATATTTCATTCTTGCGATTTTAATTGTAGGTATACCATTTGGTACTAGTATAACAATTACTAAAGAAGTTCTATCAAATGATTGATCTGTAAAATGTTGTGAGCATAAAAATCTATTCTTGCCTGGACTTCAGTTATCTTTATCCACAATATTTAACCATTGCCGTCTATTTTCATCCCGTGGGAAACTGTGAATGTAATAATGTGTTAATTAATACACAATACATCTATTGTACAACGTTGCATTAGAATACTCTGATTACTCTGATACAGAAAGTGACCACTCATCTCAAGGGATATCTTCAAATAATTAATTTTTAATTAATTTATTCATTATTAATTTTTGCTCAACACCACAATAACTATTCCAAATTTAATATGACCAACACTCTAATTATTCAGTGGAATATAAATGGATTCAGGCCACAATATGAAATGCTGCAAATATTAATTAATAAGTACAAACCTTCAGTAATATGTCTCCAGGAAACTAATTTTACAGAGAAACAAAAAGGATCTCTAAAACACTACAAAGCTTTTCACCATATCCGAAAAAATGCCAACAGAGCAAGTGGAGGGGTAAGTACTTTTGTCCACGAGTCCCTTGAATGCAAAGAAATCAATATGGTACAAAACAACTTTGAAGCATGTACAGTAGAAATACAAACTTTTTGCAAACTTTACATAACCAATTTCTACATACCTCCAAATAAAGACTTTTCTGCTTCCGAGATGAACTGTATTATTAACCAGATCCCAAAACCCAGATTTATTATAGGAGACTTTAACAGCCATAGCAGTGTATGGGGATGCGAATCTACAAATCCTAAAGGAATCGTCATGGAAAAATTCATTAATAACAATCTCTTCTTACTAAATGATGGCAGTAAAACATACTTCGACTCCCGCAGTGGAAGCAGTAGTTCTTTATACCTCTCCCTATGCGACACATCTTTGAGTGCAAAACTGTCCTTCGAAACAGAGAAGCACCCCTTCGGCAGTGATCATACACCCATCATAATAAAGAGCACACAAACTAAAGACAACAATTTCATTCCAAAATGGAAAATCAGCGACGCAAACTGGGAACCATATTCCACTTATATAGAAGAACATATTACTGATTATAAAGTGGACTCAATTGATGGAATAGCAAAGTCATTTACAGAATTAATAATATCCGCTGCCAGTATGGCGGACTAAACGAACAACAAAAGTACCTGTTCCATGGTGGAATCAAAACTGTAATGAAGCTATTAAAGCTAGTCACAATGCCTTCAATCACTACAAAAGACATGAAACAAATGATAACCTCCTAAAATTCAGAGAACTACGAGCTAAAGCTAGATGAACCATAAAAAACAGCAAGAAGGATTTGTGGATGAAGTATATTTCTTTTATAAATAGTTCAACACCAAGTAGCACCGTTTGGGAAAAAATACGGAGAATAAAAGGTGGCTCTAGAAAAACCTTTAGTATTACTTACCTAGTTCACGACAATAATATCTATAGCCAACCTCTAGAAATAGCAAATATTCTTGCAGATATATACGAGAGAAATAGTAGTGACACAAGCTACACTGAAGAATTTTTACGTTTCAAACAAACCAGAGAGATAGAGAACATCCAATTCCAATACAATCCACAGCCAAGTATAAATTATCCCTGAAATTTATGGTACTAACCCTTACTATGTGAAAGTTCATCTTATTCAGAACAATAAACAACTAAAAGGTTGAATTAACTTTCACTATTCATTCTTTGAATACTTTAAATGCAATGACAGCCGTTTCGCTATCGAAATAGCATCGTCAGATTGGCACATTGAACTTCAATACGCAGCTCACTAAATTCAATGTACACCCCACCAAACTAATTCCAAATACCTTTAAGCATATCCTTACGAGATACCATAACCACGAAATTATATACACAGATGGATCAAAACTTGAACACGGGACATCGTCAGCAGTAGTAACAAACAGTAGCACCTCTGGATACCAACTACTTGATGATTAGTAGGTGTAAATATAGTAAAGTTTTTCTGGAACTAACCACCACTGCTTAAAGTTATCAGCAAGCATGACAGCGCTTCTACCAATAATTTGGTTAAAGCTTCTGATATATTTAAGAGACCTATCAAAAGCCTCTCTTTCATGAACTCTAAGAAACATTCATTTATTCATTGCGTTAAAGCACACGCTCTTTCTGCAAATAAATGAGCGGTGCATTTGACTTAGCCTATTTGATATAATTGATAAAAAATATCAAATTAAAAATTTAATATTCAAATAGCATGTCAAAACACTATTTTGACAATATATCACTGAAGTACGTTATGTGACGTCAATAGCTTGCATTCTCATAAAAAACTAAAGTGCTATTAGATTTATATTTTATTAGTGATTTATATAAGAAACAAAATTTGTTACAAATGGTGTGCAGTTTCAAAATATATTAATATGTCTGTAAAAACTCTAGAAAAACCATTTATAGGTGTTCCAATATGTCACTGAAGTAGGTTATGCTACGTCAATAGCTTGCATTCTCATACAAAACTAAAGTGCTATTAGATTTATATTTTATTAGTGTTTTATATAAGTAACAAAATTTGTTACAAATGGTGTGCAGTTTCAAAATATATTAATACGCCCGTAAAAATTATAGAAAAGCCATTTATAGGTGTTCCAAAGAATGTAAAAGTGCATCGAAAGTGGTTGCAACTTTTTCGGATGGCTCCTAATGATATATCAAATAACAGTACATATACAACCTATAAAAGTTCTTCCTTTTTGGACAAGAACTTTCTTATGATATAACTTAAGCTACCCTTTAAATTATTATGATACTTTGATTGCGTTGACTTGGGGAAGATTTCTGCTGTCTGCTTTTACAAAACTAGCTTTGTTTGGGTTTGCCACTTATCGTTTTTAAACTATCCTCAAAATGTCAGAAGCCTGCGCAAGGAAATCCGATAACAGAATATTTTAGTAAGCAGGCTTCTGACGGTTTAATATCTGAAACTGGCGAAACCCGAACACAGTTGTTAAAAGGCTACAAGCAGGTGATATCATTAAGAACTCGACTAATTAGGAGCATTTTATGTCACGTTTTTATTTTCAACTTTCCTTAACAAATAATCAATTCTAAAATTTTAATTTATGCTAACAACAGTAAATGACAATTTATTTTTTCCATTGTCAAATAGCCTATTAAGTTAAAACTTTTAATACTTTAAATAATATTATCTTACCTATAACTTCCCTCAATTAATGTACTATTCAACAAAAACAAAAGCATAAGTAAAAAAACAAAAAAGAATTTTGTAATTCGAACGAGTTGGTTTTTACTGAGATTATCACATCCAAACAAACTTTTTATCTTTGTAATATAAATAAAGAAACTGAATATTTTTTCTTGCTATAATTATTAAAATTAATCAAAATCATACTACTGTTTTAAAGTTTACCTGTGTATAAATTAATGGTACAAAAAGTATTTTATCATCTATCGCGAGATTATTAAAGCGTATACAGAAATATTTATTTATCAACCTACTTGTACATACAAATTTTCTGGTTTTGATCGAAATCAACAAAACCCATTATAATTGATTTCGTAACAAATAATTAACATTGCAAACAACAATTCCAACAAAATAAACGGGTCCAGTTTTTAAAAAGTGTTACGCCTAAATATCATCAAGCTCTCACCTGGATGTCATTTGAATGTAACATACAGGTTTTCAAGCTTGATTAAAAACTTCCAAATTGCACACACATTTACAACAATGGCTTTTGATATATACCTCGCTTTTGATTACATAATAGTATTCACTAATTTAAATATTTTATTAAACAAGAATCAACAGACCATTTTATATAACGGGAATTTATTACATTGTCAAAATAAATCAGAATTTTCAGATTTACTTACATGTTTCTAATTTTAATTAAAACTGATTATTTTTTCTAGGAATACGGTCGTCAAGGGAAACTAAAAATATCTTAGTGCTCTAATTTACTTTATATTTATTTTTTAAGAAATAATTTAAAATACATCTATATTTTTGTAAAACATTAGTGCTAAGAAATAATATTAGGCATTGATTAAAAAATAAGAAAGTTTAAAATTTAAATAATCTTCAATGCATTTAACAATTAAAGTAGACCATATTATTAACAAAGAGTAAGAATATAACTCCCGAAATTTGGCGAAATCTGATAGAGATTCTGTCTCTCAGAGATTGTATTGACCGTTTCATAGCTTTTTTTGCAACCTTGATCTTGTTTATGGTATATTTTGTGAATGTCCGTGTTCTTGCTACGTAGGTTAGGAAGGAAGACCCTTCGCTTTAAGTAAATCGGTATGTTTGACTTTAGAATGTTGCCGTCTCCCAAAAGCTGCCCAGTTAGAGCCAACTCTTTGCACTATTTCACGATTATGGTTGTTTTAATATATAAGGATTTACCAAATACTTGCATAGGGTCACCTGTTCTACATGATTTGCGCCAAAGGATATTTGCTCACTTATGACTAGGTTGTATATCCATGTAAAGTTTGATGGTCAATTACCAACTGGTAATTTAATTCCAGATCATTTTAAACAAAATAGGTAAAGCAATAGGTACACTCTTTAAATAAAAAATAATAAGAAACTAGTATGAAGCCAAAGTAAAAATATAAATAATAGTGTAGAAAGATATATTACCAAATGATACAAAAACAAGAACCATAATATAACACAGTAAACAGGTGTTACATATGATAACAATACGATAAATTATTTAAATAGTCATATTGGTGATTGATTGACATAATTTAGTTCAAGGTCGGGATAATTTGACCATTCTCAGAATTTCGGGGAAAAAAGATTAGTTCTGTGATAAGAAACAAAAGATATATTAGTCTATCTAGTGAGGCTAAGTTCAGCACTAAGGTGTATCTCAGTAATAACAAGTAGATACAGTCTAGGTTATTTAAAATTTTACACAATAAATTTGTCTAACATTATTAAAATGTAAAAATATTTCTACATACACCCTCTGAGGTTCTGAGCTACAGAAAACTCTCAGTAGTTTCCCAACCAAGCTTGGCCGTTTTCTAAAGAAAAAACAACTACTTCCTGGGCTATTTGCCTTACCATACATTGAATTACATTTCAATAGAAAACATGATGGCGATGGGATCAAGTCGACACTTAAGACCATCTCTGTCGTTTTGCAAATAAATGGGAAGAATTCCACTCGTAGACCAGTTTCGACATTATTGTATCATCATCATTACGAGGTAAGTAGTTCTCATCCCACAAAGCAGGATGCAGAATAATTATTTTACGCCAATACCTGTATAGTGAATATAAGATTCCGAGATATAGTTGAAAGCGCCATACTGAAATTAATTTCAGAAAACTAGGGGCAGTCAATAATTAAAAATAAAAAAAATATGTCTCCTAGCACCCCCACAGAAACAATACTACAATATGTCTATTTTTCCTAGTTAAATAAACCTCTATGGACTATGGCAATCTCGGAACGCAAAACGTTATTTTTTTCACAAATCAAATTTTTAAGTTATTCTACCCATTTTATAATTTTTATCTATAGAGTAACTTAATATTATTATTTATGTAGATTAACGAAACTAAAGTCATCGATATGTTATATTCATAGTATGGGATTATCTGAAAAGTCTATGACATCGGCAACGCATTGTTTTCCTCATACAATATCCCCACTTTTTTATTTGCTTGTTAGCTTCAACCCAAACGTAAATAATTTCTTCTAAGTATTTTTAGGATTTATGATTGATATTTTAGGAACTGAATAATTTATATATATGGAAAGGAAACAGTAGGTATTAAAATAGCATTTTAAAGTGGCATTTTTTGGGCCAAAAACAGATATGGACAGAAGAGGCGCAGCCGGGGTAACGTCTCTGTAAAGCTGGGGTAAAATTCAACTTCCCCATGCCATAATGTAGGATATAAAATATTTTTCTAGTGGCCTTACTAAAGACTAATTGCGCAGATTTATTTAAATTAAATAATTGTTGGTTCGAATTTAGTACATAGCTTATACTTTTATTCTGCAATTTTGTTTAAACCTCGCAAACTTAAAAAAAATCACAAGATCTTTAATTGTATCCGATAAATTTCTCTTAGTAACGGACTAATTTGGCAAATCAATAATGTCAAGGAAAACTGGAGATCGAAGATCGGGTATTTTGGTCAAATAACAATGCTTTGAGAGAAACTGCTGATGGAAAACTTTTAGGTCTAAGAAAAATTTATTTAATATAATGAGGTGAAGTATTTTTTATATTATATATTAACGACAATGATTAACAATAAACAACGAAAAAACTTCTTTTATTTTTATTTAAATTAGGTAACAATTGTTGGATGCACAATTATTAAAAAGTGTTTGTAAGTAGATACTTTCTTTCAATAATTTATTCTACTACTACTATTCACTAGTATCTAGTGTTGTAGAATATTTATATTAAATTGGTTCATTTAAATTTCTTAACAAGTTTACTGTGATCGTCATGTTATCTAAATACCAACAATGTAGATCCTTAAGAATTAAATTATTATTTTGTGAATGTAAGCAAAAATGTTAGTTCTTATATAGCTCGGAATTCAGATGCTCTTTCCTTTCCTTAATATCACCAATAGTTTTTTTCTCAGGCCAACAGATAAATTTGAGTTAAGGCATACTATAAATAGCATCCAAAAAAAAGGTTTTTGTGGTTTTGACGGCTTGTCCTCAAGAATTTTTTTAAATATACCAGAGGTTGCAATAAACATGTTAGCTTTAATAATAAATAATTCCTTTGAAAAGGGGGTTTTTCCTGACTGTCTGAAAACGGCTGTAATTGTTTCACTTCATAAAGGTGGCGATAAAAACGTAACTTAAAATTACAGACCAATTTCTTTGTTATCAACCTTATCGAAAATAATCGAAAGGCTAATAAAATAGTTATTTATGTACCAAGGACGAAAAACTGTCTATTATAGTCGAGCATGCAAATTGCTAGCTGAGGCGCAGCCGAGGCTAGCAAGCAGGCGAGACAATAGACAGTTTTCGCCGAGGTGCATATTACATTTTTTCGTCGTCCCCTACGCTTTTATGAAAGTAAGAACTCACCTATTTGCTACCCCTGGCTACGTCCCACTCTCCCAACTGCAGACTCGATCATAATTCAAATAAAATTATAAAAAATGTATTCTGATTTGAAGTGTAACAACTCTCTATTTAAATCATATTACTACAAATAATTTTGTAGTAATATGGATATTGAAAGATGGATATTGAAAGAACAGTTTGTGCAATTATTAATATTAATTCCTGCTGTCGAAGAAGATGCCAGAGACAAGTTTTGATTTTGGGTACTTGTTGATGGGTACTTCAGATGCAGATGCTCCGGCATCACTTTTTCTAAAACTTCCCTCTCGGAGTGCTTGACCAGTTAAAATACTTTTTGATACATTTATTTTATTGGGAATGGAATCCTCAATGTAACCCTCGGCGACTGTTGAGGATTTCCATCCTCCGTGCTGTTTTAGTGACAGCATATCTGCGCCGACATTGACTAAAAGTGTTGCAGATGTGCGCCGATAACAATGCCCGGTGTACTCTAGTTCGTTCGGCAATTTTAAGTATTTTGCGATTAAGCTAGGTATCTTTGCAAATGTTTGCACACCAACCACTTGCACTGTACACTTTCCTGATTTATAATTGACAAAAATTATATTATGATTACAATGCTTCGGTCTTAAGTTGGCGTATTGTCGAAATATTTCTAAAGGATTCACTCCGTCGCAAAGTTTGTCTGTAACTGTAAAAACACGCCTTTTACCATTTTTTGAGTCTGGAATGGTTATTACAAGCATGTTGCTTTGATAAACAATATCCTTGGTCGTTATTTTACGTAGTTCGTCTCTTCGACAAGCCCCAGCAATTCCAATAATCAAACAGAGCTGAAATATAATATAACAATAAATGCATCAGCAAAATAACTAAAAACATTTTACCTTGTGCAACCATAGCGTCGAGGACTTATAATTATTCTCATCAGCTTTACTTAAATCCAACGTGGCCGTATTTGCCAATTCCCGTAGCTCCGGAGGAGTATTACTTACATCCACATCGCTATCACTATTCATTTTTGATTACTTTGAACACACACCGCGGTCTTATTCACACGTAAAATCTAGCAAATTTCGTAATTACTTCATTTGACATCAGCAAATGACAGTAATTGTCACAGGCGCCTACGTTTTTATTAAACGAAAATTATTCAATCGCCGCTCTCGAACAGTGCCGTACCATAGCAACCGCAGCGGACGAAAAGTGTTTGCGGACGAAAAGTGTTTGCGGACGAAAAGTACTTGCCTCCAATAATAGTAGATTTTTCGTCCGGAAATCAGTACGTAAAATGTAACTTTTCGTAGAGGTCGACGAAAAAACCGTTTAATGACTGACGAGACTTAAATTGGGGTTACCATAAATGCAGTATTTTTAATCCAAAGAATTCAGAAACAAATTTTATTTCCTAGCCTTTTCTGATGTGTGTATTTTGGTCTTCAGAAATAATTTGAATTAATTGGCACATTAATTTGAAACTTTTTCACATGCTCATGATGGAGAGCATTATTTTTAATTATAGTTCATACTAGTATAAAAATAATTTAAGTTTTTTGATTGACACTAAAAATAAATATGGTAAAAAGCACTTCTGTATTTTTATTACTAGGATTTCATTTTAATAGCTCTTTCTATGGTTTTACAAAAAAACTTTTAATTATAGTAAAACTTCCAGATTTAAGAGTGGCAAATAATACATAGACAAAAGTTTCATGGTAGTTAAACAAGTTAAGAGGCATCAGTCGTTGCGTGGAGCTAAACTTAAATCTCTCGAGAATTTGGAATACAAGAAAAAAGAAAGGAAAATGCTTTTACTTTCAATGGTTAGGGCGTTGTCTTTATTGGCAATTACATTGACAATGACCTCAATCTGGTTTAAAACCTACCATTTTTAAATCGTTACACTCAAGGCTTCCGATATAAAGTTTACGACAGTGGCAGCGAACAAGACTTCGCAAACACAATAAGACTATAACACTGATTCGTTTATAAAAATACCATTTTTGTAAACTGTGTTGCATTAGAAATTTGTTTCAATAGTATTAAATAAATCTTATAAATACTTACATAAGGACAAATTATTAATTGTCATTGTTTAATTATTATGAATTCAACAATTTAGTTGATATTCCCCATTGTAAATTTCAATTTTATTAATGAAATTAAATAAAATTAAATGAACTGGTGTTTGGCTTTTTTTACAATTACTTTATAAGAGCGTAGTCTGGACTTCTTGAGTGTTTTCAACTTTCTCTAAAAATCAATCAAACTTCTGCCTGGAACCTATTTCAATTAAACTTTGCTTGAAAGAAATAAACATTTCTTGTATTGAAAATCAGTTGTATGGAAACGTATTTTTTTTAGTTGCCATATATACCCAGCCAATTTATTTTCGGATTCTGGATTCCAGATATTTTTCTATATACTTGAAGCAACGCCTAATAAATTTGTAATGTAATACTGCATCAGAGGTTATTTTTTTTTAAAATTAATAGAACGGTTTAAAGTTGCTCTTTTCAAAAAGTTTGTAAATAAAAAAAATGGTAAGGGTGTATTATCCAATGAACTTTATGTAGTTTTGAGAAGGTCATTTAAACTTTTTACTTATACCCTATTTTAGTAGTATAAACTAATTTTTTTTATTGAAATGCAATAATCTAATATAGCCGGTTTTGACTTACAATGTGTTATCTTTACTTTATTTTTGTAAGTTATTTTTGTTGGAATGCTTAACAGTATAGTACTTCAATGTAATTCTATTTTTATTTCTAAAATACAACACTTAATTTCACGGTTATTGGTAAGAAAAATGTGTCTGCTAGAGCCTCTTAACTATTATTGGGAGTAATATCAAAATTGAATGGATTTCAAGTTATATTTAAATTGAATTCAGGTATTCAGGTATTTGTGCACCTATACTGGCAATGAAATAAATAAAAAGGCGAACCTTCTCTCTAGAAATGAAGTGCTGAGGAAATATGTTCTTCCTATTCCTAGGCATACCCAATAGCGTTACCAAAAAAAAAAACAATATCAAATTGGGTAGATTATAAAAGACGTTTAAGATACTTAAAAGTATTCATAAGAGAGCAAACAAAGAGTGCTGAATACGGATTCTGTCAGAATGAAAATTAAACAGCGGAACATATTTTTTAAAAGTGCAGATAGTTTTGTTTTTAAGAGAGAGGTTGCTTTCGCCGGCTTGAGAAACTAAGAATTAATAAAAGTTGGTCTGCATTAACTCGAGCCCACAGACTTTATAGAAATATCGCCAACAAACCTAATGAGCTTCATTAAAGGCATAAAACCGGATGGGACACAAAACCTCTTTTAACCTAACACTCAATTAGTAAAAAAGTCAGTCTCCTGCAATTCTTTAGAGAAATACTTCTCTGTTAAGAAAAATGAAAGTTTTTAAAGATTCCAGTATTTATTTTGTATTTCTTTTATTTAATATAACTTCCTGCAGTAACATACCTAACTTATTTGGAATCTGCTATATTTATTTCACATTCTTGAGCGTTTCAACTTACTGACTAGTTGTTTCAATTAGTTTTTTAATACGGATGTTAAAAAAATAATGGAAAAATGATTAGGAAAAGATGTTCAACTGCAGTACAGCGGGTGTGGCAGAAAAATCAAAATTACAAAATTATGGAAAGTATGTTAATGCTTATTAAGGCATTAACATACTAACATATTAACCTAAATTAACTATAATTTTTATCGTTTTAGAATTTATAAGGGCAAAATATAAACCAAAAACAGATGTGATCAGCACTTATTTATCAGAAGCCAGATATTGAAGTGGCGGACGAGCTCACCGCAACAGGGAGATATAATTTTTATTTTATTTTATCAATAAAAATAGAATTGCTATGAATATATATATATGTGTGTATATAATTATTATTCTCCTATATTAAATAATGGCGAATACATTTAATTGTGGAAAAGTAATAGCACGATCTAGTAAAGGCAACAAAGCCTGGCCCTGCACTGATAATCAATGTCCGGCCCAGTTTTAACAACCAAGACTGGCACACTCCTTTTAATCAGGTCTGGCCCAGTTTTAACAACCAAGACTGGCACACTCCTATTATTCAGGTCTGGCCCAATCCTGGCAACCAAGACTGGCCCATCGTTATCACCCCAGACCTTTACTGCCTTGTCCATTCCCGGCTTACAAGCCCCCAGACTTCTGCATAGTTGGATCAAGCCAGGCTAGGAATGTGGTAATTTCCTCAATGGGACACTCTTATATTTAAAGGTAAAATAAAATACTTTCAGAATGTGGTGGGACAACTTTTTGTAGGTTTAGAAAATTGTTTAATATTTTAATAAAAAATACAATACATTGATGATTTAGACTTACAGGTTGATGAACTTCCCATTTTTATTTTATTTTTTTTATTTTTTTTTATAAAATTAACGTCCTTTCAAAAGGAAATAAATCAAATGAAATTACAAAAGTAAACCATCAATGAAATAGTGTACTTGGTACAGATTAGATTAGGGAGTGCGTATTTAAATCATGGATACATGATTTTTTTATAATTTTTTGGAATTTCTCTGGCTAGCTGATTATTTCCTTAAATCTTTAATTCGGTAATGATTTTTTTTTAAGTTATCATAATATGCTTGACTATAAGAGGGTTTTCGCCATTAATAGCTGTTCGTTGTTGGGCTGTCATTAAATCTTCTTGGTTTATGCGGGTAGGGCTAATTAGAAATCTGCAGAATACTACTAGGTCATTAGTTACTTATCACATTACTAATATTATTAACGTTAGATATTCAAGCTAATCTTATGTATGAATTTATTTAAATAAATTTTATTGGATTTGAGATAACTGTTTAATAAATAATATAATAAATATATGGCAAAAAAGTAAAGGTTTAATTTTGGTTCTTTTAAGAAATGGGAAAATGGAGCATTTTTTTTATTTTGATTATTTTTTTTCTCCTGTTAAAATAACAATTGTGATTTCGTCCATAGTTTTCAATGTTTTGTGCTAAATACTAGTCAACCATTCAGGTTAATACTGATAAAACCAAGAGTGGTTTAATTGGTATAAATAAATTTATCGAACTGTGAAATTTAACAATATTGAATAAACAATTTGTTCTTTTAATAGATGTAACTAATAATTTTCAATTCGGCAATTTTCTGCATAATGATATAATTGTGTGAATTGTTATAAAAACGAATATTTATTCAAATTACGACGCTCACGACAACTGACAACTGTCAATAGCTTTGTTTGTAGAACGATCAGAAACGGTTTCCAACTGCAAACCGCATGCACATTAAATATTTTTGAATGCCAAATGCGCATGCGATTTAGAGTTGGAAGCTATTGCTGATCGTTCTGCAAACAAAGCTATTACTAGTGTCTAGAGGGTGCCATATTGATTACGAAAGGGAAAACGAAAAAAACAATTCATTCAAAATATTGGCGAGTTCTTAAGCCAGCTTTTTTTGATTTTTTTATTCCCCTTACCTCAATTGCCTTCTTACCTTTAATACCACCGAATACCGAATGTCGTTACCCCTCCCACTTACTTATCCTGCTAATGTAGCCGTAGCCGTAACCTTAAGAAGAATTATTAGTATCGATATTTAAATTTTAGCAGACAATGCACTCTTCACAGTTTTTCATTAATGTAGTAGAAAGATCAAAAATTATTAATATTTTGTTTTAAAAAATATTATACCCACTTTCATTATTCTTTCTCTTAATTGATGTTTTAATAAATTATATCATAAGTAGTCAACACAGAATACACCTATCTCAGTTAACTTGTGTACAGAATGGTTTAAAAATGGTTTAAGGACTTTGATAAAAAGTTAAAGTTAGTATTTAATTCTGTAATGTTTTTATTTATTGTTTTTTATTGTCGAGGGACAAATTATACCTACACACTATGGCTAACTAATATTTATTTATTTAATAAAATACCCACTTAAATTACTTAATGTATATACACAGGCATATCAGTCCTAAATTATACTAGTCTAATATAATACAATGTAGATTCACTTATTTCACTGTTCAATTATTTTCCGCGCACTGGGTGTTCACTGTTAACTTAGACTTCTACCTGATGACTTTGATGACACTTCCTTAAGTGTGTGTCGCCTTTTGTATTACCTCAAAGCCCTTGCGAATGATCTTTTCTAGTATTTTTTTGTCGAAGTAGGGAACGGGAAGTATTCGAGGAATAGAACCGCCGCCTTTCCCATTATTTAAAGTTTGGAAAGAGCCGGCTTCCAACCCTGACAACTTTGTAACAATACTGCTGTCACAACTAAGTTTTAGGTTCACCAGATTGTCTTATCACATATCTTTTACATTACATGAAGAAATCGTCGGAATTACTTTGAAAAAACATAAGTGATAGACGACCATTTGGATACTGAAAGTATTCGCAAAACCACTATCGATGACGAATTATTCCCCATTATAATTATGTGAGTTATTGACAAATCTACAAATCGAATTAATGGCCTGACCCCCTAACTAAACAGTGCTTACTTGGCACCAAATGACTTTTTGTTGTTACTAAATGGTAAACTACTTTATCAACGGTTTTAACGAATGCAAAACGTCTGTTGACCATCAAGGGGTATCAAACTGTTTTCATTTGAAAATATTTGTTACTATTTGCTTATAAAAATAGTACCTACCCTATATGAATCATTGATTATAATTTTCGAATTGTTTTTATATTTAATTACTAAATTGTAAAATAAATAAATATTAAAATGTTTCAAGTATTTAAAAATAATTCTTAAATAAAGATAATACATTCCTGTTTAACTATCTAATTAAACCTTTTAACATTACGCCAATGGCTAGTTACATTTCTCATATCTCGTTTACCTTTAATTACATCATTCAATTATATCTGGTACTGTCTTCTTACAGACTGCGGAACTTCAAGGTCGGTAACCTTGTAACGCTTGGATGGCCAGATAGATTATTTTATTTATGGGTGATTAATTGCATTTAAAAGCATCTTCTTTTAATTGTTTTTACATATATATGATATTACTGAAACGCCTTTGTGACTCGGATTCAATTACAACAGGATTGCCAATGGAGATATGCTAAATAGTGTTCTTAAAGTGATTTATTGAATATAATCTCTTTAATAACAATGAAATAAATCTGCAATCAATACCTTAACAAATAAAAAAAAATCTTTAGAATAATTTATGTACCGTAAAATTTAACAAGAGTGCATGTTTAACAAGTTTAAAAAAATATTATGGTTTTTATTAAAATTAGTAACATTAGAAGTTGACCTTTATTTTTTAACAAATTTGAATAATTAAAAAAGAAACATAAATAAAAAATTTTATTTGACCTTTGTACTTGTACTTTAAGATTGAAAATAGTAATTTACGTAACAAGTCCGGAAAATACTGTTTTTTTGGACGAGTGGACAAAATTATAGCACGAGCGTAGCGAGTTCTGGAAGTTTGTGAGTCCAAAAAAACTATTTTCGGACGTGTTGCGTACACTATTTTTTCGGCAACCGTGTAGAATAACAAATCATTTAGACACATTTCTTTATTATATTTTCTATTTCTAAAACAAAATTTTGAACATTTTAATTTCTAATTCTTATTTATATTAAAATTCGAGCAATTGGTAATATTGAAGGGATTCAATTTGTTTGAACTGTTTGGCATATTTAAATCCCTTATGTTGAAGTTAGACCAAGAAGGTACAGGTTCAGTTTGACATTGATTGTTTTCAATGATTTTTGAATGGTTTTTTTTTAATTGTCTATGTATCCTTCAGCGACATTGGTCGACTTCCAGCCACCGTGTTTCTTCAAATTTGTGACGGCAATAATAATTGTTCTGTAGCAGCAGCTGCTGCATTGGAAATTTCGCAAGGCACATTTTCAAACTCACTATCGCTGCTGTTTTCCATAGTTTTTTTCGATCATTGCGACCAAAAACCACGCAAACTTTGAAAAATCGAAATGTTAACTAATAACTTGTCAAATAGCTGTCAGTCGTTAGTTCGTTACTATGGTAATGATAAACTGCAATCAAAACCATACCTACCAAGATTTTCATATTTACAATGCCAATGGTTCTTCCCGGCCTAGTCCAGGAAGTGCGTACTTCCCGGACTAGGCCGGAAAAATTCAACTTTCTCAAAGAAAAAGCGTCCGGGAAGTAGTTACTTCCCGGACAGTTGCCGAAAAAGGAAATTTACTCCCATGTAATACGTATTACATATTACAAGTCCAAAAAGTAATCTATTCCACATGATATGTGAATGTTGAGATACGATCGAATGCGAGTGTTGCAATCACATGAGTGTAGAATAAGTCTTCTGCTCCAGTAGCACGCTAGAATTTTTCTACGATCCATTTAAAAATATGTTAATTCATTTTACTGAAGGTTATCGAATCGCGCGTCAGGCGGTTAAAAGTGTGTGTGTTAGTGTAGTGGTAGTTCATCATAGGAAAACGGATACAGGCCCGAGCTTACAAAAATGGTAATTTGAGTTTGACGGCAAGGCCATGTAGACAAAATATTGGCAACTAGTGCGCAACAACTACGGAATTTTATGGGGATGATTGTTATATATTTACCACTGATAATTTATATTGTTTTAAGACCCTGCCATGTTTTTTTTATGTTGATATGGCAGTGTATCTATAGATTCTGGATATTGTTATGACATTGATATATAGGAATTAATACTATATAAGCCATACATGTAATTTTAATATACAATAACCACAACACTTTATATGCTGTAGCGACTAGTTTCGGTCTATAAAACTATCATTAGGCTTTAGTGTGAAGAAATAAAAATAACAAAAGAGAAACATTTAGATTGATTGATTTTAATTGTACTTTGTGATTTTAATCGAATGTTAATATTGATAATATTTTTTTAATAAACTTTAAACTTATATACTGATGCATCGGTTTTGTAGTTATTGTTCATTCCTGCCACCATGTCTTTTTATAGTCTGTACAAAAAGTACGAGGAGTAATAAACCCTAATTAAGTATGCAAAACCTTTACAGGGAGCTCCATGAAATTTTTGATAAATCTCTTACTTTAAATTACATTTCTTCCGTAAATCTAAAAACCAGGTAGATCGACCCCGTATTTGTTTCAGTTGTAGCAAAGTTTAGGGTTTTCTTCATTGTTAAAGGATTAGCAGATGAGCAATAAATGCAGTGATGTGTATTTTGGGAACAAAATACATTTTAAATTATAATATAATAAAAAATGAAAAGAAATAGTTATTGGAATACATTTATTACTTACATTTTATTCTATATCCGACTCGGAAGAGGAAAAATCGTTGTTGACATTAATAATAGGGTCGATTAAATCATCACAAATATTATCAATTTTCCACATATTTGCCTCTACTCTGATAATATGCTCGATACAGTTTGTCCAATTTTTCTTACTAACATAACTCACTCTCAAACAATTTCACAACATCGTTTATTTTAAAAGTAGTATTTTTTTCAACTTCCCCCTTTACCTGAGCTCATATTATTTCTATGGGATTAAGTTCACAATGATAAGGGAGAAGTCGAAGAACTGATATACCACGAGAACAAGCCATTTCTTCTACAATGTAGGTTTTGTATTTATTCTTGTTTATTTTTGCAATTCTGTAAAGTTCTTTCCTTAGTGGATCTTTTGGAAACTTAATATTTTTCGAAATAAGCCACTCCAAAAGCTCTGCTTTACGCCAACGACTTGTGGGCAATGCTTCTCGTAACCGTAAATGGTAACTTGTCCATAACAATAACAGCCCCTTTTGGAATCAGATCCAACAATTGAACAAACCATTCCTCGAAGACATCCCCATTCATATTTTCGTGATAGTCGTTTGAAATAAAAGTTAATAATCTACCATCAACAAAACCTTCAGAACTTCCAACATGGACAATAATAAGTCTTTTTCCTTTTCCAGATGGTGGCTGCAAACCCAACGACCAACCTTCCACGAATGCCTGCCTTCCGCTTTTAATGTTTTCATCTTGCCAAGATTTGGAAACTGTATTTCCAGCATTTATCCATGTTTCGTCTAAGTAGAAGATTTTCAAATTTTGTTCTCTGGCATGTCGACTACTTCTTAAATAGTCTCTTCTCCAAAAAACTATTTCCGGTTTATTTATCAAGAGAGATTTTCTATTATGTTTTGTATATCTGAAACCCACATCTTTCAAAAGTTTGCATAATGTCAATCTGGAGAATTTTGTATAGTCCGTATCTTCTTGCACTGATGTCATAATTTTGTCAAGTATTAAAATTTCCTTTTGTAAGTAAAATCCATGGACTTTACGCCTTAGTCCTTGTTTTAATGACTCATCGATCTCAATTGGTTTTCGGCCTGAAGGAGTTTTAGTGGGTTAAAAAGTTCCATTTTTGCTTTCTTTTAGTAATCTATAAATTGTTGATTTAGCAAACCACAACATAGCAGCCGTTAATTTCACAATATCATCAACACTTGCACATGGATCCTTGTTTTTCAATGATATATAACAATTCAATATCAGAATTTTTTCATTTAAAGATAATGTACCTGTTTTTGGTCGTTTAGATGGTCCTTGGCTTATCGACATTGTTTGGTACTTGCACAATTAACATTAAACAAAAGTTTTAAATATATTCCAATTGTTTACAATATTATGAAAACCATACAACTCAAAGAACTAATACTTAGTACTGATTTAATGTACCTACTTTCTTTTAAAATAATATTCCCGATAATGTTTTTAAGAAAACTGGGTTGTTTGGAAAATCCCTCTCAATAATTGAATAATCTGTAAATAGGTGTAATCGTATTAAGCCGATTACAGTAGGCCACTTGCCATTTAAAATTTCTGAGAAAAATTCCCCAAACACTACATATAGGAGTAATACAAATAAAAAATATTCATTTTGCTTCTTTAAATTTAATAAAAATTGTAACGATATCTTGCTATCTTGAATTAATTTTTTAAAAATATATTTCATTGTAATTTTTTTGTGACAATATTCAAAGTTTGAATTAATCTTCTTACAAAAAGAACAAAAATATATAAAATAATTATTGTTACAGATTGGTTTGTTTTCTATTATGAATAAACTGTGTTACCTTTCTTTATCAAACTTAAATTTTATGTACCTCTATCACTTTTTTTTATTAAAATTAGTACATTCCGTTACCTCTGACCTAAATCGTATATTCTTTAGCATAGCTGCAACTCATTCGTTCAATACAAAATGTACCTTACGGTATACCCTCTTAAAATATATTTTGGTACGTCTATGAAATCTACTTAAATTAATGATTTATTACTCCTTGTTCTTTCTATATAGACTATAGTCTAGTGTTGTAGACCCAGATTATTAGTCTCTACTTTATTTTACCTTTTAATAATGATTCGTGGTTATGCTTGGTGTTTCATTGTATTTTTAAAAATAATTCGAATATAATTGCTTTATAATTTTCATAATCCACAAAAAAAGGGGAAAATGTACTTTTCTTCCTATGGAGCGAAATATGACTTTTCTTTCTGATGTCTTTTTTTATTTATTTGTTCATTAAAAATTTAGTTGTTAATGGACAAATACATCTTGAAAGTTCTCCATATTAAATTGTTTACTTTGATTAAGTCCTCATTTTATGCAGAGATACGACATAAATGTAACACAAGTATATTAGGTTGTTGTAAAGATCAGCAGAATATAGTTTTTTCCTAAATTTTTTATATTATTGCACAGTTAGGTATACTGATCTTAGAGGGATATAAGGATAATCCCTAGGGGCTTATAACATCTAGGCTTTAATATTATTATGTCTTACTTCCATACTTGGTTTAGTCTTAACACTACTTAACATCAGGTAGTTACCTTGAAAAAAAATTTAACTTAAATATGTCAATCTGACTATGCTCGTTGTAGCGAAACAGCTATAATTGTAATTTAAAAGCTTATTTTTTAATAAAACTAGGAAGTTTAGTTCAACCGAATTGTTGTTTATTATTCTTAGTAAGATGGACTTCCATTGAGTAAGGGTTAGTACAATAAATTTAGGTAACTAATAATAAAAATTATTTTAATCTAAAATCATTAAATAAGCCAAAAGGAGAAACATTTAACTATCCCAGAAAAACTGGTGTAAACTTTGCATTTAAATTTATTTGCGTTTTGATGCAGTTGGTTGGATTAGTTTTAAGTTCCCTCAAAATTTCTAAATCTTCTTCTTGGAGAAAAACAGTGGTTGTTAAAGTCTAAGTGGTGACCAAAGCTAGATTGATCAGACCTTGACTCGAATTTCCTAGGGTCTTGTAGTTCTACCTACGTAAGTAGTTGGTCAGTCGTTGCACCGAAGTTTATAAATTTCACTTCTAGGCAGTTTATTAATATGGTCTTTGGTTTTGGATAAAAGGGATTTAATAGATCTATGGCATTTAAAAAAAATAAGTTAGGGGTTTTTACTCTCTAGAATAGAAACTATAATGAAAGATATTTGTCGGAAATAAGGAAGGGGCCTAAAAATAAAACTATTATTATGGTTTTGTCGATGGGGATTAAAGCTAAAGTTCAAAGATGGCGATATTTGATTTAGTAGCAAAATTTTTTTGTTGGAATCCCCCCACTTCTAAATAGTTGCAATTTAAATAAAAATAAAAAAAGGATTGTGCCTAAATTAAACAAATTTACCGTTCATGTAATAAAAATAACGTCAACGAGAATTTCATTTACATTTAATTGGCAAAAAAGCAACAGGTTCTTACTTCCCAACTCTTTCCTCAACAACTTAGTGAGACGTTGAGGATCAATTGGTTTGATTAATTTGCCAAGTCACAGATTTTGACTTCGTTTTAATACATTAGTATATAGAGATGGATTGCTATTTTTATATAAATTAAATCAATTATTAGAAGTGTAGAAGTGGTATTTTCATATACATTATTAATATTATTTATATACAACACCAACTGTTCTGATTTTGTTAAATGGCAACAAAGGCATTTTTATATAATTGATCAATATAGTTTGTTTAAATAAAATCTATAGGAATAAAACTTTACAAATAATTTGATATGAAAGAAAATAACTGAAAGTTATGTTTTTACTCAGAGAAAACTATCCCGATATGCCTTTCAAATTGCAAAGTATTGCCCTTATTAAAATAGGTAATGTAAGTAAATATTTCTTTCACCGGGCAAATATTATAATTGGTCAGTCTTCAGTAGCACGAATTCCTAGCGCACATACATTTCTCCTAGAGTTACTGAAAGATGATAAATTATTATGAATAAACTTTGTATTAAATAAAGAGGTAAATCCGCAAAATGTTTATTTTTTCTGTTACTTATCCATTGATTGGTTTATTGACTTTTAATAAAAAAAATATTCATTCGTTATGCTCCAGTAAGGACCCGCATTCTTGATTAAGGGGGTAAATATTCTTAAGAGAAAATATATTTTTTCTTTGTCACTGCAATGACATGGTAACCAAGCAAAAGAAAGTAAAACATATGTTCTCTTGTAAAGTTCTACTCCCACAGTCAAAAATAAGGGCCCAGTGTATGCTAGTCTTCTGTCTCTTATCTCTTGACCTAACGAATCTTCTACTGGATCTGCTGGGTATACCTTTTTTCCTCTTGGTTTTCATTTTATAACTCGTTTTGGAATTCTTAAACTTTTCATTCTTTATGCCTGACGATATCAGTTGTGTATCAATTATTTTGTCTATTAAAGTGTGTTTTATCTGAATTATTTCTTTTATTTTGTTTTTAGTTTTTTTCCATTCGTGATCTTCCTGTCTTAAGTCGTTGAATTCAATTTATCAAGGAGCTTTTTAAAAATATTTATGATACATTAAAAAAGAACACCGCTGGGTCCACCTGAATTACCCTCTATATATAAAATGTAGAATTGTAAGTTAGAATAAAGGTATTTTAATGCTTTTTATAATTTTGCAAACTAAGAAAGTTAATTTCATTTCAACCACTGTATATAATAGTAAAATTCAAATATAAAGCATTCAGCTAGTTAAAAAAAATAAATATAACATAAATATAAATGGAAAGCTCGCTGAAACACCTACACTATTTTTAATTTTGAAAAAAAAAAATAACAAATATAATTCTGCAAAACACTAACACGCATGCAAAATTAATAGACTAGCATGAATAGTTATATTCTTTTATAAATTTGGACATAACAAACATTTGATGTATTAATTTAATTTATCATCGGTGCTAGTTTAAATATATTAAATGTCTATGGTTTAAACCCAGTATATGCCTTAAACTAAAACGAATTTCATGTAATCCCAAGACATGTCTAGTACGTGAGGAACTACCCACTTGGAAACACAAAACTCCAATTTAAAGCTTAAGTTTCTTTATTTAACGATTATTTTTATAGTTAAACCTATTTCGTTGCAAGTATAAAGTTTAACATTATTGAAAAGTGTTTTTATAATTAGCAATACGTGATTTATCTTTTCCTAAAACCATTTTTTGTTAAACTTAATAATTTTTCTAGTATAACCATAAATACTATTTATTTATGAAACAAATTTAGATTCAAAATTCAAATATCAAATTTACATATTGATATATTTATTACACTAAATAATAAATTAACAAATTCTTTTAATAATTGAATAGCATTAATATGTTTTGGTAAATTTCTCAAGAATTAAAACAAAATAAAATTGCTTTTGACAATAATTTATTTAAAATAAATACTTATATTTACACAGTCATTTCTCTACAAACATTTTAATGATAGTATTGGGCAATTGGAGCAGCGTACTTGGCTACGGGAGCGGTATAAGCAAGAGGAGTGGCGAATTTAGCTACAGGAGCTGCGTAAGCAACAGGGGCGGCAATTTTAGCTACAGGAGCAGCGTAAGCAACAGGTGTGGCAATTTTAGCAACAGGCGCAGCATATGCTACTGGAGCGACAGCTTTAGCTACAATAGCTTTTTGAACAAGAGGTTCTCTATGTACTACTGCATTGAAACCGTGAACAGGGTCGGCAGTGTATTCAACGGTGCGTCTGAATCCATCAGAGTCAGTTAAAGAGTAACTTCCTTGAACAACATCACCGTCTCTTACTTCATGTTGATTTTTGCTGTCACCGGTAAGACTGTCTTGGATGTCATAAGCGAAGTTGTATTGCGGATGATGATCGTAATCATCGGCAACAACAGCTTTGGCTACTGGAGCTACTACGGTTTTGGTTAAGGGAGCTGCGTAGCTAATAGGTGCAGCAGCGTATCCTAGGGGTGCGGCTGGAAGAAATCCGGCTTGAGCGACAGCAAGGAGGGCAGCTAATGCAATAAACTGAAAAACATATATACACATTTTTAGTTAAAATGTTTATTACATACCAAATTACTCTAAAGTTTATTTTTTAATTCCGGTGGAGAAGTTTAGTCGTGTGATATACAAGTTATTTTTTAAATCGTGGGGCCCAAGACCCTTTAAAATTAAAATAATTATTAACCAAAAAAATGGGAAAAGTAAATCATTGTTTAAATTATAAAACAATAAAAGAAACACAACAAGAAACGGTTGACTTTTTTCTTAGAAGGCTACGATATTTTCCCCATTAAAAATTGTATTGTCAAATAAAATTATGATTATCCGAGATTATTTTAGTAAAGAAAGAAACTCATAGAATAACGGAAAAAGGCATGGCCTCACAACTTAATAACAGTTTAAATTTCGTTAAATATTTATATAACTTAAGATATGAATGGAGGCCAAATAGTCCAACCTATTTTTCGAGGACAGGGCAATATAAGAAGAAAGAGCCTGGCAAACATAGCTAAAGAAATTATTAAACGATCTGCAAACTTAATTTTTTTGGCTTAATAATATTCAGAAACAAATTTTTATATAATTCTAGCTAGTTTTTAAATAATAATAAAAAAAAATAATAAAAAGTGTTGGATTTACTATAAGCAAATAACTAAATAAAGTTATTAAAGAAATATAACAAATATAATATAAAATATTATTACCTTAAATGCCATTGTGTACGTAATTATATTGATGTTAATACCAAAAGTGTATTTGCAACTATGTCGATGTAACGACACAGCGTTCTTTTTATATACAAAATATGCTCTAGATTCTCTTGTTAAAATTTCATAATAACAAACCCCTTGACCTTCATGATTAAACTGGCATCGGCTGTGTTAACTTACCACCAGTACAACTTTCGTTAATACATTTTTATAAGAGTCGTTTTGGGACAAGTTTTTATATCCATGGCCACATTATTCATGTCTTTAGTACATCTCGTTTTTTTTTGGTTCAAGTTTCAAATATACTTTTTTCTTAAAAGTGTCGAACAAATAGCACAAAATATTGAGACTTATTACATCTTTTAACTGACAATAAAATTAATAGAGTTTTTAATTTTATTAAACTTTATTTGTCGATAATATTTTTATTTCTTTCTATGTAAATAAATACTAGCAAAAATTTATTCTTTTATGAAATCATTATTTCGGACTTTTTCTTAATCACTCCTTGGACCTTATTAGATCCATTTACAGGACAACATTATAAGATTCCAAAAAAAATTGATATAACAATAAAATACTGATACAGCAAATAAAAAAAGTATACTAAGTATACCTTTATCTTAATACAAAGCAGTCATATGTAATGGGTTCAAATAAAAAGTATGATTAGATCTTGCCAGTAGTCAGCTAAGGAATGAAAATAGTTTCTTGTTGCTTCTTGTTGATGGTCGTATAATGGTCGCTCCAGTATATATCGAACGTGAATACTTTTTACCATTTATTTTAACATCTACGTATACACTGTCATCGCGACATTTCAGAGATGCTTTGCGTATGAAAAGCTCTTTTAAAGGGTTACTGGTGGAAGCGGCCCACCCTAGGCCGACTCGTTGTTTTCCCGTGGAGTACAATAATTTCTTTATTTGCAGTGACCACAGGACGTATGCATGATTTAATAAAATCTCCCATTTCACCACAATTATAGCATACACTGGGCCTCCTTTTGTTTTCATTTTTTCATCATGTTAACGAATTAGTCCTATTGGTTTAAGTCTTCTTTATATTTTGCAGAACTTACTTTTACTGTATACCCAACAGGCCTTTAAAGCAGCTTCGTACTAAAGTGCAGCGGACAAGACACCTACTAAAGTTTTGTAATGGGCTAAGCAAAGAGTCTTGTTCATGTTGGGTTCTAAAGAAGAAATTTTATTATCAAAAGATGAAGTTCCAGAAGAAGCTTTATTTTTTAAGAAGTAGTTTTGGTATCCAATTATTATTATTTTCCAATGAAGAGATATCACATTTTATAAAAGACGTCAAAGATAAAATATCTTCATCAAATAGAAACTTTTCCGGGTAAAATTCTAGATCCTCCTTCACTTACCTAAGCTCCACCACTTTTTCCTGTAGTATCCAATTCAAGATTTTCAAGCTCACGACGCAAATCTGTCACTTTTAAATAAGAAAGTTTTTCTGAGATTTTTACCCTATTTATTGATAGTATATCCCACTTCTGATACCAATGAAATGTTAATTAATTTGTACAGTCTAATAATATAGAAAAAATTCACCTTTATACCCTGACGTCATACCTACAAATCTCGCAAAATTAATCAATTAGTCAAAAATGGCTAATGTTACTTGCATAATTGTTTGATGTATTGCAGCGCAAGTAACCTCCAGTGGCGGGGTCTCAATCTCTTAAAAGGGAGACTCGCATCACAATGTCACAGTCATCTGCAAGTTTGTTACACGTTTTACATATTGTAAACATAGGTAAACCAAAGAGGATGTTGGTTCTTGCATTGTCATAGATTATATTATCGAGAGTAAACTCTGAGAACCAAAAATCTTATTTATGAGCATATAGCAAATCACTTGATTATCGGTTTAGCTAAGAATATCCGATGCACTCACTAGTGATGTATGTTTAATGGATATAGCTTTCGACATGAATTAAATCGCATTTAGTTATTATCTTTATATTTACTTAGACAAAGTAAGGGTTAGTACAAAGAAATTTATTGTTTATTGGACGAAGCAAAGTAAATTGAAGTACTTTACAATGCATTTTTACTATAATGATTCATCAGGTAACTACAGCAACCAGATTATCCCGCGAATATTTAAGAAAATTATTTAAACTACATATATTTCATGTTTAAAAGATGCAAATTCTTCAAGAATTTGGTGATGATGACACCGATAAAACTTTAATTCGGTCGTAGGTTTTGAAATTTGGAATAAAAGTATAGTCTTTCCAATATTAATTGCTAAAATCCATTTAAAAGTGTCATACAGAGTGAGTTAGTTTACTAGGCTTCAAAGTAGAAGGAATGGCATATAAACGACATATTTCTCTCGTTAAACATCGACTCTGTATCGTCGGAACCCAGCTCTCTCTAGACTGGTAGTCTGTATGTCACTTTTAAATGGATTTTAGCAATTAATATTAGAAGGACTATACCATAATATAATTTTTTCTTTAGAATCGAAAGACAATGGGATAAACCCAGTAAAATTTACTTATATTTGTAATATTTATCGTCAATATTTAAATCTCAACCAGTTGATACTGAATATAATATATTTATGAAAACAAATTATCTCCGACAAAAAAAAAAATTTTTAATTTTAAATTTTCCTGGAGTATATAAAGAGTTACGAGTTACGGCTGTTTATTTGGGAGAAGAATAGGGAGAATCTTTTGAGCAACTTATTCCATAACTTATACAGTCGAGAGACAAAAGAATGAGTTATTTTATGTTGGGTTGGAACAGACCTTTACTTATATCGGTGAAATTATTCTTTTTCTTATTTCACGACTCAAATTAATTTATTTAATTTATATATTCCACAAAAGTTCCAAAAAATATGTCTCCTATTTTTTTATATATAAACAGCAAAAAACAATCAGAATCCACTCACTTTCTTTACTATTTTACAATGCAATCGTTCTTAATACCCGAATTAATGAATGAATTAATATGTGCATAAAATTTGGTAGATATTTGATTTTTTTACTAAGGGTTTGAGAGAATAAAAATAGATGAGCGTATATTTAAGATTTAAGATCCTCTGCAGAAAACATTTTAAATCTACGAACATCCTTATATTCCAATAATTTGTTGTCATTTACTTAGCAAAACTTTTTTTAGTCTTGACATTTTATTATATAAACTGTTTGTGGTATGAATGAGTTTCAACATCAGAGGCGTAGTTTTTTATGGAATACGTATCTCTGTTTTAATTAAACAATAAATTTATATTTTTGGTTTAATTATAATTTTAAATATAATTGAATGGTGTGACATTCATATACATTTGTTTCAAAAATTAAATATTTATTTAAGGAAATTAATATTTAAAACTTCGTAATATGTCAATCTGACGATGCTAGTTATAGCGAAACAGCTGTAATTGAATTTTAAAGCGAATTTTTCGAATAAATAGTGTAAGTTTAGTTTAACCGTTCAGTTATTTATTGTCATTAGTAAGATGAACTTCCACAAAGTAAAGGTTAACACAATCAATTTAATGGTGATTTCATTTATTTCGCATTGTAGTGCGAGAATTAAATAGATAATCCAGGGAAATTAAAAGTAAACTAGGCAGCACCATATTTCCAGCTGGTATCGTCATGATTGGCGCAGCGGACGATGATATTTCGCGATAGATGTCAAACTTCGTCGAATTTTCTCGACGTTAGATGCGCGGCTATAAAAAGAGAAGCGCGTTACAAGTACAGCCTTTGGTTTTAAGACAGTTGTTGTATTACAATTAGTTAAAGTTCAACAAGAAATTATCAATTTTAGTGCTCTAACACTGAATATTTTCTTAGCTGTAAATATGGATAAATTTATAATTGGAACCAAAGGACACCTAAATCAGGAACAACCTTATTAAATCACTTATTAAATCAGTAGAAGTACAAGTCTTAAACCGAAAAATATAACCAAGCTTATCTAAATTTGGGCTTTACAAACAAGGCATTATTCGTTTGAAAGTATTAGTTGCTGATAGCTGAAAACCCAATAAATTGAAGAGGCACCTAGCAACATCTCTCAAGGAATATAAATAAATCGCAAATGGTAAATTTTCAGAAAATGCTCGCTGTGAACGAGAAATCTTTGTTGTATATTATACAATATTGCTATTCAACTTGGTGAAGCAAATGAATCGAATAATGGATGCCATTTTATTTTTTACATCAGATTCTGTGAGAGTTTCACAATGCGTAAAGAATTATTGTTTTGCAAATTTATTAAAGGAAGAACAGCGAACGAATTATTCAGGATTACAGAGAATTTGCAGTGGAAAAATTTTGTTGGAATTTTGCATTGATGTAGCCCCACGATCTGGTAAATACAATATTTTGCAAGCGCTTGCAAATAAGGAATCCTTAGATATTATTTTAGCGTCTAATTCTCTAAACTCTGTTTTAAATATTGTGTAGGAAGTATTTATCTACTTAAATCATAGGCCATTAAAATCAAAGATTTTTTCTGGGCTCTGTCAATTTACGTATTAAAAAACTTAAATCTTATTAGAAACATCTATTTCTTTGTTATTTGGGATATACTGTAGGGTTTGTTAAATACTTTAGCTGTCGTACGGATTTTGTAAAGAACTTTTGTGTATAAAAAATGGACCTCCACTAGTTAGGTTAGGTTAGGTTAGGTAATAAATTAATCTATAGTGTTGTTTTGAATATGGACAAACTAAAATAGACATCATGTTACATATATATGATTTGTTCTGGCATCTGTAATCATTTTACTGCGAAAAGAGATATCGTACCGTTGGTAGGTTAGGTTAGGTAAGGTAAGGTTAGGTTAGTTTAGGTTAGGTTAGGGTTATGGTGAGTGGGTCTATAAGGCCCTCCACTGTGACTGGCCGTTGCAAGATAGGCACATATCTTCCAGACGAAAAAGACGGCAAACCAGATCCGACAGTCGAAGTTTGTGTATATTATGATTCAGATGACAGTGGCCTGTTAAAAACTTGAATGCGTTCCAATAAGTTGTGTCTTCATTGGCTAAAGCTTTCGACATTGTCATTTATTAAATACCCTTGAAGATATGGGTATAAGGGGTATAGCTAATAATTTAATAAAATCATACCTAACAACCTAACAAATAGAACACAGAAAACTAAAATAAACAATATTACCAGCAGCGATCAGATGGTCTTATGTGGTGTACCTCAGGGAAGCGTACTGGGGCCTCTGCAATTTATAGTCTACCTAAATAATCTCTTTTTAGTCGAAAGTAAAGCAAATATTATTAGCTTTGCTGATGACACAGTATTGCATTATGAAGCTACTGATTGGAATGAGTTAAAACAATTGGTAGAGGAGGATTTTCCCAAAATAAAAGCATGGTTTGACTACAGATTACTATCAATAAATTTAAAAAAACACTATATTTATCTTTTTGTAGTCTAGCCTCCGGACTCCCTCCATTTACAAATATAGCTAGCGGAAACGACACTTATATACTGCCCGAGAGAAAAACTAAATATTTAGGCATCATAGTAGATAACCACTTGCGCTGGGACAAACATTCAATACTTACTAAGCAAACTACGTAGTGTCTTATTTAAAGTTATCAAAGCATCATAAATGTTAGACTTAGCACAGAAGAAAATTTTGTATCATAGCCTTTTTGAATCTCATCTTAACTACGGAATAATTAGATGAGATGAAGTCACTAAAACTCATTTAAAGCCAATTAAAATGATTCAAAAAGGATTTTGAAAAATTATGTTCTATAAAAATAGGAGATATCCTACTGAAAGTGTGTATCTTGAAACTGAGATGCTTGACGTAAGAACGTAAGACAGTTATCCTATCAAACAATAATGACCCACCAATTTCAAAATCAAAATGAACTTCCAACAAGTCTCCATCAGTATGACACAAGAAACAAAGATAATTACTACCTCGAATGAAAAAATCAGTAGGACAAAACAGTTACATGTTTTTGGGGCTAAAAATTTTCAATAGCATTCCAACCGAGCTAAGAAAAATAAAGTCATTACAAAAATTTAAAAAGTGTACAAAAGAATTCATAATAAACACACCGAGAAGTGTTTTTCGTAATATTATTGAATAAAATAATATTTAAAAAAAAAATTGAAAATTGTATAATAAACTTATCTAAATATTTTAAATTTTATTTCGGGTTTTGTGTGTAGAATTATTATTGTTGTTGGGGGATTGTATATTGTAAATATGTTTTAAATAATATAAATATATATCAGATAGTTATGAAAGGATGTATTTATATAACTTTTAATACTTTTAATACTATTTGTACTTCTAATCTTTTATATTTGATATTTTTAACTTCCGTTATATTATGTTTCATCTGTTATTATTTTCATTATTACTATTATCATTATTAATATTATTAATATAATTATTATTCTATTTGTCGTATTTATTATCGCGCACAATCTGTCATTGTACTTGTATACAATAGACAGATTCAGTGATATATTTGTTTATTTACATTGTTTTATATTTAAATGTATGTATTTGGTACATAAACATTATTATTATTATCCGTTGTGCTCCAGTTTTAAAAGTAAACGCTTATTAACCCGGTCTAATGCCTCTAAGAAAATCCAAATAAACAGAAACTGGCTATTTATTATCTAAAGATGAGTGATTATTTACGCACTTTAGTAGATTGCACGGGTACGACTCTATCTTGAGATGTAGTAATGTTTTACATAGGGTATTTAATTAAGGATTGTCGATTTACATACAATTCTTTTATGAACCCTTTCGGCTACTAACTAATTAGAGTAATATGTCAAGAACAGGTTTAAATTTGACTTAAGCCAACTCGATTTTTGAATAGGGATAGGGACAACAACAGTGGTAGACATGGAAATGTCTTAATTTTTGACAAAATTAGAAAACAATTTACTTTTCATTTCATTGTATAACTAGATTGGAAATTTGTAAAACCCAGAGAGAGTCCACGATACTCAAGAAGAATGTTGTCGTCGACTCAAGAGGCAGGTAAGTAGCAATTTAAACAATTAATTTTAGCGAAAATAAATATTTTATTTTGTTTTTTGAAAATAATAAACATCTTTTATAATTTATTTCTTGTTTCTAAGTGAATGAATGCAGGTAATTTAAAAATTGATATGGTAATATTACATAACGAAATGAAAAATTTAATTTAACATTTTAAATGAGCACACGACCCCTATTCTCGATTAAAATAATTCTGGAATATCTACATCTACGTCATTACACCCATGTGGATAACATCTACAATGTTATTTATATTTTAAACAATTATCCGTTATTTTAATTCTTAAAAATTTATTCCATAATTAAGACCCTCTTCATATATCGACCCGATTAGTTTATTTTAATAATTCCCTTTTTGTAAAAAATATTTTAAAATCATATTAAAACCTTTTTCTACGCATCTGTTATGTACTGTTCTAGATTTGTCCAAAAAATTTAGCGTAGGAATGACTATTAGATAATATTACATTAACATAAAGTTAAAGTGCAATGCAAAGTATCTACAACTAAATTATTATTAATGGAACGTTGAAATTATACTGATATGCTACTTTCTAGGATTCTTTCACTGTCTGTTATGGGACAGGAAAACGTCTAGACTGTGATTTTTATTTGCCGCTTTCGCCAAATATCACACAAACAGTTTTGGTATGTGACTTGATTCTTTTGCAGATGTGGGTTAGATTTATAAATTTGTTGCACGTTGTGTAATTTAATAGTGAATAATTTTTACTTTTAAAAAGTAAATAGATAATCTAAATGCAATAATAGTGGCTTTTGATATTTATAGGTCACTTTCAATTTCAAAAAGCTAGACCCTATACTATTATTTTTACATCTTATTGCCTTGTGTGAGTTTAAAGATTAAAACTAGAACTGGATTTATAATATTTAACTTATTTCAATTATTATGCAATTTAATTTAGTAACCCTTACTTTGTAGAATTTGATCATAAAAAGAACTCGAACCCAAATAACTGTAGCAAAACTTTTACTATTTTATTTAAAAACTAAAATGTTGTAGGCCATAACAGCTGTTTTGATAAATCATCATCGTCACATTTATACAGAGTTGGTTTTATGTAAGCAACGCCTCAATTATCTCGGAAACGGTCTGCACGATTTCTATAAATTTTGATATTTGACGATTTTGTATTACGGCCGAGCTTACGTCGGAGTCGGAATTTCAGTTTTTCTGTGAATCTAATGAACTTTGTTATTTCAAATGAATCACATTGTATATTTTTAAGTTTTTAAAATACTTGAAAAATACTGAATATCTTTCATGTTATATTTTCTATACCTAAGTGTCATAATTTCGGAGTTATAGCTAACTCTTCAAATATCTGCTCAAGTTAAAATGATACATTAATATGGCCATGGCTGCAACATTAATACCTTTGACGTTTCTATAAGCTAATATTGTTGGTGTTTGCTCTCTTCCACCTCCTCGTCCAGACAGCTTCTACATAAGTCGTACAGTTGTAGGATTCCCATACATGCAGCATGGCAACCTCCTAGCCAGTATCCAGTGATGACCATAATCGCGTTTCCAATTTAATTTATCACAAGGAATAAAATATCTTTGGTTCGTCGCAGGTCAAGCACTCTACATACCTACCCTAACGAGGTGCAAGAAGACTCGTCTCTCCTTCCAAAGTTAGTTAGACCTAGTACTTCCTTTCGAAGGAGTGGCCTTCTTTCAGCGATAGGTGCCCCTGGTCTAGTATTGGCGAATGAAACTGTGAGCACCGTATCAGTTCTTGCTACATCGTCTGCCTTACAGTTACCGGATATATCCTTGTAACCGGGTACCCAGACTGTATTGATCCTTGGTTTAGAGGCCACCTTATTTAGGAAAAGATGAAATTTATGTTTCATAGCAAAGAAAACTAAGACATTGGTTTTTGATTAAAAATTGACAACTACGATATTTAAATGTCAACACATCAACAACCGACAGACATCATTTACCGATTTAGTATAATTATATTGGCATAGTTATCTATACAGTTTTTACCTATTCGTGAAAAAAAATGTAAACAAAACCAAAAATATTAATACTTAGTAAAGAAATTTGAAGTCTGCATTCAGCCTATTAAAAATAAAACCATTATTTTAAATTGTGAAACATTATTTTCACAATTTTATGTATTTACTATATATCTTCAACAAAATTATAAATAATTTCAAAATTTCACCCTGAAAAACCCTACATGGTATAGTTCGTTAAGATCGTATTCTTAAGGAGCTTTTAAAATCATAAAAACATACAAGGTTTTTCATTAAAAATATAGATCATGGACGTTGTCAGACTTGTGTGTATCACCCTGTACATTTAAGTTTATGTTTAAAAGCCCACATTTGAATTTTAAAGTTGACGGGTCCCAGCGTATTTTATAATCTTCCAAACTAACCCCACAAACAATTTTATTCCATAAGTGGTTTCCACACTGTATTACATGCTCTGTTCAGTGTATATCACTTAAAAAAATTCCACCAATACCTCCCAAAAATTGTACCAATAATCATTACCTCCCCTGGTAAATTTATCAAGGAAAATATTACTACCGGTGATAGGAGTGAATTTTAGGAAGATTATTTTAATCTAAAAGGTACTTCCCTAACACCTAAAGCATTTATGTTTTTCACTTGACGAAAAGTATGTAGATAGACCAAATAAAGAAGTACGTAGATAAAAATTCCATTACAATTTGATTAAACAAAAAAATTTAAGTTTTCTTATCCAAACGCATGTCTATGTTATTAGATTTTATTACGTGCATGTTATTGTTAAATTTCACTTTCAAGAAATGTCGATAGTGCGATTTTAACGCTTATGAACATGGCGTAAAAAAATAATTTTAATTGTCCAAGAAAAATGTTTTTGTACGAAGATTACGCATTAGCTATACTCGACTCGAATCTTTACCATCTTTCATATTTTTTAGGTAATTAATTGTTCTTGTGTTTTAAAGTGTAATAAGCTTATTTAAATTTTTTGCTAGTTCCTTATTTGTAAAAACTTGATGCATATAAATCGAAAAACCTTCTATAACTCTTATAAAATAAAAAAAATACTCTTAACAAAAGATATTAAAGAGTCGCTCCAGAGCAAGAATATATTTCTTTTGACGAAACCATGCTGAAAATGGAATTACTACAAATTGCTATGCGCCAAAAATTACAATATAAAATATATATAATTGACGAAATGGCGAAGGATAACGGAATAACTGTATTACGTTTGCCACCTTATCACTGTCAATTGAACACTATAAAATTAATAGGCACAGCTAAAAGGTAAGGTGCCAAGAAAAAATACAACTTTTAAATTGAATGACCTAGACAACTTTTGATAAATTCTTTTGGAAACGTAACACGGGAAAATTGGACCAATGCCATAAACCGTGTGAAGAAGGAAGAAGAACGAATGTGGAGTGTTGATATCAATATTAAAGAACTGTTCGAACCCTTTGTAATTCCTATTGGACCAGGTGCGAATCTAACTCATCGTCGGATGAATGCGACGAACTGGAAGCCGACAATTAAAAGAGTAAGTGCTTTTTGCATTCATTTATATCTAATTCTTACTTTTTAATATGTAGCATATTTTTATTTTACTTTCAAATTTTATTTAAATTATGCTTTAAAAAATCTTCGTTTCTACGGTCATGAGGTCTATTCAGCTACCTGTTGTGACATTATCAGGGTTTCTATTGTGTTTGAGTTAGTTAATCCGTAATTACAGGGTGTATTCTTTTAAAAGTAATAAATAAATAATACTACTTCATTAAAAAGATAACTCATTTTATATTATTATAATTATACAACCATTAAATTATTTTTTCTACATTTATTTCGAGATTTTATAGCGACTTTTACCAGTTCTTACAATTTTTGCAATTCAATAATATTATTTATTGTAGTTTCTGAATAATAACGGAAGTTACATTTTTTTAAGCAAAAGAACAATGTACCAAGATTGGTAATGTTCTTGAGCTTCAAAACAAAAAATGTTTTTGACCTTTTCTAAAAACCTGCTAAAAATAATATAATAATAATTAACACTAACTAACTAACTTACAGACAACCCTATACTATTAATTAACGAGATATTTGTATATTACACTAATCAGAAACTAATGACACTAAATATCAAAGTATGAATTATTTTTTATTCTCACACACAATTTAATTTTGCATTTTAATTACATGTAAAGAAATAAATTTCTTTTATTGTAAATTTGATACGCTCCACGCAGTTGGTTATTAAGGTTTATTGAGCCTATAGTTTGTTTAATAGTTAGTTTAATAGTTACAATTTGAGAAATGTCAGAATTGTTAATACGAGACGTCTTTTTAATAATTTTAGGGTAAATAATTTGAATTACTGTTAGAATAAACGTTAAATGTAGTTTCCTTGTTTTCAGGTAGGTTTTTATAATTGTGTATATATTAAATTATATGTTTTTTCCCGATAAAATGAATTAACAAAATAAACCATTGTTTTTAAAAGAAACACATGTGTTTATTTCTAAATTAGAAGAAAAAAACTAACATTATATACATAAAAGTAAAAACATGCTTTCTGATTGTAACAATGTTTCCTGCTTCTTATTAATAATTTAAAGTCGCCAAAACTATCCATAAGAGCAAGAAAGAATTGAAAGCTTTCGTTTCTAGAGACGAAATTTCTAAGAATTTCTCTCACTTGCGACGAAAATCAAAATATATTACAAAATTTCGTCTTTTTTAAAGTTTGTAGAAAACTATTTCTATTATACCCTATAAATAACAGATTTTCTTTTGAAAAAATGTTTGTAAGATTTTTTTTTATTTAACCAAAATATAAACCATTTGGCGTTTTCTAACCCCCAACCACCTGCAACATTTCTAACCTATCAGATTTTATTTTCTTTTACTCGAGCAGTTTCACAATCCCTCTAGACCCTTCTAATCTAAACTTCATTTTGCTTGCAATGTTGCCCAAAAATTGATTCCATGAAATGTGGGTTCATTATACATAGAAATGTACGAAGGGGAATGGTAAATATTCTCCCTTTTATTTTTCAAACCAAAAAACAAAGAAGGAGCATTATAATTTGTAATATAAAATATATTGGTGTAGAAACGTTTTAGAAAATGTAAATTGAAATACATTTGTCATTTGTACCATTAGGTAAATTTTAGATATATAATAAATTATTCAAATGTTTTTTTAATCTTTTTTCTGAATACAAAAAAAGAGTGGCCGTAAAGTAGACATATTTATTGGGTCTCAGTATGTTTTTAAAAAGATTGTGTACCCTCATTGAAATATAAATAATTCGATTAAGGCGTGCTCGGAAAATATACAACTCAATTATTGGTTAATCGGCAGCACTTGAATTATCAAAACTGTCTGGCTTTTACTTTCCCGCGGGAAATTCGCCAAGGTAATTTATGGCCCTAAAAAAACTATTGTTATCACTCATTTCTAACTTCGAATTAATCAATCGGTAAGATAAAGTAATAAATATTAAATGGAAAATTTAAGGTACCTATATTTTAAATGTTTACTATTTTAATCAAAGTAAGCCTACTCGACAGGCATTTTTATTTTACTGGACATGAATATCATTATTTCATGCTAACAAAAAAATTATTTTGTGGTTTTTCTTGTGTATTCATATTTGTGATATACTAAGTTTTATAATTTGTCAACGTTAACATGATAATTATTACATAATAATTTAATAGTTTTACCTACGACCACCCCTGTAAGCCAATAACACACAGTCCTCAATCAATCTAAGATATCTTATAACAGGGTAAAAAATGCGCAGCTGTAAAGTAAATCGCACGGCTTCCCTAGCAACTACAAGGATGTTCTATACCTTGTGTAGACAACTGAAATACGCTAGATGACGTCATAGGTAAATTTTAAAAAATTTAGTTTATGCACTACCCATATCCAACAAACCACGCCCCTCCTGTACCTATCCCTCTTTATATCCATCGAAATATTTTGTTTTCGTTTTCGAGGCTCTCGATTCTAATTACGGTTACGTATTTTTGTTACATTTAACAAGTAGCTACTAGGTATAAAGTTTTGACACTTTGAAAATTAGTAATATCATACGCATTCAAATAAATGAGATCAGGAAAAGCAATGTTCTTTTTTAAAAATGCAAAGAACGTTATAATTTAAGCAAGACTATGGAATAAAAAATTAATAATTTTTGTCAATCAATCACTTTGGTTACAGGAGTTAAACGTAAATGAAATTGTTCAAAACACACTACTAACACAATTAACTTCACTAACTGTTTCAGTAACCATTTTACTTTTAATTTTTATGGAGCCCAATAAAAAAATTAAAATATTATTTAGCGAGTAAAGGATTTAAATGTTAATTCCTGATAAAGGTGGTCGTTTGATTTTAATTAATTATATTTTCATGCAATATCTAAGCTAGTTTAAATCCTAACTTTAACTTGACTAACAATTAAAATATATTTTATAAATAAAGTTTAGTGATAGTAATAGCTGATAAACTTGATAAAATATAATTTTTATTTTAGAGATAACTTTTGTGATTTCACTTAGTTTGGTTTTTGGGCAGTACCTTATCGTAAAAAGACGAAAAAGATCTCTAAGAAATGGGCTTTTAATTTTTTGTCTATTGACATTGACTCTTAACTTAGTTTGTTTGTAAGATATTATATTAATTAATATTCAAAACCATGTCATTACTAATTTTTTATCATTATAAACTTACTTCTGACGTAATAATGTCTCTCATTAATTAACATCGGCTGCACATACGAAAAAGTGTCAAGTTCCTCCCGAGCTTGAGCGAGCAAGCATCGGACCCAAGCGTAGGATTTTAGACATTTATTTCTCTAAAAGAATATTAATTATTGATAAATAAATTCATAAAAAATATTAACAACAAATTAAAACGTAAATAATAATAGTTACATCAGTGCGACATGCTTCGGTCAACAGACCATCATCTAAGTTCTAATAAGAGAACACAATATAGTGTCGGAATTAATATTTAATTTTATGTATTTAGTCTTATGTATTTGTTTCGACTTTTCTTCTGACACTATATGTTCTCTTCTTAGAGCCTGATGATGATATGTTGGAAACATGTTGCACTGATGTAACGTTTATCATTTAATTAAATATTGCGGGTTGACTTCGAATTGTTTTGCTACTATTTGTATCAGCTTTATTTAGGTTATGGATAATAATAATAATTATTATAATTATAATTATTTATTTATATTATTATATTTATAATTATAATAATAATTATTTAATTATTTAACTATGTTCCAATATTGTAATTGATAATATTATTAAATATAAATAAATTAATAAGATTATTAATTAAACTTTGGTAGAATTGGGGAGTCAAGGAACAGAACTAAACAAAAGGATGAAAAAGGCAAACAAAGTTTACCATGCAATAAAAAAATGTCTTATAAACAAAAAGGAGGTAACAACAGGAACTAAAATGAAACTGTACAAAGCCATTTACAGACCCATTCTTACTTTTGGATGCGAGTCGTGGGTACTTAATAAAAGACTAGGAGCCGCAGAAAAGAGATATCTGAGGAGAGTATACGGATGATCCGGATTAAATAAAATTAAAAATAAAAAAAGCATAGTTGAACTTAATATTAAAAAACTATATCATTTCATAGAACAAAGACAACAAAGAATGGGTGATGACGTACCTGTAAAAAGAATCTGGAAAGAAAGTACTGAAGAAAAATTGAAAGGTCCAATAAATGTTATTACCCAAATTATTGCCCGTAAACTGCCTTTACAGATTATCAATTTTTTATGGCTATATACATTTTGAATATTGTATGGTTTCCATATAGAATGTACCGATTATCTATGTAGTTATCTGTTAGAGTTAGTTGCCTTCTAAAAAAATGTTATGTTAAACTGTTTTTCAGATTTTTAATCTTATCGGGTTCTATTTTTTATATTTTTTTTCTATTCGCAGAAACAGTTACTTATTTTATTTATTATCATTACTTTTTTACCCACAATCGACAAATACCTGTTAATAATAAATTGTAGTAGTATTGGTATTTTCTTAAAAATTTCCCTTGTGATACATAATATAGTAGGTTAGGTTCGGTTTGATTGAATTCCATTGTTTATTTTTCCATTCTTTTTATTGTAACGTTCAGGGGCGTGCTGGGGAATGGATGATATAAAACTTATTACTGATTAATAATAATAAAGTTGGAAAAAAGAATTATTTGTTTGTTTTTAGTAACTTTGCTCTTTAGTAACGTGAGGTACTTAAAGCTCATTTATTAGTATAAAATTCTTGGGAAAGCTTAAAGTAGAACACTTTTGAGGAATCTAAGGACGTAATTTGTTTAAATATGGGAAAATTATTTTTAAATTTTCACTCGAAGGTAAATATAAGGTAGTCAATCCTCAAAACAACTACATTAATCGTACTGTCTCCATTCAGTCAAATAGTCAAGCTGCAGTCTTAGCATTAATCTCCGAGAACTACAGTGCTGAACACTATGCGAACCACAAGGTAGTTCTACGTTGGATTAAAACTGGTAAGAATATGTGCTGACGAAATAGGAACTACAGTAATGCATGCATTCAACTTTGGAGACATATTCCTGCCCTGAAACCTTCCCTCATAAAAATCTTCGGTAAACAGACCACTGCATTAGTCCAAATTAAAATCAAAAATCACACATTGGTAAGGGTTACTATGGACCAGAGGGTTAACAAATTACCCATTATAGTTCTGGTAAAAATCCACTGTAGATGTCAGAGTACACATACAAAAAACAGAAAACAATCAAAGTATGGGTTGGTATTATGAAAAATGCAATTTTTTTAATTACATAGAAAGATATAATTTGTCTTACGTACTATGTTGATTTGTATAATTAAGGTAATAAAAAAGAGAGTATACATATATAAATAAACATGAATAATCACAGAAGCAAATGAATGCTCGTGCGTGATACAAATACAAATTTATACCTACTTTAAAATATTTACAAATTTTCAAATGCATTAATAATAAAAAGACAATTTTAACACTCCAATAAGATATTGCTATTTCTATGTACAATCAAAAACAACGTTTCATATATTTTCAACGTGAATACTTTAAATTTATTAGATTATTGAAAACATCTCTTCCACATGCAAAAATCCATTTTTCTATTTTTGTTTTATATTTTTTATGTGAAGTAATCTGTTTTATTTCTACAGGTAGTAGATTCAGTAATCGAGGGGCAAAGTAATAGGCACATCGCTGACCAATAGTTTTTTGAGATCTACTGATGTACATTATTTGATCTACTTGCGCCCTTGTTTCATATCCATGATTTAGAGGGGCAACTTTTATTTTATTAATATTAACATACAACAGTAATCTTTGACAAAAAAGCTGTCGTATATCTAATATATTAAGTTCTTTAAATAAGTTCTCACTTGAATATACTCTAGGTTTCTTGTATATAATTCTCATTATCCATTTTTGTAATGTATTTAAATTTTTTAAATGGCATTCTGCTACACCCCCCATCCTAATACTCCGTACGATAGTTGTGATTGCACCAAGGATTCGTATAGTATTTTTAATTCTCTTAATTCTAAGAATTGTTATATGGATTATCCATAATTTTTTATGAAAATATACCGGGAGCTTTATATCTAGATTTAATAATTTTTTTTTCTAATTTTAAAATACCCACTATTTTAGCAACCATTGTGCACATCTTATTAAACACTGCTTTTAAACAACGGGGAACAACAATGTCCCCCTAGATCACCTGATCTCAGATCTCAACCTATTAGTTTTTAATTATACTAGAAATACAGAACATAACACCAGTTATGCTACAGGGTATGCTTATAGTCCGCGGAGGATTATAAGTTAAGGAAACAGTAAATTGTAATAAAAAACAAACTTTTTAAGTAGGTTTCAATATTATTTATCATTTATTTAGCTAATATTGTATTTATGCGTTACTTTAAGTCAAAAATCGACCCCCAGGCAAGTTATCCTGTCTAAGTTACACTTTGTTGCATAACATAACTGTTTGGATGTTAAATAATTATAGTAAAGTCATTACGTTTGTCACTGTAAATTATGAACAAAGTTAGTTGACAATATATTTTGTGAAATTGTAAAATCTCTAGGAAAAATTGTAAACTGTACCATACAAACAATTTACAATTTAACGCATTATTGTCGTTAGTTTATTATCTGTCCGTCATATTAAAAGAAGCACACTTAAAATAAGATATATTTATTTGAATTTATCTTAAATAGAAATATTAAATCAATTTGGCTGCCAAACATATGGTGAATCAATATTTTCAACAGAATTGTTCTTGATATTCTTGCAGCCTTGCTCACAATCTAAGGAAGGTTTATGACTAACCATCCCATAATGACGATATTACTATGCGAATAGGATTACTAATTGTCTAGCTGATGCAAGTAGTATCGATGTGAGAGTTACTCAACGTAGGTGAAAAAATGCTTTTCTTCTAGGTAAGAAGTTTTGAATATTTTTGGTGGAGGAACGAAGCAACTTATAGTCTAAGGAAATATCTAATTAATTTAAAAGTAACGCGTGGATTATAATGTGACTAAAAAGATATGCGCATTAGAATATAGAAAGCTTAGTAAATTCGTGGGATTTTAATTTCTCTTTCTTTTGTCACACCATGTCTGTAAACGATAACAATGAAATTCAGTGGCCTACTAAATGAAATTTTCGTGGAAGTACTTCATAACCATTTAAACGAAAATAAATACCAATCAAATTTTAATAAAGTACATTATTTGTATACACAATATAAATAGCAAAAAAATCTGGAATTTTACATTTGCGTTGGAAAATATTATTTTAAAGATGAGGTTACATCTTATTATAAAAAAATTATAAATCATTTTTAGTTTCTTATTACCATTAGATAAATTAATTTATTTATATTTTTTTTATCACAAATCATCTTTTTTGAGGTAATATGTAATTTAACTTTGATCTGTTAATTTTATGATGAGTTTCCGCTCCAAACAGCTATCATTAATCTAAACAACTGCAATCAGCGTCTCAATTTTTGTTTTATATACATACATAACCTATTCATCTTCTACCGACTACCTGCCAGTGTAAAGATGAGTACTGTTACCCTCCCATATCTTTCAAAATCTCCTTTTTTCTTTTTTTTCTATCCCTGACCATCTCCTCTGCACCTCTCTAATCTATCTCCATTTGCACTAAGTAGTTCCCTATCTCTTTATTGAATTTTCGCCTTTGTCTGCCATTGGTTTCCTATGCTACTTTACCCATTTTCCAAACGTTCTTTGCCAACCTTGCCGTTGGCATTCTCCCCATCTCTTTTTTTATTTCTTATGATATCCCCCATGTTGCTTTCTTTGTTTTATTCATACAATTTTTCATTACTTCGTCCGTCATCTCTATGAAGAGATATTGTCTCAGTCTTAGTTCAAAGTTTTCTGACACTTTATTGTATAGTTTTTGGTTGATATTTATATGTAATACCTATTCATTAAGTATTGTTAAGTCGTTAAATTTAGAAGCCAACCCTGTCCAGTACTTAAAAAAATGGCGATTGCTGCTCCTTCTACAATAATAGTCCCTGTTTTCCCCGAGATAGCCAAAAATTATAAAAAAGAATAAAACACACCTAATAAAACAAATTGCAGTTAATAAAGGCTATGACTCTGTGATTGTTGATGGCGGCATCAGGCGTAGGGAACGTGCGTATCCCTCGCTCTGCAGCTATGACCCTTTCTTTAATGAACCATAAATGTTGCAACTAATAAATGGATTGTTTAAAAAAAAACATTCAAAATGTGAAAACCAGTTTGATTGCCTGTCTGGTCAATACCAAGGGCAAAATAAATAAACTGAAGAAAAGTGCTGTTTATAGATTGTCTTGTTCTGATTTTTAGGCAACTTATATCGGTAGGAACTGTAGACCTATTAAAACTAGAGTACGTAAAAAACATAAAAACATAAAAAACCTCCAGAAAAGTCTATTATTGGACATCACTTAAAATTTATCAACCATTAAAAAATTGATCATGAAAATTATTACAAAATATAACATTTAAACACTTTTTAAAACTTGATTTGAAGATCTAAAAATCATAAAGAACATAAATAAAAGTAATTAAACAATTAAACAATTTTTTATAGAAACTGCATCCCTCTAAATAGAAAATTATTCGATAGAGAGTGTCCACTGAACGATGACACCGGTTCTGCTCAGTTGGCGAAAACACCAACAAATAGTTCTAACAACCTATATGTATCTGTATCTGTAGAATAGGAAGGGTGAGTATAGACCCACAGCACTTAGGCCACAATATGGCCCATTGTACATCCTCCCAAGGAGTCGCCCTCCTAGGACATTGTCCATCCTGCCTTATCCAGGAAGGAAGACAGGTCACCAGGGGACATCTCCTTAATGTCAGCAGGTGTAGGCCAAGACTCACCGAACACACACTCTCTTATCGACGATAGCTCCGGACATTCACATAAGACATGCTTGACAGTTTCATCTTCCTGTTCACACCTCCTGCATAGAGGTATGTCCACTAGCCCCATAATATGGACGTGTCTCCTTAGTTGACAGTGTCCAGTCAGAAGTCCCACTGTTAAACGTTGGTTCTTCCTGGTCATCGCCAAATATTTATTCATATCCAGCTTCTCAGGGTAATCCTGGCAAAACTGCATCCTTTGGTTTCATCCCATCTCTTAAGGGATTGAGTACGGGTGTAACGTTTGGCTAATTCCGCAATTGTCGAAGTCGTCAAACCATGGGTGTCGCCTGGTCCCAAAATTTTCAGTCGAGCCGCCATCCTGGCCAGAGAGTCAGCAATACGGTTACCTTTGCTCCTGTCGTGCCCTTTCACCCACCTTAGTACGATATTATTATCTACCGAGGCGTTAGCTAAATCTTGGTGGCACTCTGAGATAAACCGTTGTCTATTCAAGGTTAGTAGGGCTTGTCTACTATCAGTGCAGATTATTATGTTTTTTTTTTTTTTTTTGAAACAGCAAATTCTTTAGGTCTAATAAAAAACACCTATCATACAAAAATTAAAAAAAATAAACCTAATAAGCCGTGGTATGACTCTAAATGTTTTGAACTAAAAAAGCAACTACAAGTGGAGCTTAAAAAGGCTAAACAAAATAATTTTTCAAATGATTTTAAAATAACATACATTAAAAAAAAACAACTGTATAAAAACACAATATCTGAGAAAAAACGTGAATATTTTAGTGATAAAATAATAAAACTGTCGAACTTATCAAATGCAAAAGATTTTTGGCAAACCGTTAAACAATTTGGGGGCTCAAATAGGTCTAGAGTTAATAAACTGCCCTTGGATGTCTGGGATCGCTTTTACTTATCTGTATATCCGCCAAGAGTAAATGGAGATGTTTTATTTTTAGATGTTCGTCACCCAACTCTTGATTGTCCCATCACTAGCGAGGAAATTTACTATGTGCTTGGAAACTGTAAAAATAATAAAGCACCAGGCGTTGATGGTATCTCTTATGAATTTTTTAAGCATCTTCCTCATAACTGGATTCTGTACTTAACCTCATTTTTTAATCGTATTTTTGATGCAGGTGTTACTCCTAAAAGTTGGTCAGAAATTATATTTTTCAATGTTGCACAAAGGAGCATCGTCAGATGATCCGACAAACTATAGAGGTATTGCTTTGGTTAACTGTTGTGCAAAAATATTTACTCATATTTTACTTGAAAGGATCTATATGTGGGCAGAAAAATAATAGTATCTTACCTGAATGTCAAGCAGGGTTTAGATTGGGTCGAGGTTGCATTGATAATGTTCACACACTGAGCTCAGTTATCCAACTTCATATCAGACATAAGAAAAGAAAGATGTTCGCGATTTTTGTGGATTTTAAGAGAGCCTTTGATACAGTAAATCACCAATTATTATGGAATCAACTTTATAAATCTGGTTTGTCGGCGAAAATTTTAAACATAATAATAAATTTATACTCAAAAGCGTCAGGCAGGGTCACTTCATCTGGTGGTTTATCTAAATCATTTGAAATCACATCTGGAGTACTGCAAGGTGAATCTCTAAGTCCATTGCTTTTCGCCCTATTCATAGCAGATATAGAAGACTATTTTTACACAAATGAGGCTCAGGGTATAAACATTGATAGCAGAAATGATGTACTGCTACTACTTTATGCTGATGACATAGTATTCACTCAGGAATAGATGCTGTAAAAAAGCTTCTAATATTGGAAAAATACACCAACGAAAAAAAATTTAACAGTTAACATAAGCAAAACAATACATGTCCAAATATGTCATTCTCCAGAGGGGGCTACCGAAAATGTAAATATCCATTAAAATTTAAAGGACTTTTAGGGACCACTAATAATTATACACATTTGGGTGTTACTTTTACTTCATCAGTATTGTTTTACGAAATGGCCTTACTTTCTTCAAATAAAGCTAGACAAGGTATAGGGGCGATATTACCTATAATGGCTAGAGCTAAAATTGATATTTGGCAACCTCGTATAAAGATATTTGAATCTTTGACTCTTATTATTATGTTAAACTGTTTACCTGTTTGGAATCTTAGATACACGGATATACTAGAGAGGGTACAGTTAACTTTTCTTAAAATAATTTTAGGTGTTTCCAAAAACACTCCCGATCATGCTATAAGAGTTGAAACTGGAAGAGTTAAATACGAATATAATGTTTTTAAAATGACATTGAACTGGTTGGAAAAAATTCTGTCGATGGAAGAAGATCGCTATCCTAAGCTGTGCTTTAAACAACAGCTTCGATTAATTGACTCATCGGATATTAAGTTTAATTGGGCAAGTCAAGTAAGGAAGTTTTTTAAATTTATTAATCGCGAAGACATATGGAACACCATTGATTATAATTCATTAAAGCGAAATAAAAAGGGTCTGCTTAGTGATTATTATAATAAACTAAACGATATGGACATATTAATGATCGAACAATGTCATTTTTTAAATTTATACACTGCGTTTGTACCTGAAAGAAGGCCTAAAAATTATCTTCTTTTAAAATTACCAATTCAAGTAACTCGTATACTTTCACAACTACGTTTAAGTAATAAATTTAATTTAAGGTTTGCTATTAATAATATTTTATATATCATAGACCCCAGGAATTTATGTACTATCTGTAACAGAAATGAGAAAGAAACTTTAATACACCTTCTGTTTGATTGCCCAATCTATAATGTCATGAAACCGAAAGTTACCTGTTTAGAAAACATAGAAACATTAATATATTCTCTAGAACATACCACACAAAGCGACGCAAAAATTATTTTTCACTACATCTGCAATATATTAAAATTAAGATCATTCATAATAAATGAATAATTATTAAGATTTTTTTTCTCTTTTTGTTGCTATTTTGATTTATCTGATTTATATGTATACATTTTCTGCTATTGCTATATAATTTATAAATTTGTTATATATTTTTTATGTTTTAAGATTATATACCAAGTTCCTTTCTTGTACTCTTGCTATAACTTTGTAAAAGTTTCTAAGCAATAAATTTATTATTATTATTATTATTATTATGTTTTTGCCAGAAATTTCTTTTCTGATTATCTCTTTTGTGGCGATTGAAATACCAGCCAGTTCTGTTTGAACCACGCTGGTATTTTTTCCCATTCCCCATTTAATCCCTAGGCTAAGTGATCTGGAGTAGACTCCACATCCTGATCCTTCCTTGGTTTTTAAGCCGTCTGTGTATATGCCTATTGCATTTACAGCATCCGCCTCAGTGTTCTGTTTTATTTGTATTTTGTGGGATTTATTAAACACAAACCTGGATTCAATTGCGTCACCGACCGCCTGTAGCAGAGGCACCGCAGTGAGTGCCTCCCTTCACAGGCCCAGCCTCAGTTGACCCATTCCTACCTCGGGGTTTACACCAGCCGTGCGCAATCGTAGCATGGCCATTAGCGCAACCTCCTTAACGTTCAAGTAGAGAGGTGTCAGACCAGTAACCAATTCCATTGCCGCGGTTGGTGTCGTTCTTATGGCTCCTGTGATGTTCAGACAAGCCATTCGTTGTATTTGATACAGTTTTTGGATAGCCGTTGCTTGTAGAGTTTTAGGTCCCCATGCAATAGCTCCGTACTATCGGCTTCAGAATAGCATATACATTTTCAAACTCAAATCGCTTACATTGAATAGACGGCCTATTTATGTGTATAACCAATCACGGTTTAAATAATAATAAATTTGAAATCAGTTAAACAGTTGTCCACGCCCACATCTTCACTTAGTTTGGAACCCTCGATAATAAATGTTTGTTTGGGATTAAAATCCCTTTTTTTTATTATATCCAGTACAAAAATGCGAAAAAAACCTATTTATTCGGGACATGACCGACCATTGTAAATGCACTTAATCTCCCAAAACCATTTAATGAAGGCGTTTTAAAAATTGCCATTCCTTTGTTGTATAAGAAGGGCGTTTTTATAACTTCGGTAGGTAAACGAAATTCACATTTAACATGTATATGCTATTCTAAAGCCGACTGTACGTTAGCATAGGTCTTATTATTGCTGTGTAGATCCAGGTGACTACACGAGGCGAGAGACCCCATGTGCGTCCCACTGTCCTCCGACACTGCCACATATGCTCTTTTTGCTTTGTTCTGAATGTGCGAGTTCCATGTTAACTTCCTGTCGAGGGTAATACCGAGGTATTTCACCTCTTCAGCGAAGTTTAGTTTGCTTTTGAAGATTTCGGGGGGTTTCAAGCCCGATAAGCTTCTTTTCCTAGTGAAAAGGACCAACTCTGTCTTCTTGGGATTGATCGACAGTGAGTGTTCCTTACACCATGTTTCTATTAATTTGAGGCCATCCTGCGCTCTATCGCACAGTGTGTTCACAAATTTGCCGGTCTGCAAGATAACTATGTCATCTGCATATGCAATTGTGTAGAAACCATTACTGTTGAGGTGATTAATCAGGGTATCCAGGAATATGTTCCAAAGAAGGGGTAATAAGACCCCTCCCTCCGGATATCCCCTCATGACCAGTCCTCTCACAGTAATGTCTTCGACATTTATACTTATTGCTCTACTAGAGAGCATCTTGAGTATCCATTCTTACCACCAGGGGTATATTCCTGGAGTTAAGTTGCTGGGTGATTGTTGGGAAAGTCGTTTTATCGAACGCTTCTTCAATATCTATAAATATACCCAGGGTGGATTCTTTATTATCCAGTGATCTCTCGATTCTGCCAACCACTTGGTGTAGGGCCGAATCAGTGGACCTTCCCGGAGTATATGCATGCTGATTTGAATGAAGTGGATTGTGAACTAAGACTTCATCTCTTATATACCGCTCGCACAGCCTCTCCATTGTTTTCAAAAAGAATGATGTGAGGCTAATTGGTCGGAATGCTTTTGTTAAGGTGTAGTCCATCCTTCCTGGTTTAGGTATAAACACCACTCGTACTTCTCTCCTCTTACCGGTAACATACCTCAGAGCTAATGAGGCTCTGAATATTCCGACCAGGTGCGGCATAAGAATATCCAATCCCCATTGTAGTAGGGCTGGTCTTATACCGTCAGGTCATGGTGCTTTGAAGGGGGAAAAGCCCGATATGGCCCACCTTATCTTGTCCTCATCAATTATGGTGCTAGCAAATTGCCAGTCGTATTGTGAGGGTGTTATTGGTACTTCCGTCTGGTTCGTCGTTCCCGGGAAGACAGAACCTGGGAAGTGAGTTTCTATAAGGATTTGAGCGCTCTCTTGGAGGTTGGCGGCTTTGTAGCCATTCTTCCTCGTCAGGATGCCAATACTCATATGGTGGTCGCCTTCTGTAGCCTTGAGACTTGCGGAAAGTCTTCAATTACCTCGCAATAGGCTCTCCAGGCTTCTCTTTGCTTTTGTCTGCAGACTTTTTTGTACTCTCTCACAACCTAATTTTAATATGCTTTAAATTAGCTTTAATCATATTTTAGTTAAAATTGCTAATATGTCTTTACCACACTTTAGTTGAATTAATCGGTTTTTGTTGTTCTACCCTCATCTATTCATACATTCATACATCTGCCAAAAATGTGAACAGTTTTTTTGTTTTATGTACTTTCTGATACCAACATTTATCCTTCTAAGTTTTTATTTATTTTGTTGCTCTGGTACAATCAGCCAATCTTGTTTACTTATATATATACATAAGCGGCACACACTTAAGTTAGTCAGTTATCAGTTTGTAACATGTCTATCGCCATGCTACCTTTCCTTAAGTCACCGTCCCCCCGAACTCTAAAATCAATTCCGACTCAATGTATTATTAGACACAACCGTACCACTGTCAAACTTACCCCCCACAACAGAACGTACAAAACCCTTGCAAACGAACGAACGTAACCGGAAGCCCCTGTCAGCACCCTTATAAATTAGCAAAACGCCACGCTTCGTTCTCTTTCCGACTAAACCACTCCTAGAGACCAGTCGTTCACGAGATTCAGAAAATACATTTATCTGGCTGTATCACAGTAAGTAATTCATTATTTTTTTTATTCGTTCCACTTCACAATTATTTTAAACCTTTTAGAAGTATTTGTACATATAATTTCCTTTTATTTCACTATTTTTTTTAAGACCAAAATTAACAATTTTTGTATTAAAACCTTAGGGCGTGGCGCCTGTATAAATGTTTTTAGACACTATTTCCAGGTAGAACCATCTAATGAAACTAGTAAATATCAAATTCATTTTATTGCCTATTAAAATATCTTTTTTCTGTTGTAATTTATCCATTTTCAAGCTTATTCAGAGAAACATGCTTTCTAGGTACAATCATACAATGTAACTGTTAAATACAAACGGTATTTTATTGCTTATAAAAATATCATTCTTTTGTTGCAAATTTATCTATTGTTAAAGCTTATTCAGAATAACACGTTTTTGTAAACATGAAATATATAACTGAGTCCATGTAAAACATAATAAATTAGTATCTTTTTTTAGAACTCTTTTAGAATTATAAAAAAAACCTTTTTTTTTAATAACTATAACAATCATTTTTTTGCTTTTACTTACAAAAAACTAAGTATAACAGCTTACAACTTTTTCATTGGTATTATCAATAAAACTCATTAGTAATTAATCACACAGAGCCGGCTTCACCGCTCTGAATTTCATTAAAACTTTAAATTATTGTTTTTAATTCATTTTTGTTATTAAGTATGGGACATTAATGTTGGAAAGCTTTTAAGTATAAAGTAACGTTTTGAGGTAAAGCATTTGCCTTCCTTTTTGACCTAAAAGCGAACCAACATCAATACCCACAACATTTTAAATCCTTCTGATCCACTTTACGACTTTTAGGAGGATACAGCCGCTAGGTTACCGCTAGGTTACCGCTAGATTACCGCTACGTTACCATTACCGCTACGTTACCTCCAGCATGAAATATAGCCAATAGTTGCAGTCCTTTCTATGGAGAAATCTAGCCAATAGTTGCAGTCCTTTCTATGGAGAAATCTAGCCAATAGTTGCAGTCCCTCTTCTAAAGAAATATAGCCCACGTTAGCAGTCCCTTTGATGAAGAACCAACCCCCAACAACCAATACTTCAACTACAACCTCGATGGATTAACCGAGCCCACCGGATCACACAAACACTAAAGATAAGTCAAGTCCGTTTACACACTTCCACTTATAATTCCTGTGGCAATTTACAATTTATTATCAATAAACCAATATTCTTTATTCAAAGTTTGATTTATATACCCATGGACTATAAGTCTTAAGGGTGCAGCGTGTTCGGTTGATATTAAATGTAGTTTATTTTCTTGCCATCAAGTTCAGCTTAATTATAAGGTGTTTCTATCTTTTTCACCTTAGTTTTTGTGTATTTTCTGTTGTTTATTCGTAACGTTTAAAAGATAGTGGCGCCCTTAACCCTTATATACCACCAATCCTTTCTATAGTGAGCATTAACTTGGAGTCGAACCACTCCTTGGGAGAGTCTCTTAGCCGGGATCTTTTTTTGGGAGCTAGTAGTGCTGCAAATTGGCGCCCTGCCTCTTTGGCAGAATATTGTTGCAAATTCGCTTCCTGCCTTTTTGGGACTAATATGGTTGCAAATTGGCGCCCTGCCTCTTTGAAAGGATATTGTTGCAAATTGGCTTCCTGCCTTTTTGGGACTAATATGGTTGCAAGTTAGAAGTCTTAGTTAACAGTCATTAATTAGTGCACGAAAAGTAAGTGAACAGTGAAATAGGTGTATATAAATATCAATAAACTAGGACTAATAAAATTAAATAGGTATTAAGCGTGTATATAAAGTAAGTAATTTAACTGTGTATTATTAGTGACTATAATTTATCCCACCCACACAGACTGTATAAAAAAAAAGTAAAAAAAATACAGTATGGTAAAGCAAAACAAAAACATTTGTAGGAAGGGAAATATTTATTGCAATTCAATATACAAAACTAATGCTGAAGTTGATTCAAAAACGAATCAAACAAAAACTACCTAGTAACCTAGTTGTAATCTATTATCTAGTAGAAATATTGAGGGTGAGTTGAATAGAAGTAAGGGTTCCATGATCTATAACTGTAAGGAGCAGAATAGGTGTAGTGTCCAATCGGGGCTGGATAATATGTACGTAATCCTAAAAAATTAAAATAAAATTAGCTTTCACAAATAAAATCATAATAGACATAAATCAAAAGTAAAATTAACTAAAAAGCTGCATGTTACTTAACAACTATATAAAAAAAATATTTAATTTATTTACAAATTCCCTATTTAGTAAAATGTCTATTTTTCATTTCTTTTAACTTTCTGGAAAATAATACTGTCAGACAAAATCATTAGGTTATTTAATTTTCCGAAAATCTATACTCTATTTAAAAACTGGGAAGAGTAATTTGAATTTAAGTTGGAAATTCTGTAGATCTCTGATTGGTTAGTTTTAAACAGAAGTTTTTAGCTTCACATTTCATAATAATTGACAGTTCTGACACTGGCTTAATTGTTATAGCTGTTTGTTTATACCTCATGTAAACTCGACATCTAAAGAATTATTTTTAGTACCTACACAACGGTCATCTGTGATTGGCTAGTTTCCTCTTCATATTTCAACACGACTTTTTTCACACTTTTCGGAACGTACTCGTCAGTAACTAATCTGGTAACTTTTAGTGGTGTGAACCACACTTTTAAAATTACTCCTCCTAGTTTTTAAGAGAAAAAAACTTTTTGAGACGCTCTTGCTAGTTTGCCAGCTAAATAATTTTAGTATTATCTCTTAATTACATGGATTGTTTCTTGAGCGTTAAAATTATTTAAAGCACAATAGGAACATCTTTATCTTTTGAATTTAAATAATAGATCTGACCCCATTATTGATTGCTTTCCATTGATGATTTTATAATATATTATCTAAAATTAAATAGTCCATAATAAGTCTTAATCTTGACTTGCAAATTATGGATACATATTTCCATATGATCTTAAATTGTTTTAAGTGTGTATTTGTGACTTTAAGGTTTACTATAATAAAACTATTAATACCTAAATAGGCAGCGAAAGGAGATGCATGTCCAATAAATTGGGAAGTTTGAGTAAATCTAGTTTCTGGTATTACTCCATGGACTTGAGATACGTGAGATACTGGTACAGCTGGCAAGTGGGAAACAACCTGAACTGCTGGGACATGGGATACAGCAGCTACCTGAGCGTCAGTAGAAACTTTAGCTTTAACGATTGGTGCACTTGTGACACTGGATATTTCAACAGCAGGAGGTATATTTGTAACTTCTGGAGCCACTGCAGCTATTTTGGTTTCTACAACTGGAGTTAAGATGTGTGTTTGTACTTGGGCAGTTTTTCTAACAACAGCATTAAAACCATTCACGTCATCCGCTGTGTAGTCAACAATACGGCGAGTACCATCAGGATCGTTTAATGAGTATTGCCCTGAAAAATATTAACTTAATATTTATTTCCTTATGTTTTACAATTCTAAATAAAATATATGGGTTAACAGAGGTAACTTAATTGTCAACACACAGTGTGAAACCACTTATGGAATAAAATTATTTGTGGGGTTAGTTTAGAAGATTATAAAAAACGCTGGGACCCGTCTACTTTAAAATTCAAATGTGAGCTTATTAAACATAAATTTAAATTTACAGGGTGATACAAGCAAGTCTGGCATCGCACATGATCTATATTTTTAATGACACACCCTGTATGTTTCTATGACATTAAAAGCTCCTTAACAATACTATCTTAACGAACTATATCATGTAGGGTCTATTATGAATTGTACAGGGTAAAATTATGAAATTATTTATATACTATCGCAATCAGCCAATCACGAGCAAATGCTACCGATTCTACTTTAGTAACTGTTAATATAATAAAAATAAGATGGGCGAATTATTTTATTAAAATTATCCAATTTTCAGACAGTTTCGCTAACCGGATCAAATAGTGTTTCGGCCATTGTTTTACATTTTACATATTGACTAGGGTCGAACACTTATTTATACTTTTGGAAATTTTGACAAATTCTATTAATTTAAATCATAAGCTCTGATAATTTTTATTTTAGCACCGGCAACAATGGACTGCATTTTGGTAGTTATCTGTTTTCTTTTTGATTTCAGAGCTGTCATTTATAATCTAATTTCTAATGTCTAACTGTTATGTTTGAATAAAGCAAATTATTAAAAGGTGCAGAATAACAGCATTTATGATTATTTGAGGTCAATTCTGTTTTATTTTTTTATGTTTATTATCTTTATGTCCTTATAATATTATTTTTTAATTGTGCAAATTTTGAAAACCTTTAGAAGTATTTAGGCACTTTAAACTAAAGCACAAATAAAAAAATAGTTTAATAAAAAAAATTATTCAATTTTTTTTCTGATATTTCTAAAAATTGTCAAAATTATTACTATTGCTTATTTGTCCACATGATTTCCCTATTTCGTTGAATTTTAATAATCGCCCTTTGGCAAAAAATAAAGCAACATTTATTCGGTACAGTTACCTTAAAGTTCATATTTTCTAACTAAGTACATGGTTAATTATGAAACTGAAAAAGTAGAAAATTGTTTCCACCTGCACCCAAGGTAAAGAAACTTAACAGTTTCTATACCAAGCTTGACCGTTTTCTATGAAAAAACAACTACTTCCTGGGCTATATGCCCCAAAGAACATTGAATTACATTCCAATAGAAAACGTGATGGCGACCGACTTCGTCAATACTTAAAACCATCTCTATCAACTTGCAAATCAACGGGAAGAACACTACTCGTAGACCGGTTTCGACATTATTGTGTCCCATCAGTACGAGGTAATTAGTTCTTCTCATCCCGCAAAGCAGGATGCAGGATGCTTTTACGCCAATACATAAACCGTCAAACCACGATTCCATGATAAAGTCGCAAAAGCGCCTAGCATTTGCAAACCAACAGATCAAAGGTAACAGCTAATAGAAAGATAAACAATACATGAAATAATTTCAATAAGGTGCAGTCAATAATAAACTGAAAAAGTAGAAAATTGTTTCCACCTGCACCCTAGGTAAAGAAACTTAAACTTAAACCTCAAAAAACTAAAGAAATTAAAAGTATTACAAAATTATTAAACGTAAAAACAAAATTACCTTAATTAAAAAATCTGGTGTTTACAAAATTAATTGTCCAAAATGTAATGATATATATATATATATATATTAAACCAGAATTTTTGGGGTAAACGGCAATGTTTTTTAAGAAAACTCTTTTACTTGTTTTCCAAGCTTTCGAAATACATTTATTTCATTTTCAAGGAATAAGTGTGAGTTAAAACAAAATTGGTGTTAACAACTTGGTAAATATAACATAAAAAAACTATTTTAACTTTAATTTGGAATTTAAAAAATTTTTTTAAATTCCAAATTAAAGTTAAAATAGTTTTTTTATGTTATATTTACCAAGTTGTTAACACCAATTTTGTTTTAACTCACACTTATTCCTTGAAAATGAAATAAATGTATTTCGAAAGATTGGAAAACAAGTAAAAGAGTTTTCTTAAAAAACATTGCCGTTTACCCCAAAAATTCTGGTTTAATACCTATTAGTCGGCAAATAACAGAAATTTAATTATATATATATATATATATATATATATATATATATATATATATATATAAACACAAAGAAATTTCCTCGAAGAACTTGAATTAAGACGTCTAGCAGATTAAAAATTTAAAGTAGTGAATGAACAAATATATCTTGGAAGTCCTCCACTATTAAACTGTTTACTTTGAAATAAATCCAGGATAATCCCTTGGGGTAATAACATCTAGCTATATTAATATTCCCTACAAGAAAATAAATCTTACGAAGGTTACTCGTAGTGATTTTATGTATGTGATTTAATAGAAGTGAAAGAATTTTCTATATTTTATAAAAATTATAGTTTTAACGGTGTTTTTTTAATTCAAAGACCATTAGTGGTAACAGTTAATCTTGTAAATTTAATACAAATCTATTAATAAACTTGTCTAAATAATTTAGGTCAAATCAGAATTCCATACATAAACAAATTGTTTCGTTATTTATCAGAATTTGATGTATAGTGCATTAAGTTTTACTCGCACTACAGCTCAATTAAAATGCAAATGGTTTTTAAATTGTTTATAAAATTCAAATACAAATAATGAAATCGACCAAAAACTACAACACAAAATTTAATACAGGTTTACAACTGTTTTTAATTAACAACCTTAATTCACATATACCTACATCTTATAAATATTTAAAAGGTTCATTTTGTTTTCTTATATTTAGCACTTCTAATTGCTTAACTGTGACGTTCAATTTATTTATTCGGCCAAATTACTTCCTTATGATATATTTTTTAAATTCAATATTAACCTCCTACATCATCCTTAAGAACTGGCTATAAATTATTTTTATTACTGCCTGCTAACAAATTAAGAGTTGTTATAGTAGGATTCTTAGATAGTGATTGATTTTATTGTTGATTGTCTAAAGTACCAATGATACATATGCCAATGAATCTTAGACATTTATAACAGAATAAATACTAGATGTATATTGAAACAGTAGTAGTTTTATTAAAAGGCTTTTAAGGGCAATTTAAATAAAAAATAGTAGTTTCTTTGAAAGAACCGGTAGTTAATTACCTGTACACGCCACAGAGATAATCTTAAACTTTTGGAAAATGATAAGTTATCCATAGTTTTTCAGTTTGGATAACTTTGTGTCTGTGTCTCTATTAGGTACCGTCCGAGCAACGTTGCTCCCAAATGGGTGAACCGATTTCAATTAAGTTTTTTGTTTGCAAAGTGACTGTCAAGTTGGTCTTGAATGGGGCTCAAGTTCCTCATCCATTTAGAGAGCATTAGTTGTGTCCTAAATAACGAAAGTAATTTTCACAGAGTAATCGATTTAAAATTTAGTGTCTTGTTACTTTATTAACACTGCAAGTATTTTATATAACTTTGATCATCTATACTCTGTATAATGCCCAGTTTAGTTATAAAATGTAATTTAATTTGGAAATTAGAAGTAAAAACAATATTCTTTAAATATATAGTGAATATCTCATCAGAAGTTACATTGGCGCTAAATTAAATTAAAAATTATATATATGGAACATATTTATATATGATGGAACAGTAACCATTTTATTTTAAGTCTTTTAATCAATTATTTGTGCTAAATGCTAGCCAACCTTTCCGTTTTATACTGATAAAACTACGACTCGTTTTAAAAATAAAAATAAAATAATAAAACCGTCAAAAATGCAATAACAATATTTAACAATTAATTTTTTTTATAAGTAATTATAAATCAACATACATGTATATTAACTAAATATTTTAAAATATATTTTGAATTTTGTTAATATTATCACAATTCAATTCATCTAAAAGACAATAAGAATTCAAATAGGTAGGTACTTTAAAACTAACCTGGTTTTGTATGCATTTAAAAGTTTTGGATAGATACCTACAGATAAATGTTGTCTTGTAGGTAAACTTCAAATAGATACGCCTAATAATTTTTATTTGAGCAATTTTCTCTTAATATAATTATGTGAATAGGTATAAAACTAAATATAATTTATTCAAATATAAACTTTTACGGTGCTTACGACAACTGACAACTGTCAATACTTTATAGTGTACTGGTTAAATCATTGGGTTGGGTAACGGAAATGATTACGTCAATAAAGTAGCTCCTCTTACAGAATGAGATGGATTTATAAAATTGTGAAAAAATAAAAAGAAATTCATTTAAAACATTTGCGAGTTCTAATGACAGCTTTCTTTGATTTTTTAGTTTCCTTTACCTCCGTTACCCCCTTCTTTTTAATACCACCGAATATCGTTACCCCTCCCATTTACTTATCCTGCTAGTGTAGCCGTAGCCGTAACCTTGAGAAGATATTATTTGTTAATGATATTGAAAGATTAAAAGATTATAAGTATTTTCATTTAAAAAACAGTGTATTTATTAGAAATTATTTTGTGTAAACCCGCTTTCTTACTGTCTCTTGATTATTAATGTTTTTAATTAATTAGATCATAGGTAGCCGTAACCTTGAGAAGATATTATTTGTTAATGATATTGAAAGATTAAAAGATTATAAGTATTTTCATTTAAAAAACAGTGTATTTATTAGAAATTATTTTGTGTAAACCCGCTTTCTTACTGTCTCTTGATTATTAATGTTTTTAATTAATTAGATCATAGGTAGGCAACATAAAATACACGCAATTTGAATTTAAATCTTCTGTAATTGTTGAATCTTTACTTTTAAGTCAAAATGAAATCCAACAGCAAAAATAGATTTAGTGAAAATATATCGATGAATTATTAAATAAAGTGGTTTTTGTACAGATTAACCTTCTGAAATACTACTCATTCAGTAGATTTTAACTAGATAAGTTTTTATTTTCTATACCCATTTTTTTTATTTTAGGCAAAACTACTCTGAATAAGATACATTTATTCCTCCTACGGAACCGTGATTTTATCACATTTCAGTTTGTTTTCGTATTTTTGACTAAAAATGTTTTCGTAAAAACTAAAAACTTATCCATAAAATTTAAAGGAGTTGTGGTATTACCTTTTAAATGGGACTTCCTGCATTTTTTTATAGTTTTTACCACCCCTTCATTTTCTGATTATAAATATATTACATTGTGAAGCATACGTTTTGTTCTATATCGGCGTATGGTACTATAAAAGGGTAACGAAAGGTGACTATGCAATTGATATTTACATTCCCAGGCAGCTTTAAGTCTGAGAATGCAACTGTCAATAGAAGTTACCATGTTAAAAAATTCCTATTTACATCTATACATAAATGGCAAATTACATTTATATTATCTATAAAAGATATTATTATAACTAATAATTAAATATTACACAATAAAACAATTTATTGTTGCTGTTCAAGTATTATGAATAATAACTAATTTAAAAACAAATAGTTCGTAGGTAAACATAGTACGCAACTCGTGCTCTAAAGCATTTAAGCACTCACTGAACTGTTCCATTCATACGTAAAATGCTTTTTACAACTTACTTTACGTAATATATACTATCAACATACAAAATAAACAAGCAACAATTTCGTTCCTATATTTAACCAAAATCCTAAATATTCTTTATTAACATACGTTAAATTTATCTATAGGTCATATATTGGGATAGTTTTTTAAGTTATATTTGAAAAATTATTTAAAATAGTTTTTAATGAAAAACGCTTTATTTTAAATATTACATAGCTCAATTCATATAATATGAATATTTTTACTTAGAATGTTAAGAATTCAAGCATAAAAGTTTTTAATATTTTATATTTATGATTTTTGTCTGCATAAACCTTATTGCATTAGTTTAGATTTCATCTTCCTTGCTTTAAATACATACTATAAAAGTTTAATAAAGATATCTTAATGTTATTTTTCCTGAAAAATTTATTAAATTTAAATCAATTAAAAAAAATTATAATTTTAAAACATTCAACACATACAAATTGTTCACAGAAGCTATATAATATTTTTATATAAAAATTTATTAAAATTTGATTTCTTAAACATTTTAAGTATCTTAATGAAACAAAATAAACTACAACCAAATGTATAGGATAGTCAAATATAAATCTAATACCTAATTTACGAAAAACATACCTGTTACAACACCCCCAACTTTTGTCTCAACTTGACTTTTACTGTCACCAGTGTAAGGATCATCAACACTGTATCCAAAACTATATTGATGATCTTTGTCTACTACGGCATGTTCTGCTGGAACTAAAACTCCGGCGTTAACTGCTGCCAAGAAAGCAAAGAATACAACAATCTGAAAGAAATATAATTATTTTACCTTTATTTTATTATTTTTCATACCTTTAAGATTTTCCAGGAGTTAGTGTTATAAATATATGGTAAAAAATCAAATTGGTCAAATACATTACTTTAAATTTCTGTTTAATAATTTTTACAAAAGGTAATAAATCATAGTTTTATTTTCAGTCAAATTACCCTTAAAAAAATACAAGCTACTATTCTATATTTTTTTAGTTTAATTTTCAACATTGATCTACATAATTTTTATTTGCTCAACAAACATTTTTTTAACAAATCTTTAACGTTTTATTATATTTAGTATTAAATTTAGTATTAAAAGTGTAGTAATAGTACGATGTTTTTAATTTATTATTTATTATATAATAATATGTCAAAATCAAATTTAATTATTTATAAACTAGCTTTTGAAATATATTTCAAATACATTTTTAAAGAAAGGCTTATTATATTAAGTAATAAAATACAATATTTCAATCTGACGATGCTAGTTTTTAACGAAACGGCTGTCATTGAGTTAAAAAGGCAATTTTTTCAATAAAATGTAAAAGTTTTGTTAAAAAGTTTTATTTTAGTTTTTTTCTTAATAAGGTGGACTTCCACAAAGGAAAGGTTAATACAATAAAAATAATATCAGTTATTAATTACAGTGTGCAGAAATATTTAATGTGTGTAATTAGCGTCCTTTATAAGAAAGATAAAAAAAAGAATCATTAATAAACTTTAGAAGGGCAGTAAAATTGTTATATAAACACATTAGTTGGTACAAAATAATATTACTTACTTTGATCGACATTTTGGATGGTACTGTGGAAGATCTGCACAGAGTGGTCCAGAATGATCTTGCATCATTGTTTATATAGGTCGGCATGGTACCGCGTGCCAAAGCTATCTTTGATTCTTGGTATTTTTATTGTGGGGGCAGCTGGTGTAGCGAACAATAAAACGTTTTGCTACTTATTAAAAGCTTAAATAAAACCTACGAACGCTCAAAGATTTTATTGATATTATATAGGTAGTAAATTTATTATTTTTCAAATTTTTTAGTCACCTTTAGGGTGGTCGTGGACAGTATATTCGCAGATTTTTTTATCCTATTTATTAAATTGATTAAATTGGAAAATTTGTAATTTTCAGTGTCCACGTTTATTTATTAAACATTAAATATCCCACTTCCGTGTTTTTTTTTGTTCTTTCAGGTTGTCGAGTAAGGTGGGTTTACAAACTTTAGTGGGATAACAAATTCAAAAAAAAATTTAGATCCAGCTTTAATAGATGTACAAAATATCTACAGGGTATTAAAAAAAACTTAATAGAAAGAATCCTAAGTGTATTTTGAAATATGTACGTTTTAAAATAATTCACAAAATTAAAAAAAAAATTGAAAACAAAACTTTCAATGAAAAGAGAAATTCTTAGTTCAGTCGATATTTGACCCATTGGGTTTAATTACTAATTTTACAATTAAAGAAACATTTTTATAACAAGACATTTTTTGAAGATTGGGTTGGACTGACGAAATAAACAAAATAGATGAACTTGGCTAAAAGATCTATAGTTAATTTACAATTTCAGTATACCAAGACAATATTTTACCCTAAATCGATATTTAAGAAATATTCAGTTACCTAATAAGGATTTGAGTTTATTATATTATGTAGTTGTAATTTTTTATTTCAAATTGTCCTGTAAATGGTTGTAACTGTTGGACAATAGACCTAGACCTATTATTATTATTATCGTCCTTTCTTCTTAGCATTATGCTGATGGATTTATTGTTAGGTTATTTTTGTAAGTGCCAATAAATAATGAGAACTTATCTTTTTTCTTTGTAATATCTTAGTTTGTAGGTCATCCCAAAAATTTTCTTATGGTATAAAATATTTGGAGCAACACTGCTCTTTGAGCAGACCACAGTATTCTTGGGTGCACTCACACATTTTTTAGGTTGTTTTGTAGGCTTTTGGACATTAAGCAATCAATTTATATGATAATCGGTTGTATGCTGGTGTCCTTTAGTTGTCATATTTGTTTAATTTGGATAGCCAGGTCTATTTTCGTACTTTTGCGGTTTCTTGATTTAATTACGTCAATTGGTCAATTGTTCCGTCTGTATGTTGTTTGCTCTCCAGGACAGGTTCAGGGATATAGTAGTAGTGGTGCGAGTTTGTTGCTTTCCGGATAAGTTTGTGTTTGAGTACCAGCTCTCTGTGTATTAGCTTTGCATCCTGGTTGTGTCTACCAAGGTAGCTGCAACCACTCATATGTTTAATTGACTCGCCATTGTAGTCGTTATATTTTCTACATCTATCTATAATATTTTTCTTCCTTATATGTTTTTAATAACGTTTAGTCCTCATTACTCTATACTGTACTGCCATAACAAACCCTTCAATTTTTAAGTGAAGCATTCCTTAAAATCATAACTGCATGGATGCTTATCTTTTAACTCACGGTTTACTACTCAATTGTACAATTCGAGTGTATTGACTAGTCCTCTTCCTTCCTACAAAAGAATTTGGGTGCAGGTAGCGAAATTTGGTCATTGTTGTCCGGGTTTTTCTGTCCAGTGCTTGAAGGTTGGTGTCTGACCATTTGAGGATTTTAAAGGTATATGCAAGAAAGGTCGATGAAGGTGATAGGAAAAAAATAATTTACCTATATATGCTAAAACAAGAACAAAACCACAGTTGATTCTCAGTCTAGAAGTTTAGAACTACACAGGTTTGAGATGTTTGTCGCTCAATAACTGGGACACATCCATATTTTGACCAATGCAACTCAGATGAGACACATTTAAAAAGTAAAGGCAACTTTCCTAAAAAAGTAGATGGTTATACCGATGAAAGTTGCCACGACTTTCCATTGGAAAATGGCCTAAATAAGTACCATGTTAGAAAAAAGGAAAAGAGATTATACTACATTCTTCAAAAGTGACTATTCCAGTTCTAAATCTATAATATTTTTCTACAATAAAATTTTTCATTTTATTTGTAATTTAATTATCTGTAGTTTATCATTCATATTACTTTATATTTATTTAAAAATAAATTAAAATTAAATAGTTCATTAACCGGTTAAATTATTAAACATTCTGTTAATTTATAATAATAGTTACCTACAAATTTTATCGAATACTTTCGAATGGATGTTTTTACCTTGCACGTCTTTCTTTTCAAATATATTTATTGAAATGTAAGATGTGCTTATATTTCAAAATATTTCCTTCCTCTATTTGGCACATTATCCAGTTCAGATTGAATAGATCATACCGTTAAACTTGAAAGCTTTACTCAACAATATACTTGCTCTATTGTCTGTTGAATCTCTTTGAACCTTATATATAATCTTACCCTTTACTGTATTCAAATTACTCTGAATTTAAATGTACTGTACAATAAGAGAATGCAAATAAACATTAAAGTTTCATTAAAGGATGTTCATTAAAGAGAATAATTAGTCAAATAACTTTATCGTGGATTTGTAAGATACATAATTTTATTTATATTAAAATTACCTTCTGTTTACTTTAAGCATAATAATTCATCAAACTTTTAATTTAATACAATTGATCAAAAAATTCATCATCTTATGAGGTTTTATTTTTAAATAAGTTTATTATAACTTCAATTATGCCCCACTCTCTCCAAGTAAATCCTTCTATTGCCGTGAATAAAATGCAGGGTTCTTGATCTTGGATCTTGAGCGTACACATACACCACGCCTAAGGTCAGAGCTAAGGATAGAAGATACGATGACATGCGTGACAAATTTCTGTTTCATTATTTACTGTGTCTTTTTCATTAACCATTTTGGTTTATTTATCAAAATAACTATACAAACTGTAATTTAAACGTTATCATTCTTATAAATATATTAAAAAACATATGTTTTATATATAAAATAATTTATTGTGATCCAATTTTTTGAAAAACTAGCGGTTTTATTGATTTATAAGTTTAACAAATTGGAATGTAAAAAGGTCGACTTTTAGGGGCCAAAGAGAAATAATAGTATATTACATAACAAATATGGAAAGTGAAATACTACGCACCTGTGAAGTTTTGCAGGAACCGCGTAGCGGCGAATGCGGAAACGTAACGAGTGCGAGAAATACACTTTCCATCGCATTGGGTACCCAATTTTTCCTATGACCCCAATATTTTTATAATTATAATCCTTGTAACTTTATTTATAACATTTATTTTAATTGTTATTCATGGTAAAAATTTGGATTTAAAACAATTTAAATATTGCATGGTAATATAATTCATTAAAATCAAACAACCACCTTTCTCAGGAATTAACATTAAATTTTTTTATAAGCTAAAAGACGTTATAATTTTTGTCGTGAGCTTCATAAGAACTAAAAGTTAAATTTTTATTGGAACAGTTGGTAAAATAAATTGGAACTTGAGAAACGTTATATCTTAGTAATGTGTTTGAAATTTACATTAAACTCCGGTAATTCTCCATTTTTTGTTATACATACTTATAGTATACCAAATTCAACTTACTAATATTTCAAAGAAATTTTTATAATAATGTCATAACACACCTATAAACACACTTCTATATTTGGTTGCATAAATATAATATTTTTTATACAAGTATTAATTTGTCATTTATGTTACTAAAAGATAATATTTCTCAATCAGATTGAACAACCCAAAGTGATTTATTTACAAAAATTATTATTTTTTATGCATTAATCTTGTTTAAGTTGTGTGTTAGGTGTCGTTTGCATAGGGGGTCGTAGGAAAACATAACTAACTAAGTTATAAGGTATTATTTTGGACGGTAAATAAAATAATTTTATCTAGTAAATTTTTATAACAGTTCTAAATAAAAAGTTGAAGCTGGTTTTAAAAAACTTAATTTTGATAGTAGTTTAAAATAAGCAAATTATTTGCTTACCATATTTTTTTGATTCATTTAAAAATAAAAATATTTAAAGTACTTCAATTATCATTAAACTTCAAAGAAATACATTCCTTGGTAGTTCATAAAGTTATATTTTTAAATATATATAATAAAAATTAATAAATAAAAATATAGAGAATAAGTAGTTCAATGCTTTAATTGTTTGGTTTCAGTTTTGATAATTATTATTTTCATCATTACGACAATAATCTAATAATATTAATTTCTATTTTATCAAACTGGTTTTATTAGACCAAAAGCAGTAAATTTGAATGTTCAAAAGTCTTATTTTTGTACAATAAATAGAAAACTAAACGATCGGTATCTGGTTCCGTACTCTAACCAAAAAAGTATAAATGCAAATGAGAAGCGCTGTTCTAAAAGTTGTTAGGTACGTTATGTTCTAGTTTTGTTTTATTTTTGCAATTTATATATTTCACCTACACAGTCTTGTCGGCTTTAAAAAGATTAGGTGATTTAAATTCATGGTCAATAAAATTATGTGTAAGGTATGTAATAAATATACTAATTTCTTGCTTGTTAGGACCAGCCCTTGTTTGAAATGATGGTAACGACTATAAGATTTAGTAAAATACTTTACTTTAATGTGGTTTAATCAAACATGTTAAAAATTGTAAGATGTAATTGTATCTTATAAAATTCAGTTTAATAGTTTTATTATGCGGCAGGTACATCTGTAAATTGAGGAAGGTAATGCCCAAAAGCTACATCCGAACTTGTGAAACCTGTGTTTCCTCCTGAGGCTGCCCCCTTAGTTGGTCGTCCAACATACAATTAATTAATTAACCTTTTAAATTTCTGTTGGTTATTTTGTTAGATACTATAGTGATGCCGCTAAAGTTTTCCTATAGTTGATTAAATTTGCTTGTACATAGAATTCTTAATAAACTTCATAATATTTTCCATATATAGATCCCTTCTATCTATTATACTTTCCAGGTTCGATTCTTTTGCATTCTTTATTATTGTAGTGTAGGGTTTAATACATTCAAACCTGAGCGCAACAATCTCCATTTTTACCCACAGTAAAAGTATTTAATAATAAATTATCAACAGTCCACAATTATTACTTTAGTTGTCATCTCCTACCCACCAAAATATCATTTTAGGTCTTCGTTAACAAAATGTTATTCTGATTTATATAATTTATTAAATCAAAATTTATATTAACCATGACAAATTCTGTTACTATTAAGTGTAATAAATATGCTGCTTTAGTTTAGTGAGATTAGTTACAACAAGAATATTTATTATCAGTTTTTAAATGTTAATGAATTCCAAATTAATGCGATGTAGATATTTTTAAACGTTTTATGTTATGAATGACATTTTTAGTTTTTAATGACGAAGAAATCTATTTTTCTTATCAATTCGTAGATAATTTAAATAATGCTGTAATACACAGTAAGAGTGTGAGAATATTTTTGTGAAAAGTGTAATTTAAGATACTGATGGCATGTTTATTGCAAAAGTTTTCTTTATTCATCCCATATGGTTACTAGGTAATTCTAGAGATAGAAAATTGTTTATCCTTAGAATGGATAGTACGAAAGAACCAAAACTGAAAGAAATGTATTCGATGATTCTGGACAATCGGACACTGGAAAATCATTGAACGATCTGCATTGTATTGGACCTATTCCTCAAGATAATTTTCTTTTGCGAAGACAATAAAACCAAAACATTGGGTTTAGATTGGATATCTTTAAAATACTTGATGTATAACATTCCAGAGTACACTTCACAAAAGATTACAAAACGTGATCCCATAGGTAATTCTCTCTAAATTATACAACGAATGTGGATGAAACTTTCTTAGGATGAAGTACTCCTCATGGCAATCAAGACAAAGTGGAACTCATTTCCAAAACAGTTTAGTTGTCTTAATTTTCTTTAAATTCAGAGCTCAGTACACCTAGAAATTTATGGATTTTTATATGCATCTTCCATACTTGGTCTAGTCTTAACACTACTAATTCAACATTAGGTAGTTACTTTAAAAAAACAAAATGAAACTTAAATATGTCAATCTGACGATGCTCGCCGTAGCGAAGTAGCTGTAAATGTAATTTAAAAGCTAATTTTTTAATCAAAAGTTGAGTTCAAACAAATAGTTGTTTATTATTCATAAAAAAATTAAATTTCATTTAAGGTAAACAGTTATTTTCTATGGTGTAATTAAAATGTATGAAAACCCAACCCAATCTTCTTCAAGGACTCGTGAGTAGGTATTATGTGTCTTGTCCACAGTATAAAGCAGTGCCAGATAACCTAATATCTATCTTTCCAAGACTTTCCAACAAAAGAGCAGTATAAAGTGAAAAACAACACAACGCAACATAAAGATAGGTGACTTAGTCCCACAGATAATGACACACCCCAATTTGCAGTTTTGGTAAAACAAAGAGAAAACCGAAAGTATAAATTAGAAATTATCATATTGCTGCACTACAATGAACAGTCATTTTAGTGATACCAAATTTTTGTATTTGTCTAGGCGGCATTTGATTTATAATTAAAAAAAAATTAAAAAAAAATTGCAAGTAACAGTTTCTAGTAAGATTCTAATCGAAGAAAGATTAGATATTATTATTATAAAATTATATTATTTAACAGTCCACATGGCATTTTCCTTCGATGAATATTGTTCCTTGCAGTCTATAGTGAAATTCGGATTTCTTGTAGCCCACCACCTACACTTCTGTGAATATATTTTTATATTAGCTGAATATAATACTTTATCAGTTTATGAATTTTCTGGTATTCTCCTTCATATCATGCGGAAAAGTCAAAGTGAAAGATTTGAAACTTATATTTTTTTCATTTTATACGGCAGTATAAGGTACATCAAGAGATGTTGCTATCTGTTTAATTAATGTTTTACCATTCTCTTCTACTGTTAAACACACTTCCTCTTCTGTCTTTTTAGAAACCTATAGAAACCTCACGCATGTGCGATGCGTATGAACTTGTTATTTATACTACCCCTTTCTCTAAATTTATTAAAAATGTATCACACTGTAGTGTGATTTACATTGCGATTGGGATGCTTGGCATTAAATGTGTCCGCAACTTGTCTGCTTGGAGTATTTTCTCCACACAACAAAATTTACTGAATTTAGTTTATTTACTGAAATAACGGTAGGTACTTTATTTTTTACTCAAATTCAAATTTTCTAATGCACCTCATACATAACGCTCTACTCTTTTGCGATCCCGGCAGAAGATAGATTCACTTCAGGAACAACAAACCTATCCACTTGAGCTCATGAATTACCTCAGTTACATCGACCGTGGGGTATGCATGTCCTAACCTAAATCTTCTCTCACTCTTTATACAACTTCTCAGCAAATCCGTCCTACATTCATTCTTCAAGCCGCTTTGCCAACGTAGAGGATTAAGGATTTAGACCCCCATCAAACTATGGCGGATTTAAAAACAAATAGATGTATACCCTCAGGTACGTAGATCAAAAGTTGGCAAGACCCACACCTTTATGGAGGTCAGCCATATCAGAAGTAAAGCGTAAACTTTATATTGCTACATTTAATATTCGAAAAATAAGACTAAGCTAACATTTAAAGAAGAACTGGTACAAAAATTAGCTTATATCAAATGGAATATTATAAGTTTAAGCGAAACAAAACTTCGTGAAGAAAAATGTACTGAACTAAAATCACATCACCTGTTATATCAAAACAACAAAGATGAAGACTCACACATAGGTAAAATAGCGATCTTAATACATAAAAATATAAAACATCTTGTTACCAAGATGATAAAACAGAGTTATATATCTAATACTCAAAATATCACGTAGTGTTGCTCCTACAACTCTTGCATCCGACGAAGATATTGAAAATTTTTATGACGACATTTTAAGAGCAACACCAAATATGAATGAATCAAGGTGGACAAAACATATAATACAATAGAGACCAGGACTCATAAAAGAAGTGCGGGTAGACCGCAAAAACGCTGACTGGATGACATCAGAAAGCACAGGACAAAGACACATGGAAATTGACAGAGGAGGCCTATGCCCAGGAGTGGACTAAAAAGGGCTGTTGAAAGAAGAAAAAAGCTCTACTTAAAATAAAATTTTCTAATGCACCTCGTATATTAGGCTTCTTTCGTTAAGATGATTTCGTTGGCATGTATCGAAAAACCCATAATAAATAAGTTTCGCAGTTGATGCAGACTTGGAGTTGACGCTGTTTAATATATGCTATAACAAACTTAAATTGGCTCAGTATTTTCATTATTAAAAGCTCTATCAATATAAAAATATTCATTGTTTATATCAATTTTTAAAAAACTTACTTAGAAATACATTGTTTGTTAAATATGAATTGTTTTATTTTGGATATAAGGGATATAGCTTTTTGCAATCAATTTACAATTCATTATGTCACAATTTGATGTTCTAATTAGGTATCAATACTTTCATATAACGAAAAATATTGACCAATACACACACTAGTACATCCTAATACATTAAAGGAAAAAAAATGGTGCAACAAATTAGTATTCTACTAGGCATTATAGAAAGCTGTTACAGTTAAATTTCGGGTATAGTATAAAAACTGCGATGGCAATGTATATTGTTATCAGTCAAACTTAAATCATTGGAAATATAGCAACATGGCCGTAAAGGTAGGTGTACAAAGTGTTGTTAAATTTGATTGTAAATGTAAATAAGTACAGTGTAGTTTTGTGTTTAAGTAGTTGGGGATAGTGTTCGTTAAAGATATAATTTTTTATAAAATATATCATGCGTTGTGAACCGATGCGGAATAGTTTTAGTGGTGTTCAGGGTGTTAGAAGTGATTAATTTTGATCGCTTAAGTGAAAAGAGCAAAGTTGATATTTAATATTTTAAGACGAAGTAACCAAAGATAGTTTAAAAGTTTGTTCGGTGACATTCGCCTCCTGTTTTATTTAAACTTTTCTCATGGCCGCTAATCTTAGTCACCGAAATCGTTGTTCTGTGAAATATCTTTCATATACTTTCTTTTCTTTACAGAACATCTTTATACTCTAGTCTTCTTCCTACTAGTCTAGTCGATAAGATTATATCAGATTTTCTCCGCATATTATGTTCCACCATTTCCTTGGCGCTTTCTAGTGTAACTTATTCGTAGCCTAGTTAATATTAGTAATTAGTTAATATTAGTAATATTTTGGTGGTTGATTGCGACCAACGTTTTACTTCCGGTTTTACATCAAGTTGTTTGGATTAAAATATTTGCTATTCGTTTCACCACAATTTTGCTGTTTCACTCATTGTTGCTTGTCGTGGGTTATGATCAGTTTCATTATCAGAATCCAAAGCATTTTAACGATGATACTTGATTGTTGTAAGATTGATAGTTCAACTTGGAGTGCCATTTGGTGAGTGGGATAAAATTGATTTGTCGAGTGGATTTTGAAAAGATATTCTGCAGAATGGCGTATAGTTCTCCACTATATACGCTGCTTATGTCAGTCAACATAAATTGTACTGCACTATTTTTTATAATTACTGCTGCACCTACGCCATCAGTGGTTTTTGATGAGGCTTTTCCTATCTGCTTTTAAATTTTATTTTCTTATTGGGTAAAATTCAAGTATCTGACTTTCTCCATAATCTTTACCTGTCAATACACCAGTAAACTGTAGCTTATACTCGTTACGGAAAGCTTTACTCTAACCTTTAAAAGATGACATTTTAAAACAATTGGTCTGGAGTAGCTTAAGTAAATATTAAATTTTTAAATGAAGGGTTGGGTTCGGAAAAGAACATATTTTATTTTAAACTCTATACAATATCATCTACCTGATCACTATCGTTCCTTTTATAATTTCATATCTTTTAAATTGATTGTACTAACCCTTACTTCAACATGTCAACCTCTTGTTTACCAGTGATTCCTTAACCTCTTCAAAAACATGAATTACTACTTTTAATATCTCATTTTTAGTAATAATTCTTACTTTTCTTTTATTTTACTTTTTAATTAGGTATATTTTTTATTTTTAATAATCTTCTATAACTGACTAAGAACAATAAATAACTGAACGGTTAAACTAAACTTCCACTATTTATTCGAAAAATACGTTTTAAAATTCAATTACAGCTGTTTCGCTAATAACTAGCATTGTCAGATTGACATATTAAAGTTACATTTTGTTTGTTTGTAACTAGGTACTTAATGTTGATAAGTAGTTAAGGCTTGACCAAGTAAGGAAGTAATAAGACATAACCTAGCCTAGATGTTATTAGCCCCAAGGGATTATCCTGGATGTATTTCCCTCTAAGATCAGTATAACTGTGCAATGATGTATAAAAGCCAGGAAAAAACTATATCATGCAGTTTGTAAAGGTTAACATAATTAACTTCTATACTTTTCTTCACTAGCATATACACTTCCTATTCTACCCTTAAACTATTACATCCAGTTAAACATTACAAAAATTTTCTTAACCTAATAAATTTATGTTTCATATTTTACTTTAAATTTTGACTTTTTTAACTAATAACATTATTATATCTGCTTTTACTGTATTATTTTATGTCGTTTGTTATTATTTCTTTTATTTCATTATAAATTGTCAGACCACTAATAAGATAATATTTAAAAGACAAAGTTCTTCGTTAACTAAAAAAATGTTAAAAACTGACCCCTTAAATTTTGATATGGGAAATCCTCTTACTGTTATTTAACTCTCGTTTTTTAATTTATTTCTTCACTTAATTCATTTTAATAAAGGGTTTTGTTTGTCAATCAATTATTTCGATTAAAAATTTTTGTCTAGAAGTTCATGAAAACTATCTGTTAACTATAAGTAATGTCAGTATTTGTTTTTCTTTGTAATTTTTGGGTTTTTTAGAATTGTATTGTTAAAAAACCTGTATTGTTAGTTCATTTTTAGTAGGTAGACAGATCTAAAAAAAACGTCTAGCTGAAAACAATTATTAGGTAAACGAGATATCGATTTTATGTACTGAATAGAGAATAGGTAATCACAGACATAAAATTACGAAGTTCCGAGCACCAACACTTTTATTACCCTGTTCCCATCGCTAAAATGGCATAATATCATTAGACTTAAAATACTACTTTATTCATGATTTCGTTTTACTATACTAGGTAAATCAAATTATGCACTTTACCGGCTGTACTATATATATACAATTAAAATTTTAATTTAAATAATATCCGATGCTGTTTTGTTTTCCTATTAGCTTATTTAATATATTAATTCTTAAGAAAATAATATTAATTTTTAAAAAAAGCTGTGTCTATACTGTTTATTGTGGAGGGAAGTAAGAAACTCGCACTTAAACCTTATTAGGTACACTGTGCTTCCTCTTAAGTTCAGTCTACACCTTTAGTTCGTCGTCCAACCTTAGAATATTGCACGGCCCTTACGGAAGCAACAACAACGTGGTTATTTTAGGATGAATTAAAGTTTATGGAACTTAAAAAGGCAACGACATAACTGACTTGTTGGCTAGTGTTATCAGCTTACCAGCATCAGCGGTGGTTGATCTAGTATAGGAACACTCTTTTAACAAATTCAAGGGTAGATGAGACCAAACAAAATATTGCAGTCTATCCAAGGAACTTCTGAAATATACGGATAACAAAGCAGCCAAGAAGTACGTGAGCATGACAAGAAAGGACTTCTTTACTGGATAATGTCAGGAAAACATCCGAACAAGTTAGGATTATCTGATACCCCACTATATAAAGGATGTAAACAAGAAGATGAGACAGTTAAACACGTCCTTTGTGAAAGTCCGGCACTCTCACTAATAAGATATTCTGTATTCGGTGAGAACTGGCTAACACATGCTAACTTGAGTGATCTGCCTTTTGGCGACGTTATCACCTACTTCAAACAGGTAGGTAGGTTGGTTGACGACCTAAATCGTAGGCTCGATCTCAGAAGGACGCACAGTGGGCCAAATGTAGCAGCCTAAGTGCTGTGTACTGTGTACTGTATTTTTACTAAAACAAAAATTTCTAAATTTATTTTATCACTTTACATGTTTTATTACTTCTCACAAAAACACCCCTTTCACTAAAATGTAACTATTTAAGTAAACTAGTTAACTTTTATTAATGTCAAAATGACAAATTAAAGTTACATTATGTTGTATTAGATAACTATTTGATGTTGAATATTTTTTATTTGGACTTGACCAAGTGTTAAAGGAAAAAAGCCTAGTTATTAGTAGATCTATATAACTGATCAATGATCTGCAAAAGCCGGGAAGACTATATCGTATTGATCTTTACAGTAGCTTAATGTAATATTACATGTCTTATATTTATACAATGAAGACCTATTCAAAGCAAAAAGTTTAGTAGTGGAGAAGAAAAATTATTTGACGTTTGTCAACTTTTATTTGCTATTTTTTAAATATTTTTCTTTAGGAATATCTTAATTTTCTCTCATAAACATATTTCCATAACATTGTTTTCGGTAAGTGAGTGTGATTAAGTAGGACATTTGCGTTGTGACTTATCTGGTTGTTTTAATTTGGGTTCTAATTACATTTTTAAACACATCATGTGAAATATATTACTTTTTGCACACAATATACTATTTTTCTTTAGTGGAAACAAATTTTTAGCTAATTTAACTAATGTTTAATTAGAAACCTTGTATTATAATAAATTCTCATTACATTTGTTTGTTCTCTCAAGAAAAAATGGTTGGTTATTTTTTCTATTGATCACTCTGTAAGCAGAAATATCGGACTTTACTTCGTCTACCGTTTTGGTGGTATTTCATTGGTGATATATGGTGCCATAAAAGTGAAATACACAGTGTGTATTGCATTCTGTAGTAACTATTTTTCATTTTGTTTTTATTTACGATAAAATCTAGTAATGAAAATATATTGTGCATTATTTTTATTGTGATATAAAATAAAATGTTTGATTTTGTAATAGCACCATGAGCCTTTAAATAATTAGTGGGTAACTATTATATATATATATATATAATCGAAAACCTTGTTGTACCCGAAGGTGTCAAGGTGGAAAAGCAATTACTTATAAACGAAATTTGCCCAGTTCTTTTTGTTTTTTGCCAGGATCTTTCCATCATTCCACGTTGTATTCCTTTTGTTTAAGATGTCTGCAACTACGTTGTCCCATTTTTTCCTAGGTCTTCCCCGCTTTCTTTTGTTGGTATTCTTCGCCTGCCATATTTGCTTGGTTTGCCTGTTATCGTTCATTCTTATAATGTGTCCGAACCACTTTAATTGCTGTCTTTCAATAATACTAAGAATTGGGTCTACGTGGAGCTCTTTTCTTATGTCATCATTTTTTATTTTATCTTTTTTGGTTATTCCCTTTACTGCTCTTAAATACTTCATTTCCATTGCCTGGATTTTACTCTTTGTTGTTTTGTAAGTACCCAGCTCTCACAACCGAAAATTAGTGTTGGTGTATAAATCGTTTTAAAGATTGTTAGTTTTGTTTTGATCGATATTTTTTTTTCCGAATAAAGTTTTTATTTAACGAGTAATAAAGCTTAGATGTTTTGTCCAATCTTTCATTTATTTCCGCTTCGTTACTTCCATCCTTTTGTATTTTTATTCCTAAGTACTTAAAAGTGTTAGCTTGATCTATCTCTGAGTTGTTTAATTTTATGTTAGCTTTTATGGCAGTTTTCCCTATTGTCATTATTTTCGTTTTCTCGGTGTTTATTTTCAAGTTTCTTTGTGCAAGTGCTCTGTAGTACAGCAATAAATTATGTTGTAACTCCTTCTCGGTTTTAGCAAATATTACTAAATCATCAGCAAATGCACATTCTGACAAATATATTGGTTGCATATTTCTATATCCCACTAGAAACTTTTTAATTTCTTTTTTAACTTGTTTAATGGCATCATCTAATATTATATTGAAGAGAGTTGGACTAAGAACACCGCCTTGCCTAAGACCTTCTTTAGTTTGAAATTCTTGCGATTCTAAATTTTTGGTCCTAACGTAGTTTCTTGTATTCTTATAGAGACTGGCAATACTTTCTATTAAATTGTTGTTAACTGCTCTTTTTTTCAGACTCGCCCATACCAAACTTCTTTGTACACTGTCGAACGCTTTTTCTAAATCTATGAATGCTACGTAGATATCCCTGTCAATGTTATTTTCTATAAGTTGTTTCAGACTAAAAATGTGATCCTGTATACTCCTACCTTTGCGAAATCCACTTTGAGATTCTTCTAGCTGTGGTTCTATTATTGTTTTTAGTTTGTTATCTAGTAGCCTTTCATATACCTTAGATACAATGCTTAAGAGAGATATACCTCTGTAATTGTGGCAGTTCTTTGTGTCTCCTTTTTTAAATACAGGTATAACTACGCCTAATTCCCAGTCCTTAGGTATACAGTGTTCTGTCGATGCTTTATTGAAAATATTTGTTAAAACTGTTAGGCCGTTGTCATCTAAGCTTAATATCATTTCGGGTATCAATCCATCGTGTCCCGCTGCTTTGCCTCTTTTTATTGTTTTTACTGCCGATTTTACTGCTTCTAATTCAAAAAGAAGTGGTTCTGACTCATCTTGTATTATTTCTTCAGTTGATGCTATTTCTTGTATATCTCGGTCCACATTTAGAATTTCATTGAAGTGTTCTTTCCATCGCTCCATGATTTCTCGCTCATTTGTTAGAAGTTTTCCTGATTTTGCTTTTATAGTTATAGGTATACCTTGTTTTTCTGTTCTTAATGTTTTCAGAACTTTGTAAAAGAGCTTTTGGTTTCCGAAACTATCTCTTTCCATTTTTTCTCCGAATTCCTCCCACGATCTCTGCTTTTCTTTATTTACCAGTTCTTTCACTTTGATTCTCTGTTCTTTGTAAGCTTTGTAGCTATTTTTTATTTTTACAGCTTAGGTAACTTTTCCATTTTTGTTTTTTTAACTTAATTTCTCTTTTTAATCTCGTCGTTCCACCATGTTGTTTGCTTTTTTTTGTTATTTATAATCTTTGTCCCGCATACTTCTTCTGCTATTCTCAAAATTGTTTCTTTAAATTTTGTCCAAAGATTTTCCAACGAGTATTTGTTTATGTTATCCATTATTTTCTTCATTTCAGTTTTTGTTCTTTCTGTATACTGTTCCGCTACTTCTTTTTGTTTTAGCTTATAGGTTTTTATGACTACTTTCTTGTGTGTTGATGTTTCTTGTTTGCTTTTAACAGTGTGCTCATACTTGATTTTTATTTTTATCTTTGCTAGTACTAGGTAGTGATCGGTGAAAAGTTCAGCCCCCCTTCTCGCTCTGGTATCATTTACTTCATTTTTAAATTTGTCATTAATTATTATATAATCTATAATAGACCTTTCCCCTCTACTCGGCATCTCCCTTGTGAATTTGTGAATATCTTTGTGTTTGAAGAAAGTATTTGTTATAACTAAATTATGGACTAAGCAAAAATCAATTAATCTTCTACCGTTATTGTTCCTTATCTGTTCTCCATATGTTCCTATTACGTTGCCTGATTCTTCATCTTTAATCCCAACCCTTCCATTTAGGTCTCCCATTATTATTAATCTACCTGTAACATCGTCTATGGTTTCTGAAAGTTGTTCCCAAAAGTTGTCTTTGATTAACGCTTTCTCATCTTCTCCCGGTCCGTATACAACCAATATAGTTGTACTAGCTTCACTAATCCCGTCCAGTTCTATTTTAAGAATTCTTTCTGTAATACCGGACCAACTTTTTATATGTCGTTGTATTTCAGACTTCAAAATACAACCAACTCCTCTCGTGCTCTTTGTTGTTGCTCAACTCCTGAGTATATTAATATATGTCCTCCGTCTAGTAACTTTTCCCCTTTTCCTTTTAGTTTAGTTTCGGTTATTCCTAGAATGTCTATATTTTGATTAACGATTTCATTTTCCAATTCATTTTTCCTTTCCTGTTAGGCTTCTGACATTCCAAGTTCCTAGTCTCCATATACGATCTTTTAAATGTTTTTGTGAATTTTTGTTTAACCTCTTTACCATGTCCATTGCTGCGGTCGTCTTTGTCGTAGTGCTTTTTATCTTTTTTACATGTTTTTGCTACGCGTGATTTTGGATAGTTGTTCATTTATCTTATGACTGCTTGGGGATCGTTCACTAACAGTACGCTTATTATCTTTAATGTTATGGAGCTCTTCTATATCCTTATTCTCAAGATCATTCAATTTATATATTTTATTGTTGATTATTAGTTTATTGTATCTTAAATTTGCTTTGTAGCCTTTAGTTCTTGCTTCTTTTAAATGTGGTATTAAACATTTCCGCTCGTTCAAAACTTCTTTTGTATGGTCTTCATCTACCCAAATGTTTGTCCCTTTTAAACCTTTGGATTTACTAAGTATCTCTGCTTTTTTGTTGGACGTAGTTAGTTTCAGAATAATTGGCCTGGGTTTGTCATCACCTCTGAATTTTCCCATTCTTTTGATTTCATCAATATCGATATCTTTATTAATTTGAACTTCAAGTTTTTCCATTATCTTAATTACGACTTTAGTTGTTTCTTCTCTGTTTTCATTTTCTTCATCGTGTACTCCTTTTATTACGATATTTTTTCTTCGAATATCCTTCTCCAACAAATCAATTTTTATTTCTTGAGCAGTTATTTTTTCTTTCATTAATTTGTTTTCCTCTTTTATTTCTTTATTTTCTTTCATTAGGTGTTCCAATTTATCATTCATTGATTGTAATTTGTAATTTATCTGCGAAAACAGTTCAGATATTTTTGCTAGCTCAGACTTGTCCATCTTCAGATCGCGGAAGAAGATAGTCTCACTTCAACAGTTCGGAAGAACGTATCTCCTATCGATCTTTGCTTATAGGTATTTTTTGGACACTCTGGCAACGTCGCAAATAAATTCGACGTGTTATCAGTAGTTTAATTTGTTATCTAGATTAGTTTTGGTTAATTTCTAGTCTTTTTATTCACTTCACTAAGCTAATAAATTATGATTTACTGGTCGTTTTTAACGTTTTTTATAATGTTTTGCACTCAAGCCACTTTTGGTATTACTATTTGACGGTTTTCACAATTATTTATCTCTACACCACTCGAATAATCGGGAAAAATGTAGGAGATATATTAATTATGTTTGTACCACTTGAACGCCACGTTGCCACCAACTATTATATATTATATAATTATATATAATTTTTATTTACTTGGTCGTACAGCACGAATAAATTACTATGTGACAATAAAATCGCATCACCTTATAAAATTAAATATTAATTATTCAAAGTTCTAGTCGATTTAGAACACATCTATAAAAATATTTTAAGGATAAACAATTTTTAATAGGTGATTAAATTTTTGTCACAGATTATAGTTTTATTGTTTTTCTTTTTTAAAAATGCCGTACAACTTAAACATCTTTTCAGACTTAATTCAAAAACTTCTTTAATATTAGCATTCTACATTTACTTTACCAAAAGTTATTTAAATTTTTAAAATAACTCCTCCAATTTTTACATTAGACATTTTTTTTAACTTGCTGTAACTGTTCTCCGTTTTTATAAATGTTTGTTGTACATCCCGTTTACTGAACTTATTGTGCCATTAACTTTAAGTCTTTAAGTCTTCCTATTTATTTTTAATTGAATTCTATACTCTATCTTATTCGTATGGTATTCATGTGGACTACCCTCTTATAGAGACACTATCTTGTTTCTTTAATTTATTTTGAACTTTCCTGTTATTACCTACATTAGTTTTTTGCACTTAAAAATTATTATTTATACTTATAGTGTCAAAGAAAAAACAACGGTAACTGAGGTTCATTTTACGCATTCCCCAAGCTAACACAATTAATTAAGTCTCTTCTCTTCTTCTCTCTATAATAAATTATAAACTCACCTTTAACTTTTATATAACTTAACCTTAAATTTACAATAAAGAATAAAGATCCATTTTATACAAAAAATAATATTTCTTTAAATACTAAAAATTTAACTTTATTTCCAAAATAAAAATATTAAAATTTGTTAAACATATGTACCTATTAAAATTAAATCAATAACTTACCAGTTTCTGAAAATATGCCATTAGAACGGTTTCGGTTATTTGAACAATTGCGTTGGCATCTTTCCAAATACCAAATATGCCATACTCGCGATCATACTGTTGCCTTGATTTAACTGGCAAAATATTTTCGGTCGCTTTTATGGCCTTTTCTCCTATATTATGTTGAATTTCTTCCATTTTAAGTAATTATTTAAACAAAAAATGCAAACTGACTAACTGACAGAAATATCAAAGTCAAACTTAAATAATCACTGCAAGTCACTTGATAAATTTCTGTATAATTATTTTTGTTCATAAAAATCAATTTTTAGGTAAAACATAAAGCATTATATTCACCATCAGGCTGAAACCTAGCCCTCGGGTCAGAGACCCTCTGCCTACTATTTCCACCTTCCGGGCATTATCGTCCTTATAATGCCCTTGATACATAAATTAATAGCTATTAAAAATATACTTTGATTTTATTATTTGTACAACGGAATAAAACAAATTATTAAAGGAGAAAAATGGTTAACGCGTTATTTTTAACAATTTTTTTATTGATAAAATGTATGTCAGCTATTTTGTGTAACTTTTAAACTTGCTTCTTAAATAATGTGTCGGTTCAGTTTTAAAACCAATTATATTCAAACAATATATTTTCTTTTTAGTCCGTATTATTATACGCCTGCCTAGCAGCACTTTCAAGTAAAGGGATATTAGGATCAGTTCTACAACATGCTCCTCTCTTAGCTCCTGCACCTGTTATTGCTAGGGCTCCACTCGTAGATACCACGATAGATCCAAATCCAGCCTATTCATTCGCTTACGATGTCCAAGATACTTTAACCGGAGATTCTAAAGGACATGTGGAAAGTAGAGCAAATGGAATTGTTAAAGGGCAATACTCAGTTGCTGACCCTGATGGTACAAGAAGAATAGTAGATTATTACGCTGATCCTGTTCATGGATTCAACGCTGTTGTTCGTCGAGTTCCTTTGGGTGTTGCTGTTGCACCTGTAGCCGCTAAAGTTGTTGCACCAGTTGCTCCGGCTGCACCAGTATTTCCAGTAGCTAAAGCTTTACCTCCCTTTCCAGCACCACTGGCTGCTGCTCCTGTAGCTCCTTTACCTCCAGCTCCTTTTTTAACACGTGCTGCTGTGTATCCTGCTCCTGCTCCAGTTTATCCCGCCCCAGCTCCAGCTGCAGTATATCCTCCCCCAGCTCCAGCTGTACCAGGTCCTGCCTACTTACCGGCTGCTCCAGCTCATTTACATTCGCCTTATTTGGCTGCTCCACCCTTGCCTTCTGGTTTAAGAAGTTTCGTAACGCCTTACACGGCTGGACCAGCTCCTTTAGCCGTTGGAACAGGGGTGGCTGCGCCTTATTGGCCTGCGCCGGCCTTGTGGTAATATTTTGACTGATTAATATTGTTAAACTAGATTTTATTTGTTGTAGTCTGTAAGATTTTTTATATTGTAAATAAATATTCCTATATATTTTATTAATTTATGTTTATTATTTATCTTGAACTGGAATAAAAGCACCTTTAAACTTTTCATATTTTAAATTTAAATTGAGAAGTACTGCGCACGCAAGTTGAATTATTCACATTTAATATACCTATTTATTATTTGTCAACTAGTTAATAATGGCCCATGTTTAAAATAAGTGTAAGTGTTCTCAACAATATTTTAACAAGGCGTCCCCCCAAAGCTGTAATGTGGAAGCCTGCTGAGCTAATGTATTGATAATCGTAGTAATAAAACTCAAAGTCTATCCACAACGTTTAATAGTGAGGTTCAATAGTAAGTGCAACATGTTTCGGTCTTTAGACCATCATCAGGCTATAAAGAAAAACAATGGTATCAGGAGAATCCAAAAATAGTTATAGTTATTAAAAGAGCGAATGGTGTCGGTTGTCCGATTACATCAATGATTAAAGTTAAAACATTTTAAATATGACAAATAATTACAAGTAGAAAAATACAAATTTAAAGTAAAAAGTTAAATACATGAATTGCAAAAACTTATACTATGGCAAAACAGCAAGTTAATTATGTTACACAATCATTATAAACTCACCTTTATGTGCAGAACGTAGGAATTGTAAATAATTTAAATTTAAAAACTTAAACATCCATACATAAGTGAAGAATAATGGATGAATAAGAAAGTTAATATATAAAAAAGAAGAGGAAAAGGAACTTTAGAAGTTATTTAGATAGAGAATGATGGTTGTGTTGGTTTTGGTTAGATTAAAGTGGATAGAAATGTGGGACCATATTCGTACTAAGAAAATTGTATACACGAAAATTCAATTAACAAGTTTTACATTATTAAAAGAAACAAGAAGAAAAGAACATAAGTGGAGGTATAAAGAAATGATTTTAAAAAACAATCAAAAAAAGGAGAGATCCATGAAAGAGGTTCGATCTCCTTATAATCAAGAAGACAGGTCGATCCCAAACCGTGAGTAAAGGTTCTTGTTAGTCTTCTCAATCTAAGCAGCAATGCTATGTAAATTAAGATGAACAGCATAAGGTACATTTCAAAAATTGCCGAACCGGAAAAGTTTACCAGCACCAACGCACTTGAAGAACCTTATAACGTATGAAGGGCAGTTACAGTTAAAGAAAGCATAAAGCGGAAATGGTTTAGTGCCAACCTACATCCGAAAGGGTTACCAACTAAATAACTAGTCAAGAAGGAACTTGGATGTAGAGGGTAATTAAAAGGAATGAATATAAGAATTGAGTTCCATATAACAATTTCAAAAATCAAAATCAAAACAAAGACCCACTATCTACACATATCGATGAAAATAGTTACAAACATCAGTAAAGAGTAAGAAGTCCTGAAACAAAATTTGTGTTAAGACTAGAAAAGAAGAAGATCTGAAATCAAGTCGAAAATATAAACTTAACCTAATTACATGTATAAATAAACAGTTGTTAAAAGTTTAAATTTAGAAATAAATAATTTTCATTAGGTTGAATTTGTTCGTTCAAACAATTGAGAGTACTATTATTTGTAGCAGATTTAATTTCCAAAAACTCAAGCAAATTCAATCTAATTCCCTTATTACAAACATGGATTAATTCAACATTATCGACATCAAAAGTGATTGTATTCTAAGATGTGATTAGCGAAAGAGGAAGGTGAGTTCTTAACTTCTAAAACCGAATATTTTTTAACAAAATTCATATGTTCCAGAATACGGGATTCAAGTCTCCTCCCACATTGACCAACATATACTGCATTACAATTTGAGCATGAAAGTTTATAAACACCTGGTTTATGTAACAGTGGAATGGTATCTTTAGTATTGATTAATTTAGCAAGGGTATTATTGGTTTTGAAAGCTATGTTGATATTGAATCTGTAAAAATATTTTTGATCTTATAAGACAGTAAACCTGTAAATAGTAAAGAGCCTAAAAACAACTTCTGTGTAGTATTATTATGATTATCTTTAGTAGTTATATGGAAGGAAAGTCTAAACCTGCAAAAGTACTTGGAATATACTTTGTGGATTAAGTCTAAAGGGTAATGATTATTGACTGCCAGTTGTTTAATAATGCCTATCTCTTTCTCAAAAGAATGATCAGATAAGGGGAGTGAAAAGCATCTATAGAATAGAGAGTTAAAAGCAGCAAGCTTATGCGACATAGGATGACAAGAGTTGTAATCTATGAGACAGTCAGTAGTTGTGGGTTTCCTAAAAATGTCCAAACTGAAAGTGTTCAGAATAGGGTCTTTAGTTATCAGTAAATCCAAAAATGGTAATTGATTGTTAACTTCCATCTCTAAGGTGAACTTAATATTAGGGTGTAAAGAATTAATATAAAGAAGAAAATTCTCAATATCTGATATAGTACCATCAAATAAAACAAAACAGCCATCTTTTTTATTTTTTTTTTTTTTTTTTTTTTTTTTTTGTTTGTTTTATTTGATGGTACTATATCAGATATTGATAATTTTCTTCTTTATATTAATTCTTTACACCCTAATATTAAGTTCACCTTAGAGATGGAAGTTAACAATCAATTACCATTTTTGGATTTACTGATAACTAAAGACCCTATTCTGAACACTTTCAGTTTGGACATTTTTAGGAAACCCACAACTACTGACTGTCTCATAGATTACAACTCTTGTCATCCTATGTCGCATAAGCTTGCTGCTTTTAACTCTCTATTCTATAGATGCTTTTCACTCCCCTTATCTGATCATTCTTTTGAGAAAGAGATAGGCATTATTAAACAACTGGCAGTCAATAATCATTACCCTTTAGACTTAATCCACAAAGTATATTCCAAGTACTTTTGCAGGTTTAGACTTTCCTTCCATATAACTACTAAAGATAATCATAATAATACTACACAGAAGTTGTTTTTAGGCTCTTTACTATTTACAGGTTTACTGTCTTATAAGATCAAAAATATTTTTTACAGATTCAATATCAACATAGCTTTCAAAACCAATAATACCCTTGCTAAATTAATCAATACTAAAGATACCATTCCACTGTTACATAAACCAGGTGTTTATAAACTTTCATGCTCAAATTGTAATGCAGTATATGTTGGTCAATGTGGGAGGAGACTTGAATCCCGTATTCTGGAACATATGAATTTTGTTAAAAAATATTCGGTTTTAGAAGTTAAGAACTCACCTTCCTCTTTCGCTAATCACATCTTAGAATACAATCACTTTTTTGATGTCGATAATGTTGAATTAATCCATGTTTGTAATAAGGGAATTAGATTGAATTTGCTTGAGTTTTTGGAAATTAAATCTGCTACAAATAATAGTACTCTCAATTGTTTGAACGAACAAATTCAACCTAATGAAAATTATTTATTTCTAAATTTAAACTTTTAACAACTGTTTATTTATACATGTAATTAGGTTAAGTTTATATTTTCGACTTGATTTCAGATCTTCTTCTTTTCTAGTCTTAACACAAATTTTGTTTCAGGACTTCTTACTCTTTACTGATGTTTGTAACTATTTTCATCGATATGTGTAGATAGTGGGTCTTTGTTTTGATTTTGATTTTTGAAATTGTTATATGGAACTCAATTCTTATATTCATTCCTTTTAATTACCCTCTACATCCAAGTTCCTTCTTGACTAGTTATTTAGTTGGTAACCCTTTCGGATGTAGGTTGGCACTAAACCATTTCCGCTTTATGCTTTCTTTAACTGTAACTGCCCTTCATACGTTATAAGGTTCTTCAAGTGCGTTGGTGCTGGTAAACTTTTCCGGTTCGGCAATTTTTGAAATGTACCTTATGCTGTTCATCTTAATTTACATAGCATTGCTGCTTAGATTGAGAAGACTAACAAGAACCTTTACTCACGGTTTGGGATCGACCTGTCTTCTTGATTATAAGGAGATCGAACCTCTTTCATGGATCTCTCCTTTTTTTGATTGTTTTTTACAATCATTTCTTTATACCTCCACTTATGTTCTTTTCTTCTTGTTTCTTTTAATAATGTAAAACTTGTTAATTGAATTTTCGTGTATACAATTTTCTTAGTACGAATATGGTCCCACATTTCTATCCACTTTAATCTAACCAAAACCAACACAACCATCATTCTCTATCTAAATAACTTCTAAAGTTCCTTTTCCTCTTCTTTTTTATATATTAACTTTCTTATTCATCCATTATTCTTCACTTATGTATGGATGTTTAAGTTTTTAAATTTAAATTATTTACAATTCCTACGTTCTGCACATAAAGGTGAGTTTATAATGATTGTGTAACATAATTAACTTGCTGTTTTGCCATAGTATAAGTTTTTGCAATTCATGTATTTAACTTTTTACTTTAAATTTGTATTTTTCTACTTGTAATTATTTGTCATATTTAAAATGTTTTAACTTTAATCATTGATGTAATCGGACAACCGACACCATTCGCTCTTTTAATAACTATAACTATTTTTGGATTCTCCTGATACCATTGTTTTTCTTTATAGCCTGATGATGGTCTAAAGACCGAAACATGTTGCACTTACTATTGAACCTCACTATTAAACGTTGTGGATAGACTTTGAGTTTTATTACTACGATTATCTACATCATCCACATTTGAGAGATGGATTTCCTTTTCAATTTAATGTATTGATGCCAATTTTTAAAGACACACATGGTTTTCTGACGGTTACATCACCATTACAGTAGTTAAATCAACCGACAAGCAAATCGATTTTTTGGGTTTGAACGTGCTGATGCCTTTGCAGAAAAGCTTCTCCACAACGCTCGGGTAACCATTTGGGTTGCTCCGTCTAGTCATAGGATAATTGGTTCTTATTTTGTTGTTGAAGACGAAAATTAGCAGAGGTACAGACATAATTATATAACACCTTTTTTCAGAGATTTAAGAAATGCTTCATAAATTTGCTCCGTGAACATTTTGGTAACAGAATAATTTCTCATTGGTATTCCTTATCCCTTTTTTTGATAAATTCTTTAAGCTGTACAGTAATTCGTCGCTTTCAGCTTTGAGCTTTTCTTGGTACACTGTCAAAAACCTCTATTATCAAAGACCTTTCCATTCGCAAAAATGTATTTAGAGGTTCCTCTTCCTTCTTCCGGAATCTTCACAAAGGGTACACAATTGTTGTAACCACGAGTTTTCTTGTATTCTGTCTTTTATTGATTTTTATTTTATTTTTATAAAAATAAAGAGAGATACTACTATTAACGAACATCTCAAGTCTGTAAAGCTTCTTATGCTGAATTTGCTGATTGGACCAGGGCAACATATGGTTAACATGGTTATCATAAAGCGCAGTGTCTTTTACTTTGGGAAGTCGGATGTGAAGAGTGAATACAGCATTGGTGAAAGGACGGTACAGCTCTGTTGTGGAGTTATTAATTTAAATGTTAAAATACCTGTCCAACCTGTGTCGAATTACTTCCTTATATTTAAAGTTAGTATAATCAAGGGTCTCCTCAGTTGACAACCAGATTTGTTGTAATGAACTACACGTACTAGTTGAGCTGTGCCCTTCACGACACCCATATTGCTATATTCTCTAATAAAGAGATCAGTCAAAAATGTTAACCAAGTTCTTACCTTGTATTGGTTTTCAGGCCTCTTGGGTAGTAACCTGTCTCGAGAATATAATTAATGAATTTAACAAGGATGTATTAATAACTTTGGGTGGTAGGTTTTTTAATAGAATTTTCGGAAACTTGTTATTACCCGGAGCAGTTTTAATAAGGGATTGAATTGTTTTGTAAACTTAAGATTGTTAATTAATTCCGGTATAGTTTTGTATGTTTGTAGAAGCTCTAAGGGATGTGATTTTTTTTATGTAAGAATTATCTTTAGGCAGGTAGTTTTGGAGGATGTTTTAAAATTATTCTTTAAACGTTTCTGTTATTGCCTTTTGGTCTGTGATTGTTTGGTTGTTATTAAAGAATTTTTTAATAGCATTCCATTTGTTTGTGAATTTCTTAACCGTTTTCCAAACGTTGTACGTGAAGCTATTTTAAAACTCCTCAATGTTAAAAAATCTTTTCCAAATTATTCAAGGGTTAAATTAACGAACTTAGTAGAAATTTGCATCTCGATTGCTACGCTGGCATTCTTAATAGTAAAGGCAAGATTTTGTTTTTTTAGCACTAATGAATAAATATTTACGCCGTTCCTTAATAAAACTCAATGCAATGACATAAAAAAAAATATTGATAGCTTTAGACCAACAATTTTAAAAACTCGAAATCATTCAGACCCACTTGATTCCCTATTTACAACAACAAGCTCTTTACCTCCAGCTCACATGTAACTCGAGAAATACTACTAACAGAATAAGATATTTTTTTCACTACTAGCCTATAAACCTAATGTTATTGACTTTTACTGAGGTAGTAAATTTGTTCATTTTTAAACATGTAGAAAAATACAGGGACTACTTGATAAGTACTCAATATCAATCCATTTGACAGAATGTGGGGTTAACTGATGCAAAAACAAAAAGAAAATATATTTTTCATTACTCATTTAATACTTATTCAAAAATGAAAATCAATGACTTATTCATGTATTTTCCTAGTGATTTTAACAACCCCATACTTATTATCAAATTAAAGCACAAATTCTTGGATATGTTATTGATTGCCTTGTCACTGTCATGTAATGTAAAACGGAAGTGATTGCTTACCCTTCCAAAATTTTGATTATTATATAAAAAAAATTGCAAGTAGTGAAAAAAAACTTTATGAGCCAAGGTTAAAAAGTGTATTGTCTCGGATCCATCTTGGCGCATATTTAATATTATTATTAATAAAATAAAAGTCACAAAGCTTCCCTGTCCAGGTAGTAATTTCATTATAAAATTAATTTAGTACGAGCTGTTAGTTTATTTGTTTGCTACTTGTTTTTTTTACTTAATTGTATTATACAAAACATTTATTATACATTTCGATGTCTTTGTCTTTATGTATCAGATATAAAAGAACAATTAACCTGTCTTTTGATATGGTTTGGATTATTCATAAAATTAAAACATTATAATTAAAAAGGGTAAAAACCACAAAATAAAAACATATGTTAGGTTTCAAAATATGCAAATGTGTAAATTCGATTTTTCTTAATAAGATGAAAGGGGATTGATATGTTTTCCAGCTAAAAAAAATAAAAATTAAATGAAAAGTTTGTGAATTAAAGAAGTCAAAGAATAAAAACAAAATTATTTAATAAGTAAAAGTTTTATTTAATTGATAAATTAAAAAAAGTACATAATAGTAGTTGCTGGTTAGTCGTTTAAAGAATAAAATTTCCTGGTATTGAATAGTAATAAAACAACTGAGGATAAGGGATTTTCATTGATAGTTTTTTACTTAGTTTGAAATAAGTTATTCGTATAAAAAATTCAAACAAATTTTCTTTTTGGAAACCATATATTCCCTTTAATAATTTAAAAAATAATGATTAAAGAAAATATTATCGATTTTTGGACTAATCACCGGTATCAATAAAATTTTTACTTATAGATTATAAATAAAAAATACACTTTTCTTAAAATTTTTGACTTTACTGTAACAAACTTTACTCACAAGGAGTACCTGGCCATATTTCAAAAGCCAAACGTCAGTTAAGTTACGCATTTTAAGAATCCGTTTGCTTCCGTATATAAAACGGATCCGTGTAGTTAAATAATGAAAGCCTGTTATTGAAACAATGTGCATTGTAAACGAACGGATCCGAAATGAAATCGGTACCGATCGATTCACCACCCGATTTTAATAAACGTGTTTCATTAAAATTCGGACCGCATAGTGTGACAACCCGTTTCGTAGCACGTGGTTTTGAAAATACGGTACGTTAAAATTTTACTATCTTACTTTAACCAATTTAAATAAAAATGTGTAGTGGGAATGGAACAAAGAAAACGTACACGCGCAATGTTTTCATTCTTTAAGATGAAGAAACTTTGGTCCAAAAATTGCCTCTCTTCTTCATCCTCCTCCATTATTAAATTTAATAATAAAGTCAGTAACATCCATTTTGATGCACAAAACACGAAACCAATATTGTTTCTACTATCCGAAGGAGAGTTGGGATGCGTTTGACAAACTGATTCATCACAGTCCATACATTGCACTCTGTCCGTTTTCAACGGAACCGTTTAAAAAGCGGGTCCTTTTTAAAAACGAATCCGTTTTGTTAACGGGTTCTTAAAATGCTTAGCTTAAGAGTGTTGTTTCTGCAAAATGTGTTGCCTTACAATCTACTTACTTGGTTAGCCATATAACCTTATAATTTTATGTATATGTGAACCAGCTTTGTGTTTGTGATGTGACGAATATAAGTAGACGCAGTTGCCACGTCAAAAATTTATTTCACTAATTTCATTAAATGTCAAAAATGTTATTTGATATAATAGTTTTTTTTTAATAATTCTTCTGTATAATTTAATTTAAATAAATTTTAAATTATTTGGCTTTAAAATAAATTCTTAAACATTATTTAATAGTTGTCGACATACCTATACTTAGGTTGTAAATAAGTCTTATTTTGCGTTGATTTAATTTCACCAAATAAATTTTATTTCATTAAATAAAAAATGGACATAACATTATTATAGTAGATAGAAATAATTAGGTTTATTCTTTTAAAAACAGATTTGGATCTTTCATAATAATTTTTGGTTAATCTTATAATATTTTTATAATTTTTTTTACTTATAATCGATTTTTTTTCTTTTCTTTCTTTTCTCTAACAGAACCTCAAATAAGGCTGATGTAAATTTTGATTTTCATTTTATTTAAATATTAAAAAAAATGTATTTAAGCTAGCCGAAAATCTTTCCTAAACCATTTTTTTTATTCACTATTTAATTAATTAGTATTTCTCTCATATATATTGTAATGGATCATTATTACTAATAAAAACAAAGCTTACCTTTTTAAGCATCCATCATAGCCATTACACTAATGGATTAATTAAAAAAAGGATATGCATATTGAAATACACTTTTCTTCTTAAACCATGTAATTACCCAAAAATAAGTATTGTCTTGAGTACAGTATAAACTTGATTATATCATAAATTTGGTCATAATATCACAGTAAAAGCCACAAAATAAACAATATTCTCTGGTCACAACAGGTTTCCATTTGGACTTAGTAGATACATCTTGTTAGAAAATGAGATGAATCTTCTGACCTAAAAATAATATACTTAGTATGAATTTGTATAAACAAACAGTATCTCTACAGTTACACTAAAACAAAGTAGTATAACTTACATATCTGATGATAATAAACAAACATTATGAGATAAAAGCCAATATAGGGTAGGTAGTCATATTGGAAAGTCAACATGTAAAAATAAATAATGCACATTAGTAAATGAACAAAATAGAATTAAAATTACTTACCTCAATAATTTACAAAAAAAGGATATCTTAATAAGTTTAATTGAATCTGCAGTTACTTTTTCTTTAGTACATCTTAAATTTTCAATATTATACTTTTTAATTACAAACATTCAAATAAATAAAGAATGTATTTGACATCTTATCTTGTATAGGATCCATATTTAATTATTGTATCACAATCAAAATTTTCCAATCCATAATGAATGCATTTTCACATAACAATTCACTTTTCACCTAGTTCTTTTTTAAAATTCTCAGTTTAATCTGAAACAATAAAAAGAAAATAAAAATCAAAAGTATTAATGGTTTCCACATGTTTAAGAAATCAACATGTAATTTTAGTTAGTAAAGTATTTAAATTAATATTATAAAAAGGAAGTACTTACAAAATCATTAAAAGACAAATTATAGTCTTCGATATTGTACAAACAAATATACCAATAGATTGTGAGTACCTAAAAAAAAGACACAAGATTAATTATAAACATGTAGCAGGTGTGGTGAAATACATTAAACTAATTCCCATATCAATAGTGTTGGACATAATCACATAAACTTTTGATTGAACATTTTAAGAGTACATAGTGAAATAGATATTGAAAAACTTAGTTTATAAACATTAACAAATGACAATTTATGTAACAAAAAGTATGTAGGATAATTGAGGAAGTTGTTTATATAAATTTTAAAATGTTAACCTTTGATAACACAGAAAATATCAGCTTATATAAGGTATAAGTAATACAAATAACAAAATCTTTTAAAAGTTTAAATTGTAGTTGTTAGAGTTTAAAATAGTAAGTTATCAGTTAAAATAGAACTAGTTAAGTGGATTTAGAATAATTTTAAATATAATAGCTAGTGTGAATTGAAAATTTGAAAGTCTAAAATAAGTTGACAGCTCAAGGAAGTTGTGTATTTTGAATCTAAAATTTCCTAGGAAAAAGTACTTAGAAAATTATACAAACAGAATTTAAGCAAATATAAGGATGAGATCTATCTGTACATTATCAAAGGTACTATCAGAATTGTAAATTTATTACCTGGATTTTCGGAAATGTAGGTTATTTTTTTTCTGAAATTCGAACAGTTGAAATCCGATGACGTCATTTTTTGTCATTTTCCAAGAAGCTATAAAAGGCCGGAAAATCCATGATTCAACTCTCTTATGATCCTGGTAGCAGAGCAATTAACATCGTATGTATTAATTGATTATCAACTAGAAGAAATTTTTTTAATTAATTAAAAGCTGTTTATGGTAAAGTAATACATGTAATATTAAAAATACATACAGAAAAGTAATCAACTATTATTAAATTACTTACCAAAGTAATAAATTGTACAAAACAAATACGGATTCCATAGAATTTTAAAGATTAAATTCGAGCAACGTTTCCAAAACGGGACCATAGTAGCCATCTTGTCAATTTGGGTACGCTGTTCCATTTCCGAGAGTAAACGAAGTAGAAGCCGATCTCAGTGTTTGTTACGTTGCGCATGACAAGGACAATATTTGAAAAACTCTGTGATACAAGGTACGTCCGATAATTAAGGATTTGTATTTTTGTTTTTAATTTGTTGTAATTGTAAATTAATATTTTTGTATATCATCTCCATTTTTTCATATCCGGATATTCGTTATTTATTTGTACTAAACGTGTGAAAACCAATTAATAATTTTTTTTTTGTAACGTTTCTTTGAAATACTTGACATTAAATTTATTGGGTATTAGTTATTAAATAATATTTAATTTGAATCCTACCCAAGATGAGAGTCAGACTTTAAATTTCAACTTTAAAATTAAGTAAACTGAGCTAGTTTGAAATTCTGATAAGGCGCCCAATCATAGAAGTACAAAGAAAAAGTAAACTTTATATAAAATTAAATAATATTCAATCATTAAAATCAATTAAAATATTTGATAAAATCAATAAAACAAACAAAAAATTTTAATTATAATAATCAAACAAATAAAAACATATCTAAATAATAAAACTACGTTAGCTGTTAAGAAAAATAAACTATATCCAAATATTTAAATCATTAGCATAAATTTAAATCATTATAAATTGTCGCAAACAACGTGGGGCTCGCAAAAATTGTATTTTCATAAATAAAATAAATTAAATAATAACTTATAAATTTAAAAATTAAACAACAACAACATGGCGGATAAGAAAATGGTTCTTAGAGATGGAAAGCAGTTAGGAGAAGCAAAAGAAGGAGAAGTAATGGATCAGAGAGATAAAGCTGAGATGGAAACACCAGTTTATGAAGAAAGGAACAGAGGTGCTGGAGATTTTGTATCAGAGCAAGGACAAGAAAAAGAAGGAAAGCTAGAGGAACAAAAAGAAACAGAAAAAGAAAAGGAACAACAACAAGAACTAAGACAACAAAAGGTACAGGAAATCAAGAGGTCAGAAAGAAATGATGGACAAGATGACATAATGAAGCTTTTAATGCAAATGAATGAAAATTTCAATAAAATGGATAGAAAATTAGATACAACCAAAGAAGAAATGAAGAAAGACTTAAAAACAAACAAAGAAGAAATGAATGAAAAATTAGAGAAATTGGACAAGAATTTAAATGAAAACAAAGAAGAAATTAAAAAGGAAATGAAACAAGAGCTAAAGAATATGGAAAAAAAAATAGATGAAGGAAGAAAGGAAAGCTTAAATGAAATTAAAAAAATTCGAGAAGAATTAAAAGTGACTAAACAAAAAATTGATGACACAAAGGAAGAAATCAGAAATGAAATGATAGGAAGAATAATGGAGGTGGAAAATAGACAAGACACACAAATAGAAAATCTGAAGAAGAAAGAAAATGAATTAGGATTAGAAGTGAAAGAAAACAAAAAGAAAATTAAAGCAAACAATGATAAGATCACTAAAATAGAAAATGAAATAACAAAAACAAGCAGAAACATACAAGTAGTGGAAGAAATAATAAAAAAAGAAATCGAAGATTTAAAAGTTCATGGAGAAAACCAAGAAGAAAACTTAAAAATATTAAAAGGAAAAGTAAGAAAAGAATATAAAGAAGTTATAAAACAAAGAAGAAAAGGTAATACACTGGTATATGGAAACAAGGTACAAGATTTCAGAATAAAAATGTACAATCATAATAATAATACACATTCTAACAATTTAACAAGTATATTTACAAATGAATTGAACAATATTAAAAGTGTCATAGATCCTAGGGTAGTTGCAAGAAGTATGTTGATAGGACATCCTTTTTCAGCAGTCTACAACAAAAAAGAAATTATTAATAAAGTTTATAATTTAGAACAACAATCTAGCAAAGAATTTTGGGGGGATGTTAAACAAATAAATTATCAAAAGAAGGTACACTTAAGAGAATTTGATTATAATAGGGGGAGAAATTTCAAAAAAAAGAAAAAAATTTAAAAACACAAAAAGTAGGGTTAGTTATAGATTAATTTAGAGATACATTAAGACACATAAAATAAAAATAAACATGTTGAATAAAAAAATTTTTTTTTTAGTATTACATAGAAGTATAGGTCATATTTTTTTTTGCATAGAGATAGAATTGCATAGTAATTAAACATATTGAAAAGTACATTATGACACACATTTCACATCTCAAACTTATGTGTATAATATTTTTAGATATTAAGATTAAACAAATAGAATAGGACTAATAACACTTAATTGTTTTTTGAGATAGGTATATAGTGATTAGATGAAGTTAAGTCAAGTTAAAGAATAACAATTATAGTATAGATAGTGATTTATCGAATGGAAATTGGTAGATAAACAAAAGTAAATTTAAAATGACAGTCTAGATAAATTAAACTTCAGATTAAGGCAATAAAAGATGGAAATAGAATTAAGAAGTGTTTTGAAAACAATTTCCTATAATAAGGAACTTGTCGATAGAGAAACATAAGTAAAAATTTCAAATTAATTAAATTTTAAAAATTATTAGTGTAAAATAATTTATTAAAATTAAATTGGGGGAAATTGTAATGGATCATTATTACTAATAAAAACAAAGCTTACCTTTTTAAGCATCCATCATAGCCATTACACTAATGGATTAATTAAAAAAGGATATGCATATTGAAATACACTTTTCTTCTTAAACCATGTAATTACCCAAAAATAAGTATTGTCTTGAGTACAGTATAAACTTGATTATATCATAAATTTGGTCATAATATCACAGTAAAAGCCACAAAATAAACAATATTCTCTGGTCACAACAGGTTTCCATTTGGACTTAGTAGATACATCTTGTTAGAAAATGAGATGAATCTTCTGACCTAAAAATAATATACTTAGTATGAATTTGTATAAACAAACAGTATCTCTACAGTTACACTAAAACAAAGTAGTATAACTTACATATCTGATGATAATAAACAAACATTATGAGATAAAAGCCAATATAGGGTAGGTAGTCATATTGGAAAGTCAACATGTAAAAATAAATAATGCACATTAGTAAATGAACAAAATAGAATTAAAATTACTTACCTCAATAATTTACAAAAAAAGGATATCTTAATAAGTTTAATTGAATCTGCAGTTACTTTTTCTTTAGTACATCTTAAATTTTCAATATTATACTTTTTAATTACAAACATTCAAATAAATAAAGAATGTATTTGACATCTTATCTTGTATAGGATCCATATTTAATTATTGTATCACAATCAAAATTTTCCAATCCATAATGAATGCATTTTCACATAACAATTCACTTTTTCACCTAGTTCTTTTTCAAAATTCTCAGTTTAATCTGAAACAATAAAAAGAAAATAAAAATCAAAAGTATTAATGGTTTCCACATGTTTAAGAAATCAACATGTAATTTTAGTTAGTAAAGTATTTAAATTAATATTATAAAAAGGAAGTACTTACAAAATCATTAAAAGACAAATTATAGTCTTCGATATTGTACAAACAAATATACCAATAGATTGTGAGTACCTAAAAAAAAACACAAGATTAATTATAAACATGTAGCAGGTGTGGTGAAATACATTAAACTAATTCCCATATCAATAGTGTTGGACATAATCACATAAAATTTTGATTGAACATTTTAAGAGTACATAGTGAAATAGATATTGAAAAACTTAGTTTATAAACATTAACAAATGACAATTTATGTAACAAAAAGTATGTAGGATAATTGAGGAAGTTGTTTATATAAATTTTAAAATGTTAACCTTTGATAACACAGAAAATATCAGCTTATATAAGGTATAAGTAATACAAATAACAAAATCTTTTAAAAGTTTAAATTGTAGTTGTTAGAGTTTAAAATATTAAGTTATCAGTTAAAATAGAACTAGTTAAGTGGATTTAGAATAATTTTAAATATAATAGCTAGTGTGAATTGAAAATTTGAAAGTCTAAAATAAGTTGACAGCTCAAGGAAGTTGTGTATTTTGAATCTAAAATTTCCTAGGAAAAAGTACTTAGAAAATTATACAAACAGAATTTAAGCAAATATAAGGATGAGATCTATCTGTACATTATCAAAGGTACTATCAGAATTGTAAATTTATTACCTGGATTTTCGGAAATGTAGGTTATTTTTTTCTGAAATTCGAACAGTTGAAATCCGATGACGTCATTTTTTGTCATTTTCCAAGAAGCTATAAAAGGCCGGAAAATCCATGATTCAACTCTCTTATGATCCTGGTAGCAGAGCAATTAACATCGTATGTATTAATTGATTATCAACTAGAAGAAATTTTTTTAATTAATTAAAAGCTGTTTATGGTAAAGTAATACATGTAATATTAAAAATACATACAGAAAAGTAATCAACTATTATTAAATTACTTACCAAAGTAATAAATTGTACAAAACAAATACGGATTCCATAGAATTTTAAAGATTAAATTCGAGCAACGTTTCCAAAACGGGACCATAGTAGCCATCTTGTCAATTTGGGTACGCTGTTCCATTTCCGAGAGTAAACGAAGTAGAAGCCGATCTCAGTGTTTGTTACGTTGCGCATGACAAGGACAATATTTGAAAAACTCTGTGATACAAGGTACGTCCGATAATTAAGGATTTGTATTTTTGTTTTTAATTTGTTGTAATTGTAAATTAATATTTTTGTATATCATCTCCATTTTTTCATATCCGGATATTCGTTATTTATTTGTACTAAACGTGTGAAAACCAATTAATAATTTTTTTTTTTTTGTAACGTTTCTTTGAAATACTTGACATTAAATTTATTGGGTATTAGTTATTAAATAATATTTAATTTGAATCCTACCCAAGATGAGAGTCAGACTTTAAATTTCAACTTTAAAATTAAGTAAACTGAGCTAGTTTGAAATTCTGATAAGGCGCCCAATCATAGAAGTACAAAGAAAAAGTAAACTTTATATAAAATTAAATAATATTCAATCATTAAAATCAATTAAAATATTTGATAAAATCAATAAAACAAACAAAAAATTTTAATTATAATAATCAAACAAATAAAAACATATCTAAATAATAAAACTACGTTAGCTGTTAAGAAAAATAAACTATATCCAAATATTTAAATCATTAGCATAAATTTAAATCATTATAAATTGTCGCAAACAACGTGGGGCTCGCAAAAATTGTATTTTCATAAATAAAATAAATTAAATAATAACTTATAAATTTAAAAATTAAACAACAACAACATGGCGGATAAGAAAATGGTTCTTAGAGATGGAAAGCAGTTAGGAGAAGCAAAAGAAGGAGAAGTAATGGATCAGAGAGATAAAGCTGAGATGGAAACACCAGTTTATGAAGAAAGGAACAGAGGTGCTGGAGATTTTGTATCAGAGCAAGGACAAGAAAAAGAAGGAAAGCTAGAGGAACAAAAAGAAACAGAAAAAGAAAAGGAACAACAACAAGAACTAAGACAACAAAAGGTACAGGAAATCAAGAGGTCAGAAAGAAATGATGGACAAGATGACATAATGAAGCTTTTAATGCAAATGAATGAAAATTTCAATAAAATGGATAGAAAATTAGATACAACCAAAGAAGAAATGAAGAAAGACTTAAAAACAAACAAAGAAGAAATGAATGAAAAATTAGAGAAATTGGACAAGAATTTAAATGAAAACAAAGAAGAAATTAAAAAGGAAATGAAACAAGAGCTAAAGAATATGAAAAAAAAAATAGATGAAGGAAGAAAGGAAAGCTTAAATGAAATTAAAAAATTTCGAGAAGAATTAAAAGTGACTAAACAAAAAATTGATGACACAAAGGAAGAAATCAGAAATGAAATGATAGGAAGAATAATGGAGGTGGAAAATAGACAAGACACACAAATAGAAAATCTGAAGAAGAAAGAAAATGAATTAGGATTAGAAGTGAAAGAAAACAAAAAGAAAATTAAAGCAAACAATGATAAGATCACTAAAATAGAAAATGAAATAACAAAAACAAGCAGAAACATACAAGTAGTGGAAGAAATAATAAAAAAAGAAATCGAAGATTTAAAAGTTCATGGAGAAAACCAAGAAGAAAACTTAAAAATATTAAAAGGAAAAGTAAGAAAAGAATATAAAGAAGTTATAAAACAAAGAAGAAAAGGTAATACACTGGTATATGGAAACAAGGTACAAGATTTCAGAATAAAAATGTACAATCATAATAATAATACACATTCTAACAATTTAACAAGTATATTTACAAATGAATTGAACAATATTAAAAGTGTCATAGATCCTAGGGTAGTTGCAAGAAGTATGTTGATAGGACATCCTTTTTCAGCAGTCTACAACAAAAAAGAAATTATTAATAAAGTTTATAATTTAGAACAACAATCTAGCAAAGAATTTTGGGGGGATGTTAAACAAATAAATTATCAAAAGAAGGTACACTTAAGAGAATTTGATTATAATAGGGGGAGAAATGTCAAAAAAAGAAAAAAATTTAAAAACACAAAAAGTAGGGTTAGTTATAGATTAATTTAGAGATACATTAAGACACATAAAATAAAAATAAACATGTTGAATAAAAAAAATTTTTTTTAGTATTACATAGAAGTATAGGTCATATTTTTTTTTGCATAGAGATAGAATTGCATAGTAATTAAACATATTGAAAAGTACATTATGACACACATTTCACATCTCAAACTTATGTGTATAATATTTTTAGATATTAAGATTAAACAAATAGAATAGGACTAATAACACTTAATTGTTTTTTGAGATAGGTATATAGTGATTAGATGAAGTTAAGTCAAGTTAAAGAATAACAATTATAGTATAGATAGTGATTTATCGAATGGAAATTGGTAGATAAACAAAAGTAAATTTAAAATGACAGTCTAGATAAATTAAACTTCAGATTAAGGCAATAAAAGATGGAAATAGAATTAAGAAGTGTTTTGAAAACAATTTCCTATAATAAGGAACTTGTCGATAGAGAAACATAAGTAAAAATTTCAAATTAATTAAATTTTAAAAATTATTAGTGTAAAATAATTTATTAAAATTAAATTGGGGGAAATTGTAATGGATCATTATTACTAATAAAAACAAAGCTTACCTTTTTAAGCATCCATCATAGCCATTACACTAATGGATTAATTAAAAAAAGGATATGCATATTGAAATACACTTTTCTTCTTAAACCATGTAATTACCCAAAAATAAGTATTGTCTTGAGTACAGTATAAACTTGATTATATCATAAATTTGGTCATAATATCACAGTAAAAGCCACAAAATAAACAATATTCTCTGGTCACAACAGGTTTCCATTTGGACTTAGTAGATACATCTTGTTAGAAAATGAGATGAATCTTCTGACCTAAAAATAATATACTTAGTATGAATTTGTATAAACAAACAGTATCTCTACAGTTACACTAAAACAAAGTAGTATAACTTACATATCTGATGATAATAAACAAACATTATGAGATAAAAGCCAATATAGGGTAGGTAGTCATATTGGAAAGTCAACATGTAAAAATAAATAATGCACATTAGTAAATGAACAAAATAGAATTAAAATTACTTACCTCAATAATTTACAAAAAAAAGGATATCTTAATAAGTTTAATTGAATCTGCAGTTACTTTTTCTTTAGTACATCTTAAATTTTCAATATTATACTTTTTAATTACAAACATTCAAATAAATAAAGAATGTATTTGACATCTTATCTTGTATAGGATCCATATTTAATTATTGTATCACAATCAAAATTTTCCAATCCATAATGAATGCATTTTCACATAACAATTCACTTTTCACCTAGTTCTTTTTCAAAATTCTCAGTTTAATCTGAAACAATAAAAAGAAAATAAAAATCAAAAGTATTAATGGTTTCCACATGTTTAAGAAATCAACATGTAATTTTAGTTAGTAAAGTATTTAAATTAATATTATAAAAAGGAAGTACTTACAAAATCATTAAAAGACAAATTATAGTCTTCGATATTGTACAAACAAATATACCAATAGATTGTGAGTACCTAAAAAAAGACACAAGATTAATTATAAACATGTAGCAGGTGTGGTGAAATACATTAAACTAATTCCCATATCAATAGTGTTGGACATAATCACATAAACTTTTGATTGAACATTTTAAGAGTACATAGTGAAATAGATATTGAAAAACTTAGTTTATAAACATTAACAAATGACAATTTATGTAACAAAAAGTATGTAGGATAATTGAGGAAGTTGTTTATATAAATTTTAAAATGTTAACCTTTGATAACACAGAAAATATCAGCTTATATAAGGTATAAGTAATACAAATAACAAAATCTTTTAAAAGTTTAAATTGTAGTTGTTAGAGTTTAAAATAGTAAGTTATCAGTTAAAAATAGAACTAGTTAAGTGGATTTAGAATAATTTTAAATATAATAGCTAGTGTGAATTGAAAATTTGAAAGTCTAAAATAAGTTGACAGCTCAAGGAAGTTGTGTATTTTGAATCTAAAATTTCCTAGGAAAAAGTACTTAGAAAATTATACAAACAGAATTTAAGCAAATATAAGGATGAGATCTATCTGTACATTATCAAAGGTACTATCAGAATTGTAAATTTATTACCTGGATTTTCGGAAATGTAGGTTATTTTTTTCTGAAATTCGAACAGTTGAAATCCGATGACGTCATTTTTTGTCATTTTCCAAGAAGCTATAAAAGGCCGGAAAATCCATGATTCAACTCTCTTATGATCCTGGTAGCAGAGCAATTAACATCGTATGTATTAATTGATTATCAACTAGAAGAAATTTTTTTTAATTAAAAGCTGTTTATGGTAAAGTAATACATGTAATATTAAAAATACATACAGAAAAGTAATCAACTATTATTAAATTACTTACCAAAGTAATAAATTGTACAAAACAAATACGGATTCCATAGAATTTTAAAGATTAAATTCGAGCAACGTTTCCAAAACGGGACCATAGTAGCCATCTTGTCAATTTGGGTACGCTGTTCCATTTCCGAGAGTAAACGAAGTAGAAGCCGATCTCAGTGTTTGTTACGTTGCGCATGACAAGGACAATATTTGAAAAACTCTGTGATACAAGGTACGTCCGATAATTAAGGATTTGTATTTTTGTTTTTAATTTGTTGTAATTGTAAATTAATATTTTTGTATATCATCTCCATTTTTTCATATCCGGATATTCGTTATTTATTTGTACTAAACGTGTGAAAACCAATTAATAATTTTTTTTTGTAACGTTTCTTTGAAATACTTGACATTAAATTTATTGGGTATTAGTTATTAAATAATATTTAATTTGAATCCTACCCAAGATGAGAGTCAGACTTTAAATTTCAACTTTAAAATTAAGTAAACTGAGCTAGTTTGAAATTCTGATAAGGCGCCCAATCATAGAAGTACAAAGAAAAAGTAAACTTTATATAAAATTAAATAATATTCAATCATTAAAATCAATTAAAATATTTGATAAAATCAATAAAACAAACAAAAAATTTTAATTATAATAATCAAACAAATAAAAACATATCTAAATAATAAAACTACGTTAGCTGTTAAGAAAAATAAACTATATCCAAATATTTAAATCATTAGCATAAATTTAAATCATTATAATATATATATATATATATATATATATATATTAAACCAGATATATTGGGGTGTACAGCAATTAGAAAAAGTAAACTCTCTTTATACTTTTTACCGAGCTTTCGGAAAATTTATTTCCATTATCCAGGTATGTATGTGAGAATATTAAATTTTGATTTTATAATGGTAAATATGTAAAAACTTAAAACTATTATTTAAAAAGAAAATTTTTTTACAACAAAAATTGTCAGAATGACACTTATGAAATTGTTTAGGCATTCGTTATTTTTTAATTAAGTCCTAGCTAGTTACTTATTTCTATCAAATTAAAATAAAAGAAGATATTTTTAGGTTAATTTTGAATTTCATAATGTCACTTTTTACAATGTTAAAATAATATGTCAATATAATTGTCAAAGTCAGAAAGTAATCAAAATAAAATCTCAAAAAAATTATTTTGGTTAACAGTAATTTATAAGATGTTTGATTATTTAAATTTTCTTTTTGTTTTTATGTTTATCTTTGGATAATAAATAATAATAAATGTCACTAAGATTTTTATGGTCACTTTTTTGTTAATAATATTTTCTTCTTGAGAAATAAAAGACATTTCTAAGAAGAGTCTCTTTAAAACAGGTTGTATATCTAAAATACTAACAGATACGAAATCCATGATATGATCATTTTAAAATACATGTTTGGTCAATTCACACCTTTCAGGGTGTAATCTGCAATCACTTTTATGTAAAGATAATCGACTGTTTAATTTTTGACTTGTATGGCCAATATACTTTTTTTCACAATTTTTACATGGAACACAATATACTAAATTTGATAATTCAAGAATTGGAGTTTTATCTTTTACTTTCGTGAAAAACTGATTTTATTGTAAAACACGTCTTATTTGCAATTTTAATATTCGTTAATGGTTTAAAAATTCTTTTAATTTTGGTGTTAGTTCTTTTATATATGGTAAAGATACATAATAATTTATAATTTCAGTTGTATTATTTATATAATTATTTACATTAGGATTTATTCTATCGATTACTGAAGAACTATTGAATAATATATTTTTATTAATTTATTGGGATAACCATTATTTAAAAATAATTGATGGAGTATTTTAAAATTATCTTCATAAAATATTGGATCTGAAATCTTGGTTATACGATTTTTCATTTGTTTAATTAAATTAATTTTCATAGAAAATTTATGATAAGACCAATAGTTCATTATTCTTCCTGAACTAATTGGTTTTTGATACCAATTAATAGATATAGTATTATCAATATTACGTATAAATTTAGTGTCTAAAAATGCTATACTTTGTTCTTTATCTTCTTTTTCGATAGTAAATTGTATGTGTGGATCGTAACTATTAAATATGAAAAGAATTTCTTCCAATCCATTTTTTGGTAACGCCAAGACAATGTCATCTCCATACTTTTTATAAATATTAAATTAAATGGTAAAACTGGTATCACTGTATCTAATAAGTTGTCCATAACATAACATGCTATAATTGGAGAAATAGCAGAGCCCATTGAGTACCGAAAATTTGTTTATATAATTGATTATCAAATGAAAAATAAGTATTTTCAAAAAGAAATTTAATTATTTCTTGAAAGTAGTTTTTAGGTATCGAACAATGTTGACTAATTTTATTCCAATTTTTATCAATAGCTCTTAAAGCAGAATCCAAATATACATTACTAAATAAAGAAATAACATCTAAACTACAAATAACATAATTTTCAGGTAATTGAAAATTATTAAATTTATTAAAAACATCAAAAGAATCCTTTATGTAATATTCTGTGTTGTAATCGTAAGCATTAGTTAATATTTCGGTAATATATGTGTTTAATAAATTTGTTGGAGTATTTATAGAAGCTACTATAGGTCTTAATGATAACGTAGGTTTATGTATTTTGGGAAGACCATAAAATTTTGCAGGAATACCGTTGTAGCAAGTTAATTTATCTTTCATATCTTTATTTATATGTTTTTTATCGTAAAGTTTTTTTATAATTGAATTGCACTTATTTTGAATTGTTGTAGTAGGATTTTATCTAGTTTAATATAAGAGCAATTGTTATTGATTATTTCTAAGGAAAGATTAATGTAATTGTCTTTTAACATAATAACTGTACAATTACCTTTGTCGCTATTAGTTATGACTATATTCGATTCTTTTTAGAAATCTTTTAGTTTTATGATATAAATTACGAAAAAAATTATTATTAGTTTTATTGTTTATATGATTTGTAATAACATTGGTTGATTTTGCCATTATTGTTTTTCTTAAATTATCATCAGGTGTAAGCGAAATTATGTAATCAATATCTGCTAGCATATGTTTAATTTTAATATCTTTTCCTAATATTGGTTCAATACTAAATTTAGGTCCTAGGGATAAAAAACACAAAATGTCATACGGTATTTCAATATCAGTCAAATTTTTAATCCATTTAGGATCTGTTTTTAGTTTAAATTTAAATTCCTCATCTATTAGTTTATTTAATTTATTAATATTTTTTTTTTTGTTGAATAAAAAATTTTATTATAGGTTACTTTCTGACGATATTCAAAATTCTTAAAAATATATTCTGACGTAGATTGTATAATGTTGTTTTTAAATATTTCTAAATTTTTCTAGATTTACAATAGTTTTATGATTATTGGATATTTCAATATTTAATATTTTACTTCCTAAACCTAAGAAAAAACCTGTATTTCTTTTCATCTGTATGTCCTGACGATGTAAGAGGTCTAATAAAGGTACTAAAGAATGATGTATATGTTTTGGAATGATTCCTTCTTTCTACATTTCAATAAAAGCATCTTCTGTTATATTCTTTGGCAAGTTTCATTTTAGATTTGGACTAATTTTTCAAATATTGAACACTATATTTACCATATCTTTCTTCGATGTTCTTATAAAACCCCATTGTCTTTACTTGTATGTAAAGGTAGTTTATTTGCTGAATAATTAGGTATTAAACCAGATATATTGGGGTGTACAGCAATTAGAAAAAGTAAACTCTTTATACTTTTTACCGAGCTTTCGGAAAATTTATTTCCATTATCCAGGTATGTATGTGAGAATATTAAATTTTGATTTTATAATGGTAAATATGTAAAAACTTAAAACTATTATTTAAAAAGAAAATTTTTTTACAACAAAAATTGTCAGAATGACACTTATGAAATTGTTTAGGCATTCGTTATTTTTTAATTAAGTCCTAGCTAGTTACTTATTTCTATCAAATTAAAATAAAAGAAGATATTTTTAGGTTAATTTTGAATTTCATAATGTCACTTTTTACAATGTTAAAATAATATGTCAATATAATTGTCAAAGTCAGAAAGTAATCAAAATAAAATCTCAAAAAAATTATTTTGGTTAACAGTAATTTATAAGAGTTTTGATTATTTAAATTTTCTTTTTGTTTTTATGTTTATCTTTGGATAATAAATAATAATAAATGTCACTAAGATTTTTATGGTCAATTTTTTTGTTAATAATATATTCTTTTTGATAAATAAAATACATTTATAAGAATAGTCTCTTTAAAACAGGTTGTATATCTAAAATACTAACAGATACGAAATCCATGATATGATCATTTTCAAATACATGTTTGGCCAATTCACACCTTTCAGGGTGTAATCTGCAATCACTTTTATGTAAAGATAATCGACTTTTTAATTTTTGACTTGTATGGCCAATATACTTTTTTTTCACAATTTTTACATGGAACACAATATACTAAATTTGATAATTCAAGAATTGGAGTTTTATCTTTTACTTTCGTGAAAACTGATTTTATTGTAAAACACGTCTTATTTGCAATTTTAATATTCGTTAATGGTTTAAAAATTCTTTTTAATTTTGGTGTTAGTTCTTTTATATATGGTAAAGATACATAATAATTTATAATTTCAGTTGTATTATTTATATAATTATTTACATTAGGATTTATTCTATCGATTACTGAAGAACTATTGAATAATATATTTTTTTATTAATTTATTGGGATAACCATTATTTAAAAATAATTGATGGAGTATTTTAAAATTATCTTCATAAAATATTGGATCTGAAATCTTGGTTATACGATTTTTCATTTGTTTAATTAAATTAATTTTCATAGAAAATTTATGATAAGACCAATAGTTCATTATTCTTCCTGAACTAATTGGTTTTTGATACCAATTAATAGATATAGTATTATCAATATTACGTATAAATTTAGTGTCTAAAAATGCTATACTTTGTTCTTTATCTTCTTTTTCGATAGTAAATTGTATGTGTGGATCGTAACTATTAAATATGAAAAGAATTTCTTCCAATCCATTTTTTGGTAACGCCAAGACAATGTCATCTACATACTTTTTATAAATATTAAATTAAATGGTAAAACTGGTATCACTGTATCTAATAAGTTGTCCATAACATAACATGCTATAATTGGAGAAATAGCAGAGCCCATTGGAGTACCGAAAATTTGTTTATATAATTGATTATCAAATGAAAAATAAGTATTTTCAAAAAGAAATTTAATTATTTCTTGAAAGTAGTTTTTAGGTATCGAACAATGTTGACTAATTTTATTCCAATTTTTATCAATAGCTCTTAAAGCAGAATCCAAATATACATTACTAAATAAAGAAATAACATCTAAACTACAAATAACATAATTTTCAGGTAATTGAAAATTATTAAATTTATTAAAAACATCAAAAGAATCCTTTATGTAATATTCTGTGTTGTAATCGTAAGCATTAGTTAATATTTCGGTAATATATGTGTTTAATAAATTTGTTGGAGTATTTATAGAAGCTACTATAGGTCTTAATGATAACGTAGGTTTATGTATTTTGGGAAGACCATAAAATTTTGCAGGAATACCGTTGTAGCAAGTTAATTTATCTTTCATATCTTTATTTATATGTTTTTTATCGTAAAGTTTTTTTATAATTGAATTGCACTTATTTTGAATTGTTGTAGTAGGATTTTTTATCTAGTTTAATATAAGAGCAATTGTTATTGATTATTTCTAAGGAAAGATTAATGTAATTGTCTTTTAGACACTAAATTTATACGTAATATTGATAATACTATATCTATTAATTGGTATCAAAAACCAATTAGTTCAGGAAGAATAATGAACTATTGGTCTTATCATAAATTTTCTATGAAAATTAATTTAATTAAACAAATGAAAAATCGTATAACCAAGATTTCAGATCCAATATTTTATGAAGATAATTTTAAAATACTCCATCAATTATTTTTAAATAATGGTTATCCCAATAAATTAATAAAAATATATTATTCAATAGTTCTTCAGTAATCGATAGAATAAATCCTAATGTAAATAATTATATAAATAATACAACTGAAATTATAAATTATTATGTATCTTTACCATATATAAAAGAACTAACACCAAAATTAAAAGAATTTTTAAACCATTAACGAATATTAAAATTGCAAATAAGACGTGTTTTACAATAAAATCAGTTTTCACGAAAGTAAAAGATAAAACTCCAATTCTTGAATTATCAAATTTAGTATATTGTGTTCCATGTAAAAATTGTGAAAATGTATATAGGCCATACCAGTCAAAAATTAAAAAGTCGATTATCTTTACATAAAAGTGATTGCAGATTACACCCTGAAAGGTGTGAATTGGCCAAACATGTATTTGAAAATGATCATATCATGGATTTCGTATCTGTTAGTATTTTAGATATACAACCTGTTTTAAAAAAAGAGACTCTTCTTAGAAATGTCTTTTATTTCTCAAGAAGAAAATATTATTAACAAAAAAAGTGACCATAAAAATCTTAGTGACATTTATTATTATTTATTATCCAAAGATAAACATAAAAACAAAAAGAAAATTTAAATAATCAAACATCTTATAAATTACTGTTAACCAAAATAATTTTTTTGAGATTTTATTTTGATTACTTTCTGACTTTGACAATTATATTGACATATTATTTTAACATTGTAAAAAGTGACATTATGAAATTCAAAATTAACCTAAAAATATCTTCTTTTATTTTAATTTGATAGAAATAAGTAACTAGCTAGGACTTAATTAAAAAATAACGAATGCCTAAACAATTTCATAAGTGTCATTCTGACAATTTTTGTTGTAAAAAATTTTCTTTTTAAATAATAGTTTTAAGTTTTTACATATTTACCATTATAAAATCAAAATTTAATATTCTCACATACATACCTGGATAATGGAAATAAATTTTCCGAAAGCTCGGTAAAAAGTATAAAGAGTTTACTTTTTCTAATTGCTGTACACCCCAATATATCTGGTTTAATACCTAATTATTCAGCAAATAAACTACCTTTACATACAAGTAAAGACAATGGGGTTTTATAAGAACATCGAAGAAAGATATGGTAAATATAGTGTTCAATATTTGAAAAATTGGTCCAAATCTAAAATGAAACTTGCCAAAGAATATAACAGAAGATGCTTTTTATTGAAATGTAGAAAAGAAGGAATCATTCCAAAACATATACATCATTCTTTAGTACCTTTATTAGACCTCTTACATCGTCAGGACATACAGATGAAAAGAAATACAGGTTTTTCTTAGGTTTAGGAAGTAAAATATTAAATATTGAAATATCCAATAATCATAAAACTATTGTAAATCTAGAAAAGAATTTAGAAATATTTAAAAACAACATTATACAATCTACGTCAGAATATATTTTTAAGAATTTTGAATATCGTCAGAAAGTAACCTATAATAAAATTTTTTATTCAACAAAAAGAAAAATATTAATAAATTAAATAAACTAATAGATGAGGAATTTAAATTTAAACTAAAAACAGATCCTAAATGGATTAAAAATTTGACTGATATTGAAATACCGTATGACATTTTGTGTTTTTTATCCCTAGGACCTAAATTTAGTATTGAACCAATATTAGGAAAAGATATTAAAATTAAACATATGCTAGCAGATATTGATTACATAATTTCGCTTACACCTGATGATAATTTAAGAAAAACAATAATGGCAAAATCAACCAATGTTATTACAAATCATATAAACAATAAAACTAATAATAATTTTTTTCGTAATTTATATCATAAAACTAAAAGATTTCTAAAAAAGAATCCGAATATAGTCATAACTAATAGCGACAAAGGTAATTGTACAGTTATTATGTTAAAAGACAATTACATTAATCTTTCCTTAGAAATAATCAATAACAATTGCTCTTATATTAAACTAGATAAAAAATCCTACTACAACAATTCAAAATAAGTGCAATTCAATTATAAAAAACTTTACGATAAAAAACATATAAATAAAGATATGAAAGATAAATTAACTTGCTACAACGGTATTCCTGCAAAATTTTATGGTCTTCCCAAAATACATAAACCTACGTTATCATTAAGACCTATAGTAGCTTCTATAAATACTCCAACAAATTTATTAAACACATATATTACCGAAATATTAACTAATGCTTACGATTACAACACAGAATATTACATAAAGGATTCTTTTTGATGTTTTTAATAAATTTAATAATTTTCAATTACCTGAAAATTATGTTATTTGTAGTTTAGATGTTATTTCTTTATTTAGTAATGTATATTTGGATTCTGCTTTAAGAGCTATTGATAAAAATTGGAATAAAATTAGTCAACATTGTTCGATACCTAAAAACTACTTTCAAGAAATAATTAAATTTCTTTTGAAAATACTTATTTTTCATTTGATAATCAATTATATAAACAAATTTTCGGTACTCCAATGGGCTCTGCTATTTCTCCAATTATAGCATGTTATGTTATGGACAACTTATTAGATACAGTGATACCAGTTTTACCATTTAATTTAATATTTATAAAAAAGTATGTAGATGACATTGTCTTGGCGTTACCAAAAAATGGATTGGAAGAAATTCTTTTCATATTTAATAGTTACGATCCACACACATACAATTTACTATCGAAAAAGAAGATAAAGAACAAAGTATAGCATTTTTAGACACCTAAATTTATACGTAATATTGATAATACTATATCTATTAATTGGTATCAAAAACCAATTAGTTCAGGAAGAATAATGAACTATTGGTCTTATCATAAATTTTCTATGAAAATTAATTTAATTAAACAAATGAAAATCGTATAACCAAGATTTCAGATCCAATATTTTATGAAGATAATTTTAAAATACTCCATCAATTATTTTTAAATAATGGTTATCCCAATAAATTAATAAAAAATATATTATTCAATAGTTCTTCAGTAATCGATAGAATAAATCCTAATGTAAATAATTATATAAATAATACAACTGAAATTATAAATTATTATGTATCTTTACCATATATAAATGAACTAACACCCAAATTAAAAAGAATGTTGAATCCATGAACGCATGTTAAAATGGCAATTAAGACGTGTTTTGACAATAAAATCAGTTTTCACGAAAGTAAAAGATAAAACTCCAATTCTTGAATTATCAAATTTAGTATATTGTGTTCCATGTAAAAATTGTGAAAAAAAGTATATTGGCCATACAAGTCAAAAATTAAAAAGTCGATTATCTTTACATAAAAAGTGATTGCAGATTACACCCTGAAAGGTGTGAATTGGCCAAACATGTATTTGAAAATGATCATATCATGGATTTCGTATCTGTTAGTATTTTAGATATACAACCTGTTTTAAAAAAGAGACTCTTCTTAGAAATGTCTTTTATTTCTCAAGAAGAAAATATTATTAACAAAAAAAGTGACCATAAAAATCTTAGTGACATTTATTATTATTTATTATCCAAAGATAAACATAAAAACAAAAAGAAAATTTAAATAATCAAACATCTTATAAATTACTGTTAACCAAAATAATTTTTTTGAGATTTTATTTTGATTACTTTCTGACTTTGACAATTATATTGACATATTATTTTAACATTGTAAAAAGTGACATTATGAAATTCAAAATTAACCTAAAAATATCTTCTTTTATTTTAATTTGATAGAAATAAGTAACTAGCTAGGACTTAATTAAAAAATAACGAATGCCTAAACAATTTCATAAGTGTCATTCTGACAATTTTTGTTGTAAAAAAATTTTCTTTTTAAATAATAGTTTTAAGTTTTTACATATTTACCATTATAAAATCAAAATTTAATATTCTCACATACATACCTGGATAATGGAAATAAATTTTCCGAAAGTTTCGGTAAAAAGTATAAAGAGTTTACTTATTCTAATTGCTGTACACCCCAATATATCTGGTTTAATACCTAATTATTCAGCAAATAAACTACCTTTACATATATATATATATATATATATATATATATATATATTTATTAGGATGTGCTAGAACTATGGTACAGACTTTGACAAAAAATCAGGAATTTGATCTAAAGAAATCTGGTATTTTGCAGTACTAAAATGGTGTTATTATCATAACAAACAATGAAATTATTCCTTATAATTCAAGTTAAAGTGTTATATTGCATTGAACCCTGAAAAGCTTATGTTGAATAAAAAATAAAACAAGCAATTATCGATTTTGTTACCATTATTTATTATGAAAAAATTTATAAACTAGAAAACTGTTAGGGTACTGTAAGTAAATGGAGCAGAATATCCAGGGAAGGCTATGTAAGGGCTAGAGACGTATGGAGCAGAGACATACGGTGCACTAAAAACGTTTGTTGCAACTCTAGTAACGGGAAGTGCTGGGGCTATAGCAGCAACAGGAGCAGCTTTTGGTTCTTCAGGAACTAGTTCGAGTTTAGCTGGCTTAGCCTTACGAGGATCAGTCTTGGGTTTGTTCCTTTGAGGGTCCAAAGGTTCTCTTTGTTCTTCGTCGTCAGTATTTGGTCTTGCTACAAGACGTTGTCTAGTAGCATAACGTTGAGGCTCGGCAGCTACAATGGGCTCTAAATCAGCGGCTTCTACAGCTACTGTATCGGGTTGTTGAACTACTTCCACGGCAGGTACCGGTTGTCGTACAACAAGAGGTTCTTTTCTAACTACAGCAACAAAACCATTGATTGGATCCGCTCTATATTGAACAATTCTTCTAGTACCATCAGGATCATTAAGACTATATTGGCCGGTTACTACATCACCATTTCGGTTTTCCACTTGACGTTTTGAATCACCTGTTAAGGGGTCTTGTACGTCATAACCAAATGAATAAGCATCTGAATTGGAACCAACAGGGGTGGCTGGTTTTTGAACTGGTTGAACGGATGCTTGGACAAAGCCAATTATGGCAACGGTTAGGATGATCTAAAAATTGAAACAGTTAAATATTAACAGTATTTTTTAAGTCAAGATCTTTAGCTCCACAAAATCTAATATAGTTAATTTCTTGGGAATATGAATTAAGCATAGTTCTAAAATTATGATTTAATTTAAAGATTTTTATATTATTTTTAATTAAGAACAATAAACAACAATACGTTTTTCCGAAACTTCCACTTTTTATTAGAAAAATAGGTTTTTTAAGTGCAATTACAGTTGTTTCGCTAAAATCGTCAAAGTCATATATTTAAGTTACATTTTGTTTGTTTGTAGCTACCTAATGTTGATTAAGTATTATTAAGGCTAGACTACGTATGGAAGTAATAAAACAAAACAATATTAAAGTTTAGATAATTTTAGGCCTAAGAGATTATCCTGGGTGTATTTTCCTTTAAAATCATTATAAATTTGCAGTTATATAGACAAATCAGGAACTGCACTTTAAAAACCTATTTTTCAAATAAAAACTGAAAGTTTCGTTCAAACGTTCAGTTGTTTATTGTTCCTAATAAGATGAACTTTTATAGAGTAAAACTGAGTCCAACAAATTTTATTATTTTCTATTAGTTTTAGTTTTAATTAGTTTGTTTATGACTTATGTTTTGTTATATTCTTACCTTAGTAAACATTTTTACTGCACAATTATGATTAAACTGATACTACTATGATCGATAACAATACTTTTTATACTAATATCGGCATTCCTTAGAGAAAAAGATTTGAATACCAAGTAATTTTGTAATTCCCTTAAGATACTCAACATAATTTTTAGGTTATGTTCTTGACTTTAATATTGCAGTTATTGGCAATATATTCTTAAAAAACAATTACAGTATTTTATTAAAACCATACAATTGCAACTACAGAGATTTGGTGGAGGAGGCTTAAACATACACATTCCTATGTGTTATTGTTAAAGTGGAAACAAGTATAGTACTATTAGATTGTGATATTACAAAAGTATTTCACCTTAAATAAACTATTGCAATATAATATAACGAAACAGTAAATTTTAATATTCAATAGATGTATAATTTAAAGGTGTCTAGATTTATGTGCAGGGTCACCGATGAGTTTATATTGTGAATTACTTATTACGTTTAAATTCAGTGTAAAAAAGTGTTATTTTATTATTTTTGAGTTTAATTTAAAATATATTTAATTGTTAAATATTTGTATGGAATAAACTTTTAAAAGTTATTAAAACAAATGAAATTGATTGTGCTAACCTCTACTTTTTGGAAGTTCATCTTACTAAGAACAATAAATAACTGCACAGTTAAACTAAACTTCCACTATTTATTTGAAAAATTTGCTTTAAAATCAATTACAGCTGTTTCGCTATAACTAGCATCGTCAGATTGACATATTGAAATTACATGTTGTTTGTTTGTAACTAGGTGCTTGATGTTGTTAAGGAGTTAAGGCTAGACCAAGTAAGGAAGTAATAAGACATAACAATATTAAAGCCTAGATGTTATTAGCCCTAAGGGATTATCCTGGATGTATTTCCCTCTAAGATCAGTATAACTGTGCAATGATATAGAAAAACCAGGAAAAAACTATATCATGCTGATCTTTACAATAACTTAATATATTTATGTTACAATAATGTCTTATCTATGTATAAAATGAAGACTCAATCAAAGTAAACAGTTTAATAGTGGAGAACTTCCAAGATTTATTTGTTCATTAACTACTTTAAACTGTTGATCTGCTAGATGTCTTTTAATTTCAAGTTCTTCTAGAAAATCTAAATTTTGTTTTTTATCACAAATGTGTAGAATATGAATGTCATTGGTGTGTATAAGTGAGTTTGGATGTTCCAGTAGGTGTTTTGCATAGTTCGACTTATCTGGTTGTTGTAATCTATATGCTCTTAAGTGTTCATTAAATCTTACTTCAAAATTTCTTTGTGTTTGACCTATATATACTGCATTACATTTTGGACAATTAATTTTGTAAACACCAGATTTTTTAATTTTGGTAGTTTTGTTTTTACATTTAACAATTTTGTTCCAATACTATTTTGTGTTTTAAATGATATTAATGCTGATGTTGCCGAAGATATTATTTTTGAAATTGCATTGGAAATATTTCCACAATATGTAATACTTTTTATAGCTTTTAATTTCTTTAGTTTGTTTTGGAAATATTAGTTCTAGTGACATTTTTTGTTCTTTCTTATTAATTAATTTATTTATCAAATGTATTGGATAGCCATTAGATGTAGCTATTTGTTTTATGATCTCAATTTCTTTATTAAAATTACTTTTGTTCATTGGAATTGAAAATGCTCTATGTATCATGGAATTATAAGCTGCTAATTTATGTGATAGTGGATGATTTGAATTATATGGTATGGTTACATCTGTTTGTGTAGGTTTTCTGTATATTGAATAATTTAATGAATTATTAACTTTTTCAATTCTTAAATCTAGAAAATTAATTGAATTATTTTCTTCAACTTCTAAAGTAAAATTAATTTTAGGATGCAAGGTATTAATATAATTAAAAAATATATCTAACTGCCGTTCGCTACCTACAAAACCTGCTAACACATCATCAACATATCTATACCAAAATACAATATTGTTTTTATAACTAGAATTAAAGATTTTGTTTTCTAAATTATCCATAAATATATTTGCCAAAATTGGAGAAATAGGACTTCCCATGGGAAGACCCTCATTTTGAATATAAACTTTGTTATCAAAAGTAAAATAATTTTGACTAATGCATACATCAAATAGATCAATTATGTCTGATATTATACCTGGATGGATATTTCTTTCATCTAATAGCTTTTTAACTAGAACTATACATTCTTTAGGTGGTATTTTTGAGAACATATTAGTTACGTCAAACGATACTAATTTAGTATTATTTTGTAAATTACATTTATTCAATTTTTTGATCAAATCTAATGAATTTTGTACTGAATATTTAGATGTGTAACCATAATTGTTTAGGATACTATTTAATTTTTTAGCTACTTTAGTATTAGGAGTGTTAACATACGAAACTACCGGTCTAATTGGTTTTGAATCTTTATGTAATTTAATTGTTCCATATAATTCTGGACATTGAGGATTTTTATTTACTAGGTATTTTTTATCGAAGTCATTAAATAGGTAATTTGAATGATTTACATGTTCTCTTATTTGGTTAGAAAATTTCTGTGTAGGATCGTTTTTAGAATTTTGACATTACTTGACATTATGAAATCATTCACTTTAGATTTATAATCTTCTCTTTTAAAATTACTGTTGAGTTACCCTTATCTGATTTTGTTATAATTAGGTTATTTTCATCTACTTTATTTTTTGATTGACTTTAAAGCTAAAATGTCATTTTTAATACTTTGACTTTGACTTTTAAATTTGTTTGGTTTTATATCTTTAATAAGATTTGCTATTTGCATTTTTTCATAAATAAAATTATTTGATTTAGTTTTCAAAGCTATTTCAGAATCTGTGGCTAAAATTTCTTTTATATTATTAGTGAATTTAGGAGGTATGCAATATTTTAAACCTTTACTTAAAAATGTATTTTCATTATTTGAAAAAATAGTGTCTGATAGATTTGCGAACCGAGGAGCAAAATGTACTGGTATGTGAGTATTTAATGTGTTATTGTGTTGTGTATAATGTGTTGTGTTGTGTTGTATATTTATTAATTTTTCTAATTTACTTAATTGTTTTTGATATTTATTATGTTTCAAAATGCTAACCTGTTCTCTAATTTTATCATCTAAGCAGTCAAATTCTACTGAATGCATGGAATAAGTTAACTCTGAATGAACAGTTTTGATGTAAATGTCTAAAGAATCTCTAATTTTAAACCATTTTCTACTTTCCTCTTTAATCCACATTCTTTGTGCCTTTTTAACTACTTTTTGTGCCTCTTTTGATTGAGTTTACATAACTGGGTATTAAATTCTTCTTAAGACATTCTTGGTTAAACCAGATGTTTTGGGATGCCTTACACCTTTTCTCATGTAACTTCTTGTATAATCGGGTTAAATCTTCTCTCGAAGATGATTTAATGAAATTGATTGTGCTAACCTCTACTTTTTGGAAGTTCATCTTACTAAGAACAATAAATAACTGCACAGTTAAACTAAACTTCCACTATTTATTTGAAAAATTTGCTTTAAAATCAATTACAGCTGTTTCGCTATAACTAGCATCGTCAGATTGACATATTGAAATTACATGTTGTTTGTTTGTAACTAGGTGCTTGATGTTGTTAAGGAGTTAAGGCTAGACCAAGTAAGGAAGTAATAAGACATAACAATATTAAAGCCTAGATTTTATTAGCCCTAAGGGATTATCCTGGATGTATTTCCCTCTAAGATCAGTATAACTGTGCAATGATATAGAAAAACCAGGAAAAAACTATATCATGCTGATCTTTACAATAACTTAATATATTTATGTTACAATAATGTCTTATCTATGTATAAAATGAAGACTCAATCAAAGTAAACAGTTTAATAGTGGAGAACTTCCAAGATTTATTTGTTCATTAACTACTTTAAACTGTTGATCTGCTAGATGTCTTTTAATTTCAAGTTCTTCTAGAAAATCTAAATTTTGTTTTTTATCACAAATGTGTAGAATATGAATGTCATTGGTGTGTATAAGTGAGTTTGGATGTTCCAGTAGGTGTTTTGCATAGTTCGACTTATCTGGTTGTTGTAATCTATATGCTCTTAAGTGTTCATTAAATCTTACTTCAAAATTTCTTTGTGTTTGACCTATATATACTGCATTACATTTTGGACAATTAATTTTGTAAACACCAGATTTTTTTAATTTTGGTAGTTTTGTTTTTACATTTAACAATTTTGTTATTGATTTTAAAGCAAATTTTTCAAATAAATAGTGGAAGTTTAGTTTAACTGTGCAGTTATTTATTGTTCTTAGTAAGATGAACTTCCAAAAAGTAGAGGTTAGCACAATCAATTTCATTAAATCATCTTCGAGAGAAGATTTAACCCGATTATACAAGAAGTTACATGAGAAAAGGTGTAAGGCATCCCAAAACATCTGGTTTAACCAAGAATGTCTTAAGAAGAATTTAATACCCAGTTATGTAAATATAAAATGTAATACTCAATCAAAAGAGGCACAAAAAGTAGTTAAAAAGGCACAAAGAATGTGGATTAAAGAGGAAAGTAGAAAATGGTTTAAAATTAGAGATTCTTTAGACATTTACATCAAAACTGTTCATTCAGAGTTAACTTATTCCATGCATTTAGTAGAATTTGACTGCTTAGATGATAAAATTAGAGAACAGGTTAGCATTTTGAAACATAATAAATATCAAAAACAATTAAGTAAATTAGAAAAATTAATAAATATACAACACAACACAACACATTATACACAACACAATAACACATTAAATACTCACATACCAGTACATTTTGCTCCTCGGTTCGCAAATCTATCAGACACTATTTTTTCAAATAATGAAAATACATTTTTAAGTAAAGGTTTAAAATATTGCATACCTCCTAAATTCACTAATAATATAAAAGAAATTTTAGCCACAGATTCTGAAATAGCTTTGAAAACTAAATCAAATAATTTTATTTATGAAAAAATGCAAATAGCAAATCTTATTAAAGATATAAAACCAAACAAATTTAAAAGTCAAAGTCAAAGTATTAAAAATGACATTTTAGCTTTAAAGTCAATCAAAAATAAAGTAGATGAAAATAACCTAATTATAACAAAATCAGATAAGGGTAACTCAACAGTAATTTTAAAAAGAGAAGATTATAAATCTAAAGTGAATGATTTCATAATGTCAAGTAATGTCAAAATTCTAAAAAACGATCCTACACAGAAATTTTCTAACCAAATAAGAGAACATGTAAATCATTCAAATTACCTATTTAATGACTTCGATAAAAAATACCTAGTAAATAAAAATCCTCAATGTCCAGAATTATATGGAACAATTAAATTACATAAAGATTCAAAACCAATTAGACCGGTAGTTTCGTATGTTAACACTCCTAATACTAAAGTAGCTAAAAAATTAAATAGTATCCTAAACAATTATGGTTACACATCTAAATATTCAGTACAAAATTCATTAGATTTGATCAAAAAATTGAATAAATGTAATTTACAAAATAATACTAAATTAGTATCGTTTGACGTAACTAATATGTTCTCAAAAATACCACCTAAAGTAGTATGATCCTCACTCACACAATAAAATTTGGTATGCGCGATACTTTCGGCAGTTTGTAAGCACGCATACCAAGATAATCATAAATGTGACATTAAAACGCGTGAATTAAAAAAAAAAAGGTTTCCGTGATAATGGATAAATTTTACCCCTTATCACACCATTCAAATACGTATGCGTGACCTTTCCGGCTAAAAATCATTGGTCGGCCGGATTTTTTCTTGTTAAACATAATATTTCACACAATTCCATATAAGATTAATCAAAATCCGTGATGGCGGAAAAAAATTATGGAAATTTAATAATAAAAAAATTCAATTAAAATATTTCCGGCCAATCAAATCCACGCCGACCAAGCAAATCTTGTTCGTCTAAACGTTAACTTTTATTTTTTATTAAAAATATTAGAATCCGTGATCACGGAGCTTTCAGGATTGGTGGCTCCTGGACTATTAGATTAATCAGCAACAAATATTTCTGTTAAAAAATGCTACAAATAAAAAAAAAAATTTAATTTTTAAAAACTATAAAAAGGAAATTTATGTTATAGAATATGATCATAACCAATTAAAATGGCAATGCCAGTATAGCGTTATTCTCCAAAAATACAAAAAAAATTGTTTATTTATTTATTTATTTATTTATTTATTTATTTATTTATTTATTTATTTATTTATTTATTTATTTATTTATTTATTTATTTATTTATTTATTTATTTATTTATTTATTTATTTATTTATTTATTTATTTATTTATTTATTTATTTATTTATTTATTTATTACTTTACCTAGAAGTTAATTAAAAAGTGGTAATACCAGGTTTATGTCATTTTGTTTACAGAGATCATACTTTGTACCTAAATAAAATGTTTAGTTAATAAATAAAACAAAAATTTATCTAGTAAAATTTTAGAGGACGAATGGCATTTGAGAAGATTATTTTTTTAACCATTATGGTACAAAAATTAATAATTAATTCATCGATATCTTGTCACTAAATCTATTTTCTCTATTAGACTCTCTATTAGACACTTTTAATTATAAAAAGTAAAGATTCAAACGATTTAAATTCAAATTACGTGTATTTTATAGTACCTACATATATAATTTATTAAAATATTAATAATAAAGATACATAAAAAACTTTAACAAATGAGAACTTATCAAAGTTACGGATACGGCTTAGCGGAATAAATAAATGGGAGGAGTAACGATGGTCGGTGGTATGGTAAGGGAAACGAAAAAGTCAAAGGTAGCTGGCATTAGAATTAGTAAATGTTTTGAATGGATTTATTTTTTCTATTCATTACCCGAAAACTAGATATTAACAGTTATCATTAGTCTTGAGCATATTTTTACATAATTATACTAAGAGAAAATTCCCAAGATAAAAATTATTAGGCATATCTATTTGAAGTTTACCTTCAAGACTACATTTGTCTGTAGGTAGCTATTCGATTTTTGAAATTTGTACTAACCCTTACTGCTTAAAAGTCCATCTTATTAAGAACGTTAAACAACTAAAAGGTTGAATTAAACTTTCACTATTTATTCGCAATATATGAAATGCAATGACGGCCGTTTCGCTAAAAACTAGCATAGTCAGATCGACATATTAAAGTTACATTTTGTTTGTGTGTAGCTAGGTACCTGATGTTGATTAGATAGTATTAAGGCTAGACCAAGTATGGAAGTAATAAGACATAACAATATTAAAGCCTAGATGTTATTAGCCCCAAGAGATTATCCTGGATGTATTTCCCTCTAAGATCAGTATAACTGTGCAATGATATAAAAAAACCAGGAAAAAACTATATCATGCTGATCTTTACAATAACTTAATATATTTGTGTAACAATTACGTCTTACCTATGTATAAAATGAAGACTCAATCAAAGTAAACAGTTTAATAGTGGTGAACTTCCAAGATTTATTTGTTCATTAACTACCTTATATTATTGATCTGCCAAATGTCTTTTTATTTCAAGTTCGAGGAAATCTAACTTACGTTTTTTATCACAAATATGTAATATTTGAATGTCATTGGTGTGTATGAGAGAGTGTGGATGTTCAAGAACGTGTTTGGGTAGTTTGACTTATCTGGTTGTTGTAATCTATATGCTCTTAAATGTTCATTGAATCTTATTTCAAAATTTCTATATGTTTGACCTACATATACAGCATTACATTTTGGGCAATTTATTTTGTAAACACCAGATTTTTTTAATTTAGGTAATTTTGTTTTTACATTTAACAATTTTGTACCAACATTTTTGTGTTATTTAAATGAAATTAATGCAGATGTTGCCGAAGATATTATTTTTGAAATTTTATTAAAAATATTTTCACAATATGTAATACTTTTATAACTTTTAATTTCTTTAGATTGTTGAGAGAATATTAGTTGTAGTGACATTTTCTGTTCTTTCTAATTAATTGATTTATTTATTAAATGTATTGGATAGTCATTAGATGTAGCTATTTGTTTTATAATATCAATTTCTTTATTAAAATTAGATTTGTTCATTGGAATTGAAAATGCTCTATGTATAATAGAATTATAAGCTGCTAATTTATGTGATATAGGATGATTTAAGTGAAATGGTATAGTTACATCTGTTTTTGTTGGTTTTCTGTATATTGAATAATTTAATGAATTATAAACTTTTTCAATTCTTAAATCTAGAAAATTAATTGAATTATTTTCTTCAACTTCTAAGGTGAAATAAATTTAAGGATGTAAGGTATTAATATAATTAAAAAATATTTCTAATTGTTGTTCGCTAGCTACAAAACCTGCTAACACATCATCAACATATCGATAACAAATTACAATATATTGTTTTTATAATTAGAATTAAAGATTTTGTTGTTTAAATTATCCATAAAGATATTTGCTAAAATTGGAGAAATAGGACTTCCTATTGGAATACCTTCATTTTGAATATATAATTTGTCATCAAAAGTAAAATAACTTTGGCTAATGCATACATTAAATAGGTCAATTGCATCTGATATTTTACCTTGATGAATGTTTGTTTCATCTAATAGCTTTTTAACAAGAACTATACATTCTTTAGGAGGAGAGAACATATTAGTTATATCAAACGATACTAATTTAGTATTATTTTGTAAATTATATTTATTTTTGATAAATTTGATATATTTGATAATTTCAAAAGTCAAAGTCAAATTATTAAAAATGACATTTTAGCTTTAAAATCACTCAAAAATAAAGTAGATCAAAATAACTTGATTATTACCTTGGAACATAAAACAGTAAGGAAGTATTGCTCGTTCAAGGACAGGTGATGGTTATCCAAGATGGCTACCGGAAGTTACTTTTTAACAGTGGCGTCCTATATTTTTATTTGTAGAAAAATAATGTCCATATTGAAACATACCTATTATTATTCAGTATGGACACTAATCAATATATATTAAAATAACCATTTTAATAAGGAAAGTGGAGGAAAAAAAATAGTATAACATTGCCTAAAATGGGGGTACTAGATTTAAGGAAATATATATATACTACACAATTTTTATTAAAAATTTTTCATTCTACCACTATTATTGGCCCTTAAATTGAATTTTGTGTAAACATGTCTAATTTTTTCTACATTATTTATTTTACTTTTACATATATAATAAATTCTTGTTTTTAAATATACTACACAGATGCTTTTTATAAGTTGTTTCCTACGAGGACTTTCAGAAGTAGATGGTAGAGTTTTAGGAAGAGGAACTGGTGAAATAGTTTCACTGCTAGTAGTTATTATCTCTTCAGCATAAGGGTCGTTAGTACTTACCTGCATAGAAAAGGTATATATATTTGTGAAATATATGTTTAAGTAAAATATCTGTAAATAGATTTGAGAAAAATATAGATTTGGTCAATGTTATTAAAGCAATTTGTGGATGTAATAATTACTTACATATTTCATTCTTGCGATTTTAATTGTAGGTATAGCATTTGGTACTAGTAAAACAATTACTGAAGAAATTCTATCAAACGATTGTTCTATAAACTGTTGTGGGCCTAAAAAGCTATTTTTGCCTGGACTCCAGTTATCTTTATCCACAATATTTAACAATTCCCGTCTAATATTTTCATCCCGTGGGAAACTGTGGATGTAATAATGTGTTAATTAATACATAGACATAAAAATAATTGACATATACAGTTATGAGATTAACCAAAAAATTGTAAATTAATGATAATTAAAATAAAATATCCTCTTTCCATTATTGATACGCCTATGTCAATTTAAGTAGATAGGTTAGGGATCAATATAAAGTATTAATTTAAACATAAAAATATAGTTTACTTATATATAATGTATATTTATTATAATGTTAGCTACTTACCAATAAATAATTAATCCAAATTTTTAACAGAAAACTAAATTTTTATAACTTGTAAACAAAGTATGAGTCATAAATGGTTATCCAATATGGCCGACTTCCGTCGCCAGATTTTAACATTGTAGATATAACACAAACTCCTTCCTTACTATTTTATGTTCTAAGATTATTACAAAATCAGATAAAGGTAATTCAACAGTCATTTTAAAAAAAGAAGATTATAAATCTAAAGTGAATGATTTCATAATGTCAAGTAATGTCAAAATTCTAAAAAACAATCCAACTCAAAAATTTTCCAACCAAATAAGAGAGCATGTGAATGATTCAAATTATCTATTTAATGACTATGATAAAAAATACCTAATTAATAAAAATCCTCCAAGTCCAGATTTATATGGATCTATTAAATTATATAAATGGTCAAAAGCGATTAGACCTGTAGTTTCATATGTTTACACTCCTAATACTAAGGTAGCTAAAAAATTTAATACTATTCTAAATAATTATGGTTACACAACTAAATATTCAGTACAAAATTCATTAGATTTGATAAATAAATTAAATAAATGTAATTTACAAAATAATACTAAATTGGTATCGTTTCATGTAACTAATATGTTCTCTAAAATACCTCCTAAAGAATATATAGTTCTAGTTAAAAAGCTATTAGATGAAAGAAATATCCATCCAGGTAAAATATCAGATATAATTGATCTATTGAATATATGTATCAGCCAAAATTATTTTACTTTTGATTTCAAAGTATATATTCAAAATAAAGGTCTTCCAATGGGAAATCCTATTTTTCCAATTTTCGCAAAAATCTTTATTGATCATTTAGAAAACAAAATCTTTAATTCTAGTTATAAAAAAGTTATAAAAAAAAGCAGGTGTTGTAGGTAGCGAACGACAATTAGATTAGATAGATTAGAATTATAGATATATTATATAATATATATAATAATATAATAATATATATAATATAATAATATATATAATAGATAAGAATTAGGTAGATTTTTTAATTATATTAATACCTATCATCCTAAAATTAATTTCACCTTAGAAGTTGAAGAGAATAATTCAATTAATTTTCTTGATTTCAGAAATAAAAAATTTAATAATTCATTAAATTATTCAATACACAGAAAACCAACACAAACAGATGTAACCATACCATTTCACTTAAATCATCCTATATCACATAAATTAGCATAATAATAATAATAATAATAATAATAATAATAATAATAATAATAATAATAATAATAATAATAATAATAATAATAATAATAATAATAATAATAATAATAATAATAATGTTTATTCAATAAAAAAAATTTTACAATAGAGTACAATTTAAACAAATAAATAAATTTGAATAAACAATGCAATAAAATGCAAAAGACATCACAAAAGTAGTTCCAACCACTTGTACGTGATGAGGGACATATTATGTACAAAGAGCCACTATTCTCCAAAATGGCAAACACCAGGATGATGTAAAAAGTAACACTTTGTGCATCTGCTCCTATTAAAAATTTAATACATTAAATTAATGACAACACATTTAAATTTTTTACATAAGTAATGATTGAGAAATTAAGCGTCATAATTGGGAAGAGTTCGTATCCAGGTAAACAAGTCCATAGTTAGGTAAGTAAGTCATGTCCAGGTATACATATACACATCCACATCCAAATACACATACATAGCCATACACACACAAAAACACACATACTCATACGTAAATACATATATCTAAAAAAAGTAATGTTTAGGTCTTTTAATAGATACAATGATTAATAATATCACTGGCTAACCTCCGATTTTGTTCTTGCATCCAAATTTTCACCTTTTTTTTTGAATGATTTATAGGGAGTAATTGATTTTATATTTGTGGGTAACAAAACATATATTCTAGGTGCTATATAATTACTACATCTTTGACCAATGGTTTTTTCTGAACGTGGAAATAAAATAGCTTCTATTCGACGTGTATTGTAGCGATGTTCATGAGGAACCAACCTAATTTTAGATTGCTTTATAAAGAGTAATATTTTTAAAATATATAATTGTCTAATATCAAATATTGAGGACTCTTCGTAAAGAGAATTACTCGAGTAATAAATATTTTTCCTATAAATCACTCTTAAAATCCACCTCTGTACCACATGGACATCGCTCAAATCATCCTATATCACATAAATTAGCATCTTATAATTATAATAATATTTAATTTATATATAATTATAATATAAAATATAATTATAATTAAATTATAATAATATTATACATAGAGAATTTTCAATTCCATTTAACAAAAATAATTTTTATAAAGAAATTAAAATTATAAAACAAATAGCTACATCTAATGGCTATCCAATACATTTGATAAATAAATTAATTAATAAGAAAGAACAGAAAATGTCACTACAACTAATATTTCCTCAACAACCTAAAGAAATTAAAAGTTATAAAAGTATTATATATTGTGGAAATATTTCTAATAACATTTCAAAAATAATACCTTTGGAAACATCTGCATAAATTTCATTTAAATCACACAATAATGTTGGTACAAACACACAAAATTACCTCAATAAAAAAATCTGGTGTTTACAAAATGAATTGTCCAAAATGTAATGCTATATATCGATACCTGAGTTCTATAACTTGGTAACTCGATTTTTACTTATTTTACAGAATCATCGAAAATGATGCGTTAACTTTTTTGTGGTACGAAAACTCGCAAAACCGTGAAATAAAAATGTTACAAATTGTAATCACACATTGTATTATTAAATATAGATCAATAATTGCACAATGTCATATTTTTGTAGTAACATTTTTTGAGAAAAAAATAGGATTGTGTCACATATCTAGTTTTGGTTTTGGTCAGTTATCTACTTTTTGGTATTCTATGAGATATCTATATTTGGGACAATCAAGTTATCCACTTAAAGATCCGTAAAAAACAAATAAAATTAATCTGGTAAAGTATATTTCAAAAACGGTTAATAAAAAAAGAAACACAGGCATATTGGTATTATTTAGTAGCTCCTATATGTAGATTACTAACTTAATTTATTCATCGTCACCACTTCCATAGTCTTCATCTCCACAGCTACCGTGTGGCAAATTTTCATAAAAGAATTTGTAGTCTTCGCGAATTGCTGGTGGATTTGTTGAAAATAAGGACATCAAGTCGTTGTATTTTGCATTGGAGATTAGTCTTCTTGAAGGATATAGCTTCTCTAGTTTTGGTGCACGAATGCATCTTGTTCGTTTGTTGCAATCTAGTATTTTAAAGTTTTCGTTAAATTTTTGTTTGCAAAGAATTACATTTGGCTTATCTTTTTCAAATCTTAACCAACTGATTTTTTTGCCAGTTAACATTATCTTCATCATTTTTTCTGATTGTCACAAAGGGATTTTTAGTAGTTTTCTTGTCAGTCTCATATTTTTTCGCATAACTAACGTATCTTTTGCATATTTCTTCCAGTTAAAAATTATTATGGTCCATGTCATGTACCACATACGGTTTATCGCCTGTTCGCCTTGCATTTCTTGCAATGATTTTGTAATCTTCTGGCCAAGAAATTTTCCCAACTCTCTTTATTTCATGAGTCAATGCAGCATGAATAGAGTCACATTCCATTGCGGAATGTCCTACAACTAGGTATTTAATGTCAATGGTTTTAATGTGTTCGATGCTCTGAACTGCTTTCAGGCACATTGCTGCAATAAATCTGTTCAGATTCTGCCCTCCACATCGGTCACTATACAGAATTACGTGCTCAATGTGTTCTGGAAGCAGCGTAAAATATTTGTATAAACAGCTGCCTACTTCGCAACTTCCTCTAGCACCTTCAGCTTGATGCCACATAAAACAGTCACCCTGTTTGGACACAACATTGTAGATGGTAAAGTTGTAAGTGGTTAGTCTGCGTTTATAAAACAAAGCATTGTTCTTGTTATCGCTAGGTGCCAGCAATACCTGTTGTAAATCAAAATTGCAATTTATTATGGTATTTGATACTGAAGCCAGCTCTTTGTCCTTTTTTTTTCAGCTTTAGTACTATTTTTAGCTTCAATGTGTAAATCATACTTTGCTCTTAATTGTGGATGTTCTACATCCGTTGCATTTTCAAACTTCATACATATGGAGCACTGGTCTTTCTTCGGTTTGTGAAATCCCAAATTATAGTTTTCATTAAATAGCTGTCGATACATGCAAACCTTAGCAGGCGTTTTTCCCTGTTCCATACATTGTTGTACATACATTTTATACATAATTGTTAAGTTTAGATTCGGTGCTAGATACTTTCTGATTGTTCGTTCCCGACAATAGTGGGATGGCACAACAGGAAAACTTTCTATGTGATTTTTTATATCATCAACTACATCTGGAGGTATACATTTTTTAATATGTTTTCCACGAGAATCTTGTGAACCCATCTTTATTTCACTCCTCTTTGTGATAGCAATGTCGACTACTCCCTTATTTATAGCTAATGTTTTAATAAAAAATGTTTTACAAACCTTTGTTCTAACATTATTAACTGGCAGATAAAATATGACAGTGGTTTTTCTCCTTGAATTTGTTTGTACTGTATGCACTTTTGTAGGAATAATATCTAAATTAGCATGTATAAAATCTCGTTGTCTGGTATAACTACCTAATTTATAGTACTGTTGAAAAATAAATTCTCTTTGGTTAGCAGCAATTCTAGTTCTACATTTGAGACGACAGGACTCCTTACATGGCTCTCGTAACATTACTCCTGGAACAAAATCACCTTTAGCTGATCGATAAGGTTCCCCATGCACTCTTCTTGCTTTATTAATATTTTTCTTCCAATTATCTTGGTTCCTTTTTCTTTTTCTACCTTTCTTTACTTGCTGAGGAAATTCTTGCATCCCCGTTAAATTATTTAGTACATTACTACGTGGTGGTATTTCGTCATTTTCTGTGATCACTGGTTCATTCCTATCGTGTGGTGTATTATTAGCCGTAGCTTCGTTTTCTTCGACGGCAACAACTCCACTACCTCTTTCTGATATCTCAAATAGAACGGATTCTACATTCGTCTCTGGGTCTAGTTCACTGGTATGATCTGAAATAAATAAACACACTATATCTCAGTAGCTAGTAACTTTAGCCGATGTAAATATAACAATTTATTTATTTTGTGATTTACTCATTGTACAAAGAATATAATATTTGACTTTCGATCAAAATGTGGTCGTCATGAAAATAAATAAGTAGTATAATTACCTGAAGAAGGCACATAATCATCGGAACTGCCACTAGAATATGGGTTTGACATAGATAACTGGTCATCTAAGTCATTTACTTCATCAAAAGGCGACGATATATCAGCCTGCTTAGCCATTTCGTGTGAAGTTAATTCTACACCACTATAACATATTTGATCATGATTAGTTGTTGAACAACTAGGCTGTGAAAGTTCATCACTTTGATGTAAAGCTGTCAACATCGGTGATATTCTGTTTAGAATTGTGTCATCCATAACTGCATCACTTATTTGTTCGTGATTTGTTGCTGAAACACTGGGCTGTGAAGGTTTAACTTGATATGAAGCTGTCAACGTAGTCGATGTTTGGTTGAGTGTTTTATCATCTTCCACTAAAGCAATAGAGAATGTCTTACTTTGTGAGAAATGTTATAACATTTGGCAACAGTGCATGTAATAGGATCAGAAATCCACTACAACATAATATTGCAAACAACTTACCGACTTCTAACGCTCGGCGGATTAATAACTTTGTTCTGTTGCTACTAGTAACTGTCCCTCTGGTATTATTATCCGAATTCATATTTTCACAACACAATGCTCTGCAATGATCTGCAATAAAATTTTGCTCATCAATGCCAGCACATGCAAATGACAGAATAATCTAACTCAAATTACGTTACCTGTACATTGTTGCCAGAGTATGTTTAAACAATCTAGTAAGTACAACTAACAAAGAGTTTCTTATTGATATAGTTGCTCTTGGGCGTTGTGAAGTGGACACCTCCTGCCAATCATTTTTTTTATTTAGAAGGATACTTATGTTATGGCTAATTGTATTTTTAAATCCACATCAGTTTCTTATCTAGTTTTGGAACGATATGAATAAATATTTTTACACCTACATATTTTTCCAAAACTAGATAACTACAGTTACCTACAAATGGATATCTGTGGCGTTAGTGCGTATAGTAGATATTTATACATATCTAGTTTTAGTTTTCAAAGAACATTTCATATAACAGATACCTATTTTCGAACAAATAGTCATAGCCAACGTAGTAGATATAATACCAGATATCTACTTATAGCATTCGAAAAGTAAGTGTTATGCCGATGACATAAAATGGATATTTCAGAATCGAAAAAATACGAGTTACCTAGTTATAGAATTAAGGTATCGATATTATGTCGGCCTAACACAAAGAAATTTTGAAATAACATTCAATGAACATTTAAGAGCATATAGATTACGACAACCAGGTAAGTTAAACTAAGCAAAACACGTTCTTGAACATCCTCACTGACTCATACACACCAATGACAGTCAAATATTACATATTTGTGATAAAAAAAATTTAGATTTAGATTTGATTGAGTCTTCATTTTATACATAGATAAGACGTAATTGTAACACAAATATATTAAATTATTGTAAAGATCAGCATGATACAGTTTTTTCTTGTTTTTCTATAATATCTTTGCACAGTTATACTGATCTTAGAGGGAAATACATCCAGGATAATCCCTTAGGGCTAATAACATCTAGGCCTTAATATTGTTATGTCTTATTACTTCCATACTTGGTCTAGCCTTAATACTATCTAATCAACATCAGGTACCTAGCTACACACAAACAAAATGTAACTTTAATATGTCGATCTGACTATGCTAGTTTTTAGCGAAACGGCCGTCATTGCATTTCATATATTGCGAATAAATAGTGAAAGTTTAATTTAACCTTTTAGTTATTTATCGTTCTTATTTGATTTTTTATATTCGTTTAAATTAATTAAATTGGGATAATATTATCAAAATATATTTAAGAATATTTAGATAATAAATGTTGATTTATAGTTACTTGTAAGCAAGAAAATTAATTGATCAATATTCTTATTGACTGTTTGACAGTTCTATGATTTTATCAATACTAATAACGACTCATGGTTTTATCGATATAAAACGGAATGACTTTCTAACATTCCGATGTTCTAACATTTAGCACAAATCATTGATAATTTAGCATTTTCATTGGACGAAACCATAAAACTAATATTTTGACAAGTGATAAAAATAATAATGATTTATAATACTTTTATCTAAAAATATAAATATTCTATCTATCATAAAAAATTATACACTCAGCAGCAATAAAGTTATTTTATTGAAATCAAGCAAAAATGTTTATCCCATACAATAATACTTCTGGAATTTATACAGTCGTGTAGACGTCTTGGCATGCTAAACATGAGATGGTCTATTTCCTCTTGAGGACTAGCATCTCAGGCCACTTGTAGTTGATACCTTAATTTAGCTAGTGTTTGTAGAGGGTTGGGTAATATGCTTGGCCCTCTACCCAACATATTTTATAGGTGATAGGTCGGAAGATGTAAGAGGCCATGGAAAAAGAAAACTTTAAGAAAATTCAACGTCACTCGGGCTATATGCGGACGTGCATTATCTTGTTGAAAAATATCATTGGGAACATTCTGAAAATATGGATGAACAACTACTACTTTCTGCATAAAGCTAGACGCAGTCATAGACCCATTTATTAAGGCTAGTGGAAATTTGCGACTCATACTAATTGCACCCCACACCATTACTCCTACTATTATTGCTGCGTGATGTTCAGTCGACAGAAAAAGCCAAATCTATTCTTTCTCCACGTATCCTTTTATCTCGTTTTCGATCATCGTGCATCTCAAGACAAAACCTATATTCATTTGAAAAGATTATCGAATGCTATTCTTGGTTTCAGTTAGCTCTTTGGTGGCACCATTAAAATATGTCTGCTTTATGCTCACGGGTCAATAAAAGAACCAAAAGGGGCGGTAAGAATATAACCCTAAGATGATAGAAGAAAATAGATAAGTAACGATATATCCTTTACCACAGCCTTTGTATGTAAACCTCATAAAACAACACAGAATGTAGAAAGTTTATATAAGTTAATAATATGTCAATAATTAAATTGATTGTACTAACCCTTACTTTTTGGAAGTCCATCTTATTAAGGATAATAAAAAACTCTTCGTTTTAACAAAACTTCCAATATTTATTTAAAAACTGCTTTTTTAAAAGACTCAATGACAGCCGTTTCGCTAGACAACTAGCATCGTCAGATTGACATATTGAAGTTACTATTTATTTTTGTAGCTAGGTACCTGATGTTTATTAGGTAGTTATAAGGCTAGACCAAGTATGGAAGTAATAAGACATAACAATATTAAAGCCTAGATGGTTATTAGCCCTAAGGGATTATCCTGGATGTATTTCCCTCTAAGATCAGTATAACTGTGCAATGATATAGAAAAACCAGGAAAAAACTATATCATGCTGATCTTTACAATAACTTAATATATTTGTGTTACAATTACGTCTTATCTATGTATAAAATGAAGACTCAATCAAAGCAAACACTTTAAAAGTGGAGAACTTCCCAGATTTATTTGTTCATTAACAACTTTAAATTGTGCATCTGCTAGATGTCTTTTTATTTCAAGTTCTTCAAGGAAATCTAAATTTTGTTTTTTATTACAAATGTGTAGTATTTGGATGTCATTGGTGTGAAAGAGTGAGGTTGGATGTTCAAGTAGGTGTTTTGCATAATTTGACTTAGGGCTAATAACCATCTAGGCTTTAATATTGTTATGTCTTATTACTTCCATACTTGGTCTAGCCTTATAACTACCTAATAAACATCAGGTACCTAGCTACAAAAATAAATAGTAACTTCAATATGTCAATCTGACGATGCTAGTTGTCTAGCGAAACGGCTGTCATTGAGTCTTTTAAAAAAGCAGTTTTTAAATAAATATTGGAAGTTTTGTTAAAACGAAGAGTTTTTTATTATCCTTAATATGTCAATAAATTACTGGTTCGAGTCAAACGCTTCAACCGGTGTGAGGAACCAAACTTTTAAAGATGTAAATACAAGCTAACACGGTAAGACTCATGTTACAAACAATAAGCTGACGTTTCGCATCTATTTTAGTTATTCATCTGGGGTGTAGCCCAAAAGCCTTACTCTTCTATAAGCAGATGATATAGTAATCACTCTGCCATTTGAAACGATTTCTAATGGATAGAATTCTTAGGTACCAGTCCTGGCGTGGATTGGTATTTCTCCTTCGCCTAAAGTCCCGAATGTGTTCTATGTTCTTGAAACCATGCTCGACCACATAACAATAATCTATTCAAATTCCGGTTAACAAGAGGGCTTATCACCCAAAGTTAAAGTACAGCTTGACAAGTCCTAGAATACGGCCTTTTTCAAACTGGCTTGGATGCCCAAAATTTACAAGCGTTCGTACCGGTGGCATTTTAAAATGTTTAACCAAACTAACTATCACAAATTTATAATAAATACTGTTAATATAGAATGAAATGATAAGAAATTGCCTATTCCAGAAACAAGACGCGAAAACTTCTTTTTTGATCTGATTCAAATTTTAATCAATTACACAGAGGCACTATATAAACATTCATGATAAATTTCAATAAAAAAAATGTTGTGCTTCTGGGTGTATAAATATAGTAAAACTAAAAACTTCTGGTGAAAATTTTAAATTTGGGAATGTTTTTCTATTTTCTTATTTTTCTAATTATAGAAATCAAAGGTGTTTTTTTGACTTTATTATCGTATACAAACCTTTTATTAATTTTTTATAAGATGTTTTTGTTTTTTTGTTTGAGCGACATTATTATCATAAAGTCATGTAGTTTACAACAATATACTTTTGTTCCTGTTTTGGTTTGTATTAATATAAGTATTAGTATAAGTAAGTTATTATTGGCCTTTTCTTAGATTTCTTACATCCGGTTGCATAAACGCCTGTTAAAGCTGAGTAAGATAACACCCTGTTATCTTTTGACAAGTGTCTGTGCAACGATAGCGCGTGCGCGGACATTTCCAATTTATTGATTTATAGATGAAGTTGAAGGTCCGGTGTTGTCGGCTTAAATCATTTTTCTCTTAAACTAAATAGTTAGATTTGAGTTTATTTAATTTATTTATAAAAAAACGACCCTAAATATTTATAAATTAATGGACTTTTCCTGTCGAAATCTATAAATAATAAATGATTCTCTCGTTTTGATGGTCTGTGATTTTAATTTTTAATATGGTTTTAAATGAATAAAACAAAATAAACTACTCGAGTAAATACATAGGGAATTAAAAAAACAGTATTAAAAATAGAATTAAAAGAGGTTTTTTTGCTATTCAAATTATATACTCAGAAAATATTAAAATCTGTTGTTTTATTGATAATCTGTAATTTTTATAAACTAACTATCGTTTATTCATCAAATCAAAACCAATAAACGGTTCCGAAAACCGTTTACACTACCACTACACCAACACACACTTTTATATGTCTGACGCGCGTTTCGATAACCAAGTTATCTTCTTCAGAGACCTTCGGTTGGTTATCGAAACGCGCGTCAGACATATAAAAGTGTGTGTTGGTGTAGTGGTAGTGTAAACGGTTTTCGGTATCAGTTTCGCCAACGGTTCCAGATTCAACATTTTAATAAACGGTTAATATAGTTAAAAATATGTCATTAAATATTATGTCAATTATGTTTATAACAAAACAGAAGTGACAAAGTCCGTGTAAATTACGAAATATGTCAAGGACCTGGTTAATTCATTAACAAAATTGGTGGTGAAGTAGTACAGAAAAACCCAAAAGTATTCAATTTTGTTAGGAATTATTTAGAGTTTTGCAATTTTGACACTATATTCATATTCTACAACGTAGATTTAGTAGCTTTGGACTATTTTTATAATGTATAACGTGATTAAGAATTTTAGCAAAATTCGAAGGCAGCAAATTCAACAATTTTTGTCGTCCAAAACACTTGAAAATATGGAAAATAGGTTTTTTTAAAATGCTCAAATGACTGATGCATTTAGTTGTTTGATAGGATGAGTAGAACATTGATAAATCTGGGTGGGAAAGTATCGAGGTTGAAGTAGTACAGCGAAACTCAAAAGATATCAATTTTTTTGGGAATTATTCAGAATTTTGCAATTTTTACACCATTTTCTTGTTCAACAGGGTGGATTTGCTGCCTTTATACTATTTTTGTCAAATGAAATCCTTTTAAATTTCAAACATATAAAATCTTCATCTTTCCAAAGTCGAGTCTACTTCTTCATTCTAAGAAATGTGACAACTTAGCCTATGAATCCATTTTTATATCTCTCGTCGACTAACCAAATTATTCTTAAGAATTCACATAGGCGCATGCGTCTTAGGGGGATGCAACCATTACTAATTTAACACAGACTTAACACGTTGTTAAGTATCAGAGCTTTGACAATCGTTAATGAAATCGGTCCTTAGTATTGTTTCTGTATAACCATTGAGTTCCATAACCGTACATAATATGTTTATGATTCCCATAAATTTTGTGTGACTTCATATTTATACTTTTCTTTATCGTTTTAACCTTATATAAGTTTATTCAACGTTTACCTAGATGGTGCTTTTGTTCTGATCTGACCATCAATAAGTTTTCACTTTATATATTCCTTTTTATATCTTGCTGGCTATTTATCCTTCATTTTATTAATAATCTTCTAAATTTTCGTTAATTTAATTCTGCCGTAAATATGTTATTGTTTTACATATGTGGGCTTTTTCTCAAGTAAAATTTTCTCAAGTAATACAGTTTGGTTTGCCAAATCCTTTAATTTTTCCTGTAACAAATTTTTCTTACTCCCCACATTAGATATTTCTTAATTCCATTTTACTTTCATTAGCGTTTTTCTTCCACTTAACATACCAATTAAATTACAACATGTAAATTTATTGGTTTAATGTGTTAAAAATTCTTGGTAGTTGTATTTTTTTCCTATGGTTTTGATGTTTATTTGCTCTGGACTGACTAAATAGCTTTGCTTGATCAAATAATATATTGTTTCGCCTACCTTACGGAAAATCAATCATATGAACAACAAAAATATGGAGAAAATGATTGTTTATTAACCCAAGGGCGGAAAATTCCAAACTGATTGAAGTGCGCCTTGGTCTTTACATTTATAAATTCTACGTACCAATCTGTCTAACCTTTTATATATTTTATTTTTTTAAGTAATTGGAATAGTATAGTGCTTGCATGCGAGAAAACATATATTAAATTTTTTAAGATAAATAATTTGAAGGATTACCTCGATAAACAATACATATTGGTATAAATTCTACAATACGAGCTATGTTTTCTAAGAAGCCTGGCGGTGTAGTGATATACGTGCTTGTCTTTCACGCAGACGGCTGGGGTTCGATTTTCAATGACAACCATTTTTCAGAACAATAAACAACTAAAAGGTTGAATTAACTTCCACTATTTATTCTATAAATACTTTAAATGCAATGACAGCCAAAGAAATTTTGAAATAAGATTCAATGAACATTTAAGAGCATATAGATTACAACAACCAGATAAGTCAAACTATGCAAAACATGTTCTTGAACATCCACATTCACTCATACACACCAATGACATTTAAATATTACACACCTGTGATAAAAAACAAAATTTAGATTTCCTCGAAGAACTTGAAATCAAAAGACATCTAGCAGATCAACAATATAAAGTAGTTAATGAACAAATAAATCTTGGAAGTTCACCACTATTAAACTGTTTTCTTTGATTGAGTCTTTATTTTATACATAGATAAGACGTAATTACAACACAAATATATCAAGTTATTGTAAAGATCAGCAGGATATAGTTTTTTCCTGGTTTTTCTATATCATTGCACAGTTATACTGATCTTAGAGGGAAATACATCCAGGATAATCCCTTAGGGCTTTTTACATCTAGGCTTTAATATTGTTATGTCTTATTACTTCCTTACTTGGTCTAGCCTTAAATACTTATCAACATCAAGTACCTAGTTACAAACAAACAAAATGTAACTTCAATATGTCAATCTGACGATGCTATTCCGATAGCGAAACGGCTGTCATTGCATTTAAAGTATTTATAGAATAAATAGTGGAAGTTAATTCAACCTTTTAGTTGTTTATTGTTCTGAATAAGATGAACTTTCACACAGTAAGGGTTAGTACCATAAACAACCATTTTTAATTTTTTTTGTCATAATGGTAGGCGAAATAGAGTTGTGTCACACGTGCATAAATGGGTTAGTACCCCTTAGCTGGTATATGGTCTGTTTTATACTGTCTTTGATTTTTATTTAAAACTAAGTAATTAGATTTTTTCTTGATGTATTTATTAACTTTTTTAATACTATTTTAATTACATTAGAATAACAATAACAACATATTATAGTTACTTTTCTAAATTTTATTTATATCAAACAATGTTTATAGTTTAATTATTTTTATTTACGCATTCAATAATTGTCCTTTAGTTTTATATTAATATTTCTGTCTCCGAGAGGAACTTCTTTAAGTTTAATAATGATATTTTACTTTAGTTTTTAAAGCTGGCTCATATTTGATATAATTTTTAATAAAATGTTGTTCTTCATTTAATTTTAGTTACTATCACTTTTCATTATTTCTATTGTATTGTATCTTTACAGCCTTATAACACTGAAACTACTAGCAATAGTTTTCCAACTTAACATTTGTGGAATATAATTTGTGTTTCCTTCGAACTTTCTTTGCTTATTTTTCTAAAACGTATGGTACCTACCTACTCCTTTCGTGGTCCATCGTTCATAGTATTAAAAACACTGAACAGACAACATAACTTATTAATTACAGCTTTTATTAATAAAAAATCATTTTTTTCTATTAAATTGTGAAAGTTTTGGTACACAATTGTTTGTTTGACTATCTGAATATATATTTTTGCACAAGAATAACATTCCAAAATTTGTTGTTTCACAACCTGCACAACCAAAATAATAATTATGGAAAAAAGTATCCTGTGTAGCAATACGTAAAGTTTTATTTATTTTCTAGATGTAATTTTTCGCAATACAGCGAAACTATTTATTATTATAGTGGCTCTATCTAATACTATAAAATCGGAAGTGATTTTTTAATTATTTTGAGTTGGATGGGATGTGCCCACTAACCAAGTGACTTGTGAACAAAACTTTCTCTATTTTATTGAAAAACTTTTTAGTCAATGGCAGCTGTTTTGGTAAATTACTATCGTTAAATTGACATATTAAAGTTACATTTTATTTTATACGATATATAATTAAAGTTAACACCAATATTAAAGTCTGGGTCTAGTACGAAAACCTTTTCATGTAATTTCTTACAAAATACATTTTTTATCCAAATTGAAAAAATCTAATATGGCAACTGGTATTAAGTTAAGTTAAAGGCTTCTTTTTTCTCATGATAATATTTTATGAAAACAGTCTCTACAAATAACGGTTTTGCTTTATGTCGTAAATCAGCCACTTTAATACAACAGCCAATAAGCAGTAAAGCCTACTGGAGTATACTGTAATATGACGATTTTTCACATCTCAATGTTCCTCCCCCCCCAAAAAAATAACAACGAAATTGAGTAGGGTTTACAAGTAGGTGGAAAAGTTTCTTTAACAATTAAAGATTTTTTTTTGTGTTTTTTTAAGAAAGGGATTAAAAATGATAAAATTTGGGGTTTAACAATATAAAATCTTGTGAATTAATATACAGTATTCGCCAAAATAAGTAGTTAATTATAGCAACACGTAAATACTTTTCAGATCGACGAATAACAGGAAGGGTGCTTGTTTAACCAAATCATCCAATTAGCTCAAAGAAGTCTTGTACAAACAACACGTAAACTAAATATCTATTGACGGCTTTACTTATTCAAATTCGTAATTCAAATGGGACAACGAATACGGATAAGCGTGAAAGAGAAATTTGCTTAGTATATGAAGTTGACGAGGGTCACATTCGCCTCAACGGTTACATCAAACAAATTGATTACTTGGGTTTGAACATCCTGATGCTCTTTCAGAAAAACCTCTCCACAATGCTCCTGTAACCATTTGGGTTGCTGTGTTACTCAATCAAGAGAGCTGCAAACATAATATTGTGACACCTTTTGACAGAGATTTAAAGATCTTTTGACATCCGCGTAATTTAAGAATCCCTATGTCACGGGTTAAACAGGATTGTGCAATACGCCAAAGAGCCGAACGCTCCATAAATCTTCTGAGTGATCATTTCTTAATGCACAAATTTTGAGTATCCACCTCAGTTACCGGATTTACTACGAGTACCGCATCTCTACCTTGACGTAGCTGGAGCTGTAATAAGCAACTGTGGTGAGGGGCTTGGGAACTTTAAGGAATATTTGGGCTATACCAGCAGTAGCTTGCTACTGGTAGGGTCTCCCATGCCGGACAGATCAAAGAGAAGTCAGACTAAAGGAGATGCACGAGGAGTGATGGGTAATTTCAGTCTTGAACGGTGGCATCCAGATACCAGGCGACCGGAAAACAAAAAAAAAATGAAGACAATAAGGGGGCTGATTCCCTCATTGATTACATGAAGAGTCAGGAGACGATAGAACGAAATTCTGAAAGAGAAATGTCTCAGGAGGTGGAGAATCAACTCCTGAGCTCCCCGAGGGAGAAACCGGAGGGGAAAAGAAAGAGGCTGAGTGGGGCAGGGCATAAGCAGCTGCAACGGTTGCTGAAGCTAGGAACGCCCTACGAAGAAGCCCTCAAGGAGGTCGTTCAAAGGAGGGAACCTCAGAAGTGTTTGGAAGGGGATAAAACCCCTTCCAACAAGAGCGTCGGGAAACGACTTCGCTCGGATGAAAGCACCCCTGAGGGCACTATTCCGAAAAAGGTTAGGACCGACGCGATGTCTTACGGGGCTGCAACTGGTAAACACAGAGTGGGAATAATCCACTTAGCTGCACTCATTGAGGCAGAAAATTTAGGAAGGCTGCAGAAAGCCATCCTACGGGCCGTCGAGGATTTACCTGAAGACGGACCTGAAGTAAGATTCTTTGGCTGCTCTCATCGGCCAGGATGGCTTCAGGTAACATGTGCCGACAAAGCGAGCTCTGAATGGCTAATTGAAGTGGTTAATCGACTCAAACCATGGAAAGGAGCAACGTTAAAGGCAATAGAGGTGAAGATCTTCCTAAAACTCTGGTATGTGTGGCATACATACCTGATGAAGACAAAGAAACTCCTCTAGATGCTGAAACTGTCCTCAACAACCTGAGGAAGATGAATCGGGGCCTGAAGACTCGGGATTGTAAAGTACTCCACTGTGAAAAGGGCGGTGCTGGACATACATGGACCTTTTTCGTGGAGGATTCATCCATAAAGGCACTGGAGCAATTCAGCTTTAAGCCTTTCTTCGAGTTTGGTCAGATAACCATCAGGCCAAAAGTCCCTAAGAAGGGGGAATAATCCTCCTCCACAGGGACGCGAAGAAAACCAAAAGAAACCAGGAAGGATGATCAGCCATGCACTTCTGGAATCATAGGCGGAGCTGGAGTGAGAAAGGAAGTAAAATCTTCTTCCTCGCGAAATCAGCAACGTCCTGGAGAAAGGAAGGACAAGCCTGGGATTTCTATGGTAAAAGGGGGGAGCAAATTCCCCTTTACCAGCAAAAAGGTCAAAGGTAAGGCTGGTAAAGCCTTGCCTTCCAAGGGCTCTGAAAGAAAGAGTCCACCCAAACAAGGGTAGAAATATTAAATTTACCCAAGCAAACCTCCAACATGCCAAGGCTACCTCATATAGGTTTGCTAAAGAGGCAATATATTGAGACGAAGTTTTATTATCATAAAAAAATTATTCATTAAAGAAAAGCTTAATTTTAATAAGAATATGTATTATGATGATTAAATCAAAAACAAAATCGTTAAGTCAATTAAAAGCAAAAATAAATAATAAAAAAGTAATCACATTACATAAAAATAATCAAAATCACCATTAAAAAAATAAATAATAATGAAAATATAATTCAAAATGTAAAATAAAACAAACGAACAAATTATAAATTTTTGTAAAATATTTTTCTGTTAAATATATAAAAGGATTTTCAAAGATCTACAAAAGTGTATAAAAAGTTCTTCTACGAATAACACTTGTGTATATGTGTGACGTAAAATTATCAGAACTACAACTGCTAACATCGCGTGTTTGAAAAGTTAAAAAAGTTTCCATGAACTCCAAAACTTTAGAAGTGCACCTGTGCCTGTGTGACGTCAAATTATCAGAACTACGAGTGCTTGTACACACCATCGCGTGTTTGAAATGTTTAATTTTCCTCGAACTCCAAGAGCTTAGAATAGCAGGTGCACGTTGTGACGTATGAGTTACTCGGAAGTATATCGGTCGAATTTATTACTTCAAGCCTCAGTGATAATATAATTTGAGAGCTTTTCCGACCATAATAAATTATAAAAAAATTATTGAACATTAAAAATGATTATTGTATATATTATGTAAAAAAATTGTTTGTAAAATATAAGTAGTTAGTTAGAAATAAGCAAATTAAGAAATAGTTCCTTCTGATTGGTTCTCGTGGAGTTTTTAAATGAAGCATTTTTATTGGTCAGAGAATAATGAGAGCGGGATCTCAGTCTTTACGTAAAAGAACCAGTCAGAAAGAATAAAAGGGAGATTCAAGCCTAATTTTAAGAGAGTCAAGACCCTTTATACAAATATTCAAGTCTCGTTTTAAACTTTCAACAAACATTTAATATTTAATTTTAAAAAACAACTTTCACAACTCAACACTCAAGTTTAATTTTAAAAAGATTCAAGACTCATTTTCAAAACATTCAACAACAGTTATAAAAATATTCAACTCGTAATTTACATTTTTAAAAAAGACTTTGATTAATCATAAATTTTATTAACTTTATAAGTTAACAGTATTCGACTTTGAATAGAAAATAAGTTTGTTGAATCAAGCAGAATCATTTTATAATATAATAGTTCCAAATGTAATTTTAATGATACAAAAGTTAGTATCAAATTAATATAAGAAGCTTGACTTACCTTATATCAGAAATAATCCTAGTATAAAACTTTGTAACACACCACTTGTAAAAAGGGAGTCTTATCAACCAGTAAATTGTATATAAAAAAAATCCACAAGTAAACAATAATAAATTCTACATCGTAAGAGTTTCTGTCTTTAATTAAACCATTGGAAGTTCTACATCCCACGTGCTCACCAGTAGAGAAGATAGACCACCAGTTCCAGCGACACCTACATGTGAATGGCGAACACTCGAGAGACAAAGTTCAAAAAGGTACCGTTATTTAATTTGTATTAAGTGTGCGTATAAACTGTTTTAAAGCGATAATAATTATTAGTCGCTAGAGAACATTTATACTACTTTATTGTAAAGATTTTTGAATTTCATTTTGATAAAAAATTTATAATTTGTTTGAGCGTAAATCTGTGGTGAAACCTGTACGACCTGAGATATAATTTTTCGATTAACGATAGTATTTATTTTCAAGTTAAACAAACGAGCGTAGAAACATTTAATTTTATTTGAGCTAGTCATCATTATACATATTATTTAAGGGGCTAAAAAAAAAACATTATTATTGTAGTAAAAAACTTCAACAATTACTTCAAATCAAATAAAAACAAACCACTAATAATATCATGTCACAATTAACGTGAATTTACTAAAATAACATTCAATCATCAGAAAAAATTAAAATAATAAAACAAAAAAAAAAGAAAACATAAGAACACAACAACAAATTAAATAATAAAATCATAATAACTTGGCGACCAACGTATCGGGCTCGATTAAAATCACAGATTTTAATAGTTTAATAACAAAAAATAAATCAATAAACATTACATTAAAATTTATTTAAAAATAAAAATACTAATACATTATTGTAACTGTAATTAACCTATAAAATAAATATTTCTAACATTTTATTATAAATATAAAAAGTCGAAACATAATGTCTGATAAAGAGGAAGTTAATTTTGACACCTGGAAAGTTGAAGAACTCAGGCAAGAACTTAGAAACAGGAATTTGGATGATAAAGGAACCAAACAAATTCTAATTAACAGATTAAAAAGCCAAGAACAAATAGACATAGACTACAATGCTGAAGAACCAGAAGAAAGGGGGGAACAAGAAGACGAACCTCAACAAAAAGATGGTACTTCTTCACAAACTGGAGGAAATGTCACATTGGCAGATTTGATGAGCATCATCCTAGCCAATTCAGAACAAATAGCGAAAAAACTAGAAGCCAACTCTGAAGAAATGAAAAAACAAAATAGACAAAATTCTGAGGAAATAACGAGAAAATTGAATGAAATAACGGAAAAATTGGACAAGAAAGTAGAAAATCAAGAGAAAAAGATTAAAGTAATTGAGGAAAAACAAGAATTTTTAAATAAACAAGTACAAAATATAGACAAAAGAACAAGCGAAAACAATCTGAAATTAAACTCAAGAATATCAGAAATCGAAGATAACGTGAAAAGAGGAATACAAATAAATTTGGACATAGCCGAACAGGAAAACAGAAAAACAGAGAGACAATTAAGAAAAGAAATAGAAGAAAAATTAAATACAAATATAAACGTGGGAAACAGTGAAGAAATCAAGAAATTAAAGGAGGAACTCGAAAATAAAATAAAACAAGTGAATCAAAATATTTCTGAATTATCAGACAATCGCGTAACACCTGACTTGGGTTTTCAAATTTTAAATATAGGGGGGAAGTTTGAAGAAAGTTCGAAATTTTGTGGGGATTATAGGAAGATACATCCTATAAATTATTTACATTCAATTAAAAATAAGTACTCTAAAATAAGAAATTTGCAAGATTTTAAAGAATTTATCAGGTCAAGTTTAACAGGCAATGCACTATTGTGGTGGAATTGCAAAGAAATGTTTGTAGATTCATTTGAAACCTTTGAAAAAGTATTTCTAGATACTTTCTGGTCAGAATTACAACAGAGTAAAGTCAGGGAAAGATTGTATTTTGGCAAATTTGATAATACAAAGAATAATCTATCCAACTATGTTTTACAACTCTATGCTACTTGTCAATATTTAACTCCTCCTATACCAGAGGCAGAAATTGTAATGTTTTTATCAAGACATTTTAAACCTGAAATATCTGAGATAATTGCAGTACAAAATATTAATAAACTTGATCATTTAATAACATATTTGCAGAGAATTGAAAGAAATTTAAGTAATAGTATCAACAATCAGAATAGAGATAATGTAAGAAACTTTAATAACAATGATATAAGTTTTAATAGGCAAAGTAACAATAACAATTTTAACAGACAAAATAATAATAATAATTTTAACAATAACTACAATAATCAAAACAGAAATCAAAATAATGAAAATAGGAACAATTACAATAATAATAGAAATTACAATAATAATCGGAACACTAGAAATTTTAACAATAATTATAATAATAGAAATTTTAATAGATTTGAACAAAATAACAATAATCGAGCAAATACAAACAACAATAATAGACAAGTAAACGCAATTAATACGAGTAACAGTAATGAGGGGATAAATGAGACAAATAATACACCGAGAGACATTGCACGTTCAGGTAGTAGAACTCCTAGGGCCAGATCTCCAGTAGATGATGCCCAAACCACAAATTTTCAATAGGGGTGCACAATGTAAATAGCGCTAGATGTGACTTTGTACACCCACGTGAATTTTTAATGGACAAGGATAATCTGCATCTAGAAAATAAAGAAATAGAATTAGTATTAATTAAAGCAAATATTGATAACAATTTAGTAAGCATTATAATAGATACAGGGTCTACAGTTTCTTTAATATCAGAAAATACAGTAAATAAAATCTCAATGTTAAAAAACAATATAATCAATATTCCAAAAGTAAATTTTACAGGGATAAATGATAAAAGTTTAGGATATTCTAATAAAACAGTTTTTGCTTCTTTGAATATAAATAATGTAAAATTAAATGTTCAGTTATTGATAGTCAATAAATTAAAATAATATGATATATTATTGGGTAACGATGAATTATCAAAGAATAAAATTATAATAAATTATAACAAAAATGCAGTAATATTTGGGAATAATGAAAAAAAATTTGAGGTAATAAATGATTTAAAATTAACTAGTAATTATAATATAATTAGTATATTCGACGAGTCATTAGAAAATAGTAATAAAAATTTCTGCCAAGAAAAAATAAGTGAAATTTGTGAATCTAGTTGCAATTTAATGGTACAAGGGTGCCGAAATATATTTAATAATGTGGCCATAGATGCCGAATTAAATTTAAATAAAAATGGAAATGATAATCATTTAGAAAGGGTCTTAGATACCAAAAATAAATTAAACTATGATTATGATGAAAGGGCAATTGATGCCGATGATAGGGTTAATGAAAAGAATTTAGAGGTGGTGATAAATTGCAATAAAGGATGGAAAAATGAAGTTATAAAATTGGTAGAAAGATATAAAAGTTTAATTAATGATGAACCTAGAGTAGCTAAAAATTATTCACATAGTATAAAAGTTAAAAATATAGAGAGTTTTCAGTCAAAAAGTTATCCAATTCCCTATAAATATCAAGAAGCGGTAGATAAACATTTAAAGAAACTGTTGGCAGATGGAATTATAAGTTATAGTACTACACCTTATATTAATCCTATAGTAGTGGTTAAGAAAAAAGATGATACAATACGTTTATGTTTAGATAGTAGAAAATTGAATCAATGCACAATACCAGAATTTGAAGTCCCATTAACAATAGAGTCAATATTAGGTAGGATTACAAATACAACAATTTTTTCGAAGTTAGATTTAAGACATTCTTTTTGGCTAATACCACTTGAAGAAAAAAGTAGACATTTGGTAGGTTTTAGAATCAATGGCAGGGTATATCAGTTTAATGTAGTGCCTTTTGGTTTGCAATCAGCAACGAGTGCACTGTTAAAAGCTCTGAATAAAATATTAGATTCACATAGTCAATATGCCATTCATTATGTGGATGACATTTTAATTTTTTCTAAAGATGAGACTGAACATATTACACATTTAAATAATATTTTTGAAGCTTTAGATGTAGCAGGTCTTAAATTGAATATCCAAAAATGTGAATTTTTTAAAGGTGAAGTAACCTATTTAGGTTTCAAAATAAAAAAGGATCAATTAAGACTATCAAACAAAGAAAAAGAAAGGGCGTTGGTAAAAGACGGCATATATTATAAAGTTATTCATGAAACCGAACTATATGTTATTACAAACCTTTTAGCTGAATCAATTATTGATCAAATACATATAGAATTAAATCACCCAGGCGTTAGGGCAGTACATTCAGTTTTTAGGGAAAATTACTTTTCTAAAAATGATCTTAGCATAACAAAAAATAGAATCAAATTATGTCGAGCATGCCAATATAATAAAGAAAATAACTCACCTTATACCAGTCAGCCAAAATCGATAATAGCAAATGAACCTCTAGAAATAATCGCAATAGATTTTCTTACAAATTTAATTCCAAGCCACCAAGGCAATAAAAATATCATGGTTATTGTAGATATATTTTCCAAATACGTTAGTTTAGTACCTACAAATAAAATAAATAAAAGTATAGTTAAAAAACATTTAACAGAATACATAAATACAAATGGCAATATTAAAACTTGTTTAATGGATAACGCTAGTTATTTTAGAAACGAAAATTTATTGAAATGGTTAAGGGGTAAAAATATTGTTCCTTGTTTCACAAGTATAAAGAAGACCACAAAGTAATAGAGCAGAACGTAGCATTAAAGAAACATTAAAACATCTAAGAATATTAGTAAATGATGATCACAAAATTGGGATGAAACAATCGAACAAGTAGAGAAATTTATTAATAACACTCCAACAACAGGTACAAATTTATCTCCAGTCGTATTATTTAAAAAACAAGAACCATTAAGGCATTGGCATATGGATTTAGATTATGAAAAATTAAAAGATAAAACGAGAGAGTATCAGGAAATAAAATTAAAAAATTATATCAAAAACTGTAATAAAAAACGTAAAAACCTAGTAAAATTCAATAAAGGGGATTTGGTATTAGTAAAAAAGTTAAGAGTATCAAATAAAAAACAGAATATCTGTGGAAAATTTGAGCCTTTATATGAAGGACCTTATGTCATTGACAATGAGGGAGGTACAAACAGTTATAATTTAATATTTCCGGACACTGAAACTCCACGTGGTGTGTTTCATGTAAGTTCACTCAAGAAATATATTTAGTAGTTAAGTGTAAATAAACATGTAAATAAAATAAAATAGGATATAGTTGAAGTTAAAATAGAAGATGGAAACTTATAAAAATTTATCCGTCGATAAATTTATTACAAGTTTGGGGGGAAGTTGAGACGAAGTTTTATTATCATAAAAAAATTATTCATTAAAGAAAAGCTTAATTTTAATAAGAATATGTATTATGATGATTAAATCAAAAACAAAATCGTTAAGTCAATTAAAAGCAAAAATAAATAATAAAAAAGTAATCACATTACATAAAAATAATCAAAATCACCATTAAAAAAATAAATAATAATGAAAATATAATTCAAAATGTAAAATAAAACAAACGAACAAATTATAAATTTTTGTAAAATATTTTTCTGTTAAATATATAAAAGGATTTTCAAAGATCTACAAAAGTGTATAAAAAGTTCTTCTACGAATAACACTTGTGTATATGTGTGACGTAAAATTATCAGAACTACAACTGCTAACATCGCGTGTTTGAAAAGTTAAAAAAGTTTCCATGAACTCCAAAACTTTAGAAGTGCACCTGTGCCTGTGTGACGTCAAATTATCAGAACTACGAGTGCTTGTACACACCATCGCGTGTTTGAAATGTTTAATTTTCCTCGAACTCCAAGAGCTTAGAATAGCAGGTGCACGTTGTGACGTATGAGTTACTCGGAAGTATATCGGTCGAATTTATTACTTCAAGCCTCAGTGATAATATAATTTGAGAGCTTTTCCGACCATAATAAATTATAAAAAAATTATTGAACATTAAAAATGATTATTGTATATATTATGTAAAAAAATTGTTTGTAAAATATAAGTAGTTAGTTAGAAATAAGCAAATTAAGAAATAGTTCCTTCTGATTGGTTCTCGTGGAGTTTTTAAATGAAGCATTTTTATTGGTCAGAGAATAATGAGAGAGGGATCTCAGTCTTTACGTAAAAGAACCAGTCAGAAAGAATAAAAGGGAGATTCAAGCCTAATTTTAAGAGAGTCAAGACCCTTTATACAAATATTCAAGTCTCGTTTTAAACTTTCAACAAACATTTAATATTTAATTTTAAAAAACAACTTTCACAACTCAACACTCAAGTTTAATTTTAAAAAGATTCAAGACTCATTTTCAAAACATTCAACAACAGTTATAAAAATATTCAACTCGTAATTTACATTTTTAAAAAAGACTTTGATTAATCATAAATTTTATTAACTTTATAAGTTAACAGTATTCGACTTTGAATAGAAAATAAGTTTGTTGAATCAAGCAGAATCATTTTATAATATAATAGTTCCAAATGTAATTTTAATGATACAAAAGTTAGTATCAAATTAATATAAGAAGCTTGACTTACCTTATATCAGAAATAATCCTAGTATAAAACTTTGTAACACACCACTTGTAAAAAGGGAGTCTTATCAACCAGTAAATTGTATATAAAAAAAATCCACAAGTAAACAATAATAAATTCTACATCGTAAGAGTTTCTGTCTTTAATTAAACCATTGGAAGTTCTACATCCCACGTGCTCACCAGTAGAGAAGATAGACCACCAGTTCCAGCGACACCTACATGTGAATGGCGAACACTCGAGAGACAAAGTTCAAAAAGGTACCGTTATTTAATTTGTATTAAGTGTGCGTATAAACTGTTTTAAAGCGATAATAATTATTAGTCGCTAGAGAACATTTATACTACTTTATTGTAAAGATTTTTGAATTTCATTTTGATAAAAAATTTATAATTTGTTTGAGCGTAAATCTGTGGTGAAACCTGTACGACCTGAGATATAATTTTTCGATTAACGATAGTATTTATTTTCAAGTTAAACAAACGAGCGTAGAAACATTTAATTTTATTTGAGCTAGTCATCATTATACATATTATTTAAGGGGCTAAAAAAAAACATTATTATTGTAGTAAAAAACTTCAACAATTACTTCAAATCAAATAAAAACAAACCACTAATAATATCATGTCACAATTAACGTGAATTTACTAAAATAACATTCAATCATCAGAAAAAATTAAAATAATAAAACAAAAAAAAAAGAAAACATAAGAACACAACAACAAATTAAATAATAAAATCATAATAATATATAGCCCTAATCCAGGAAACTTGGATTAACGAAGCAGGTCACATTGGAGGCCTAGGGTTCATCTTAACTAAGGTACTATATTACAGGAGTGGGGGAAAACCCAGAGCCTGTATTATACTTAGAAAAGATATTAACTGTTGTTTGCTTAGATGTTTCTGCACAGAAGTGGTGTCCGCACAGCTCACCATTCAGGAGGAGGGGAGCAGACGAGATATAGTCGTATGCTCCGGATACTTCCCAGGCGAGCGAGGGGCAGCAAGTCATCCACCTGCAATGGTACGGAACTTAATCGAACATTGCAGGAGGAAAGGACTTCAAGTCATCGTAGGATGCGATGCGAACTCACACCATGCGGCGTGGGGGAGCAAAACGACCGACAAACGGGGTGAGTACCTTTTCAATTATATACTTGGTTAAGGGATTGTTAGTAAACAATAGAGGAAATGATCCAACCTTTGTTACCAAGAAATGTCAAGACATTATAGACATAACAATGAGTACTGAGGCAATCAGTAATAAAATTGTTAACTTGCACGTGTCTAACGAGCCATCATGCTCGGACCAAAGGCATATTGACTTTAACCTAAAAACGGGTAAAAGATCCAGCATTAATTATAGGGACCCAAAATGTACAGACTGGGACGGTTATCGCACCAGTCTGGAGGGGAAAACAGGGCATATGCCCACGATAATCAAAACCAATGCTGATTTGGAAGAGGCAACTGATCGTACCAGTAGGGCAATTCTAGAAGCATACCAGGAAAACTGTCCCGTTAAAACCAAGACGAATAATAGACAAACGCCTTGATGGAACAGAAAACTGGACAAATTAAGGATGCTGTACAGAATATAACAAAGAGATAAGAAGAGCCAAGCGGAAATCTTGGAGAAAGTTCTGCCAGTGCAAGAATTCACAAGATTCTCTCCAAGGATCCGAACCAGGGGCCGTGTCTTCTCAAAAGACAAGATGGAACCTATACCGAATCCAAGAGGGAAACATTAGAGCTCTTGTTACAAAACCATTTCTCAGGTTCAACAATTATTGAGACGCAGAGGCGAACTTTAGACCTAGGACGGTTGCCTCGACCTAGGTAGGAAAGTTGGAAAATATCTGTAAAAACTATAAAACCGGAGAATGTGAAGTGGGCTATAAACTACTTCGATACATACAAATCTCCAGGGGAGGATGGACTTTTTCCTGCCCTACTACAAAAAGGACTGGACATTCTGCTACCCATTCTGACTAAGCTCTTTAGAACAAGCTTGGCTTTGGGTTACATACCTGAGGCTTGGTGCACTGTTGGGGTCGTTTATATTAACAAGGTAGGACGAAAAGATAGCGACCTACCTAAATCCTACGGGCCAATTAGTCTTACTTCATTTCTGTTGAAAGCACTTAAGAAAATTCTTGATAGGCATATTAAGGAGGGACCATTGAGGGAACATCCTCTTAGTACCCACCAGCATGCATATCAGGAAGGAAAATCAACAGAAGAGGTGCTGGACGAAGTAGTCCACAAGATCAATCACTCCGTGATTAATGGAGAAATTGCTCTGGCACCCTCCTTGATATAGAAGGAGCATTTAATAATGCATTACCTAATACTCTCTATAATGCTGCTCCATCTAGAGGGATATCCTTTACAATATGTAACTGGATCAGAGCTGTGCTAGAAAATAGGCTGATCCTAACATCACTGGAAGGCGAGGAGATGAGAGCGAAGGTTGCTAGGGGCTGCCCACAGGGAGGAGTACTTTCCCCTCTTTTGTGGTCTCTACTGGTGGACGACCTGATCTCGGACCTCGACAAACAGGGGGTAGAGGTACAAGCCTATGCAGAGGATCTGGTGATATTGATAAGAGGACAATATGAAGAGGTCATTTCTAAAGTGACTCAACGAGCACTTAATATTGTTACTAGGTGGTGTGACAAGGAACAATTTTCAGTCAACCTTAGTAAAGCAACAGTTGTTAGTTTCACCAGGAGGCGGAAACTGGATAAACTTCAACTGCCCGCCCTCTATGGAGAATCTATTAAGGAAACGAGTGAAGTCAAATATCTAGGGGTTACGCTGGATAAAATATTTTCATGGAACGCTCATGTAGAGAATATTTGCAGTAAAACAAAGCTATCCCTTTGCCGTACAGTATACGGTAAGTCATAGGGAATGAAACCCAAACAAATGTATTGGCTATATCTGACAGTAATATGGCCTATGATTACGTATGGTGCACCGGCCTGGTGGGCTAAATGTCGACAAAAGACCACCGTTGATTAAGCTTCAACGGCAAGCATGCTTAATCATAACAGGAGCTATGTCTACCACTTCCACCGCTGCCATCGAAATTCTGATTGATCTTCCTTCACTCCATATCTGGATGGAAAGGAAGGCGATGGCTGGTGCATACAGAAGACTAGTAAAATATCAGGATGCAGGGCAAAGCAGTGTCATAGCCTGGGCCGGAGATATAATAAAAAATCATCCGATACTGCAGATGGTACCAGATGCAATGCAACCTAAATACAACTACCACAAGCCATTCACCGTCCTATTCCCAGGAAGGGACGAATGGGAGATGAGTAGTTCGAATCTTATAATGGCTGACCAGTGTTCATACACGGACGGCTCTAAGACCGAGATAGGTGTTGGAGCTGGGGTGCATGGAAGGAAACCAAGGGTGGACCTGAGCCAGAACTTGGGTAACCTATCCACAATTTTCCAAGCGGAGGTTTTCGAAATGGAGTTGTGACTGCAGGAGATGCTTAGGCGTGACTGCAGGAACAAAACTATAAAAATCATTTCCAATAGCCAGGCGGCACTAAAGTCACTGGAATCAAGTCGGATCGACTGTAAGTTAGTTTGGAAGTGCCTTCAGGATCTAATACGTTTAGGGGAAAATAACAAAGTTACCTTACTTTGGGCACCTGGGCATACCGGCATTGAAGGTAACGAAAAAGCGGACCTTCTAGTCAGGAAAGGTGCTGAAGGAATATTTATAGGCCCGGAGCCATACCTAGGCATAGCGAATAGCGTAGCCAGAGGAACAATATCGAACTGGGTAGATCGGAGGAGACGTACTTACTGGTTCAAGCTAGAGGGTTTAAAGCACTCAAAGGCATTTGTAGGAGATCTCTCTAAAAAGAGGTCTCAAAAGCTGCTGAATATGAGCAGACAGGACCTACGAATAATAATAGGACTACTGACTGGACACAGTCGTCTTAATAGGCATATGAAAACAATTGGACTGGCAGAGAGTGCGGACTGCAGATTCTGTCAGGCTGAGGATGAAACGGTAGAGCATATTTTGTGCAACTGCCGAGCGCTCGAGAGAATAAGGATCAATAAATTTGATCTGCATCAACTCGAGCCCAATGACTTCATGGAATTGTCGCCAACGACCCTGATGAGCTTCATTAGAGGCATAGGGCTGATAGAACGACTATAACCTAGGGGTGAGCCACAATAGATCTTTTAGGTCGCAGTGAAAGGGACGTGAAACGACCACTCATATAGAACCTAACCTAACCTATCCTACGGGTAGAATTTAAAAAGTAAGAATTCCGATAACTGAAGGAACTGGAATTACGAATAATAAAATTAAACAGATCTAGTAATTTAAAAAGTTCCCAATTCATTATTCAATACTGGAAAATTTTAAAAACAGCGGAATTCTAAAGTAAAGCGCCATTTAAAAATGAAAATATTATTTTAGAAAATAGTTACTATTTTATTTTAGACGTCCCTGAGATAAAGGATTCTCACATTTCACACTGCGGAAATTGTGAGAATGCAGTGCCTAGTTTAAAAATCTCTGAATTCTTAATTTTTTAAAACTGCAAAATTTGACAAATTATGAGAATGTGTCGTTAAATTGTTTTTTGGAAAATATAGGTACACAATTTATCATTATAGAATTCTAAATTACTAGAACCAAAAATTCTGGAATCAAACAGATGGTTTATCTTAAATGTTATCCAGCTTCGAATTTTAAATACCCTGAAATTAAAGATTCTAAAATTTCTAATCCCAGTGGGCCCGATCATGCATCGCGCGCGACGTTGCGTAACGATCATTAGTTCCATCGATGAGTTAGGATTATGAAAATTTTCATAATTTCACCCGTTACAACGTTAGTTATGATGATTTTTGGATTGCGATGAAAAAAGGGATTTATTTTAGAATTCATCAAAATTGCCAAAATTATATTGATGAAAATTAGTATAGAATTTTATGCTCTGTAAAATAAGTTATGAAACTTTTTTTAATAAAAAGTTTATTTATATTCAAAAATACATCCAACCCTTAAAACCAAAATTACCACAAGTGGTAGGAGATCTTATTTTGGAATTTATATTGAACATGGACCACCTAGCATCTGCAGAAAATTCCGTTGTTACCACTTTGATTCCTTTGAGTTCATGGTGTATCATCTTATGACTGCATTCAATTTTGTTGGCATACTGAATATCAGATTTGTGATGTTGTGGAATATTCTTCCATTCTGCTTTTAGTGCATATATAGGCGATGTTACTGCTAGAAGGCCGTTTTATTAACTGAATATCAACAGAACTTAAATAGTCAATGTCTTGTCTAGCTTCGTGGGAACGAGCACTATCTTACTCACTACAAAATTAAGCTTCAGGAGGAGGGCAGCTGCCATTAAAAGTTTAACTGTAACTAAATTCAAGATAACCGCCCATATTCATTCATCTCATAAGGATAAGAACCAACTATGTTTTAAAACAGACAGACAAATCTCATTTATAGCTATAGTTCATATTTTGCTTATTATGCTTCTGGTAGCTGTCAAATTTAAATCAGATGATATCAAATTTAATGACGTACTGAAAAAAGGGTTTGGTTTTAACTTAAAAGGTAACCTTTAATATGAACGATATAGTAAAATAAAGAAATATGTGCTGTACATTATTCATAAAAAACCGGTGGGTGACAAAGAATTAATAATATAATTTAATAAAATTAATTGTAGTAACCTTTACTTCCACTATTTATTGAAAAAATTGTTATTTTAAACTTAATGACAGCTGTTTCGCTAAAAACTAGCATAGTCAGATCGACATATTAAAGATACAATTTGTTTGTTTGTAGCTAGGTACCTGCTGTTGATTAAGTAGTATTACTGCTAGACCAAGTATGGAAGTAATAACTCATAACAATATTAAAGCCTATATATTATTAGCCGTAAGGGATTATCCTGGATGTATTTCCCTACAAGATCAGGACAAGGAAAAAATTATATCATGCTGATCTTTTTTTTATACATAGATATGACGTAATAATTATACCACAATTATATTAAGTTATTGTAAAGATCAGCATGACATAGTTTTTTCCTGATTTTTCTATATCATTGCACAGTTAAACTGATCTTACAGGAAAATACATCCAGGATAACCTCTAACATCTAGGCTTTAATATTGTTATGCCATATTACTTCCATACTTGGACTAGGCAATACTACTTAATCAACGTCAGGTACCTAGCTACAAACAAACAAATTGGAACTTCAGTATGTCAATCTGACGATGCTAGTTTTTAGGGAAACAGCTGTCATTGAGTATTAAAAAAAATAGTGAAAGTTTTGTTTTAAAAATATCCATTTTTAATGTTCTTAATGTGGGTAATTTTAGATTCACCACAACTATATACAAAAAACAAAAGCTATTCTGATTCTTTCAATTGATTGTCGTAAACATGGATCTTGGGAACCAGAATACAATGACTCTTTTGGAATTTGCAATTTACAAGGTATTTAAGTATTTTTTAATAAAACCTTGGACTTTAAAATTATTGTAGTTAAAACACTTTATAAAACTTGAAAAGTTGTCTAAAAAAAACACATTAAGGTTACAATATTAATCAAAATTAAGGTTATTTGAGAATTATCAATAACCAATTTCACAATTTATAAAAAATATAGCGATAAAACAAAAAATGTTTTGGCTTTTGCATGTTTTAAAATTCTAATGAAAATTTAAGGAATTTTAATGGGTTCACATTCTTCAGATTGAATAAGTAAATTAAAAATATCTTGAATAATCATTTTTTATTGAGATTTGATATACAAATATAAAAAAAATATATACAATACATTTACAAAACACATAATACAATTGAGCAAGTATCAGCATTTAAATCAGAAATATAAAATATATTCTTTTACAAAACAGTGAATAAGGTCATTCCAATTACATAATTCGTTTATGTATTTTATTATAAACCTATAAACACAACTAAAAGTATATAATACTACACGGGTTTTTAGTAAGTTCTGTTGGTATATTCAAAATGTTTATTACATTTTTTAATTTAACTAGAATTAATAAGTTTTAATATGTCAAGTTATATCTTAACAAAAAAACAATAATGTTTTGATGTACCCTTTATGGATATTAATTTAAAAAATGTATTATATTAGTTAGCAATAACAAATAAAAAATTGACTACCAAAATTATTTTTAGACCAGTTTGAAGTGGAACAATTAGATATTTATAGATGGCCAACATTTTTGAAATTAATACGAGAAAATAATTCGTTTGTATTTCCCCAAACAAAATACAACCACATTTTTGTTTTCAAATAATCTAACTGAAACCTTATCTACTAAAAAGTTACATTATTAATTTAAAAAATTTGGATATATTTTGTAAATTAATTTTGGTGAAGTTAAGCAATAATAAAATGTTTCCAAAAACCATGTAACTGCGCTGAGTATAAGCATTGCTGATCTACCTATTAAAAATAGGAACTATCACCAAGTCTTGAATACACTGATTATAGCCATTGTAGTTTTTAAATATAATTTGATAAATCTTTGGTATACTACTACATTGCTTCTTAAATCTTCACCTGCTTAATATCTTACATTCCTGATTATTTACTACGTCCAGACATTTGCCTATATTAAAGCGTAAGGATAAGGAGCAGATATATACGATGCAGCAGGTAAAACGCCAAAAGTTCTAGCAGACAGCAAAGGAGCAGACTGTGCGACTAAAGGAGCAGCTAAAGTGGATCGTGCTGCAACTATTGGAGCCGCTTCAGAAACTACGGGTGGAGGTTGAGCAACTAATCTTGCAGTTTGGGCTACAAATGGTTGAGAAACAAGTGGAGCTGCACGGGCAACTGCTACTGGAGCAGCGGGTGCTGCAACAACTGGTGCAGCACGGGTAGCAACAACTGGAGCAGCCCGAGCAGCAACTACGGGAGATGCAGCAACAACAGGAGCTGCACGAGCTGCTACAATAGGAGCAGCAGCAACTAAAGGTTCTTTGCGGACCAAAGCATTAAAACCATTAACTGGATCTGCTGTGTAATCAACGATTCTTCTGGTGCCATCTGGTTCAGCAACATTATATTGTCCTTGAACGATACCATTGGCTCTACTTTCGACATGACCCTTGGAGTCTCCTGTCAAAGAATCCTGAACATCATAAGCAAAAGAATAAGATGGGTTGGGGTCAAAAGTATCATCGGAAAGTTTTGCAAGAACTGGTGCTGAAACTACTGCTGCCGGTGCTGCAGCTAAAGCCACTGGTTGATGAGCCACTGAAGCTGAGCTTAGGGCCACAACGGCTAAGAACACAGCGATCTGAAAATAGTTATATATATATAATATATAATATATATATAATTTTTTAATCTAGGTACTAAGTAATTGGTTTATACATTTTTTTCAAAAATGGTTTTTGTTTCAGGTATGTGTGCATCAAATTTTTAATATAGAAAATATGTAAGTATCTATTACTTTAATTTTAATTAATACTTATTATTTTTTATCAGTGACTAAAAGGACAAACAAATTATTATTTTAAATATGTTAACTTAGCTAATGATACTTTTTAGTAAGTATTCAAAAATAAATCGATTTAAATTGAACATAACATGTCGATAAGTCCTTGGGTCTGATGATATTAGAGTGATTAGCTTGTGAGTTATTGAAGTTTGACTAACTTTACTTTTGATATTTGCAAAAAGTGAAAAAAATATTGTTAATAAAACATTACTAACTAATAACATCCTTAATAAAACATTACTTCAAACACAGTCGCACGAGCACCGATAATGCTGAAGGCTTTGGAAGTCAATAAAAAAAAATAAAACCATGAAAATAATAGTTGCAAGATATAGGCAAGACTTTAAAGGTATCAAAAGGTTGCACCATACACGAAGATTTGAGCAAGAAAAAGCTATTTACCAAATTGTTGCCACATTTACTGCAATCAAAGCAAAAACAGCAACGTACTGATGGTTTAAAGCTTTGAGTTTTGGAATTTTTGCTGAGTTGACGAAACTAAACCGTATAGAGAAAGCAAAGAAAAATAGTAAAACAATGGTAATAAAAAGTCAGAGAGGCGTTGGCCCAATTCCCAATTAGCTTAACGTAGAAGGAAACTACAGTTTTAATAAAGTTGAATTTTTTTAAAAAGCTGCATTTTCAATGTCAGACCGGAGAATAACCTATTGACTAATGTATATTGATTAGTGGAAGATATTAGACTAGAATAATTATTTAACAAAAATTGGAACATTTTATTACCACTATTATTACAAGACATTCCTGATAAATTAATAAAATTGTAAATTCTGTATACCTTTTCATTATTTATATTAATTCAGGAATATAAAATGTTTAGATTTATCTATAACCCCGTCCATATTCAATGTTAAGATAAAAATGATAAGAAATGAATAAATAAGATGGAAGGAAATGATTTTGATTTACTAATTTTTTTATTAATTATTTTTTTACGTACCTTAAGAAACATTTTAACACAGAAAACAACGAGTTATGACTGTCTGCTGTGTTCAATACCAACTTGGTTTATATATACTTACCTATTAAAGATTCACATGTAACTGAGGGTTTGTACTATGCATACAAAGCAGTCTATTTGGCAATAGTAGAGAACCGTCGATTCGGGGTTTAATATTAACATTATGTTTGATGCTGTTTGTTTGAATTTTAATGACGAAACCAACTACAATTAAATGCTATAAAGAAATCCACAAAATTATTAAATTATTTAAAAAGTTAGCTGTTGTGTTATGTTGCACAATACAAATATATCCATCATATTATAACATGATTTGTTAGCATTTACATTCAACTATGATATTTTAAGCAAAAGCTTTAAACTAGGATCAAAGTAACCAAAAATTACATAAAAACTAATTACAAACTACTAAATATGCGTAAAGTGGTAATTGTAAGTTTTATTTAAAAAAAAATTTATTGACGATAATAAATACAGTACCGATTGGCCAAAATAAAAAAATTGAATATAAAAAAATATATTTATGAATTCATTTTTATAATACATATTTATGTCACAATCTCGTTGCAAATAAGCTTCATACCGTTTGAAGATTATTAAACATATTTAAGAAAAGTGGTTGCTGCAAATGTTGGAAATAAGTTATTATTCTTTGCCACAGTTTTCCAGCATTTTCTGGCGAATTTTTGATACCCCGAATATAGACGTTGGTGTTAAATCCGGTAAATGAGGTGGATACTCGTCTGTTCGAAGAGAAATTATTCTGATATCAAAATGTTCATGGAGAAAATTTATGGAGCAATCGGCTTTATGGCTTGTTGTGCCATCCTGTTGAAACCATTGCTTATGAATTCTTTAATAGGAGTGCTGCCCAAGGAATCGATTTGTTTGTCGGTTGATGTAGCGTTGAGGTAGTTGTCTCTATCAGGGATCTACTCAGGAGGGGCTTAATATCGTTACAAACTGTCGTTCCTTATCAATATTTTTATAGGAAACCATAGATTATAATATTTGTAGATAAAAACACTTAATTGCTTCATCGCCTTGTAGGAGAGTCATTAATGTTCCTTCCAAAACCTGTTCAAGTTTATTAAAACTTTAAAAAGAGAACATCTAAAAATCTGAATTAAAAAAAATTAATCCTAGAAGATTTATATTTTAATTAAAGTTATCTCATATTTAATCCAAAATGAAACAATCCAATACTTGAAAAATGGTTTAGATACTGTTCAAATTATTGAATCAAAAGAGCAACAATCATTTTTTATATTTTTTAAGCTCTTAAAAATTTATGTTAGCTAAATAAAATTATTACTTTTTGTTCCCTAATTATCAGCACATTTTAAAAATTTCATTCTTAAGCCTTTATTTCTTTATAATTCCATTTGTATTGGTTTGCATGCAATGGTTTTTATCTCAATAAACAATTCAATACTTTTTACTTTTCCTTAACTTGCTTTCAATTTAAAAAAAAACACAATTCAAAAAAACAATCATTATCAATAATCAAAACAAACAAACGTAAGAAAGATACACAGATAGCAGTCCAGCGACATTTCAAATTGATATTATTGAAGGAACAAAGAACCGTCGACAAAAGGAAAATATCAAATACATCAACGCAAATAAACGAGCGGCAAATAATCGGGAAGCATTGGATTAAAAAGAATAAAAGAGTCTTCTGTATAGAAGTGACAAGAAGAGGAATGACATCCAATACCATCTGCGGATAATACGCGTACAGAGTTGGTGTGGGAGCTAAGATTTGAGGTTGTGCGATTTTATCCATAGTGATCGACAACTTTATTATTACTTAATTCGTTATAATCACTTAATTTGTTTTATTCCAAACTAAGTTTCTGTTATATCACTAAGATTTATTTTGTATACTTGTCACCTATAAATTCGTTCATTTAGAAATTCATTATACAATTGAAAGTAAAACCATATTGCAGACACCAATATTGTCTGTAATTTACATTATGATGTGAATGGTGAAAGTCAAAAAATACATCTTTACTATATATAATATTTACAGTAATAGCTAAGAAGCACTTTGTGAAAACCCGAATATTATTCAAACGTTTTAAATCCCGCTATGTACGTCATATTCTTTTTTTTTTGGTTTTTAGAAATGATTTTACTTTAATTCCAAGACAATATTTGATCAGTAAACTACTAACCCATATTCACAAACGTTAAATGTTTTCTATTCCAGCTCTGCAGAGGATTTTTTATATACCGGGTGGTGAATGGTCGGACGCACCATAGGAAATCCAATGGAAAATCACAAACTCTTAAATTCCTGCTTCCCAAATCATTTTAGGTGAAACCTCAATAGGAACTTTTCTTTAAAGAATTAAATACTGCATCAGATGAGACTATTAAAAATATTTTTCAGCTTTTGGTAGTTGACAAAATTGACCAATTTATTTACCATTCTTATACAGCATCAAGACAGCAATAAAATGTCAAAATGACTAAAATATTTAGATGTCAAATCATTCAAATAGTCAAAAAAATAGAAAACAAAGCTATTTATTGTTAAATAAATACAAACGCTAAATAAATTACAATAAATGCTCAAATAAACCACCGTTTTGGGCTAAACAATATCCTAATCTATCATAAAACTCTCGTCGAACATTTGCTAGAATGCGAGGCGTTATTTTTGCACATTCTTCTCGGATGCCTGTCTTTAATGCCTCTAAATCTGGAAACCTTACCGTGCCGTAAATTTTGGATTTTACATCTCCCCAGAGATAAAAGTCATTTGGGGCAAGATCTCCAGATCTTGGGGGCCATTTAATAAGACAATTTGGTCCTATCACACAGTTATTAAAACAATTATTGACCAATTCTTTCACTTCACGGCTGTTGTGAGCAGGACAACCGTCCATTTGAAACCAAATTTCTTCTTCTTCGGGAGCTACTTCTGCGAGTGCTGGTAAAATTTCTTCTTGAAGCAAATCCAAAAACCTTCCTGAGTCTAGATTTTCCTCGTAGAAAAAAGGTCCAATAAGATGATGCCCCAGTATTCCTGCCCAAACATTGATTTTTTGGTGATATTGAGTACGAGTTTCCACAACAATTTCAGGCCTTTTAGTTGACCAAATTCTACAGTTTTGCACGTTGGGTTCATTGTTTAACGTAAACGTACACTCGTCTGTAAAACAAACATTTTTAAAAAAATTTCGGTCTGCATTCGCCCTCTCCAGCATCTCATAACAAAACTCTGCTCTTCTCTCATAATCTCCCTCAAGCAACTCTTGATGACATTGAACTTTATAAGAATGGAAGTTATTCTTTTTTAATATTTTTAATGCAGTTGAATTATGCATGTCGAACTGCTGTGCGATTTCTCGAGAACTTATTCTGGGATTTTCAATAACTGCAGATAATACATTTGTGGTATTTTCATTTTCAAACACATTTATTTGAATGTTTTGGTCATTTTTGTTACACTTGCATAAAGGAAGCAATGTGCCAGTGTTTTCAAATTTTGTGATTATTCTTCCAATTGTAGTATGGCTTGGAATCGGGCGGTTTGGATATTTCGCGCTAAATAAAGCACTTACCGTGCGCGTACTATTGCCGGAATAAAACATTTTTACAATTTCTACTCGTTCTGAAACGGTGTACGACATTTTTTACGTTTATTGTTGTCACTAATTGAATAATAGAATGACAATCTTGATAATAGCTTTTAAAGGTAACGTCATCCTGACATATCATTGCTGTCTTGATGCTGTACAAGAATGGTAAATAAATTGGTCAATTTTTTCAACTACCAAAAGCTGAAAAATATTTTTAATAGTCTCATCTGATGCAGTATTTAATTCTTTAAAGAAAAGTTCCTATTGAGTTTTCACCTAAAATGATTTGGGAAGCAGGAATTTAAGAGTTTATGATTTTCCATTGGATTTCCTATGGTGCGTCCGACCATTCACCACCCGGTATATATAGGATCATTTTTTTTACAAAACTCACTAAATTTTCATCCCATCATGGCATAGTATATACCTAATATCAGAGGAGACGGAACAATTTACATTCTGACTTGCTTAAACATTACCGACTGTGTCGTCTTGATATGGCCGACTAGAATTTGTTGTCCTGTGATGTTGCCTGTTTTGTTATTGAATTATATATAGCATTCATTGTTTACATTTGCAAACCATAATGCTATATCTTATAATATTAAATTTATTGTACTAACTCTTACTTTTTGGAAGTCCATCTTATTAAGATTAAAAAACTCTTCGTTTCAACGTAACTTCCAAGTTCATTTGAAAAAATATGTTTTAAATTACAATAAAGGCCTTTTCGCTGATTACCATCGTCAGATTGACATTTAAGTTACATTTTGTTTGTTTGTAGCTAGGTACCTGATGTGGTTTAGATAGAATTAAGGCTAGACCAAGTATGGAAGTAATAAGACATAACAATATTGAAGTCTAGATGTGTATAGCCCTAAGGAATTATCCTGGATGTAATTTCCTCTAAGATCAGTATAACTGTGCAATGCTATAGAAAAATCAGGAAAAAACTATATCATGCTGATCTTTACAATAACTTTTGTTTTACAATTACGTCTTATCTATGTATAAAATGTAAACTCAATCAAAGTAAACAGTTTAATAGTGGAAAAATTCCAAGATGTATTTGTTCATTAACAACTTTAAATTGTGGATCTGCTAGATGTCTTCTTAGTTCAAGTTCTTCAAGGAAATATAAATTTTGTTTTTTTATCACAAGTGTGTAGTATTTGGATGTCATTGGTGTGTAAGAGTGAGGTTGGATGTTTAACTAGGTGTTTTGCATAATTTGACTTTCTGGTTGTTTTAATCTATATGCTCTTAAGTGTTCATTGAATCTTACTTCAAAATTTCTTTGTGTTTGACCTGTATATACAGCATTAAATTTGGGACAATTAATTTTGTAAACACCAGATTTTTTTATTTGGGAAATTTTGTTTTTACATTTAACAATTTTGTACCAATATTATTTTGTGTTTTAAATGATATTAATGCTGATGTTGCCGAAGATATTATTTTGGAAATTGTATTGGAAATATTTCCACAGTATGTAATATTTTTATAACTTTTAATTTCTTTAGTTTGTTTAGGAAATATTAGTTGTAGTGACACTTTCTGTTCTTTCTTATTAAGCCATTAGACGTAGCTATTTGTTTTATTAAGAACAATAAATAACTGAACGTTTAAACGTTTATTGTTCTTAGTAAGATGAACTTCCACAAAGTAAAGGTTAACACAATCAATTTCATATTTGTTTTTTGATACTAATTTCTTTATCAAAGTTAATTTTGTCCATTGGAATTGAAAATGCTCTATGTATCATAAAATTATAAACTGCTAATTTATGCGTTATAGGATGATTTGAATTATATGGTATGGTTACATCTGTTTGTGTTGGTTTTCTGTATATTGAATAATTTAGTAAATTATTAACTTTTTTAATTTTTAAATCTAGAAAATTATATGAATTATTTTCTTCAACTTCTATAGTAAAATGAATTTTAGGATGCAAGGTATTTATATAATTAAAAAATATATCTAGCTGTCGTTCGCTACCTACAAAACCTGCTAACACATCATCAACATATCTATACCAAAATACAATATTGTTTTTATTACTAGAATTGAAGATTATGTTTTCTAAGTTATACATAAAAATATTTGCTACAATTGGAGAAATAGGACTTCCCATTGGAAGACCCTCATTTTGAATATGTACTTTGTTATCAAAAGTAAATCAATTTTGACCAATGCATACATTAAATAGGTCTGATATTATACCTTTATGGATATTTCTTTCATCTAATAGCTTTTAAATTAGAACTATACATTTTTTAGGAGGTATTTTAGAAAATATATTAGTTTGATGTAACTAAGTACTTTGAGTCGTAAAACAGGAACAACCAACGGAAAAATTACCACGGATATGTGTGATTTTACGCAGCTACCCTCTTACCGTACCGATCTGTTGGGTGTCATTTAGATGTGCTTGCTTATAAGACTCGCTAAAATATAGTCATTTCTTTTTTGCGGACAATGCAGATCTTCCTACAACGTCAATATCGTGCCAACAGCAGCTTAGGTTCCTCTGCTGTAACTATGCTTTTATTTCGGCTGCTCTCACTGCTTTCTCTAGAACAATATTGAAAAGTATAGGGCGTCCCCAAGCTTGAGTCCGTTTTTTACTTCAAAACTGCCATAGAATTTATTATCGAAACGTACAGCCAAAGACAAATAAAACGCACAAGGCAACCACCAAAATTTATAAAAATTTAACTAGTCTCATTTACTTAGTATATGCCTGGCAATGCCGATGAAATGTATTAGAAATACATCAATTGTGACCTTAATAACGTAGATCTATCTATTTGGAGGGTATAGCAGACGTTTCAACGATACATTTTGGCAAATTTGGTTTATTCCACAGTTTTAGTATTAGAGGTGACTATAACAATAATTATAGTCACTGGTAGGTATTAGTCTATTATTAATTGTGCATATTTAGAAAACATTGGGCCGAATATTAAATAATACGTCCATTGTGTAGTTTTCATAGTTTTCTTTTTACATATTTATTCTCTGGTTCAACTATTTTACATTGTTATAATAAAATTTTCGTTGCTTGGGATTTAGTAAATAGATCTTGAGTTGAGGGTGTATTAATATTTACTCAATAGTAATTAATATAAACCGTAGGACGATAGTTAATTTTCTAACATTTTTGTGTTTGTGCTGGTGGAAACATGTTGAATATAAATTTCGATATTATTTATTTTTTCGACTTTTCGGTAATTTTTGTTGGTTTTCGATTTTGTCGATTTGTTTTATAAAATTAACTATTGTAAATATATTTTTAAGCGATTTGTCTTTATTGGTCATCGAATACGACAAAAAGATACAACGTATATGAACTCTCTTAAAATAATTTAAAATGAGGTAACGAATGATTTTGTTGTGAACATTATCCCGAGTCGAGGACGAGGGATAATATAATTTCTGAAATTAGTTCATCAAGAAAATTTAGAAAATCCAAAAATGTATTGGTGTACTTCATTTTATCGCTTTTTTATTTCTTTTTATCTTCTAGATAGGTAACCTCAGAAGACCTATATTTGGGTGTTTTAGGGGCGTGCTAATAGGGCTCGTTTAAGGAAGATTCCTTGAGGAAGCCAACCTAGTATAAGATTTATATTTAAAATAAATACAGTGTTTATAAGAATTTTGTTAATTTTGTGGCCAAATTTGAACAAAACTTTAAAGTAACTCAAAACACAATTCTTTGTTATATCAAAGGGCTCTATACATTTATATTTATACAATATACAAAATTTTCAAAAGTATATTTAATCCCTTATTTATTGTTTGCTTATATAATGTAAGCTTATACTGTCTCTGTAAACTAATATCACAATTCCATTAAATACCGTTGTGAAATATACTCTCTTCTTTTTTTTGACAATGAAGTTAAAATATGGAAACTGGTCTGAATTGATACGAAGCCATAGCTAATCTGAAAGACAGAAAAAATATATCAATGTCTTTGCCGTCAAGTGCTCATGCAAATATATATTGAATAAGAGCAAAAAATTAGATGTTGACTTAAAAAGGAAAAGCCTGTACGTATTATGTATTTCTTTTTAATGAGGAACAACAATATTTATTATTATTTTAACAGAAAGTAAATTATTAACAACATCGGTTTTTATTAATAACAACACCCCTTTTAATCATTTAAAAGATATTTAAACAAATCTTTAATTTTTAAAAATTTATTGTACATACCCATACTTTATGGATGTCTATCTTATTTATAACACAGAATAAACATTTATTTGACGATGTTGGCGCAAAAATGTTAGTTTTAAGTGAAAAAAAATTTTAAACTGTTGTTTAAGTACCTTTAAGTACCGGCTTTAATCATTTTCCCCTTAAATCGAATAGTTAGATTTTAGTCTATTTAATTTGCCTATAAAAAACAACCTTAATATTTATAAAGAAAGGGACTTTTTATACCAAAATATATAAATAATAAATGATTTTCTAGTTTTGATGTTAATCTGAGCCTTTAATTTTTTAATATGGTTTCAAATGAATAAAAAATATAAACTACCGGAATAAATAGATACGGAATTAAAAAACAGTAGTATAGGTTTGTTGTCACTATTCAAATTATATATTTTGTAAATATTAAAATCTCTTGTTTTAATAGGAATCTGTTATTTTGATATAAAGATACAGGGTGAGTTAAAAAAAAAGATACGGGGTGGGTTAAAAAAGAGACATACACTATATATGGGGAGAATAAAAAGTTTGAAATGGTTTCTTTGGTTTTGGGAAGGTTTAAGTGAAATTTGAAAGTTCTCGGGACAGAAAAAGTGGAAAATAAAGATATAGGGTGAGTAAAAAAATATACAGTATTCGGGGGAATTCATATTTTTGGAAGCTTTAAGTGGAATTTCGAGACTTTTGAAAAGGGGATGGCATTGTAGGGGTTTCGGGCAGTAAAAGTGGAAAATAAATATACAGGGTGGGTTAAAAAGGATATACAGTATACAGAGGGGAAATAAAAGTTTAGTAATTTTTTTTGTTTTAGGAAGATATAAGTAAAATTTTTAATAAAATGATGATATTGCTAAATGATTCGTAAGAAATACCACATTTTCACAAGAAACTAATTTATAATTCGAATCAAAAAATAAAAAAAATATTAATAATTAAAAAAAACACTAAAAATACACGCTAACCCAAATATAAAATTGAAAATTACCAAAAGTTTATATTACACTAGTAATACAATCAATCATAATTAATCACCCCAGAATAAAATTATATTAAATTTTAAGTTATTTAAAAAATAATTCAATTCAGAGTTAAAAGCACGGGGTACATTTTATAACATTTTATAATTCTTTCTCATAGATAGTTATCAATATAATAGATCCTTAGGAGCACATGAAAATGGGAGAGGAGGATCTGTCTGATTAAAGCCCAACGATGATATTTCTAAATATAATAGGACAAGTTAGCAGGGGGAGACAATTTCTTCTATAGGCCGTAGTGTACTTATCTCCGCCAACGCCATACACACCATATAATAACTGTAACATTTAATATGTTAGCACCCCACGCTTTTTACTCTGAACTGAATTATTCTTTTATAACTTGTCTTACTCAATACACACCATATAATATCTGTAACATTTAATATGTTAGCACCCCACGTTTTTTACTCTAAACTGAATTATTCTTTTATAACTTGTCTTATTATAATTTTATTTTGAGGCAATTAATTATGTTTAACTGTTTCAGCTTATAAAATTGTAATATAAACTCTTATTTATTGTTTTCTACTTTTTATAAATAAAAAGAGTTTTTTTAAACTATAATTTATTTAACTCTTATAAATGAATTCATAAGACATTTTAATTTTAAAAACTAGATGGAATTCCATAAACAACAATTTTATTATATTTTTATTAAACAAACAATGTTTTTGTTTAGTTTAAATAACCTTTTAGTTACATTAAATTTTAAAAGCGTGTCGGTCTCCTTTTTCCACAATAAAACCCAATGAAAATTAAATATTATCTTTTAGACAAGATAGTTAAGAACTTTGCTTTTATTAGAAAATACGATGTAATTAAAAAGTCTTATGCTTGTTTTTGTGATATTGGGTTTCACTTTAAAGACTGTTTCTTATATTAGGCCAAGCGCCAGAGCAAAAATAGTTTCATAATGTAATTTATAATAGAACGATTTTTTTTTCGAATATGTTCAGAGATGTCCACTGAATACAGATATTATTTTTTTAGCTAATATTACTAACTGTTATATTTTTTTTAATTGTATCATGCATATGTTTTTAATTGTAGCTCTTTTTACAAATAAAATAAATAAATATTAAAAAATTTTGCTTAAGATTGTACTACCGCTTTTCCGTCGAGTGAAGTCGAGAGATCCCCATCTATCCCATAAATTATCTCTGCACGTAATACTCGTTTAGTGCGAATACCCGCAATTAAACGTCAAATAGTTCTCTTTTATTTCAACGCTCAATGTGATTGAACTTCGTCTCGCACGTCTTGTGCAACACGGACTGGCCCCAAATGTGTATTATTGCGTTGACATAATGTCACTTTTCTTTAAATTAAATATGACAAGAAAAATAATTTTAGCATGTAAAAGGGGAGGCGAGGTTTGTTTATGTTACAGAGGCGTAACATAATAAAAATGTACTGGTTATTTGATCTTAAAGTATAAAATCCTTTTTTATCAATTAGATCCTTAATATTTTTCATTAACTTCCACTTTGTTATCTTCATTGTTTTTAACTTTAACTATTTTTCTGGCCCCTTTTGGAACCTTTCCTTAAATCATCTACCTAATATTTCGGATCAAATGACACTTTGGTCGTAATAAGAAATCGTACACATGTGAATATAACTATTATTAAAAAAAAATATTGTAGTTATTTTTCTTATATTTGTAAAAGTAAAGTGAAAACTGTAAATTTTTATGTGTGGCCACTGAGAAAATATTATTGGATGTGTCCAACCATTTATCTTAGAAACTTTTTAATATCTCAAAAAACACTGACTAATATTACCTATCACACCATTTGTAATAAAATAAGAAAACATTTTGGTGGTTGGTCAATTCAGAAAAGAGGACTTATCTTCAATTCCAACTGAAAAACGCAAGCAAAAAAATATATGGAAGGAATTAAATCAATTAAATATCTATAGTAAATCTCGTACTAGAGTTCCTGAAGTTTTATCGGAAGTAGAAGAAAAATAAATTTTTTACTACCATTACTCACTCTTTCAAACTTCCTGATGATGATATAATTTCATTTTTTCAAAATAACGTTAAACAAAGTATTGAAAAATTTTCTCTTTTACCCATTGAGGAGAACGAGGTGTACGAACAATTGTTGTCGATCAAATCCCAAGCGACTGGGGTAGGCTCATATTATGCTCATATTATGCTGTCCTTTTTTACTACCACATATAACTAACATATTTAATTGTATCATAAATAACATAATTTAATTGTATTCACATATATGAAAGAAATCTCTTGTTGTTCCTGTTCCTACAAAAACATCCCCGGAAAATCTTTCTGACCTACGACCAATAAGTATCTTATTTAAGTAAAATTTTTGAAAAAATCATTAATAGACAAACTAGAACTTATTTGAGTAAATTTGAATTGTTACCCCCATTGCAGTCGGGATTTAGAAAAGGTTTTAGCTGCACTACGGCTTTACTTAAGGTGACGATATTCATAGTACTTGTGAATATAATTTATTAACCCTCCTAGTTCTTCTGGAATATTCCAAAGCCTTTGCTATGATCAATCATTCGCTGCTGTTATCTTTTATGAATTATTTTGCATTCTCAGAAAATGCAAGAGAATTTTTTAAAAGTTATCTAACTAATCGATGTCAGGCCGTTACTCTAAATAATAGGTGTTCGCAATTTCGTAATATTCACTCGGGTGTGCCTTAAGGTTCAATCTTGGGACCACTTTTGTTTGTTATATACACCTCACAATTTCCGTCAGTTCTAAACTTTATTCATCTACATTGTTATGTCGATGATACCCAGCTATACTATTTTTTTGCAGAGAAAGATATTAGTGAAGCGTGTTTTAAAGTTAATCAAGATTTATTATCTATTGCTGGTTTGTTTGATAAATAATACCTAACTATTAATACCTTAAATCATCCCTTCAACTTTTTGGGCGTTCAGCTGCTAAAAAGCGTTGTTTAGATAAAATTTACATTTCCATTAATGGTGATACGCTGCAGCTTCAATCCAGTGTTAAAAAATTAGGCCTTAATTTTGATGACACATTAAGATTCTCATCGCATGTCTTTTCTGTGGCTAAAAAGACTTATTGTAACCTAAAGTTATTATACTCCAATAGAAGTTTACTAGACCGGAATACCAAGAAAATATGGTGTGACTCTTTGGTTTTATCTCACGCAAATTATTGTGACGTTGTTTATGGGCCGTGTTTGTCGAGGGGCGATAGTAATAGGATACAACGTATTCAAAATTCTTGTGTCCGATTTATATGCGGTTAACGCAGAAGAGACCATGTGACAGCCAGCCTTCGGCAAATAGGTTGGTTAAATATGGCTGAAAGGCGTGCTGTGCATGCTTGTACTTTTTTTCTAAAGATAATAGCTACAAAAACCCCAGCCTATTTGTACAACAAAATATCTTATCGTACTGATGTACATAATATAAATATTCGTTTTATGAAAAAGCTCACAACTCCACACCATAAAACCAATTTATATAGAATCTTGTTTTCTTATTATATGCTTTGGCTATTGAACCGGTTACCCTATCTATATTTTACTTTTAATAATTCAAAATTAAAAAAAGTTATAAAGCAGGACTTAATGGATAGAAAACTCACACTTCCTAATACGTAAAGTTTATTTATTCTGTCGGTTGTTTCCAGTAAATGTTATTTTCTAGATATTTGTTTTGTACATTTTTCTTATTTATATTTTATATATACAGTTTTTACATTGCTATTAATTTTATGTATTATGTATTATATTATTATTATTATTATGTATTATGTATTATTATGTATTATTTTATTTATATATTATTTTATTGTGTAAGGGTAAATTAATTTTTTTTGTACAGGTTGAGTGGAAGATCAGGATTCTAATGTTGCCTGGCATTTTAGAAACGGAACTCTGCCTTTTGGCCACATTATGTTTTTCTCCTACTTTCTGTCATTGCATTGTAACTATATCATTTTAATGTGCCAATAAAATTATTATTATTATTATTATTATTATTATTATTATTATTATTATTATTATTATTATCAAAAGACTTATGCACTTACTCAGCTATTGCTGGTAATATTTACCTATCCCGAGCATAAACGCAAATGGGATTAGGCTCAAAATTTACATATTTAAAAATTTTCTAACAGTATGACATGTGTTTAAAATTGCCGCTTTTTGCAAGTCAATAAAAGTGTTTTTATGAAGATCGAGTTTTTTAAGACTGTCTTCAAGACTTTTGGGAATGAGTCCAGTTGATGATACGATGATCGGTACCACTTCCACTTTTTCTGCATGCCACATCTGTCCCACTTCTATGGCAAGATCGGTGTAATTTGCCATCTTTTCATTATACTTATCCAAAACGTTGTTATTGTTTGGAACTGCAACATCGACTAACAGCACCGATTTAGCTTTCTTATCCACTACTACAATGTCGGGTCGATTATTCGTCACCTGTCTATCGGTGATAATGGACCTATCGTAGTAGAGTCTAAAATCTGCATTCTCGAGCACTGCCTGTGGATTATACTTGTAATACGGTGTATAGGTATTAAGCAGTCCATATTTGTTGGCCAGTTTCTGGTGGATAATATTACAAAGCTGGTTGTGCCTACGTAAATAATCCGTGTTGGCTATGGTTGAACATCCTGATGTAATGTGTTGTATGGTTTCCGAAGTTTGTTAGCACCTTCTACACTTGTCCGATATAATAGTTGGGTCCCTGATAACAAATTTTTTGTAATTGTTAGTACTAATTACTTGATCCTGAATGGCCATCATGAATCCTTTAGTCTCTGGAAACAAAGTACCGTCAGCAAGCCACCTATTTGATGCAATTTTATCAATGTGTGATTGGTTTAGGTCGTGATGATGTCGACCATGTAGAGCTTTTTGGGCCCATTTTACTTGTTTTTCAGCATCAGTTGTTATTTCTAAATCCATATTAGGGTCTGCTAAATTTAGAGGCGAGTATTTCTTATCTGCTCCTATGACAGATTTAGGTAAATTCGATGACAGTGATTTGGTAACAAACAAGTCTCGCAATTTATTTATCTGTTTGTTATGCAGATTTATTATGTCGCATAAAGCTCTTCCTCCCTCCTTTCTCGGTAGTGTTGTTCTAAGCACTGACGATGTTGGATGGTGACATCTGTACTTTGTCATCATAGTCCGGGTTGTTCTCTGAATATCTTCCAATTCGGTCTTTGTCCATTGTAAAATGCCGAACGAGTAGGTCAACACCGGTACGGCATATGTATTAATAGCTCGGTTTAGGTTGCCTGCGTTCAATTCAGATTTTAGTATGGAACTTACCCTTGTGAAAAATTCATTCCTGATTTTGGACTTGGACTGTTTTTATCCAACAACCTGGCCTGTTGAAAACCCAGGTATTTGTATGTTTCCCCCATTTTGCATAGCAGCGATTATTTCTCCATTAGGGAGCGCCAAATCTCCATTGATAATTTTTCCCTTCTCGATGTTTAAGGTTCTGCACTTATCTAATCCAAATTGCATACGTACATCCCTGGAAAACCTTTCGGTTACATCCAGAAGATGTTGGATTTGTTGCTGATTGGAAGCAAAAATTTTGATGTCATCCATATAAAGGAGGTGGGAGACGGTGCAGTTAGTATTTTTATTGATCTTAAGATTGAAGCCAAGTTTAGTGTTGTTGAGCATGGTAGAAAGTGGATTCATTGCCAAACAGAACCACAATGGACTAAGTGAGTCCCCTTGGAATATTCCCCTTCGAATAGAAATGTCGTTAGTCTTAATATACTGACCATTAATATTTACCTGAAGGCTTGTTCGCCATTGCTTCATCGAAGCTTCAAGAAAAGAAACTATGTTGGGGTTTATTTTGTAGATGTTTAAAACGCTTATTAGCCAGGAATGAGGCACGCTGTCAAATGCCTTACGGTAGTCTACAAAAGCAGTCGAGATGTTGCGACATTGCTTTTGCGCTTGCCTTAGGATCACAGAGTCGATAATAAGCTGTTCTTTGCAACCCTGGTGACCACGTTTGCATCCCTTTTGCTCCTCTGCCAAGATGTTATTTTGGTCCACATGCCTGTAAATTCTGTTAGTAATGCATGATGTTAATATCTTGCGTTGGAAGACATGTGATTGGTCTATACTGGGAAGGATCCTGTGTGTTAGCTGTTTTGGGAAGCATATGGGTTAAACCATGAGTAAGAAAGGCAGGAATGTCTTCTGGATGTTGAAGGATGTGTGTAAATTTCGATGCCAATACTTCGTGTAAGCTGCTAAATTTTTTGTACCAGAAATTTTGGATGTTATCAATTCCTGGAGCTTTCCAACTATTAATCTGTCCTATAGCTTGGTTTACATCAGCTGTTGTGATGTTATCAAACATCATTGGAGCAATGTTTGATTTGCCCGCTTCGGATTCTATCCATGCTGCGCCCTCGTTGTGTTTTTGAGGATTGGACCATATTGAAGACCAATAGTCAAAAAGTTCATCCTTACTTGGAAGATTGTGGTAGTTGTTTGTTCCGGCACTACTAAGTTGTCTGTAGAACAGCTTTCCATTGGTGTTAAATAAATGGTTTTGCTGTTTCTTTTTAGTACATTTAACGTAACGAGCTAATCGTTTGGATTTTGCCTTTAGCTTTTGCCTAAGAAGGTCCATATATGAACATAAGTGTTCCTTATACCTTGATGTCCGTGTTGGTTTTAATTTTCTTGAAAATTTTCTTGACTCTATTAGTTAGGCGTCTGGACGGTTTAGCGTTGTTGTTAAAATCTGTAAGTTGTCCCAATTCCTTCCTTATTTCATTAATGGACTTCTCAAGTCGCTGTTGCCACTCAGGGTTTATATGGCTTCTGCTTTTCGGTACACTTTCTGTTCGGGAACCGGACTTGTTGGTTGTGACTTCGGACAACTGCAACCGCACCACAGTAAATAAGGGTGTGTATCTCTTCCAGAGTACGGTAGTCCTTGGCACGATCCTTTAAGAGTGAATTAATGACTGCAATAATTCTATTGGTATTCTTATTTGATTTGAGTTTGGGCAATATTGGTCGATGAAGTGGGTTGCTACCATCAAATTCTAATATTGCTTTAGAGAGTTCGGTAACAGCATCCTCGTGTTCGTCAGGTTGTGTGTTACTGTCTGTGTTTGGGTTTTCGTCTTGATCAATGTTTGGTGTGTCTTCGCCAGTGTGGTCATCAAGTCTTACATTATCCAGCTGATCATTTGTATGTTGAATTACATTATGATCGATTTCTGTTTGGAGCTCAAGAAGTACTTCACTTCGTATTTGTTGCAATAGTGGACCAGGTAGTAAATTGTTTTTAATAATTGTTCGACGCTGGTCAGCAATACGTTGCTCCGTAACATGTTGAAACTCCGGATATTGCTCTATAAATGCTCGATGAAGGGCGTATCTGTAAGTTGTTAAATCTGTCTCAATCTTGGTGATTTTAAAATAGGAGCGTATAATGAATGAATTCATCTCTGTAGTCCACTTCATACGCTTCCTGGGCTTTCCGGCTTTAGTGGTCATGGATGTACCGTCCTGCGATACTCCAGAAACAGCAGAAACCGGTGGAGGAGAATCGGTGATATTTTCCTCTTGTGTTATCGCAGTAGCCATACTCGGTGTCACGCTGCGCATGCCGCTAACCGAGGAAAAAGATGCATCATTTTTCGAACAAGCCCTTCTGTCATCAACTTGAACGCGACAAGAGTTGTAGGTGTTGCAATGTCGATTCACCTGACGATTCCTGAGTGATAAGGTATCGGTAACAATCGAATTATTGCTCCCCCCAGAATCCGTGGAGCAGACAGTCGACATACCAGGTACACCGGCTGTGTGGGATTGTGAGCGTAGTGCTCTACCCACCTGGGGTAATATAGTTTTAAAATTCGACATCGTTGTATTTGCATTTTATACCTACTGCCAGGTACTACCATTTTCCCCTGGTAGCCCAGGTAACTCGTACCCGTGGGGGCGTCACTCCCCAGGTAGAAAAACTAAAACTACCCCGTGCGGGGATTATTATTATTATTATTATTATTATTATTATTATTATTATTATTATTATTATTATTATTATTATTATTATTATTATTATTATTATAATTATTATCAAAAGACTTATGCACTTACTCAGCTATTGCTGGTAATATTTACCTATCCCGAGCGTAAACGCAAATGGGATTAGGCTCAAAATTTACATATTTAAAAATTTTCTAACAGTATGACATGTGTTTAAAATTGCCGCTTTTTGCAAGTCAATAAAAGTGTTTTTATGAAGATCAAGTTTTTTAAGACTATCTTCAAGACTTTTGGGAATGAGTCCAGTTGATGATACGATGATCGGTACCACCTCCACTTTTTCTGCATGCCACATCTGCCCTACCTCTATGGCAAGATCGGTGTACTTTGCCATCTTTTCATTATACTTATCCAAAACGTTGTTATTGTTTGGAACTGCAACATCGACTAACAGCACCGATTTAGCTTTCTTATCCACTACTACAATGTCGGGTCGATTATTCGTCACCTGTCTATCGGTGATAATGGACCTATCGTAGTAGAGTCTAAAATCTGCATTCTCGAGCACTGCCTGTGGATTGTACTTGTAATAGGGTGTATAGGTATTAAGCAGTCCATATTTGTTGGCCAGTTTCTGGTGGACAATATTACACAGCTGGTTATGCCTACGTAAATAATCCGTGTTGGCTATGGTTGAACATCCTGATGTGATGTGTTGTATGGTTTCCGATGTTTGTTGGCACCGTCTACACTTGTCCGTTGTAATAGTTGGGTCCCTGATAACACATTTTTTGTAGTTGTTCGTATTGATTACTTGATCCTGAATGGCCATCATAAATCTTTCAGTCTCTGGGAACAAGGTACCGTCAGCAAGCCACCTATTTGATGCTATTTTGTCAATGTGCGGTTGGTTAAGGTCGTGATGATGTCGACCATGTAGAGCTTTTTGGGCCCATTTTACGTGTTTCTCAGCATCAGTTGTTATTTCTAAATCCATATTAGGGTCTGCTAAATTTAGAGGCGAGTATTTCTTATCTGCTCCTATGACAGATTTATGTAAATTCGATGACAGTGATTTGGTAACAAAGAAGTCTCGCAATTTATTTATCTGTTTGTTATGCAGATTTATTATGTCGCATAAAGCTCTTCCTCCCTCCTTTCTCGGTAGTGTTGTTCTAAGCACTGACGATGTTGGATGGTGACATCTGTACTTTGTCATCATAGTTCGGGTTGTTCTCTGAATATCTTCCAATTCGGTCTTTGTCCATTGTAAAATGCCGAACGAGTAGGTCAACACCGGTACGGCATATGTATTAATAGCTCGGTTTAGGTTGCCTGCGTTCAATTCAGATTTTAGTATGGAACTTACCCTTTGTGAAAACTCATTCCTGATTTTGGACTTGGACTGTTTCTGGTCCAACAACCTGGCCTGTTGAAAACCCAGGTATTTGTATGTTTCCCCATTTTGCATAGCAGCGATTATTTCTCCATTAGGGAGCGCCAAATCTCCATTGATAATTTTTCCCTTCTCGATGTTTAAGGTTCTGCACTTATCTAATCCAAATTGCATACGTACATCCCTGGAAAACCTTTCGGTTACATCCAGAAGATGTTGGATTTGTTGCTGATTGGAAGCAAAAATTTTGATGTCATCCATATAAAGGAGGTGGGAGACGGTGCAGTTAGTATTTTTATTGATCTTAAGGTTGAAGCCAAGTTTAGTGTTGTTGAGCATGGTAGAAAGTGGATTCATTGCCAAACAGAACCACAATGGACTAAGTGAGTCCCCTTGGAATATTCCCCTTCGAATAGAAATGTCGTTAGTCTTAATATACTGACCATTAATATTTACCTGAAGGCTTGTTCGCCATTGCTTCATCGAAGCTTCAAGAAAAGAAACTATGGTGGGGTTTATTTTGTAGATGTTTAAAACGCTTATTAGCCAGGAATGAGGCACGCTGTCAAATGCCTTACGGTAGTCTACAAAAGCAGTCGAGATGTTGCGACATTGCTTTTGCGCTTGCCTTAGGATCACAGAGTCGATAATAAGCTGTTCTTTGCAACCCTGGTGACCACGTTTGCATCCCTTTTGCTCCTCTGCCAAGATGTTATTTTGGTCCACATGCCTGTAAATTCTGTTAGTAATGCATGATGTTAATATCTTGTAAAGCGTTGGAAGACATGTGATTGGTCTATATTGGGAAGGATCCTGTGTGTTAGCTGTTTTGGGAAGCATATGGGTTAAACCATGAGTAAGAAAGGCAGGAATGTCTTCTGGATGTTGAAGAATATGTGTAAATTTCGATGCCAATACTTCGTGTAAGCTGCTAAATTTTTTGTACCAGAAATTTTGGATGTTATCAATTCCTGGAGCTTTCCAACTATTAATCTGTCCTATAGCTTGGTTTACATCAGCTGTTGTAATGTTATCAAACATCATTGGAGCAATGTTTGATTTGCCCGCTTCGGATTCTATCCATGCTGCGCCCTCGTTGTGTTTTTGAGGATAGGACCATATTGAAGACCAATAGTCAAAAAGTTCATCCTTACTTGGAAGATTGTGGTAGTTATTTGTTCCGGCACTACTAAGTTGTCTGTAGAACAGCTTTTCATTGGTGTTAAATAAATGGTTTTGCTGTTTCTTTTTAGTACATTTAACGTAACGAGCTAATCGTTTGGATTTTGCCTTTAGCTTTTGCCTAAGAAGGTCCATATATGAACATAAGTGTTCCTTATACCTTGGATGTCCCGTGTTGGTTTTAATTTTCTTGAAAATTTTCTTGACTCTATTAGTTAGGCGTCTGGACGGTTTAGCGTTGTTGTTAAATTCTGTAAGTTGTCCCAATTCCTTCCTTATGTCATTAATGGACTTCTCAAGTCGCTGTTGCCACCAGGGTTTATATGGCTTCTGCTTTTCGGTACACTTTCTGTTCGGGAACCGGACTTGTTGGTTGTGACTTCGGACAACTGCAACCGCACCACAGTAAATAAGGGTGTGTATCTCTTCCAGAGTACGGTAGTCCTTGGCACGATCCTTTAAGAGTGAATTAATGACTGCAATAATTCTATTGGTATTCTTATTTGATTTTAGTTTGGGCAATATTGGTCGATGAAGTGGGTTGCTACCATCAAATTCTAATATTGCTTTGGAGAGTTCGGTAACAGCATCCTCGTGTTCGTCAGGTTGTGTGTTACTGTCTGTGTTTGGGTTTTCGTCTTGATCAATGTTTGGTGTCTTCGCCAGCGTGGTCATCAAGTCTTACATTATCCAGCTGATCATTTGTATGTTGAATTACATTAGGATCGATTTCTGTTTGGAGCTCAAGAAGTACTTCACTTCGTATTTGTTGCAATAGTGGACCAGGTAGTAAATTGTTTTTAATAATTGTTCGACGCTGGTCAGCAATACGTTGCTCCGTAACATGTTGAAACTCCGGATATTGTTCTATAAATGCTCGATGAAGGGCGTATCTGTAAGTTGTTAAATCCGTCTCAATCTTGGTGATTTTAAAATAGGAGCGTATAATGAATGAATTCATCTCTGTAGTCCACTTCATACGCTTCCTGGGCTTTCCGGCTTTAGTGGTCATGGATGTACCGTCCTGCGATACTCCAGAAACAGCAGAAACCGGTGGAGGAGAATCGGTGATATTTTCCTCTTGTGTTATCGCAGTAGCCATACTCGGTGTCACGCTGCGCATGCCGCTAACCGAGGAAGAAGATGCATCATTTTTTGAACAAGCCCTTCTGTCATCAACTTGAACGCGACAAGAGTTGTAGGTGTTGCAATGTCGATTCACCTGACGATTCCTGAGTGATAAGGTATCGGTAACAATCGAATTATTGCTCCCCCCAGAATCCGTGGAGCAGACAGTCGACATACCAGGTACACCGGCTGTGTGGGATTGTGAGCGTAGTGCTCTACCCATCTGGGGTAATATAGTTTTAAAATTCGACATCGTTGTATTTGCATTTTATACCTACTGCCAGGTACTACCATTTTCCCCTGATAGCCCAGGTAACTCGGACCCGTGGGGGCGTCACTCCCCAGGTAGAAAAACTACCCCGTGCGGGTTTATTATTATTATTATTATTATTATTATTATTATTATCAAAAGACTTATGCACTTACTCAGCTATTGCTGGTAATATTTACCTATCCCGAGCGTAAACGCAAATGGGATTAGGCTCAAAATTTACATATTTAAAAATTTTCTACATGTGTTTAAAATTGCCGCTTTTTGCAAGTCAATAAAAGTGTTTTTATGAAGATCAAGTTTTTTAAGACTATCTTCAAGACTTTTGGGAATGAGTCCAGTTGATGATACGATGATCGGTACCACCTCCACTTTTTCTGCATGCCACATCTGCCCTACTTCTATAGCAAGATCGGTGTACTTTGCTACCTTTTCATTATATTTGTCCAAAATATTGTTGTTGTTTGGAACTGCAATATCGACTAGCAGCACTGAATTAGCTTTTTTATTCACTACTACAATGTCGGGTCGATTATTCGTCACCTGTCTATCGGTGATAATGGACCTATCGTAGTAGAGTCTAAAATCTGCATTCTCGAGCACTGCCTGTGGATTGTACTTGTAATACGGTGTATATGTATTCAGCAGTCCATATTTGTTGGCCAGTTTCTGGTGGATAATATTACACAGCTGGTTGTGCCTGCGTAAATAATCCGTGTTGGCTATGGTTGAACACCCTGATGTGATGTGTTGTATGGTTTCCGACGTTTGTTGGCACCGTCTACACTTGTCTGATGTAATAGTTTGGTCCCTGATAACAAATTTTTTGTAGTTGTTCGTATTAATTACTTGATCCTGAATGGCCATCATAAATCCTTCAGTCTCTGAGAACAAGTTACCGTCAGCAAGCCACCTATTTGATGCTGTTTTGTCAATGTGCGGTTGGTTAAGGTCGTGATGATGTCGACCATGTAGAGCTTTTTGGGCCCATTTTACGTGTTTCTCAGCATCTGTTGTTACTTCTAAATCCACATTAGGACCTGCTTAATTTAGAGGGGAATAATTTTTATCTGCTCCTACAATAAATTTGTGTAAATTAGATGATGTTGATTTAGTAATAAAGAAGTCTCGTAATTTATTTATCTGCTTATTGTGTAGATTGATTATGTCACATAGAGCTCTTCCTCCCTCCTTTCTCGGCAATGTTGTTCTAAATACCGACGATATTGGATGGTGATATCTGTACTTGGTCATCATAGTCCTTGTTGTTCTCTGAATATCTTCCAATTCAGTTTTTGTCCATCTTAGAACCCCAAACGAATAAGTTAACACAGGTACGGCATATGTGTTAATTGCTCGATTAAGGTTTCCTGCGTTCAGTTCCGATTTTAGTAATGAACTAACCCTCTGTGTATACTGATCTTTGATTTTGGACTTGGACTGTTTTTGGTCTAATAATCTGGCTTGTTGAAATCCCAAGTATTTATAGGTTTCCCCATTCTGCATGGCAGCGATTATATCTCCATTAGGCAGCGCCACATCTCCATTGACAATTTTTCGCTTTTCGATGTTTAAGGTTCTGCACTTATCTAAACCAAATTCCATGTGTATATCACTGGAGAACCTTTCGGTTATATCCAGAAGATGTTGAATTTGTTGTTGATTAGCAGCAAAAAATTTTATATCATCCATATAAAGAAGATGGGAAACAGTGCAGTTGGTGTTTCTATTAGTCTTAAGATTGAAGCCATATTTTGTGTTGTTGAGCATGGCAGAAAGTGGATTCATTGCCAAACAAAACCACAGTGGACTAAGTGAGTCACCTTGGAATATTCCTCTGCGAATAGCGATTTCATCGGTTTTAAGATACTGACCATTAATATTAAACTGAAGGTTTGTTCTCCATTGTTTCATCGATGTTTTAAGAAAATTAACTATTAACTATTATTATTATTATTATTATTATTATTATTATTATTATTATTATTATTATTATTATTATTATTATCAAAAGACTTATGCACTTACTCAGCTATTGCTGGTAATATTTACCTATCCCGAGCGTAAACGCAAATGGGATTAGGCTCAAAATTTACATATTTAAAAATTTTCTAACAGTATGACATGTGTTTAAAATTGCCGCTTTTTGCAAGTCAATAAAAGTGTTTTTATGAAGATCGAGTTTTTTAAGACTGTCTTCAAGACTTTTGGGAATGAGTCCAGTTGATGATACGATGATCGGTACCACCTCCACTTTTTCTGCATGCCACATCTGTCCCACTTCTATGGCAAGATCGGTGTACTTTGCCATCTTTTCATTATACTTATCCAAAACGTTGTTATTGTTTGGAACTGCAACATCGACTAACAGCACCGATTTAGCTTTCTTATCCACTACTACTATGTCGGGTCGATTATTCGTCACCTGTCTATCGGTGATAATGGACCTATCGTAGTAGAGTCTAAAATCTGCATTCTCGAGCACTGCCTGTGGATTATACTTGTAATACGGTGTATAGGTATTAAGCAGTCCATATTTGTTGGCCAGTTTCTGGTGGATAATATTACACAGCTGGTTATGCCTACGTAAATAATCCGTGTTGGCTATGGTTGAACACCCTGATGTGATGTGTTGTATGGTTTCCGAAGTTTGTTGGCACCTTCTACACTTGTCCGATATAATAGTTGGGTCCCTGATAACAAATTTTTTGTAATTGTTAGTACTAATTACTTGATCCTGAATGGCCATCATGAATCCTTCAGTCTCTGCAAACAAGGTACCGTCAGCAAGCCACCTATTTGATGCAATTTTATCAATGTGTGATTGGTTTAGGTCGTGATGATGTCGACCATGTAGAGCTTTTTGGGCCCATTTTACTTGTTTTTCAGCATCAGTTGTTATTTCTAAATCCATTTTAGGGTCTGCTAAATTTAGAGGCGAGTATTTCTTATCTGCTCCTATGACAGATTTATGTAATTTCGATGACAGTGATTTGGTAACAAAGAAGTCTCGCAATTTATTTATCTGTTTGTTATGCAGATTTATTATGTCGCATAAAGCTCTTCCTCCCTCCTTTCTCGGTAGTGTTGTTCTAAGCACTGACGATGTTGGATGGTGACATCTGTAGTTTGTCATCATAGTCCGGGTTGTTCTCTGAATATCTTCCAATTCGGTCTTTGTCCATTGTAAAATGCCGAACGAGTAGGTCAACACCGGTACGGCATATGTATTAATAGCTCGGTTTAGGTTGCCTGCGTTCAATTCAGATTTTAGTATGGAACTTACCCTTTGTGAAAACTCATTCCTGATTTTGGACTTGGACTGTTTTTGGTCCAACAACCTGGCCTGTTGAAAACCCAGGTATTTGTATGTTTCCCCATTTTGCATAGCACCGATTATTTCTCCATTAGGGAGCGCCAAATCTCCATTGATAATTTTTCCCTTCTCGATGTTTAAGGTTCTGCACTTTTCTAATCCAAATTGCATACGTACATCCCTGGAAAACCTTTCGGTTACATCCAGAAGATGTTGGATTTGTTGCTGATTGGAAGCAAAAATTTTGATGTCATCCATATAAAGGAGGTGGGAGACGGTGCAGTTAGTATTTTTATTGATCTTAAGATTGAAGCCAAGTTTAGTGTTGTTGAGCATGGTAGAAAGTGGATTCATTGCCAAACAGAACCACAATGGACTAAGTGATTCCCCTTGGAATATTCCCTTTCGAATAGAAATGTCGTTAGTCTTAATATACTGACCATTAATATTTACCTGAAGGCTTGTTCGCCATTGCTTCATCGAAGCTTCAAGAAAAGAAACTATGGTGGGGTTTATTTTGTAGATGTTTAAAACGCTTATTAGCCAGGAATGAGGCACGCTGTCAAATGCCTTACGGTAGTCTACAAAAGCAGTCGAGATGTTGCGACATTGCTTTTGCGCTTGCCTTAGGATCACAGAGTCGATAATAAGCTGTTCTTTGCAACCCTGGTGACCACGTTTACATCCCTTTTGCTCCTCTGTCAAGATGTTATTTTGGTCCACATGCCTGTAAATTCTGTTAGTAATGCATGATGTTAATATCTTGTAAAGCGTTGGAAGACATGTGATTGGTCTATACTGGGAAGGATCCTGTGTGTTAGCTGTTTTGGGAAGCATATGGGTTAAACCATGTGTAAGAAAGGCAGGAATGTCTTCTGGATGTTGAAGGATGTGTGTAAATTTCGATGCCAATACTTCGTGTAAGCTGCTAAATTTTTTGTACCAGAAATTTTGGATGTTATCAATTCCTGGAGCTTTCCAACTATTAATCTGTCCTATAGCTTGGTTTACATCAGCTGTTGTGATGTTATCAAACATCATTGGAGCAATGCTTGATTTTCCCGCTTCGGATTCTATCCATGCTGCGCCCTCGTTGTGTTTTTGAGGATAGGACCATATTGAAGACCAATAGTCAAAAAGTTCATCCTTACTTGGAAGATTGTGGTAGTGGTTTGTTCCGGCACTACTAAGTTGTCTGTAGAACAGCTTTTCATTGGTGTTAAATAAATGGTTTTGCTGTTTCTTTTTAGTACATTTAACGTAACGAGCTAATCGTTTGGATTTTGCCTTTAGCTTTTGCCTAAGAAGGTCCATATATGAACATAAGTGTTCCTTATACCTTGGATGTCCCGTGTTGGTTTTAATTTTCTTGAAAATTTTCTTGACTCTATTAGTTAGGCGTCTGGACGATTTAGCGTTGTTGTTAAATTCTGTAAGTTGTCCCAATTCCTTCCTTATGTCATTAATGGACTTCTCAAGTCGCTGTTGCCACCAGGGTTTATATGGCTTCTGCTTTTCGGTACACTTTCTGTTCGGGAACCGGACTTGTTGGTTGTGACTTCGGACAACTGCAACCGCACCACAGTAAATAAGGGTGTGTATCTCTTCCAGAGTACGGTAGTCCTTGGCACGATCCTTTAAGAGTGAATTAATGACTGCAATAATTCTATTGGTATTCTTATTTGATTTGAGTTTGGGCAATATTGGTCGATGAAGTGGGTTGCTACCATCAAATTCTAATATTGCTTTAGAGAGTTCGGTAACAGCATCCTCGTGTTCGTCAGGTTGTGTGTTACTGTCTGTGTTTGGGTTTTCGTCTTGATCAATGTTTGGTGTGTCTTCGCCAGTGTGGTCATCAAGTCTTACATTATCCAGCTGATCATTTGTATGTTGAATTACATTATGATCGATTTCTGTTTGGAGCTCAAGAAGTACTTCACTTCGTATTTGTTGCAATAGTGGACCAGGTAGTAAATTGTTTTTAATAATTGTTCGACGCTGGTCAGCAATACGTTGCTCCGTAACATGTTGAAACTCCGGATATTGCTCTATAAATGCTCGATGAAGGGCGTATCTGTAAGTTGTTAAATCTGTCTCAATCTTGGTGATTTTAAAATAGGAGCGTATAATGAATGAATTCATCTCTGTAGTCCACTTCATACGCTTCCTGGGCTTTCCGGCTTTAGTGGTCATGGATGTACCGTCCTGCGATACTCCAGAAACAGCAGAAACCGGTGGAGGAGAATCGGTGATATTTTCCTCTTGTGTTATCGCAGTAGCCATACTCGATGTCACGCTGCGCATGCCGCTAACCGAGGAAGAAGATGCATTATTTTTCGAACAAGCCCTTCTGTCATCAACTTGAACGCGACAAGAGTTGTAGGTGTTGCAATGTCGATTCACCTGACGATTCCTGAGTGATAAGGTATCGGTAACAATCGAATTATTGCTCCCCCAGAATCCGTGGAGCAGACAGCCGACATACCAGGTACACCGGCTGTGTGGGATTGTGAGCGTAGTGCTCTACCCACCTGGGGTAATATAGTTTTAAAATTCGACATCGTTGTATTTGCATTTTAAACCTACTGCCAGGTACTACCATTTTCCCCTGGTAGCCCAGGTAACTCGGACCCGTGGGGGCGTCACTCCCCAGGTAGAAAAACTACCCCGTGCGGGGTTATTATTATTATTATTATTATTATTATTATTATTATTATTATTATTATTATTATTATTATTATTATTATTATTATTATTATTATTATTATTATTATTATTATTATTATTATTATTATTATTATTATTATTATTATTATTATTATTATTATTATTATTATTATTAATATTATTATTATTATTATTATTATTATTATTATTATTATTATTATTATTATTATTATCAAAAGACTTATGCACTTACTCAGCTTTCGCTGGTAATATTTACCTATCCCGAGCGTAAACGCAAATGGGATTAGGCTCAAAGATTACATATTTAAAAATTTCCGAACAGTGTGACATGTATTTAAAATTGCCGCTTTTTTCAAATCAATGAAAGTATTTTTATGAAGACTGAGTTTTTTAAGACTATCTTCAAGACTTCTCGGGATAAGTCCGGTTGATGATACGATGATCGGTACCACCTCCACTTTTTCTGCATGCCACATCTGCCCTACTTCTATAGCAAGATCGGTGTACTTTGCTATCTTTTCATTATATTTGTCCAAAATATTGTTGTTGTTTGGAACTGCAACATCGACTAGCAGCACTGAATTGGCTTTTTTATTCACCACCACAATGTCGGGTCGATTATTCGTCACCTGTCTATCGGTGATAATGGACCTATCGTAGTAGAGTCTAAAATCTGCATTCTCCAGCACTGCCTGTGGATTGTATTTGTAATACGGTGTATAGGTATTCAGCAGTCCATATTTGTTGGCCAGTTTCTGGTGGATAATATTACACAGCTGGTTGTGCCTGCGTAAATAATCCGTGTTGCCTATGGTTATTATTATTATTATTATTATTATTATTATTATTATTATTATTATTATTATTATTATTATTATTATTATTATTATTATTATTATTATTATTATTATTATTATATTACTTAATGTATGCATTAGTCAAAATTATTTTACTTTCGGTAACAAAGTATATATTCAAAATATATTATATTTTAGCAAATATTTTGGCCATACGGAGTCCGGGAATGTGGCTTTTCCTACGAGGTCTACATACTAAATTTCCGAAAATCGGGAATCATTAAAATTACGGTAAATTATTACCAATCATGTTAAAAACTTCAAATCAACATTATTATTTTTCCCTTAAATAAAAGAAGCCATGAAACATTGTTTCGTAACTACGGACACGAAGTACATAATTTTAAATTGTCAAACTTGACGAGTGAAAAGTTTGTGGCGTTTATTATTATTATTATTATTATTTTTTTTTTTTTTTTTTCACACCTTCTCAGGTGGATTTGGCATGACCAGGCCGGGATCATTCCTGATCAACAGCTTAGTCATGTGTGAGCGTTCGTCGGACAATACGACAAGTTCCCATTATGGCGGCCTGTTGTGCGGTGAGTATAATTCTTATTTTGTTTTCAATTTTAAGTTTTTCCATTTCTTTTTCTAGATGTATCTCGATCAGGCCATTTGTGGATACAATTAGTGGATGGATTGTAACTTCTTTCAGTTGGTAAATATTTTTTATTTCATGTGCTAGATCTATGTATTTATGTATTTTTTCTGCTCTCGCTTCTTTCATGTTGTGATCACAGGGTATCGTAATGTCAATGATCCGCGCCTCCTTATTGTTTTTGTCTATTATTAAGATGTCTGGTTTGTTATGTATTATTTGTTTGTCTGTAATTATTGATTTGTCCCAATATATTGTAACACTGTCTTTCTCCATGTAGTCTTTTGGCTCATATTTGTAGTATGGTTTAGTTTCTGTAATTTGATTGTAACCTTTGCATATTGCTTGGTGGAATATCTTTGCCACGTTGTCGTGTCTTTGCTTGTAATCCCGAGGAGCTAAATATGAGCATCCTGATGACAAATGCTCTCTGGTCTCTGGTTTGTCATGGCAGAGTCTACATTTATCGGATTTTACGTCTTGACGAAGAATGAATTTTTTGTAATTTTTGGTGCAAATCACTTGATCTTGAATTGCCTGTAAGAACCCTTCAGTTTCCCTTTACCTGGCACTGAATTCGCGATTTCGACTACCGTTGAGGGCGCTAAGAAACGTAAACAAATATGGAGGATTGTGAGTAATCTTTTTGTTTGAGGTGTCAAACTCAGTGGTTGAGTTGTGTGTTTTAATTGTTGGGTGGTAATTTTACAAATATAAATAAAAGAATCAAACATCAACCTCCACATAACAATCCAAAATAAAATTAAAAATAATTTGCAATTACTCACAAAGTAGGTTTATTATTTATCCTCCAGAGGGCGTCTAGACTTTCGAAAAGGCGAATCAAATCTCTCCCATCATTACCGAATACTTCTATTAGGTTATATAGCTAGTTTTCGCAGATATAGATGATTTTTACTAACTTTCAAACGGGAAGTGATGACGCGGTACTGTTTGCTCTTAAGAGTCATTAAATTAGTACCAAAAGGTAAACAATGTAACGATTTTTTACTACTAGCCTTTCGACCTAACTTTATTAACTTTTGTTATGATAGTAAAGTTGTTCATTATTAACTAAGGTAAAAAACTACAGGGACTACTTGATTTGAACTAAATCTCAATCCATTTGACAAAATGTGAGGTTAACTGATGCAAAGACAAAATAAAAAAAATATTTTTCCCTACTTATTTAATACTTAAATACACGCGATTTTTACAACATAATACTTAAAATCATGTATGTCATTCATTCTCTAACGTGGGTTGAATCCAAAAGGTTCAAAGAAATAATACTTTATTTTATTTTATTGTTGTTGCCTTGTCATTGCCATGTCATGTGACTGGTGACCGGTCAAAAGTTTGTATTAGTTTTGAAATATAATATTTAAAAATTAATAATGCCAACTATTATATTGTACATTATTAGTGGCATTAAAATTGTATCCATTTAAACAATAATTGCTAGGAAAAATGTCTTTTACGAAGCAGATTTGTCATTTCAACAGTATAGCGAAAATTGTTTACCGTTTCAAATACTATTGAAAAAATTAATGTTCTGCTCTTATGTATCCGATTCCCAAATAATAGTAAATGTATGTTTTTATTTTGAAACGATTCATTAGTCTGAACGTATGTTAAATATTCTATACAAATTGTGTCCACGTATGTAAAAATAATATTAGCATTAAAATCATGTTCACATTTTGCATTACTACTGATATTATTTTGTACCAATTTTAAATGTAATTTAATGCATGAATGCATTTTTATAATTTACACAATTATAAAACACTTGTCGATTGCCGCAGAAAATACCAATTCATTTTTTCGATCTAGAAAATTTCCCAATGCGATGCTCATAAGCTGATTAAAAATGAAGATATAACCTTCAAATTAATATCAGTCCATCCACATACCGAAGCAGCTCATACTGAAACATAATAAATTAACGAAATGTACCTACATAGACGTAACACGAATTATTGATTACTTTTACACTTAAAATTTTATTGTAATATTAAATAGTTTATAAAATGTTGTTTGATTAATTATTTTGATTTTCAGTCAGAAACATGGTGATAGTGCAGTAGTCTAGAAAAATATCGTTCTGAACTAATTAAAACCTTCTTCTTATTCGAATGTCTTCATTTGTGAAGTGGTCTTACTATTGATATTCAACAGGTTGTCTTCAACAAGTCCACCTCCGCGGCATATATCTTCTCTTTATCACTTTTTGATATTTGCCATCATATTAGGATGGGTTCTACAATCGATTCTAATATTTTAACTTTTTTACCATAACAAAGAACTCAGAACTTCGTTATTTTTCTCCTTTGTTGAATCGTATTTTGTATATTTTTTCGTTTTCCCTTCTGGTGATAATATGCTACCAATGTGTTTGTAGTCATCGGTTCTCCTAAGCTCTCTAATTTGTAGTTCGATGTCTTCCAACTTTCGTATATTCAGTTTTTGTCACATTTGTTACTTATCAACATTCATATTTGAAAGACTTAAGTAATTCCTACATATTTAGATTATTAAAATGTTCATTAAACATATTAGTGAACTGAAAGTTGCCCCTCGAATTTTGTTCGAATTTTTCTTATTCAATGGGAGAATATTATCCGTGAGAATATCCGTGGTCATACACATAAGATGAAGGTAACGTATTTCCATGGATAAATAACAAATTACCATGAATTGGAATTTATCAAATTGATTTGTTGCTTGCTTAAAAAGCTTTAATCTAAAAAATTTAAGGTATTTAAAAAAATTATTAAATCAATGTATATTCACAGCTCTACAGGCCAGTTGGCCCAAGGCTTTTTGAGTCATGTCTATCTTTCCTCTTTCCTGTCCTTTTTTTCCTCCAATACTTTTTTCTATTATATTCTTCGGTATTCTTTTATGTGCCATTCTGTGTAAACGTCCCATCCACTTTAACCTTTGTGTTTTTACTATGGCAGTTATACTAGGTTCTGCAGCAGATGGTTTATTCCATACAAGCATTTATTTCCTTTATTTATTCTCATGGTGATTTCTTCTATATAAGGCTTGGTACTCTTGTAAAACGTGTTCCGAAACACGTTAATAGTTGTATAAAATACTATTTCTACTGATTTTAACTTCTCGGATTATTTTTTCTAGCACAAAGTAGTATTTATAAGATTCTTTTTTATTCGTGGCCATATACATAACATAAAGGTAACGTATTTCCATAGATAAATAACAATTTACCATGGATTCGAATTCGTCAAATTTATTTGTTGTGTACGCCATCATATAAAAAAATTTAAGGTTTAAAAAAATTATTAAATCAATGCAGGAAAGTAAAAAGAATACATTAAAAAGTGTAGATAAAACAGATAGAATAGAAATGGTACCTGAAATCCATAAGTCCTGTCTCAATAATATATTTTTTAATAATCTGTAATAGATTTAAATTAATTGGAATATTAAGAGTTTAAGTTTAGTAAGTAAAAGGTACTAAAAAATTTAGTTTCTAGCGTTTTTCTTAAACCTAGAATTAATCAAACTGTATTGTACTCTGTGGCTTCACTAAAAAATATGTGTACGTCTTTGGTATACACGAAAATAGAGAGAAAAAAGCGCAAGTGAACCGAGAAAGTATGTCAATGTCGATTAATTTAATAATAAGAAAGCGAGCGGGGTTATCGGTTGTCTTAAACAATTCACGCATGCAATACTCATTTGAAGTCTGTCTTCGATTATAAGTAGCAATTCCATGCATACGTAAATATTTTATTCGGAGTAATACTCGTACATTTAAATCATGTACGTTTTTAACGGTGATTTCGGGTTTATTTTGGTGGTCTCGAATTAATTACCTCTTGTTAAAAAGGATATTATTGTTGAAATTGAAATATTTTATTTTGTAATATAGTCAATTTAATAACTTTATACAAAAAAACGAATGAATTTGTTAAAATATAGAACTTTTAAATAGAGAATAGTATATTACTTCTAGTATGGAAAGTGAAATATTACGCACGAGCCGCGTAGCGGCGAGTTCCGGTACGTAAACAATGTAAAACATAAACTTTCATACGTGTTATGTACACGATTTTTCCTACAATTTCAATATTTTAAAACTATGAATCTTTTAACGTTATCCATAAAATTTATTTTCACTGTTTGTGGTACAAACTAGCTGTTTCAGGCATTAGCTCAAAAATTATTCGTTTAATACAGGCATTATACGAAAAAGCATCTTTTCGTGTAAAAATTGACAACGAGAACGATTTATTGTTGCTTATGTATTCTGACGATTTGGTTATTCTTGGAGATTCGGAAATAGATTTAGCAAAAAAACTAAAAATTTTGGAAAACTACACACGTCTTAATAAATTAACTTCAAATCTAAAGTCGTGTGTTTTTCTAGAGGAGGGTTTAAGACAGCAAGAAACTACAAATTTCTCCTATACAATTCGGAAATTGAATTAGTTAATAGGTACGTATATCTTGGAGTATAGTTTACTTCCTCAACACTGTTTCATGAACAAGCAAATCAATGCTGCATAAAAGCTAAACAAGCCGTTGGGGCTGTAATGTCTATAATTTCGCAGTCTAAAATAAGCGTATGACTTTATATAACTCAATAATAATAAATATTTTGACTAGCTCCATTCCAGTGTGGGGTCTTCGTTACTTGTATTATTATTATTATCAAAAGACTTATGCACCCACTCAGCTTTTGCTGGTAATATTTACCTGTCCCCAGCGTAAACGCAAATGAAATTAGGCTCAAAATTTACATATTTAAAAATTTCCGAACAGTGTGACATGTGTTTAAAATTGCCGCTTTTTGCAAGTCAATAAAAGTGTTTTTATGAAGATCGAGTTTTTTAAGACTGTCTTCAAGACTTTTTGGGATGAGTCCAGTTGATGATACGATGATCGGTACCACCTCCTCCTTCTCTGCATGCCACATCTGCCCTACTTCTATGGCAAGATCGGTGTACTTTGCCATCTTATCATTGTACTTATCCAAAATGTTATTGTTTGGAACTGCAACATCGACTAACAGCACTTTCTTATCCACTACTACAATGTCGGGTCGATTATTCGTCACATGTCTATCGATGATAATGGACCTATCGTAGTAGAGTCTAAAATCTGCAGTCTCGAGCACTGCCTGTGGATTGTACTTGTAGTACGGTGTATAGGTGCATTTAATTCAATAGATTCCCAAAAGAAAGAATCACCACAGGTTGGTTCCAGCACCTTTCTGGTAGCATGAAAAAAAATTGGTTTCATTCAATGAGATCTGGACCAGGATCTCTTTTATTAAATGAGTAAGGACGGTTTTCTTCTAAAACAACTATTTATTGAACTTCCTTGAACTTACAAGGGAAATAAAAACGAACAATATTGGCATTTTGACATTGACTTTTTTACTATTTTTTATGACAATCCTTCAGAATAATTTTAAGTCATTTTATCAATACATATATTGCTATGCAACGTTAAGCAAAAAGGGTTTGAGAATTTGAGTTAGGTGTTTAGTTTTTAAACATACTGCCCGACTTAGAAGCTTACTGCTTTTATTTCATGTTATATTAAAGAATTTGAAATTTCACATTGAACAAATTTAAAAATACACCTTCTAATTATATTATCTACGATTTTTTTTTTTTAAGAAAGAAGATGCCATAGAATTTACATACAAAACAATTAAGGAAGACGACATACTTTGGAAATAGGCCTTACATACTCCCCCGAAGAAGTTTTAAGCCGAATTGCTCGAACTTTCCCATCACTTCCAGGATATAGTTCAACAACACGAGCTAATGGCCATTGCAATGGAAGATAATTATTATCTTTAAGAATTACTAACTCATTAATTTTTAAATTTGTTGAAGGTATAAACCATTTTGGTCGATGTTGTAACCGATTTAAATAATCAATAGAACACCTTCGCCAAAATAAATGTTGAACTTGAACAATCCTTTGCCAAATAGATAATCTATTTTCAGGAACTTCTGTAACGTCTTTTTCAGGATAAGAAAATGACCCGGAGTCAATGCTTGAAAATCATTTGGATTATTTGAAAGTTCTCAGATAGGTCTAGAATTAAGAATTTCTTCAATGCGAGTTAAGATTGTATAAAACATTTCAAAGGTAAAACATTGTACACCAATAATTTTTACCAAATGGTATTTTGTTCTTTTTATAGCAGCCTTCCAAAGACCCCCCCAATGAGGTGCGTTAGGTGGAATAAACTTAAAATTAATAAAAATTTTTGAACAAAAGTTTCGAACATTTTCATTAACTTCATGTTTAATATGAAAATCATGTAATTATTTTAATTTGTTTCGAGCACCAGCAAAATTAGTTGCATTATCACAGTAAATCTCAGCTGGATTTCTTCTGCGAGAAATAAATATATTTAGAGTTAGTAAGAAAGCATTAGATGATAAACTTGTTACTAATTCTAAATGTATAGCTTTAGTTGCCATACATATAAATATGCAAATATAAGCCTTTAGTGTAGGGAAATTTTTTAAACTAGATGGATTAATTAAAAATGGACCTCCGAAATTTATTCCAACCTTACTAAATGGACGAGAAATAGTCACTTTATCTCTTGGAAGATCAGCCATGATCTGAGTAGCTTGTTCAGCTTTAAACCGATAACAAATCAAACAGTTAAATATAACCTTTTTGATCTTTTAGCCCATTTAATGGCCAATATTTACATCTAAAATTTAACAATACCGTTTGAGGACCTGCATGTCCTAACCTAATATGTTCTTGCTTTAGCATTAAAGACACAACATAATCATGAGAAGGGAGTAAAATGGGATGTTTTTGTGAAAAAGAAATATCTGCTTGTGACAGTCTTCCACCTACTCTTATAAGGTTATCAATATTATCTAAGAAAGGATTTAAATGTAGCAAATTCTTGTTTAAAATTAATTTATTTTGCTTTAAGTCTGAAATTTCTTTACAAAAGTATTTCTTTTGTAATGCGAGTACTATCAAATTGGTTGAATTTTCTATTTCAAAGCCATTTAAAGCTCCTGACAGCTTTGAATTATTGCTTAAAAATTTATTATTTATAAATCTGTGACAATAGGCTACTACACGTTGTAGTAAAGAAAAATTAGAAAACTTAAAAAAAAGAAACTCCCAAAGAGAGTTTATAACAGAATTTTGTCCAGAGATTAACGAAACTTTGTATTCTTCTGGTATAGTTTTAAGAACAGAAACTGAAATTTTAAAAGGATTACAAGAATAATTATTTGAACAAAGAAATGGAGGTCCTAACCACCACAATTCAGAATTTAATAAATCCTTTAAAGAAATAACTCTGGATGGCAAATCTGCTGAATTATGACAAGATTTAATATAAGACCAGCAATATTTCGTTGTTAAAATTTGAATTTGACCAACTCTATTAGCTACAAATGCATTCCAACGAGAAGGACTTGAACTGATCCAATGTAACGCAATTTCTGAATCAAAATATAAACATATAGAAGAAAATTGAATTCTTTTTTCACAAATCTGTAGAACTTTATCTACTAATTGAGATAAAAGCAACATTGAACATAACTCTAGTCTTGGAGAGTTGGACGTCAATTTTAAATCTAATGATTCCACATTTGAATGCAAAACTGTTCTATCAGGCTTATGTGAATCAACTGAACTCAAATTCTCAAACCCTGTACAACTGTACATGTTTCATCTATATGTTGTAAAAAACTTTGAAAAGTGGGTAACTCATTAACTCTTTTTTGAAACTCAAATGACCTTTTAGTTAAATAATCTAATTTTTTCTCTAATAGCAAAATTAGAATTGAATTTAGAATTTGTTCAGGAGATAGATTAAGATTTTTTAATGCTTCCTAATTTTTTATTGGATTTGTATGAAATTCCCTTAACGAATTTGCCCCTTTATGAACTGGTTTTATCTCTAACATAGTATTTAAGAGTGAATGAATTACAACAATTTTATTTTCATATCTATTATGCAAAATATCTAAAACTATTTGAAAATTTTCATTTGTTATTGGGACATTTTCTATTAATTTTAATGGTTCACCTTTTAAGAATGACTTTAAATATATAAATTTTTCTATATTAGATAAAAAGGAATGTTTTATAATAAGAGCGTCGAATAATTGAAAAAATGGAATCCACTCACTTGGTTTACCGTCAAAGTCATGTATCTTAATATTTGGTAACTGGACAGCTGGAATTGACTGAACACCCCTATTTATAATTGTAGAAGACTCACCCATATTTGTATTCGTCGAACAGGACTCATCCTTAAGGTCTTTTATACGCTTTTGTAAGGCCGTGAGAAGCTTGCAACAACGTTCATCCATTTCATCTCTGGCTTCATCATCACTGTGACTTCCTTCTTCAAACATATCTAACTGATTTTGAATTTCATCCAGCTTAGCTATAGATTGCTGCAATTTCTGTATTTTCAATTCAATGAGTGAAACATCTACTACCTCTTTTATTTGTCTGTTAGTCCAGCTTTCAATTCTAGTAATGTTAGTCCTTGAAACTTTTCTTTGACTCTTAAGAAGCTCTATTGACACTCCTTCCATGTCTTCTTGCAAATGAATCTACTTAAACATTAATACCACTAAAATCTGTATAATAGTCAGTAAGTTCATCCTTTCATAGAAGATTATGGTTGTTGTTTGTTCCGGTGCTGCTAAGTTGTCTATAGAACAGCTTTTCATTGTTGTTAAATAAATGATTTTGTGGCTTTTTCTGTGTACATTTAACGTATCGAGATAATCGCTTGGATTTCGCCTTTAGCTTTTACCTAAGAAGGTCCATATATGAGCATAAGTGTTCCTTATACCTTGGATGTCCTGTGTTGGTTTTAATTTTTTTAAAGATTTTCCTGACTTTATTAGTTAAGCGTCTAGAGGGTTTCGTGTTATTTTTAAATTCTTAAACTCCTTCCTTATGTCCTTAATAGACTTCTCCAGTCGCTGTTGCCACCAAGGTTTAAGTTGCATTTTCTTCTCGGAACAATTTTTGTTGGGAAACCGAACTTGTTGGTTGTAGCACTGCAACTGCACCACAGTAGATAAGGGTTAGGATTTCTTCTAGTGTTCGGCAGTCCTTGGCACGATCATTTAAAAGTAGATTAAAAAGTGCAAGAATCCTATTGGATTTCTTATTTGATCTTAGCTTGGGCAATATTGGTCGCTGAATTGGGTTAGTACCATCAAATTCTGCTATTGCTTTAGAGAGTTCGGCAACAGCATTTTGGTATTCGTCTGTTTGTGTGTCATTATCTATGTTTTCGTTTTGATCCATGTTTGGTGAGTCCTCGCTAGTGTGGTCATCAAGTCTTACATTATACAGATTATCATTTGTCTGTTGAATTACATTAAGGCACATCTTCACTCAAGAAGTAATTTACTTCGAATTTGTTGCATTAGTACATCAGGTAGTAAATTGTTTTTAATAATTGTTCGACGCTGGTCAGCAATACGTTGCTCTGAAACATATTGAAACTCCGGATATCGTGCTATAAAAGCTCGATGAAGGGCGAATCTGTAAGTTGTTAGATCTGTTTCAATTTTAGTGATTTTGAAATATAAACGTATAATGAATGAATTCATCTCTGTAGTCCACTTCATACGCTTCCTGGGCTTTCCGGCTTTAGTGGTCATGGATGTACCGTCCTGCGATACCTCAGAAACAGCAAAAACCGGTGGAGGAGATTTGCTGTTATTTTCCTCTTCTGTTGTCGCAGTAGCCATACTCGGTGTCACGCTGCGCATGCCGATAACCGAGGAAGAAGATGCATCATTTTTCGAACAAGCTCGTCTGTCATCTACTTGAATGCGACAAGAGTTGTAGGTGTTGCCATGTCGATTCACCTGACGATTCCTAAGTGTTAAGGTATCGGTAACAATCGAATTACTGGTCCCCCCAGAATCCGTGGAGCAGACAGGCGACATACCAGTTATATCAATGTGTGGTTGGTCTAGGTCGTGATAATGTCGACCATGTAGAGCTTTTTTGTCCCATTTTTCTTGTTTTTCAGCATCTATTGTTACTTCCAAGTCCATATGAGGGTCTGCTAAATTTACATGCGAGTCTTTCTTATCTGCTCCTATGACAGATTTATGTAAATTAGATGACAGTAATTTTGTGATAAAGAGGTCTCGTAATTTATTTGTCTGTTTGTTATGTAGATTTATTATGTCGCATAAAGCTCTACCTCCATCCTTTCTCAATAGTGTTGTTCTAAGCACTGTCGATGTTAGATGGCGACATCTGTACTTTGTCATCATATTCCGGATTGTTCTCTGAAATGTAAAATGTAAAATGCCGAGAAAATAGGTCAACACAGGTACGGCATATGTATTAATGGCTTGGTTTAGATTTCCTACGTTCAGTTAACATTTTATGACGGAACTTACCCCATTCTGCATTGCAGCGACTATATATCCATTAGGTAGCGCCACATCTCCATTGACATTTTCTCCCTTATCGATGTTTAAAGTTCGCCACTTATCTTAGCCAAATTCCATGTGTATATCACTGGAGAACCTTTCAGTTATATCCAGAAAATGTAAAATTTGTTGTTGATTAAAAGCAAAAATTTTTATATCATTCTTATATGTTAAAGAAGATGGGAAACGGTGCAGTTGGTGTTTCTATTAGTATTAAGATTGAAGCCATATTTTGGGTCGTTAAGCACAGAATTCTTCAATGGTCTTCATGAAAATTAATAGTAAAATAGTTATTGGAACAACTGTTAAAATTAATTGGAAGTAGTACAACGTTATGTGTTAGTAATGTGTTTTGAACATTTTTATTTCCGTTTAACTCCTGTAATTCTCATTTTTTTGTTAATTCTGTTATACCTATGGTATATCCAAATTTCACTTATTGAAATTTGAAAGCAGTTTTTATTAAAATTTTAAGGTACTCATAACACACCTAAAAACAAATTTCTATATGTAATAAAATAAAAACGACTGTATTATATTGGAAAGCATACCTATGTGTATATTTTTTGCATAGATAATGCAACTTATACAATATTTTTAATAAAAGCATTAATTTGACATTCATTTTACCAAAAGATAATATTTTTTTATCAAATTGAACAAATCAAAGTGATTTATTCAAAAAAATGAATAGTTTTTTATTCAATAATCTTGCTTAAATTATTTTATATTTTTAAAATATCACACGTGTGTGATATTGCTTATTCTTTTCTTATTTTTTTATCACATATATTATTAATTTTCGGAATGTCAAAACTGTGTGTTAAGTGTCTTTTTCATAGGGGTTTCGTAGGAAAAAGTAAAATTATTTTAAGTAAATACTATCGAATTAAAATATATAAAATTACAATACTTACCTTTTTGGCGGCCTTGAGAGGACCTATTTTGCGTTCTATTCAGTTTAACCAGCTTAAAATAAGAATTGATATTATTATTTATATAATTAACAAAATAAACTAAATTTCATATTTTCAAACCTTCAACTGCAATGCCTGCAATCTTTTTGGAATTTTCTTTAACATTATATATTGTATTTGACTTTAATAGCCTGATGATGGCCGCATTGTAGGCCGAAACTAGTCGCTTTTTTACAACAAATTTCATACAGCAATAAATAAATATTTGTGACATTGACATTGGTGTTTCCTTTCTTCGTTTAAGAAGAGTCACATTCGAGAAATGGATGATTTGCTTCATTTAAAATAAATAAAAATGAAAATTTCGCACCTCTACTTTTTAACCAATAAAATAAATTTATTTTGTCTAGTTACCATGCTAACTAAAAAAACTGTCTGGGATTTTTTTCGTAACGCCACGGTGTATGAGTGGAAATTTTTTGGCAGCTGAAACCATAGAGAAAGCTAAAACCTCAACGTACAAACCTTAGCCAAATAAAAGGGTTTAATAAAACCACAATGTTTATTATCCAAAGATGGACCAATGAAATTCAGTAAGTAACTAGTTAGTACTATAAGTACTATAAAACAGAAACGGTAGACTTAATAAAATTTTCAAGCGACAACAGTACACAATCAAAACAAGTTATACAATCAGAGCGTGAAATGATATAAAGCTAAGCAATATAATAGTGTTACATAAAACGTACTACAAAGAAAATAAGTTAATTTCAATGATTCTTATAATTAAAGTTATATTAGCTAAATAAATATATTCAATTTCTGTGTGTTTCCGACTGAAGCAGTCAACGAGTAAACATATATATTTCTCGTTTTGTATTGTAGTCAGTAGTAATTAAACCCACATTAGTTCATGTGTTTTCGTTTTTTTTAAAGTGCTATACAGTGCGAAACAAATAAATGGTCGTTTGGTAAGTCGATTTAAAACAATATAATCGGCGTAAAAAGCGCGTTACCAGTATTCCTGGTATTTAATATTTTGGCATCCAAAATATTAAAATAAATAATGGCAACCTCATCCAATCAACCATCACAGTCAACCGGACTCAGCTTTGCAGCAGTCACAAAAAACTCACCAAAAAGTAACCAAACACAAACTTCATTTCCGAGCAGAAACCAGGCTATTGTCATGAATGCCATTCCTGACGTTGTCCTCTTCGATTACATCAAGGCAATCGGTGAAATCGTTACTCCCAAAGCAATCTCATTCGCTTCTCGCATATCAAACCACCGCATTTGTATCTACCTTTCTTCCGTTACCATTGTTGATAAATTAATTAAAACCCACCCCTCTATAACAATAAACGATCATATTATACCAATCCGTAGACTTATCTCACCTGCTAAAAGGCTACTGATATCGAATGTATGCCCCTCCATCCCCCATGCACTTATCGAACATACTCTTAAAAATAAACTTGGCCTGCAACTTGCCTCGCCCATATCCTTCATACGTTGCGGCTCTCCCGACTATGAATACTCTCACATTCTTAGTTTCCGATGCTCAGTCTATGTAATACCCGACAAGGAATACTTTGAGTTACAGACTTCGATTGAAATATTTTTTGAAAACACAAACTTTAGAATTTTTATTTCATCTGATAAACTTGAGTGTTTTCTTTGTAAAAAAACTGGACATACTGCTGATTCCTGTCCTAATCCTCCAGAAACATCTTGCAACCTTCCTCCTCCTCCCTCCTCTAGTAAAGAAACCGTAATCTGCCCTCAAGAAGAACTTTCCTTACCCTCTTCTCCGATAGAGGAATCTCAAGTAGAAACATCCAACATCCTTCCTACCGAACTACCTCAAATTCAAACCAATTTGCAATCCAAATCTGGTTTTAAACGAACCCATTCCACAGACACTAGCCTCGAATCTCCTCCCGTACCAGTGTCCAACAACCCACCTACTCTTGACCTTGAACAATCTCCTTCGGCATCAACCTCTGACTTTGCTAAACCTAAACCAACTCCCAAGAAAAAACCCAAAGCGGATACCAAGGATAGCTGCAAAATAAGCTCCATCTCACGCAACGCTATTAATAAATTAATTACCGACAATCCTTCGAATTTCTCACTATCTTCTACACAACTCTTGGCATTCCTTGAAAACTGTTTCGGAAATAATGATCCTCTACAAGAGGCCTTCAACTTCACCACCAATGTAAAAGCCCTTCTTGAAGACCTTGCACAAATACACGCTGTTACACCGGAGAGATCGCTTAAAAACCGCATTACCCGCTTACAAAAAAAGATTAAACAATCATTAAATCCCACGGATGCAGCTGAAATCTCAAGCCTAGCGTCCAACAATTCCACAAACTCCTTCTCCGACGATATCGACTCTTACTAATACTCCTTTCACTTATTATATCTATTCATTTTTTCCCATTTTATAGTAATTTATTCCTTCTAATCTGTCTTCTAAATTCAGTATAGTACAATGGAACTGCGACGGATATTATCCGCGCCTCGAACATATACAATATCTCATCTCTATATATCGACCCGACTTTCTATGTTTGCAAGAAACTAATTTTAAAACGTCCAATATACCCCAACCCAAAAATTTTGAAGGATATCATCGAATTAGAACGAACTGCAATAGAGCCAGCGGAGGTGCATCCATATTCGCTTCTAAAGACCTATTTTCCTCTCTTCTTCCTCTAACAACTGATCTAGAAGCTGTCGCTATAACGACATACTGTCCTAACAAGCTCACGATATGCTCCGTATATATCCCACCAAATCATCATCTCAAAGATGAAGAACTTCTTGACCTATTTTATCAACTCCCTCAGCCGTTTATTATCACAGGTGACTTTAACGCTCACAATAATATGTGGGGCTCTATCAATACATCTGGACGTGGTAAGGTAATTGAAAGAATTCTCAATTGCACACATTCATGTCTTCTGAATACAGGAAGTAACACTCATTTCAATATCTCCTCAGGCACATTCTCTGCTATTGACCTCAGCATATGTGATCCCAAGTCTGCCCCATTTTTAACATGGCAAGTATCCGATAATCTTTTCGACAGTAATCATTATCCCATAATTATTTCTAACAACCAAACCGAACCTGTGTCTGTTAAAAGCTATTGGTGCTTAAACAAAGCTAACTGGCCCGAATTCTCAATTTCCGTCGATAACCAGCTATCTTCTGTAGATTTTTCAATTGACAAAAACCCTGATGATCTTTTAAAACTGATCACCAACTCTATATTGACATCCGCTCAAATCAACGTCGGTAAAAAGACCTTTTCACCAAATAATAAAGCAGTGCCTTGGTGGAATCCTTCCTGCAAGGCTGCAATACATGATGCCAAACGAGCTCTATACAAATATAAGAAGAACAAAACCTCTGATAACTTACTAAACTATAAAAAACTAAAGGCTAAAGCTAAATACACAATCAAACATAGCAAAAAACTATCATGGCAGAATTACATTTCTTCCATGAACGAAAACATGGAACCAGGACAACTCTGGAAAAAAATCCGTCAAATTCAAGGTCACAAAACTAATATAAAAATAACCCGTCTTATCTCCAAAACATCGGAAGTTAGCACTGATAACATTCCCAATATTCTTGCAAACCATTTCCAAGAGAAGTTCACAAACAAAAATACTACCAACAACCCTTCTATCAATGTTACTTTTCCTCCTTGCAATAACCCACTACTTTCTGAAGATTGTCAACATATCAATTCCCCTTTCACTATTCACGAACTAACATTTGCCCTATCTAAATGTAAAAATAATGCTGCTGGCCCTGATGATATACCTTACATCTTCCTTAAAAAATTATCAATGTTTAGCCTTTCTAAGCTTCTTATTCTTTACAATTATATTTGGAGTTCCCATTATTTCCCTGCTCAATGGAGCCAATCTATAATCATACCCGTTCTCAAGCCTAACCAATCACCCACTCTCCCACAATCTTATAGACCTATATCTCTTACATGCACTTTATGCAAATTATTTGAAAGAATGATTAACAGACGCCTTTTATGGTTTCTTGAAAAACACAATATTCTCCCAATAGAACAATCTGGTTTTCGTCGACTACGCTCTACTAGAGATAATCTCGTACTTCTCCAAACACACGTTTCCACTGCAATTTACAACGGTCAAGATGTGATAGCCGCCATATTTGATGTTGAGGGTGCGTTTGATACAATCTCTAGTCACGCTATTCTTAATAAACTTATCCAATATAACCTCACAGGAAATATATACACATTCATAACTAACTTTTTAAAATCCAGAAATTTCAAGGTTTCTGTAAATAACTCCCTTTCTGCTCCATGTCTCCAATCCGATGGAGTCCCCCAAGGCTCAGTTTTAAGCTCTACCCTCTTTATACTAGCAATCAACCAACTCTGCACAAACCTTCCTCCCCCAATCAAATGTGCTCTGTACGCTGATGACATTATCATATACTGCCATGGCAAATCAAATTCTTCTACCTGTAAAATGCTTCAGCTTGCTATAAATGATCTTCACAGTAAAATTCTACCTCTAGGGCTCACTCTATCACATACGAAATCAAAAATTATTAAATTCAGTAGAAGAAAAAATCCCTTCACTCCTCAAATTACAATCAACAACTTTCAACTACCTGTTGTTAATGAGTGCAAAATTCTAGGATTGATATTCGATTCCAGACTTTCTTGGAAACGACATATACAAGAAACAAAAGGTGCATGTCTAAAAAGACTAAACATTATAAAAACCAAAAGAAGTAAATCATCCATTTCTCCAATGTGACTAAACAATGATTGAAGGAAAACACAAAATCTGTTAAGACTTTCTAAATCTGGCAACCCCGTACCGGATGCAACAAGAGGGTAGTACCTTCTTAACGCTCTTCACCCCCTCTCGCAACAAGCAACACCTGCGACTAGAGACTACATAGACATTATTAACTTATCGACTGCGAGCGATGTAATACAGTCCATTTTATGTTATGTATTTTTACGTAAATATTAAAAGTTTTTTAAGTTGTCGTCGATTTAGTTATTCATAAAGTATGAATGATAATCATACTTGTCGATTTAGTTATTTATGAAGTATGAATGATAATCATACGATTCTATTTTACGATTCTATTTTATTTGCGAAGTAAGAGTGAAACCATACATAATGGTCCTTCGAGCCGGATGTGTTCCACCTTTTGAAGAAGCTGGTTGAAGAAAGAAAACGTGAGTTTTTCCTATTTTTCATTCCTATCATTATTGTTTTTTATATTCATTCGTAGAGCTTGCGGTGCTTTCTGTTTGAATTGATATTTGTATCGATATTTTACTAATTATTGTTCGATAAGCTTGATTAATTGATAATAATCAACAATGCCGGGTGATCAGATAGATCTAGTGCAACTAAAGGCCAAACGTGGTCAAATAAAAGGTCAAATTTCACGATTTGAGACATTTTTTAAGAATATAGACATGGATAATCTCGATAATAATATAGTAAAAGAATTAAATATTAGATTACATAAAATACAGGGTTGCTATGAGAAATTCCAAGATGTTCAGGCGGAAATAACACTGTCCTTCCCAGAGGAAGACACAGAAATGTATTGCGTGGAATTTGAAACGATGTTTTTTAGTTTAAATGCTCAGGCTGAAAATTTAATTGAAACGTTTTATAAAAACACGGCGGTCAAAGATAATCATGTAGAAAACGCTTCAATGGCTAGTTCTGGTATAAGGTCGGAAAGGTCAGGTAATTTAAAGTTACCAACGATAAAATTACCTACGTTTTCAGGTAATTATACGGGATGGCTCGAATTTAGAGATCTTTTTCTTGCTCTTGTTGATCAAAATGAATCATTATCTCCTATTCAAAAATTTTATTATTTAAAAACTTCTTTAAGCGAAGAACCTTTAAAAATTATTGCGAAACTCGACACAACAGCGAATAATTATACCGAAGCTTGGTCATTACTAACTGAAAGATATGAAAACAAGCCGCTTATGATACATAATCATATAAAATCAATTTTCGAAAAACCTGAGATATCAAAAGAATCACATACAGAATTACGCGAATTATATGATTCTGTATCAGAGCATTTATTATCATTAAAATCTTTAGGCGAAAATACCGATTCCTGGGACAGATTAATAATTTATGTTATTACTCAAAAACTAGACAAAACCACGCGGCGAGCTTGGGAAACTTTTAAAACCGTTGATAATTTACCAACTATGAAAGACTTTAAAAGATAGATGTCAAATGTTAGAAAAGTTAGCTATAGACAATTGTGATAAAACAGTAAATATTAAACCTTCATTTATGCCTAACAAATTTAATAAATTCATAAAGAATAATTTTACTACTCATTCGTTACACGCGACAAATAAATCTGTACAATGTTACTTTTGCAAAAAAGAACACACAATGTATACTTGCGAAAAATTTCTAAAATTATCAATAACGGAACGTATTCAAGAATTAAAAAGAAGACAATTTTGTCTTAACTGTTTTAATCCGAATCATCAAACTCAAAATTGTAGATTTAAAAAATGTATGAAATGTAATGAACCTCATAATTCGTTAATTCATATCGAAAAGACATCTTGCAACAGCGCGATAAATGAATACGAAAGCACGAGTTATTCAAGCGAAGAAAAGAATAGCGATATAGTTTTAAACCGAGAAGATTCGGTGTCCGCTAATATTACGGAATTAAATAGTCCAAACTATACAGGGGCGGATCAAATTCTTTTGTCTACTGCGGAAGTAAAAATAAGAATTGCAGATAAAATATTTAAAGCTCGTGTATTGCTAGACAGCGGTTCACAAAGTAGTTTTGTTACTGAATCGTTTTGTCAAAAATTAGGAGTGACTAGAATACCTATAGTTCACACGGTTAAAGGTGTTGGACAAGGTTTAATAAAAATTACACAGAAAGTTAATTTGAAATTATTCTCTAATCACGACGGTTATTCTTTAGATGTTAGTTGTTTAATTATAAATAAAATTACCGATCAACTTCCGAGAATTTCATTTAATAAATCATTTTTAAATATACCAAAAAATATTAATTTGGCGGATCCAAACTTTAATGTATCCTCAGATGTCGATATTTTATTAGGTTCACAAGTTTTTTGGAATATTTTAACTACTGGCCAACAAAAGTTAGGACCGAATTTACCGGTATTACAAAACTCTCGTTTAGGTTGGATAATCGCAGGGAACGTGTGTATAAACTCAAATAATTCTTTAAGTCATTTTGTAACGGATTATGATAACAAACGAGATTCCGAGATAAATAATCAAATTGCGCGTTTTTGGAACATTGAAGAGGTTCAAAATAAAGTCGAAGCTATGTCAAAAGATGATAAATATTGTGAAGAGTTTTTTGAAAAGACTTTAAAGAAAGACGAAAGCGGTAGATTAATAGTTAAAATTCCATTTAAAAATAATGTTACTGAATTAGGAAGTTCAAAAGAAATCGCGATGCATAGATTTTTAAGATTAGAAAAACGTTTATTAAAAAATGATGATTTACGCAAAGAATATGTCAACTTTATGACGGAATATATTGATTTAGGTCATATGACTGAAATCACAGACAATGAAATTAATAAAAACGAGGGTTATTTTATTCCTCATCACGCGGTAGTTAAAGATTGTAGCGTTACGACACGATGCAGGGTAGTATTTGACGCAAGTTGTTCCACAGATACTGGACTATCATTAAATGATGTTCAGTATATAGGACCGAAGTTACAGAACGATATTTTCGATATTTTAGTACGTTTTAGAATACATAAAATCGTAATTGCCGGCGACGTGTCAAAAATGTTTAGACAAATTTTAGTAGATAAAGCGGATCAAAAGTTCCAAAAAATATTTTGGCGCTCACATCCTGATAGTGAAATCAAATGTTATAAATTAAACACCGTAACATACGGTACAGCATCTGCACCATATTTAGCGGTCAGATCTTTAATACAGTTAGCTAATGAAAATTTTAAGGCTTTTCCTAAAGCAAGTAAGGTTATCAAAAATGATTTTTATGTTGATGACGTACTTACTGGCGGTAATTCGGAAGAAGAAGTTCTTCAATTACAAAAAGACTTAAGTATTATCCTTCTAAGGGCAGGATTTAAACTAAGAAAATGGATGTGTAATAATAACAATATATTACCTAAGTTTCATTTTAATGATAATCTAGATGCAAATATTTTACCGATAGGCATTAGTGAATCCAATAAAACACTTGGAATTTATTGGAATGCAAATAGAGATATATTACAATACCGCGTCTCTTTAAATACAAATATACACAAATTTACAAAACGTGTCATATTAAGTATAATCTGTCAGATATATGATCCGTTGGGACTTATATCTCCAATAACGGTCTTGGGCAAGTTGTTCATCCAGCAACTTTGGCAGGCAAAAACTTCTTGGGATGATGAAGTCCCTGAAACTATAAAGATAGCTTGGATTAAATTTCAAGACGAATTATCCGACATAAACAATCTGATTATACCCAGACTGTGTGTTTTTACCGATTATGTAAGTATTGAACTGCATTGCTTTTCTGATTCCAGCGAAAGGGCTTACGGTGGTGTATTATACTTGAGATGTTTTGTTAAAAATAAAGGTTATTTTTCAAATTTAATATGCGCGAAATCAAGGGTAGCCCCCCTTAAAAAGATTTCTCTACCGAGGTTAGAACTGTGTGGAGCAGTGCTACTGGCTAATTTGTCAGACAAGGTTTGTAAAGCATTACAAATAGAATTTAACGCTCGATATTTTTGGACAGATTCCACCATTACCCTTGCATGGATAAAGGCAGAACCTCATGTATGGAAAACCTTTGTAGCGAACCGTGTAACAGAAATACAAACTTTTACACGTATCGACGAATGGTACCATGTTGGTACCAAGGATAACCCTGCTGATCTATTATCAAGAGGGTGTAATCCACAAACATTAGCAAATTCATCTTTATGGTGGCATGGGCCATCATTTCTTAAAGCAGATATTACTGATTTGATTCTAAAAGGTAAAATTGAAATTAGCGGTGAAGCTCCTGAAAAGAGAGTACAATCTTCGGTTTTTCTTACCACTGACGGTTTTGATGTTATAAATAACCTAATTAATAGATTTTCAAATTATTTAAAACTATTACGCACAACCGCATATATTTTAAGATTTAAAAATAATATATCGAAAAAATCGACTTTCAAATATGTAGGATCTCTAAAAACTGAAGAGCTTAACAATGCTTTATTATTTTTAGTAAAAGTTGTACAACTTGAATGTTTTTCCGGTGAATATGGTTGTTTAGCCAATAATAAAGATATTTCTAATAAAAGTAAAATCTTACCATTATTTCCATTTCTTCATAACAATGTTATTCGAGTAGGCGGCAGACTAGTTAATTCCAAGGTGTCTTTTGATAAAAGGCATCCTATGATTTTACCCAAGTCACATCATTTTACTAATTTAATCATACGTTATGAGCATGAAAGATTAATGCACAGCGGTGCTCAAACTGTACTTTCTTCCGTGCGAGAAAACTTTTGGCCAATCTCTGGAAAAAATACCTGTAAAAAGATTATTAAAAGTTGTATAAAATGTTTTAAAGTAAAACCAAAAAATTCAACTTACCTGATGGGTAACCTTCCCGATGTGCGAGTAAACGAATCATTACCGTTTTTAAACGTAGGCGTAGATTACGGAGGGCCATATCTAATTACAGATCGACAAGGGCGAGGAAGGAAGGTAACAAAATGTTTTATTTGTTTATTCATTTGTATGAGTAGTAAGGCTATTTACTTAGAACTAGTCACTGGGCTGTCAACAGAATCATTTCTCTTAGCATTTAAACGTTTTATAGGTCGTAGAGGAAAACCTTTAAATATATATTCGGACAATGGGACAAATTTTACCGGGGGTAGTAGAGAAATAAAAGAAATGTATGAGTTTTTGGAATCTAATTGCGACGCAATATCTGATCATTTGATAAAAGATAAAATTCAATGGCATTTTATCCCAGCGCGATCTCCCACGTTTGGTGGACTATGGGAAGCGGGCATAAAAAGTGTAAAATTTCATATTAAAAGAGTCATTGGAGAATCGGTTTTGACGTTTGAGAACTTTAATACAATATTGATTCAGATAGAAAGTATTTTAAACTCTCGACCTTTGTGTCCATTGTCCAACGATCCCGAAGACCTCACTCCTCTTACACCTTCCCATTTATTAATCGGACGATCCTTAATTGCACTTCCTGAAGGCGACGTTACTGTAATCGCTTCGAATCGCTTAAACCAGTACCAGCAGATCCAGTGTGCTGTCCAATCATTTTGGAAAAGATGGCATAAAGAATATTTGGCTCAACTTCAAGTTCGGTCCAAATGGAAAAATTCTACTCCGAATGAAATTAATGTCGGAACATTGGTGCTCATCAAAGACGAGAACCTCCCTCCATTATGTTGGGCATTAGGACGAGTATCCAGTGTGTTTCCAGGAGCTGATGGAGTCATTCGAGTAGCTGAAGTCAAGACCAATAAAGGTGTTTATCGTCGCGCAGTGACTAAATTGTGTGCTCTCCCCATTGAACAATAGTTGAAAGACGTTCTTTCAAGGTGGGCGGAATGTTAAGACTTTCTAAATCTGGCAACCCCGTACCGGATGCAACAAGAGGGTAGTACCTTCTTAACGCTCTTCACCCCCTCTCGCAACAAGCAACACCTGCGACTAGAGACTACATAGACATTATTAACTTATCGACTGCGAGCGATGTAATACAGTCCATTTTATGTTATGTATTTTTACGTAAATATTAAAAGTTTTTTAAGTTGTCGTCGATTTAGTTATTCATAAAGTATGAATGATAATCATACTTGTCGATTTAGTTATTTATGAAGTATGAATGATAATCATACGATTCTATTTTACGATTCTATTTTATTTGCGAAGTAAGAGTGAAACCATACAAAATCAATGTCACAGATTTTTATTTAGTACAAAAAGCGACTAGTTTCGGCCTTTTTAGAAGGCCATCATCAGGCTAGAAAAAACAGGATGAGGTCATTACATATTCCACAAAATTATAAATTTACAAAAACATACCTTAGTATACAATTGCTAAAGAACCATAATTGTTCGAACCAAATGCTTGCTTAAACATATAGTGAACAGGTATAATTATTAAGGAGGTTTTGAAAGAGGAGGAAAATGTCACTATTTTCCTCTTTCAAAACCTCCTTAATAATTATACCTGTTCACTATATGTTTAAGCAAGCATTTGGTTCGAACAATTATGGTTCTTTAGCAATTGTATACTAAGGTATGTTTTTGTAAATTTATAATTTTGTGGAATATGTAATGACCTCATCCTGTTTTTTCTAGCCTGATGATGGCCTTCTAAAAAGGCCGAAACTAGTCGCTTTTTGTACTAAATAAAAATCTGTGACATTGATTTTGTGTTTTCCTTCAATTATAAAAACCCTTTCCCATCTTCATTGGGGAGCGGAAGAAGCGACTCTACTCAAAATCTATAGGTCAATAATTCGTTCTAAATTAGATTACGGTAGCTTCATATATATGACTGCTTCCAAGACAAATTTAAACTCCCTCAACGCTGTCCACAATACTGCCATCCGCCTTTGCCTTGGTGCATTTAGATCTAGCCCTTCCGCAAGTCTTTGCTGTGAGGCCAATGAACCTCCCCTCTGGCTAAGAAGGCAATTTCTCCTTTCCTCATATGCTGCTTCAGTATCCTCAAATCCCTCAAATCCTGTGTACTCCATTATAATGTCATCATATCAGTTAAACGTCAACCTCACTTCCAAGCCAATTATCCAAACTTTACCACAGCTACTATATCCTCTTATTAAAGAAATTAATCTTACCCTAACCATAGCTTATCCTTTCCCCAAAACCCCACCTTGGGAAAAAACCCTACCTATAATTAATCTTTCACTCAGTAAATTTAACAAGGAGACCACTAATAAGGATATCATACTCTCTGCATTTCGAGAACTGATAACAAAGCAACAGTATAATGAAATCCTATATACTGATTCTTCTAAATGTGAAACCGGAGTTGGATGTTCTGTAACCACTGGACGAACACCGATAAGTACCTATAAACTACCCTCTTCCTGTAGTATCCACACTGGCGAGTTTTTTCCATTCTCCAAGCATACAAACATATTCAACAGCATAAAAATTCCCATATTGCCATCTGCACTGACTCATTAACTTCTTTACAATCCATAAATTCTTTGTTTACCAACCATCCTATCGTTCATGACATACACGATCTTCATCAGCTACTCGTAACGCAACACACAACAGTTACGCTCATATGGGTCCCCTCCCACGTTGGGATCTTTGGAAACGAAAAAGCTGATTGCCTTGCCAAAGAAGCTATTTCTTCTTCCCCTATGGTGAACGTCCAAATTGCTCAAGACTTAAAACCGGTCCTTAAAACAATCAATTCAAGAATCTGGCAAAATCACTGGAACCAAGGCACCACCACAGCACTTCATGCAATACAACCCAGTATTAAATACTTTACTTGTCCTGACTTATCCAGGAAAAATATGTCCATCCTACGAAGACTACGAATTGGCCATACCCGTCTCACACATGGCCACTTAATGTCAAAATCTACACCACCCAACTGTCAACATTGCAACTCTGTAGACAACAGCATCCAACATATCCTTATAGATTGCCCATTTTTCACAAAATCACGTCAGCAAAATGATTTGAAATCCAATCTCAAAGACATCCTCAGCTGTACCTCTCAAATACGGAAAGTGATCAAGTTTCTCCAAGAAGAAGATCTCATTAATAAAATATAATAATTGTATTGTCTTATTCATATATCTAACTGTAACTCGTGCTAATGGTCTAAGTTACCGCAAGCACGTAAATTTAAATAAAAAAAAAAAAAAAAAATTCTGTGTGGTGCAGACGTTTAAATTAGTAATTATTAAGTTTTGTGACAGATGTCAGATTGGATTAATACTTTTTTCCAAATTGTGGTGTTAAATGTTCTTACCAAATACCTCGCTTAAGTACCAAGTATCAAGCTTAAATTATTCCTGAAAATTTTCTTTCGGGCAGGATTATTTTAAGAATATTATCCCGAGTCGCTTTCAAAATATTCGTACCACGAAAAAAATAATTTAAGCTCTAAGTATATGTGATATTTTTTTGCTCCTAAAAAAATTCAATGAAAGCTAATTTTAGGTCATTTGATTGATCACTATATCACTCACATCGAAATTCTCACCTTATATGACTAATCACAAGCCAAAGACAGCTGGTATTATCGCGAGAATACCAACTGTCTTTCAATTCTGATTGGTATGTTCAGTGTTTTCAACGATGTAACCATTACCAATAACAAAGCAAAGTTTGACGATTGACAAAAAAATAATTGAAGCTGCATTGACCACTCATTTTTTTATGTAATCCACAAAATACCATTCGTCATGGAATTTTCGGGTTGTCTATATTAAATGAATCAACCAATAGCAATAGCAAATATATTATTAACAAAAATAGTAGATGTTTTGAAATTACCCTAAAATATACATAGTGTTGTAAAACTCCGTTACAAACCAAACATATGATTTTTTAAATGGGAACCCCTGTATATTTTACCGAATTCGGACTGCTCACATTTTTTTGGAGTTTTTGTTATAAGGTTTTGATACATTGTGGAGTCCTTCAGAAGTTATGGACACGTTTTTGTGAAAATCGTAGGTAAATCAATGCTATATATCTTATTGTACGTTGAAGAAAAAAAAAGTATTTTGCCTAACAGAGTTTTGTAATATGATACAATATCACCGTATTCTATTAAATATTAATTATTTTCCCTATTTAAGTTACATTTTGTTTGTTTGTAGCTAGGTACCTGATATTTATTAGGTAGCATTAAGGCTAGACCAAGTATGGAAGTTATAAGACATAACAATATTAAAGCTTAGAAGATCAGTATAATTGTGCAATGATATAGAAAAACCAGGAAAAAACTATATCATGTTTATTTTTACAATAACTTAATATACTGGGTGTTTCATTGGGAAAGGGCCTAACTTTAACTGTTAATGGGGATCACTTTGGTGGTTCCAAAAACCTATATTTAATGTGTCTGCTGTACTTTATAACCGAGATACAGGGTGTTTTATAAATTTATCCTGTTTCTTTCGAACCTCATAACTTCCGAGTTACCCTGTATATTATTTTGAGATTTGGTACACGTAATAACCATTACCTAGAGACTCCATCAAAAGCATCTCCAAAAAGATAATGCAGGTCCGGCTTAACAAAAAATTTCAAAACTCGTCTTTCCTAAAAACAACACCCTGTATATAGATTTTCTGAAAATTGCTCTTTAAAATAGAAAAGGGTATGAAAAATCGAATCTACTTATTTCTTTTTTATTTTTCCGCAGACAATTTTACTACCAAAAATTCACCGTCAAACTTATAATTTATGCACGTTTGGGGGTTAACAATGGTATCGGACAGGTTTTTTTTATTTTTTACCTTGAAATGGAATCCATTCAATGCATCTAGAGAAGCATCCTAGAAATTCAATTGAGTGTGTATGTTTACGAGTACAGACCACTCAAAATGTGATTACAGGGCCGTACTTAGAACATACTCATTCAGTATGTTTCGAATATCTCGAACACCCTGTATAAGGATATGTATTAACAAAAGTAAAATACGAGAAATAAATTTATTTATTTCAAATAACAGATGTGATTAGAAGGTCCATTCGCAATATTACAAAAAGGGCAAGAAAGTGCATAGAGCAGAATGGAGGTCATTTTGAGCAATTTTTGTAGGTTGGACTTTTTTTGTTTGAACAATGTTGTTAGAATTTCTTGTTAATGTTAATTATTTAAATTTATGAATATCTCTTCGTTATTTGAAATAAATAAATTTATTTCTCGTATTTTACTTTTTTTGATACATTCCCTTATACAGGGTGTTCGAGATATTCGAAACATACTGAATGAGTATGTTCTAAGTACGGCCCTGTAATCACATTTTTAGTGGTCTGTACTCGTAAACATACACACTTAATTGAATTTCTAGGATGCTTCTCTAGATGCATTGAATGGATTCCATTTCAAGGTAAAAAATAAAAAAAACCTGTCCGATACCATTGTTAACCCCCAAACGTGCATAAATTATAAGTTTGACGGTGAATTTTTGGTAGTAAAATTGTCTGCGGAAAAATAAAAAAGAAATAAGTAGATTCGATTTTTCATACCCTTTTCTATTTTAAAGAGCAATTTTCAGAAAATCTATATACAGGGTGTTGTTTTTAGGAAAGACGAGTTTTGAAATTTTTTGTTAAGCCGGACCTGCATTATCTTTTTGGAGATGCTTTTGATGGAGTCTCTAGGTAATGGTTATTACGTGTACCAAATCTCAAAATAATATACAGGGTAACTCGGAAGTTATGAGGTTCGAAAGAAATAGGATAAATTTGTAAAACACCCTGTATCTCGGTTATAAAGTACAGCAGACACATTAAATATAGGTTTTTGGAACCACCAAAGTGATCCCCATTAACAGTTAAAGTTAGGCCCTTTCCCAATGAAACACCCTGTATTTGTCTTATCCATGTATAAGATGAAGACTCAACCAAAGTAAACATTTTTATAGTGAAGAACTTATAAAATTTATTTGTTTATTAACACCTTTAAATTGTGGAAATGAGAAATTGGATGTTTAAGTAAGTGTTTTGCATAATTTGACTTATCTGGCTTATGACCACTCTAAAAACTTAAAGTTTTTAGTCACTTAATATAATACAAAATATTATACAAAGTTTTTTGGAATTTTAGTTTACTTAAATATTTATGTAAAATATTCATTTAATTACAAAAACGTCCTTGTCATTTTATATCGATGGGATTAACATATTTTTAAAAACGTTCCATTGTATGATAACAACTTGATAATTGTGGATTTTTTCCAATTAATCTATTAAATTTGAATTGTTATTATACTGGTACCATAAAATATTTTGTTTTATAAAATATTTAACATAATCTAAATTAATAAATTAAAGCTAGATATATTCCAAAAGGTTAACTACTTCCTGTAACTAATTAGAATTTCATTTCAGGTACTCAGGTATTATATTTCAAAAAGTATTTGCAGAGCAGGATTTTTTACAATATAAATTTTAAATTGAAATAAATGTGTTAATAAGTTTAAAATTAACATATTTTTCTGTTAGAACCACTTTTAACTTTTTAAATATCCATTAATATTCATCGGGCATATAATGGTAGAAATTATTCATGAAAATAACACAGACTTCTGTATTTGTTAATTGAGGAGAGTGAAGCCCAAAAGTGCTTCTGATTTGAAGTAGTCGAAGACGTCCTTCAGGAGATTCTCTATTACATTGATTAGTATTGGCCTGTACTCCTTAGGTAGGATTTCTTTAGTTGAAAGAGCCGACCAATCATACAGGAGTTGCTCGACTTCTTGTTCACATTCTGTACATAGAGACACAATAGAGACTGGACACCCCAAAAACTGGTATAAGTTATTTTCTGGTAATTTCCAGGAATATTTTTAGTTCATAGACATACTTATGTTCTAATTAGTTTCTTTATTATATTTGTCTCAATGACTTCTGTGGTCGAGTGACATTAATTCTAATAAAATAGTTAATTATAAGTGCTAAAAGTCATAGTTTATTTCGTAAGAAGGGAAGTTTGGGACACAAAGCCGAAGGCGGAATGTTCAATCTCTGTAAACAAGCAGAGAGTTATACAGAGGACTCGCTACAAAGAAAACATAACATTGTTCTCTACCCTGATACAAGATTCACCAAAATAAATCCTGTTACATCTACTAATGAGACTGGCCATGGATAAGTTTTTGGAGTTACACTAATTGTATGTTTAATCGAATAAACTCTGCATTTTAAATTAGGTTTTTATATTTTCTCTACAAATAAATCACTTAAAAATAATTTACTTTTAACACCATTGTCATAAAATGTCATTTTAACCACTGACCGCATGCTTCAAAAGTTATACTTTGTAACAGTACCTGTTAACATTTTAAGCACCTGGTATCCTAAATATTAAATTCAATTAGTACCGCTAGCTCCATCTATCCTAAAACATTTTTAATAATAAAATAATGAATACGGTCTCTATAATTATAATTGGAAGTTCAAAGTAGCTACGCTATGAGGTGTACTAATGAGTTGGCATTATCGAGTTCAAGAGGTTTTAATAATTATTCCCAGTCTCATTTCTTCTATTGATTTACTGTCATATACAGGTATGTTTTTTTTCCAATTTTATAATTCCTTTTTGTTAAGATATTTATAAAATATCGAAAGTTATATTATATTTTATTATATCAGATGAGAATTTCAACATATTTCATTATTATTCAAAGAATCTTTTTATGGTAATTAAAAGTATTAATGATAATTTTTTATAAAAGGCTGGTAAAAAGTACATTTCTGGAATTTTGATTAGTGTGTAAGATTATTAAAAAGTAAATTTAATGTAAAAATGTATCTTTTGTAATCTATTAAAATACGTTAGCATCTAACTGTAGATTTCGGACTATGCTGATTTGTACTTTTTGTGCCAGAAAAGTAAATGTAACACGTGTTTGACACTGGTAATTTTCAGAAAGTTGGAATATAATACAGTAAACTAGAGGCAACTCTTTAATTGAAGATTCTGTAAACCAGAAGCATCTCTTGAATTTGGAGATTCCGTAAACTTGAACAGCTTGTAAACTTTAAGCTCTCGTATGTACATTCTTAACTGGATTATCTCTACAACTGGGGCAGATCATCCCTCCACTAGTGATCTTCCATAATCATTTGGAACCACCTAGACAGTGCCGTAGCGACCCCAAGGTGCGGCGAAGGATCGTCCACTATTGTAACAGATAAGTTTATTGTGATCTATCAAGTTTACTGTTCCCATATTTTTTCTCTTTTATTTCCGTGTATATCTATCTATATCGTCAACTGTATTAGAATAAGTATTTTTAAAGAACTGTTTGCGGATTATTTTGTTGTAACGTATTCTCTACCTCATTAATTTCAGCACCAAGGAAATCTTATTATCTTTTATATGTTTGTACATTTTCAAATCATTTTTTTATCTTCATAGACAGTTTTTCTGACATCTTTCTGTCATCTTATGATACTTATTTAAATAACTCAGCTTAAAACAACTTTCTTCAGTAGTATCATAAAAAAATAAAAAGATTTCAGTGGCGCCCTTATAATTTCTTAAAGAAACAAATATTGTACAATAGTCAGAGCTAATGAACTTACTCACCCCTAGCCGAGGTATTTAACTATCATAATTTTTGTGTGATAAACATTTATAAATTCTGTTAATTATTGAAGTATCTTTTACAACTAATTAAAGACGAAATTAAGCTTAATGTTTGTTTTATTGTAAATTACATTTTTTTTCTTTTGGTATATTGTTATTTTTTCAAAAAAGTTAACTAAATATTTTTATAAATTCACTATCAACAGGTAACTCATATTACAAATTGTCGCCCAAAGCACAAATAATATTACAACTTTTACTCACGTTTGTAGAAAAAAATATTTTTATATTTTGCACTTTATTATAAAACGCATTTGCGTATCGTAATGTAACTTTTTCGCATGCAAATTTTTGTTCTAAATGGTTGGGAACATGATTGAAGTATCTAATGACAAGACTATTGACAATGCCATTTGTGGTTAATAGCAATTTAAAACATTAAGGGTGTGTTCGGGGAGCACGCTATTTGCGCCATTGTATTGCGCCATTGTTGCGTTATATGGCGTTTGGCGCTACATAGCTCGAAAGCGTGCTCCCCGAACACACCCATTCATTTGATAATATAAATTTCAAAACTGTCAAATGTTATAAATTAAACAGTGCTACCAACATACTTTTAAAAATCAAAATCTACATACAAATAATAAAATAATTTAAAAAATGATAAAATGGCAAAATATAAAAAATATTATAAACTAATTTCATACAGCTGTTGTGACACACGTTCTTTAAGAAACTCATCGCTTCGCAATTCGTATTTTAAACTTGAACTTGTTGTTTAATATACCATTTTAAATGTTTTATTTTAAAAAACATGAGCGTTTATCATATAACAAATTGTATGATTTTAATGATTATCTTACAATATTTTTTTCGTCTCTCGGACGAGTATTCCCATAATTTACCAGCTCAATCCTCCTACTCGTTTATCTATGTCCAGCTAAAACTTTGAAAAAAACAGATATAAATAACCTCTTGTTAGAGGCTTGATGCATGATAAGCCAGCTGTTTAATATCCTACCGTTTTTTTATCAACTGGGAAATTAATTTTTAACTCTTCCTTCATACTACTGTTGCCAAACAAATAAAATTTACAGTGGGGATAGGATGTTAATTTAATGATCTGAAAAATTGTGTATTAAGTCCTGATCGAGGTAATGTGAAATTATTTTAACAATATATACTATAACCTCTGAGATAGTAAAAAGTATATTGAAATTTGATCAAGGGTAGTCCTTAAAATTTTATTGATAAATTTTTAATTTCGACGAAAACTTTTTATTTGGATATCCAGGATAATCCCTTGGGGCCATTACCATCTAGGCTTTAATATGGTTATGTCTTATTACTTCCATACTTGGTCTAGCCTTAATACTTCCTAAACATCAGGTACCTAGCTACAAACAAACAAAATGTAACTTAAATGTCAATCTGACGATGCTAATCAGGGAAACGTCATTGTAATTTAAAACATATTTTTTCAAATAAACTTGGAAGTTACGTTGAAACGAAGAGTTTTTTATTATTCTTAATAAAAGTAAATCATCCATAGCACATATGTGACTGATTGGTAAACGAAGAAAAATATCAAAATCAATGTCACAAAATTTTATTTGTAAAAAACAGCAACTAGTTTCGGCCTATCAATAGGCCATCATCAGGCTAAAAATTAAAGAGAGAGTGAACACATTACATATCAAAGAATCAGTATAAACCTACCTTAATAACTATAGTTGTAATTGAAAATTAACAACTTCTACCATGCTTGCACATAGCAAAATTTATGTTTATCAAAATTGTGTCATTGAAAAAAGGAAAAATAATTAAATGAAGTGAATAATTATTAAAATTTGAAAATTAAAACTAAAAACTAGGTGAGTAGCACCTCATTAAACCTAGTTAAGTTATTGGTTAATAACCGGAAGAAAAATGGAATACAGCTTAGGATAAAGGTACCCAAAAGCTTGAAAAACCAGGGAGAGTGAATATGAGCGGTATTTGTAAAAACCGCAAGAAAAGAGAAAGGTCAAAGACCAATTGGCAAATTTATCATATCTATCGTTGTAAGTGAAGAAATGAATAAGAAAATAATATTCAAAAAGGTAAGAAGAGTTGGAAAAGTGTCGAATAAAAGCATTAATATCAGGATGAGGGTAAGGATAAACCCGCAACAAATTATCAGTTGAAGGTTCGTAACACGTGGTGTCGATCCTAAACCACCAGTATAAGAGCACCAGCAAGTAAATGAATCCAAATACGACCAAAAGCAGCATCGTGTATTACACAGGTAAAAATGTCCATAACAAAAGTGATCACCACAATAAACTGTTAAGGCAAATAAAACACCGAAGATATGAGATAGCGTAAACTAAATGAGTATTCAGATTACATTGAAGTAAGTGACATACGGAAATACATAGACATAGAACATTAAAATACCATAATCCCGTTTAATGAGCACAGGACACCATTCAAAGATGGAACAAATATTGTAGATGTCAAAATATTAGAACGAAAATGCAAGCATAGTTGAAAAAACATTAAGTAGTATTAACAAATGCATAGTGAAACTAGTTAATCCAAAGTAAACACAATAATCAAACATTAAAAAGTTAATAAATTGGATTATTACAATATTCAAATTAAAAATAAGAAGAAATAGGTTAAGGAATACAACAAAGTAGTGTATGACAACATAACCATTGAAATGTTAATAATAACAAATAAAATTGAACATATAAAGGCAAAAAAGCGATTATGTGGAGGAGAAAGCCAATCAAGAATTAAAAAGGTAAGCTAAGAAAAATATAAGGGTCCCTGGGCTTTAACTGTTCATTCAAACAAACATACTATCTCTCGAAACTTCATGAATCTCAAACATCTCCAACAGGTCCATCTTCGGTCCCTTGAAACATCTATGTAATCTGGTCACATTGGATTGAGAAAAGTTATGTCTTTCAGAAATGATATGGTTCGCAAAGGCAGAAGGAGAATTAGGAGGATCAAAATGTTTGTACCTTTCGACATAGCTACGATGTTCTTTGATTCTAGTGCCCAATAGACGTCCAGACTGTCCAATGTAAACAGCATTACAATCATCACAGCACAATCTGTATATACCTGGTGTATGCAGAAAAGGTACTGGATCTTTAGTATTAACCAAACTAAATTTTATAGACAATCTTCTGGTCTTGCTATGGGTTAAAACTTGAGTCCACTTCTTGCAGAGATTTTTATGAATAACTTAATGTTTTTTCAACTATGCTTGCATTTTCGTTCTAATATTTTGACATCTACAATATTTGTTCCATCTTTGAATGGTGTCCTGTGCTCATTAAACGGGATTATGGTATTTTAATGTTCTATGTCTATGTATTTCCGTATGTCACTTACTTCAATGTAATCTGAATACTCATTTAGTTTACGCTATCTCATACCTTCGGTGTTTTATTTGCCTTAACAGTTTATTGTGGTGATCACTTGTGTTATGGACATTTTTACCTGTGTGATACACGATGCTGCTTTTTGTCGTATTTGGATTCATTTACTTGCTGGTGCTCTTATACTGGTGGTTTAGGATCGACACCACGTGTTACGAACCTTCAACTGATAATTTGTTGCGGGTTTATCCTTACCTTCATCCTGATATTAATGCTTTTATTCGACACTTTTCAAACTCTTCTTACCTTTTTGAATATTATTTTCTTATTCATTTCTTCACTTACAACGATAGATATGATAAATTTGCCAATTGGTCTTTGACCTTTCTCTTTTCTTGCGGTTTTTACAAATACCGCTCATATTCACTCTCCCTGGTTTTTCAACCTAACCTAACCTAACCTAACCTAACCTAACCTAACCTAACCTAACCTAACCTAACCTAACCTAACCTTTATCCTAAGCTGTATTCCATTTTTCTTCCGGTTATTAACCAATAACTTAACTAGGTTTAATGAGTTGCTACTCACCTAGTTTTTAGTTTTAATTTTCAATTTTTAATCATTATTCACTTCATTTAATTATTTTTCCTTTTTTCAATGACACAATTTTGATAAACATAAATTTTGCTATGTGCAAGCATGGTAGAAGTTGTTAATTTTCAATTACAACTATAGTTATTAAGGTAGGTTTATACTGATTCTTTGATATGTAATGTTTTCACTCTCTCTTTAATTTTTAGCCTGATGATGGCCTATTGATAGGCCGAAACTAGTTGCTGTTTTTTACAAATAAAATTTTGTGACATTGATTTTGATATTTTTCTTCGTTTATTCTTAATAAGATGGACTTCCAAAAAGTAAGAGTTAGTGCAATAAATTTTATTTTTCACTACTTTTTAATATAGATTCTATTTATTCAGTACATTCGTATGGTTTCGGTGCAGCATATTAGCAAGTAATAAAAAAAGCTAAGCTAGTTGTGAAAGTAATTTTAATTCCGAATGCAGACAGTGAAATTGGATTTCGTCAATTTATCCATCTCCGGATGCATTTTGTTTAATTTTGCGAGTAAATGAATGCCAGTACGACTGTATTTCATCGTAAGTATGGCTGTGTTGAACGGAAAAACTGAATATTACGATTTTAGCTACAAAAAGTTTATAGACTCGGAGTGTAAGGGCATTAATTAAAACCCGAAGAAAGCACCAGGAAACGAGGCAGTAATATGAAAGTATAAAAATGAGGAATGCGTTTATGCAACTTTAATAATAAATTACTTTTGATATGTGTAACACTTTTTGATGCCTCTTTATAGATTTAATATTGCTCGAGTCTGAGATTAGAATGTCTCATGCAATGTGATACTTTGTGGAGTGTATGCATTCCTCTGTTGTTTTTGTTGTACTTTAGAAAGGAAATAAGGGAGAAGGCAGAATCTAAAAGTAGGTAATTAAACGGTACCTTTACGTGCTACTATCCAGTAAGGATATTTGACAGGCTTCTACACGTCCGCCAAACTTATCTCGTATTCGTACTGTAAAAGTGTACTTAACGGACTAGTAACGTAAATATTTATTTTTTGTTGTTTGTTGTCGTTTGGAGGCAATTTATCAAAAGAAAATTACTGAAAGAAAATTGGACATTTGTAACATTTTTTATTTTATATTATTGTTTTTATTATTTTACCAAGTTTTTAACTTTTCCAGCAATTCTATTCCTGGTTATGATGGAAGTGATGAAAGATTAGAGCTTCCCAAATGAATTACAGTCTATCCAGTGAATCTTTTCCCATGCGTAATGATTCATGAACTCACGAATTAAATCAAAAGATTAAGTCCAACGGATGTCGAGATGTAATTAAATGTCAATGTTGGGAAACGACTAACATTCCTATGGGTTTTTAGTTTATATTGTTAGAAATATATCGCTTAGAAACTTACAAATTAAGCGGTATCTAAACCCACATATGAAAACCTATTTTTTAGGAAATATATCAATTTAAAAAAGCCCAACTATAAGCCGCACAAAATATAACCAGTACAAAAACTTACCGATGTTCACAGCTCTGTCAAGAAATACAAATTTGAAGAATGATGCTAATTAGTTTGATAACATTTTATACAGATGAATAAAATTTTTTATCTTCAAACCATTTTAATAGAAGAAATTGGTAATTGTGGTAACAGAGAAAGAATAGAAAAAAAGTTCAATAAACACTGTAACGATAACAACGCTTTCGTGGCAGAGCCCGGCTAAGAGACTCTTCCCAAGGAATGGTTCAACTCCCAGTTAATGCTGTCTATAGGTTGGTTATTCACTTACGGTTAAACAACAAACTGGATAAACAAAAGAAAACTAAGGTGAAATAGATAGAAAAACCTTGCATAAATTAAATTGATTGCGAAATTATTAATTAATCAATAAATAGACTGGTACTGCCGAACGCGATACACCCTTCAGCTCCTATAGCGAGTGGGTTTAATAAAACTGATATAAAAAAAAAATTGTTTATTGTCAAAGGAGGTTTATAAGGAAACTTGTATTATGTAAAATGAATTGGACTTATCTTTAAGTTTTAGTTAGTCCGGTGGGCTCGGTTAGCTTTCTCAGAGTGCTTGCATTAGTGGTGTTGGCATCAGAAGGCCTGCTTGCGGTGGTTAGTTAGTCTTTTTGGTCACATCAAAAAACTGCTACGGTAGTTAGTTACATCTATTAGGTCATATTAGAAGAACTGCTGCGGTAGTTACATTAAAGTGGAGTGCTTGGCGGTACGAGCTGTATCTTATGTGCACAGCCCAAGAAATGAATTATAAATTACAGGTGATAGAATGTTCGACTGACTCGTCTGGTTATGGTTAAGAAAAGGGAACAATGTATAGGATATAGCCTAATTTATAGAGAAGGGTTGACAATGGTTTCCGGTTGGGTTGGTAGCATGGCGATGGATATGTTACAACACGTCAAATTTAAATTATAAATTGACTTTCTCTAAAGTGAAAAATTTGATTCCTACCTTCAACCTCCTTTGAGTGACAATTACAACCGCCAATTTTTAAATAGGGAGTATAGGCTTGTGATTTATCGCTTGAAAGGTCTCTTCATTCTCTATCCAAAAATTTTGTTTTTAAATTTATTGCAAAAATAAACATAAAAAATTAAATCGTCTTTATTACTGAAATTTGTTAAAGTATCTATACTACTAATTTATTTCCCTTTTCAGTCTTTATAATAAGCACCTAAGCAAAAACCATATCAGAGTTCTTTTTTGATATCAATTTAAAAAAATCTTTTTAAAAACTGTCATAGCAATGTTAACTAAAGGAATATTTATAGGACTGGATTCATTTTTAGGCATAGCAAATAGTGTAGTTAGATCTGGTTAGATCTGACGACATTTTTACTGGTTTGGCTAGAAGGTTTAAGACAAAGACGTGTGTAAAGATCTCTTAAAAAAAGATCTTAAGAGCTGGTGAATATGAGCTTTAATGGATGTAGGAAAATATTTGTAAATACAGACTTCAGATTTTTTTAGGCTGAGAATAAATGATGAAGCATAGTTTTGTACAACTGAGATTAAGAGATCAATATATTTGGCCTGCATCAACTAAAAACCCATAGATTTTATGAAATATCGCTGATGACCCTGATGAACTTTATCAGAGGCATAGGGCTAATAGAACGACTATAACAGATGGGTAATCTACAATAGATCTTTTGGGTGCAGTGAAAGGGACCTTAATGGACCACTCGCATAAAGCTTAATATAATCCAACCTCTGGTAATTACACATTGTGTAGACTATGTGAACAAATAACAACATCTCCAATAACCCAATATTACTCTCGGTATCAACTTGAAGAGCAAGCCGGATTACAAACATGCAGATACATTGCGAACAATCTTTGGATTCGAAAATATATAAGACGTGTAAAAATGATAAATGACAGGATGGTCGACGCACCAAGTATTGCGGGAACTCTTAATTACATCTTATATCAAAAAATGTAAGAAACAGAACAAAAATATTTTTTACCTACGACCACCCCTCTAAACCGTCAATAACATACAATCTATGTAATGTATCTCTTTACGCACGGTAAAATAAACGCACGGCTTCCCTAGCAACCACTTAGCAACAATAAACGTCGCTATTTTATTAAAAATTTCCTATTTACATATTTGAAGGTGAATTTTATACTACATATAAATGGCAGATAATATTTATTAGATATAAGATTGCATTTAATATATATATTTAGAGTTATTTGAAAATATATATTTGATTCGTTTCCATTAACCCTACTTTCTGTCTGTATATAAATGGATCATAATATAAATGTAATTACGTTTCCCAGATAAATTTAGGTTATTTTTATGTAATTAAGTTAATTATTTTAACATTTATAAAATTATTATTACCTAGATACTTTTTAAAAATACTACAAAGCTTTTTCAACTTGTGGATACAATCGTAACATATAAAAGACACTTTTTACTCGTTTAATACTATAATTTCACTTACAGTTACTATACGAAACCGTTTTAAATATGAAGAATGCAGTAAATGTTAATATTACGCGAGAAACCGATCAGTTACACTAAATTAATCACTTAAAAATTACGAAAATGAGTTTTACTACAATAAGGAGTACATTGAACCGACATATTTAAAATGTTTTACACATTGAGCGTCTGCGCATGCGTCTGACGTCTGACCGCATGTGCACACGTTATTATTTATCAAAAAACATCCCATTTTTATTGTTTTTATTATTAACAAAAAGATTATTAATGCAGGTACAAGTAGGTCGTAAGTAAAGTATAGTACGTAACTATTGCTGTAAAGCATTTTACCGTAAACGTTACGTAATATACTATTATAAAATACGACTGTCAAGTAACCCACGGTGATGAAATAAGGCAAAGATCAAGAAACATGGATAATTAATGTCCGGTCATGTAAAACTGAACGGATAAAGAGCGGCTACCAAAAATTCTAATGGTCTGGCTACCAACAGAGCGAAGAAATAGGAGGTGTCATAGAGATACATGTAAGAAGGGTATAGGAGGACAATGTCGAAACGATATTTAAAACATAAATATTGGAATAGTAGAATTAATTATAAGGCTGCCACATTCGCTGTGACCCTAGTAGAAACGAATGTTGGATATATGTTGGCGCAACCTTGCGCCAACATTGGAACATAGGCGCAATATTGCACCAAGATTTCAATATATAGCCAATATTGGCCTCAGGTTTTTTTCCAACATATAGTCAAGATTGGTAAATGTTGGCAAGTAAATGTTGGCAGGACATTGGCGCAATATTAAGCAATATTGCCAATATATCACCAATATTGGATATATATAGACTTAAGTTTTATTTGTAATATTGTCTTTGCATAGACATTTAATATTGGTGCAATATTGGCTGAATGTTGGTTAAGCAAAATATTGACGAGCCAACGAACTTTAATATTGCGCCTATATTGCGATTAATATAGCCCCAATATTGTGACCCAATATTACTTATAGATTGGCAAGACAACGTTTGACCCATATAACGATAGAATATTTTTAGTAATATAGGCTGTTTTGTATAAAACCATATTGTAGCCAATATTGGTTTAAAAATGGCACTTTTATATTGTCTTTATACGGAATTGCCAATTTTTAACCAATATTAGTTTAGATTGTTAACAATAATATTAGCGGTTATGTATAAAACCATTTTGTAGCCAATATTGGCTTAAAAATGGCACTTTTATATTGTCTTTATACGGAATTGCCAATTTCTAACCAATATTAGTTTAGATTGTTAACAATAATATTGGCGGTTATGTATCAAGCCATTTTGTAGCCAATATTGGCTTAAAAATGGCACTTTTATATTGTCTTTATACGGAATTGCCAATTTCTAACCAATATTAGTTTAGATAGTTAACAATAATATTGGCGGTTATGTATCAAACCATTTGTAACCAATATTGGCTTAAAAATGGCACTTTTATATTGTCTTTATACGGAATTGCCAATTTCTAACCAATATTAGTTTAGATTGTTAACAATAATATTGCCGGTTATGTATAAAACCATTTGTAACCAATAGTGGCTTAAAAATGGCACTTTTATATTGTCTTTATACGGAATTGCCAATTTCTAACCAATATTAGTTTAGATTGTTAACAATAATATTGGCGGTTATGTATCAAACCATTTTATAGCCAATATTGGCTTAAAAATGGCACTTTTATATTGTCTTTATACGGAATTGCCAATTTCTAACCAATATTAGTTTAGATTGTTAACAATAATATTGCCGGTTATGTATAAAACCATTTGTAACCAATAGTGGCTTAAAAATGGCACTTTTATATTGTCTTTATACGGAATTGCCAATTTCTAACCAATATTAGTTTAGATTGTTAACAATAATATTGGCGGTTATGTATCAAACCATTTTATAGCCAATATTGGCTTAAAAATGGCACTTTTATATTGTCATTATATGGAACTGCCAGTGTTCTACCAATATGAGTATAGATTGTTGGCAATAATATTGACGGTTTTATATAAAACCATATTTTAGCCAATATTTGTTTTAGAAATGAAAATTTTATATTGTATTTCTACGAGACTGTCAGTTTTCTACCTTTATTATTATGAAATTGGATGAAATGGTTAATAAATAACAACTATGTTAACTTTATTAAATACATTGCGACTTACGACAATGTAGAGAATCTGTAAGCACATATAATAATCCCCAATACAAGAAACAGTAACCAATATTTCTATATCTTTATCTAGTAATGTATATATAGAGGGATTAATTATGAACTTTTATTGTAACCATCCCCAACTAGGGTTGCCAGATCGATTCTTCCTGTTATCGGGATCAATAACCAATTTTTCGAGATTTTAGGGCTTTGGTCGGGAGAAATAAAAAAATAAGTTAATAATATTAATTATACATAATATGTAAACAAAAATATTTTTGCATTGCACTGTATAAGAAAAAAAACATAGTAAGTATTTGTGACACATAAGATAAGAACCGAATGAGCATGTTTATTATTTTTGTCCTTGCCATAAGTATTTGTCATTTTTTACCGCGTTTAACAACGTTTGAGCTTTATCGCCTTTATTAAATCCATGCTCATTCGGTTCCTTTCTTTTGAGTATAAATTATTAAGTATACTAAAAACGCGTTCGCAGTAAAGAGTTACTTACTGCAATTGAAAATATAAAACAGTTTCTTATAAAATATGCTCACAGCTTATCTTGTCATTTAGTCCATGTACCTACATATTTTTTGTTGTGTTGGAAGTTGGAACAGACCTATAATTTTTACCCAACTAGGGACAAAAACTAGTTACGTATCACTTGTAGTACAGATTAATTTCTATAATTGTATATACGCATTTGGTTAAAGTTGTTTTAAAATACCTGACCTTACTTTGACCTTCTAACTTCTAACGCATAAATTTACAGCATTACCATGCACATTTTCTGTTACGCAATAAAGTCCTAAAGTCTAAAGTTGCTCGATTCAGTTCTTTGTGAGCGTTGTAATTGAAATCTCAAAGTACCTAATTTTTTTATAGTTTAATCGCTATTCGACTGTCCACTGTCCCAATCGATATGTTTTATTAACCTAAAAGTATGGTATGAAAGAAACTTTTAGTTTCTGTATTCAAAAATCATTTCTCGTGTATTTAAAAAATGTTATAACGAAATTTATTGCACCTACTAACCCTTACTCGTGGAAGTTAATACCAAAAAATAGAATAGATTATAGAATTTCAAATAGCAAGTCAAACTTGTGACATAAAATAGTTATATGTGTCGTAGATTACCTAACTATATCGATAGATGAATTAGAAGTTTATTTTTTTCTTAATCAATAAAGTTACATTTACTTCAAACTAAATTAACCAAAAAATAGAATAGATTATAGAATTTCAAATAGCAAGTCAAACTTGTGACATAAAATAGTTATATGTGACGTAGATTACCTAACTATATCGATCGATGAATTAGAAGTTTATTTTTTTCTTAATCAATAAAGTTACATTTACTTCAAACTAAATTAAGCAGGTGTATGGTTATTTAAAACAAACCCCCTTCCCCTAACCTTGAAGCTAAATTGGATTCGATTTACAGCATTGCCACATTTTCTAATCCTTACTCTTGGAAGTCCATCTTACTAGAACAATAAACAACAAAACGTTTCAACAAAAGTTTATTTAAAAAAAATCATTTTTTTTAATTCAGCTGTTTCGATAAAACTATTATAGAATTAAAAAAGTTAATTTCATTTAAATAAATCTTCTAAAAAAATGTTTTGGCAACACTGTTTTCGCCCTACGGCGACTGGGGTACCAGACAGACCACGTTTTTAGTGTAGTGTAATTTATAATGGAGAATTGAGTACCTATACTCTAATGTTATAAACATTGTTTTAAGGGCGTTTTAGGTTTTTTTGGTTAGCATTTTTGGTATTTGGTCTGTGTTACCTATTTTATAAACAATATTTAGTGTAGTTTGTGATCAAATGGACTTTTCTAAAACGTTAAGTAGGAACTTTTAAACAAATAGACGCCACCATTGTATCGTTATAGTACAGACATAAATCTTCTACGAACATTCTTTTGTCCAATTTATGATGTAATATGTAATATTTTGTTAAAAAAATTGCTTTGATAAATGAAGTAGAAAGTTACTTTAACAAAATTTTTTAAGATACCGGTTTAAATTAAGTAAAAAAAATGGCTCCAACATAATTTCTTATCTCTATAAAAAATTTTCGTCTAATATCGGCCTTGGGTATTTTTAACAGGTAAAATTTCCCTCCATAGGTAGTAAATATTATGTGTAATCCGGTGAACTCTCCGTTTACAAACATTTTATGAAGGGTCTAGGAGAGTACTGCAAGAAAATAATTTTAATTTTGTTATTGTCATTTCAAAAAGAATTTCTTATAAAGTAAATTAATATATATTGTAATGGATCATTATTACTAATAAAAACAAAGCTTACCTTTTTAAGCATCCATCATAGCCATTACACTAATGGATTAATAAAAAAAGGATATGCATATTGAAATACACTTTTCTTCTTAAACCATGTAATTACCCAAAAATAAGTATTGTCTTGAGTACAGTATAAACTTGATTATATCATAAATTTGGTCATAATATCACAGTAAAAGCCACAAAATAAACAATATTCTCTGGTCACAACAGGTTTCCATTTGGACTTAGTAGATACATCTTGTTAGAAAATGAGATGAATCTTCTGACCTAAAAATAATATACTTAGTATGAATTTGTATAAACAAACAGTATCTCTACAGTTACACTAAAACAAAGTAGTATAACTTACATATCTGATGATAATAAACAAACATTATGAGATAAAAGCCAATATAGGGTAGGTAGTCATATTGGAAAGTCAACATGTAAAAATAAATAATGCACATTAGTAAATGAACAAAATAGAATTAAAATTACTTACCTTAATAATTTACAAAAAAAAGGATATCTTAATAAGTTTAATTGAATCTGCAGTTACTTTTTCTTTAGTACATCTTAAATTTTCAATATTATACTTTTCAATTACAAACATTCAAATAAATAAAGAATGTATTTGACATCTTATCTTGTATAGGATCCATATTTAATTATTGTATTACAATCAAAATTTTCCAATCCATAATGAATGCATTTTCACATAACAATTCACTTTTCACCTAGTTCTTTTTCAAAATTCTCAGTTTAATCTGAAACAATAAAAAGAAAATAAAAATCAAAAGTATTAATGGTTTCCACATGTTTAAGAAATCAACATGTAATTTTAGTTAGTAAAGTATTTAAATTAATATAATAAAAAGGAAGTACTTACAAAATCATTAAAAGACAAATTATAGTCTTCGATATTGTACAAACAAATATACCAATAGATTGTGAGTACCTAAAAAAAAGACACAAGATTAATTATAAACATGTAGCAGGTGTGGTGAAATACATTAAACTAATTCCCATATCAATAGTGTTGGACATAATCAAATAAACTTTTGATTGAACATTTTAAGAGTACATAGTGAAATAGATATTGAAAAACTTAGTTTATAAACATTAACAAATGACAATTTATGTAACAAAAAGTATGTAGGATAATTGAGGAAGTTGTTTATATAAATTTTAAAATGTTAACCTTTGATAACACAGAAAATATCAGCTTATATAAGGTATAAGTAATACAAATAACAAAATCTTTTAAAAGTTTAAATTGTAGTTGTTAGAGTTTAAAATAGTAAGTTATCAGTTAAAATAGAACTAGTTAAGTGGATTTAGAATAATTTTAAATATAATAGCTAGTGTTAATTGAAAATTTGAAAGTCTAAAATAAGTTGACAGCTCAAGGAAGTTGTGTATTTTGAATCTAAAATTTCCTAGGAAAAAGTACTTAGAAAATTATACAAACAGAATTTAAGCAAATATAAGGATGAGATCTATCTGTACATTATCAAAGGTACTATCAGAATTGTAAATTTATTACCTGGATTTTCGGAAATGTAGGTTATTTTTTCTGAAATTCGAACAGTTGAAATCCGATGACGTCATTTTTTGTCATTTTCCAAGAAGCTATAAAAGGCCGGAAAATCCATGATTCAACTCTCTTATGATCCTGGTAGCAGAGCAATTAACATCGCATGTATTAATTGATTATCAACTAGAAGAAATTTTTTTAATTAATTAAAAGCTGTTTATGGTAAAGTAATACATGTAATATTAAAAATACATACAGAAAAGTAATCAACTATTATTAAATTACTTACCAAAGTAATAAATTGTACAAAACAAATACGGATTCCATAGAATTTTAAAGATTAAATTCGAGCGACGTTTCCAAAACGGTACCATAGTAGCCATCTTGTCAATTTGGGTACGCTGTTCCATTTCCGAGAGTAAACGAAGTAGAAGCCGATCTCAGTGTTTGTTACGTTGCGCATGACAAGGACAATATTTGAAAAACTCTGTGATACAAGGTACGTCCGATAATTAAGGATTTGTATTTTTGTTTTTAATTTGTTGTAATTGTAAATTAATATTTTTGTATATCATCTCCATTTTTTCATATCCGGATATTCGTTATTTATTTGTACTAAACGTGTGAAAACCAATTAATAATTTTTTTTTTGTTACGTTTCTTTGAAATACTTGACATTAAATTTATTGGGTATTAGTTATTAAATAATATTTAATTTGAATCCTACCCAAGATGAGAGTCAGACTTTAAATTTCAACTTTAAAATTAAGTAAACTGAGCTAGTTTGAAATTCTGATAAGGCGCCCAATCATAGAAGTACAAAGAAAAAGTAAACTTTATATAAAATTAAATAATATTCAATCATTAAAATCAATTAAAATATTTGATAAAATCAATAAAACAAACAAAAATTTTTAATTATAATAATCAAACAAATAAAAACATATCTAAATAATAAAACTACGTTAGCTGTTAAGTAAAATAAACTATAGCCAAATATTTAAATCATTAGCTAAATTTAAATCATTATAATATATAAATTATTTAAAAATATCGGTGATTGCAACCAGTAATTATTAATAAGTCCACTCTTTAAAGTTTTTGTGAGAGCTTTCGGTAATTTTTTTTACCTTCTTCAGTCACTTCTGAAATAAATAAAATAACGAAATCTTTTTGTATTAATTTAAAAATATTAAATTAATATTACCTTTTTGAGATTAAATTAGAAGCTAGTCTTTTTTTAATGAAAATCTTGATAAACTTTGTTAAAACAAGGTATAGTAACTTATATTTAAAAAAAATGATTAATACTTTTGTCAATTATGACATGATTCAAGATTTTTGTGTTTTTGAAATCTGCAATATGTCCATTCTCTATGCAATGATTTGTTAATGCACATGAATCTTTTTCTAGTCTTATATCACTTTTATGAGATACAATGCGGTCTTTTAATCTTCTGGAACTTTGACCTATATATTTTTCATCACAATTATTACAATGCATTTCATATATTATACTATTTTGTTCATCATTTTTTACTTTATTTTTAGTTTTACTGAAAATTTTATTAATAGTTTTTATAGGTTTATTGGCAATTTTTATATTTTTTTCTTCTTTTAAAACTTTTTGTATTCTTGAAGTTATTTCTTTAATAAAAGGGATACTATAAAAAATGAAGTATTCATTGTTATTAATTTTAGGTTGATCAATGTCATAATGTTGATAACAGCTGTTTTAGTGATATTATTTTGAGTAGTGGTAGAAAAAAGTAATTTTTTTAATAGTTTTGGTGGATATGAGTTGTCTAAAAATAACTGGTATAAATGTTTTAAGCTATTATGCTTTTTAGAAGGATTACATATAAAATGGATTCTTTTTTTCATAGCATTAATTAAGTTAATTTTTGTTTTGTAAGGATGGTACGGATTAGAGGTAATGTATCTTCCAGAACTAGATTATGTTTTGACTGTTTAGATGGCAATTCAGATTTTTACTGTTATTTTAAGTATACAAATAGGTAACAACGGTTTAATTTTCAGGTTTTGTGGAGAAGCTATCCAATATTATAGAGAAACAGGCCAATACCTTAAGTACCTTAGGAAAAATACTTTGTGGCGTTCAATAGGAACTAATGGGTTTGCATGAACAATTTTCAACTTTGAATATTTCTGTAGCAAAGTGTAATATCTCACAAGAAGATGTTGTAGTGGCTTCAATGTTTCCTATACAATCTGGAGAAAAGCTCCAGAATATTGAAGTGAAGCTTTAACATTCTGAATTTTTTTAAAAAGTGGTTAGTATATTTTGTAGAGTATACGTACAACTCAATTCGATTATAATCATACTTTAATAATTATAAATTTTTTCATTGTTATGTTTTAGCTTGCTTGTGTCTCCCTTTTTTGAGGAAAACATATTAACAACCTAATTTTTAATATATTACGAAAAACGTCCAATAATGTCTGCCTCGGATTTAGTGGTGTCGGTAGAAAATGAAAGAAGAATTTTTCAAATTAAAATCTTCGCAAGGTTATATTGGCAGCTGTTGAAATACATTACAACGAAGTAGATGATATTGTACTAGAAAGAACGTCCTCAGTACTGGCAACATCTGGTGATCATGATCAAGGGAGAAAAGCAAGATCAACAAAACAATATGGTTAGTTTACATTTACTTGTTATTGTTAGTTCAAGCAAATGGAGAAAGGTTCAACAATCAGCTTAGAATATTCCTAAATATATGCCTTTTAACACAAAAAAGTCCAATATGATTGTTTTCCGTTTCTATATTTGCCTGAACTCTTTACTGTTTTATTTTCTTCATTGTCTCTGCCATGTGATACATTTTAAATAAAATAATTAAATTGTTATGGAAATATTCCATGTAGTAATGGTTGAAACAATTTCTTATAATTATGTGCAGATTATATAATGGACTTTTTTAATTATTGTTTTAGGTACTTCCAGTCTGTCTTTGTCTTCAGGAGATTCGACCACAACTTCGAGTGGCAGTGGCAATGTTTTGTAGTTGTGAACAATATGGTACTTAAGCAATATGATAATGTCCATTAGCATATAATATGTAAAGTATATTTTATTATTATTATCGCGTTGTAGGATCATCTTGTATATGTGTTATTTGTGTAGTGGGTTTTGACAAACAACTATTTTATTTATTCATAAGATTTACCTAGTGGGTTTTTACAAACAACTGTTTTATTTATTTGTATGGGTATATATGTTTTGACATACAAGCTTTATAATTTACACATATATTTTCTTGTATAGAGTTTCTGTGTTTATTTTATTTTTGTTTTATTTAGAAAGTTTTTATTACGCTTAATGTTATTTATTTACATTATTTATTTTCCCTTTGTGTAAGTTATATGCAGGGTGTTTATATCATTAATAGTTCATAAAAATATATATTTTCTGTGATGATTTTTTACATATAAGTAACTACACATTTTTTCAAGTAAATTTCGATTTTTGACTGTGCTTGTTACTTAGTAAATTTTCATGACTAAAATTTTAAACATCTACACCCTGTTAATAACTGTTTTTTTTGGGTATATTATGATAAACAGGAGTGACATTATTTAAGTTTTGTTATTTGTTTGTTCACCTTTTTATTGTTTTTAATAAATTTATTGAAAACTAAATAATTTTTGTATTTCTCACCTATTAAATTACTACAATAGGGAAATATTAACTATTCATTTAAGCTAAATATTGAGTACAACACTTTGCTTTATAAATAAATAAAACTGGACATTATTAACAAACAAATAACTATATATATATAATTTAAATAGAAATATTTGCCAACTATTTGTATTATCGGAATGTTTTTGGGGATGTGGCAAATAATGAAACCAAAGTGTACTCTTTTTAGAATTTATTAACCGAGCTTTCGAACCTCTATGGGTTCATTTTCAAGGTCTAAAAATGTTTTAATTGTAAAGAAATTATATAGCAAGTAATAAAATAAATAATACATGTATATACATTGCTGACTAATAGGTATTATACCAGAATTATTGGGGTAAACTGCAATATTTTAATGAAAACTCCTATACTTGTTTTACACACTTTTGGATTGTATTAATTTTAATTTCAAGGAAAAAGTTTGTATAAATTGCAATAATGTTAAAAAATAGTCAAATATAACAAAAAACTATTTTAACTTTAATTTTGATTTTAAATAATTAACATTTTAAAATTAAAGTTAAAATAGTTTTTTGTTATATTTACCAATTTTTTTAACACCGTTTTAATTTATACTCAAACTTATCCCTTGAAAATGAAATAACTATATTTCGAAAGTTTGTAAAGCAAGTTTTCTTTAAACATTGCTGTTTACCCTAACAATTCTGGTATACTACAGATCTATATATGTATACTTATGTGTATGTATGGTCAATATATAGCTTATCTTGGTTGGAAATATTGTACAATTATTGGACATCTGGGTAGGACCAAAATTGGCCCTATAAGCGCTAGCAATATTAGGGCAGGCTATTTTAAAAATATAGTCCCAATATTAATTACTAATATTGGGGTTATATATATTGTTAATATTGGCGCAATATTTGATTCCAATTTGTGGCCAGGAAAACCCTAAATTGGCTACCAACATTGGTGCTATATAGCGTCAATATTGGCCGGGATGGTACCCTAACCTGGCAAATAATATTGCGCCAATATTGGCCAATATTGACAAGCCAACGTTAGGTTACGTTGGCTCGTCAATATTGGCCAATATTGGCGCAATATTGCTTTCCAATGAAACCTAACGTTGGCTAAATACTGGCGCAATATAATGCAATCTTGCGCCAATATTGTTCCTACATTGGAAAGCGTTAACATTTTTCTCTAATTCCAATATTGTTGAATGTTGGCGGCAACGTCTGGCCAATATAGCGCCAAGATAAATTTCTACTAGGGGAAACCAATAAAATATATGTGATAAGGTATAAAAGCATATGTTTGATGTTCTTTATGGCAACGACGCTCTGTTTTCATCAATTTAACCAAATTGCTCCGCATTCGAGCGTTTTACCAACTTTCTATGAGCACTCGTCATCCCCTCTCTTCTCAGCCAAATTTGGAAGGAATTTATTATTGTTTATGTCTCATCCCTGGTATTCTTATGCTGACTTTTAACTCAACATAGTTAATCATGTTAGGCATTGTATCATTACTGCTCACACATTCTTGGTTTTGTTGTATATATTTTCTAAATGCACGTTACATGTAGATCTTTTGTCCAGATTTGGCTTTTCCCAAATATTTTAACTCATTTACTTTTTTAATACTTTTTTTTATATAAGGCATTTAAAGTTTATTCAGTTTGTACCTCCAAATAAAACCAAAGTTGTATCTTGGTTGTAAGCTGTTATTACTGTTACCACTTCTCATACATGATTCCCTCGTCTATTGAGCAAAATATTCTAATCGTATACAACGAGGAAATGCTTTAAAACCACAACTTTAACTAATTGCCCAATATATATATTAAATTTTAAATAAAAAGTAAATGTACTAGTATATTTATTTACGTGAAATTGTATCCTTTGTTCTATATAAGAAAGGTTTTTGTATTTATATATCTTGTTTATGGTTCCAGACGTACTTAATCGCGTACGTATGTGCAATAAAAAAATATGCGTCAGTAAAAAGTGTACCCATGACACCCATAAATTTTATTTTTGATTTAGGAAAACAACTGTTATAAATAAATAAATAGCATTTTTACGCAAGGAAATAGTAGCTGTGTTGCTATTTGAAGATTAATGTGTATTCTTTGTCGGACCAAATATAAAACAATACCATCTTTACGGTATTACAATCAATGAAATTTTACTCGACATATAAATAAGTTAAATCAATCCGATATATATGTATCTTGACGCGTAACTCATTCAGTATACCGCTTTTTTACCATAAAAATATACATAAATGCCTCAGTAAATTTCAAGCTTTTTAAAAAGAAATCCATTATATTCCTAAATATCAGAATTCTGAACTACGGTAAATATTTTTTGATAAATACTGTCTTTTACGAGAAATTTTCACTATTTAATACTCCAACATATTCATAAACGAGACTACTAACCCTAAAGAGGTATTGGATCTAACCTAAAAAACCTAAAAACATTCATTTTTAAAAAGCGTATTTTATTTTTATTCAGCTGAAAGCTTATGTGATTATGGGATTATGTAGATATCGGTGAACTTTTCGATTTATGATGATTAAGAAAAAATAAAAATTGGTAAAAAATTGGACTCAAAATTAACCTAACACATACCTTTTGTAAATACAATAATACCATTCAATACAGCAGAAGGAAACGTTTTTTAAATATAATATAATAGTATATTAGTATAATTGTATTATGATATTAAATATAATATAATAATATTTAATACAATTAGATAATATTTAAATTTGATAAAGGTTTTGTAACTTAGGTATACTTATTTAGTTTCAGATATACACCGAGGAAAATGATTCAATGTTTTACCACCAAAAAGTTTAGTATGTCTAAAAATCTTTTTACTGCCATTATTAGATTGTCTAACAATAACTGTTAGCCTTACTACTAGAACTGTAAAATATATTTTATCGTCTAAATTTTTATTGTGTCGGTAACATTTTTTACTTCAGTAGCTAGAAATCAAATACACAATTTTTATATTACCATAACAGTAAACCTTTCTCACTGCATCACTAACTTTTATTGGTACCGCAGTTACACCATTACCAGTAATAGTTTCCTAACCACCTCTGTAAAATACGCGAATTGAATCTGCGACATAGTAATATTTTTCGAACTATGGTAGTAGAATAGTTTCGCAAAAAATCCCACGAACCCTTACGATTAATGCCGAAATTAGTCCCGACATGCTACTCGGCTATTCAACCGGAAAAAAGTTATTGTCTTTCTTGGTGTGATTCAGTTGAGACTAGGCCATATTTTTCGCACGTGCATTACAAATATTATTGTTTATTGACAGTTTTGGTGGTTTTTTTAAGAAGAGAATGACGTTTTAATACAACAACCATTTTAATAATTGGGCTCAGGAAATTTAGTTAATACATTCCATGGTAAGTACCGACATACTGTTCTATGTAAAAATATTGCAAAACAGATTTGGCCTCCGGCGCACACTCCGGACGCAGGAATTTAGGGTTAATATTTTATAATTATGTAAGTATGTTACACTGGTTAAGAAGCAAATTTAGTGTTTACGTTACAGTATTTTTAGTTTTATTTTGGGGTTTGAAATCAATTATTTCTCCACTCATCAAATTTTCATATTCATTTTAATGCACATTAAAAAATGTTTTTGGATGAGAGTATTAATGGGGTATTTTTCATGAATAATGTAGAATTTAATAAAAGTAATACATTGTATGTACGTTAATCTTCCTATAGTTTTTAGGACCTCTCCTAGGTAGAATTTATGAGTAAAGCAAGAATTAGTTAATAGCTAAGAGTTATAATATGTTTCTTAGTTTACTTTTATTATTTTTAGTTTAGTATTTAGTGGTTGTTAATTTGGTTGGTGCTCTTTATTATAAGTTATTTTTGTTATAAGTTTTAGATAAAAATAAATAGTTTTTCAATATTAATATATTTTTCATTTAGTATTCCCTTTTTTTCTATTGGTAAATACGGATATGCAAGATATACAGGATTACCATATAGAACATATCGTTAAATTCACTTACCTTAAGAGGGGCGCCTAAAATGTGACAGCTGAAAACGGGTGGCAAGCCTGAATTGTACCCAAAATTTCAAACTTTTTTGTTAATAACAAATCTAAAGGACGCCTTACGTATTCAAATTTTAACAGGATATATCTCTAGGAGATAAGGTTTTTTAGTTGAGTTTTATATTATAATAAAAGAGATATTGGCTTTTAAGTGATGGTATGTTTTGAAAAAATTTGACAATTTGTGATCACTAATTTTAACGCCAGAAGCTTAACCCCTAAAGAAAGCATAGAGAATGCAACTAGCAAATATGAAGTTAAAAAAAGGTATAATTTTTGAGATTTGTTGCACGCAAAATTTGAACCTTGCACCAACCTGTCAATTTGGTTCAACAGTTTTGGTGACGTTTTTTCCGAGACGTATGTCTGTACTAATTCTCCAAACACAAAATTCACTTAGGTAACATAACTTAACCTTATTTCTCGTTTATAACGTCAAAATATATTAATTTAAGTGTTTTGCTTTTAAATGGATAATTGTCTATATTTATAATTTACCATAATTAAAAAAAAATAATTTTGAAGGATATTTTCACAATTTGCGTTGTTTTTTACATAACATTTAAATAGCATTATCCAAGTGTTATATTTGGTTAGGTGATATTATTTGGAAATGTTTAAAATGAATTTGAACACTAAAATAAACATTTATAATTTAAAACAGTAGGCAACAGCAAAATGGTTTCCATGTTGATTTATAATTTTACATGCATACGGTAGGTACCTACTTACTATAAATTGAATATAACCTGTTTGGGCTATTACTCCAGGTTCAAAATTTATCCTAGCTTTTAAAGTAGACAAAGGAAAAAATAAAGCATTAACACTTCTCTGAGATGTCCTAGCTACAGCCTTTTATATGAATCTAAAGATGACATATACTGTCCAGGTAATGTTTATGATTTAGTTACAAAAAACAAATTTACAGGGGAATAGACACCAAAAAATGTACAAAGAAATTACTGCTATTTTGGTACCTACTACATAGGCTAATTTTATTAACAAGAAAAAATTACATATAACTAATATAAAATGTTGAATCTGGAACCGTTGGCGAAACTGATTCCGAAAACCGTTTACACTACCACTACACCAACACACACTTTTATATGCCTGACGCGCGTTTCGATAACCAAGTTATCTTCTTCAGAGGCCGAAAGAAGAAGATAACTTGGTTATCGAAACGCGCTTCAGGCATATAAAAGTGTGTGTTGGTGTAGTGGTAGTGTAAACGGTTTTCGGTATAACTAATATGCAAAATAGCTATATCAATACATATTTTAAAAATAAATTTTGATCTGCATCACTTAGTCATTATAGTCGAATTGGTAAGTAAAATGTACTTTAGCCATTTTTATGAAATTCCTTTCTGTAATTATCTATAAAAATATATGTACTTGTAAGTTTTGGTAGGTAATAATAGTTTATTAAAATAAATTGTGACCATATAGTAAAACAATACCTTACTAGGACATCAATATCAAATGATTATTACATTAAAAAACTGAAAGTGCTTTCAAATATAAATAAAATATTGCTAGGAGTTTTTCATTTGTGTAAGATAGGTACCAGTTAAAAAATTAAAGTTACAATACTATTGGAAACATTTTAATTTCAATTGATTCCACAAAGTCTGGGGTTGACAGTTCTGGAATATAATGAATTAAGTCATAATTTAATAATGCAATTAATTTTATTAAGATATACCCATAACATTAACAATTATGTTTAGTACTTGCAAGAGTATTGTTAATCAATTGCTATAGTCAGCTTATCCCATTTCTTCTGGTATCTTAAAAACAGGTGCACAAAGTGTATTTCTATAGATACTAGATTGGTTAGTTATCATCGTAGGTTATTGAAAACATGGAAATATTTTTTTCTTGCGCCACATTCTCAAAATAAAAATAAACTATAAACATTATTGTAGGGTGTACTTTACTTTGTACCCCGTTTTTCATTACATCATGGATTTGGGTGGTAATTTACGTAGGTATGTCCAATACTCTTTAAAAAATAAATAATATTTATTTCACTTTCCTCAATTTTAGACGATTGAAGAGCTTATTATTCTTGAGTTCTTTAGTGGAAAATAATAGTAAATGTTATTGTATGTATTTACTTTAACAATATTTTTATTTTTATATGTATAAAACTAAATACATACTGAAATTGTATAGAATTTTAAAACATATTGCAATTGCGGAATAATCGAATTTATTATAAAAATACTAATTTGAAACTCACTAAATTCAGGCAGTCTTACCAAATTAGAAATGCCCCTCTTAATATCTGAAATAAAATAAGCCACAAGACCAAAGGAAAAATTCTTAAATCTTTCTTTTATCCAAAAAACAAAATTAGATAAAAATAAGCATAAAAAATAAAAATGAGCATATATTAAAATTCTTTCATCTTTTTAAAGTAGTTGATATATTAAAATATTACATCTTGGCAACATTGCAAAATCATTCATAGAGATAATTTAATAAGATTGACAGCTTGTTCCAATATACAAATACAGTTTTGTAGAATAAAATAAAAAAAAATGTTTTTCAAAACATTACAATATGTTTATTTTGTTTAAAATTATTTTTTAAGTGTTTTTGTGGAAAAGACCTCACTTTCATAATCATCTTAATGTCCTACATTACTAGTAAAATGTTTATTTAAATTGGAGGGCCCACCGGATTCTACAGATTTACCGATTTTGGTTCGATACCCTTACTTAAGGGTTGGAGATTGTTCTCTGTCGTATTGGGGAATAACTCTGTTGACTGGTTCGCCGTGAATTTGGCGTATTTGGCGTTTGGTACAAAAATACCATAATTAATAATAACCAATTAAAGATAACTGATGAGTTTTAAAACGAAGATAAATTTCAAATCAAAAATTATTATAGCATACGGGTTTTTGTAATTCTTCTGAACATTCGACGATTGGAATTGAATTAACTAAAAATTTCGTTTTCATACTTATGTTTATAGAGAAATCTGCAAAATAGAGTTACTAGTACTATTAATACCTTCAACGAAGAATTCTCGCTCCAAAGTACAAATCACGATATTTTTTCAACAATTACTCTCAAGCCAACTACGCTATTGAGTACGAACATTTTCGTACTTTTGTGTCAACGTATGAAATGATAATTTTTTAGTCTTATGCGCATTTTGCAGACACGTTTTCATAAATTCAATTTGGATGAAATTATTGCAGTAGTAGAAATATGACAATTAGCAGTCTAGTTTAAGGTTATGACCTTTCCAAACTCAATTTACTTATTCCGGGGATCCTGTATTTCCAGTATTTTGTCTCCAATGTAAAAATTGGAGCATACCTTAATAGTTCCTTATTTTAATAACAATTGGTTTGAGAGAAAATGAGTTATCTAAATCTGCTACATTTTACAAAACCTCACATTTTTCTTGTTTGTTATTTGACTGCAAAAATGGCTAATAAAATAAATAAAATAACTTTAAAACTGCTTTCTGGGATAAAAAAAGTTGCGGAAATCGTAACGATTCTCAAAGCGGATATCCCTAAAATATCTGTTATTACAAATGATAGAGTAAACTTGGCTTTTTACTGAGTTAACCTCTTTAGTGGACGGTTATCCAGTCACTATTCAAAGTTTTTCCTGAGTCAATTGCATGAAATTTTAATTGCATTTATGTTGGTGTAGCACATATATCTAACCGTAAATCGGAGCAGCTAGAGTAAAGCTTGTAGAAAAAATAATTAACGTTTGCCATAAGGAAATGAAGTGAAAAGGGAAAAAACGGCACTCAAATTTTTGATTTCAAAGTCTCTTTTTAATAAAAAGCTTGTTAAATAAGAAATGATTGTTAATATTCTGCTAAAACATATTGTGGCCAGCAGGCTAAATAAAATGAACTCTAATTATTTTCTCCTCATTGGTGATGTGCTAAAAGTAGCATGTCCATTGGGGTGCTTCGTTTGATAAAAATATATTTTTCTCAAATCATTGAGGAAATTGCGCTATAAAAGAAAATTCCCACTTAAAAAGGACTCTTATAATTTTATTGTTAATTAGTCGCTATATTATGAATAAAAATTCTTCCCGTATAATTAAAGTATAAAAATATCTTTTTTGCTTAATTTACCTGAAATAGAAAAAATAAAGGACTTTAAGTTTCGTATAGCATTCAAGAATAGTATTTGCCTATTTATAAAAAGGCTTCAGCTAGTTCACGACAGCTGCCACGGACGCAAAACTTAAAAACTTGGGGATATGGTTGTGGTTGGTTGGAATGAGTTTTACCAAACATTTGAAGTCAAACCACAGCTGGAGAATGACTCATTAGTGTGGTACACAGATGGGTCCCGGGTGAAAGAGCTGGATGGTTTTTTGTTTATCCAAAGTCCTTGGTAACTCTCCAATAGAACATCAAAAAGGTTACTCTGATGTGGGTGCCGGGTCACGAAGGAATAATATGAAATAGGGAAATTGACGCAGTATTACAAAAGAAAATGCGAACGCCATTCCTTGGTTCGGAAATCTTTTGTGGTCTCCTAAAAAACCTGCTTCAAAAAGAAACTCTGTTCCTGAAAACAGGTAAATATATCACATAAACATTACTATGCGAATTTGTGGCATTGTTCTTCAAAAGACTTAAATTTCTAGTTACTCTGACTCCCAAAAAAATTCAAAACATTTTCTAGACGTTATTAGACCTAAGGACTTTAATATTGTTATATCTTATTACTTCCATACTTGGTCTAGCCTTAATACTACTGTTGTGCGAGTACGCCCCTGCGCTATGACCCAGACGCGAAGCAAACAGATGACGCGAGAATATTCCAGAATATACGTTTCTTTCAACGGCGCTTGATGAGCGAAGCGGGGAATCATCGAGATGATTTTCAGAATAGACTGGAATATGCTCGACAATATTTACCTATATAAAGGACCGATTTGAATATTTTGAGTTAGTTAGTTAGTAGTATGTTGTTCGATAAATGCGAATAGAAATATTGTCTTACATAAATAAAAGTATTGTAAATAAATTGTGTTATATAAATTAAACAGTGTTAGTGATTTAAATAGTATAAAAATAAATTAAAAAGACTAGTAAAAATAAATAAATGTTACATTGGTGTCAGAAGTGGGATATTGTAAATAAATAGTGTAAAAAAAAATAAATCTGTCGAAAAAACTTTGTTACTTGAAAGTGACAGAATTGCGTCAAGAGCTGGAGGATCGTGAATTGGAAACAACAGGAAGGAAGACTGAGTTGTTGGAGCGACTTAAGCAAGCATTGGAAAATGATGGTTTAGATCCAGAAAATCATATTTTCGTAGACGACTCTTCTGCTACAATTATTTCTTCCTTAAATAAAGTTTCTTCCGAAATGTCTTCTTTGAAGAATGATATGTCTTCCGATATGTCTTCTTTGAAGAGTGATATTTCTTCTTTGGAAAATAAAGTTTCTTCTGACATTTCTTCTTTGGAAAAAAAAGTTTCTACTGATATGTCTTCTTTAAAAAATGATATTTCTTCTTTGGAAAATAAAGTTTCTTCTGACATTTCTTCTTTGGAAAACAAAGTTTCTCTGGATATTTCTTCTATGGAAAATAAAATGTCTTCATTTGAAAAAAAATTGAAGAAAAAATAAAAGAAATGGAAAAGCAAATGGAAGAGATGGAAAAAGGAGGTAAAGAAGATATGGAAGATTTAGGAGAGGAAAACAAGGACGAAATGAGAAGCTACAAAGTAGAGCGGAAACCGAAATTGGAAGGCAACGAAAGTTCTGTTCGTGTTAAGGCCCCAACCTTTGACGGAAAGATGTCTTGGGAAAATTATCTCAAACAGTTCGAAACAGCTGCAAGAGCGAACGGATGGTCCCAAAAAGAGAAGGCAATAAACCTTACCATCGCTCTGGGAGGAGACGCTTTGGATGTTCTTTAGACCATACCAGTGGAGGACACAGATGATTTTGAGCAATTGAAGAAAACCTTGAACATGCGATATGGTCACGAACACTTGGAGAACTTGCACCGATCGCAGTTAAAGACTCGAAAACAGAAGCGAGAGGAGACACTTCAAGAGTACGAAGTAGATATTGCCAGATTGATTAGATTTGCTTACCCTTCAGCTCCAGAACAAATGATGGAATGTTTAGCTGTTGAAGCATTTCTTGATGGACTTCGTGACCACGAAATGGCAAAGACACTCCGTTTAGCCCACCACAAAACATTAGTTGACATCTTGTCTGCCGCGCTTGAGTATGAAGCGGCTTCGAAAGCTTGTGGAGGATACAGTAAAGTAAGGTCCGTAACGGAAGAGGAAGATGAAAGTAAGTTAGACCAATTAGTAAACATGATGAAGAACTTTACTGATAAGAAAAAAAAAAATACCATCAGGTGCTGGAATTGTGGTGAAATAGGACATGTTCGCAACTCATGTAAACGCCCTGGGTCACTACGAATCAAGAAACCACTCCACAGGAAAACTAAAACGGGTCGGCCTAGAGGGGGCAGCTTCGACCCGGAACGTTTCCAAAGACCCTCTCATACCAATAGCCTCTTTGAAATGCCGCGACGATAGTGTATATATAGATGGTGAAGTCAACGGTAAAAAGTATACACTATTGGTGGATACTGGAGCGACCAGAACGATTATACGGCCAACAACTATAAATAGCCGTAAGAAGCTTTTACCAACAAGGCTACGACTGCGAACTGCCACAGGTGATAGAGCTAACATCCTTGGAGAAGTCCAGGTTCAAATAGGAATTGGCTCAGAAAAGTTCACGCATACTGTTATTGTCGCTGATATTGAGGAAGATGTCATATTAGGAATGGATGTGATGAACTTACATGGTTTCCAACTGGATTTCAAGAACAGAGTTATCAAAGTCGGTTCTGAAGAAATATTCCTTCATCCATATGAGGACAAAACCGTGCCAGCCGTTGTCCAGGAGAATACTGTGGTACCTGGTAGAAGCGAAACGATTATAGTGGCCAGACTACAAGGAACTATTGACAAAGGAATGCCTGTGATGATGGAACCATGAAACCAGGATGAGGAGGTCGGTCGAGGAATTTTGATAGGAAAAGGATTGGTCACTTCTGCTAAAGAAATTCCAGTACGAGTTATAAATGTCAATGATCACCCAATTACGATCAAGAAATAGACCAAAGTTGGAACCTCCGTACCAGTAACATCTTTGAATCAACAGATCAAACACCAGCAAAACTCTTGTTTGGACGCGAGATGAGGTTACCATGCGACCTCGAGTTTTGATGCCGACCTGGAGAGGATATAGCTGGAGAAGACTATGTAATCCAGTTACGAAGAAAAATGGACGACATGCATGATTTGGTTCGCTCCCATCTCCAAGTTGCCAGTGACAGGATGAAGAAACGGTATGATACCCAAGCTATAGAGGGATGTTTCCAAGAAGGTGACAAAGTCTGGCTCCATAACCCGAAAAGACGGAAGGGGTACTCACCAAAGCTACAACAATCTTGGGAGGGTCCATACATCATCAAGAAAAGAATCAATGACGTTATATACCGTATAATAAAGACCCCGAATGGAAAACCCAAGGTAGTACACCGAAACCGACTGGCGAAATTTGAAAGAGATCATGACCAGGAAGAAGAAGTCGTAAATCAAGTCCAAAATACACCCGACCTTGCTTTCGAAGAATTTATGGGTGCCTATGGAGGTACTGGGAAAGCTAGATACGGCGTGACTATTGAGAAACAGCAAGACCTGTTCACACTTCCTGATGACTACTCATTGGCCCATAGCGTTTCCGCCACTATCAGCGACGGCCGAGGATTAGCGTCTGTCTTTCGAAGGAAGTTTGGTCGATTGTCAGAACTTCGAAATCAGTTACCAGCCACTGGGAAGGCTTTGATACTTCAAGATGACTCCCGTTGCCTCTTCTATCTGATTACCAAGAATACCTACCAAGACCAGCCCACTTATCGAAATATATGGGAATCATTACTTAACTTGAGAGAGCACGTATTGAAGTCCAACATACAGAAGCTAGCCATGCCGAAAATAGAGTGCAACTCATTGGATTGGAGGGTCATCCGAAATATGGTGCAGCCATTCGCCCCGTGTCCAGCTGACATCAAAGACCATTCCATGTTATTTCCATGCAACTGGAAATTGTAGACGAGGATTCAGTTGCAAGTATCTCCATCCAGTCTCAATTCCTTAAAAGTTCCAGGAGGAGCTATCTCTTAAGGAGGGGGCAATGTTGTGCGAGTACGCCCCTGGCGCTATGACCCAGACGCGAAAACGGCGCTTGATGAGCGAAGCGGGGAATCATCGAGATGATTTCCAGAATAGACTGGAATATGCTCGACAATATTTACCTATATAAAGGACCGATTTGAATATTTTGAATTAGTTAGTTAGTAGTATGTTGTTCGATAAATGCGAACAGAAATATTGTCTTACATAAATAAAAGTATTGTAAATAAATTGTGTTATATAAATTAAATAGTGTTAGTGATTTAAATAGTATAAAAATAAATTAAAAAGACTAGTAAAAATAAATAATAAACGTTACACTACTTAATACTTAATACTACTACATGATGATACTAATTCTAGCGAACAGCTGTCATTGTAATTTAAGAGCAAATTTTTAATAAAATGTGGAAGTTTAAACGAATAGTTGTTTATTACTCTTAGTGAGATGGACTTCCACAGAGTAAGGGTTAGTACAATATATTTTATCTATTCTGATAGTTAGACAATCCAATAAAATATTGTCATTTTTAATCTACTTTAAATGAAACAAATGTATTACAGTATTAAAAAAAAATCTAAGATGTTTGATAATCAGTTTAAAAATGTGTTATTAAAACAACCTCTTAGGGATCGTTGACTTAATTTGAACAGAAACTATAAACATCAGGATGTTTTTAGTTGACGTGGGCAGATCACAGGCTATAATCGGAAAAAAAACAGTCTTGCATTATTCCAGCATTAATTTGGTTACAAAATCATCTCGATACAAAATAATACAGTTCCAACTGAAATCGTAGCAATACCTATGACAATTTTATTTTAACGTGTTTAATTTTTCTTATCCAAACATAAAATTACGTATAATGGGTTCTTTAACTACATAATACAAAGTAGTATACTCCAAATATAGCAAAACCACTTGCAATAACTAAGAGATAAAATTAGCATACACTTTTGGAGAAACTAAACAAGATGTTGCCTAAATTAGAGTATCGTCTATTACTGTTTTTTTTTTTTGTAACAATGCATAGGTGTAGTTAATTGTTGGATTAACCAATAAAATACAAGTATCTACACACAGGATTATTTAATTTAATTTTCTATATATTTAATCAAAGTAAAACATTTTTATTGTTTTATTGTTTTTGTTATTAATAACCTTAGTTATTAATAACGCAATAAGGAATAAAAGGACTTGCAATTGTGTCATTTGTAATGTTTGTTTTTCTTGTTAAAATATTTAAGGCATTGCGTCGTAGCTATTTCGAAATTTTCCAACTTGTATGCTGAAAATTTACCTCTGTAGACATCAAAGGTCAGCGGTGAAGTATATATAATGTGCTTCCCGGACTGAAACATGGAGTCTGCTGTATCAAATTGGATTTAAACCCAGCATAGCTATACCTACAACGGATATTGAGATTCATATCGCGTATACTATCTTCGTAATGGGACAATACTTTTATAGCAGAACGTTATTTTTTTAGGGTGGCGTTGTTAAAATTAAGTAAATGTTAGTGTTGTAAAAGTTTATTGTTTCTTTACTGTGTACGAAAGGATAAGTACTCAATATATTTATTTATTTTTTATTGTATTAACGTGCTCGGCAACTATGGCCACTTGCACAAGGGTGATTCCAGACAACAGTTATTACATATAGTAAAAAACATTAACATAGTGGTAACGAAAAATCAGCATTAAGAGAGTATTACTCGGGTTCTCGAATTTCTGAGGGAGGCAGCGGTGAGAGACGAGGGATAAAATTTACAAGTAAGGGGTGTGTACATCTTACTACTGAATAAACCCCACTACTCGTATATTGTCGAAGAGGGTATGTTTAAAATATTACAGCGGCTTAACCGAAGTATTTTATATTCTATTTGGAATATAGGTGCATTCATTTTAATGTGATTTGTTTTTGTTTTTAGTGTATTGGTTGTGTTTTTTATTGACTTTTAATTGAATATTTTGCTACTTTATTTTTGACTTTTGTGATTATTTCTGTAATTAATTTCGAATATATACACTAGGTAAATTTTTCCAAAAAAAAGATCATATAAGTCAATTATTTACCGTAAAAATAAATAGTTTACTTAAAGATAAGTATATAAAATAACATAATGGTTGGGTATTTTTGTTTTTACGCAAAATTTTACTTTGGTGATTGATAAAATGATTTTTTTGAATAAGGCGCAATCGGTTAAAAAATTATTTATATATAAAAAATTATTTAAACAAAAAAAAATTATCAATGCTTTTACCAAATCCAAGGGCAACTTCATGTGACTAATTAGGATGCCTGCATTTTTGGCGTTTGAACCCCACTTGAACTAAAACATGAAATCATTTCAAAGGATGACCATCTTTGTATTAATAATATGGAAAAAATTGTGAACTTTTTTTAAGATTGTCTATTACCAGAAATAGTAGACAGTCGTAAAGCCAGAAATATGGAGATTCGTAATTCAGTTTATGTAACGGAAGCAATTAAAAAGAAATCTTTAAAGTAAAATGTTTTAATTGTTTTATTTTTATTCTCCCTATTACCGTTTAAAGTAAAATGTTTTAGTTATTTTATTTTTATGCTGCCTATTACCGTATTTAATGACTTACACCATACATAAATTATCTCAGGCGGTATTGATGAAAAAAGTAAAGAAAATTTCAGTTTTTAAATATCAAAACAAAAATGTTATTGTTACTTAACAACTTGACAAAACAAAGAAAACATAGTGTGTTGTGAACACACACACAGTATAGTGTGGAAAAGCCAAATGGAATAAATTCATTATTTCGATTACTGTACATATTTATATAAACTCCCGAAACACGTCAAATTTAAATTAAAAATTGGCAATCTAAAGATAAAAGTGTGATCCCTACCCTCAACCCCTGTTATGTTAATTAACTTTAAAAAGCATTTTTATTTAAGATTAAAATGCTGTCAAGACCTTCGCGATAAGCATTTTGAACATCTACGTCATGACATTCATATTATATACGTTATAAACAATTAAATATTAGGTACATATCAGATATTTTATTTTTTTTATGTTAATTTTTTTTAATCAATTTAAAAACAGCAACATTTTTGGATAGAGAAAAAGGAGACCTTTCAAACGAAATATCACAAGCCCATACTTCCCATTTAAAAAATTGGGGGGTTGTAACTGTCACTCAAAGGGGGTTGAAGGTAGGGATCACATTTTCACTTTAAAGAATTTCAGTTTATAATTTAAATTTCAATTGTTGAATTAATTCCATTTGGCTTCTTCACACTGTATAAATATATTAGTTACAATATTTTTGGTACATTCTATTGAACATTTTAATAATTAACAATGCATACACTACCAAAATTTCTTTTATGATCATTATTATTTTATAAAATTAATAAGTAATACGCTATAATGTGCAGGAATAAGTAATTTTAACTGTTAAGCTCTTCAGAGTTAAAAATCAACCTCGACGAATTTTAAGCAAATTATTATTACTTTAATTTTTTATTAACTTAGTGTGCAAATCGTAGCTTGTAGTTTGTCTACTTGAATCTTTCCGTCTGGATTTGAACAATATTTTTTTCAAACGCTTAACGTATTTTAGTAACATAGTAACAATTTTATTTTATTTAATAAATTTATATACTTAATAAGATGGACTTTCACATAGTAAGAATTAGTAAAATATTTTTTTTTAAATTGATTCACCATTATATATTATATCAAATCGAACTCAATTTCAATTATTCTTCCATTTTTTCATATATACGAAACATTAATTTGCTAATTTCAGTGTTTTTATAGTAGGTAAGCTACTAAAAGGCCTACTTCCAGCATTTGGTTGTATTTAATATACAATTTTATTTTCATGTAGTATCTATGCAACTAAATATACATTGTTCTTAAAAACCCAAATTTTAAGTATATTATAATTAAAGAATAAAATAAAATGAGCTAGTCTATAGAAGCAGAAATGCAAAAATAGTTAGCTTTTCTTTATAAAAATTAATGTAAAAAATGTTTAAATTGACAATTCTAAATACATATTTATGTAGAATTAAAATTGTCAAAATTTGATTCTATAGACAAGTACACTCCGCGTCATATAAAACTGGTACACCTTTATTTTCCCTAGTCGCATGTGTCAAATTTGTCAAAGCGCATTATCCACGATGCCAGTCCATTTAAGGGAATTTGATAAAATGCGAATAATTTCAAAATAGAGGATGGTTGGTCCATTAGACGAATTGCCCAAACGTTTAATAGAAGCAAAACGACGATTCAAAACATTAAAAAAAGGTGAGATAACGACCAAATTATTTGCAGAAAAAGAGGAACTGGAAGACCATTTATAACTACAGTGGAGCAAGACGAACTGATTACTTAAGGGAAAATCCATTTCATACGGCAAGACATGCAAAAGTGGCAGTAAACTTTAATGCTTCAATAACAACCGCATTAAGAAGAATTAGAAAAACTAATTTAAAGAATTGTGCCGCCGCCCGGAAATACAAACTCAATGAAGAACATAAACAAGGTAGATTAATTTTTGCCTTAAATTATGTTTTAACCGATACATTAAATTTTTGGGGAAGGGTAATTTTTTCCGATGAAAAAGTATTCCAATCACATAGTGACGGCCATATTAGAGTTCATAGACCGCCTGGAAGTAGGTTTAATGAAAATTATATTTCTTCTAATGATAAGTCTGGACGATTTTCTGTTTGGGCTTGGATGTATAAAGGAGGTTTAGGAATGTGCTGGAGAATCGAAGGAAGATTAAATGCTAGAAACTATTTGGATATTTTAGATAGGGCAATGTTACCATCGGTTAGGGAAATTTTTCCCAATGATAATTTTATTTTTCAACATGACAATTGCTCAGTACACACTGCTCGCATCGTACGCAATTATATTGCTGAAAATTATATTGAAACGCTTTCATCGATCGCTAAAAGTCCAGACCTTAATCCAATAGAGAATGTTTGGGGGCTTATGGTAAAAAAATTAAAAAATTTAAATACAATTCCACGAAACAAAGAACACTTATGGACGCTAATAGAAGAAACCTGGGAGAGCTTGACAGAAGATGAAAATTTAACATTAAATTTAATTGACTCAATGCCTACAAGATTACAAGAACTTATCAATAATAATGGAGGTATGACACGTTATTAATTATTGAATATAAACTTTCATAGCTTCTATGCTACCATGATCTATAATATAGTTCATTTAATTGTTTATGTATGAATGATAATAGATTTTTCTTTTTTCCAATTTGTTTTATTGCTTTATAAAATTTAATTTCATCATTACATCTACTAACATTTTTATTGAGCTGGCAACCATAGAAATTATACCATAACAGCTGGTTTAGCATTGACACTTTTTAAAAGATCAATTTACACAACTACAAAAACACTATTTTTTATTATAATAGTTGTACCAGTTTTATATGAAGCGGAGTGTACATTGTATGTGTTTTATATTCATTTAGGAGTAATAAGAGTTTAAAAAAAATTTAAGGTAGAAGTGTGAGGATGCACACAAGACGGATTTTGGAGACCTTTAATGAATGCAGTAATACATTCTTAAACTTTTTAAGATAGTGTTAGTTCTTTTAAGACCGTTTTCCTGGGAAGAAACTGTTTGTTTTATTCGTATATTTCAAAATACCATTTGATTCACTAGATCACAATCTGTTGTGGAATAAGTTTTTTACAATTGTGGTAAGTGCTAAGATCACTAGAATTTTCAAATCGATGTATAGTCCAATAAAATTCAAATACAAAAGGAGTCTTGTAGGGAAATACTCTTAGTCCATTGTTATTTTCCATATTTATATCAGATATTGCTACTTATTTTAAGGAATTTGGTGCAAAGGGTGTAACGAAAATATAAACATGTTTCTTTATGCAGATTATTTGGTACTACCAGCTGAAAGTAAAATAAACCTTCAACGAAACCTACGAATACTTTTGTACCTACGAATACTTTTGTATTTTGCAATACATACCAATTAGAGGTCAATTGCACAATAACTAAGGTAGTTGTATTTCGTAGAAGCTCTAATTCGGGCCGCCAACCTAACTTTTTATATAAAAACACTACTAACGAACATACTAATATACATTTGTACAACAATACTTAAATAAAAACTTTGAGCAAAACATTAATAGAGTTCTTTTAAGTACACATCACACGTCCTAAAAATACCTGTTGCAAGACGTTTACACTGAAAAAAATTACTTGCATGGTAGATCTCCTTGGCATGTCAAAAGACTTACTGCACAACTCCCTACAACAAACTCTAAAAACTGTACATTTATGTTAATCAAAATTCCTATAATGTAAATATTAATGTCACTTGTTCCATTTGTAATCTTTCAGTACCGGAAAGTCTGGAACATATAATAATGCTAGACTGTTCATGTATTAAGAAACCATTTAATTAAGCCTTTAGGCCTTTCAGATTAATTGAAACTAACAAAAATATATTACTTTATAAATAATGGATTGAAATTAAGGCCATTTATTATTTATGAATAATTTTTCAGAAAATATGTTTATTCATCCAACCCATAGTATATGAGTACAAATACTTATAAGTTTGAATTTAAATATTTAGGTATATGTATGGAAGTCTATGCAACTATATGCATATGTATTATATATTTCTGTAATTTATATTTTAATTAAGCTTTCTTTTTTTCCTATTTTTTGTGTATTTTTGTTTGTTAACACAGCCAACTTGTTCATGTACTTATAACTAAGTGTGAACAATAAACTATTATTATTATTATTATTATCAAAACACTTATGCACTTAACAGTTGCTGGTAATATTTACCTATCCCGAGGGTAAACACAAACAATTTAAAAAATTTACGAACAGTGTGACATGTGCTACTTCTATAGCAAGATCGGTGTACTTTGCTACTTTTTCATCAAATTTGTCCAATATATTGTCATTGTTTGGAACTGCAACATCGACTAACAGCACGACTAACTGATTTAGCTTTTTTGTCTACCACCACTACGTCGGGTGGATTATTCATCACCTGTCTATCAGGGATAATGGACCTATCGTAATAGGGTCTAAAATCTGCATTCCTTATCTCAACCAAATTCCATGCGTACATCTCTGGAAAACTTTTTGGTTACATCCAGAAAATGTTGGATTTGTTGCTAATTGAAAGCAAAAATTTTAATATCATCCATAAAAAAAAGAAGATGAAGAACGGTGCAGTTTGTATTTCTATTTATCTAAAAATTGAAGCCATATTTGGAATGCTAAAACATGTGAAATTGGTTAATTACATATACGCATTAAAAAGTAACTTGTCGAAAGTACGTTCCCTGTTATGTCAAACGGTACACTTTACATTCTTTTTGAAATTATTTCCATCAGCGAATATTTTTCCACTGCAATTTTCCTGTTGTGTGGATGCCATTTTTTATTTCACTCCATTAATTACCTGCGTCCCGAATGCGAGGAAAAATAACGTGATAATTATTTTTTTCAAGTATTACATTTTCTATTCGCAGCTAAAAGTATGATTAATAACGGATTTAAAGCGATTAGCGATTAGAATGTTTTTTTTGGAAGAAAATTTGTTTCGCAAAATATGCTTTGAAAATGTATCCTGTTTATCGAACTTCGTGTTATACTTTTGCATAGAAATTTACGAGTTCTTTATGTTTACCGTAATATGAAACATGATTTAATGTTTTAAACTAGTCAACGTAACGTTAGCTTTTTGCTGTTGTTTGTTGTTGATAAATAACTTTCATTAGTTGTTTTGTGACAAATCTTAGAGTAAACTTTGTTTTACAGTATTCTGAGTAACTAAGGAACAAACCTTTCCTATGAACCTAAATAGGTTGTATAAAATGTATGGCAACTAACACAAAAACAAAAAAAAAACTGAGGGCAGTGAAAATGGATTTTTAGAGAAGAGCAGCGAGAAAGTCTAAATTAGAAGTGAGAAATGAAGAAATAAGGAAACAAATATGAAAGTCAAAAAACCACTATAGAAGACATTGAAAACCAACAAATAATTTGGTAGTATGGATACGTACGACGCATGGGGAAAGAAAGGCTACCAAAAAAATGTTCGAATGGATACCACCAGAGAACACAAAGAGAGGAAGACCATCAACAATATAAACACAAAGTGTAACAAAAGCAATGTCAGCAAGTAATCTTTCAGAAACTTTCAGAGTGGCAAAATAGACAGGCTTGGCGAATGGAAACCCAAAGGCGAATAAAGCTGTAAACGGGATATATTGTGAATGAATCATATATTAAACACAAATAATCTTACCTTCATAGTAAAACAGCCTATTTTATTTAAAAAGGATATGTTATAGAAATAAATCCTTCAAAAAGGATGGATATCAAAACTTCCTTAATGAACTAACACATTACAAACTATGAACACTTAATTAACTTGTTCCCAATAAGAGTTTTAATAACATGACACTGTATCTTAGAAGTAGGGTCAAAATATTTTCTTAGTAGCTGCCAAATCTTGCATTCTTTAAAGTAATATCTTAAACCGAGAGATAAATAAAGTATTATTATTTGAAACAATAATTCTTTCCAAGTTACAGTTAGAAGGACATCTTATTAATGAATATTCATAGAATAAGTAAGGGTCATAGATTAAGTTTTAATAACAATAAAAACATAAAATGATCTCAATTCATTATAAGTTATAATTAAAAAGTAAATGAAATTGATTGTGTTAACCTTTAGGGCTAATAACATCTAGGCTTTAGTATTGTTGTGTCTTATTACTTTCTTACTTGGTCTAGCCTTAACTACCTATCAACATCAAGTACCTAGTTACAAACAAACAAAATGTAATTTCAATATGTCAATCTGACGATGCTAGTTATTAGCGAAACAGCTGTAATTGAATTTTAAAGCGAATTTTTCAAATAAATAGTGGAAGTTAAGTTTAACCGTTCAGTTATTTATTGTTCTTAAAAAGTAAATGTTAGTAATAAATACTTATACATAAATAGGGTTAGCAACTAAGTTTATATTAAAATAAAATATACTTACAGGAAATAAAATAGAGTAATTGTGATCTCTATAGCAACGGGCAGTATATATGATCATCAAACATGTTTGAAAATACCCAAAAATATTAAATTTATTTAATAATGGCAAGTAAAAAGGTGATACAGATGACATAAATATGAAAAATGATAATATTAGTGATATGGTTGCAAACATTGAATGCAAGTAACATAAATTTGAAATTACAAAAGTAAAAAGGTACAAAACTCTCTATGAAAGAATGAGATTTTAATATGTATTTTTCATTCTTACTAATATTTGTATGTATTTCTTATAGGTTATGAATCAATTTTATATTCTTGTTAACTAGTAATAATTTGTAAATTTTATAAAAACAACAAAAATTCAGATTAAAAATGAATAAATTTAATAAATTTTAAATATAAATTAATAGCATAAAATTTTAATAATGGAAAATGTTTTCCAATAATATTTGGAATATTAAAGAATGTTTTTACATAAGAATTATTTGGGTTTAAGATGTATTTGCTCTGATCCAATAATTAATTTACTAGGGAGAAAGTGCCTTTTAATTAAGAAAAGTTATTTTAATAACGATAAAAATGTTTTAAGTTTCATTATCAGTGGAAAAAATAAGAATTAAGGTATAAATAATTAAATTAATTTATTTAAAAAATTCTAAAATTTTGTTTAAAAACAAGTGCAAATCAGTTTTTTCTGTCATTTTTGTCACTTCGGGGAGAAAATTTTTTACTCAATTAGAAATCCAATGAAATAAATTAATTTGTGGTCATCTGATTGAATACAACCAATAAAACCAACATTATACTGAAAACATATCCTATGGGCTTTTTCTTTCTTTCATGTAGTTATGGATACCTGCATTTCATTTCATTTCGATTTTGACATTTCAAATATTCAATATTTAAAAATGTCACGATTGGGTTGTAATACTCATGAGAATATTAATGAAATTATCGAATCAAATATACCAAAGAATACTGTTTACAGTAAAAAATTTTTTTGGAAAGCGTTTATCGACTTTTGCAATGTCTGGATCTTCATTAATTTTTCTAATTGTTCCTTTGTTAATTGCACATTTAAATAAATTGTTTCTGCTCTGTATTTTTTTTCCATAACCAGAAAAAAATTTTCTATCCGAATAACCCTCGAACATTGATAAATGTTTAAAAAATTTGAACTTTTAAGCTTGTTGCTTACAGGCAACGAGCTTTCGAAATCTGTTATAAAATTTTTTCGAACAATTATCAATCTCCTTGGGTTATTACTACTGAAAAGTATAAATACTGAGAAGTTTTGAATCTCAGGGGCAGTCTCATTTTGTACGCAGGCAAATCCACGTTAAAAATAATTGAAAACCTGCAAATTAATGGCTGACATTTCCACATAAAACAATATAATTATACTCCCATTTATTTGAAGTTGTCAAATTAAATTATAAAATTAAAATAAATTGGAATTTGGATAATTGAAAATTAAAATTGGAATATCAAAATTAAATGGAATTTGTTGCCAACTCTACTGCTGCTGGAGAAGCGGTACGTTTTTCTCAAATTTTTATCACCTTTAAAAAACATTTAATACATGATAAATTTATTTTCTGTACAATAAATTTTAAATATTGAAAAGTATATTCAAACGTTAAAAATACGCCTCTCCAATATCTCTTCCCAAAACATTGTATCAGGAAATTCTAATGATACCACTCTAATTTCTAATGAATCTACCAAAAAACCCCTTTCATCTACAGCACCTATTTTAGAAGACAGCCCTATGAAAACACAAACTGAAACTAACCCCAAAAGACAACTGTCGCAAACTCCGACTCCAACAGAAGACTTGCCACGAAACGTTTTTCCCACTGATAAAAATACCAAAACCGTCACAATTATCCAAACCATCAAAAATCAAAAACTCGAAAGCGACTTTTCGTCTGATGTAGACATCGCATCATCAGTTTCTAGTATTAGCCAAAACAATTCTCACCTCCAATCTACCCAAACTCCACAAAACGAAACAGGTGCCGCTAATAAACAAAAAGATAATGAAGAATCTGCTAGAGCCTTTATAAACGATCAGTCAAAATATACAACTTAAACTATGATCAATTTCGAAACTTATTAAATGACATCTATAAAGCTAAAAACATTATTAATATTATTAAAGATTAAACCATAGATTTTAAATCCCTTGTTCACATGCTTAATGAAGTTCGACCATATTTTAATAAGGCAAAACTGAAAGCCCGAATTACACGTCTACGGAAAAAGTTAGAAAAGATTTTAGAAAACCAAACTTCCGAACCTATCAGCGACTCATCTACTTCAAATAATTTAATTTAGTTTTTCACATTCAATGCTGTACTACAATGGAACTTAAATGGATATTACACCCATTTAAATATGCTTCAAATACTTCTTTCGAAATACTCACCCGATATTATATCAATACAAGAAACACATTTTAAAGTTCGACCATATTTTAATAAGGCAAAACTGAAAGCCCGAATTACACGTCTACGGAAAAAGTTAGAAAAGATTTTAGAAAACCAAACTTCCGAACCTATCAGCGACTCATCTACTTCAAATAATTTAATTTAGTTTTTCACATTCAATGCTGTACTACAATGGAACTTAAATGGATATTACACCCATTTAAATATGCTTCAAATACTTCTTTCGAAATACTCACCCGATATTATATCAATACAAGAAACACATTTTAAAGACGGACAAACACATAAGTAAAACAACTATACTGGATTTTTTACTAATCGACAAAATCAAAATTACGCCAGCGGAGGCATTGCATTATATATAAAATCTTTCGTACCAACACAAAACATACTTTTGACAACAAATTTAGAAGCAGCTGCTGCATCAATACTTGCACCAATAAAATTCAGCATTTGTAATATATATCTTCCTCCTGATGAGCCACTAAACAAACAAAAACTACAAGATCTTATCGAATAAATTCCACCTCCACGTATTATCACTGGAGACTTTAATGGTTACAACATTGCATGGGGATCTAATAAAACAACGCCCAGAGGAAACCAATTGGAAAATGTATTTAATACTCTGAACCTTTGTCTACTTAATGATGGCTCCGCTACTAGATTTAACATGGCCCATGGAACATTTTCCTCTACTGATTTATGTGATCCTTCTTTATTACCACAACTCAGCTGGAAAGCACTAGAAGATTTATACAGCAGTGATCACTTCCCAATTATGATAAGTAACACCTCCGATATACCCACAGGTACAACACCTACTCAAAAATGGAGATTAAAAAAGGCTAATTGGGAAGAATTTGAAAGAATTATAACAGAAGAAATTGCTAACATAGAAATTTCTAATAACAGTGACAAAACAACTTTTCAAAAATTCAATGAAGTTTTAACCAAAGCTTCTAATACAGCCATAGGCAAGTCCAAACTTTTGAAAAAACATAAACCCGTACCTTGGTGGAATAAAAAATGTGAATCTGCTATTAAACTGAGCAAAACAGCCTGGAACCTCTACAAAAAAACATAAAACATTTGATTTACTAACAGAATACAAAAAATATAGAGCTGAAGCAAGAAAAATTACTAGAAAAAGTAAAAATGAATCATGGTAGAAGTATGTATGAAGCATCGACAGAAATACTATATCCTCCGTATGAAAAAAGGCAAGAAAATGACAGGGAAGCAAACCTACTAACCAATTATTAGCCTAGAAAAACAAGGAACAATAATAACTGACAAAACTGAAATAGTAAATGAACTATAGCGGAAACTTATCAAAAGAACTCAGCAAATCAAAATTATAACAACACTTTCCTAACTTACAAACAAATTGAAGAATCCATACCAATAACCATTATTAACAATCAGGACCCTATCAACCTACCTATAACATGTGATGAGTTTCAAGGAGCACTTAATTCCCTAAAGGACACCTCTCCAGGACCGGACGAAATTCCCAGACAATTCCTTAAAAATCTTCCCCACATAGCAAAAGACCTTTTACTAAAAATTTTCAATATTATCTGAACCCAAAATAAATTTTCCAGTATCTGGAGTAAATCCATCATTAAACCTATCCTAAAATCCACTAAAAATAAATTAAATCCTGAATCTTTTCGTCCTATATCCCTTACATATTCAGCCTGTAAACTTATGGAAAAAATAATTAACAAACGATTAATATGGAACCTAGAATATTGTTGATCTGGAAAATTTTTATCATGAAGCTTTTAAAAACAATCAGAAATGTATGGCAATTTATTTCGACATAACCAAAGCGTTTGATACTACTTGGAAATATCGTATATTACATATTCTCCAGACGTGGAGTTATCAAGGTAATATACTAGGTTTTATTAATAATTTCCTACCAAAAAGAAAATTTCAAGTACGCGCGAATGGTGCTCTCTGCGATCTTAAGAAACAAGAAAATGGCATACCCCAAGGTTCATCATTAGTCCAACGTCAGTTCTCATCGCAATCAACGATAGTATGCAAATCATTTCAAAGCCAGTTCAAGCAAGATTATATGCGGATGACCTTATTCCCTTCATCAAAGGAAAAGACGTTAGATATATGGCTTCCAATTTACAATCTTACTTAAACAAGCTGATATACTGGTCCCAAACTATAGGATTTAGACTGTGTCCAGATAAAACAAAATGCATAATTTTTAAAAAAAAATTAAGCAAAACTAGTTCTTACCCTTGATAACAAGAACCTCTCTTATACAGATGAAATAAAATTTCTCGGAATGATATTTGATCAAAAATTAAACTGCAAGTAAAACAACCCTGAAATATCTGGACACCCTGCATTACACTTCGATAAGAACTATACTTGGTGCATATAGGTTTACTCCCATGAACAGCATTTACTTCGAATTAGGTGAACCTCCATTAAATCATCGTAGACAGCTCCTGGCCTTCTCATATGCCTCAAAAGTAGCTCCTAATAAATCAATTCCAGTCCGAAATAGCATCATATTAAGTCTTAAATCCATAACCGTTGACCATTCCACACGTAATCTTCCATTTTCTAGTAGAATTCAGGACGCTATAAGTCAGTTAAATTGGAAACAGTTTCCCCCTTTATACTCTATTCATAACCCAAATTCTCCACCACCTTGGAGTATAAAAACTCCATCTATCAATACTGAACTAATGCAGTTTGAAAAGTCCAACACTAATCCCAAAATAATTAAACAACACTTTCTAAATATACATGAGCAATATCAGAGCTATAATACATACTACACTGATGCATCTGAAACGGAAAAAGGGGTTGGAGCCGCTGTAGTTACTGATGTAGAGATTTTTAGATACAAACTTCCAGATACAGCAACAGTTCTAACAGGAGAACTATATGCAATTTTCAAAGCCATTTCACACGCAAATATAACCAATGAACCTAAGCTGCTAATTATAACAGATTCAATGTCCTCAATCCAACTATTAGAAAAAATCTACTCTCAGCATCCTCTGGTAACATTAATAAGAAAAGAAATCAAGAAAGCTCAAAACCTAAACAACGAAATAAAATTTCTCTGGGTTCCCTCACATATGGGCATAGCAGGTAATGAAACAGCTGATAAAATGCGAAAGAATCTATCACGGACAACACTATTCGCATACTCTCACGTTCTGTAAACAGTGATCTAAGGAATATATTCAAAAACCACCTCATGGAAAATTTGAATAACCAATGGAATTCAAAACCATCTAAACTTCGTGAAGTCAAATCAAAGACAGGACCTTGGACAACTTTAGTTGCATGCAGACATCTACAAGTGACGTTATCTCGTCTTCGGTTAGGACACACAAAGTTCTCACACGAGCATCTTCTTACGAAAGAAGAACCTCCAGTGTGTACAGAGTGCGGTTCGCCGTTCACCGTAAAACATGTGTTAGTGGAAAGTTAAAATCCAGCAGCTCCCAACATTTTTGCAGCTAAAATTGGCTGCTAACTTCAGATCGGTAAATTTAGAGGGAGGAAATAAACGAAAGTAGGCTTCTCATCTAGTCATAACAGATGACGTAATAGTCATAGATATCACACAGCCACTGTGACCGATAATTTTGAATGGGACATTATGGCAAGTGCTTTCTCGTTTGACATTTATTGAAAGTACATATTCAATCAAAAAAGTAGACGTTAATATAAAAAAAAAGATGTTCTATTGTAAACAATAGCTTCTACTTATTTTTTAAATATCCGAGGAGCTGCGTTAGGCTACATGTCCAAAAACTCATTGCCTGACCGATATTTTTACAAGTAATTCTTAATTAATTTATGGTAGCTACCTAGTAAATTAACATAATCGTAACTATCTATATTTTTTATGTACCTACAAGACATAGTATTTTTTATAATTAAATAATTACATGGCCCCTTATTCAAATTTATAACATACCCTAAGACCTATCTATGTTTTGTTACGTATGCTAAATCTGGCAGAGCAACAACTTTTTCTGCCTTTATGCGGAATCCGCTGAAATAACTATAATACCTTTTTTATATTATGCACTCATAAAAATCTTCATTATAAAACGCATTTGCGTATCGTAATGTAACTTTTACGCACGAAAATTTTTGTTTTAAATGGTTGGCGACATGAGTGAAGTATCTAATGACAAGACTATTGACAATGACATTCGTGGCTAGTAGCAATTTTTAAATTTTATATTGTTCTTTGAAAAGTATTTGTAAATATGAATATCAACTTTTACTTAGATAATATATTAATATTGATGTATTAGTAATTTTAAAATATTTGAAGACATTAACATTTTATAGTTTAAATGTCAAAACTGTCAAATGTTATAAATTACACAGTGCTACCGACATACTTTTTAAAATTAAAATTTTCCTAATTACATAAAAATAATAAATTAATTTAAAAAATTATAAAATGGAGAAATATAAAAAATATTATAAACAACTTATTTCATATGGCTGTTGTAACACTAGTTCATTAAAAAACTCATCGCATCGCGTGTCATAACAGAATTCCATATGTGAAATGCGTTGTTTAATATACTATTCTGTTTTTGTCAGTAACTAAGGTACTATTTGCAAGTTTTGCTTATTGTGTTATGTTATCTTATTTTGCAGTGTCTAGCTATAGGCACTCTATTTTTTATTTAAAACAGTGGAGTAACTCCAAAAATTTTGCCCGGGGGCCATTATTGATACATATTTTATACATTTGTGGAAAGGAATGTCTAGTTAATATGTCAAGAATAAATAACAGTGAGGGTGTAACAAGTTCAATAAATTGTTCATAACTAATTGAAGGAAAGGAATACAAAAATAAACCGAAATTCATTATGCAAATCACAAGCTGTGCAGTTACAAATTCTGTCTTTAACTTTTTAATGATCAAATGATTTAATAATTTTATCGATTTCAAGTTTATGTGCCCTATTTTTTACAATAGATATAATGCATAGGTTTTTTAAGCGACATTCAGACATGGCACTTCCTTACAGGAGTGTGGATGCATATCCGAAAAATCGATGCAAGTAGATTATTCTTAATTATTATAAATTTTGCCAGATTATACACATATTTTAGCGAGCTCAGTTTGTTTTCGAATGAGATTTTAAATTGACTAATTTGATGAGAGGGCTATGTTGACAAATCATCGTTATACTTTTCATCTAATTTTAAATCCGATTTATCAAACTTCTTTTCTGTTAGAGTTTTTATATTTTGGGGAAATATACACGAAAATAAACTATCAATTTGATTAAAACTTAGGAAACGTGTTTTCAATTGCGAAATTACTATCTAAGGTTCTGTAAAAAACGTATTTAAAAAATATTATTTAGCATTTGATAATCTTTCGTCGCAGCCTAATTCACCTGAAAATTTTGGATCCATTCTGATCTGCTCCTCCAGAAACACAGGATCAACTCCCTTAATGTTGTTAAAGCTGATCGAACGAAATCTGTGGTCTTACTAAAGTTTCAAATGTTGTGTTTTTGTAATGCCTTGTAATAGACAGAATCGATTTTTGGTTCTTGTTCTTATTTTCCCACTCAGCAAATATTTTAATGTTCAGTTAATTACTCCAACACATAAAATATAAGCTTGTTTTTTCTCGGGACATAAATAATAGTATATTACTCAACCAGCATATAATATAATAGTAGCTATTATTCACAAAGATAAATTTTAAATCGTCTGAGTGAATAATAACCATTATTTTCGAGTAGAGTACTATACTTAGTCTACGATTTTTAAATAAAATTTAATAGTAAATATTAAAAATTATAGCATGGTAGCATAATATACACACCAATATGTGTTGTCTATACAGAAGCTGTCACACACACAAACATAGAACCCAGTTTATTTACAATATTTAATATGGCCTTTGATTTACATGCTTTTTATTATATTAAATAAATTTGGCACAATAGTAATAAATATAATTTTGTCCTAAGGTATGTGTTAGTTACTTAAAAACTTAAAAATCAATCAATACTGTGTAAAAAAATTTAAAGAATATGCTCATACCCAGTTTAGACATACGTGCTGTTGTGACGCCATTATACTCGACGACATGTATAATTAAGGTTTTATAGGACTGTCGTAGACAAATTTATTTGATTTGTTGAACTAATTGAACTAAAACCTAAGTATTAAATTACCTATTATTTTTATTAAAAATCGTAAAATACTAATAATTGTCATATTTTTATTATTTTAAAATTCTGAAATATCTAAAATCGAAAAATTAACTTCAAATTTGACATTATATAGGTACATTTAAGTAAGAAAAAATTCAATCTTACTTTTCGTCCCGCTAGTACCTAAATATTTAAAAAAAAAATGTGTGATATTTTTAAAAACGCACAGAACTTAATAATTTAAGCAAGATTAATAAATAAAAAACTAATAATTTTGTGGGGTTCGGTCCTGGCACCTGATGTGCAAACAGCTTTTGTGTCAGCTCCTAGCAATCACTTAATAAAACAGTGTTTTTTGATAAAGTAAAAATTCAATCAAATCAATATAGTGTATATTAGTTTATTTTACAGTGCACGTAAGTTAATTTTTTTGATTTACATCATAATAAACTAGTATTTTACATTAGTGTAAACAGTACCTCTACAAGAAACCGGTCAAATTCGGCAGTTTATCTATTTGCGATATGATAAATACTAATTGGAAGACAGGTCCGCATTCAGGTTCTTAGAAGTTAAGATGGATATAACACTCGACGAGACTTCTGACTACAGGAGTTCTCAAAACTCAACCTCCTACTCTACAATACTTACCCAACAACAATTTCCAAAAAAAGAACAAGCAATCATCTTTCCAGCAGGTGTTAACACAAAAATACAAGATTATTTAATCCCACTTGGAGAAATTATCCAACCAAAAAATATTTTGTTTTCTTCAAAATTATCGCAAAATCGAATGTGCATATACTTAACTAGTACCAATGTAGTTGACAAATTCATTAATGAACATGGTGGTAAAATCAAAGTAAATAATGAATTTGTACAAGCTCGAAAACTTGTAACACCGTCAGTTCGATTGATCCTCTCAAATGTAAGCCCCACCATCCCTCACACGTTGATAATAAACGAGCTAAAAAAATCAGGTATTGATCCACTCTCCTCGATGTCATTTTTAAGAATTAACTCAAGTCTTCCTGAATACAGCCATATTTACAGTTTCAGACGACAAATATTTATAAACCCTCCAACAAACCCATTACCAGAGTCAATTTTAGTTACACACGACAATACTTCTTATAGAATTTTTCTCGCTGACGATTCTTTGATATGCTATACGTGTAAAAAATCAGGACACATTGCAGCCAATTGCACAACCGCAAACCAGCAAACTTCATCAGATATAAATCCTACCCGTCAAATCAACCTTACCCAAATATCGAACGACCAATCTGAAATATCTCTTAACAATCCACAATCTACCACTCCAAATCCTGATTCCAATAATGTTTCAACAACCGATGTACTGTACAAGATGACATCAATAAACCCCACACATCCAAAGAATGTTCATCTTCAAAAGCAAATATTATTAATGCCCCAAAACGTACCTTCGACCAAATAATCACTCCCCCACCACAACTTAACGTAGAAAACAAAGAGCAAATGGATCCTTTTACTAAGCCAAAACAATCCCCTCCCACAAAATTAAAAAAGAAGAAAGATGCTGCCTCCACTTCTGCTGTCATGGAACCAATTAGACAAACGATTATTGATCAAAACCCTCCTTTTATACTTGATTTCAATCAAATATCAGATCTCTTCGAAAATATCCACGGATCATCCGACCCCATAAGCATAGTCAAAAATTACACCACAGCATTGATTCACATGTTAACGAAAATATATCCACACTTTAAAGACAGAAGCATAAAAACCAGAAGCACGAAATTAAAAAAGAAACTTTTTAAATACTTGCAAATGACTTACTCAGATACGGAAGCCTCGGAAGTAGAGAGTGACTGCTCACAATCAACCAATCACTAATTTTTCCTCTTCAACACGTTTACTTCAATATTACAATGGAACCTAAACGGTTTCAGTGATAAACTCCCGGAATTACAGCACTTATTAGACCAATTTAAGTCTAATATAATTTGTCTACAAGAAACAAATTTAAAAAACTCTAATACCCTAGCTCTACGCCATTATCAAAAATTTTATAAGAATCGTAACAACACCAAGAGGGCAAGTGGCGGAGTAGCGATACTAACATCAAATACTATTGATGCCCAGGAAATCCCTCTTCAAACCAACCTAGAAGCGATTGCTATAAAAATTCGTGATACAAATGACCTCCACATATGCAATATATATCTCCCATCTGCACTTCAATTGAACAAAGAAGACCTCAATAACTTAATAGAACAGATACCACAGCCAAGAATAATAGTCGGTGACTTAAATGCACACAACTCAATTTGGGGGTCACTTACTCAAAATAGCAAAGGCAAAATAGTAGAAAAAACAGTTGACCATTTCAACCTCGCTATATTAAATGATGGAAGGCCAACCAGATTTAACGTCCAAACCGGGGACTCCTCTTGTATTGATCTTTCTATATGTGACCCAATATTGCTACCATCTTTAACATGGGATAGACTAGATTATACTTACAATAGTGACCACTATCCTATCATTATATGTAACAACACTGTGGGTAACAGTGATGACTTCACCGCTTCAAATTGGGACCTAAAAAATGCAAACTGGGATATTTTCTCCTCCACACTTGAACAAAAAATAAAACACTTTCCAGTTTCGGCTGACATAGATATATCAGTAGATAGTTTTACAAAAATTATTATTCACTCGGCAAATGAGTCAATCCGAAAGGTCAATTATCATTACAAACAATGCAGACCCGCCCCATGGTGGAACAACGAGTGCAAAGCTGCAATTACAGCCAGTAAAAATGCTTTTAACAAGTACAAACGACAAAAAACTCCAGAGTCCAAGGTCGAATTTATGAGACTTCGCGCAAAATCCAGGTACATCATAAAAAACGCAAAGCGTACATCATGGGCAACTTACGTATCGACATTAAACTCCCTCCGATACACCGATGACTGAGATTTGGCAAAAAGTAAGAAGAATATCAGGCATAAAGAGCAGTAGTAAAATAAACAGACTCGAGGTCGATGGTCGCTTCTTAAGCAACAATCATGACATAGCAAACGCCCTTGCAAATGTTTACGAAAAGCGCTCCAAAGGAATTCATCAAAACACAACACTAGCAAACCACAACAAATATCCTGAATTAAACAACACTGGAATTGGGACAGAAATCAATAGATCATTAAATTCTCCACTAACCATTGAAGAATATCACGAAGCATTATCAAGTTTTAAAGACTCTTCCCCTGGACCCGACCGCATCCCTGTAATTTTTATTAAGCATTTTCCAAAAACAGCCCATCATCATCTTCTTAAATTATTTAACGTAATCTGGTTACAGCATACCTTCCCAAAAACCTGGCGAGAATCCCTTGTAATCCCCATTCAAAAATCCCGAACTTCCAAATCAAATCCTCAATCTTACCGTCCCATCTCGCTAACATGTACTATGAGTAAACTTATGGAGAAAGTAATAAATAAAAGATTATTATGGACATTATAAAAACATAACCTAATAATTCCAGAGCAGAGTGGTTATAGATCAAAGAGATCAACATTAGACAACATTATTGATCTTGAAAGCGAAATCAACGAATCTTTTGCATTAAAGAGTAAGTGTCTAGCATTATTTTTCGACATCACTAGAGCATTTGATACCGTCAAGCATAACACTATTATAACACAATTAAACAGTTGGAACATACAGGGACATTGTTTGTTCTTCATCAAAAAATTCCTACAGGATAGAAAGTTTAGAGTCAAAGCCAATAGCACAATCTCCGACTTGAAAATTCAACAAAATGGTATTCCACAAGGTTCTGTACTCAGCCCAACCTTATTTATAATAGCAGTGAATGAGGTTCTACAAGGATTAAAATTGCCGCTAAAAGCCCGTCTTTATGCTGATGATCTGGTCGTTTATTGTAAAAGCAAAAACATAAACAACATTCAAAACATTACACAAGGGTTCCTATCGCATTTAGAGCAGTGGACAGAGAGAACAGGCTTTACTTTTTCAAATCTAAATATATAATTTTTTCAAGAAAGAAAGAGGTTCCAGATGTCCTAAAACTGCGACTACATGGAAAAAACCTACAAGCTGAGTCATGTGTTACATTTTTAGGGATGACTTTTGATAAATCTCTCAGTTGGATATTTCATATAAACAACCTTCTCTCTACATGTCAAAAGAGACTTAACCTCCTGAAGATGTTAACCAATAAAAATTGGGGAGCCGATCGAATAACTCTACTTACGCTTTATCGTACATTAATAAGATCGAAACTAGACTACGGGTCTATTGCCTACACGACAGCTAATAAATCGCTTCTGAACCGCCTTAGCAGTATTCACAATACAGCTTTACGAATTATAACGGGAGCATTTCGGACCACGCCAGTCGAAAGTCTATACAGCGAAGTCAATGAACCATCACTAGAATACAGAAGAATGTATCTTAGCTTAGCGTATGCGGCTAAAATAAGCCAAGAAGTATCCAACCCAACCCGCAAAATTGTATCACTGAAAACTTTCCTAATCTGTTCCTAAATCCCAGAACCCCTAAACCATTTTACGCAAGAATACAAAACCATTTAACAAAACTTAACTACTCAATACCACCATGCTACTCCAACACTTCTACTTCCATTCCACCCTGGCAAATAAAAATACCAAATTGTATAACGAGCCTTTCATCCTTTGACAAACATTCTGTAAATAGCAACGTCATAAAAACCAAATTAAAGTGTATATTAGAAAAGTTTTCCAATTACCTTAATTTTTATACTGATGCTTCAAAAACTTCAAATAAGATCGGCGCAGCTGTAGTAACAACGACTACGACCTGTTTCTTTAAACTTCCACCAACTTACTCTATCTTCTCAGCAGAACTCTATGCTATATTCCAAGCTCTAGTCCTCATAAACACATCAAATAATTGCAATCACCTTATTCTCTCAGATTCTCTCAGTTCCATAACAGCCATACAAACCATTTACTCGGACCATCCCCTTATAAATAAAATTAAAGAAGAACTTTACATTGCCCAACAAAACCACAAGAACGTTTGTTTCATTTGGATACCATCCCACATAGGAATTCACGGTAACGAAAAAGCTGACAAATACGCAAAACAAGCTGCAGACAGTGACTTGACGGAATCCACCAGAATATCAGTAAGTGCGGACATAAAATCGGAAATTAAATCGAAAATAAATAGTGCGTGGGAAACCCAGTGGCAAAGTGCATTTACCAAATTAAACGAAGTAAAAAAATCAATAAAACCATGGGTTATATTACCTCAAAACCGTCGCGACCAAGTGCTACTAACACGACTACGTTTAGGTCACACCAGATTAACACATAGTTATTTGTTTAGCAACGATCCTAAACCAAGATGCAGTGAATGCAACACAACACTTACTGTAAAACATATCCTCGCTGAATGCCCGCAATTAACAATGAAACGACAACAAGCGCAATTTACTTCCTGTAATATAGTTGATATATTGGGTTCAACATACAGTATTGACAATTTAAAGACTTTTCTTAAATCAATTAATACTCTAAGTCTATTATAGTTTTAAACATTCACATGTAAACTTTTGTTTGTACAGCTTAAAGACGCTAATGACCCTAGCGGTCGACGCGTAATAAAAAAAAAAAAAAAATTATTTTGTGAATAAATCGGTTTGGTTTGTTCAATTTGATCAAGAAATATTACATTTTGGTAATAAAATGTCAAAATAATAGTTGCATTATCTATGCAACCAAATATTCATATATGTATACTTTTGGTTTCAAGGTAAAATCCTATTTGTTTTAAAATGCCGTTTTAGACTTTCCTGTCAAATCAACTTCTTCCCTGTCGTTAAATGACATTTCCTTAAGAGGCCCATTAGTTCAGCATTCACTCTTTGACATACTACTTCGATTTCGAATATTCAAACTTGCCCTTACTGCCGACATCAAAAAGATGTACAGGCAAGCATCTTAAAGTCCAAACTTTCGTTTTCTACTAATGTACTGTGGAGAAAAAACAAAGATGAAGACTTATACTGTATCAAATTAAATACAGTCTCATTTGGCCAAAAAAAGCGCTCCTTATCTATTCTGCAGAATGCTAAATGACATACCTCTTAAGCATCCTCAATTACCTCTTGCACACAACTCAATACAAGCTCAGACTTACGTAGACGACATTCCTACAGGCTCTAATTCAGAAGGCGAGTTATCCACCCTCATACAAATATTATCAGAAGCACATTTGCAATTACATAGACCGATGTAGCTCATTAACTTTCTTGATGTTAATTTTTAAAAGTGATTTTACCCTGATTAAATGAGACACCTCGCAAATTTTTAGGTCTCAACTGGAATCCTGCATCTAACAGCTTTGAAATATCCACTCCAAGTATTGTCACAACATATTTACTTACGAAGTGCAAAGCTGTTTCCTTGCATCGCCCAATATTTTGACTCTCTGAGACTAGTTAATTTACTTCCTTTCCCCATTCTTTCTTGTTCTCTGCTTTTCTTTTCTAGTTGGTTATCTTTAGTGTTCTAAGGTCTTTTAACACCTCTTCCATCCATCTTGCTTTGGGTCGTCCTTTTTTCCTCTTTTCCCCTATCCCGCTTTCTATTATTTTTTAGGGGACCCTTTCATTTTTCAATCTCTGTATGTGGCCAATCCATCTCAATCAATTTCCCTTTGCAGTACCTATAATGCCTGCTTGACCAAATAGTTCTCTTAGTTCTTTATTGCTTATTCTCTGCCATATGTCGTCTATTTTCTTCCCTCTAAAAATTTTGTGTAGACATTTCCTTTCCCAGATCGCTAGTATATTTTACTCACTTTTACCCAGTGTCTATGTTTCGCTTCTGAATAGCAATTAGTACCGTTTTATATATTGTTATTTTGGCACTTCTAGCTAGCACTGTTTAATATATTTTTTAGTTTATATAATAAACATTTGTTTTCTTTGTTTATTCTGTTCTGGATCTCTTTTCTTTGATTAGGCTTTTTGGCAAATTCTGCTCCTAAATAGGTAAATGTATCCACTTCTTTAATACTATATGTTTTAATGAAATTTATTGTACTAACCCTTACTACTTGAAAGTCTATCTTAATAAGAAACCGTGATATTACCTTTGATAAAACAGCAATAACCATCCCAAAATTGGAATTATGCTCAATGGTTCCTCTATCATCTTTGTACAAACTTAGTTCAAACATATTAATTTGGTCCGACTCACATGTTGCTTTGTCGTGGTTCAATGGGCCTTCTTCCAATCGAGCTATCTTTGTCTCTTATAAAGTCACTATTATTCAAGAAAACACTCCCAACTTCGCATGGAGACACCTAACCTCCACCCTGAGTCCCTTGCAGAAACCTATTCGAAACCTATTCCACACATCGTGTGGAATAGATTATTTTCTGCACTTGTGTCACAATATACTATCCATTACAGTTTTAAGTAATTTTTGTGGATCGCATATTACTTTTTTTGTGTTAGCTTTAAAGCTCTCTTTAATATTTATCGACATATTCTGCAGATATATTCTTGGTCAAATCCAATTCAAACAAAAACCACAGTTTGAAACGATTATAGGAAGTTTAATTTGGATTATAATATAAAATAAAACTGCTTGCACAAAGTATACATACATTAGAAGCAAGACATGTAGAATGTGGAATAATAATTATACCTACAAACTTTAATTCATATTTTATACCATTAAGAATAATTAATAATTTAGTTTCGGAATAAATAAATAACCTGTTTAATGTTAATTGCAACATTTTACTTAAATATCCTAAATTAAGTTATCCGTCTACCCACCTATGAATTTACAGATAAAGCTTAATTATGTATATTGATTTATTATTGCTGACAAATTATTTAAAAAAAGTAAAAAAATTATTGTACACAAGTTATAACGACGCTAAATAATATGTTTAATTCGAATGTTAATGATAAAAAATGCTCAGTAGATTTAAAAACTATTTTTGAATATTTTTATTCCCCATTACTAACAGTTTTAAAATATTTAAATTCTTTTTTTAAATACATTCATTATTTTAATTTTAATTATTTATTATATTTTCTTTCTTATCTTGTAAAATACATAGATGTGGCAACTTAGCATACCTATATATAATCTTAATGCAGGAAATCGATAACCCTTGCTGCTAGCTTTAGGCAAACGCTAACAGATGGCAGCAAGAATGGCGTCCAGAAGTCTACTCTAATTAACGTAAACTCTGTAAAGTGAAATTTACTGATTTAACGAAGCATTTGTTAGAATTAGTGTCGTCTAAAAGAGGGCGCAGCTTACAGCAATTTTAGGAAAGAAACACAATAACTAAACTAAAATTCCAAAATAGTAGGCACTAAATTCTCAGAAATGACTGTGACGTTTTTGCCTTAATCTGCCTCTTGCAGTGGCGTACGGAAATTATACTAAACAGATGTGGAAAAATTAATTATTTAAAAACTATATCCACAAATAAGAATTAAATTACATTATATTAATTATATAAAAAAAATATACACTGTGTCCACGGATGGAGTTGCTAAGAGGAGAAAAACCTTTATTATTAATTTTATGACAAAGTTATTGTTATAAAAAATTTGCATCCTTTGGAAATAAGATTGACATAAAAAAATCTGAGATCGGATGTACAGGGTGTTAGCAAAGTAATAAAACGTGAAAATGTTTCATGAGAAAAGTAGGCACCATTATTATTATTAATGCAGCCGTGTGCATGAGATTTCGATTTCAGACCTACGTTTATTGGACTAAAACCACTACCACCACAAAAAGTTTAAAATTACTTACAGTATTGTATTATTCATTATCATCTGAAGAAAACTCGTCGGATGATGAGCAACTATCGCGATCGCTACTATTCAAAGTAATAATCAATGGTTCAATTGCAATGTCCATTCTAGTGTCGAGATCCCACATTTGGTCCTCTTCTTTTGTCGCATGTCTAATGCATTTTTTCCATGACTCGGGTGTGACATTTTCTATCGCAGTAGCTAGTAGGCCTTTTACCTCATTCATTTTAAAAGTTAAGTTTTCCCTCGCCACTTGGTTTTTTATTTGAGCCCATATTAGCTCGATCGGGTTTAGCTCACAATGGTAAGGAGGGAGGCGGTGTACAATTATGTTCCTCTCACGAGCCATTTCGTCGACAACATATTTCTTCAACTGAGGTATATGTTCCCTTGCAATATTGAGTAATTGTACTTTTAACATATTATCGTCGAATGGTAAATTTTTTCAGATAGCCAGTTAATGATATCAGCTTTTCGCCAGGCAGTTGTAGGTGACCGCTCCATTTGTCTGCTGTGGTAGGAGGCATTGTCCATGACGACGACAGAGTTTGGTTCAAGGTTTGGTATAATCTTTAAAAACCAACTTTCGAACTTTTGCGCGTCCATTTCCTCGTGGTAGTCGCTAGTTTTCTTGGACTCGAAGAGTAACAAGCCGTTTTCCAAAAAACCCGAATCGCTGCCTATATGAGTTATTATGAGCCTCCGTCCTTTGCCAGCTGGCGCTTTTAATCCTGTTGAGAGGCCTTCAATAAAAGCTTGACGGCAACTTTTTATTTCTAAATCTTGCCATACCTTTGAAACAGTATGGCCTTGATTCAACCAAGTCTCATCTAAATAGTAAATCTTTTTACCTTCACGACGATACTCTCGGATTTTTTCAAGTAATTTCTCCGCCACAAAACAATTTCTTCTCTTTCTATAAGAGCACTTTTCCTACCTCTTTTCATAAATTTAATGTTCATTTGCTTTAATGTGCGCAATAAAACACGTCGTGATATTTTGGGCATCGATTCATCGGAACTTATTTCGGCTGCGACTTTTTTTAAAGTTGGGATTTCATTTCGGAAAAAGAACGAATGGAATTTCCTACGAATAGCATATTTGGTGCAATCATCAAGCTGAATTTGTTTTCTTCCTCTAGTTTCAATGTCTTTAGATACATTATCACATTTACCTTCATTTTCTTTAAATGTTTTAAGAATTCTGTGAACACTTCTCGTCGACACTTTAGTTAAATCACTACACAGATTAACTACGTCATTATGCAACATATTCTCATTCCGTTCACGGAGCCCACAATACACATTGTATATAATAGTTTTTTCTCCTTCGGATAAATTTGGACGTCTGCGTTTACTTTGACTGCTTTTACTTTCCATATTGCTCACAGTTCACAGCACAAAATTAAACTGATTTATAATGATATTTCCCTTGTTTCAGTCCTTAAACAAATCCCTTGGTTTTTACCTGATCTGATATGAAATTACCTCTTTTTTTACTGTTAATCGTTTTCCTAGAAATGTACCTGCCTAATTATTTGACGTCTACTACATTATTACTTCTTACGAATGGATTAAATGGATTAACTGTATAGAAAGTGTATTATTCCTCTTTTATGTTTATCTAGGGTAGGTATTATACAAAAATATCATTATTTATTATATTATTGAAAAGGGTATTTCCAATTTTAGAATTTTTACAACAGAAATTCCAAAACTGTCATCAGTGTTGAAACAGACCTAATTCGTTATAACTGTATTATAATAACAGATCAAAGAATTTTAAATAATATTTACATTACGTATTATTCAACGAATGTTACGCTCATTAATGTTAACCTAACCGTGCTCAGCTGATGAAGCAATATTTATATCTCTCTCTATCTTACGGCAAATTTAATCTACCTCTCTTTTTTCCGCCCCACAAACGTCTCTGTGTACGCAACGTTGCCATTTATAAATTTTAGTCCCAGAATATAATTCAAATTTTTTTATATTTAATAAACATTGATGTTGTTGAATATATTTCATTAGCAGGAAGTTTCTTTAATATTTAATATTTTTTAGTATTTAGTATTTAATGAATAAAACACGTTGTCCGTTATTCTATGACCATTTAGTTGCGTGTGTATGATTTAAATAGAAGATGATAAAATATATAGAAACCCAACCTGACAACAATGTTTACGTTTTAATTCAATAATATTTCTGAGAATTTAGTGCCTACTATTATGGAATTTTAGTATACATATTTATATTAAGAAAAATATAAAGTGTGTTATTTTCTAATTGAGTATTCGAAATATTAGACAGAAAAAAAAAGAATGCCAATACAATGAGTGATGATGCCAAATCGGATATTATGCTTAAGGAAAATACAAAAACCCACATTATTTGATTTAAATAGAAATCCCTATATTTGAAATGAACTATTAATCGATTGTTTGGACATTTAAATAAAACTAATTGCGTCTCTATTAAATGCTACTATTCCAAAAAGTATTTATTTTAAAATTCCTCTTAAGGAAATAGTTCAAAAATATGGTATCTAAAGTAAGTAAATGATTTTGTTCAAAATATTCCTCGAACAAAAATTGTTTTTGTTACTTCTAAAATACATGTATTTGACTAGTTAATATTAAAAATTATGAAATTTTAAAATGTGAAAAAGCCAAATTAAATAAATTAATTATTTTGGTTACTGTACATATTCATAAAAAATCCCGAAACACGTCAAATTTAAATTATAAGTATCCGTTTTCTAGATATTTTTATTTTTTGATGAAATTATTAATTGGGTAGATATTTTAACGTTTACCAATATTTATTGTGAGTTGGCCATAAAATTTAAAGAATGATATTAGTTTTTTTCGATAGTGATATAAAATTATATATTTAAAATTACTAAGAAAATTATGTACTTGCAGTTTGACTTACCCTGTATTTAATTTAACGAATATTATGAAAACGAATATGTTTTATAATTTTTAAAAATTATTTAAAAACTATGGTTGCAATAGATCAATGCTCCTATACTCCTTTTCAATTATACAGGGAGTTAAACTTGATACACGATTAGACAAAAAAAAAAGAATGCCAATACAATGAGTGATGATGCCAAATCGGATATTATGCTTAAGGAAAATACAAAAACCCACATTATTTGATTTAAATAGAAATCCCTATATTTGAAATGAACTATTAATCGATTGTTTGGACATTTAAATAAAACTAATTGCGTCTCTATTAAATGCTACTATTCCAAAAAGTATTTATTTTAAAATTCCTCTTAAGGAAATAGTTCAAAAATATGGTATCTAAAGTAAGTAAATGATTTTGTTCAAAATATTCCTCGAACAAAAAATGTTTTTGTTACTTCTAATATACATGTATTTGACTAGTTAATATTAGAAATTATGAAAATTTTGCAGTGTGAAAAAGCCAAATGAAATAAATTAATTATTTTGGTTACTGTACATATTCATAAAAAATCCCGAAACACGTCAAATTTAAATTATAAGTGAACATTCTTTAAAGTGAAAACCCCTACAACCACAAATTTTTTAAATAGGAAGTATGGGCTTGTGATTCTCTCTCCATTCTTTATCCAAAATTATTTTTTTTAAATCTATTGCAAAAACCAACTTGAAAAAATAAAAACATTTTATTACCGAAATTCCTAGAGTACACTATTAATTTATTTCCCGTCTCAATCTTCATAATTAGAGAGTACCTATGCCAAAACCATTTTAGTGTATTTTTTTATTATCAATTAAAAAAATCAGTGTTTAAAACAGCTCAGCAAATTGGTTTGTAATAATTATAACTGCACGATATTGTCAATATTATTAGGTCTGTTCCAACCAAGCAAAGAACCGTTCTAAAATAGTAATTTTTGTGCGCAGTGGTGTACTGAGTTGCGCAGTACACTAATTTGGTCTCGTGAGTGGTAATATTACCGTTCTAGAACGGTTCTTTGCTTGGTTGGAACAAACCTATAATTTCTTTTAAAAGACTGTAGACTTTGTACACACTTTCTAAAAATGTAGGTGAATGGGAAAATGCGCTCAGTTTCTAGATTTACATTTTACTTAATACACACTTATTAAAAAACTTTTAAGTTTTTTATTAAAATATTATAATTGTTTGAATTTCGTTGACTGCAATTCATAAAAATAATTAGATTAACAGAAATGCATGAAATATCAGTTTTAGGTACAGATGATTGGTTACGGAGATAACATCCGAACACAAATGAAAGTTGCTCGCCTATTTCATGAAAAATTTCCCAATTTGCCGCCTATATCCCAAGGTACCATTAGTAAATTGGAGAAGCAATTTCGCAAATTTGGACATATAAAGCAGCCAATGCACTAAGTGACGAGATCAAATAAGATGTGATGCTTAAGTTCAAGGTAAACCCACATACACCGAATAGATGAGCATCCGCAACATTTAATGTCAGCCATACATCGATACTAAATATATTGAAAGAAAATAAAATGCATCCCTATAAAATGATACCGACTCAGGAACTCATGTAAGACGATTTTGATTGGAGAACAATTTCAATTAGAAAACGTCATGTGATGAGTGCACTTTTTCCGTTAACGGTTATGCTAATCGTCCAAATTTCCGCTACTGGTCAACGGAAAATCCTCACTTAGAGGACCATACACAATACCCTCAAAAAGTTAATGTTTGGGCAGGGATTGTTGAAAACCATATTATCGGTCCCTTTTAGGTTGAGGGGAATAATTAGAATGGCGATAATTATTTTACACTTCCAAAAAATAGTGCCCAGTTTGGCAAATTTATTTCTTGATTCAGGAAACCCAGTTCCAGCAAATACCATATGGTTCCAGCAAGATGGAGCACCTCCACATTACCAACTCAATGTCCGCCAGTACCTCATCTTAACAAATCCAAATATCTTGATAGGCAGGCGAAGATCAATAAAATGGCCAGCAAGATCACCTGATCTTACCCCATTAGACCTTTTTGTGCGGCTATGTCAAAAATATTGTTTACAAAACTAAACCAAATGATTTAGATGACTAAATAGAATGAATAACGCTTGCGATTAGATCGGTCACGCCTGATATGTTAATTTACGTTAGAAATTATATTTATATATATTGAGACGAAGTTATATTATTATAAAAGTTATTCATTAAAGAAAATATTTTTTTTTAATTGAAAATTAATGTGTCTCGACAGCGCGGTCATTGACACAGTTCCTATTACAACTACAACGGATTGGAAGAATAATCGATTCTTGCCATAACTTTGGAAATTCTCCATTAATCCAGAGTTTATTGTATATGTTTAGTAGTTTGGAAAAAGTATATTAAGAAAAATTTTTGATAAAAATAAAAGGAATATTGTCAGGACCTGCAGCTGAATTACGAGAAGAGCATAATGCATTGAGAAGTTCAGGAAAAGAAAAGGGAAGGTTCATTGCATCGAGATCTGATGTCTGTGTGTCGCTTAACTTTTCTAAACTTTTGGTAGTAGAGACAGGGTTAGGTGAAAGGCTGTTTTGGAATCTGCTGTAGAAGTTTGTGGCCATAATGTTTACGATCTGTTCATCGTCAGGAATTTTCATGTAGGTTTTTTCCCAGTCATTTGCCTTACCTTTTTCCAAATCTGGCTGGAGGTGGTATCCAATCGTATTTTTTCCAAGATTGTTTTTTACTCTGTTTGAGTACATATTTGGCTTTAGCTCTTAGCTTTTTAAAATTGATAAGATTTTCCTCATTTCTAGCACGTCTATACTTATTAAGAGCTCTTTTGCTGTCACGGACGGCATCTGCACAATTTTGATTCCACCAAGGTGTTACTTTTCGGTTATTGGAAATCACACTTTTTCCGATATGTTTTTCAGCAGCAGAGATGATGCAATTATTGAATATAGAGAGATGACTATTTATATCTAGGAACTGGAAAGTCTCCATTTTACTATCAATATGTTTTCTAAAATTGTCCCAATCTGCTTGAGGAATTTTCCAGACGGGGGTAAAACCCGTCACAACTCCATTGTACTAGGTTGAAAGCAACGTTAATAGGAGGTATGTTGGGAAATCTGAGAACTGTCTGAGAAATGCTCTTCTTCAGACAAATCAACCGAAGATGTTAGGCTTAGTATATCTTCATATTTTAACTTTAGGTGGTTTTTCAGTTTTTTGGTTATTCTAGTAAATCTATTCTTAAGTAACCTTTCTGTTAAAGCTGGGTAAATAATACACATATCATTTAATAGAGATTTGATATCTTTTGTACATTGTTGTGCCTCTTCTATAAGGTTACTACTGCGATGGGAGTTTTCCCGAAAAGCTATTATGTTGTCCACAGGTATCTTAAATGTTTTTGAAGTGGTGTGGTAGAGATTCTTTATGATGTCTTTTGAGGTATCTGATAAAATAGAGATGTCGGCGAAGGTTTTCTTTGGTTTCTTCTTGCTTGGTTTGATGGACTTTTTTTTATCAGTCAAAGATGGCGGGGGTGAAGTAGGATTTATATTTTTTTCAGAAACGGAAACTTTGAAGAGGGAATGAGTATCAGATGAGTCGGGAGTAGATAGAGGTCGTTTGTGACCGTGAACTGGCGGGGTCTCAATTGCAGTAGTTACTGAAATACTAACTGTAGGAGTGCTTTGTGGAACCGCACTAGTCGTTTGTTGGTTCGGATAGTTGCTAGCGATGTGGCCAGGTTCTTTACAGATGAAGCATTACATTTTGTCTGTTGAAAAATATATACGGTAAGTTTTGTAATAAAACGGGATAACTAAGGAAGTTTGCAGTTCGTAGTTGTCTTCTTTGGGATGATATACACTTATCTGCGAAAAGATAAAATATGTTTGTACTTTTCATCCGGAATACCGGCTCTCAAAAATAAGATTGAAGAAGCTAGTTCCAAGCCATAATCCTTGAGTGTCGTTTCAATAAGCTCGTGTGGAATCAAAGGACAGGCATTGGAGATTACTATCCGCTAGGCTGGTGTTACAAGTCTGCGTATGGGGAGATCCAGATCGCCTACTTTAACAATAGGGTTGTTTTTAATTAAGTGGTCGACATACTCAGTTTTGGTGGGATAAATACAAATTCTATTATTTGATATCCGAGAAGCAAAACATATATTCTTGGGGCCAATTATGTCACCGATTGATTTTACATATTCTAGTAATTTTAGAGTGTCAGCGGAATGAAAAAGTAGGTATTGCTTGTTCTTTTTTAGGAAATCGTTTTTGGCGTGGTTTTTACAGCAGCAAATGGCGGATGTAGATGGTGAAGTAGTAGTAGTGGTAGCAGACATTACGGTAGTGTTTACTGTTGTAGTGTTGCAATTGTTTTCACCCATATAGACAAAGGTGATAAATATATTAATAATTTAGATTATTTGTGCCTTTAATTTAGACAATCTGATGTACGGTAACGAACCAGACTATGTGTAATTAGTTGATATTAACGTTATCAGAGCGACCAGCAAAAAAACAATAACTTGAAATGACAATTTTATAAGTAGTTTTACCATGTAATAGGAACTTGTATTTCTCAATTGTTTATGTAATTGTACAGTCTAATTCACAACATCTTTGTTCATATGTGAGCCAAAATTCAGAAATTAAATTGTTGGATAACAGTAGAAATTTTCGAAAAAACACGACACAAAATCAAAATTAACTAAACACGTTCACTTCCAGTGAATCGTTATAAAGTCAATTGAAAGCAAATAAATAATATTAAAGGTAATCACATTTCATAAAAACAGAAGAAAAGTTAATCAACACTAATTAATTGAAACTAAATAAATATCCAATAAGTAACAAAAAAATAATCAAACTTACCATTAAGAAAATAATAATGAAAATATAATCCTAAATGTAAGAAACAAACGAAGAAATTATAAATGTTTTAAGAACATTTTTTTCGTTAAACATATAAAAGGATTTTCAAAACTTTAACCTGCGTGTGTGACGTCAAATTAACAGAATTACGAGTGCTCGTAAACAGCATTGTGTGTTTGAAGTATAGCGTTCCGCGAACTTCAAAAACTTAGAACACCACCTGGGCGATTACGTAAGAGTTACTCGGAAATATATCGGTCGAATTTGTGACTTTCAAGCCTCAGTGTTAATAGAATTTGAGAGCTTTTCCGACCATAATAGAATATAAAAAAAATTATTAAACATTAGAAATGATTGTTGTATATATTATGTAAAAAAATAATCCTAGTGTAAGACAACTTTGTAACACATCACTTGTAAAAAGGGAGTCTCATCAAGCAATAAATTGTATAAAAAAATCTACGAGTGAATAATAACAAATTCCTACATCGTAAGAGGTTCTGTCTTTAATTAAACCACCGAAGTTTCATTTCACGTGTTACTATAAAAGAAGATAGGCTACCAGTTTCACGTTTCGTCAGCGACATCTGTATGAGAACGGCGAACACTCCAGAGACAGAGTTAAAAAAGGTACCGTTATTTAATTTGTATTAAGTGTGCATATGAACTGTTTTAAAGCGATAATAGCTATTTGCCGCTGGAGGACATTTATACGACTTTATTGTAAGATTTTTGAATTTCATTCTGATAGAAAATTTATAATTTTGTTTGAGTATAAATCTGTGGTAAAACCTGTACGACCTGAGATATAATCTTTCGATTAACGATAGTATTTATTTTAAATTAAACAAACGAGCGCAGAAGCATTTAATTTTATTTGAGCTAGTCATCATCATACATATTATTTAAGGGGCTAAGATTATTATTGTAATAAAAAACTTCAACAATTAAATCAAATCAAATAAAAACAAACAACTCATAATATCTTGTCACAACCAACGTTGGTTTGCGAAAATACCATTTAAATATCAAAAAGTACTGGAGAAGTACTTCCTATACCTAAAGTTATCCGTTTTCTAGATATTTTTATTTTTTGATCAAATTATTAATTTGGTAGATATTTTAACGTTTACCAATAATTATTGTGAGGGCCATAAAATTTAAAGAATGATATTAGTTTTTTTTCGATAGTGATATAAAATACAGGGTGTTCTATTTAAAATTACTAAGAAAATTATGTACTTGCATTTTGACTTACCCTGTATTTAATTTAACGAATATTATGAAAACGAATATGTTTTATAATTTTTAACAATTTTTAAAAAACTATGGTTGCAATAGATCAATGCTCCTATACTCCTTTTTAATTATACAGGGAGTTAAACTTGATACACGATTTTCAGGTAATATTGATTATAACTTTTTAAATACCCGGTATAACATAATAAAACTTTACATTGTTGTGATGTGGAAGTGATACAGATTTCGAATTTAAGATAAAATGTAGGGTAAAACATCCTGTAAGATTGTAACTAATTTTAAAATGTGGAGTTTAAAAATGCCTACAATTTTTGTCAATAACTTTTTTTGTGTTTTTTACTATAACAGATCTACTGAGCTTCCTCACACTAATCAATCACCCTGTATAGTGTATAGTATATGTATAGCATTTTCCAAAAATATGGGAAAATGGAAGTCGAATAGATGGAATCTTGTAATGGTTGACCAGTGCAGATATACGGACGGCCTTAAGACCGAGAGAGGTGTTGAAGCTGGGGTACATGGAGGGAAGCCAAATGTGGAGCCAGAACTTGGGTAACCTATCCAAAATTTTCCAAGCAGAGGTTTTTGCACTGAAGATGTGTGGAGATGCTTTAGCGTGACTGCAGGAACTAAACAAAAATTATTTCCGATAGCCAAGCTGCGCTGAAGTCACTGGAATTAAATCGGATCGACTCAAATTTAATTTGGAAATTCCTTTAGGATACGTCTAGGGGAAATTAACTAAGTAACCTTTCTTTGGGAACATTAGCATACTGGCATTGGAGGAAACGAAAAGCGGATCTTCTAACCAGAGAGGGAGCATAAAGAAAATTTATAGACCCGGAGCCATTTGTAAGCAAAGCGAATAGAGTAGCCAGAGAAACAATATCGAACTAGGTAGATCGGCGGAACCTTCTTATTGATTCAAGCTAAAGGGTTTAACACACTCAGGCATTTGTAAGAAATATAGCTTTAGATAGTTCTCAAGAGATGCTGAATATGAGCAGACAGGACCTACGAAGTATAATAGGGCTACTAATAAGCAAATGAAACAATTGGACTGGCAGAGTGCGGACTGCAGATTCTGTTAGGCTGACCACTCACCGAGAAACTATTCTAAAGTAATCTAAGAGGAGAGATCTTCGAGTCTGATGATGGTCTGTTTTGACCAAGACTTGTCGCACTAATGTAACTTTTACTATATAATTATATATCGTGGGCTGACTTCCAGTTTTATAGCTACTAAATATTAATCATGCACTGATTATATTTGACTATAAATTATTACAATAATAATAATTATAAGAAATAATATTAATTATAATGGAAGATTCTTTATGACGTTAACACGTTTAACTGTAATTCATAAACTGGCTTTATGCACAACTAATTTTTTTAAGAATAAAACTAAAACTAAAACCATCCATTTTTCAAAATATAATTACAAATTTATCTAAAAACACTTCTTTCCAGTGCTAAACGTTTTGTATTGTATCTTAGTGTTGAGGATCATATAATATATTTTTTACAACTGTATAAAAAACCTGACATTTTAGGAATTCATTTACATCTGTAAAGTGTACATTTTTTGGTGGCATTTACTTTAAGTCGGCATTTACTTTGTGGCCGTATTTATTTTACGGCCAATTTCTTTTTGTATATAGGACTTTTGACATTCATATGTGGCTACAAAGTGTTTTTTCCATGTGAAAGTTTTTTAAGATTAGCAATTACAAACTTTCGACGTTTGTTAACTTTATGAAATTTGCCATTCCCATATTTTCCCCAGGGCTCTTAAGAAGAGCTTCAATATTAAAATTAAAACTATTTTTTTGGATAAAGTATTTGTATTACTAATTAGTTTAAACCTTCCTTCCAAAAAAAACTTTAAAAAAGTACAAACTACAACATCCTGCACATATTTTTAAACTGTTTCCACTCATGTTCTATTATTTTTAATCTAATTAGAACTACAAAAATAAGTTCTTTGTGCTATTGTAGATCTTATTCCTTTATTTTACGACCCTTCATTAATCAGATTAATTGACATATATTATATGTCAATTGACCAAAAATATTGAATTTTTTAATAAAATAATGTTTGGTTACACATAAAAAATACATGAGTTAATATAAAAAAAAATATAGCAATAATTATAGCAATAAATTTATAGTACTTAGTATTCATTATTGATATTTTAAAACAAGTATAGATTTAAATAAATTTGGTAAACCCAAAAAACTTTAACAAAGTCTACCAAATAAATTATTAATTGCACAAAAACCGTAATAATCATCACTTTCCAATTTGATGCAACCCTGTGTTTTAAAATTAAATTTAAATTTATTGGAGTAAAGCAAACGGGGCGAATCAATTTTGTAAAATTGATACCCTTATAATTGACAAAAAATTTGTTTGCAGCCACGTCCAGGGCCTGAGTTGGTTTTGGCGCCTTATCTGACTTCACGATTGACAAGCACACTGACGCGGATTGAACAGGTTAGTATAAATATGTCTTCTTAAGTAACAATGATTTTACAAAAAAAGTTAAATATGTACCTCGATATACTATTTTATTATTATATCATATAAATACGAAAAACATATTTTCTGTAAATACCTTAAGGCCCTTTTATCGATTCACTCTTTCAACGTTTCCCTAATATATCGGCAATTTATGAATAAAATGTTTCATTTTTTGCAGAGACATTTAAAAGAAAACTCCAAACCGTCTGTAGGTTTTAGATTTTTGGTTTGGGTTTCTATTAAAAAAAAAATGAAAACTGGTAGGTATTTAATTTTGTCAATTTTTAAAAATCAAAATTTAGAAACCTAAAGATTGTTACTTATTTTTTTTATTTACAATTTTTTTCTAAAATAAAAACTTAATTGAGTTTTGAGTTAAATCATTTTGAGGAAATATGTTATATTTTTTGGAACTATCAAAAGTATCTCGCGCTCTCTCAGCTTCTTGCTACTGCTAGTGCGCTACGCGCTAGTGAGAATTATCAAATCCGCCAGGGTCGAACTCGAGGATTAGAGTAAAGATTTTATTATTTCAATACCTTTTAAGATTTAAAAAAAAGCTAAACAAATTTTGACCAAAAATCGAGTATATGATTATGTAATAATTAGATTAAAAATCAAAAAACAAAAAAAAGGAAGGAAAAATATCTGATCGAATCAAAAATTATAAATATGCATAAAATAAATCTGTCAATTATACAAAATATAAAAAGCTTCTTCAGGAAGTTTAAAAATTTTAAAACGTAAAAAATAATAGAATAATTTATCATACACAATAGCAAAGATGCTGACCAGGAGGTTTGATTTGAAAATCAAAGGAATTACAACGACAAATCTATTAATATATGTTAAATGGGTGAGTTCACTTTATTTTATCAAAATAAACTCAAAGGGTTGAATTTTTAAAAATTATTAAAAATAAAATAATATACTCGAGATTAATTAAAACTCATTGACGACATTAGCTTTAGTTAAGAGGATTTCTCATTTGAAATGGTTACAATTAAAATGTATTGCACAGGAAGGTTGCATTATGTTTTAAACTTAAATCTCTAAAAAAAATTAAGGCTATTTATTTGGCGCACTCTTTCAGTTCTTTTCTAATATCTCCGTTATTTTAAAATAAATTATTTTTATTCTTTGCAGAGGTATTGAAAACTAAAAACAATCTGTGGGTTTTAAATTTTTATGTCCTCGTTTAAAAAAAGTATACTAGGAGGATAAGTTCTGTTTGACATTGCTCGTTCAACTAAATCCCACATATGCTCAAAAGAATTCATGCCTGGAGAATTTGCTTGCCGTGGAAACATTTGAATATTCCCAATCTCCCAGCATTGTCATCCATAAAAATGAAATTGTCTCCAATTTTATTTTGGAGAGTATAAATAATGGGTTCCATAATGTTTCGATCATATCTATCACCTGTCATAGAACCTGAAATACGAATTAGCTGCCCACGACGACCATGCATTATACCGCCCCAAAACATTACTGATTCTTCTTGGTATAAAACGACCTCCCTTGTCGTTAGGTAGTCTTTTTTGCCTAGCCCCCTCTTTGTCGCCGACTACCACTAACTAAATCAGATCTGGTTTCGTCCGAAAGAACATTTTTCCATTGAGCTGAAATACTGTCTCTGTCTTCCTGCACGACTGTAGACGAGCGGCTATCTGTTTCGAAAGTAACCTGGGTACTCTTGTACCCTTAATGTTCTTCTCGATCGCAAATTGGATCTGGCCGTATTGTGGTACTGGAAATTAACGACCATACGTTCTTCTTAAATGAGTTCTGACAGCTGAGACTCTTATGGTTTGATTCCGACGTAAATAACCTGCTAAATACCGATCTTCTCTTGCAGTCATTACCCTAGGACTCCCAGTTATTTAAGGATTAAGTTCCACGACGCCGACTCGAATGCATTCCTCACGTCGACTGTAACTGATACCAGCCATCTTTTTTTACAATTTTTTGTTATGCTTATTACGTCTTCAATTGGCTGCTTCATTGATCGACCCTTTCGAAAATTAAATTTATTTTTTGACAACGTTATTTTTTGCAGTCTTTCTCTAATTAGTTCCTTAATTAGCTTGTTTATTGAGTTTAACAGACATGTTGGCCTAAAAGTATTTATTTTATCTACATGGTTTGGGAAGCAGTACCTACTCCTTTTGCCTTTTTCCACTGGCTTGGATTTTTTTTATTTAAGGACACAGTTTAGGAAGTTTCTCAACCGTTTTTGACAACGTTATTTTTTTGCAGTCTTTCTCTAATTAGTTCCTTAATTAGCTTGTTTATTGAGTTTAACAGACATGTTGGCCTAAAAGTATTTATTTTATCTACATGGTTTGGGAAGCAGTACCTACTCCTTTTGCCTTTTTCCACTGGCTTGGATTTTTTTTATTTAAGGACACAGTTTAGGAAGTTTCTCACCGTTCGCCTTGTTTTGCCTACTTCCTTTATTACTTCTGAAAGGATTCCATCTAGATCCAGTGTTTTTCCGGTCTTTATTTTTCTAACCACCGCCTTTATCTCAGTCAAAGTAAAATCTTCTGGGTCATCGTATATTTGTGTCCTATTACTTCTAATAATATTTACTTAGGCAGATTTGGTTTTGTCTGTAGTTGGATTTCAAGCTTTTCAAATTTTATTGGTTTTCAAAATCAAATGAACGTTCTTAAGAAATTAATGGGCCATTATTACATCTAATACAACAATTAAAAAGTTTCTCAATATTTGCAAAATTTATTAGGTAACTCTTGAAAATGAATGACAGCTTAGATGGAGTTAATATTTCAGGTGAGTGCTGAGAAAGTTATTATTATGGTTAAAGATTTCTAGTGAATCGAGTTCAATGGAAAATCCTTGTAATCGCGAAATAATTTAAGTGATAAATTTTGTTTGTGTAAAAACATTAGAAATACAAGAACAACAATGGAAGTTTAACCATCTTATTAATTTATTATTATTTATCCAAAAAATTCAGAAACAAATTATGTCCTTTTTTTACAGTATCCCAAGACTTTTCTGATTTGTGTTGTTATTATGCGAAACCCTTCATGCTAAGTAATCATAAAATTAGGAATCCCGCCGTATCCATGGAAACGTGAACATTTGCGCCGTCGCTAATGCACGCAACGCCATCCGCACAAGGATTTTATAGTCTTAGACGGGACTCGGATCCTTTGTTACGATATTTGTAACAGTATTTATTTAATTAAATAATATTTAAACTAATGTGCTATAATTTATTAGTGAGAATTGAAATCATTATTATTATTTTGATAATTGTGTTATTTGATTTGTAAATCAAAACCAAGACACGGACATATTGGTAATCAACAGGTTGCAATTGTATTTAAAAGCTATTAGCCTAATATTTTTAGGACATTATTAAGATAAAACAACTTTTTTTAATTTTTATTATTATTTATTATTAATTTTCATGAACTATGATGGGTTATGAAGTTTATTTTTTAGAGGTTTTTCCAAAATTAAATTTATATTATATATATTTATAATTAAAATTTTAGAAAATGATATTTACAGTTGATGTTTACTAATTAAAACTAAATGCACGGGAAAACTCAAGGGGCAAGGAGGGAATAAATATTTTCATTTTTTGATAGGTCAGACAGTGTTAGGAACCAATGTTTTTTTTATAGAATGATCTATTTATTTTTGTATAAGAATTATAAAAGCAATGACATTAAACACTTATGTGTCCTGCTGAATGATTTTTAATCTTTAAACTTAACTTCAATGTTTATTCTGACAAATCGAAATTCCGCATTATTTGATTAAATAGTTATAGTCTTTCCAATATTAATTGCTTAAGTCCATTTAAAAGTGTCATACAGAGAGAGCTGGGTTCCGACGATACAGAGTGGATGTTTAACGGGAGAAATATGTCGTTTTCATGCCATTCTTTCTACTTTTAAGCCTAGTAAACTTACGACACTTTTAAATGGATTTTAGCAATTAATATTGAAAAGACTTATACCTACAGGATGTACCAACCTTACGACAAAGTTCGATATATGAGTTGTTTTAGAAGATATCAAAAAATCTTATTAACAAAAATAGTAGATGACTTTAGGGTCCATATTTTGAAATTACCTTCAACTATACAGAGTGTTGTATAACTCCGTTATAAATCAAACATATTATTTTTTAAATGAGAACCCCTGTATATTACACCGGATTCGGACTTCTCATATTTTTTTGGAGATTTTGGTAAAAGGTTTTGATACGTTATACAGAGTCATTCAGAAGTTATGGACACGTTTGACTGAAAATCGTAGGTAAATCAAAGCTCTGTATCTTAATGTACGTTGAAGAAAAAAAAGTAACAGAGTTTCGTAATATAATATTATGATACAACCCATATATCGAACTTTGTCGTAAGGTTGGTACACCCTGTATGTATAAAACAGTTAAGGAAGGGATTTTTTACTTTTGGTAATATGCATAAAATTCAATACATTTTTACCCATGAATTATTCAAATTATTGGTGCATTGGTGTTAAAAAAAATGACAAAAGATAAATGGTGTAAATTGTAATGTGCTAATAAATGAATTTTTCTACACCTATGGAATAATACTGCCCTCCTAAGCCCAAAGGGCGAAGCTCAAAAATGACTAGTTGTGGGAATTAAGCGTTATATAGCTTATGATTTCGCTATATTTTGGATATACGTCTTTTTTTACTAGTGTTTTAGAAGGCCTAGAACGGTGAGATCCGGCCAAATTTGTTATTAAAGTGAACGACTAGGTCATTGGGAGATAGTAAGAGTAAAATCCAAAATATGGCGAAAATTGAGATACGCCCTTTGGGCTTAGGACGGCAGAATATGTCTATTATTTATAGTTTTTCTTTAAATAATAGTAGTAGTTATATTTGAACCATATGCCAACGGTATTTTAACTAATCACAGGCCACGAATTTCATAAGCCAACAGATGTTTTATAGTTTTATTAGTTTTCCATGGCAACGGAAAAGGTTCAATGATGTATAATAATTGTACTAAATCTAGTACTTTTTGATTGTAAAAGCATATTTAGTACCTCTTTAAAACATTTGGATTAAATTTTGATGAAATAAAATTGATAAATAATCATTGTATTACATTATTACCAAAATTAATAAATATTAATGCAAATTAATGTAAAATGGTTTATTTAAATAAATTTAATTTAATCTGGTTCTTAACTATTCCAAGTGTAGAAAAATTATAGTATTATAATCGCTCGTGTAATAATATACTATTTTTTTCTCTTCCATAGCCCGTTTGCGTCCATTATAAAGTTAAGGCTTCCCCTAACGTTCCCCATCTATCCCGTATCATGTGCGATTCTTATCGACGGTAGCCCTGCTGATTTCTTGATGTCGTTATACCATCGAGTTATTGGTCGACCTTTACTTCTTTTTCCAGCCCATGGCCTGTATTTGAGCATATTAGCGTTCCATCTATTATTATTATACTGAAATAAAAAAAATGATTAATTATAATTACAATTTTATTATAAAAGACAAATTTAAATTAGTGATTTGTTTATCCGATATATTAAATGACTAATTAAAAGAATAAAAGAAAAATACGAAAAGTAAGAAATGAAATAAAACAGAAAAGAACTAACTACATCTAGAAATTGTGTCAAATAAATTATTGTTGATTATACAATGTTGAATTATAAAGTGTTATCGAAATTTATTAATTATTAAAGATCAAATAAATTCTTTGTTTTTAATTATTTAACTTAAACTAACTACTACAAAAATTAAAAATGTTTTACAAAAGTTATCTGACCTGACCTTAACTTGAAGAGTAGATTTTTTCGTACCGAGCCACAATGTAGTTGATCCATAATTTTGGGCTTCCCACTCTTGTCAAAGTCATTATTAATAAATGTTCGTTATTATAAGATGATACAATTATTCTTTTCAACCGATTAAGGATACAGTTCAGTGTTTCGTGGTCATTATTCTTTTGGTTATTATTCTTTTTCCTTTAATTCACTATGAATTATTTTTGAAGGCTGTTTTTTATCACTGAACCTTTGAACTTATTCACTCAGTGACTATCACTGACTGTTTATGATTCACTGCTTACGATTGACTGCTCTTGTTAGAATAATCTCTGAAGATTGACTGATCACCAAGAACTCTTCAACTCCTAGAAATGTCTAGATATCTCTCAGGGAAATCCTAACAGTAAAATCAAAACTGTTTCTAGAACATTTTGTTTAGAAGTATTTTCCTGTCTGTCTTATCTACATACCACTAGACATACTAACACTGTCTAATTATTGAATAACTGGAAATTCTAGAACAAGTCCAATACAAAAATATCTATTTTCCTTGTTCATATTACAAAATTAATTTCTAGAACATTCTGGTAAGTTAAAGTAAATTATTTACATTATACCAAAATAAAATATTATTAAAATGACACAATAAAAATTATTACTAAGTTAAAATTTACTTACAAATACATAAATCCAGCTTATTTTATTATGTGTATCTCCAAGAATAATTTAAATTTTTAATCTAAACTGTATAAGATATATAATTATTACAGTATATGGAACTAGATATAATTTAAATAATTTTTTATGATCAGTTAACCTTAATTAGGTAAAAATATATTGATGAAATTAATTTTAATCAATTTTACATTATAGACATATTTAAAAATATAAAATAATAGAAAAATATTACCAGTTACATACTTAAATCACTAACATCATTTATTATCTTTAACATTATGGTAAAATCTGCTTTTGTATTAAAATTGATTTTAGTTCATTATCTACAATTAATTATTTCAGTGTTCTTACAAATTTTTACCAGAATAGACATTTTTATGTTAACCGGTACAATATAGTGACCATATTCTAATCTTTTGATCGGGAAGCTGTTAGTAAATTCGTACATTTTAATGGTAGCTTTAGCATGTTCGTATATGCCTCTGTTTCTGGGTTGGGTTCTTTTGTTACTGCCCAGTGTTCTATAGAGTCGAATACATTATCATAATCAATGAAGGCTATGAATAGAGGGAATTGTTTTTGACTGATTTCTCTGCCAGAATTTTCACTGTGAGTAGATGATCGCATTTACTAAACTTCCTCCGGAAGGCCGCCTGTTCGACAGAGAGAGAGAGAAATATGCTTTATTGTCAACCAAAATTTAACAAAAATTTTTTGGACAAAGCTTAATAAAAATAACCGAATATCTAAATATCAATTAACAATAATTGATCGGTCACAATAAAAATCATTTAAATAAATAAATAAATAAATACACACAAACAAAAATCAAAAAGAATGATATGCATGATTTAAATGTAAACATACAAACATAAACATATCACTCCTTTTAACTCACTCTTAATTACTACTTACTAGCTAAAAAAATAATTATGAAATACTTCATACTACATATTACATATTCAGAAGTCTAAGATATATCACAGAATTCAGCAACTTTATAGTATGGCCTTTCCTGAAGGTATGCTTTAGTCAATTTGCGGAATATAATATAAGGACTGGTGGCTTTTATGTGTGTTGGTAGACAGTTGTATATGTAATGAATAGTATTACGACCAAGCCATTGTTGCCGCTATCTAAGACGTTTCCTTGTTCTAGACAGTAGTTAAATAGACTTTATAGCCTCAGTACCATAATTTGTGTAGCTTCTTCAATCATCTTCACCTGGATCTTTATTTCTCTACATAGATTTTAGAGCGTACATAATTTCATCCTAATTGATTTCAGGGATTTCCGACCCAACTTTAATCACTTTAGGATATTCTTTATATTTTTTCGGTTTCTCAATTTGTGTGTTATATAGTGCTTTGTAAAATACTTCTGTTGTTTTCAATATTTTGCCTCTATATCTTATTTCTTTTCCCTCGCTGTTCTTAAAAGAGTTAATTTAATTTTTCTTAAGTTTTTTCCGTAAGCATCTCATGTTCTTGTTATGTTCTATTGTAAATTATTTTTCCCGACACCGAAGAACACAGAGAGATAGAAAGAGAAACAGTACAAGTAATAACAAAAGACCTAGAAGAACATTGTGAAGGGGAAATAAATGTATTAAGATTTATTTATTTGTAGAACTATTAAAAACATAATTGTTGACGATAGAAAATAGAGTAGTTCAAAATAGTTAACCTTTAAACAGTAATTACCAAGTGTAGAGTGAAAAATATGAAACGAAACTTTGGTGAACAATAATATTTACATTACAATAATTTGAGTGTATTAAAAAACTTCAGTGACAATAATTTATTTAAGTTTTAAATGCTCCTATATAAACATTTAAATTAATGACAGGAAAGGGTACTTTGAAATAAACATTTAATTAAGTACAATAGGAAGTTTGGTTCAACCGTTCAGTTATTTGTTGTTCTTAGTAAGATGAACTTCCACAAAGTAGAGGTTACCACAATCAATTTTATTAAACATTTAATAAATAAATTCACAAAGTGAGTTATGAACCATGGGCATTAAAAATAGGAAATTGGAAAGCAAGCTATGAAACCGAGTTTACTTGTTAAATCTCAACACAAGTTTAAGTTTGCATAATAAGGGAAGAACAAAGGAATTAAAAAATCCGGTTTTCAAAAAGCTTTAATAAATAAAATTAAAAAGTTCTATATGTTAATGGTTACATACATACCTGAACTCTTAAAGATTTATTGGTAGTTTGGCAGACATCACAAAGCATTGAAATAATTTATGGAATGTTTTAAAATATAATCCAGCGAATCTCCACATTTGCAAATGGCCTAAGCGAGATTTATTTGTATTAATTTATATTGTTCGTGGTTTAATTTTTATATTACAGTAATTAATGATAACTTACATCATTTCAAATAATAAATATAAATGAGACGTTACATTTAAAACATAACATAGCTGAAATTGTGTTGGGACTATATTCTAATATTGCAATCGAGTCCTTACTATATTCCAATTGTGGAATTGTTGAGTTTTTTTAACAAGCAACTGAAGTTTAAACGGGGGTCTAGAATACCTGGCGTAATATTTGAATTTTCCCGTCACACTTTCAACCTTCCGAAAAGGACACGAATAATGCCGAAGATATGCAACTTCACTGCGTGGCATAGAACTAAAGTTTGGAGATGTTAGTTCTATACTGCACGCCCTTTACATATGGCTTTCCTTACAGTTCGCCAGTGCAGTTTTACCCGATCAAAATTTTATCACTAAGTTACTCGTCTCGTTGGTTGTCTCTGCTAGTTAGGTTTAGTGGCCTTAATTCCGATAAATATTTGAATATGATGTACTTTAATTAATTATTTTATATTTAATTAATTTCTTGATTTAGCTTATATTTTCAATTTAAAATTGAAGTTAATTTTACCAGATCATAATAATTATCTTTCAGTTGACAAATTCCTTGTCCTCGTCTTTATTTTGAGTGCAATCTAATTCGTTTCCGTCTAAATACACTATGTTAATATTGCCATCTGCTAGTAAAATTTTTAAAGACGAAAGATTGTTCTCTGAGCATCTAACTGCACAATATTCCGCTACGAATACATTTAGTAGTGATACCATATCGCGGGTTTATCAATTTAACAAAATAATAAAATTGTAAATTTATTGTACTAACCCTAACTTTTTGGAAATCCATCTTACTAAGAATAATAAAAAACTCTTCGTTTGAACGTAACTTCCAAGTTTATTAAAAAAATTAGTTTTTAAAATTACAATTTTTTTTATAACTCTTTATTGCTAATAAGATATACATTATATATAAGCCAATTTGATGGCAGTACAATGATTAAATAAATTAATTAATTTAACTAGTGGCGTGGAGAGGTAAAACATCCAGCGATGTTCCCTCAGTTTCCTCTTAGGTCTAATGGCCATTGTCCCCTGAGTCTTCTGTTGTAGGTGAGTTGTAGAAGTGGATGTAGTAGTGGGTTGTGGTAGTCTTTTAGCTCGTTGTGGTGTTTTGTAATGTTTTCTTGGATGACTTCACTTACATAAGGGACTTTGAGATCATTATGTAATGTTTGGTTTAATATGTAGCAGGGTGCATTAACCACTGCTCGTAGTATCTTTGATTATGCTCTCTGTATGATGGCTGTATTGGACTTGCTAGCGCAGCCCCACAGTTCTATACCATATGTCCAAATCAGTTTTATGACGGCTTTATAGATTAGCAGTTTGTTTTCTATTGACAAACGAGATTTTCTTCCAATAAGCCAGTTGAGTTGGTTTCAGATCTAATTGCATTTTCTTTATTATGTGTTGTTTCTAGTTTAGTTTGCTGTCAAAGTGAAGCCCTAGATATTTGGCATGATTTCTTTGCGGTATCCCAATTTGATTGATAGTTACAGGTGGACAATTTCCTGTTCGTAGAGTGAATGTTATTTGGGAACATTTTGATTCATTAACCTTCATCTTCCATTTTTTCAGCCAGGTTTCAATTAAGTTAAGATGGTCTTAAAGACTAAGGGATACTGCGACTGGATCGTCATGTTTGGCAAAGATAGCTTTGTCATCTGCAAATGTCCCAATAGTTGTCTCATTTGTTAAATTTATGGTACTAACCCTTACTGTCTGAAAGTTCATCTTATTCAGAACAATAAACAACTAAGTGGTTTATTGTTCTGAATAGTCTCATTTGTTGTTGGTACATCGTGAGTATAAAGTATGTATAATATTGGTCCTAGTATACTTCCCTGTGGCACGCCAGAGTGAATTGGCATAAGGTTTGATATTTCTTCATTAACTGGTAAAGTGGTTTTGGCGAAATCCGAACTGGTGATGTGGAATTCAATTTTGTTGATTTATTTCTGGATTTATTCTGTTTAGAATAAGTCTTTCAAGCACCTTTGATATGGTTGGTAGTAAGCTGATGGGTCTTTAAGATGAGATAACTGATGGATTTGTGCCAGGCTTCTGAATCATTATTATCTGACCAATTTTTGAACTTGAGGCCAATCATTTAGTTTTACTAGACCTTTTTTTGGAAATTCTTTCAGCATTTTCACAGTTATCGAATCCCTTCCCGGTGCTTTTTTTAAGTTTAAGGTGGCAAATACGTCGTTGATTTCTTTTGCAGTGATTAATTTTATTGGCTGCTGTGACTGTAGAGATTTAGCTAGTATCTGGTCCACATCAGGTACTTGGTCGTCATTATAGGGTGTAAAGACTTTTGCTAGATATTTGGCAAAGAGCGTGGCTTTCTCCTTATCGCTTTTTGCCCATGGCCCTGGGGGTATTGAGTTTCTACGTATTGGAGGTTATGGTATCACAGGCTTCCTCTTGCTTTTGATGGGTTTCCATATAGAGTTGTCTTGCCTTGATAGGTTAGTAATGTAATTGGTAAATGATTCGTTTCTGATTTCTTGAAGTAACTTTTTCTGCAGCCTGGTGTGTGTTTTCGTTGCCATATTGATCTGGCCCTCCTTTTTTCAGCTACCAGTTTTTTTCTTATTTCTAGAAGTATATTGTTGTTGTTTCTTCTGGGGTTGCTGTTTGGGGTAGCTGTTTTAGCTGCATCTTCTAATAAGCTGATATATTTACAACATTATTCTTCTATTTGCTCAAGTTCTTTCAGTTTCGTTGATAATTCTATATTCTCCTGTATTATTTGTCGGTAAGTATCCCAATTTGTTTTATTATTGTGTAGACGGGGTTTAAATTGTTCAGCTATGACTGTTGTGCTTATTGTCGCTATTATTGGACTGTGGTCCGACGTCAGATCGTAACTTGGTGTTATATCAGTATAGGTATTGCGGTATTGCTAATACCGCTTGTTATGAAGAAATCTAATAAATCTGGTGTCTTGTAAGGATCGGTCGGTCAGTAAGTAGGTGTTCCAATTGAAATAAAGGAGTAATTTTTCTTCTGTATCAAATGTGCTAGTTCTCTTCCTTTTGTTGTTGTAAGTAGTGATCCCCACATAGTGTGTTTGCTGTTGTAGTCTCCTCCAGCTATAAATTTTAGCCCTAGAGTTTGGAAAAATGCTTCGAAATGTTTTTTTTTTTAAATTATGACGAGGTGGACGGTACACAGCTGTGACATTGAGTGAATAAGGGAATGTTCGACACTTATTGACGTTGCTTGTATATGTTCTTCCTCATATTTCAGTAGTTCGTGATGCTTGATGTTTTCTTTGATGAGAATTGCTGTACCATCATGCGATGTGCCATCAGGATGATTAGTATGATAAAGTTTGTATTTTGGCATATTAAAATAAGTTCTATTCGTAAAATACGTTTCGCTAATTAAAAGTACATCTACCAGATTCATATCTAGGAAAATTTTCAATTCTTGTTTATGAATTGGAAGGCCGTTAGCATTCGTTAGCATTCGAAGAAATTTAGCCATTTTTATTTTATTTTGTTGATAATTATTGTAAGCATATTTACGGGCATTCATGAATTAAAATGACATTAATAAATCAAAATTATAAATTTATTGTGGTTTATAACTACAATTTAACATATAACATCAATACAATACATTAATAATTAAACTATCAATAAAATATAAAACATGTAAAATTAAATATTATACAATAAAATAAATTAAAATATTCTATACACAATGACAATATTTTATAAGAGATAAAAAAGCAAGTTCGAAAAGGTTAACGCCAGGAGTTGATTAAAAGTTTGTTGAATGGTGTAAATTGACAGAAAGAAATCAAATAGAAAAATACATTTATTTTTGAGGGAAAGAAAAAATACTGTATTAACTATTACTTTTCATATCATGATGTTTCCAAAATAGCTTTTTAATTGTTTTTTAACGCGAGTGAAAACGCGATACACAGCAGCTAGTAAAGTAGAAAGTAAAAACAAACAAATATTAACCAAGTAGATTGTAATTTAATTTCGAGGTACAAATTTAATTCTCATTTCTCCTGCTGGTCTTAATACAATATCTGCTTTATGTCGCATCTCTTTTGGCTTGGTAATACCTGTCATTTTAAAATTGTTAATGATTCCACATAACGCAGCTTTCATTTCGACAGTAGCATATTTTCTACCTAAAAATAAGTAATTTCAATAATTAATAATATGTAAATGGACAGATATTTGTTAAACAGAAAGATTATTAGAATAAATTTTCTTTATTTACAAGATAGGAGAATCAGTAAATAAATCAGAATAAGTATACAAACATTACTTAAAAAAGGGGAATATGTCATGTCATATAGTTCCTAGAGGATTGCATAAACGTGCTATATTGAGAAGACCGAATATTGAATAAGGTAGTTGAACCGATTTACTTTCATAAATTGTTGCTAATAAGGAAGAAGGGTTAAACTATGAGATTCATTTTTCACAAAAGCTTAAAATAAGTTTTTGTTGTTAGTGACTTTTATAGACATTATAGTTTATTTGTTTGGAGTTGGCAGCTAAGAAAAGTTATTAAATCATAAAATGCTGTAAACAAGACCCTAAATTTTATAGGTGATGTTATTAATAACTCCTGTTGTTGTGAATTTTAAATGCTATTTCAAGTTTTTAACAGCAACTACATTTAGTTTATTTAATTTTATTCTATTGGTTTAAAAAAATTGGTTTTTACGCTTCCTGTTATCGTCCGTGATTTACTTGTTTTTAATTACATTGTCCCCCTTAACAATGCGTGCGAGTGTTGTTTGAGTGTTTTCAAAACAGGAAAAACGGGATCATGTCTGTAGTTATTTTACACAAGGCTTGTTCTCTCCTTTTATGCTTAATTTGCACTATTAAAATAACTGTTTTATTATAGCCTGATGATGGCTTCCGAAACTAGTCGCTAGAATCTTTTGTAATGATAATTTAATAAAACATTTTAAATATTTATTTGTTTGTTGTGATTCTGTGCTACAACCGTTTTAGAAATTCTCTGTAATATTCATCTTGTTAGTTTATTTTGAGAAAAAATAAAGAATCTATTAAAACATTTTTCGGATATTTCTTAGATTAATATTTAATTTTAATCTAAATTAAAATCCCAAATTATAATCTTCAAATTATTTTTCTGGGCTTATTTTTCTATAAGCTCTTTGGAGCTAATTTTAGATTTACATTGAAGTATAACAGTATTTTTCAAATATTTAGCAAATTAGTAAATATGGAGGTTTACCTATATTTATTAAGTATAATTAATATATAATTTTGTATTTGATGTATTTTAACAATTTGAATTTCTTATTTTGCAATGGAATTCTTAAAATTCTTCTTCTGTTTTATTTTTTACACATTGCCTGGGCAATCGCACACAGCGACAAATGTGCCAAATGGTTTCAGTTTTCACTTCAACCTTCTAATTCATCGGTGTCAGTTAGATTTACTATGTCAAAGCTCTATAAAAAATCCATTACCTATAAGTTTAATATATTTATTCAAAATGCAAATTTTTTGTCGACAGTTTGAAGCATTTCTCTAGCTTGTATTTTAGTACTTTAAGCTCGGTGTGCCCTGTATAATAATTTGACTTTACTTCTTTTGACAATTAAATAATATAAATGTTTTATAACGTAATTTTGTTTTTAAAAAAATACGAAATCTAATTATACAACAAATATAAGACATTCAAAACATTTAAATGGAATATAAGAACTGTTTTATACAAACCTATGCAATTTCTACTTCCAACACTAAACGGAATATAAGAATAATGATGTCTTTTAGAAAAATTTTCTGGTAAAAATCTGTCTGGATCAAATATTTCTGGATTTTCCCAAATGTTAGGATCTCGATGAAGGTCATATATTAAAATGCGGACATTAGCACCCTTCGGTATTATGAATCCACTCTTTGTTTGTATATCTTCTCCTGTGACTCGAGAAATAGCTGGAATACTGGGAAATATTCTTAAACATTCTTTGATGCACCTTTCTAAAAATTCCATATTCGCAATATCCGAAAGTGTTGGATTATTTGGATCTTGACAAACTGATAAGACTTCTTCATAAATTTGTTCCTGCAATAGACATACAACAATCTAATTCCGTAAGTTGACGGCTTTACCGCAACGAAAAGTCAATATTAGGTACGGCGTCAACATTTTATTTTTTATAAATAATTAATAAGGAAGAGCAAATAATAATTGCATTTGTAAATATCAACGGATTCACAGAATTTACTAACTATTGACAGTCGTGCAGAAACTACTTTCCGCACGATTAAGAATAAAGGTAACTTTTTATTAAGAGAGTATGCGGTATGTGTTACTTTTCCAAATGGTTGTAGAAAAATAATAAAAAAAACTCTTCAATTGAACGTAACTTCCAAGTTTATCTGAAAAAATTATGTTTTAAATTACAATGGCGGTTGTTTCGCTGATTAGCATCGTCTGATTGACATTTAAGTTATATTTTGTTTGTTTGTAGCTAGGTACCTGATGTTGTTTAGGTAGTATTAAGGCTAGACCAAGTATGAAAGTAATAAGACTTAACAATATTAAAGCCTAGATGGTAATAGACCTAAGGGATTATCCTGGATGTACTTCCTTCTAAGATCAGTATAACTGTACAATGATATAGAAAAACCGGGAAAAAACTATATCATGCTGATCTTTACAATAACTTAAGATTTATTTTTAATCACAAGTGTGTAGTATTTGGATGTCATTGGTGTGTAAGAGTGAGGTTGGAAGTTCAAGTAGGTGTTTTGCATAATTTGACTTATCTGGTTGTTTCAGTCTATATGCTTTTAAGTGTTCATTGAATCTTACTTCAAAATTTCTTTTTGTTTAACCTATATATACAGCATTTCATTTTGGACAATTAATTTTGTAAACATCAGATTTTTTAAATTTGGGTAAATTTGTTTTTACATTTAACAATTTTGTACCAACATTATTTTGTTTAGGAAATTAAAAGTTATAAAAATATTAAATATTGTGGAAATATTTCCAATACAATTTCAAAAATAACTTCAGGATTAATATAACCAAAAAGTAAGGGTTGGTTCAATAAATTTAGTGATATGCTACAATTTTTCATTAAATTTTGATATTTAAAAACATTTATTAAAGGAAAAACATATATTTTGAACGCTCCCTTACATAAAAAATAAGTACTTTAAAATTGAAAAGGTCATCCATTTCTCAAATGTGGATAATACAGATATTCAGTAGCAAATCCACAATTGTGGATTGACTACTGTGTAAAAAATACTTTACCTGTATTTGCGGTTCATTGGCCAAGAGCAGCAAACAATGACAAAGACCAACACCAGTGGTATCGTGACCCTAAAATATAAAAATTTGGTCAAATGTAATACCATGAGTCCTTAAAATTTTATCGATAAATGTAGTTTCCACGAAAACTTTTGTATTCGGCAAAAATACGAAAACAAACTGAAATAAGATAAAATCACGAGTCCGTAGGACGAGTGATATTATCTTCTTCAGTTTATCCACTAAATTAAACTAAATGAAATTGTACTATTTATATATAATTAAGGTTCTGAAATAAGTAAACTTTTACAGTAGGAGTATGTAAAACTTTATCGGACGTGTGACGTACAACATTTTATTTCAAACTGTACCCCTAAAACACAATAGAACAGTGAAAAAAAATGAAATATTAATATATTTATTGCCGTTTGCCATTTTTGAAATTTGCATTCAATGCCAAGATAGCTGGCAAATAGTTGGTAATCATAGAAACATGATATTATTGTTTTTAAATATGTGATGTGATATTGTTAGTGATTGTCATTTTCCGATTTTCGCGGAATGGTCAAGATCAGTTCATTTGTGGAAACGAAAATATAACCGATAATATTAATATAGGTAATAAGTAAGTTGTGTTTATTATTTTGCTGTTGAATTTCAATAAATGTATATTTACACGGATAAAAGCTAAGTGAGATTTTATTTTTTAATATGTCGAAGTCTGCAAATTTTATTACAGGATAGCAGCACGTAATGAAATATATTACGTCCTACTATCGGGTAATATTCTATTTATTTCATACTGTACCCCAAAACATACCTTTACGAACTTTTTTCAATACGTAAAATACAATTTTACCCAATAGTAGCACGTAATACATTGCATTACGTGCTACTATCCTGTAATAATATATATAGTTTATTTTCTGGACTAGTAACAGTATAAAATAATAGTATATTATGTAACGTATGTGGTAAGACACATTTTACGCACGAAGTGAGTGCGTAAATGCTTTACAGCACGAGTTACGTACTATACTTTACCAAGGACCTACTTGTATTAATCATGTGTTTATTAATAATACTTGAACAACCTCAACAATATATAATTTTGCTGATTTTATTCTGTAACATTTTATACTTCATGTTAGTTGTTATAAATATTGTTTATAGTAACAGTACAGCTATTGTATATTAATTGTACTTCGGCTATTTGGTTGGTGGAAACATAAGAAACATTTATTTTAAAAATATAATAGTTAACTGGCTGAATAATAACGTATGCGCAAATATGTCGGTTTGGAATGATGCCATAGTGTACTTAGACACATTTTCGTTGTTTTTTAGTAATTAATTTAGTGTTACTGATCGGTTTTCCGCGTAATATTAAAGTATAGTGCATTATAAATATTCAAAAGGGTTTTGTAAATTGACTGAAGTAAAATTAAAGTTTTAGAACAAGTAAAACATATCTCGGCAATAAAAATAATGTAAATGTGTAAATAATTAACTTTATTGCATAAAAATACAATATTAAATCTAATAAATATTATTTACCATTTATATATAGTATGAAATTTAACTTTAAATATGTAAATGAGAGATTTTGTATAAAATGCCGACGTCTATTGGCAATTACTAGTGGTTCCTAGGGATTCCTTGGGATTTACTTTACAACTGAACTGTTCGTTTTCTTTACCGTGCGTTATAAAGGCATCTCACATTGATTAAAGACTGTGTAATTGGGTGTTTACAGGGGTAGTTGTAAGTAAAATAATTTAACAAACACCTTTATAAAACAATTTCATTAGGGATAGTTTATTGACATAATGAGATTTCCTTACATAATTATATCGTCATTTTGTATGTTAATCCCTACACTTTAATTGAATGCTTTTATAATTTTAATGTTATAATTATAATCATAATTTTAGTTATGTAGTTCCGTCCATCTGTGTTACAACTCCTTAATTTGGCCCTGTTATCTATCATGGCGCCTATTATCACGTGACAATTTTGAGATTCTAAGCTTTTCTCAGTTTGATTCCTGAAGTTCTTGGGGTCAGTACAATAAATTTATTTATTCATAAAGCCTAATTATTCTTTATGCAAGCTATGTGCCCAAGAAGTCAATTGATCAAGCAATCAAGGTTTTTTTCTTTGGTTTAATATAAGAGTGCTGGAATAACAGTGTGGAATAGTATTTCATACAGTTTAGTGCATGTATACCAATTTTCTGCATATAGAAGGTTATTTAAAAATTAGGGTACTACACACGTCCTTAAAATTTTGAAAATTTTCATGCAATATTAACAAAGAAAAAGGGTTTTTTTTAAAAAGGCAATTTTTCATAGATTTGTTCAACCTACTTATGCTAATTAAATTAAAATGAATAACTATGATTTTTGTATGCTTAAATTATGTGAAAATTGTATTTTAACTGCGAAATAATAAAACAAAAACATTAAGTAGGTATTTTAATATATTATATGGTAAAATTAAAACAAAAAGCGTCGTACGTCATAATCGTAATGTTGCCATATATCAAAACTAATAAAAAAAATTGGGATTTATCAAGTTTAATATTCAGAGAACTCGTAATTACACCATAGAACAGAAATAATTAAATATAGTTCCGTGATTCAATTGATGCGGTGTCAGTGATGATGACATATTTGGATCAGTTCAATCAGTGGTCTTGTGTCATTTCAAAAACGTTAATTATTTTGTTTATTTTTAATCCAGTTGAAATGTTGAAAACGATGTACAATTAATTTGAAAATAAAAGTATTGTACGCAAAGAAGACACACTACCTTCAAATATTTCTTTGTCATAAAGCAAGCAATACACAGCTTTTAAAAGCGTCCAAATAACAATGATAATTCATTCAAGATATACTATTTTGTTCTAATAAGAACAGATTTTTTTAATTTTATTAATAGCACACGAAATACCCTTCAATAATTTTGCAATAGTTGTTTATAACTTGATAATAACAATTTTCGATAATAACAGTTTTCTTCGTTTAATACTTGGAGAAGACGAAGAGAACAATATATCCGATATTTTATCTCCATATTCTTTGTTAGACAACAGCGCTTTCTAGCAAAACAATGCCGCTCTAAAATAACTAAATTTTAAATGAGAGAAATTTTTATTTTTTAAATATTGTTTTGTTATCACTGACGATTGACGACATTAAAATCTATGATGTGTAACGCTATTTATTTTAATTTTACTATCACATTGACTCTAAATCGTTTCTTTATCAAAATAAGTCAAATTAATTCCCTCGTTATACTTTATAAATTTAATAAGTTCTATTGCGCACCTGTTTTAATGCGTCAATGCTGAGCATAATTATATAATAAAGCATAATACCCAGATAAGATTTTTTTAGTTTCCATTAAAAATCGTATTTATTACGTTAATTCATCATGGCAAAATAATGTTCAAAAGGTTCATATTTGTTTAATGTGATTATGAATAATTTTTTATTCACAATTTAAAAGTTCACGTAGGTATCCTACATCTGCAGTTTTAATTGTAGAATTTTAGTTAAAAATAAATAAAGAACTTACCCCAAAAATAAATCCGTTAACTTCGTCTTTAATGCCACTGTCATCAATATCAGATCGAATGTACTTTGCCTCTAACATAAGATCCATCAACATTTTATATTTTTTGCCACCATTGCTTAAACTTATTATATTCTTATAATAATTTTCACGCTCTTTGATTATTTTTTCAGCAAATTTATGTAATATTTTCAGTGTTTTATTATGCTTTATGCTAAATGTACTCAATCTGTAGAGAAAAGGAATAAATAACCAAGGACGAACTATTCTATAAATAAAATGTTCTCCATAGTCACGTACAGCTCGTACATACTCTTTACAATTGGACTCATCCCGTAGGTCTTTTCCAAAAGATGATTCTGCAAAAAGAAATTATTATCCATTGTTTTACATTTATAGGTTTGTTTATTAAATTTTCTAAATAAATCTTTAGCAATTTTTGGACATGCGTCTGTAATTATTCTTTCCAAATAAATAGTATCTTAAAAAGGCCTTTGGAATTAAACCCTAAACCGTCAAAATAAATAATCCAGAGGAGGTATCTGGAGATCTAGTGGTCAAACAATTTTGAACTGTAGATTTATAGGTTGTAATATTTGTTCTATTCGATATATCATTAGGGGCCCTCCAAGAAAGTTGCAAATACTTTCGACGCACTTTAATATTCTTTGGAACACTTACAAATAGTTTTTAAAAGATTTTTACCGACGTATTTGTATATTTTAGAACTTTACACTATTTGTAACTCATACTATATACTACATAAAGTAAAATAGATTTCAAAAACCTGTCAAATAGCCTATTTGAAGAGGAATTATTACAAGATCGACAGCTCCAAAAAAATGAGAACTATTTATTGAAGAAACAATACAGCAATATAGTGAAACTAAACTTTTCAGAACTGTTCCAGCACACTTTTTTGTGAAACCAACTTGGTACATTATTTTGGTTACACCTGCTCATCACATGATGTTAATAATATGTTTGAAACTCGCTTTGGGAACAAACCTATTGGGATGTTGTATTACAGATAGTATTACGTGTAATTTCTTGTCTTCATTGGCAATCCGCTTTTGGCATTTCTTTCAATTTTAAATTTATTTACAAGCTGTCGATTGCTGAATATTTCCATTGGGATGATGCTGCAAGAAATACCTGATTCTCGATGCGTTTTATGTTTATCGGTAGACATTAATTATAACTGCTAACAAGAAGTTAATTAACAAAACCTGTTTTAAAAAATAAACTTATCTCTTGAGTAAAATTCAGATTTTTTAGAAACGTATACTATTTAAAAAACCGATATTCGTAGGTTGTTTTCCAAGTTTTTGACTATGCGTAAGTTTTTACAAAAAAAACCTTTTTTCATAAAACTAATAGTGCGATTCTGTGCCAACTGTAAAAAATATCTGTAAGATTTTACAGGACTGTAAGAAATTTGCAATTCTGAGAGCAACTGTAGCTTACAGATTCTCGTAGATATTTACGAATTTTGTAAATATTTACGCCTGCCTTGGGAGCAGTCGTTTGCTTACAGATTACGTATTTTGAGGTTATGTTTATTTTAAAAATCACCCAAAATCAAAACAAACATGAATAATCAGTACTTAAATTTATTTATTGGTGTTTTGGTTGAGAAACAGAGACTGGTAATAAGTTAATACATTATTAAAAATATCTCACGTTCTAAATTTATAGAAATTTTATGAGAATTTCTCGAAGAAGATTGAGGGATGAACAAAACCCATTCGAGCTTCCAACGAGGCATTTTATTCAACTTTTTCGATTGAACCAGCAATGCGTAATTAATTTAATTAATAGTTTAGTGCTTCATATCCCACAAACAAATAATATTTTAGCAATACCTCTTGAAAAAAAGTTTTGTAGCAATGTCTAATTTCAGATAATCTTTTTTAAATAAATAAATATATCAAATTGTTCTTGTGTGGTATTTCGCAAACGTTTTCATTTTTTATCTTGAATATCACTTCGAAACAAAACCATAAATTGCAATAAACAAATAAATTATAATATTTTGTGAATAGTTACCTCATTTTATTTAAAAAGAACCAAATTGCAAATAAAATATACAAAGAAAATCAAAGCACTCAACACCTTAACCTATAAATTTCCAGCTGACAAGTACGCGATCACACCAATAACATGAGTGAAGTTAGCTGTTTCTATAGAAGTAGTTCAAATTATCAACTATAAGCGCACCGCTTACAGACGTTTGTTCAGAATTGCACTTTTTATTTTGTCTGTAAGAACGCGCGTTACAGACCGTAAAATTTACAAATCTATAAGCTTACAGGTGATTGCACAGAATCGCACCATAAGACTAAAAAGGTTCCCATATAATACCGGCTTAATTGGCCACATACTCTGTTTTACTTTTAAGTTAATAAAAATAACAAAAACTCACCTGCGATAGACATTAAAGTAAAATTAGTCACTGGTTCTATAATGTCAATGTATGGATTATTACATTCTTTTCTTATATATTCTACAAAATGTTTAGTTTCTTTGTTAAATGTTTTCACAAAACTTTCCAGTATATTAAAATGAAATGCTGGTGTTAATAATTTTCTTCGCTTATGCCACATTTTACCTTAAATAATTACGGAACGAAATTTAAAATAAGACAATTTAAGTATTTTCATTAATTTAAATATGTGATAATTAAGAATAATAAACAACTATTAGTTTGAAATTAACTTTCACGGTTGATTAAAAACTTAGCTTTTAGAATGCAATAACAGCTGTTTCACTACAACGAGCATTGTCAGATTGACCAACGATTAGTTGTTTATTATTCTTAGTAAGATAAACTTTCACAGAGTAAGGGTTAGTATAATAAATTTAATGTAATAATTGTTTTAAAAAAGGTTTTCATGAACGTTTGAAAACCACCTTAGTTTTTGTTTAGAAAATTTTGACCGTTAATAATCAATAAAAATAAGATAATAAATAAATCAACTGCATTCCTGCTCCCATTCCCTGGGGCCATAAAGGTATACAATTGTGTTTGGCGAGCCCGTAACTGAATGAACAAACTTAGATGATCAATGTTTGTTTGTGGTATTTCGTTTCATGCAACTTGAACTTGATGAAATAACTGTGCCAGAGTTTGTGGAAGATGGTATAAATTGGACAGTCTTTTCCCATCGTATTCCACACATGTTCGATTGGATTTAAATATGCAATATGGGGGGCGTTATCTTGCTGAAAAAGGACGTGTCAACGGGCGTCTAGATAAGGCAGAAAAGGGGTTTGTAAAACATCATCAACATAACGTGCAGCTGTCATACTGCCTCGAATGAACACAAGTGGGAATCGGCTACCATAGGCAATAGCCCCCAAACCATTACTCCTGTGAACATGTCTTTCGCTCTCCCCTGCGGCGTCTCACCCTTTTACGGCCATCATGCATGCTTAAACAAAATCGCGATTCATCGCTGAATGCTACATTATGCCAGTCTTCCATCTATTGCTGCCGTTCTCTGCACCAATTCAAAAGTTGATGGCAATGGTACTGGGTCATAGGTAGCACCAGTCGTGGACAGTATAGAAACAGCCCAAAGGTTCGAATGCAACGTTATAGTGTACGTATAGTTACAGGTCTCCCTTGGTTGACCAGTTGATCTTTTTCGTGTTTCTCTAACTTCGTTTGTCCACACACGACACAGAACCATTACCGCCATTGTCGTACAATTAACACGAAGGGCAATTAGGCGATAAACCCATATTTCTATAGACATCAATTCTACCCCTGTCAAAATCGCTAACATTGATGTCTTCGAGCTCGAGGCTTTTTGTTACAATGACTCCAATTAGATTGAAGAACAATAATTAAAAATTATCAAAAATCAGCTTTTTTTATTTACGATAAAATTTTATTTTTACAAAAATATAAAACAGTGATTGTTATCATAGCAGTCTTTAAATATAGTCATTCTGTTTTCAAAAAGATTAAGAAATTAATTCTTCTAGGTGTAACACTTCTAATGTCACTAAGTATATTATAGAATTTATTGTTTTTCGGGCTTCTAACATCCAACCTTATTCTCGGAAATTAATCGAATTTTTGACATTTCCGTAAAATTTTGTCTTCTCGATTTTTGGCAGATTAAAATTTTTTACTTATTATCTTCGACTTTTAACCTATTTTTGATTTTCTATTAACTTTTTTATTAAAAAATTGCATTTATTTTTGTATTTAATTATCTCGGTGCGGAAGTCTTTTTGTTCTTCTATTTCATTTTAATTGTACCATAGTTGTATACAACAGTATTTTTAAAGTAGAAGAGTTCCAGAAATGCTTCAGAAGGAGACCAACGTAATAGACATAAATAGAAAAGTACATTAGACAATCTTCAACAAAAAAACTGACCATCATATTTTTCAGAAGAAAGTAATCGGTAAAAGGGGACCTGAAAGACATTTTTAATCTCTTGTATATACAACATTAAAACCTAGTAATTTCTATCTATTTGCCGTTTGAAGTAGCAATATGCAAATGGCAACGCAGATGTTAACATTGGGAAATACATGTGAAATATTAAATTTAAAATAAAGTGTGGACACACTTACCATTACTGGTTAAAATTCCTAATCCAATCCAATCGTGAAATAGATCATATAATTTACTTTTACAGCTGTGTTTGGGATTACTTAAAACAAGCTAAAATAAAAATGAATGAAAATTAAACAAAAAATTAATTATATCTAATGAAACTATTAATGCTATATAAGAATAGACAAAGAGGAAGAAATAAGACTTCTTATAACTCTAGGAAAACGATAATATACTTATAAAGAAAAATTCAGTCTTCTACATCTTAAATTAAAGGACAAGCGATGGTTCCAAGTACTGGTTTACTGCGAAGACGCTTTGAAAGTCGTATTCTTTACTATCCGAAACACCTTCGTATACACATATGAATTAGTTTTTAAAAGTGCGAATAATAACATGGCACCTGCAATTAGTGTATCAAAACTTTATGTTTTGTGTTAAATCTTCGTAAAAAAATATATGTGTTATTTTATTAATGTTTATTGCTACATATTTTTCTAGAATTATTGAAACTCAAATTTATATAGCCAATCCAAAAAGCACATTTACAAAAGTTTGCAAAATCGAAATTAATTTATTAATTCAGAAAGTCTAAAGTGAAAGGTTTCTGACAGCATAATATGTTTGCCTTCGTTTGGTAATAAGTTTTAAAAAATACTGTTTGCCATAATTTCTAATATAGGTAACTAACAATCTTAACCAAATTGCACTTTCTGATTAAAACACAAAAACAGGTCGCCTGCATTAAAACAAATCATACTGGTCTGGGGAAAGCGTCAGCGAGAGCTACTAGGGCTTTTCCCTTTCGGTTCATATTCGGCTTTAGCTTGTTTAAACATAACTGAATTTCTGCAACGTTTACGTAGTCACAGGAACCACGCCGCAACTTAATCACTGCCACACCGTACGGCTAAACATTTTTCAGTCCATGGAACCATAGCAAAAAAAGACAATGTTTAGACAAAAGTACCTATATATTTAAGTTAAGGACTATAAAGGAAAGGAAAATAATATTATTTACAATTATAGCCGTCCTTAAATAAAATTAAAAAAATCAACACCATAAATAAAAAAAACGTAGGTACTTACTTCAATATCTTCTGGTTTAATTATATTTACAATGGCTATATTAAAGGAGTACTTTTTATAAATGGGATAATATTCTTTTGCCAATTGTCTTTCTCTCTTGAACACGCCTTCTACAAAGTGATAGTAATTATGCGCCAAGGCAGAAAAGTAAGTTATTAATGTTGAGGTTCATTAGCTAATTGGAATTGTAATTATAATTTAGCTGTCAAATTCAAATTTGTAATACCAACATCAACAAATTAAGATTAAAATCTTTAATTACAATTTAATTATTTAAATTGTTAAAAATGTTTCTGGCCGCGAGTTATAAAACATGGTATGTAAAAGTCGTGTCACAATAAATGATTTTGCAGTACTCGTGCTAAAAATTCTTCTTTGTGACACTTGTTTTACAATATACTCTGGTACATGTATAACATAACTTCAGTCTAGAAGGAAAAGCGTACCAAGTTTTTCTTTTTTCAAGTTCCTCCATGGAGACTTACTCCAGAATATGAATAACAATAATTCTATGCTTAGGTCACTTTGACTGCAAGAAGTTTTTATCATAAAAAACGTAGTGAGTTTCTAACAAACCAATCATGGCCACCTCACAATAATTAATGGTAAACCTTAAATATGTATCAAATTAATACTTTGATGAAAAAATAAAAATATCTAGAAAACTGATAACTCTAGGTATAGGGAGTACTTCATAAAATTTAAAGAATGATAGTACTTTTTGATAGTGATAAAATAGAGGGTGTTCTATTTAAAATTACCAGGAAAATAATGTACTTGCATTTTGACTAACCCTGTATTTAATTTAACGAATATTATGAAAACGTATATGTTTTATAATTTTTTTAGTAAATCAGAGTGTGACTAGGTTTATTATAGCTGATGTTTTAGAACTAAAAGGAGGTTCAGCTGTAAATACTATCTACAAAGCTGCTCGTAGGTCCAGGTTTATTGTTCTTGGTTAATTTGGTGACAATCTAGCTTCTAAAACTTTTTGGGAGTTGTAATGCTTGTCTGTATAAATGACAATTAGTTTGCCTTTAACATTTTATTTAGTTATGTACCTATAGTCCATTGAATTTTTATGTCGTCCTGGGAATCAAAACATACTGATATATTTTTGCCACGTAAGTTTTTTCATGTGATATAATTTAGTAGGATTTGTTTAATTCAAACATGAGAGCAACAAAGTCAAATTTATCCACGACCCATTTCCATCAGAAGAACCTTTTGTATCACAATCTATATTTAGTATTAAATCATCAATTAGAAGATTTTGTAACACCATTTCTTTGACAATATATTGACAAATATCTACATTTAATAACCTCTTCTAATTGAAAAAAAATCTTGTAAACAAGCTGACATACAACCCATTCAAACTTATTCATTTTCAAGCTATAAATTGTTAAATCAAGAATAATAATCTACTTATTGATTTTTTTCTTCTAGTCGGTTCCTCATATAATTTAGACTTGTTAAAAGCTCAAACATAATTGCTTAAATGGAAATAAAATAGTGAAAAACTCTTAATACTTAGGCCCAGTTTCACCAAACGATAACTGATCTTGAATTCATTAAGCTCTACTTAATAGTTAAGCCGACTTAACAGTGTTTCCCATTTTACCATGCACCAACTCGTCCGAGATGATAGAGATCTATTAAATCACGATTAGATCAGCAAATCAATTTGTCAATGTTACAATGACGGCCGTTTCGCTGATTAGCATCGTCAGATTTACATTTAAGTTACATTTTGTTTGTAGCTAGGTACCTGATGTTGTTTAGGTAGTATTAAGACTAGACCAAGTATGGAAGTAATAAGACTTAACAGTATTAAAGCCTAGATGTTAATAGCCCTAAGGGATTATCCTGGATGTACTTCCCTCTAAGATCAGTATAACTGTGCAATGATATAGAAAAACCAGGAAAAAACTTTATCAAGCTGATCTTTACAATAACTTAATATATTTATGTTTTACAATTACGTCTTATCTATGAATAGATGTTACCGAAATTCGCTAATATACTTAAAACTTATTTCCCGTTTAGGTCTTGATAATGAGAAAGTGAACAAAAACCATAGCAATGTGATTTTTAGATGGTAACCATGAAAAAACTTTAAAGAATTTCCGTGGCAACGCTATTTTAACAAGCAGTAGTAAATTGTTTTATTTAAGTTATCATTGTTGTAATTTAAGTATTAAGTTTGTTCAATTCAATTCTGAAAAATGGTTAGATTAACGGAAATGCATAAAATAACAGTTTTACAAATGATTGGTTACGGAAATAACATCCGAACACAACAGGAAGTAACTCGCCTATTTCATGAAAAATTTCCTAATTTACCGCCTATATCCCAAGGAACAATAAGTAAAATAAAAAAGCAGTTTCGCGAGTTTGGTCATGTAAGGCAGATAAAAAAAGCAGCTGCCAATGCACTTAGTGATGAACTCAAATTAGATGTGTTGCTTGAGTTTCAGGAAAACCCACATACATCGAGTAGACAGGCATCGACTACATTCAATGCTAGCCATACATCAATAGCAAACATATTGAAAGAAAATAAATTGCATCCGTATAAGATAATACCTACTCAGGAGCTCATGGAAGACGATTTTGATAGGAGAACTTTTTTTTGTGAGCAAATGATGGACATGTTGGATAACAATATTATCCAATTAGAAGACGTTATGTTTTCTGATGAGTGTACTTTTTTACTTAACGGTCATGCTAATCGGCAAAATTGCCGCTACTGGTCCTCGAAAAATCCTCACTGGATGAGAGAAGAACACACTCAATACCCTCAAAAGGTTAATGTTTGGGCAGGGATAGTAGGGAACAAAACCATTGGTCCCTTTTTTATTGATGGCAACTTGAATGGCAACAATTATTTGGCACTACTTCAAAATACGATATGGTTTCAGCAGGATGGAGCACCACCAAATTACCAACTTAATGTCCGGCAGTACCTCGATACAATATTTCCCAATCGGTGGATAGGGAGGCGAGGATCGATTGAATGGCCAGCGCAATCACCTGATCTTACATTATTACATTTCTTTTTATGGGGATATGTGAAGAGCCATGTGTACAAGACTGAACCTTCTGATTTAAATGACTTAAAAGAACGAATAACGCTTGCGATTAGTTCGATCACGCCTGATATGTTAAATAATGTTAGAAGACAGTTTTATTTGAGATTAGGATGTTGCCAAGATGTTCGCGGAGAACATTTTGAACATCCACTTCATTAACATTCATAGTTCTTTTTCGTGTTCTACATTTTATTACGTTTTGCATTACATTTTAGTTTTTGATTGTATTGTGGCGAATTTCGGTAACAACATGATATTAATTTTTTTATGTTAATTTTTGCATTAAATTTAAAAACCATAACATTTTTGAATAGAGAATAAAGAGACCTTTCAAATGATATATCACCTGTCATTCTAAGGGTGTTGAAGGTAGGGGTTGCATTTTCACGTTTAAGAATGTCAAGTTATAATTTAAATTTGACGTGTTTCGGGATTTTTTATAAATATGTACAGTAACCGAAATAATGAATTTATTCCATTTGGCTTTTACACACTGTATGTGTATAAGTTTGAGTCTCCTATCAAACTTAGTTATTAATTTTGTTATTCGATACTCATGGTTACAATCATTACAAAAAATATATGACGTTTAATTTATTTAAAGAATTGTGTCAATTATATAGAGTTGGTTTTTGCATAATTTAGTTATATTTATCATACCGACATTTGTTTAGATTCAGGTATGTTAACACTGTTTATTAATGAAATAAAATTCTGTAAATACTTTTATTTAATTCAGTTGATTACTGCATCACACATGTTTGAAATCCAAAATAATAGATAATATTATAAGCTTCTGATTCCAAAACATATAAATGTGCTTTTTATAATAAAACAATGCGAAAAACTAGCTATTCAAAACTACAAAAACCAATGCTTAAAATTTCAAAAAAATAAAATTGACTAAAAGTATACCTGCTTTCTTTTCAAATACTTGATAGAGTAAATGTTAGCAACATTGTAAAATCATTTGAAGTGTTAACCACGAGTTTAACCAGATTTGCCAACAGGTATTGACAAAAATTAACAGTTTGTAAAAATAAACAAAAAAGTTAGAGTCTGAAAAAAAAAAGAAAGTAATAATAAGAAAACAGGTTTTTCAAATCATAATTTTATATTTTTTGTATTTTAAATTATTTAAAGAAAGTTTAGTTAACTCGAAAATGTACTCAAGTTTAATATAATTGCCGAATACACCCTTCATAAAATATTTATGAAAATCGGATAGTTCACCGGATTCTATATATTTACTGTAATATTAACTAATTTACCTGAAGAATTAAAATAATAAGCAGTTCCTATAAACGGCAAACCTCTAGGTCCTGGTATAGCCATAACATGCTTCCAAAATAAATCAAGACCCCTCCTTATTTTAAAAAAGATTATCAGAAACACTAGTATTCCAGCGTAAAACCACATTCTTGTAAATATAACGTTTACTTTGTCTATCGGTAAAAGTACAAATAAGCTTCTCATATTTATTGTGGGTTTTTATAATTAGAGTTATCGCTACCGTTTTTAAAATGTATCTAAGATAATATACTTTATTATAGTTTATTTTACTGGCCTAAATGAATAGTTAATTTAATGACTTGTCTAAACAACAACAAACAATAAATATGTGTATGTGAATTATAACGAAACGAAGTTTGGTTTCTACAATCCAAGAATAAGACCAATATAAAATCGATGTTTCTTCATGGAAAACATGCAGTAAGCACGCAAAGGTTGGAAACAATTCCATAAAAGTTTGATATGACCATTAGAAAAAAATACTAAAAAGGACAATTCTAGTTTTTAGTTGCGCATTTTTTGGTATGCTTTTATTTTTGATGACGTCATCACTGGTCAAGTTATTATTTTCATAATCCCGTCATCAAAAACGCATATTTTTGTGTATAGTGATATTTTTTTATGGCACATAAGATTATTTCCAGAAATTAATTTAAGGATTTGAAAATACTTTTTGTTGTAATGATGCTATCAATGTGTCAAACGTCTATTTTAAAATGTCTAAAACAGAATAAGTGGCACCCACTAAAGTACAAGTAATTCATGAACATAATGAAGATGGTTTCAACCGCAGACAAGAATTTTGTGTATTGATTTTGGAACGTCAACCATGTTTAATATTATTCTTTTATCCAATCTTAAACACCTAGTTTGCTTGATAGAGAATGGTAGAATATTTATCAACCATTTAACTAAAGACCACATGGCTGTTGGAAAAGGATTGACATAGTAGACGAGAGGTTGTGGGTTCAAACCACAGCAGACATTTTTTTTAATATTATTATATTTTAATATTTTCTTTTAATTCCATAGTTGTTTACGTACGTTTTGTTATAACTAGTATTATTCTTTTGCATAATTTATTCATAGGTCGTCCTTGTCATTGATGTCATAGGAACTTGTCGCAAAAATGAGCTTTACAACCTGAATGTTTTGAATATAACAGATCTGGGAACGGCATTTTTAATTGTCATTTCAAATACATAATATAAAAAACCAATAGAATTTACCTTAACGGGAGAATTCTACAACGTAGTGAAAAAATATTACCATTTGAAACCACGAGCTATCCTATCTGATAATTTCTTTGTCAATTTCCAAAGAGGAAACTGCATAAAACAGGTAATAATTGGTATTCATAAAATTGGTAATATGCCCAAACAAATTGCCACTTTTTTAAATCTCGAGGAGCCTCAAGAATACATTGTTATCGGAGAGCGTCGGCCACTGTGTTAATGGATGCAGGAGCAGATCTGGAAAGACTAAAAAGGCATGGGGGATGGAAGTCTTCTCAAATGTCAGAAGGAAAATTTGGTGTAAAATCTAATTAATATAGGAAATAAGCTAGCCTCATGAATTAATGGTCTAACAATCCGCTAATCATGCCTTCCACTTCAAATTCTGTAAATGTTAGTCCATCTTCTACAAACCACGCAATTGTTAAAAATTCTTCCAATAATGCACAAGTTAATACATAACTATTAATACAAAATAGAATTAAGTATGTAATTATTTTTTGTTCGTTTTCATTTAAAAATATATATTTAAAATTTTTAATTGTGGAGAAAGTATAGTCTGCTACTCGGTTAGAATAAAAATTCGTTACTGTCACTCTCGCCTTCGGCTCGCTCTAGGGACTTTCCACTCCCATCGAATTTTCATTCTAACCTTGTTACAGAGTATACTATTTAATTCCATAAATTTCTATTCTATATAACTAAAAACGCAACACTTTATGACCATATTGATCAGCTAAATCATCAACAATACATTTTGTAAACTGTAAATTTAAATATTATTATGCGTAGTTACAGTGTAGTTATCTGAAACGGTTCATTTTTGTTATTTGGGCCATTAAAGTGCAATTTTTGTTGTATTGGTTTTCAATTTTGACTGAGTTTTGTTGCTTTCCGTAACAAAAATTTCGTTGATCATCTCCCCATGCTAGTTCATTAAAGCAGTTTTAGAGAAAAATATGGCCTGAGCAATCTCCATAAAACCATTTTCATTGCCAGCATGAAGAAAAATATATTCATGATAACTATATCCACTCAGTTCACTTGTTCATGTGATGTTAATGTAGGAACAATAAACATTGTCATATAGAATGGCTAGGTGAAAACAAAAATATTATTAAAAAACACATTATTTTATATCGTCTTATACTATAATTTTATCAACATTTTTTAATAGTTTTTTATTCCTGCTTATTGAGCTGATTTAGTATACGTTATTGTTTTACATTTTACTTTCAGTTCACTTAAAAAATAAGTAATATAAATGTATATTTTAATTTAATTAATACCATGGGTTATTCCATTCCGAAAGTAAATATAATTTCTTTGTAATTTCCAGCAATTTAATGAACGACAAACAAAATTTCTTTACTAATTATCAAATACTTTTTTGTAAACTCTCTTAGGAATTATTATTAGTTTATTTAATTTGTTATAAACTATTAATGTAATGGTTTAACCCATTACTTAGGGTCTCCCACTGTGACAGTTTAACTAATAGTTCAAAATTTAAGTTTGTTTTTAAAAATTCTACATTATTTTAGTTTTGCAAGATTTGCCACTACTAGTATTAATAGTGGGGCAAACGCTGCCTACAATCAGTAGATTACAATAAGATTTAAAATAAATGTGTAGCAAAAACTAAACTACAAAATTATTTGATAATCGTTTAATTGTATATAGAGATATATATTTCGAAACCGAAATAGGCTTTTTAAAAATTAATTTATTTAATAAAAACGTTCAGATACAATGGTAAGAAAAAATAATCTCTTAACTAACATAATTAAACAGTTTTTATAACAACACAATGGATATGAATAAGCATAATAAAATATTTTATTTCTTGCTGTCTTGCAATCTTGTCGCCTCGTAACTCCTGCATTCCTAAGACGAAAAAATAATGGAGTTATTTTTGCGTTTCGAGCTGGATGGAATTTTTTCCATTGGGATTGCTTCTACTTCTTTCTTCTTACTTGATTTTTTATATTTTATTATTCTTTTAAGCAAATGAAAAATTATTAAAGTAATTATGGCTATTATTATAAAAATTGTTAGTTAATGTTATTCTTATTTTCTTCCATTATTGGTTCTAACTGCTGGGAGATTCTATTGATTTCATAAAAGTTATCGAGTTTTATTCTTGTAAGGTTGGAAGCTTTATAATTTCTTTGAATCTTAAGTTTTCCAATTTCAAACCTGGGTAAAATAAGAGATTTTCTTTTTTGCTTGTATATTTTAATTCATTAATAATTAATTCACAGTTTTCTGGAATATTAATTAGTGATGGAGATTGAATTTGAAATATTCTATCGCTTCGATATTTTAACTTGACTTCTTGTGACTGAACCGGGATGATCATTATTTCTTTACTAGTTATTTGTTGTAATATTGATTTCTGAATGGTTACTTGGGTTGCATAACATCTTTCCGGAGCTTGGTCGCTTAAAATTTGAGAGGTACAATTGTCATCGGGAATAAATACTTGAATATAGTAGTAAATGGATTCGAGTTTCGGACATTCTTCTTTTTCTAACTGGGTTTCTTCTTCGTTTCGTGCCAAGTAAGGGTAGGTAGGAGTAAATATAATGTTTCTTTGAATGATCGGATATATTTAAAAAAAAATTGTAATGGTTTAAATTTTAGAATTGGGACATGGATAGCAAATATTAATTTGGAATCGGAAACTGGACTTCAGTACCAAGAAATACATAATAAGTTAGAATATTACTAAATTTAAAAAATTTATTTTTTTCATAAATTTTGTCCAAATGTTGTATTTACAATATCATGACTTAATATAATAGTACTATGAAGAGTATTTAATTTGGCAAATAAAATGATATTTTCAATATTATCGATAAATGATATTAAATTCTTACAATCGAGATTAACTTGACTGATAGTTCCTTGAAATGTAATAATTATATCTGTCCAAAGAGTCAATTTCATTTACTATAGATAATTTGAATTTTTCCAAATTGTTGCTAAGTTTTTGTTGATTTTGCCAAAGTGTGGTTAATAATTGGTTATATTGATCAATAATTCTTTTAAATTTAGAAGTTTGTAAATTAACCTCATGTATTATCTGTTTTTCATTTTCTTGTTAAAGTTTAATTGCATTATCAGAACGGTCTCCGTCATCTTCTAAATTTCCAAAAAGCCATTTGTTTACTTTGCCTAAACCATTAATTATTAATCCTCTTTTTGAACGCATATGTGGATGTAAATTTTCAAATTTTCTTTCTAATGATGCCATTAAAAATGCAGTTCCTTCTAGTAAATTTTCGCTTAAGATCTGGTATGAAATTTGGTTGTAAACATTTATTTTTACTATGGTTTTTCTGATAATTGAAAAATGTGATTTTTAAGCATTTTACCACTTCGTTAAGATCTAGATAATGAATAAATGTATGCTTTGTGTATACAATCCTAGCTTTACCTATTTCTACTGGAAGTATAATATTTTCTAGCTTTGTTATAGTAATTTCTTCTTTTATACTAAATATGCTAACTATTTGAGGGTTCAGATACATCAGGAGTATTAGTAACTTCATTGTCCTGTTGACCCTGTAAAGCGTTGTTAGAATTAATTCGAGGTTTCCTAATAATACTTTTGTGATAAGTACCTTTATTAGTTTCTAATAATATGTCCTTTTTATTTATAACATCAACCTTTTTAAATTTGGGCAATTTTTTATCACGAAACTTAGTTTGAACATAAGCTGTCTCTTTTTGTGAGAAATCAGGGGGATAATTGCGGGTTTGATTTGCTAAATTATTAAAATTTTCCTTTGCCTGTTCATTACGTTCTTTAATGGTTTTATATAATTGTTTAGTGGCTTCCTTGTGGTTTTGCACATAATATGATAAAACTAAATGGTCATTAAGGTCAAAGGGGTCTGGGCTATTAAGATGACCTTTCTCTATTTCAAAAGGTGTATGTTTGGTAACGGAATGTTATTATAACTCAATGCGGAAGTTTTTCATGATCTGAACTGGGTTTAATTCTTTTACTTGCTCTTTTAAACATCTAAAATGTTCTAATAAACTGGAATGGAAACGTTTTACTGGCGAATTAAAATTGCTATTTTTAGCTGTTGAATAATGAAGCTCAATTCGGTGTAAGTTACAAAAATCTTCTAAATCTTTATTTTTAAATTCTGTACCAAAGTCGGTGGTAATTTTTAGGGGCAATCCATGATGTGTTATGAAAGTTAATAGGTTGTCAATAATTGAAATACTACTAACAGTGTCTAGGAGATAGGGTTGGCCATACCTTGAGAATGAGTCAATAATAGTGAGAAAAGGGGTATTGGAAATTCTGAAGACGTCTATGAGGATGTGATCAAAAGGCTTTGAAAATGTAGGAGTTAAATTAAAATTAACAATTCGTGGATTTCGATCATACTTATTTTTTAAACACAATTGTTTATAAATTTCTCAATGTCATTTTTGGCCAATAATAGTTCATTAATGCCACGGTGTCCATTATTATATACGTGGTAATAAAGCAGTTTTTCATGTTGTTCTTCAATTTTAAAAACATCGTTTAAGAATTTCGTACAATTAATAAGTTTGAATGCAGAATTCAGTATTTCTGAAGTGTTCATATGAAAGATTCTGATAGAAATGGAGTTTTAAAATATAAAGCGCAAGTGTATTTTGGAAGAAAATCCTTAGCAAATTTAAAAATACTTTTTTCTAAATTTCTTTTAGGCAAATTAATAATATTAAATCTCGTATTTTTAAATGCTTTTCAAATGCTTACATATTGTTTCTAAATTATCACAAGTTAAAATTATTTGATTTTTATATTGATTTACCGCTCGATCGGTGAGAGGTATTGAAAGGATGGGATTTTCTAGAGAAGTATATACCGTTTCTAAATCGGTATCATCTACGAAAGGGGGTCGAATTGGAATATCTCATATGATATTAATTTTATTGTTTGTATTTAATGTGCTATCTACGTCATCTGCCGATAAGTTGAATTATGTTGAATTATGGCAACCAAGTCGTCTAAATTGACGTCTAAGGATGCTGTTTTCAAAGCATTAAAGTATTGTTTAGGTACCCAGGAAAGAGCGTCTGCTACGTGATGAAGTTTTCCTTTCTGATACTTTATAGTATATTCGAACTCTTCTTCATTCATGTGTTCGGTTCGAATCAGCTTTTGAACAATATTTTTATTTAAATTAGTACTAAAGAATTATTAAAACATTTAAATTTATAGGTTTTATATAAATTAGATAGAATTAGATTAGAATTAGATATTGGTTTAAGAATTGATATGGTGCTACCAGTGTCAATAAGTAATTTTAGGGGGGAATTTTGTATTTCCATTTAAGAAAGGGGATTATTAGAAGTAATATTTAGGTCTACTAAGTCGAACTGTTGCCTGATGGGCGTTCGTGAAAATTTTGGTCAGAATCTTCGTCGAAATTGTCAATTGATTCATTTTGAGAATAGGAATAATTTTCATCATAGTCGTTAACAAACAATTTTTCCGATCTAAAATTGGGCCTTTGATTATTATTTGAATAGAAATTATTTCTAGGATTTCCATTTCTTATCTGTTTTGTATACATAGAAGGGATTCTGGAAGATGTGGACATCGGTTGCGGTCTTGGCAACTGATGATGAGGCATTGAATTATGCTTGAAAAAAATTTTGTGGTTGCCCAAAAACTTGTGCATTTGTTGGGTATTTTTTCTGAATAAATGAACGCGGCTGAATATTTATTGGCTGAGAAGGAAAATCATTTCTCAGGAAATTTTGATTATTTTGTTGAGGGGAAAAATTATATTTCTGATAATTTTGTTTATTTTGTTGAAAGCGATTTAGATTAGAAAAATTGAGATTGGGTTCATTTAACGATGAATACAATTTTTCAAAATTTTCATATTCATGCTAGGGCAAGGGAATTTGGTTGCTTTAAATATAAATTATTTCGTAGCACTCCTGTACAACTCGCAATAAATAATAAATGTATTTAATGCTGTTTTGTCGCAATGGTGCATATAACATACTTTTTCATTTTGATTAAAACTGGTAGGTATCATTTCTTATTCTTTGAAAAATTCTACTTCTTAAGAGCTGAAGCCTATTACCGAATTCTAAAAGCTTTTCATTTTTATATGGTTTTGTTCTCATCAGTTCCTGTATTAAACAATCTAAATTACGTTTATCTGAAAATCATTGAATCAAAGCATTTTTTAACAAACTCCAGCCAGTTAATTCTACACTATTCTCTACCATTAGTTCAGCTTTTTCCACTAATTTTCCCTGGATGCATTCAAAAATGTGATCATTTAACTCTCTATCATTATAAGAATTATACGATAGTATTAAGCTTTCACATCATGAAATAAAAACATTTAATGTGTTAATATCACCATCATATGGCCTAATATTTTTTAAATTTGACTTAAACAGATTCAAATTAACTGCACGTGACTCTTTAGTTGCAGTTGCCATTTTACAATTGTTTATTTTTATTACTTATATTTACCTTATTAAAAGAATTAATTAATTCACAATCACTCATCAATTAACAGAGTAACAGACAAATTACTTATTTTAACTATCCTTCCTGAAGCCTCAAAAGGGGAGAAAGGGCAAAAAGGAACTTGGCACTTACCTCGATTGGAATACCAGTTTCTTTTCCGGAGTTTCTGCTTACAATCGCCTAGCCGGTTTGGTTTCGTCTCCACTCAAGGGATCAATATATACCCTTATGTCCACAAATGGGTAGATTTCACTCTTGATTCGCGACAAAGACGTAGAAATGTCAAGTCTTGAATTTTCACTGTTTTACGACAGAAGCGATTTCCACAGCACTTTTCACGACTTCGCGAATCCTACTGACTGCGCCAGATTTATATTTCGAAACCAAAGCAGGCTTTTTAAAAATTAATTCAATAAATACAAACGTTTAGATGCAATGGTAAGACGGAAAAATCTCTTAACTAACATAATTAAACAGTTTATATCAAAACACAACGAATATGAATAAGAATAATGAAATATTATATTTCTTGCTGTCTTGCAATTTTGTCGCCTTGTAACTATAGAGCTTTACTTCTATTCTAAACTAAAAATTTTTACTTAATGTTTTTATTGCATCACATTCATACTTATTGAGCCATTATTCGTTACGTTTTGATAATTAATTCTACCTATCATGGTCCGTTTAAACAGAAACCTGTCAAACTTTTTGTTTTGTCACTAGAAGTCGCTATATATAATTGCTTGAAGGGCGAATACATATCCCACTTATACTAATTAAACGGAATAACCAGATAAACATTATTCTAAAAAAATATTTGTTCTGATTTAAGAAATTTACAAAGGAATCGCTTAAATTTCAAAATAAATGGGTAAACTATAAAATAAATTTCGATAAATCCGATAAGTAGTGGGTTCTCCCCTGACCTATATGTATAACTGTGGATGATTTGGCAAACTCTCTGTTACGAACACTATAAAATCTACCCGACTCTATAGTATCTCGTTTAACACAGCTGAATTAACAGACAAATTTAATTTAAACTGTATTTTATTGGTTTATTCTTGTACTAGTCAATCACTCTTCAACAGAAAATTTCCATCCTTTGAACTTCTAATATTTTTGAAATGGAATTTAGTAATCAAGCTAAAGTACTGTCTTAGGTCGTATAGGCCAGTCAGACTTCTCTGCACTTCGACCTATGAAGATCTTTTGTGCCCACCTTAATCTACTTGAACTCTTGAATGCCAATACTTCTAGCGGAGTTAGGCAACTTTCTAGAGGGCAAATTCAGAATTTCATAATTCATTCTAAAAGTTTAAGCCGTTTGCAGAACAATGCTACGCATTCGCATATTATATGTTCCGCTGTTTCTTTGACGCTTTCGCAGAAACGATAGTGTTCACTCTCCGATTTGCCCATTATTTTGAGATGATACCTCAAAGGGCAGTGTCCAGTGAGAAGACCTAGGATAAATTTTATATCTTTTTTGCTTGTTTCGAGAAGGCATTTTGCTTTTTCAGGTGATATGTTATATCTGCTTGGCGCAGTCATGGCGTATTCCTCCAGTAAGATCGTAGTCCTTCCCAGGAACGGGGTTCCTATTTGATGTGGCTTTTTGTAAGACCACAAAAGGGCTCCGGACCAAGGAAAGTGGTATTAGCCTCTTCTTTTGTGAGTCTATAGGCTTCCTCACTGCCTACTATTATTCTGTGACCTGCCACCCACATCAAGGTGATCTTGTTGTTTCTTGTCAGTTTCTTAAGGGATTGTTTACATTCCCAGACTAGCTTTGACTCATGAGTAAAAGGTCTCAGAGCCTTTAAAACTGCCTGTAAGAATGTAGATGTTTGCTCTTCGGGTGCCTCTACGGAGACTTTCCTTGGCCTTGTACATTCCCTGGGCAACTGAAAATTCGGTCACATTACTTCCATTCCAACTCTATCTAGGACCCATCTGTGTACCACACCAGCTCTGCTTCGACTTCCGTTTGGTGATTTCCTATAACCACTTCAAATGGTGTCTCGAAGTCAAACTTCCGCCGTTGCACTTTCTGCCACTTAGCACCTGCCACTTTTTGGCCACCACACTAATGAAGTATAGGTGATCATCGTTTGGTATGATCAGAATATTTTATTTTCGGTTTCAAGCCCCAGGTCTTTCCATATGTTCTGTGGCAAGTCGATCTCGCCACTAATCGTAAAACCAAAGTTATGCAGTTTTAACAGAAGGCCGTTGACGATCAGGGACCATAGCAGAGGCGATAATACTCCTCCTTGAGGACATCCTTTTGCTGCTGCGCCGGTCACCGACTCTCCTATATTAGCTGTAATAATCCTCCTTCCTAACATTGACTTCATCTATTGTACTAGTGAGACCTCTATATTTCTCTTTTCAAGTGCCCTTTTGATGGATATAAATGAGGTGTTATCAAAAGCACCCTCTATGGCAATATAAGCGCATTAGCCATTAGCGTCTTTTCCATGCTTTCAGTTAAGCATTGTAGAGCACATAGTGGATTTGCTTGTTCAATAGGCAAACTGTCTTTTTATCACGGTAATCTCGCAAGACTTTCGCTTCTTATATAATGATCTCTCCATAGTGTTGAGGAGAAAAAGAGAGTTTGGATTATCCCCTGTGTTAGGTATAAAAGCTACCTTTGCCTCTCTCCATGCTTTGGGTATGTGTCCGCGGATAAGGTTGGCTTTGAAAAACGTTTGTTTTTATTTACTACGTTTTGGAAGCAACTACCAGGCTTTCAGAAAAAAACTTAGTTACTCCTAGATCTTGGAATATTTTTTGCTTTTTATTTACCAAAAACAAAGCATAATCTACAAAATCTCACAGATTTAGCAATTGCTATTTTGATATTGATATTTTATCTACTATGAGTTTTGGGTTAAGGTTGTATTATAATTTTTTTAATCGACGCTAATCGACGCTTTTTTTGCTGTAACAAAGACATGACGCAGTTGAATTTGAATAACTTTACATTTTTTAAAAATTATATTTATTTTACATATTTTTATTTCTTAACAGTAAACAATTAACTTAATGAACTTGTTACGAATAAAAATCATTATAATGGTATAATATTTCAATTTATAGCCCGGGTGATACTGACACAAAATATTGAGTCAGTAGTTACAATGTGGTGGTTTTTCATGGGTCTTATTAAGAAATGACAAAAAAATCCGCTGGCACTGGCGGCCCAATTTTTGGCGGTATGGCGGCCTTTTGGAACCATCCGAAGAGTATGGCATCGTGATGTTCGTAAATGGCTGCACAACAATGATAAAATGTGCAAAAATTAGCCTGGTTTAAATATATCAATTTTTTTTAATTAACATATTCACATCGGTATGGCGGGATGTAAGTCACACCAGAGAAGTATGACATGACACTACCGCCTCTTTTTTTTTATGAACTATCGAAAAATACTAGAAATTTTGTGGAACAAATAGTTTGATACTCGTAATTAAGGCTGGGCATTGGGATTGGCATTGGAGAAAACGGTCCTAAAAAGAGAGCGAATAAGTGTACCCGAGAAGTGCTGCCTCTTGCAATGACCTTACGCGATAAACGATATAATATTATATTCATTCTTGGAGTATATCAGTTTCCTTTAATTAAAATTTCAGGGCTGGATTAATTTTAACACAAACATGTTTGCTTTTGTTAAATATGAATTGGCTATTTGTATTTACATTAAACGATATTAATTTATAGATTTTACACAATATTTTTATTTATATATGTTTTTTTTCTTAAATCAAAATTATATATAGAATATTATTGGGGTATTATTTTTAAAAAGGCAATCATTCAAGTTTTTTCAAGTGTAAAATGTTATCATTTGTTTATCTTAACTAAGCAATAACGAGTAGGTAAGGATCGAACAGCGAAAGAAAATATTTATACTACATACCGGATGGTCATTAAAAACTCACGATATACATATTCATATATGGCAATATTTTGAAAAGCTCTTTAAAAAGGAAAGAAGAAGAAAACAAAAATTAAAATTTACCAAAAAGCAGTTGAGCGGATTACTTTAAAAATCTTAAGTGTTTAAATATATTCGGTTACCATTACCTATACATATTCATAAAAAAACTGAAATAGGTTCCAAAAGTTCAAAGTAACGAACTGGAAAAACTAAAATGGTCAAAAATTCGATTAACAAGTTTTTTAGTAAAAAAATTTAAGAAAGTGATGCATAAACTTAAAATAAATGAGTAGCAGCAGTAACTACCAGTTCATTTTAAAAAATTAAAAGGAACTACTTTTTACCTTTTAAATGGATTAAAAAAATTACACGATTAATAGATCCACTAAGAACTAATATTCGACCTTTTTATCTTTTTTTTACTCCAGTAAAACTCCACTATTAAAAACAACCTCCAAAGATATTCTAAGATATATTCTATGGACGATAGTGGCGATATTTTGCTTAATATAACATTGAAAGTCATTGAAAAATATTGAAAGTTTTCAGGAAAAAACTTACGAAAATATTTCTCCTATTATAAAAATTAAATCAACGGATTATAGGAACTTGATATCAGAGAAAGAAAATGCACTGGTTTATGTTGGTGGATATTTTTTACGTAGATGTCTCTGTAACATTCTTGTCAAACTTGTTTACAATATTGTTCATCATCCGAAATAGACAATTCTACTTCATTTTGTGAACTCAAAGCTTACAGTCACAGTAAAAATATTTTTAATGGCTTAACAGTACCTCTCAATAATTTTTCAGAGTATTTAATAAAATTAGAGAATATGTTTGTTTTGAATTTTAATAATTATTGTATACTATACAATCAAATTTGTAAACCGACAAATAAAAGATCAACCTTTAAATAAAGAACATCCGAAATAAACAATTTTGCAAAATATGTAATAATTGAAAACAATGATAAGTAAGAGTTTGAGATTATGGATGTCGATATCATTAGTTTTTATGAAATAATTGAAGGTTTTATTGCACGAAAATTGTTACTTTATTTTAGAATAGAGTAAGCAAGTCTACCTGAGTTTTATTACTGTGTTCGAGTACCCTTATTCTTACTACAAAGTTAAACCCTTACAAGGTTTACAACATGTTTACCAAATGTTAAAATAAATGGAAACTTTCACTTTTTCAATCAAAATAATCTTAACTATAAATAATATAATATTTTAACAGAGATAAACTATTGTACATGAAATCAACATATTTCAAGATAAGCAAATAAAGAGCCTTAAACATTGTGTCTTTTCTCTGAATTCCCTTTTTAAGTATTTTACCCTTTTACCTGTCCCAATTTAAGCAATCAGGTAATTAATGTTAGTTATTACAACGAAAAGTTTCTTCATTGTTGTTATTAGAATATTATATGTAATAATCGCATTAAAAGATAATACAAAAATATAAATAATGAATGTGATCAAAACACCCCACGCTTAACCCTCGTAGACACACTTTCGAATAAACATACCCCATTGACCCTCGTATAACGTATTTCTGCTATTGTACCGATGATTTACGACCGCTCACAAAAAAAGCGGCAACTGTTATAATACAAGTTAAAAACATAAATTATAAATTAATTAATTATTATAAATATTGATAACACAATTATTGCAATTATTCAAATTAATTCCCGACGAATTCGTAAACTGACTTTGACTTGTTGGGAATTACTGATAATAGAGCATTACCAGCTGCCTCTTCAATATCGCTTGGTAGCTCTTCAGAACTTGAATCACTCATTTTTTAAAAATAAAACTAAAAATATATCAATTTCTCTAAAAGCCTTTCGTCTACGCTTTTTACAAAATGTCAAACTGACAACTAACTTGAAGTAACAGCAACAAACTAACTGGTTTATAAAAGTTGACAGTTACTTGGGACACTTAAACGTTACTCACTAGATTAATACATTATTTTCGAACTTAGTGCAAAAATTCATACGGTTTTCATAAATAAAACTGGCTATAAAATCAGACGGATTTTGATAAACTTGAATTTTGTTTTATTTTATGGGGTTTCAGAATAAGCAAAACTTTTTATCGAGAATGACATTTTTCACTAAAACTAATAGGTATTTAAACATTTTTCACCTTTAGGATACCCCATCCGGACACGTTGTATATTAGTATTAATATTATAGTAAGTATATTAAATTAAATAAAGATTTGCCAAATTCCTAATGCGGACCTGATAAACAAACTTTAATAGATGTTCTATCACAACGCCCTCAATTAGACAATGCTCACACTAATTTGGGAATAATTTTTTAAGATCTTTTTATATGTGATGAAAGAGTTGCCTAAATTTGTAAAAAAATGGCACCATTTCTGATTTCTTAAAAATTACTTTCAAAGAGCTTTTAAGGAAAAAACGAATTTATTGTAATTTTTAAAAACACTGACTTATGAGTAGATATATCATCTATTCAAAGAAGAAATATTTTTAAAATCATATCACGTTTAAGTGAGATATTAATCATTTTATGAAATGTAAAAATAGACATATTTCGGGAATTTTTTCTGGATGATTCCTTGTACTCTCAAGCTTCAAAATTCTTTATTGAATAACTTTATATATCTAGTATACTACTGATTTTTTTCAATTTTCATTGCCTTATAGTTTTTGCTAAAAGCTCTTTGAAATGACGTCGCGTTTGCCTATATTAAATACACTGCCAATGCCCGGCCTTAATTCCTCGAGTTCGACTAACGCTCACGCTATTGGGCCACCGGTTCTGTTTGTGACTGTGTAATAAGACCCCTGAAAAACCGCCATACTGGAACAACTGACCAAATATTTGGTGTCAGTATCTCCCGATCTAAATAAGGTTTACTACTCAAAAATAATTGGCCAATTTATTTTACTTCATCCAAACACCACAAACCTTTGTTAATCTTTAGACAATGTTATGTTCACGTTAATTAAAAAAATTTTAAATTAAAAGTATGAATTTACCCACATCGGCTGATATGTATGAATTTCAGATTATAGTGCTTATATTTGCTACGTGTTTTGTTAATTAACTATTTTTTTTTCTAATATACAAGGCTTTCTTTTCGTTAAAAGTGCTCGCTCAGACTTCAGAAAACATAAAACAGATACAAACATACCAAAAATATGTGTTTTTACTTCCAAACATTCATGGGGTCAAAAACTGTTTACACACTAATCTGCTAAAGCATCTGTTTATTTTTTACTTTATAGTTATCCATGTTTACAGCTTAGAGCTTATCGATTTCTTTTCGAAATTACACAACTGGAATTTTAAATTAATTATGTTACGATACTAATTTTCAAAATGTTGATTAAAATAAACTTCAAATTACACTTTTTATTATACAAACAAAACCGTTTTGGAAAAATCGCTTTGGCAATTTGACAACGTAAACCACGTGCGTTGAATTCTTATTAAATTTGAAGATCAACAGGCTTTTTAAGAACCAACATGTTCGCATTTTGTCGAGATTTGTAGGAATTAAAAAGGTATTTTCGGACGTTTGTACGCTGAGAGACAAAAATAACATTCCTAAAGGCATATGGATTACATTAGTTCATACATACGGTAAGTTACTTCATAATCCACACATGTAGTCAATAATATATGATACAGAGGATTGTTTTATTTTTTTGTATGGAAAATTCTGAGTTTACAAATATAAAACCAACTGTTTTTTTATCTTTCTTTCCCGAACAAGTTGAACATGGTGAATAAAAATGTGTAAACCATTTCTGAAATAATTGAAAATAAAAGATAACTGGATTAAAACAAGTACTAAAATATTACTATATTTTGAAAAATGGGAATGAACCCCCGCCAATGATGGACCACCAGATATATTTTCAAATATACTTCGCATAATACACTACCACCACATTGTTTGGGTCGATTGAAGCTTCTAGGTGGTTGTTAAGTTAAAATTGCTAAGCATCGATTTAAAAAAATAGCTAGGTAATAGGTTAAATATTTTTTGCTTTACGTTCAACTAGAATTTGATTTTGTTACTGCAAAAAAGTTTAGGGTAATAGGAAAGAATAAAAAAACTTGGGAATTTTTTAAAATTTTTGTAATGTGGCCTATTATGGACTAATATGTATCTACTCGTATGATGGACCAGGAGGCAATGAAATCATTTTACACGGGAAAGGCAGAACATTAATTGGAAATTTCAAGCCTTCTCAAAAAAGCTTATTTAAAGGATGCTGGACCAACAAATGCGATAAATTCCCTAAAATCGACTTTCAATACTCATATCTTTGGGGACTGAAAGTTTTCACCAGCTTTAGCTACGGATAAGCTCATTTTGAGTGCAGAAAATGAAAACCAAATGGAATTAGACATGCAAGAGCCATCTAGGTCTGGTCTTAATATGTTTTTATCCTCAGTTCACGACATTTCGGTGAAGGAAATTTTACCTCCCCAGGCTGTAGCCATTCGCTTTTGATAAACGAAAAGAAGAAGTGGAAAAAGGTCGTTTGAATTCAATGCCATAAATAAAAGAACTTAAATGAAAAGTTGTTGAAAAGTTGTTGAAGACGGGAAAACAACAACAACAAGTCAGGACAGTAACATTAGAAAGAAAGAAAACCAATTATTGAAGAAAGTGACTAATTAGCTTCTTAAATTTTACTTGGTTGTTTATCATCATTTTAAATTAATCTTAAATGTTATTGTCAACATAACCTCACAAACCTTTTGTTCTTCTTCTTGTCCTCTGTTTTGTCGGACTACAGTTTTACTGGAAAGGTTTCTTAATCTATATGTCTTTGTTGAACTCGCCCCCCATCATTCTTTCTTTTTAAACATATAAAAAAGTTCATTAATCATCATTAATTTTATACATTTTAGTTTATCTTCTTATATTTATTTTTATTTTTTATCTGTTGGTTCGTTTGTAAATGTTTGTAATTTTATGTTTTAATTGTGGTCCTTATACTTATATTTATTAATTTTTACACCAAGGTATGCTTTTTGTTCTTTTTTTTTCATTTGTACCACTAAAATAACCTTTTTTATAGCCTGATGATGGCCTCAATGTTAGGCCGAAACTAGTGGCGAGTATTGTTTTTCCATCAACAACAAAATTCTGTGACATAGACTTTGGGTTTTTCATTTGGTTTTAAATTAATTATAATGATTTTTCCTTAGAGGTTCCCCTATTTGGTATCGTGCGATACTAAAAATATGTAGATCTGTGGTCCTGCTTGACAAGCCCAAAGTTCAGTTGTCAATGTCAGAAAAAAATGGGAAAAATAGTTATAAGGTTGTAAATGCAATTAGTAATAATAGTTAGTTAGTAATAAAGTGTATTTATTCCAAGGCCACGATATAAAAATTTTGGCGACGAGGCAAAAAAGGAAATTAACAGTTTTACTTCAATTTTTTAATATTTTCTGAAATGTTTGACCACAAAGCAAGTGCGGTGGCAAATGAAGAAAGACAGGTACAAGCTTCCAAATTGACGATTGTAAATACAGGCAATGTTTCATGTTTACAAGTATCCAAGCAAGGAGACGATTTTGAAGTTTTTGAGGAACAGTTGGAGCAGTATCTAGTAGCCAATTTAGGTGAAGAGGGTAGCAATAATAAAGCCCAGATGTTATTAGCTCTAAGGCTGTTATGTCTTATTACTTCCATACTTGGTCTAGCCTTAATACTACCTAATCAACACCAGGTACCTAGCTACAAACAAAAAAGATGTAACTTCAATATGTCAATCTGACGATGCTAATTCTAACGAAACGGCTGTGATTGAGTATAAAAAAGCAATTTTTTCAATAAATAGTGGAAGTTTAGCTAAAACAAAGAGATTTTATTATTCTTAGTAAGAATAATAAAAACTCTTGTTTTTTTAACTCTACTTCAAACTTTAATTGTAATTTTAGTTGAGTTAAAACTATAGTTTTTTATTGTTCTTCGTAAGATGGACTTCCAAAAAGTAAGGGTTAGTACAATAAATTTTATTCTTAGTAAAATTGACTTTTAAAAAGTAATGGTGGGCACAATTAATTGAATTTAAAATGTTTTGTAGTTGCAAAAATTTGTTAACTGTTCAGCTTATCTAAACTTTACGTACCCATATAATTTTTTAAAAGTCTGGAATTTAGAGAATTTCTCTGACACGAATAAGCAACCTAGGTTAACCTTTTTTTCAATACGCTACATTTTTAGAAATGTCACTGTCCTCGATTTTTTAAGATAGGTCATAACATTTTATTCAAACAAACTTGGCTGGTAGTCCTATGGCATTTTGCATTTAAGATTCCTGTAATGCCTATTTTCTTCTTTTTGTAAAGTTTCTTAGACATTAAGTGCTATATAGACATATTATGATTTTACTTTAGAAAAAAGAAAAAGAAGTTTTATTTTTTTAATGTAAGAAAATATTAAAAAACAGTATTACTTAACCTCAAAAAGTAATATTATTTAAATTTTTTCGTACCTTAAAACCAAATAAAACTATTTTAAATATTTATTGTACTAATCCTTACTCAAGGGTTGTTGGGTATGTCTTATTGTTGATTTGATCCTTGGTATAGTCTTGACATTACTTAATCAACATCAGGTAGCAACTTTAAAAAATGTAATTTCAATATGTCAATCTGACGATGATAGTTTATCGGACAGTTATTGAGATAAAAAAGCTTATTTTTTTTAAATAAAAGGGAAAGTTTTGTTCAAAAGTTTTAATGTACAATTTTCTTAAATTAAATATAACTTCAGGGCGCCGGAACCATGAAGGCAATAACAGTTTGGCCCCCCCATAGGGAAGTTCTGGTTTGCCGTACAATGCTTACAAAAAATTTTATTATGTGAATCACATGTATTATCACAGTTAAATTATAGCGATGCGGTGTTTAGGCATAGATTATTAAAGAGAGATATATTAAGATTAGAGCCTATTCAAAAATGTTGCATCAGATTCATGTGTGGATTAAGGAGAAGAACTCCTACTTCATTCTATTGTAAAGGTTTACAGTGGCTCGACATGGAAGAACGTCGTAAATTAAATAAATTTGTGTTATAACATTTTCAATACACAAAAACCTCCATACAATTAAATTAGATTTAGAACCGACGTACCTACACAATTTAAACCTGAGACAAATTGGTCGCTTAACGATGCCTAAACATTCAACTGTCTTATTTGAGGGATGCTTCTCATTAAATGTAGTTAGAACTTGAAACTGGATAGCCGATCATTTAAAACTACTCACCTTGAGTGGATTTAAGAGTAAAATTAAAAGTAATTTGCTTAATGTAGCTTAAAAGTTTAACAGAAAATGTAATTTGTATGCAGTGTTATTTATTATAAAATCTATAATTTCTGATTTCCACGCAAAATAAAAATATTAAATATATTTGACTTATAATTCTTCTTTTGATAATTGATTTCACACTATTATTCAACTTTTTTTGTAGTATTTGGTAACTGGTTGAGTAGAAGAGCAAATCTGTTCAAGAAATTTGAACTCTATCAAGAACGGAAAAAGAAACTTAAAGGTTGAATTGAACTTTCACTATTTATTCTCAAATATGAAATGCAATGACGGCCGATTCGTTATAGAAATAACATCGTCAGATTGACATATTGAATTTACATTTTGTTTGTGTGTAGCTACCTGATGTTGATTAGGTAGTATTAAGATTAGACCAAGTATGGAAGTAATAAGACATAACAATATTAAAGCCTAGATGTTATTAGCCCTAAGGGATTATCCTGGATATATTTCCCTCTAAGATCAGTATAACTGTGCAATGATATAGAAAAACCAGGAAAAAACTATATCCTGCTGATCTTTACAATAACTTAATATATTTGTGTTATAATTACGTCTTATCTATATATAAAATGAAGACTCAATCAAAGTAAACAGTTTAATAGTGGTGAACTTCCAAGATTTATTTGTTCATTAACTACTTTATATTGTTGATCTGCTAGATGTATTTTGATTTCAAGTTCTTCGAGGAAATCTAAATTTTGTTTTTTATCACAAATATGTAGTATATGAATGTCATTGGTGTGTATAAGTGGGTTTGGATGTTCCAGTAGGTGTTTTGCATAGTTCGACTTATCTGGTTGTTGTAATATATATGTTCTTAAGTGCTCATTGAATCTTATTTCAAAATTTCTTTGTGTTTGACCTACATATACAGCATTACATTTTGGACAATTTATTTTGTAAACACTAGATTTTTTTATTTTAGGTAATTTTGATTTTACATTTAACAATTTTATACTAACATTATTGTGTGATTTAAATGAAATTAATGCAGATGTTGTCGAAGATATTATTTTAGAAATTTTATTGGAAAATTTTTCGGTTATATCCAGATGTTGGATTTGCTGCTGATTGGAAGCCAAAACTTTGATGACATCCATATAAAGGAGACGAGAAACAGTGCAGTAGGTTTTTTATTTATCTTAAGATCAAAGCCAAATTTGGTGTTGTTGAACATGGTAGAAAGTGGATTAATTTCCAAACAGGGCCAAAAGGACTAAGTGAGTGTCTTTCAGCGAATAACAATTTTGTTAGTCTTAAGATACTGACCATTAATATTTACCTGAGAGCTTGTTCGCCTTTGCTTCTTCGAAGCTTCAAGAAAAGTTACTATGGTGGTGTGTACTTTGTAGATATTTCAAATGCTTATGAGCCAGGAATGAGGCATGCTTTCAAATGCCTTACGGTAGTCTACAAAAGTTCTCAAGATGTTGCGACATTCCTTTTGCGTTGTCTTTAGGATTACAGAGTCAATTATAAGTTGTCCTTTACATTCCTGGTAACCACGTTTTAATTCTTTTTGCTCCCTGCCAAGATCTTATTTTGGTCGACATGCTTGTAATTCGATAACTGATGCAAGATGTTAATATTTTGTAAAGCATAGGAAGACTGGTCTATACTAAGAAGGATCCTGTGTATTAGCTGTTTTGGGAAGCATAAGGGTGAATCCATGAGTGTCTTCTGGATGTTAAAGGATATGTGTTAATTTTGACGACAGTACTTCGTGTAAGCTGCCAAATACTTGGTATCAGATATTTTAAATGTTATCAATTTCCGGAACTTTCCAACTATTATTCTCTCCTATAGCTTGGATTTTTTCGGATGTTATGTTATCTAACATTATTGGAGCAATTATTGACTTGTCTATCTCAGATTTTATCCATGCTGCACCCTCGCTGTGTTTTTGAGGATTGCAGGATATTGACCACTAGCCAGTAAGTTCATTTTTAGATAGAAGGTTGTGATTGTTGTTTGTACCAGCGCTACTAAGTTGCCTAAAAAACAGCTTTGTATTATTGTTAAATGAATGGTTTTGCTGCTTCTTTTTTAAACATTTGATGTATCGAGATAATGGCTTGAATTTCACATTTGTGAGCTGAGTAATCTATCTACCTGGGGTAATATAGTTTTAAAACTCGACATCCTGGTTTTTGCATTTTTTACCTACTGGAAATTTCCATGTCCCTCTTCTCTTTCGTTTAAACGACACGGTCTTGATCAGAAAAACCTATTTTTTTTTCTGAACTGTACATCTGCTTTAATTCTGTCCATCATCAATCAACAGAATTATTGTCGTCTATCAGGATCATCTTCATTTAACTCCGGAACCAACTGAACTTTGTGAGGGTGTTGGTTTTCTTTATGCGTTATGATTTACTAACATCATTATCGGCCAGCAAATTCTCGAGTTATGTGAATTTTCCTCAATCTTTGGAAATACATTTAACTTTTTTTCATCAATAAATTGAACATTTTTTCTACCTTGTTTTTCAGTATATCCTACATGTCCAGTTTCATGAAACTTTGCGAAATGTGTATTATTAAAAACTTCACAAACCAATCATAGTTAAAGTATCTCGGACTAATGAGCCATACTTAAATTTAATATGCACACATTTTTTTTCATACTGTACGGGAAATGGCACTTTACTCTTCAATTCTCCCAATGTTGTTTGAAATAATAAGTGAATCAACATAAACTAAGCTTTTATTCTAGTTTTTGAATATTGACATTAATTGTACAACTGCTGTTGCCAGCAGAGTTGTTGATGAATTTACAGTGATTTCTGTAATCGCGGAAGACGTGTGGTTGTGATGTAGCACTTTAACAAAAGTTAAATTTGAATCATTCTTGTAATCTTGTTTTTGCCTTCAATCGATCCTTCCATATACTTTTCTGCAACTGAAGAACTCTTTCATCCACCGTGCTGTTTTAGAACTTTAGGGTCAGCTCCAGCATTGACCAACAACGTTGAGGATGTCCTTTAGTTTTAAGAACTCAGCTATTTTCTTAGATGCTCCGCTAACAATATTTATACCAGTTCTTTGAGACAGATATTTTCCTTGTCTATAAACCACCAAAAGAGCTTTCGGGGAGACCTGTTTCCGTAAATTCATGTATTTTCTAAACACATCCAAATAGTGAACCTTATCACTGTTAATCACAGTCAAAGCTCGTCGAATATGGGTTTTTGTCTGGTTAATCTTGACTACTAGCTGAGTACCCGTATCCTCCACATTACTAACTTCTAAATTATACATCTCTTCTCTTCGGCAACCTCCAGCAACTCCAAGTAATGCTATCACTTTGAGTAATAGATATTCTTTATCTGCAGCGTCTTTCATGAAGCTTTTAATTTGTTCCTTTGTCAGCACCTTCGACTGATTTGGCTGATGGTCTACATTTTGTTACTTCAAAAAAGCTATCAACTTTGGGAAACTTGATATGTTGACATTCTCATTAACCACAATCATTGATTTTACCATCGAGTATTTGGACTATAATATGAAGAAGGGTTGAATGTTTTTGACTAAAAATTTAAACTGTTGAAAAGAAAATTCTTTAAAAAAACTGTTCTTACCACATCCAAAAAGTAAGCCAACATCACATTTTCATCAGCACTACTTTTCAAATTGTGTTGTTCACGGCAGTTGCAAAACAGCGAATATTCTTTTTCATTTCTTTTCGCAGACTTAACTGGAATGATTTGCCCTATCGCTTCCGGAGTTTTCTCAGCAATTTCATCTAATTTCAGATTCATTTTCTCCGCAGATATTTCGTATGTGCAGAAAAATTTAATATGTCTGCCTTTATTTACATTGTTACTTGGTAACCGCTGTTCATCTTTTTATTTATAAAGCAAATCAACCGTGTTAAAAATAAATCATGTAACATAATTTTTTACAGTAGTCTACATGATTTCCTATTAAAATGAATATGTCATTTCAGTTTCATATTTTATTGCGTTTAAAACCAAAGGCAATATGAAAAAAAATATAGTACGATACACGTCCGTGAAGTGATTATTACGGTACTCCATAGATATTCTTTACTCGGCTCCTGCTTCGCCTCGTCCATAAACATCTATCTCGTACCGTAATAATTCACTTCCAGGACTTGTAACGAAAATAACTAATACTAACGTCTTTAAGTAACTTTAAATGCCTAAATGACAGCATCTTGCTAGTTTTGTATCAATTATTTATTTGACTTTTTGACTAATATTATAGTATCTATCTTCAAAGACTTTTTCCTGATGTTTAGTAGTACATAATAATAAAATACCTGATTATTTCTAAAGTACAATTTAATAAAAAAATAGGGTTATTGTCATGATGTGAATAATGGCGGTCATTTTGAACATTTAATTTAATTGTAAAAATTAATTTGCTTAGTTATGATGGCACCAATTTTAAAAAACTTTAACAAGGTGCCACACGACCCCTTTTATTATTTAAAATTTCCAAGAGGTGCTTATAATTCAGATGGAGAGCTGAAAACTGAAAATATTTTTATGCTGTAAATAAAAATTGACCTTTTTCAGGTTTTTTTCACATTTCCTACTTATCTACTAAATTTTTTTTAAGATTGAATTGTATTTTTAAAGGTTCTTAGTAAGGGTTAGTACAATAAATTTCGTATTGTATTAAACTGTCGTTTTCTGTTTTCAATTTCTTGTTTAATTTTAATTGATTTATTTGTTGAATTTTATTAGTGAAATTTATAATCCAAAAATAATTTAATGAATAAATATCCGAAATAAATATTTGATTTACTAATTCCACCGCTCACACCAATTGGATGGCTATAAAACAATTTAATTAAATTGCTGCTACTCGCTTTTCATTTTCTTACTTCTAATTAATCTAAGATATACGTCTAGATGAGTCGGGAACTACGTTCTATATTCGATTTTGTTAACAGCTAGTGAAGTAGCTTTCCAGCGATACGTAAAAGTGGATGCTTTTAGTGTGTACGAGGCGTCCCGACGCCCAATGTCGCGCAAAATCACCAACTCGCTGGGGATGCGCTTAAGAGTTAATTTTAAATCGCCGAGAAACATTTTTAAAGCACGCAGGAAATAGTGTTCGGCCTTTTTCAAATTATAAAAAAGTGCTTGTGGATTGCTATTAATTTATTATTATTAAGCCAGATTCCTATTCATCACATTTATAAATGAAAAACAAGGAGGTTAATACCAGTTGTAATTACTAATTATCAATTTCTTTTGTTTTGAGTTTTTCACAACTCTGTTATATATTTAAAGCACTTTAAGCTTTACATAAACTTTTTTGGCCTTAGTTAAAATCTACTAATCACAAACTCTTTCGCTTTTTAAAAATCCGGCTAACCATTTTTTTAATGTTATGAAAATCTGACATTTAAAAAACGTTCCATAAACTCAAAGCTGCTTGTTTTCAATCTTTTTGATCTCTTTTTCACTTGCGTAAAAAATCTTTTTACATTTGTGTTATTTATTCTGGATTCATTATCTTTTTTTATTTAATTTTTTCATGAAAATTTTTTCCACTATAATTTTAACTCATAAATTAAACCGTATTTTAATATTTAATTAAAATAAAAGAATTAGAAAGAATGGAATTTAGAAACTTATTTAAGCTATTTATTAAGATATTAGGTCGCTTGCCATTATATTAATTTCAGTACCTACTAATTTTAGTACTAAAATTATTAGTTAGTTTCGAGAGTTGATGAAGTATGAAAAATGTGGACTTATTTTTGCAACTGTCTTAATTTTAAATGGTTTATTTTGTGCTTTGAGTGAACGTCAAAAATAAGTACTTAAATAATGACGACGAAAAACAAGCTAAAGTGACTTTACTTGTAATAATGATGCTAGCAATGAAGAAAAGAAATCAAACACTTGAGAGAACAGTGTTAGGCAAGGGACTTTTATCTACCACAATTGCATGTTTGGATAATTTTACTTTCATTTTTTCCACTGTTTTGGTTCTTGCATTTCTATTTTTATACACTGGATGTTTTGGTACTTATAAACAAGAATTTGCTTTCTATAGCTCAATCAGACTTTTTATTTGATTATGATTCTACATTTTTATATACAAAACATAAACACCATAAGCATCACTGCATATGCATAACCTTACTTTTAGTTGAAATTTTAATATTGTTAGTACAAGTGCTTTAAAGTTTAGTACTGAATCGGCGCATGCAACACTTTATTTTTAGTGCTAAAAGGATTACTGAAATTATTATTCGCGATTTCGACTACCGTTGAGGGCGCTAAGAGACGAAAACAAATATGGATTGTGAGTAATCTTATTGTTTGAGGTGTCAGTTTGTATACGAACTTAGGGTTGAGTTGTGTGTTTTAATTATTTGTTGGTAATTTTACATATACAAATAAAAAAATCAAACTTCAACCTCCACATAAAAATCCAAAATAAAATTAAAAATAATTTGCGATTACTCACAAAGTAGGTTTATCATTTATCCGCCAGAGGGCGTCTAGACTTTCGAAAAGGCGAATAATGGCAAGCAGACCTAACTTTCAAACTTATTTAAACCGGTACTAAAACAACAAATGCTTTTTGTTAATAGATCTTTTCTGCTTGAGCGATTCACCAGTGACTGATAAAGTTTTAGGTAACAATTTTGGAGTTCGGTGAGTTCTGTACTACTATACTGTACTACTACACTGAAGTGTAGTGGGGTTTACAAACCTCGCGAAATCTATCAGACAAGTCTACATAACCTCGCGAACTCTATCAGACAAGTCTACATAATTTTTTAATTTGTTTCTACTACCAGTAGAGAGGAATGAAATAAATAAAGTTTATATTAAATTTTATTATTATACTAACCCTTACTCTTTGGAAGTCCATCTTATTAAAAATTGTCAATCTGACGATGCTAATCTTAGTGAAACGGCTGCCATTGTAATTTAAAAATTAATATTTTCAAATAAACTTGGAAGTTACGTTCAACCGAAGAGTTTTTTATTATTCTTAATAAAGTTTGAGTTTACTATTGTTTATTCGTTATTAGTGACATAAGGGTAAATGTAATTTTTTTCTACTGCAGTTTATCAAACCATCCTTTGTCATTACGTAATAATCGGTGACGTATTTTTACGTTTGCCTTATATTAATTGAATGTTATTTTACACTCAGCCATACATTAGATTCATACATATACGAAAACTTGACAGAGACCCGTAAAAAGTGAGAGAGATGGGTGGGCAAATTGGCAACATCGCGGCCACTTCGAGTTAAAGATCCAAGTACATTGATGACGGATATTAAAATCCCTTGATGTTTTACCGACATTCTAATTTGCTCTAATCATTAATCTGTGACTCAGCTCAAAATTACAATCAATGACATATAAAATTAACGTCTACATTAAATAAGAAATACCTTAATAACGTCATAATTTTGTCTAATCTATTTCATGAATGAGAAATAAAGCGGTTAAAACACTCTAGTAGAAATGGATAAAAAGCGAGAAGAAACTGAGGCGGGAAAAGGGATGATCATAGAGTATAAAGAAAGCGATGCCATTACTTTAAATTAAAAAGAAGGTACCCCAAAAAACAAAACTAAACAGAATTTAATTGTTCTTCCACTGGAATATTTAGGAATGCTAAAAATCTGAAATGTAAATAGGAACACCAGAAAGTAAGCGAGCTTTATGAAGACAGAGTTATATAAAACTGGTGATAACACACCCCTTTTAACACCGACAGAAGAAAAACGTGATAGGTGATAGGCAAAATTATTGAAACTAAAATTAGTTTAAATTGATTGTACTAACCCTTACTTTTTGAAAGTCCATATTATTAAGAATTCCTAGTAAAATTAGTTTATCAATGATCAGATATTTTGGATATAACAAAAAGTACTTAGAAGTCGATCAATGAATTCCCTTTATAGAAGATAATACAAAAGTAACAAATTATTCATAAATAAATCTAGAGAAATCTGTTTCATTAAGTTCAGTAAAATAACTTGGCCATTTTCTAATTAAACGACGTCTGCAACGGCGTCTATTATGATTTACTAAAGCCAACATCTAAATATTCTATAAATTTGAATAAATTCACCATTAAAATCTGTCAGTTAGTATTATGCACCATAAAAACTTTATCATTCACTGAGGAAACTGGTTAACTTTTGGGCGGTTGGTGTACCATTCAATTTTTGTTTTTTCTTGGTATCTATGGCATTTTTCTTTAGGAAATTTAGGCTAGGTATTTTCATCTCTGAATAGGTTTAACAATCAGATAACTATCCAACAAATACACTATATACAACTTTTTATTACCTAGTTACCTTTACAATGTTTACATGCAGGATTGAAAGATGATATTGATATTGGGTTGAATTTTCGACTCGTGTTTTTATGTAAGCAAGGTTGAAAGATTAATTTGAGATTAGGTTCAAATATAGTTGTACTGACAGCTAATCGTAATCCTACATTTTGTGGTGTTTCCAGAAAATTTTAATTAAACATTTTTTGTAATTAACAGCTTCTACAACCCTAACAGTAAATAAATGAAACAAGAAATAAATTAACCTTACAAAATATAAACACAAACACCAATGTCAGCTGTCAGTTGCCAGTTGTCAACTCAACTACTCAAGCCGTGATCATAAGCTTTATTCGGGTTTCGTTTTTCGGACCGTTTTAGAACAATTTGCTGACTGCGCACAACTGGATGTACAGTAGACTAAATCCAAGGACTATTTATGTACGGTTTGAAAACTATCAACAAATGAAAAAACCCGAACGCCTTATTTTTTAATATCTGATATAAAAAGTAAATTATTTTGCCCACAAACCTAAAATGTTGGATAAACTGTTTATCACTATATAAGGGTACTGTTTCTTTGGCATAATTCTCATTTTTTACTTTTTTCTGTAATAATTCGGGTAAAAAAAGATTTGCTACCATCTTCAATCCATCATCAGTTGATGATGAAAAAGATGAGGATGAATCTGACGAGAATTCTGCCAATAAATTCATAATAATATACTCAATAAATTAAAATACCAAGAATAATTTGAATTTAAAATGCACACTACAAACAATGACTGACAAATGATCAAGCGCATGCGTCAATTAGTCCACGAAAAATTCTTACTTTTAACCTTGGACTGATTTAACAGTTTTCAAATCGTCCGAAAACAGTCAGAAATAAAACCCGAACACCAAACTAAAATTATAGAACGGTTCGAAATCCGTACAAGAAAAACCCGAACACAGGATTTTTAAGTGCGCAGAATCCTGACAGTTTGAAAACAGTAATCAAGTAAACCCGAACAAAGCTATTGACTTTACTTCGACTCGACACTACCATCAACCCACTTTCAACTCGATCCGTGTTTTCATGAAATTGAAACATTTCTTGCCCTGCCATTTTTTTCTAAACCAAAGATTTTATTAAACTATCGGTTACATATAAAGTATAATTAACTTTTTTTCTGTCATTCCATAAATAAATAAGCAGAACATTCTTTCTTAGTTAATATAATTGTTTTTTTTATTATCTGATATATTTTCTGATATGTTTTCTTTATTTTTTAAGGGTGTCCATATTTCAATATTTTTTATTCTTTATAAATCTTTATTATTTTAGGGCATTTTGGTAATAAAGTGCGTACATCATATATAGAACAATAAACGAATTACTTTGCAAAAGAAAAAGAAATTTCGAAACATCCATCATTGAGATGAAAAGTGAAGGTTTTGAATAAACCGTAAAGTTATTTCTTTGTAAGGGTTTTTTATGGCTTAAGCATTCAGCTATACAGCCAGACTCTACAAGCTGAATACAAAATAAGAAAAGACTGGAACATTAGCTTCTTGTCCTGGTAGAGAAGAGTAAACTAGAAATGTAACTAAAAAATAGAGAAAATAAAAAAATACGGTGTCATTGCTTAAAATGCAAAAGAAGATACATGAAAAGAAATCGAAGAGAATTTAATTGTTCTGAAATGTAAATAGGCTCACAAGAAAGGAAGCCCATCAGGACATTTATTTGATATTACACATTTTTAAAATTAGCCCCTAGAAAGGAGTTAAAAGTGGGTTAGACAAATGTTACAAAAGAAACCACAGATAAACATTCTAATCATGAGTATATTTTACCAAAAAAACATACTACATTATTTTCTCACCAGTCGCCGATTAACTTACTATTTTGTATGGAGGAAACATTTCAAGGGTTTTCCAATGGATTTTGGAATATATTCGAGTTTTTAAACATTTAAAAAAATATAATTAAGGTATAACTTTAATTTTTAAGAGGAAAATTAAAAATAGAACTTTTTTAACAAAACTTCCACTATTCATTTAAAAAATTGCTTTTTTAAACTCAATGACAGCTTTTTTGCTAAAACTAGCATCGTCAGATTGACATATTGAATTTACATTTTGTTTGTAGATAGATACATGCTAGGTATTATACCCGGTTCTGAGGATGCAATTCCATCTCTGCAACTCCATCGCGGTGACAAAATTGCATGCAGTTTAGGTGTTGGTGTAACTAACTGAAATGGCAGTTATGAGGTTATCTCTTTATGTGTTTTTGATCTGTAATTATGTTTATAGCAAATTGCAATAAGTCGATGTCTTGGAAATTTTATTTTATCATTTGTTAAAAATATAGTTATTTTTTCAATGTTGGCAACAATATGGTATTTTTCCAAAAAATGTATGAGCATGTTATGAAGGCTCATGCAAATTGGAAAGAAGCCTTGTTGCGGCCAGATTTTGATGCAACTAAATTGCATTGATGAATTGCACCATCAGAACTAGGCCTTGTTCAGTCTATCGCCCTTTCATAATTTTAGGTCACTATAGATGGTAGAAATGTATGGTTATAGACAAGGGGATTTTATAAACAAGGAGACGTTGCTCCTATTTACGTATTAATAACGGTATCACACACGTGGAGCTTATTGTAATATCAATATGGCTGTATGATCAGGAAAGGACTAACTGAAATTTTGCAATATCGATAATAAGGTTTATAACTCAATTGTGTAATCTTTATTCTTTTTATTTTTTAATATTTAATTTGTTCTTTAAAGAAAGTAAGTTTGTTATATATAACTACATCTGTCTTAAAAATGTTCTATAGGACTTTAGTTTTTTCTACATCGCGCAAATGTAATTGCCTGTCCCTATTAATGTTTATATTAGCTATTCTAATATATTATAATTAAGAAAACTGATACATAAAAACAAGAATGACATTAATGACACAAGTGTGTACTCAATATGGCGAACCTCATATTTTTTTGTCTCGATGGTTTTTAACTGTCGAAAAATTTCCATTTACATATCGTGGCACCAGACAAAATTTCCTGATTTTTTTTTAGTTGCCTTGATAACTAGTCAAAATTAAGGCATCTTATTAGTTAAAAAGTAGAGATGAGAAATTTACGGTTATACTCGTAATTGCTAGAGTGTATAAAAATTATCGATAATTTTGATACAAAGCGTGATATCTAAAAATTGCAAGAGTTTGTTTTTATGTTTTGTTTATATTTAAAGTTTATCTTACATTTATTTGTGTTGCTATGACCTGATGCAATTTTTACTCTACTAGTGCTATTACCGCTGTAAATTTTCGAGTATTGCATTGCTCTTATGGAACATTTTATACATAAAAGAAATATTTGGCATAAGCCTTTCTCGTGTAACGAATCTTTTTACTTAGTTTAAGCCAAATAAAGAAGATGACAAAAACAAGTTCTTTTAAATCTGCAATATTTATTTTCAGATTGAAATTACTCTGAGCTTGAGCTTAGCTCTGTTTTATTCGAATTAGCAGATTCACTACTCTTTAAAAAATTTCTTTAGTAATTATCTTATCTATTATATAAACTATCATTTTTAGTAAAAACGTGGATTGTGCTATAAATATTACTGTTTTAAGAAAGTTTCATTAAAACTTTGTAAAAATGATCGATTGGGTATCAATCGTACGTCATTCCCAAAGACGGTTCTCAAATTATATGTACGGAGTGCCGAATAAAGTTCGAAAACGTCGACAAAAGTTTATAAAAAGAGAAGTGGCCTCTTCGGCAAAAAATGGAAATGCAAGTACGAGTTCCAACGTCAACCACGAGTCCAACTGTTCTTGTTGCTGGGCTGGAGATAAAGTGCAGGTAATCGTCTATCTTTAAAATAAATATAAATTTAAATTTGGGAAATTTACTCATTGTGTTAGCTTTTTCATGTTTGGTCTTTTTGCTCATGCATTCTGCAAAGAGGTCTATCTCCCATTTGGTGTAGGAATATTTTTTAAGTTGGCAATAACCAGAAAATGTCATGTAGGCACTTAGGCACTCGTTAAAGTTACCAAATACTTAATTTGTAAATCTGCATCTGCAAGGAACGTTTTTACTGTGAACAGATCAGGTTTGATCCTCTTGTAGGGAAATAAAGCATAATGTGATGAACAATTACTTTATCGAAAAATTTGTTTACATTGTGAAAGAAAAAAAATGTTGAAAACAGTATATGAAATGATTTTTTATCAAAATGCAAGTGTATTCAATATTTATTAGTTTTAAAAACGCACATAAATACATAAATAAAAATTAAAAGAATTGTTTCATAAGTTATTTGTAAGGGAGTGACCGGGGGTAAAAATATTTTAGGCATGATAAACAGTAAACATTTTAAACTACAGCTGATATATGTCGGTTTTCTGGGTCCAGAGATTAAGGTGTTATGTTAGTAGTTTATTTGCCCCATAGGCACAATATAACAGGTGATTATTATACGAATTTGATACCCAAAGTTATCAAATATAAGGAAAGAAAGTTGAGAATATTTGTGCTCTTGCAGTGGGAGTCACTCACAATTCCAGATTTAAACAATCCTTTATCTATAACTAAAGAAGGGCCATTGAGACCGCATAAGATCAATTGTGCTTCTTTTTGATGCTATTCTTGATATAAGTTTCTCTTATGTTGGCTTGGGTTGACTAGTTCTCGTTTAGGTAGGATTTCCGTTAAGTTCAGAGAGCAGAGCAGATGCGCTCGAAAGCAACTTTTTATTTAAATGAATGAAGTATATTTGTGTAATACGCTTTGCTCATGATGACGAAATAATGTAGGTGGTAGATGTATGGCTTTAGTCAAAGTTCCGTATTATTTTCAAAATGCTTTGATATTATTTTATGTAAATAGAACAACATGTACGTAATAATGTAAGGATAAGGAAAAGTTCAAAATTCAATGAACTAAGTAAAAATTAACATTTTAAATTAGGCTGATTTACCTAGTTAAATATCATTATAAGGATACTTGTTTTAAATGTACATCTATTATTAAATATTCAATGTAACCGACATTAAGGCTCAATTTCACCAAACGATGACTGATCTCAGATTAATTAAGTTCTACTTAATAGTCAAGTTGACTTAACAGTATTTTCCGTTCCACCATGCACCAACTAGTCCGAGTTTATCACAATTTATTAAATCACTATTAGATCAGCAAACCAATTTGGTAACGTTGTGGAAGGTGGAAAATTTGATTATTCTGTAAAGATATATTGTTGTGTGTCAATCATTGCGATTTGAAAACGTAATCATATCCTTAAGAGTCAATGCATGAAATTTTAGGCGGGAAGCTAAAGGACAGCATATCGATGCGAGCAAGACAACCTACGAGTAAAACTCTATTCATAAAAAACGCTTGTACACACCAAGTCAAAAGTGTGTGTAGGTATGAGAAATTCAGAGTAGTTGCATTATGTAGTCAGTCAGTTGTATAGCGAAGCTTTCTGTTGTGTATACTTAACGTAATACCTTTGTGCGACTATTGTTAGTACAACAGAATTAATTTAGCGGACCACATACAACTCGGTTATGAACGTCACTCACAGCGTATATCTATTCAGCTGACTAGCTCCAACTAGCTGCCTATACGGATTTCGCTATTACTGTAGTGAAACACAAAGTAAGAGATGAAATGTTATCAAAAAAAAAACAAAGAGTTCATGAAATTTTATATATCGTAGGTAATTGATCTATCCAAGTTTGTAAGATTGTCGTTTGCATTAGTATGGTTACAAAAAGGTTGTAGATAATTACGATTTGAACACAACACAGGTATAAAAATTGAAACTTTTTTAGGCAGAAAGCCATTTATTTATGGTAATCGGTATCCGATTTCAGTATTTATCTTTTACTTTGGTCATACATATTTTTTATTTTATTTTCTAGGTCTGTATTTCACGACATTTGAATGAAATAATATAAAAACAAGAAGATTATTACAAATAATAGTAAAGAATTTTTATTGCATTGCCCTAAAATCCAAGTGATATCTATAATTTCATCAGTAATTACATTTATTATTACTAATTTAAATTAAATTAATTAGTGAATTACTAAATAATAATTGATGCTAATTTACGGTGTAGCACAGATTGATTTAATAAACAATAATGTCCAACTGACAGTTTCTGACAAACCAATCATGGCCAACTCATAATAATTATTTGTAAAAGTTAAAATATCTACCAAATTAATACTTCGATAGAAAAATAAAAATATCTTGAAAACTGATAACTTTAGGTATAAGGAGTACTTCATAAAATTTGAAGTATGACATTAGTATTTTTCGATAGTGATATAAAATACAGGATGCTGTATTTAAAATTACCAAGAAAATAATAATGTACTTGCATTTTGACTTACTCTGTATTTAATTTAACAAAAATTATGAAAGGAGTATGTTTTCAAATTTTTTACAATTAATAAAAATCTATGGTTGCAATAGATCAATGCTCCTACACCCAAGTTAAACTTGATACGATTTTCAGGTAATATTGGTTAACTTTTTAAATACCCGGTATAACATAATAAAACTTTACATTGTTGTGATGTGGAAGTGATGCAGATTTCGAATTTATAATATTTAAAAAAACATAAGTTTGGTGTGCCACCATCTTATGGACCACCCTGTAAGATTGTAACTAATTTTAAAATGTGGAGTTTAAAGTGGCCTACAAATTTTGTCAATAAGTTTTTTTTGTATTTTTCACTATAACAGATCTACTGAGCTTCCTCACACTAATCAATCACCCTGTATATATACATAAATACACACTATATAACCAATACTTGTATTTGTATTCTTTAATAATATATAAACAAGTTTAAAATATTTGTCCAAATGTCTTAATAATATATAAAAAATGTCCACAAATTTAAAAATTTCACTATTTAAAAACGCCAACATACAATAACAATAGAACTGCAATCTTACACTCAAACATTAGGAATAAAACTTGCATCCCTTAAGCAATACACCCATCGGTTGGCCAAATAAATTATTAACGTATATTCGTCTATAATAGTTTATTTTTCCAGCTGGTCCGCTAATTCTTACAATTGAAGGGTTCACGCACATCGGCACATTAAAACACGGAGTGTACAGGAATAATTAATCTGTATGAGGGCGCTTTTATCAGTAGTTTAAAAATTTGAATTTGATCTCTTCTTTGGTACCGTTTTTCTCCGTTAAGAGAAGATATATTTGGATAAAATTTTAAGGGCATATTACTGACAGCTAGTTGCAGAAGCTATGCATGTTTAATCTTAACTTTTTTTTTAATTAATAGAAATTAATTACCATTCGTAATTAATATCAACAATATTTTAAATTTAAATATGCATAGCTTATGCGCTATCGTGAATCACATACGTCCTGAAAATTTGGGAAATTTTCATGCAATATTAACAAAGAAAAAGGGGTTTTTTGAAAAAAAGACAATTTTTCATAGATTTGTCCAACTATTGTACTTTATTTTGAGGTCTATTTGTGCAAGTTCACGTATATTTACTTATTGCTATTAATTATCAGCAAGTTTTAAATATATAAACATTTTATTAGCTGATATTTGATAAAAATGTTTAAATGGTGAAAGCGCTAATGCAGCATTGGCTCTTAAATAATATTTTTATTTTGTGTTTACATTGAAAAACAATAAACAATAGTAAATAAAAGATGACTAATATACAAAAACCGGGTCCCCACATTTACAGTTGAATATAAGAATATATTGGTCGATATTGTAAAAAAAAACATTCCTGTATAGTTGAAAATAAAAAGACAGATAAATCAATGATTTCAAAAAATAAATGTTTTAAAGTACATATTAATTGGTTCATTGGAGAATCATTCCTGAAAAAATATGTGAGTCAATTAATGAACATAGTCAACGATAATGCCTAAATCACAAATCATAATGATCAAAATGATAATAAAAAGTTATTGAATATTTAATATATTCCAGCATTTGAAGTCAAAATCTTGTGTCAAAATCTTTATTCTCCAATTTTTCGAAATAATATCTCTTTCTAGAATCGTGTTTAATTAACAATATATATCAAATATTAAAAATATGTAGGTATAATAATAAAATATATCTGTACTAATCGGACTTTACCAGATAAATTCACTAATACATTAACCGTGATTAAAACTGTTGGTGAAACTGGGCCTAAAACTAATAAACCTTTTTTTATCAATAGTTTTAAAAAATCTAGGAAAAGCAACAAAAATATTCGTTCGTCTCTGCGAATGTGGTTATTTAATTTTGTATGCTACTTCGGGCGTTAATTTTCACTATAAAAGTAGGTTGTGTCTCTCTAGCTAAGATGAAAGAAACACAAAAGGTCTTAAAAACATTTAAAACTGGATATATTTGAAATGCCGTTAATATAACCCGAAATCTTGGTTTGATAAGAATGTGTTAAAGCAAAAAATATAAACAATATAAAATAGAACAAAAACAATTTAAATATTTAATAAAAAATACACAAAATAAATATCATCAGAAAATGCAAGAAAAAACTTTGAATATTAAAAATCCATCTGAATTCTGGAAATAAATAGAATTAAATCAAAGAAAACCAGGTAAAGAACACCCTATAACCATAACACAATGGGAAAACTTCTGTATACAATTTTATAGCACTGTAAATATTAATTTAAATTTATCTATAACAGATGCCAGACATCCATATCTATCTATATCTGCAGGCGAGGATAGAATATCAAATGAGTTTTACAAAAATTTACCTATTGACTGGATCATATACCTACAAGATTTATTTAATAAAATATATATGGAAGAACACCTACTATGTAATTTGACAAATATTAATATGATCCACTTTCATAGAAAAGGACCTGAAAATAATCCATTAAATTTTCGGGACATTGCTTTACTCAATCATAAAACAAAACTATTTACACAGCTAATAAATTACAGACTCCAAACATATATTGAATCCATTGATGTGCTACCAGAATGTTAGGCTGGCTTTCGAAAGCAAAGAAGCACAGAAGATAATATATTTGTTTTGTACTCCTTAATAGGTAATCACCTGCGACTACCTGGTAGAAAGGTTTTTGCACTTTTTGTTGACTTTAAAAAAGCTTTTGAAAATATTAATTCGTAGAAACTTGGGCAAAAACTTTACTTAAATGGTGTCAGAAAAAAATGAACAGAATTATAAAAGAAATGTACTCCATGGCTACACTTACAATTAATCAGAAAGGCTCTATATCAAACAAAATCAATATCACCAAAGGCATCCTTCAAGGCGACTCGCTAAGCCCACTATTATTTGCATTAATGTATCAGAGATAGACAGCTACTTTAAGCAACAAGGCGCTAGAGGTGCCTCTCTAGATCAAAGCACTGAGATAAATACTTTGGGGTATGCTGATGATTTTGTTGTACTAGCAGACTAGCAAATTCACCTAAACAAATCTATGAAAATTCTAGCAGACTATAGCGATAGTAACAAACTAGTAGTTAATGTAAATAAAACAAAGGTAGTTATATTCAGGAAAAGTGCTAATATAGGATATAAACAAAAATTTTGGTATAAAAATACACTAATTGAGCAAGTAAATAAGTACAATTATTTAGGGGTGATTTTTTCATTTAATGGTACATTTTCAGAAAATTTAAAATCGCGGATAAAGAAAGCTAAAATAACACAAAACGCAATTCAGAATGTAATTTAATCTTCACACATGACCGATATAAAAAGTGTTAAGTCTCTATACAACAGCATCGTAGTTCCAACCTACTCGTACGCCAGTGGAATATGGGGACTTCGGGCATATGACTGAAGAAGAAATAATTCAAAATCACTTCTGGAAAAATTTTCTATATTTACAGAAAACTACGCCCAGTTACATTTTGAGAGCTGAAACAAAATTGGTAAAAGTTGGATATTTTATTATAAAGCAAGCCCTAGAATATTTATTAAAGATTAAAAAGTTACCTGTAAACAGATTTTCCAAGATAGCACTAAAGAGAATCTTTCAACTAAACCAGCAGAATAAAATAGTATCAAAATATAATTGGATTAGTCAATTAAATGATATCCTACATAAAATTGGAGCCTCAGAACTTAATATTGATACTTTTGACTCGGACACAATAAGCATTATTTTAGACAGAGCAGTATAGTCAAATAAAAGGTTGAAACAAAATACTTGTAAGTACATATTGCCCAATGTATAAGCAAATTCTACAAGGAAAAAATTCTTTCCATTGTACAAATCACTTAGATCTTTCCTCTACATATAAAACGCTTAATTTCACAGATACGCACTCACAATAGAAATATAATATACATGTATGTTAATAACAATGCATTCAAAATAAAACTCAATGAATTATGTACAATTTGTGACTGCCTTGCTTTAGAATCCCTTCAACACTTATTTTTTGTTTGTCCAGTGTATGAAGGAATTAGAAGTCCCTTTCTTGAAATGCATCATGACATTGAATCAATAATAATTAATGAAGCTAAACCACACGGTGTTGATCGATTCGGTCCCGGAAAGTCATAGATTAAAATGTATACATTTTAATCCCTTTATCTATAGGCGGGTCCCAATGGTACTTAATTACCTGAAGATTTTCTACGGGAAAATGTACCTCTTTTCGGAAATCCAATCCTCCCTCTTGTTATTGTATCTGAATGTTTAAATTAAATACTATTTCATTTATTGTTTATATTCCATCCAGTGCATTTCATCTTTCAGATCAATTTGTCTGCTGTTTTAAACATTTTAAAAATGAATATAAATATTCAATATCAACCATTACAACAAATGACGTAGCAAATATTTTTTTAAGTTAGGTTAGGTTAGGTTAGAAATGTATACCTTTACAATAATATTTCAATGTAATAAATATATCAAATTTTTAAATTAGTTTTATTACCTGTTTTTCATTTGTTTTACCAACAGGTGGCTGGGACCGAATCCATACATTATTATTCAGGTAGGACAAAAGTTCGGGACCCAATAAGCATATGCCCAAACCACAAACTCTCTATCAAATATATGACATAATAAAGAAAATATTAAATATCAGGTCCTTCATTATAAACGAATAAAATCACCGTATTCTTGTCAAAATTATCTTATGCAAACCTAATCTGTTATAAAATTAATTCTACTTTATTATTAAAATATACGTTTTGTACTAACTGTTGATGTTATAAATGTTGTCGCCCTTGTTCATGTATTTTTATACGAAAGAACAATAAATAAATATCTATCTATCTATCTAACATCCTTGGAGCAAACTTTTACTATTCATTTAATAAATTTCTTTTTTTAAACCTTAATGACAGCTGTTTCGCTAAAAACTAGCATCTTCAGATAGACAAATTAAAGTTACATTTTTTTGTTTGTAGCTAGGTACCTAATGTTGATTAAGCAATATTATGGCTAGAACAAGTATGGAAGTAATAAGACATATCCATATTAAAGCGTAGATGTTATTAGCCCTAAGGGCTAATATATTTTCCTTTAACATCAGTATAACTGTGCAATGATATAGAAAAACCAGGAATAAACTTTACAATAACTTAATATATTTGTTCAGAACAATAAACAACTGAAAGGTTAAATTAACTTTCACTATTTATTCGTAAAATACTTTAAATGTAATGACGGCCGTTTCGCTATAGAATTAGCATAGTCATAACATTTAAAGTATTTTACGAATAAACAGTGAAAAATAATTCAACCTTTTCATTGTTTATTGTTCTGAGTAAGATAAACTTTTACAATGTAAGGGTTAGTGCAATAAATTTAATATATTTGTGTTACAATTACGTCTTACGTCTAAAAATAGAGACAGGCAACGGCTTTCTTAACAGATTAGATTTAAAGGCAAGCATATAATGCATGAGCTAACATTGGCAGATAGTAATCTAAGCAGATTCGGTCAGGAAGCAGATACAATATCCAAACACATTTTGTGCGAATATGAAAGTCTATTAAAACAGAGTTCTGATAATCAGGTCAATTCTGTTTGTCTTGTTATCGGAACCATATTGTTAAATCTTTTAAACAATAACAATATGGTAGTTTAAATTCGTATTCTGTTTGGACTGTAATAGCAATATTTGTTACTATTTTGATTCATAACAATATTGTTATTACAATTCCAAAAATTTATAATTTTATTGATGCAATCATTACTGTTTTGTGTCATTTTGTGATCAGGAGGAGGATCAGGAGGTTAGTGTTTGCGTGATAACTTACAAAATGAGTTGTAACATTCAAATAAAGAATAAAAAAACATACAGGGACAGAACAAATTATTTTGTTAGAATATTTTTTTTTATATATAGTGCCAAAATGCAAAACACAATCCAAAAACTATGGGCCATTTATTCGATGCTGAGAACTACACTAAACATTAATAATAACATTAACATATCAAATAATCGAAAATTATTCACACTACTAAAAGGGCGAACGGATGGATTTAAAACTAAAAAATCTTAAATCCTGTCTACAGAATGAATTGATACGTATCTGAAAGATGCTCCAGGCGATAAGCAATTATTGTCAAAGGTGAAGAATGAAAGTATTGTGTAATTACTGTGGTATGAAGAGGTAAAAAAACTAAGAAAATACTTTACAAGGAAGCTTTACTTTCGTGAGTGATATCAATGTCAAGATTGACATCCGCATGTTCGGTAGTTATCTACAATAATATAGGAAGTTGAACTCCATACAAGATTCCTTTCTTACAATAAAAATACAAAATACAATAAAGTATAAAATTAACAACGATCGGGTGGCCCTCTGTTTCGTGGAGGTTTTCTTCTCTGAATACATTCTTGTGATAACATGAAGTTTTCTGTTATTTGGGATTCCTGGTCATGTGTTGCATCTATAGATGTTTCTTTTTCTTTAGTAAGAATATCATTCGAAATTGATTCTCTAATGTGTATTTTGGCTTGACGTCCTCTAATCGTAACCAATGTATCGTCAAAAAATTCAGAAAAGTCTTTCAATAAATCATTGATTAAACGGTTGGCCTTAGGCTGTAAATTGACTGTATTATTGATCTTCGTAGTGCTGGGTTCTTTAACATGAAAATCTTTTGCACCACAAGGTAATGGTAATTTAAATGCGAGAACCCAGTCCTAACCAAAAAGTGGTATGTCTTCGTCTTTTGTTACATATATAGCTAGAGTCATTTCCGTTTCAAACGCTTCAACCTCCACCCATGCTTTAACTAAAGTACTAACTGGTTTATCCCCATATGCTATATGGTCAGCTGTTTTTGTTAGTTAAGGTTTACCTATTTTTTTCCATGTTATCCTCCCTATAACTGCATGTTCCGAGCCTGGATCATAAAGCATGCCAATATTTTTCGAATAAATTTGAGGTAGAAAGAAATGTAACTTCATCATTTTAATCTGTATCACTGTAACTATTTGATAAAAGGTTTGTCTCATTATTTTTACACAACGAGTAGCAAGTTTCGATTTGTTTTTAATTATTTTTCGGTTTTGAATTTGATTCTTTGATGATTGCTTTTCCTGACGCAAAACACACTCGCAAAAAATTATTTCCTTTTCCACAACTATTACACTTCTTTCCAAAAGCTAAACAGTTTTTTGGGTTGTGTTTCAACTCACCATAATACAGAGGATCTACTTCTTCTGAGAACTTGTCGATTCGTTAAGTTTGCAACAATTCTTAACCCGGTTTACATAATTATCTGTTTTGTCCAGGTTTTCTTGAAAACTTGTTAATTGTTTAGTTTGTATTGAAGCCTGTTCCAAAATTAATGCTGTAGCTTGCACTTCATCGAAAGTTGTATCATTTGTAGAATCCTTTTGAATGATTTTCTCTTGTCATTCACGGTTGTTAATTCCGAAAATCATCTGATCCCGCATTCTTTCATCTAGAGTGGCACCGACACTGCAATTTCCGGCTAATGAACGAAGGTTAACTGCATATTCTGTTACAGTTTCAGAAACATCCTACAAAGTTTATACGCTCTGCGAAAATATATATCGTCTTGCCATAAAAACGATTTAAAATATTAATTAGTTTTTCAAAAGTTTTTGTTGTTACTTTTTCGGACTTAAAATGGTTGGCTATCTTAAAAATGCTTGGTCCCACTTTAGAGTTTCGTCTTACTTCCATTGTTGTGTCAGTCATTAGACGGTGCATCTCCAGTTCAATCTCAAACCTCTGTAAGTAATAGTCCCATTACTCCAAATTGGGATCGAATAATCCTAATCGAAATCCTTTATAAAATTCGTTTGATGAATTTATCATTTTCCACTTCCAATGAAGTATTTATACCGAAGATAATATTGGTATGCTTTTAATACCAAATCTTTTTCACAATCATCGCCAAATGCAGTTTGACAAGGCAATAAAACCAAGAAAATACTTTACAAGGAAGCTTTACTTCGTGAGTGAAACCAGTGTCAATATTGACATTCGCATGCTTGGTATTTGTCTATAATAATACAATAATATTGGAGGTTGAACTATGCAACTCGCCGCTGCGCGACTTCGTGCGTAAACATTTTTACTTCGTGTGTAATGGGTTACTTACAACTCTAGATACGTAATATACTATACAATACCCTGTGTTTATTAAAAAAATAAGCTTAATTTTCCTAAAATTGAAACTAAAAACAAGAAATTATTCTTAAGCTAGAAAAGATCTTGATTCTGAAAAGTTTTTTGACCTTAAAAGTTAGATTCATAATGTAGAAAATATAAAAAATATGCAAGGTTATTTTCGTTTTTATTTTACAATGTCCCATAAATAAAAAGTTTTTACTAAATGGAAAACCTTTTGCCAATATCTATAGTTTTAAATATTCACAAATAATATCATTAAACAAATGTTTAAATAAAAAAAATCACAATGATTATAGTTTCGATAGCTATATTTTCATTTTAAAAAACAATTTAATTACAAAGAATAATAAATAACTGAACGGTTGAACTAAACTTACTATATAGTGCAATACAGAACTAAGTTGATAATAAAGAAAACAATATGATCTTATCGTTGTAGTTCTTTTAAATTCTTACAATGTAACTTAATCAAATTTATTCAAACACATCATGATAGGCTAATTGTCTATTAATTGAATTTGCATTAATAATTTAGCTAAAATGAGAAACTTTACTGAATGGGACCTAATGGTATTGAACCAGAACTAGAAGTTTGTTAGAATTTAATTAGCTTAAGAAAATCTTATTAGATGTCACATGGAATTACTGAAGTAAGATTAAACACGACAAATGATCTGATTGAGCAAAACAAATGGAAATATTCAAAATAAATCACGAATTTGTCGATTTCAAAGCTCAGTTACGTTTAGTGTCGATATAAGTACCATATAAGTAATTCAATACTACTGTGGTTAAAAAAATATTATTTTAAAACAAATCCTTGGCAGCTCTATAGGCGATACTGGGTGTCTTTCCGTTGCAATATTGCATTATGAGATAGGCCGCAACTTGTGCCTTACGACGGCAGTAGACACAAAACTAAGAACCTGATGAATTGGTTTGTCACCTAAGAATCCTGGAAAAAATCCAATCGCATCAAACATTGGACACCATGCCAGTCTTTAAATTGATTTGAAGTGGTTATAGCAAACCACCATACGGTTAGAGAAGTTTAACCAGAGCTGGAAGAGAGTATGGCTTATCCAGTATAAATATAATTGCACGTCACAGCTGTCAGAAGGGGACTATGTGGCCAAGCATTTAAAATAGTATTAGAATCTAATGAATGTCAAACGAAGTTTCAATAATATTCTTCTTTTTATTTGACTACAATACTACACCATTTTTGTACGCGGCAACAAACCGCAATTTTGGCAACATCTAAAACATTTTAGCACCAGGTATGTTCATTTGAAGTTTATATTTTATTAGTCCAGGAGTTGAATTTGATATAAAATTAATTACGTAACCTTTCTTAAAGCATTTATTTATTATTTGTAATAACTTGCGGCCTACGAATTTAAATATTTAGCACATTTACAGTGAAAAAAGATACTGATTGACAGTAGCAAACGAACGAAGGAAGTGCAACGAACAGAGAGATTTGTTTACTTTGATGACGTGCACTTATATTTATACTGGACAAGCCATATCTGGTGTGGTATACAGATTGGTTCAAGATAGATGAAAGGGTTGTAGTAGAAGTAATGGGACGGAATTCTCGGTTATCCAAATCTTTTGGTAAGGCCATAACTATCTTTCAGGCGGAGATATACGCTATAGATGCTAGTGTCGAGAAGGGTCTAGGTGTCTCTTACAGACAGTCAGGCATCTTTAAAAGCTTTGAGTTTTTTATTTATGAGTCAAAGCTAGTTTGGGATGGAAACTACCTCTTAAGGAACTGGCAAGAAATACAAAGTGCCTCCTCGAAATGGGCAAAAAAGACAAAATTGACCAGCCTTTTGTACTCTGCCCTTTACTAAAAAAAATGGGCAAATTGTAAAGTGAGAACTGTGGTTTCGGTGAAAGCACTAAAGAAATGGCCAAAAATAGATGTGAATGCGTAGCATTGTTCTGCTACAGAAAGTCCAAATGGCTTGTACAACCTTAGTTAATCTAATCTAAAAAAATCTCGTAACATGAAATTCTTTTAAAAATAGTCAACTAACATACTTTTGTATATTATAAATATGTTTTGTTTCAGCAGAAATCTCGACATGCTGAAGACGAAATGCCACCTCCCCCTTCCCCACCTCAACAGCATCCCGCCCTCAATACTGTCATTGCTCACGAAGGTAGTGGAAGGGTTTCTCGACAAGGATCTTTGGATCGGGGATCGTCCGGTCATCATAGAGCAAGAGTGTCGAATGAAAGGGAGCTGCAAGTTGGTAAAGATCAGGTCAACAGTATGGTGAGTATTATTTTATGTGATTCTTAGTCAGATTGGAAATATTATTTTTTTAATATATTAAATGTGTAGCCCGGATTATTCACCTTTTACTTAGAAATGTATTGATTTTGCCGAGTGTGGGGAGAATTTTCCATTCTAGATTTGAATAATATACAATGTATATTTATGTACCTAGCGATCGATTCTGTATTCAAATGAAATTAAGGTAATATCCTATCTCAAAAATTAAGAATTGTTTTTACAAATATATCACACCATTTTTGTAAATGTCTCCCTTGCTAATAACTCTTAATAATTGATGCGGGATTACGTATAATTTAATTAAAAAAAATATTTACAGCATTTTTAAATTATATTATTCTAGTTTATTATTTATTTATATACAGTTTATCACATATAATATAACGAGTGAAATCCTGTCGGACTCATGAAATTAAGCTTTGATAACATTTTTCGTACAAATACGGCCGAAATGATAACTTTTACGGGTAAAACCACTTCTGATGTTATATTTATAACACTAATATAACAATAATTATAATTATAATTAACACAACGAAATAGATGCGGACCAGGCGGGCAGTATTACCATACTGAAAGTAAAGGTACGTGCCGCTTAGACAAGTCCATACTTTTTACTCATTTTGCAGGGTGACAAACACTTAACATATAACAACAATGGTTTAGCGATTCATACTAGATTAGAAGTAATGCAATTTTAACAGCTCTCATTCGATAATCTAGTTTTCCGCTAAACCAATGTCTCTTAAAAGAATATTCAGTCTAGGTTTGAAGAGGGGTTTCGTCATCATATCTGCCAACTGCTTTTCTGAGGTAACCTTTACAATTTAAATTAACACTTCGGTGACAAGCTCTCTAACAAAGAAATGTCTTTTACGGATATGTTTGGTTCTCTTATGAAATTCGGGTTCTTTTGATAACTTAATTGCCGCCTCATTATCTACCATTAGTAAGTTAAATCATTTTCTGTGGAATAATTTCGTCATTTTCTTCAGCCAGAATAGTTCACTAGCAGCTACTAACTCAGCCTCTGTCTTTAATAAATAAACAGATGACTGTCTCTGACGTAACCAACACACAGCTCCTCCAGCATATTTACATATGACTCCTGAAGTGGATCTTCCAGAACTCTCATCTCCTGCATAGTCAGCGTCACTATGGCTTTTCAAATCTTCTTTTGTGTGGGTGTATTTAAATCCTAAATTAATTGTGCCCCGAATATATCGAAAAATTCTTTTTACGCGAATACAGTCTTCAGAAGAAGGATTTTCTATAGTTCTTGAAGCAAATCCTATGTCTGGCCGAGGGCCCACCATGAAATACATCAGAGCTCCTACAGCTTGCCTATAAGGAAAATTTTCAGTTACTTTATTATCCTTCTCTAACTGATTTGTTCCTTTAATCATAGGTGTAGATACTGACTATAATTTTACATCCCAAAGTGTTGTAATATTACATAAATTGAACCAAGTCCAAGAAATAGGTAGCCGGTTTAAAAACAATCTTGAATTCTTTTTCCATATTTTTTATAAATTCATTTATTAGTTTCTTATCGTTTGTTGCCAGTAGCCCATCATCAACATAAAGAGCTAAGAGAGCAAGATCATTACCTTCTCTTTTAATAAACAAACAAGGGTCTGCTTCACTGCAGGCACATATGGGTGCCTGTTTAAGCCTGTTTCAGACGACATACTTTATTTGTTCCATTACTATATTCTTCTGGATGTTTCAACTATTCGTCCAAGTGTCCGTACAAGAATGCAGTAGTAACATCAAACTTAACAAGTTTTATCTTTTTACTAGCCGCAATACTTAAAAGAGCTCTTATTGTTCCAGATTTGGCAACAGGACTGTATGTTTCTTCATAATCTTCTCCATTCCTTTGAGAGAAATCTTTAATAACCAGTCGTGCTTTAAGTTTATCCCATAGAACCATCTGGATTAGGTACTTTTAATTTTGTAAACCCATTTATATGGATTTGCTTTCTTTCCACCTGGTAAATCTTGTAGGGCCCAAGTTTTGTTTTCCTTTAATGAAGCTATTTCCTTGTCCATCGCTATAGTCCATTCTCTACTTTTATCGCTTGTAGTAGCTTCCCGATAAGTTTTTGGTTCCTCTTTTTCTACAAGTGTTGCATATATTTCCATGACAAAATCTTCAAATCTTGATGGTGGTTTAATTTCTGCACGAAAAAGGTTCTTCTAGCAGATCTAAATTTTCTTGACTTTTAGCTGCACTCTGAGTCTTTTATTATTCTTAATTTCGTCTTCATTTCTCCTTTTTTAGACTCTTCCTGACTTATTGTTACATATTATTATGCAAGAATACATCCAGCGCCGGATTCCGTAATGAGGTTAAAATAAGCCAATTATAATGATGCTTGTGGGCGGAGTTCCTACCGTTGATATTTGACGTGACGTTTAAACTAGGTATAACTGAAAGTAATTTTTAAGGTTTTAAGCAGGTATTTATTATTTAGTAATAGTAATAGTAGTAATAAGAACAATTATTAATTATTAAATCTACCAATTTTTTAGTCTGTTTTGCCACCTGGCTGAGGAACAAAAATTATGGAGAAAAAGATAATAGAAGGTGAAGATAAGTTCCCTAACGTTCAGTTGCAAAATTTGAAAAATTTACTAATTCATCATACGTTATAAATAATACGGTTATTGAGGATACAGAACGGATTAAACTTAAGTGAAATATTTAAATAATATATTGGTACCTATACATAATATATTAAATTTTTGAGATTATTAACATTATTTAGTAACATTTAAAAAGTTTTATTTACCATATAAAGTTTAAATTTAATTTTAGATGTCACCACTTTACTCGGTACTCAAAAACCTACGAACCATCTTCACAAATTAAAACGAAAAAATACCAACTGCCCTTCAAAATTAACAGTAAAAATTCATGTTATTAGAAAATAATACAGGGGCATACAAGAAAAATTCCAACTTTTACAAAAAGCACCTTGTGAAATAACTCTTATTGTAACACACAATCAGGCAATTCAGATTATTTGCGGTTTCGGAAAGTTAGTAATGATGTAAGAGAACAGTTATTACGTCTCTACAAGAATGGCCATACAACAGGAACAGCATTAGAAATAATCAAGTGCAATATCCAGCTAACTTGTGATGACTACAACACAGCACAGATAGGAATAGATGCCCAAGTAATAAATATTTGATAAAAACTAGATTTCATTATGGATTAAAACTATACAATAATTTGCCCAAATCTATGAAATATTTCAACTCTCGGAGATTGGAGGATGAAAAAAAAATAAGCAATAAAAAATCCTCAGTATTTTTACTCTTAATTTAGTTACTGATAACCAAAACATGTATATTAATTAAATTAAACTAAAAAAAAACCTGAAATTATCCCCTAGCATAATAAAAAAATACACCTTTGTAATATATTTTTACATTGCAATTATATATTTTTTTACTTTCTAGCCTAGAAAGCACAAATTGAAAAAGTGCGCCAAATATCCAAGCCACACCTACTAATGTTTCTATTAGCCTTTCTTAGCCTCATTACGGAATCTGGCGCTGGATGTATTCTCGCTGTTATTATATCCTATTAATTTATTATATGTAATTATGTTATCTGAATGTCAGATTTGAAGTTAATTGTCAAATAAATTACGAAAGCAATCACATTTTGTAATATATTAATTAATAAATTATAATACATAAAAGTGGCGACGAGATAAATGAGAATATAAAATCTACGAAATTAAAATAGGAAAAATGACACAGCAAATGGATTCACTGATAGCAGCTCTTAATGGATTTATATTGAAATTAGAAGAACAAAAAACTTTACAACCAAGTTCAACATCTGTTAAAGATATTTTACAGAATCAACCATTAAATTTTGAACCATTCAATGAACATGTTGAGGATTTCCAAAGTTACTGCCAAAGGTTAGATAATTTTTTTTAAAATGAAGGGCTTAAATCAAAATAATACAGAAACTAATAAGGCCAAAGTAATGGTTTTTATTAATTGTTTAGAGAGTAAGCTTTATAAATTATTATCCAGCTAAACTGCTCCTGACTTACCTGCAGATCAACAATATGACGTCTTAATTGATACATTAAAAACAATTTTATCACCAAAAATTAACGTTTTGTAGAACAACATAAATTTTTATCCACTTTTCAAGAAACTGGTCAATCGATTTCAACGTTTTTAACAGTTTTAAAGTGATCAATTAAATCTTGCGGGTTTAAAATAAACTGCAGAGATTTAAGTTGTTCAAAAACTTGCTCTAAGGAGGTTGTAGATATGCTGTTAAGAGCACAGTTCATAAGAGGTCTAATTGACTCAGAAATCCGAGGAAAAATTTTACAGCAAAGTGATATTTCCTTTGATAAAATAGTTGAAATAGCTTTAACAATAGAAGCATCAAAAATACAAAATCGTGAAGATTACCATAGTGCATCAACTAGTCAAATTAACAAAGTTCAATACAAAAAATTTAATTTTAGTAAAAAACCAAACTTAAGTTCCAAGAAAGTAATTCAATAATTGGGTTTGTCAGGATTATGTCTACATTGTGGAACAAATCTTTATTTAACCCCAAATTGTAAAATAATTAATAAGTTAAAATGCACCAGTTGTACTAAGAATGGACATACTTCTTCCGTCTGCATTCAAACACTACTTAACAAATCAAAAATCAACAAAATCGACAATGAAAGTGACGAATCAGATGATTTGGATATCAATCAGATAATTGATATTTCTTTTACATCAGCTTCCGAACCGAAAATGCTTGTAGAAGTTTTAATTAAAAATAAGCCATTTTCCTTTGAGTATGATACCGGTAGCCCTGTAACAATTAAATCAAATAATGATTTTGAAAATTTAAATTTAAATATTCCATTGCAACCAACAATAGTAACATTTAGATCATATACACAACATTCGTTTAAACCAAGAAGAGTTCCGTATGCACTGCGAGATGAAGTTGACAAGCTTATAAGCTTGTAACATTTAGGCTTTAATATTTTTATGTCTTATTACTTCCATACTTGGTCTAGCCTTATAACTACCTAATAAACATTAGGTACCTAGCTACAAACAAAACAAATGTAACTTCAATATGTCAATCTGACGATGCTAAGACTAGCAAAACGGCTGTCATTAAGGTTAAAAAAGCAATTTTTTAAATAAATATTCGAAGTTTTGTTAAAACGAAGAGTTTTTTTATTATTCCTTATAGAAAATTTCAATGGACATCTGAATGTGAAAAATCTTTTCGAAAGCAAAATTAGAAATTGCAAGCCAAAGGGTACTTATGCCTTTTACACCCAAATTACCAATCCACTTGGCCACTGACGCCAGTCCCTGTGGGTTGTCAGGTGTCTTATCACATAGACTTCCTGACGAATCCGAAAGACCAGTTGCATTTATTTCGAGATCATTAACCAAAGCAGAAAAAAATTACAGGCAAATTGATTGAGAAGCTACAGCAATTTACTGGGCATGCAAAAAAATGATGCATTTCATATATGGACGAAAATTTACATTAATTATAGATAACAAACCATAAAAACTATTTTCAGTCCTTCCAAAAAAAAGCCTGTGTTGTCAGCTTCCCGTATGTTAAGATACACACAGTTTCTTTCAGGAAACTATACTATAGAATACAGAAAATCTAGTGACCACCAAAATGCTGACTATTTTTCAAGAAATCCAATTAAAATCAGTGATACAAAGTTAGACAATAAGGACAATGGATACATTGTATTCGAAAATGCAATCAACTTAATTTCAACAGACGAGTTAAACGCGGAAAATATTGCTAAAGAAACTGATCATGACAAGGAACTTTCAATAATAAAACCGGAACTCTACAAAGGGGAATACAATGAAGAAGGTTATTCAGTACATGAGGGAGTATTATTTAGAGGAGAACAAGTAGTCATTCCAAAAAAGCTACAAGCTGCAATGTTACAAGAACTGCATTCAACTCATAATGGTATCGTAAAAATGAAAATCTTAGCCCGAAATTAGTGTTATTGGAGAGACATTAACAAGGATATTGAAAATCTAGTGAAAAGTTAAAGAGCATGTTGTTTAGTAAAAACGAATCCAGCCAAAGCTCCTGTTCATCAATGGGAACAACCAACAAAAAATTGGCAGCGGGTACATATCGACTATGCGGGTCCTTTCTTAAACAACTATTTTTTATAGTGTTGGATGCAAAAACAAAATGGCCTGAAATATTAATGTCACGAAACGTACCGACTACTACAACCACAATATTTCAGCTACGAGAAATATTTAGTAGATATGGAATGCCAGAAATTCTTGTAAGCGACAATGCATCAATATTTAAATGAACTGATTTTACAAATTTCTGTAAGAGAAACGGAATAAAACAAAGTTTTATTGCTCCAGGGCATCCAGCAACAAATGGACAAGCCGAGCGCTATTGTCAAACTTTGAAATCAAAATTAAAGTGTATGGCTAATGAGTCCGGAAATATACATGAAAAGTTACATGCTCTACTTTTTCGTTATAGAGTGACATCTTTATCAACAGGAATGACACAACAGAAAACTTGTTTGTACATAATTTACGCACAAAACTAGATTTAATCAAACCTGCACATAGTGACGCGAATAGTAAAACATGCCTAAAGACAAATTTCCAAAACCAGAATTTAATAAAAAAATACCGTCTTACTCAAAGAGTTCAATCGCGAAATTACAATAGCTCAGAACCCTGGAAATTTGGAAAAATTTTAGAACAACTAGGAAAACTACATTACCTTGTACAATTAGATGATGGATACATTATTAAAAGACATTTCAATCAGCTTCTTCCATGCAACGTAGAAAGTCAACAGGAAAAATTAAATATTATCAAGCAACAGCATAAAGAACCTAGAGAATCCACAACAATACATAATAATTATTTAAATCAGTTTAGTCAAACATTTAATTCCCCGAATAAATCATCAGTTAGTAATTCAACAACTAATATCTGTCCAGATTCTACTCCTTCAACCAGCTATTTTAGTCAGTCATCAGGATCAAGATCAAAGAACTCAAAAAATAATTTAAATACCAAACAGTTTGAAAAACAATCGACAATCGACAACATATCCCACGGCTCCAGTTTTTCAGACCATGAAGATTCCAATACAAACCCCAGTATCCCTTTTAAATCCACACACACTCCAGTTGCAATTCCAATCACACAAGCTCCAGTTCCAGTGAAAATCAATCATATTATACGAGTATTAGTAATAACAATCAAACAAATTATTTTCAGCAACTAAATCAACCTGATCAAATAAACAATGATGAAAATTCCACTTCACCAGTATTACGACGAAAATCCCGAATAAGGAAGCCTGTCAAAAGACTGGGCTTATAGTTTATAGGAAGACGCCTATATTAAGTCCCCGAGAATTGTTATATTATATTATTATATCCTATTTATTTATTATATGTAATTATGTTATCTGAATGTCAGATTTGAAGTTAATTGTCAAATAAATTACGAAAGCAATCACATTTTGTAATATATTAATTAATCAATTATAATACATAAAACTTATCAAATAATCATTCTATCTAACTAGGGGCTATTCCTCAGAGATTATATCTCTAGACCTTATGAATTTATTGGTTTTGTGACACCATACACGATAACCATCATTGTTGTCGAAACCAAGTAAGATTTTTTTAACAGCTTTCTTGTCTATTTTTCTTCTGCATAATTTGGGAATATGTACATAACAAAGTACGTCCTATTATTCTTAAATGCTTCAGATCTGGTTTCTTTCCTGTCCATAACTCAAACAGAATTATTTCCTACGCTTGATGCTCCTGTTCTAGTCAATAAATAAGCTGCCGCATTTATCATTTCATCCATTCTGCATTGCAGCATGCTTAATGCTATGCTGTTGTAAAATGCCTTGAACTTTTTGAGTCACCTCCGTTATCACTTAAGAACTCTTTGATTATATGATCCTCATTTTTTTCATCAGCCAACATTATTTGGAGTTTTCTTGGAACTTCTGATTTTTCTTTCATAAAGTATATATATATATATATATATTTATATTTACTAAAATCGTGCTTAAATGAAACAAAATAACGGGTACCTGACGGAGGTCTTGTTGCCACGTTCTGTGGTACCAAGTTTTAGACGATGAGCTTTCCCATATATGCAGCCCATACGCAGCTCACTACCTAGGTGTACTTGTATGCCTAATTCTCTTTCTATTACAGACTTTACATGCCTTTTATTTTGGTGACCAAAGTGTTCATGATGTTGCAGTAAATTTTTATTAGCTTTCACATTCAATTCTTCTCTCTTATTTTGAAGTGCTAGCTAATATAATCCTCCAAATCAAGATCGTGTTCCAGCTACTTTAATTTTTCCAGTAAATGTTAAAGTACATATTTCAGCACCTTAGTGAAATTCACTATCGTAATTTCTATCTTGCGTAGCTAAAACAGAAAAAAAAAAGATTCTTTATACCACATTTTTCCATACACATTTTCCAGTAGCGGTGATAGCCTCACCATGAGCTGTAGTTACTGTACACTGTTTATTAAAAAATTCAAATGTATCGAAAATATCTTCTCTGTTCGTAATAAAGCTTGTGGCACCATTATCAACATACCAATGTCTTGATCACAATTTACGTTAAGAACTGGTTTTCATTAGTTTCTTGTGATGTTGAAGTACATCCATCTCCCTTCCAGTTATCACATTGCCGAACATTATGAACAAATTCTTTACAGAAATGACAAATAAGTTTTCTTTTAATCTTACTGTTACTATATTGTTTTCCTACAACTAAAGCTTCTTCGGTAGAGTTTCCTGTCTTGTTAAATAAGGCTTTTTCATACGCACATAATTGTGTTGTTAAATTATCTACTGTTCTATCTGATTTTCTCATTAGCATCCAGCTAGACTTGAATGAAAAATATTACTCAGATAGTGTAACAAGAATCTTGCAGATTAACAACAGTTCAGGTAGATCATACGTACATTGACTATCCATGTTTAACTTGTCTTTGGAAATTTCTAGCTGAAGTTCATTCCAAAAGTTCTTCAACTTTGCAGTATGTGTGGCAATAATTTAGCTCTAACCAAACTTCTCGTGCTGTCGTAAACCTAATGAGCTTCTAGAGATTTTCCTTAGTCATATTTGTGGTTAGAATTAGTAACGCATTAGTTTTCGCTTTCAGGTTTCTTAAATGTTCCTTCTATCACTTCTAACCCGCCTGATATTTCTCTTAATGAAATGGTTACTTTATATTTCCAGTTATTCCAATTTGTTTTTCCTTCTAATAAACCAATTTAAATGTTGCCAACTCCATTTTTTCTGTTGACTTTTTTTCAAATATTTTAACTAGCAGTCCTGCGCGACTGAACCCATAACCAGTTAAATTATAGTATAAATTAAAGTATAAATCAATATAACAATGATTTAGCGATTCATACTAGATTAGAAGTAATGCAATCTTAACATTTATAGCTAGAAATATTAATTCTTATAGACAACAAAATATCTAAATATATGTAAAACATATTTTGACTGTCTCTCATCAGATTAATAACAATTCAATAGTCAGTGTATTGCATTTTCTTTGTTAAAATTTTTGCCTCATTCAAACACCTTTCTATGAGAATAACTGCGATCAACAATCTACCCCTGCTTTTATTGACGTATAAATATTGATTGGCTGGTCAACAACCCTCGGTTGAAAAACACTTATTCAGCATACATTTTATTTTCAAACGAATTTTCGGTAGCGAATCATTTTACGCAAAATTTATTAATTTTTCACCTGGTTATATTACATTTTAAATATTTAGATTTTTATATATGCCAGGTTTTTTCATCTTTGATATTTGTATAGTTTAATGAGTTAGTATTGCTTTGAATAATAAAAAAAAAGATTTTTAAACGCGATGACAGCTATTTCGCTATAATTAGCATCTTCGGATTGACAAATTAAAATTACATTTTGTTTTTTGTAGCTACGTGGTGTTAATTTAGTAGTAATAAGGCTCGACCAAGTATGGAAGTTATAAGACATCACCATATTATAGTCTAGATGTTACTAGCCCTAAGGGATTATCCTGGATGTATTTCCCTCTAAGATCATTATAACTGTGCAATATAAATATAATATAACCCAAATTTAAAAAATCTGGGCTTTAAAAAATTAATTATCCATAATGTAAATGCTGTAGGATAAAAGCAAAGAAATTGTGAAATAATAATTTATATCGCTGATATCGTAAATCATAAAGGGATACTGTTTTTTCTTTGGCATTGCAAATTGATGAAATTAAAAAGCAGCTAATTCGAGAAATAGTTTTTGGATCTGAATTAGTTTTATAAAAAACTTTAAATAAATCGAAGATTTCGATTTTTAGAAGCAAGTCTACTATGGCTTTTTTGCCTTTACCTGCGAAACCATATACAGAGGATTGATTCATCAATGCAATTGAATGTTTGTAACTATATTGAGAAAAAATTGCTTTAGAATAAAATAATTAAATGTGTTTTTTTGTGTTTTTAAAATTTTTTAATGGAAATAATGTTATACGAATACACCAAAAAAAGAAAAAATAAGACCTTGATAAACCCTCTTAATCGATTTTTTAAGGGCAATTTTTAATTAAAACAATTTGAGGTTAGTAGAGACAGAACAAAGTATTTTTTCACTAAATTTTTTTATAATTGCTGTTTTCATTCTTAAATAAAAAACTTCAAAACAAATTAACTTAAAAAATGGATTTTTGCAATTTCTTTCCTTGGAAATTTTGAGTTACAACAGAAAGTGGTCAGCATAAATTTTGTAGATTTTATTACTACCTACAACTTTTATCTTGGACACTGTTTGTTTTAATATCAAGTTTCGAGGCAAATCGAGAATGTTCATTTTTCACCCCCTCAAAAATGAACACTTAACCGCCTGTAGCAAGAATTTTTGTCTCGTTCCTTACACCCTTCTTAACCTCTTTTTGCTGTTCGTTTTCTGCCATTCATTTTGTTTTAATCAAAAGCCCAATCGCCCACACATCGTGGAGTGAGTATACCTACAATTATTTTAACTATCTATTTTTCTTATTATTTTATTATGACTGACCTACAAAAAGAGTAAAACATGTTGCCTGGCGGTTTTTATTGTAAAAAATATATACAGAATTATACTCAGTAAAAAAACAAAAACTTTACGTGTCATAGATTACAATGTCGTCATCCGTCAGTGATATTAACATAATATTTAAAAAATAAAGATATCTCTCAATTAAAAATTCAGTTATTTAAGAGCGGTATTATTTTACAAGAAAACACTTTTGTCAAACAAAAAATATCCAAATAAAATATCGGATATACTGTTCTCTTCGTCTTCCCCAAATATTAAACGAAGAACACTATTAGTGTAGGTCCGAGGTCCATTAAAGGTCGACAAGTGAAGCTTCGAAGTCTTTAATGGATCCGAAACAATAATAGCATTTTTTTCACTGACATTCTTTGTTTCTTAAATATTATTTTTCAAATCTAATAAAAATTTTTGACGTGTCACTGACAAATCCAATAATTTTTGTTTTGATTCGATAATAAATATTGTGTTGTAAAAATCGCATACTGCATACTGCTTAGATAAGGCAATTGATTTTCATTTTTGAATAAGTGGGTGGACCAATAAATGAGCAAGAATAGTTATTTGTTTAACAAGGCAGCAACAACAAGGCGCTACGCTCGGCTATGAATTCAGCCTCGGCAGTCAATCTAAGCCTCGGCAGTCAATCTACTTTGCTGCCGAGTTGAACATATAATTTTCTCTCCGATTGTTCATAATGATATAGGGGGAAATTGTATTTGCAAATTATTCCAATTCCCACAATCTCTTTATTTTACCTATAGTGTTCAATTAAAGTAATATTTGATAGAAATCGCAGTTTTTGGAATGGTTGGTTGCTATGGAAATGTCCATAATAATTAAAGTTTGACAATTCATAAAATTTTTGACAGTTGTGCAAAAAAATATCGGTATATTTAAATTATTATATAATATATAGTAATATCGACCTGAAAGTACTTACTCCTTCAGAAATAAGGGAGGTGACAAAAAATATAGAGTTGAATTTGTTGCTGGAGAAGTCTCGGATGAAATATGAAGAAAATTATAACCGATTTATGGATTATTAAGTAACCACTTTGCTGACTAGGCAGGAAAAGCAGCCACTTTGCCTAGACAGGAGAAGTAATACTTTGCTGATTGATATGTATCAGCAAAGTTAATATTTGCTGCCAATCGGAGAGAAATTTTTTTTTTATTTGTCCTTTGCAGCAGTTAACCTCACATTCTGTTAAATAGATTGGGATTTAGTTCTAATTAAGTAGTCCCAGTATTTTTCTACCTTGGTTAATAATAATCAACTTTAATACCTCAACAAGTTAGGTATATAGTCAAGTGCTAAAAAAATTATTTTGGTCTAGATTTGTTTATTTTGCATAGGTTAGTCACAGTTAGATATATTTATAAATATGTGAATTATGAAATTTATCATATCAACCTTAGCTTTGTAGAAGCTCATCATATTGAAAATACCACTATTTTATTATGAAAAATGAGTTTTTCTAGTTTTAAAAATCAACTTTTTGGCTTTTGACAGCTGTTTAGGATTAACATCAATCTGACGATGTAGCTGTTTGGCTTACTAGATCATTCTGTTTAGTGTTTGCCAAGCGTAAGTAAATCTTTCGAAACAAGTTTTATTATTATAAACCAACTCGTTTCAATTTTTGTGTTTGTTTACAAACAGGTGATGGACGTGTGTATTTTTCTGAACATTCTTTTACAAGAATAATCGATGTTACATTTAATAAACCTCAAGGAAAATATGTACCTATGTCTATTAATTTGATAGGTGACGAAAAGCTGTATTCGCATTTGCTTATTCTACAATTTTGCATAAATAAACTTTTTTTTATTTATTTTATTTAGTTATTTATGTTATTAGTTTGGATACTAACGGCAGACATTGATTTTTCTAAGTAAGCATCTATATAAATGAAATATTATATCACAATACGAGGGGCAGACAATGAGATTCAAGGTTTTTTACTCCAGTTTGGAAATCTTCATCAATTTCTACGACCCGTATTCTCGGATCACTTTTATGGTCTTTAGAAAACATATTTAGCTGTGTGACTTTATTAGAAATTACTTTTTCATAAGAATTGTTCGAGAAAACGGGTTGAAAATAGATTTGACGGATTTCTAATAAAACAATAAAATACCTTCTGGGCTATAATATACCCCAACATTGAATTTAATGAAAGGGAAGCAATACTACTCGCCGACTACCAACAGATCAAAGGTAACGGCTAGTCGTATACAAATGATTACTTAATGAAATAATATTTTCTTACGATCACTACCAAATGTAGGCTTTTGTACACTCAAATCTAACTATAAAGTTGATGTGTTTTCTGTGATCTGCCATAATTTAACATTATTTTCGCTCTAGAACGTACTTTTTCGCTCATCTGTTTTCTTTAGAACATACTAAAGAAAGGTAGTAAATAATAAGTATATTAAATCAAAATGCTGGGCAGTTTGAATATTTTAGTTGAAATATTAATCTTTAAAGATATTTCAAATGAAATTAAGCCTTATTTTACTTAGTTAAAATATTAGTCAGAAGGTACGCAATACATTAAACACCTAGATGCAATAGTGACTACAATTACGTAGAATAAATTTACATTAGCTACTGTTACTTTGTCACGTGGGGTGTCGTGTTTGGAGTAAATCTTGAACTTACCGTAAAATAAAAGTAAAAAATAAATTTTAATAACAACCGATTTTACAGAATTTAAACGCTTTGAACAAAACTCGATGTATTAAAATAATGATAGTTGTTATAAGAGGTCAAACTAAATTCTTATGAATACAACTATTTAAACGTTTTTGGTGCTATCTCTTTTCCAACATTCAAAGATCATAATCAGATGTTATTGCTTGATAGATAAGTGTGCAGATTTGTTTGATGTATCTCTGCTAGCAGTGAAAAAAGGATGAGGCATATAAAGTTTGTGTTTACTACCGTTCGCTGTTAGTGACGTCAGGGTCAAGGTTATTTTCTTCTTTTCGCATTCATTTTAACGTATTGTTAAGAATGTGGTTTATATTTAAACATTGATATATTGTTAAATATCGTTATAAGTTAGTTTAGGCGACTATGATATTTAGAAAACATTCTATAATGACATTAATTTACATATTTAACTACTTTTTTATGCTACACATTTCACCAGCTAAATTAAATTGTATTTGTAATTAATATTCCCGCTGCTTCTACTTGTAAAATTATTTTAATTAAAAATTCATCCCCTACGGGTAGCGACCTGTTGAGCGCGCCACTAACAGTAGGTACATTAAAACATTTAACAAATGCTGTTGAAAGTACAAAATGAGAATTTCACACTTTTACGCAAACACAATTCGTAATTAAAGCATCTGTCCTTTTTGAATAAAGCATATATAACCGTAAGCTTTCATAAATCACACAAAAATCTTAATCTGAAAAGAAATTATTTTAAAATATTCATCCCAACTTTTGCGAATATTTATTAATGTATTAAGATGTTATTTTTTGTAAATATTATTCAGATGTTAATTTAAATGGCATGTAAAAACATATGTTCATTTAAAAATGTTTCTTTGATTTTTATTTACTTTGCTAGCAAGAACTGTTGGAAGTGAGACCAGTGAAAGTGTAGGTAGGACAAAGGACTTTTAATTAGGTAAAAATTTATATTAATTTATACAACGATACTCCTGGGTATGTTTATGTATCCTGCTAATGTCTCAGAATCTTTTCTCGACTCTAAAAACTAAAATGGTTCGGTAGATTTTCCTATGTTGCTATACGGTTTGGAGAGGAGGTAACCTCAAAGAGATTGACAGTCTTCAAAATGTGGGTTTTCTTAAAATTCCGTGGGCTGGAAGTCCTATTCACTATTAAAAATAGAAAAGCTGGGATTTTTTGGACATATTTTAAGTAATTCCAAATATGAAATTTTGCACAACCATTTCTAAAATCTAAAACAGCCATGTCGATCAGCAACCTCTACAAGCACTATCAATATAATGTAACATTAATCCGTCTGTGAAACTGGAAATCTCCAAGTAAGAATGCTTTCGGCTTGGATATTATATTTTACTACTTTGCCTGACTACTTGTGATATAATTCCTTTTAGTTTCTTTTGGTTTCACGTTAGCTACACAAACAAATACCGGTGTACTAATAGGGATTTTAATATACAACCTATAAAAAGATTACAAGTTTTGAAGCCAATATCTGACTTTAGCGACTTGGAATCGGTATGGTGCTTTTAGAACTATAGGTATTCAATACATTATTAATTATTTATATATTTATTTGAAAAACCCAATTACATATTTCCTCATTAATCCCAGATATTATAAACAAAATAACAATTGAGTAAATAATGGACAGTCAAGAAAAAAATAATAATAAAAATGAATATGATGGCAAATAGAACATCAAACATATGTGACTTGGGCAAACAATATTATGTGAGCCATAATGTATGCGGATCGCCCTTACCTGGTACACAGACAGATCAAAAACGTGAAATGGAGGTATGTACGAATTCAGGCCTAGAGAGGAAATAGTCCTAAACCTGGGAAAAATGGCAACCGTATTTCATTCGTCTGAATATAAATAAGCAAAGTGACCAGCAAAGAGTCACACCTATTGTCGGTTCAATTGGTTTTTCAGTTAACGAAGAGGTGGATAGATGCACAAATAAGTTTTTCATCGGACCAGACCTAGCGTGCGGAATAACATATAATTAGGAAAGGTATTTTGTTTCTTAGTACGTGGCAAGAAGCCACTAGAATTTGGTAGACGGCTGCAGACAGTCGAAGAAAATGCTTAATGGTCTAGACTCATTTTAGCAGGGACAGGAAAAACCTTCGAGAGTTGTTTCGTAAACATCTACGCATCTAGGCATAATAGATGGTCATGGGGCGATGGAACAGCGAAATACTATTAAGCAATGTCCAGTGTTTGGAAAAGATGTAGGACTGGAGACATATGAATGAGCAGTGATGAAGGGCACAATAAGCTCTTAGAACTGAGGTGCCACTCAAGTTTACCCAACCCTCTGGACTAAAAAAGGTACATAGAGTGCTAAAAATGGCGGCCCAATGGTATGGATCTTTGTTCCATAGTTCATTGTTAATAAGGATCACGAGACAACAATAAAGTCTGTGGTCTATGATACATGACAAAAACCTCTCGGCTTCCAGTCTAATAATTTTAAGGTCAGAAAAAATATATAAAAATATAAAACGTGATCCAACGAAAAATTAACTCTATTTTCCGACTTTCAAAGAAAGTGTGAAAATTGCTAATTCGAAAGGAAACTACTTCCCGCTCTTTGCATCCTAATAACTTAAACCCCTTTAGGGGGTGACCACAAACCTTTAATTTTAAATAGGGGTATTGCGATACCTCATTTTGAAGTTTTTATTGGGTACTATCTGATATCCATCGATGACGAGATAACAGGCAAACTAGTAAAAAAGTACTTAGAAATTATAAAATAGAAAAATATTTATACTTGCAACTAGTTATTTTCGAAAAACTACTTACTGGCTTGGGAAAAAAGTCCAGTGTAGCCATATAAGATGATCTGGGTAGCTACCCAATGTCTTCTTCTTTAAATCCAGGCCCGAGGAACTTAATTTAAGAACTGACACATTGGTTAAACTCAATAAGGTGGTGGGAAATGATCTTTTAATTATCATCTGAATTCTACAATACTTGCGCGAAAGCTGGATAAATAACGTCCTAGAATACATCTAAATAAATTTAGTCAATTTGATTGCAGGGTATAAAAAAAGGGCCGATTATGTGATGTTCATAAATACCAGACCAAAATTTAATTGTTGACCAAGTATGTGCCTTACGAACTAATTGTGGATGTTCATCTAACCAATACCGATAGTTATACAGGATTACAATTCCATTAAGGTAAAATAAACAATCGTTTGAACATGTAGTCTTTATAACAATTAATTATTTTATTGACCAATACACAGAACTGAAGTCAGTGATCGGGATCATCCGCTTCCTGAACGAATCTCATTAAAATATATCAGGGTTCTTTTGATTATTGTGCGTGAAAAACCAGATACACCGGACGATTTCCTAGTACTCAAGGTCGGATCCATTCGTACATGACCTAAAAAAGCCAGGTTCATCGCTTTGTCCCTTTCATGCTCCCTCTTTTTGTTTCCGATTGAACCAGTAGCGTCAAATTTGGCAACCAATTACACAATGTAAATAGCGCATACATTTTTTTCAGAATTTCGTTCGTTAAATATGGCCGCTGTTGTTCGCGTAGAGCCCTTATTTCCACGATAGACTAAGGCAAATAAAAAAATGGTCATTATATTTTTTTAAGCAAAAAATAAAACTTTTTTTGGACAAAACATGATTAACTAATTACTAATTACCTTTTAAATTTGTCGCAAATGAATAAATTCTCGACATAAATTCCTTATAGCCTCTTTCAGTAGCTGTTTCCTTCCCTATGGATAGTTTGCAGCAAATTGTCAAGGTCAGATAGTACTATATAGGATCGTCAGAATGAGGTGTCGCAACGCCCCTCATCCCTATTCAAAATCAGGAGGGGGGTCCACCACCGTACGGGATTGAAATTACGGGAATGCAAACAGTAGAAAAGTAGCTTTTCCTCCCATTATAAATTGAAGAACCCTAGCGAGTTTCCATATTTTCAGTCAGAAAATCAAATTAAGTTTTCGTTGGACCACCTTGTATGACTATTAATTAACATTAATTATGTTTCTAGCAGGCAATGTCCTATCGCAATTATGTTATTATAAAAAAAAACAGTAATTTTGTTACTTTGACGACCATGAAAAACATTTCACTAATTACTGTCATCTCGATTTAAAAATAGATAGACGTTCACCAGCTGATCTGCCAAATAAACTAAAAATTGAGAAAAACGCACATTGTGACGTGAATTAACTATGCCAATCTGCGTTTTCTTGGAATGGCAGTATAGAAAGATGCAAAGAGGTTTTGAAAAATATTAGGCAATATTTGAAGCAATTAGCAATGTCTGAAGCAATCGGCAATGTAAATTAATTATAGAATAGAGATAATAACTCATTGCAAAAATTATTTTTATAACCGATTATTTTATTTGACGATGATTTTTTAATGAAAAAAGATGTCTGTAATTGGCAAATAAATCCAATTTTTTCATTAAAACACCGATTTTATTTTGTAACCTCATTGTTTTATACTGGTAACCGTTATTTGTTATTGCAATTAAATTTGGTGACATTGTTTGTTACTAAAACAAAATATTAATTATCTCATTACATAAAGGAACTTAACAAGCGTGTTTGAAATATGAATTTGTAATGTTGACAACATTCTATTTCCAAATATTAAACGTCATTAGACACCTGTGTCCAAGTGAACGAAACAGGATGTACCATTGTTTATGTTAATTCAACAAAAAGCTATTTTTTTATAATTACATAGTGTACATTTCGTTTAAGTGCTGTTTATTTTTAATTTTTAATAAAATAGTATAGTTTTTTTTTAATTTTAAAAAGATATTATCAAATAATTGTATTTAATTAACACAAAAATATTTTTTCCAATTTTTACATTATTTGATAGATTAATCAAAATTAAATCCATATTTTGGGCATATGATGAAGCTTACTTATATTGAAACTAAATAATAATATACTTTGGGTTATATACAAAAGATTTGACTAAATTTGTTTTGATATACTCCATATTACAAGAACTTAGAAAATTTGAGAATGGTTTTTCTGAAAACCATACCTCAAAGACAGTAGTAGCAACAGTTAAATAATTACATTATAGTTCTTATTTTTAGTAGTTATTTAATGTATTTAACTTGAAACAAAGTAAGTTCTGCTTTTAATGAGGATTAGATTGCAAACTTCTTTATTTTATTTTAATTTCAATATTAAGAACATGAAAAACGATTTTTTTTAAAATAAAACTGATTTTAGCGAAACAGGTGTCATTAAGTTAAAAAATCAATTTTTTAAATAAAAAGTAGAAGTTTTGTTGTTTTATTTATATCTCTATTTTTCCAACAAATGTAGTCTTCATCGCATTAAATCTGTTCTTCCCAATTTCTCGATTTTTTATGTCCGGTTTTCCATTTTCTTCTATGAGTATTCTAAAGTATTTAAAATTCTATCCTTTTTTTAGCTTCTTTTGATTTAATCTTTTGTCATGTGTCTTTTGCATGCCACCTGTTAATATTGTTTTTTTATCCTAGGTTATTTTCATTTGCAACATTTGCATGTTGCATTGTAGTTTTTCACTGCTATCAGCCACCAAGGCCATATCGTCCGCAAATAGTAATTCGGATAGTTGAGTTTTTCTCATTTTCCAGTGCCATCTTTTTCTTGGCTCTCCTCACAGCTTCATCTAGGTCCTCTGAAAAGAGTAGATGGTTCAGCACGCACCCTTGTTTAACTTCTAATAATAATATCTTGGATTAGATATTGTTTGTTCTTACTGTATTTCTGTTATTTTTATTCATGTCCTCTATAACTTCTATTGTTTATTGCGACTTTTTTGTAATTTTTTTAAGCGACAATGTCTCACATCGAAGTAATTATGTGGTGTATGTATGTATGAGTTAGGGGTGATAATTACACTGCGACCTATAGGATCTATTGTGCCCCCCCTTACTTGCCATGTTCTGATATTTTCTCAGACCTATATCAGCTCTTCGAGTCCTATTTTCCTTAGGAAGTTTAGGCTTCAAATCAGGTAAATCCCCTTCCTCTATTTCATGTGCTCCTAGGTATCTAGCCCTAGAATTTTGCAAGGCAGGGCATTCTGAGAGTATGAGGTTTCATCCTCTTCCTCACAGAATCTGCACTTTGCTTCATCTGCTAACCCTAGTTTCTTCATGTGGCTTCTTAACCGGCAATGCCCGGTTAATATTCCCGTTAGAATTCGGAGCCTTTTTTTACTGAGGTTGAGGCAGCTAAGAGATCCCTTCTGGTCATAGTTCCCCAGTAGTATTTTAGATTGCCTCAGTCCTTCCAGCTGATTCCAGTACTTGGATTTTTCCTTCTCCATTTCTTCCCTTAGTTTTCATAAGATTACTATACTGCTGATCCCACAAGATGGTTCTGGTCCCAAATGTGGGGTTTCAGTTCCTTTTTTTGCCAGCTTATCTGCTGTTTCATTCCCCTCTATTCCTATGTGTCCCGGGACCCATAGGAGGGTGACAGTGTTCTTCTGGCCTAGTTCATTTAGTTTGCCTAGGCATTCCCAAACCATCTTCGAACTGATTATATTTGAGCCCAGCGCTTTGATGGCTGCTTGACTATCCGACATGATCACAATCTCTTGTCTGCGGTAGTTTCTTCCAATATTGAATTCCACACATCTTTCGATGGCGCGGACTTCTGCTTGAAAGATACTCGGGTATGTGCCCGAGCTTTCTGAGTATTTGGCTCTCGGTCCAAAAACTCCTATCCCAGTTCCTTTGTCTAGCTTGAAACCCTCCGTATACCACTTTATGGCATTCTGGTTTAAATTCTGTATGGTGTCTTCATCCCATTCAGATTTATTACTTAACTTTGTGATGAATTTTCTCACAAAGTTGAATTTCTTTGGCATATCATCTTGGGGCATTTCCCAAGTTTGATCAAATTGAAGTGATCGAGGTTTTTCCCTGATAATTCCTTCTTTGATCATTCTATATATTGTTTTCTTCCTTGCACTTTCTAGCAGAATGTGCAGTGGGGTCAAGTTTAAAATCACCTCCATTGCAGCAGTGCGGCAAGTTCATATTGCTCCAGTGATACATGAACAGGCTAGTCTCTGAATCTTCGAGAGGTTTTTCCTCGTCGTATTCAGATTAGCCCTTACGCCCCAAGCCATTGCTTGGGGCGTAAGGTCGTAAGGTTAATGGTCTCACTATTGCTGTGTACATCCATTGCAGGATGCGTGGGTTACATCCCCAGTTCTTCCCTGCAATGCTCCTACACTGAAGCTGTTTCTTTTAGCTTTTCTAATCTCCTTATTATATGTTGTAAGTTTCTCGGTGTAGCTCTGCCAATCTCCATTACGTTTGGATCTGTTGAAGAGCTGTCGCATCTCGGATCTTAGGTTTGACAGATGACTGTTCCACCATATCGCATCTTTTGCTTTTCTAGTCCTTTGGAGAGGACAACTGGATTCATAGGCATCGGGTATTGCCTCGTTCAGTTCTATGAGATCATTTTCTAATGCCAGGTGATTCCTGGCATTTCTTTTATTCTTGAGATTTGCAAGATTTATGATCAGGTTAATGTTGTAATTATCCCAGTTAGTTTTCCTAGAGTTTCTCCTGAGTGCTGGCTCAGGAGGATTACACTCTAATCTGAACATAAATATTTTATGATCAGAGAGGGATGGTTCGTTCGATACTCTCCAATATTTTACCCTATCCTTAAGATTCGGTGTACTATGTGGTGTAACTTGGGTTGTCTTCCGGACGGATCGTTCAACAAGTAGTTTGTCGATTTCACTAGATACACGTGTCTGTAAAATTACCAGGCCCACCATTGATGAGTGATTTTTGGTATATTTTCATTTTATAGCTCACAGAATCTGCTATGTATCCTTCCGCCACCGTTGTCGACTTTAGGCCCCTTTAATTTTTTAATTCCTGAGACATTCTAAAAGAGTGCCCTGTGTTCTTATTTAGATTTGGAATCTTATCTTATCTAATCTTCTTAAGCTCTTTTCGGTTGGAGTTGCATATAACGTTGTACTATTGTTACTTCTATTATTCTACTATAAATGTTCTTGGCACATTGTTTTTTGGATTGAGATCTTCACTGATATAATACCATATTGATGTTCCACATCTTTAAATTTAAGATAATATAGCTCGCCAGTTCGACATGCTCCAGCGACATCCAAAGTCACTACGACTTGTTTTAGTAAATATATTTTGTTAGGAGCTTTTATTTCATAATTTAAAAATTGCTAAGACTTTATATAATAACCTATATATATAACCTATAATAACCTTCAAAAACACCTTACTCCTAAAAGTTATTTTTGGGATCTTGTAATGCAAATAACTATCATTTTTGATTAAACCATATTTATTTTCTTATTTTATTTTCTGCATAAAATATTTTTTAAACCATAAGGCGTCTTAGAACAATAAATTTTTTCTTAATAAGGGGTTTTAGTTTTAAAATAGTTTTTTGTTTTTTAGTTTTCTAGCTTTCTTAGATTGACTAAAAATATAGTAAAACAAGTTTCATTGTCAAATAGTCGTACAAAAATTACATTACGGGGATCGTTGATCAATTTTCAAATTTCTTGGTTTCTCTTTCGTATAAAAATTACATGAACACGAGAGTGTACATAAAAAAGAAGGCATCAACTCAAAAAAAAAAAATAAAGCACACACGGCACATATTATAAACATAAATATTTTACTCATAACTTATTATGATAACATAATACTTAAATTAGTCAAAATTATTAAGGAAAAAGTTAAAACAGAAAAGCTTAGGATTAAGTTAACACGAATACCTAATTATTAATCAATTTTCAAATAAAATGTCAAACAAAAAAATATACAAGAATTCATAAAAGAAAATGGCTTACATGAATATTGTTAATGAATAAGTAGATATAAGAAGATATATTAAAAAAAATAAGACAACATACATTGAATGTTCAATTATTAGACAGTAATAATACAAATATTTAATTTACTTGAAATACATCAACTACAACACTGATTTTGTTTTATGAACAATCTTGTATGCGTCTTATAATATTCATCTACCGACACTCAATTCCTTAATATTCCTTTCTGCCCTTCATCTCGTATTTTTTTATGACCCAACCCTACCTACTACTACCCCACCAAGTATAAATCTTATTTTTTTTACTACTAGCCTCTGAACCTAGCTTTATTGTCCTTTGTTGAGGTAGTAAAGTTGTTTATTTTTAACCAAGGTAGAAATATATTAAGGACTACTAGATTAGAACAGAATCTTAAGAGGGGCGTCAAAATGTGACAGCTGAAAACGGGTGGCAAGCCTGAATTGTACCCAAAATTTTAATAATTTTGTAAACAATCTAAAGAACGCCTTTAAAATACGTATTCAAATTTTAACAGGATATAGCTTAGACCTTTCTCTAGGAGATAAGGTTTTTTAGTTAAGTTTTATATTGTAATAAAAAAGATATTGGTGTTTAAGTGATGGTATGTTTTTAAAAAGTTTAAAAATTTGTAATCACGAATTTTAACGCCACAAGCTTAACTCCTAAAGAAAGCATAGAGAATGCGAGTAGCAATGTATGAAGTTAAAAAAAGGTATATTTTTTGAGATTTGTTGCACGCAAAATTTGAACATTGCACTAATCTGCCAATTTAGTTCAATAGTTTTAGTGGAGCTTTTTTCAAAGACGTATGTCTTCACTTAACATAACCAACCTAACCTTATTTCTCGTTTATAACGTCAAAATATATTAATTTTAGTGTTTTGCTTTTAAATATATAATTGTCTATATTAATATTTATTTATAATTTACCAGAAGTTAAAAAAAATCTTTTAAGTTACCTAATCATTATCTTATATCTTTATTTGTTAAGTAACTAAACCCAACCTAAGGGATTTACATTTATAAATTAAAACCACATATGTGAATATTAACAGCTAAGTGTTAAACTGATTTTCTAAATGGGCATGATAATAATGTCCACAAAGTAAGAGTTTCCACAATATTTATTTACATGATCAATATGCATAAATATAATAGCTTTCTCTTTAGATAATGTGAAGAATTAAAATTGACAGTCTAATATGTAATATTTTTATTAACAGTTTTACAAATTTGGGTTGGATACTAGATACGTCTGTTATCTTTAGATATATCCCCTTCACCATTGAAAGTTGGTAAATGATAAAACAGACCAAAGGGTTCCATATTCATGTCAGAATGAAGTTCATATATTTCCATAATATGGTGAACTGGGTACATATAATTGAAAAAATCAGTCCTAAAAAAGAAAAACATAAAACATTTACTTGTTATTTACTAATAATATGCAGAAGTTATTTGGTAATGTTTATAAATGTAATTGAACACTAAAATAAACATTTGTATTTTAAAACAGATAGGTTTCATATTGATGTAGCCATGGGTTCTATAAGGGTCCAGATTCAATGTTTTTGGAGAAAGAGTTCTAAAAAATAAAATATTAGAATTAACAGTAAAAATTATTAATTATTTACTATAAATAGAACAAAACCTCTGTACTTCAGGTCCAAAGTTTTTGAGGAAACAGTAGCATATATTTTGAAAACCATTGATTTATTTCTCCAACAATTTAATTATCTGAACATAAATGAAATAACATATATGGTTGCCAGAAAAAGTATATTGCTAAATATAGTATTTTCAGGACATTTTTGAAATACTTTAGAAAAGTAGTAACCTATTGAATCTGGTAGAAATATTTTGTTTACAATACTTCAACTTATAAAATAATAAAAAATTAATCAAATAGTTTTGATTTAAAAAATGATTCTTCCTGGCCTATCCTAGTATTTAAAGTAGACAAATGATGGCTCAAAGGACGAGTAGCATTAACACTTCCCTGAGATGCCCTAGTAAAGCCTCTTATATGAAACCAAAGAAATATGCTATCCAGGTAATACTGATTATTTAGTATCAAGAGGCAAATTCATAGGGGAATAAGCACATAGTAGCAGTAGTAGGTACACAAAATATCACTGATTTCAATTTTTCAAAGAAAGTACTTTAACATGGGCAAATACCTATATCAATACATCTTGTAAAATTAAATTTCATATTTAGATCTGAATCATAGATAATAAAATAAATAATACCTACCTATTAATTGTAAAAAAATTAAACCAGTAAATAAACAAATTAAAACTTACCTCTTATTACTTCTGATTACTAGATGGAGAGTGCTTTGAAATGTAAATAAAATATGGATCTTTATAAAATAAATAAGATTTTTTCTTTTGTGTGAAAGATACCAGTTAAAAAATTAAAGTTACAATCCTATTGGATACATTTTAATTTCAATTGATTCCAAGTATTGTTGGCCAATCGCTGATAGTCAGCTTATCCCAATTCTTTAGGTATCTTGAAAACAGGTGCACAAAGTGTATTTCTATAGATACTAGATTGGTAAGTTATAATCGTAGGTTATTGAAAACATGGAAATATTTTTTTCTTGCGCCACATTCTTAAAATAAAAATAAACTATAGGTAAGCTTTATTGTAGGGTGTGTTTTACTTTGTACTCCATTTTTCATTAAATCATGGGTCTGGGTGGTCATTTAGGAATGTCCAGTACTCTATAAAAAATAAATGATATTTATTTATTTAGGCCGTAAATAATTAGCAAGGTACTTACTTGAATGAAGTCATATTGAAGACAGACTAACCTGTTAATGTTTACAAACATTATAGTAACACTTTTGTAATAATCATCAAACGTTTTGGAAAAGTATTTAAATTTTTCCCCACAAAATATATTCTAAAAAAAAAATTTACATCTACTTCAACACTTTCAAATAATACATCCATCAGAAAGTAAATAAAAAAATCTCTGATCAAACTAACCTCGTTTAATTTTGCATTGTTGCCTTAAAAAAGGTATAATTACATACTTTCCACTTTATTTCAATTTTTCTTTAGACCATGTTGATGTGTGTATATTCAGAAACCGTAATAAGTTTTTATTATAATTAATATATTTATTCTAATAAATACCTTAATTAGTAAGGGTTAGTACCAGAGCTGGGTAGTATCCGGATACTTCTGTATACGGATACAATATCCGGATACTTTTTATGTATCCGAAAGCTGTATCCAGATACTTTTTAAATTTTGTACCCGGTATCCGTATCCGTGACCAAATTTTAAAGTATCCGGTATCCGGATACTGTTTTTGATATTCGGATACTTTTAAATATTATTTATCGCCCTCCGATAATGCACCTAACGTAGGCACAACACTGCCCTTCCTTTAATTCAGATGTGTCTAACATGTTAAATCCCATTTTTCGTACTGGTCACCGTTATAATATATTATTATATTCTAATGAAGCTTTGTTTTTACTTATAAATCAGTTACCTATAAAGTTTCATACGTACGTTATTTATTTTTTATATTTTCTATACCTCTCTTTTCAAGAACCCCTTTGTACCCTGTATTTATAATTATTAGAAGAAATTATTTTTCAGATTATAATAAAGGACATCCTAATATTTATATTTTTATTTTAGTGTACCTACAAGTACAAATAAAAAATTTGCAAACTCGGCTGGTCCGACTCTGGCCAAATTCAATATCAAAAGCTCAGGCAGTGATACGAAAAAGTTTTTCGTTAGCTCATCATTAAATGTATTTTTATTATTATATATTACATTAAAAATACATGCACATCACATAGTTTTAATACCAATAAATTATGTCCTTTTAAAAAAAAGTATCCTTCAAAGTATCCTAGGAAGTAACCGGATACTCGTATCCGAATACATTTTTAAATGAAAGTATTCGAACTTTTTAAAAAAGTATCCGGATACATTTTGAGTATCCGTATCCGGTATCCGGATACTTTTTTTTAATATCCGACCCAACTCTGGTTAGTACAATAATTTTCATTAATTAATTATTTGTTAGGAATACCGAAATATTATTTTATTTTATTTTTTTTATATATCGATATTTTAAATCCTAAAAACAATTAATTTGTTACGCCTATGACACAACAATATCACAACAAACTTCCAAAATTTATCCAAATAGGATATTTAATAAAAAATATACAGGTATTTTTCATCTGTTTATGGTCTCAAGATCAAATGTATATGTGTGTCGTGGAAACATTCAGAGATTTACGAAGCAAAATTCATATTTATTTTCATCTCTGTCTTAGATAAAGAAAGGCAACAAGCTTTAAAAATATTCAAATTTATAATAAAAATACTAATTTGAAACCACTATCGCCATCTACTCTACATTCTTGTAATTTAAAAATAACCAGATTTTTCACTAAATTCAGGCAGTCTTACCAAATTAATCCATTTGACAGAATGTGAGGTTAACTGATGCAAAGACAAAATGAAAAAATATTTTTCTTATTTATTAGTTATATTTATATCCACGTACCTATTCAAAAACCAATTGACCTAATCATGCATTTTTAAAGCGACACAATACTTATTATCAAATCAATACAAAAATTATTGGAAATTATTGTTGCCTTAACATTGTCATGTCAGGTAAAACTGGAGATCCGTTAAAATTTTTTATTAGTATAAGAAATTAATAAGTATTTATAAAATTTAATGTCAGTATTGAAAAAAATTCTATTCTACTGTATGCGAACTTTTACCATTAAAAACGATTTTAAAACTAAATATGTGGCATATTTAAATTTGGTACCGAGTTATGGGATGTTAAAAAAAATAAAAATTATTTGTTAACTACTACACTACAATAGGCACCCCTGGCAAGATAAATGGTTACAACGAAGAGATATGGTAAGAGAGTTTTTTAAAGTTTATAATTCCTGGCTTTTAAATTGTTATGTTTAATTTTTTTAATACTTGGTCTGGTCCAATGATTACTCCATCAAGCAAATGTTACCGCAGTATGTCAAAGTAGCAATAAATGTTTATTGACAAAAGTTCATTCTGTATAATCATTGGTTTTGGAAGTTTGGTTAAATTGGTTATCTTTATGGTTTACATGTTGTTGTTCATTACACTTTATAAAATAATGAGTGCACCAAGATGCAGCAGACTAATAAATTCGAATGAATGAATTTTAAACAACCACCGAAAACATCTTACCTCTATAAATGACATAATTACCTATTTGTCCTTTTCAAGTTTGTTAATATTTATTTATGTACAAAATCAGTTTTTTGCTGAGGAGCATATTACATTTTTTCGTTGTGTGCAACAACTCTCATGCACTACATAGCAATTACATTAGACGAAAAGTGTTCGTGAATGTAAAGTATTTGCTTTCAAAAATAATAATCGAAAAACCAACAACGAAATGCGTTGCTGGTTTTTTATTTTTATTATAAATAACTTAACTGCTAAAATGTATTCCCAGATTTTCTTTTAATATTTCATTTTCCTTATATTTAGCAGGATATACTACTAACAATGCCACTGTTTCTATTTCAACCATTCAGGTTCCACTAAATTTATCAGCACTTTTCAAAAGTCCTGGCTTGTTTTAAATTTTAGGGACTGCATTTTCCTTGTTGGTCCCTCATGATTACATTATTTATATGCTTAGTAAAATAAAAATTCTCTAGTCATTTGTTTTTTTTTATAAACTATATGATTATAAAAGGGCAGACTATATATTTGTTTAGTTTTAATAATATTTTAAATGTTTTATCTAAAACTGCTACTTGGCAGAAATACTGCTTTAAATATTTTATATATTAAAAGATATCCGTCATTCGAATACTTTTATTAATTTGCGTTTTGTTCTGAAATCGCTTATTTATATCTTTTCTAAATTGCTAACATATAAACATATAGATTAAAAAATTTCGAAATTCACCTCGTTTTGGAATTAATTAATCTGTTAAAACATACCATATTTCTTTATTTTCTAATAACACTGGCAACAATGGTGATAAATTTAAATGTGATGCCATCTAGAATAAACACCTGGAACTAAATTTGACAGGTATGGAACATTTTCAGGAGATTACTTTTTCTTGTCGAGACCCAAGGATGGTAAAAAAATAAGATTGCCTTATGATCGAAATATTTCCGCTGGAAAGAAAATGGCAACACTGCAATATGTGACGTCGCCGCGATTTCTTTTATCAAGAAGGCTTTCGTCGTGTTTTAAGCCAGTGGATTAATAGCAAGGATGTTACTTGGACTAATAGAACCAATACTTCACAAGTATCCACAATCAAATATAAAAAATTAAAATAAAGAAATTGACATCATTAAAGAAATTTAATTTCTTAAACAATACTAGTTGCCGATTTTAATAAAATTTCTGTTTAGTGTAATTTTAATTATATTTCATACAGGGTGATTTGATGGCTTTTAAAAAAAATTGCACAAGATAAAAAGTGGTTAGATTTTATAAGAATTTCCACAATTTTGCCGGAGTAATTTTGCATATTATTTTATTAGTAGTATGAGAGTGGTAGCATAAAAAAAATGTTTATTTTTGTAACGAAAAAAAACATATTTAAAAAAACTAGAAATTTTATTGCTAAAAAGTGAGTTCAAAAATAAAAATATGATATACACTTTCTAAAAATATTTATTAATTTATTATTATTTTTTTAATTTATGATTTTTTTTATTTCTGGATCAGAAAAATCCTACAATTTTCTCTTTTCAGGTGTTTCTTACAGACTCTTCCATTTTAAAATTTCGAAATTTCCTTCTGATAATCATTCTTAACTTAAAAGTTAAATTTGTGGGATATTCCTTATATTTCCTAAATATTTTTTTACTTTTAACAATATGATGGCCTTTGTTATATGTCTCTTTATGATAGGTTGCAAAACATTTGTTCCATTTAACATTTTTTTAGCCCTTTATCTTCTGGCTTTATAAGACCCCCAAATAACAGCTGTTGAACCCAAGATAGTATATTATAATCATGGTCACTTTTTATTTCGTAAGTGTGATTACCCAAAGTTGGTAATATGTTTTAATATTTTTTGCTAAATATCCAGCGATATATTATAGAGCGTCAGGTGTTGTATCCTGGGAATTTTTCTTTATTACAGAATTTTCAGAAGAAATTGAGAATGAAAAAGAACTAGTCATTGCTTGTATTAATAATATTTTCTGGAGCTTTGTTCAAAACCTTAAAAGCTGTATATTCTTCTTCACTATGTTCCTGGATGTTTACTTTAGCATCTGAAACACCAGGATTTTTTCCTAAAATTATCATCCTTTTCTTTTGAATTTCTGTCAAAGGAATAGGTTGTTCATTAGGTCCCCGACTCCTAATCTAGAAAAAGAAATTTTTTAATCAATTTTGGTTTAGTTTGTGGGTACAAATATATTTCATTGATAAAGATTGTTTCATATCTTGGTATAGTCTTTTCAAACTATTAATTGATATCAGCATACCTTTCTGGAAAATTTGAAGGCCATTTTTTTTAACCACTCTTAAATTTCTAACAGTATCATATATTTTGTTCAAATGTTTATGAGTTTCTAGGTCAGCGCCATATGCTTTTTTAGATGTAGCACATAACTGTTAAATAGCTATAGAAAAGATGAGCAGCTAATTTAACATTCTGCCTTTTGCCTTTCTCTTGATCTGTTTTCGTTTGATTTTTCAGCAAGCACTTATTTCCGTTCCTGTCAGATTTACTAGATAATAATATTAAAGGATATTTAGATAATACTGCTTAATCTCCTAATTGAAATCCCACATTCAACAACCAGTTTCTAATTAATTTTAAAATATGGAGCGCCTCACCAAATACATAAATATTTGTTTTTGGCTCTAGATGACTAAAATATGTTTTATCAATATATATTTCCAGTGCTCTCCAAAACAATCCTCTTGCCATTATAACTTGCATTTGCTGGTACGGACCTAGGATTTCATCCATTAATTGACTATATTCTTCTTTTGTTTTTAATTTATTAAATGCTAAGACTATTTTGCTTTCTTTTGATAAGAAATTTTCCACGGTAAGTTTTAACATTACCAAAATATCATTTAAAATGCCTTCACTTACATTTATCTGAGTGGTCCATCTCCTAAGAGATGACTTACATTTATCTGAGTGGTCCATCTCCTAAGAGATGACAGGTCAGGTAATGGATAATTTAATTTTTCTTTCAAGTAGATGTAACTTGTTTTACTACAAAATCTTATAGTAAATGGTGTGACTATTTCTTCTTTGGTACATTTTACCCTTTTCTTTTTCTTAGATAATAAATTGATTGGATTTTTACCCAAAACTTTCTGTAATAGCCATTTCTGATTTTTTTTATTTGAGAAGGTTTTCATGTTTTTATTTTTATGGTATCTCAACTGATAATTTAATTCTTTAGTTTTTTTTACTGCCATTTTTAATTTGAATTATTTTAAGTTGACTGAGTTAAAATCTATTTTAAGCTCTCTATATAATATTTCATAATTTACAGTAGGTGCAACATTTTGATTAGAAGTCACTTTTATCTGGACTTATATTTACAAAATCTTTAGATGAGTTTCTACTGCAAGTAGTAACCCTAAGATCTTGTACAGCATTCTCTTCTTAATCTAGATGCATATCTGGCATTGTAAGGTTAATATCTTGAGATGTCTTTTCACAGTAAGTTGAATTCTGTTCTTCTTTTACAGCCTTCTTATGTGTATCTTCCATGGTGACGCCAACATCTTTTTTTTGAACTTAACATTTTAAATAAATTGTTGGAACAGTTGCAATAATATTTTCAATAAAATAATTTCACAGAATAGTTAACTAAGACAAACTGTTTAATAACCTAATAGTTCATTTTGGAGATCCCTTTCAAAACTGTGTGGAGCAAAATGAATTGAATAAATTCGACTTCTATCTATATTAAACTTGCCCACTCGCTTGCATCGATTGATCCACGTATGATTTGTGACAGGAAATTCTTAGGACGTGGAAAAACAAATTTAATGTTTTCGCCCTTCGCTTTTCCCCCATAAAGTTGTTGTTACAACAACTTACGCACAGCAAAGCCCTAGCATCTTTGTTGCCTAAAAATAACAGTATGTAATTAGGAGTCTTACTCCAAAATTAAGTTTATACCTCAACAGAACCACTCCAAAACTTTATACAAGATTTTAAATTTTTTGTATACTTTTAGCACCCACAAATTAAAAAGTCTTGACACAACAAAAACCAAAAAACGTGAAAAAAACAACTCAAAAAAGTAAAAAAAAAGATCCAAAACAAAACAAACGAAATAAAAACTAATTATAGTAAACTTCAAACAGCATTGATGTAAACGGAAGACACGCTGATATGTCATAATTTGCACTGTTGCCATTTAAGACTTGGCGGGTGAAGAAAGAACGAGATTAAACAATCCTGTTTGTTTTTAACATCCTTGGTCAAGACAAGCAAACAAAAAAAAACAATTTTTTAACATTTGATCTGTCCAGTTTTTCCATTATAATATAATCCTGAGACTAATTATAACAACCTAAAATGTTATTTTTCAATTTCAACATTTTCGGCCAAAATTCAATTTCTTAATTTTTTCTAAAAGTATTTTTATTTAAAACTCAATAATTCATGACCTACAATTATTGATTTAAAAAACTAAGTATACCAAAAATCATAATATCAATTACTTAAAAAATGGGACATATAAGGCACCCTCAAGCTTATTGACATACTATCATGATACACTATCATTGTCATTAAGCTTAAAAGTTAATTTTTAAATAAACCGTGAAAGTTTTATTAAAAAGTTCTCTATTTAATATTACACACAAGATTGATTTCACAGACTAAGAGTTAGTCTAATAAATTTCATTAAAGAAACAAGAAAATTCTTGTACTGATAAGAGTTCTCGAGGTATAAATTTTATTTCCCGCAACCATACGGCTAGTCGCTGTCCCACTTTTCAAACTTTCCGCAGAGACATCTGATGGCAGCAGGTGGTTCTACCCCTAAGTATGAAGTAGAAATAAATAGTTGGCGTTGCGGCATCACGCGATATGTGCGGAAACGTCATGATGCCTGTTAACTTGTGAGATTATGCGTCTCCTAACAGCTGATGCTCCGGGAAAAGCGGAAATCATGAGGGACATTTTCTTATTTAATGTAAATATTAAGTTATTTGTTTATAATGTACAAAATCAGGTGATTTATAGACATAGAACCTGTTTGGTTTAATCTTTTTAGTTAAATTTAATAAGCTAAAATAATAATAATAAGAGATTTAAAAGAAAAAAAAGGAAGTGTAATAATAGTGGTTGGTAAAGTTCTAACGTTATATTAACTGCAAATAATAATTTACTTTTTATCTGTTGAATGTTTGCAAGATTTATGGGTAAAGTTAATTTTAATAAATCTGAAATAAAAAGATTTCACTTAAATCATATATTGATTTCATTTAAGAAAACATTTTAAATTATGTTAGCTCTACTACTTTAATATTTGATTAATAATTACAATTTTAATTTATAACAAAAGCAAAATACAATATTTTTGCATAAATTTGGTTAAAATAGTTAGAACTTCATTTTGAATCTATACATAAAGGAAATAAATTGAACAATATGCTTCATTTTTTATTTACATTTACTAGACATAGATTTGCTAAAATATATATTCAGTATAATCCCTTGGAACTAAAAATATTTACACTTTAATATGTTATGTCTTGGTCCTTAAATACTTTTGGTATAGTCCTAACACTAATTATTCAATTTTAAATAGATATGTGTCTGGTGTGACAGTAATAATTTGTAATTTTAGTGATGACCAACATAGTTTAATGAACAATAAGTACTAATTGTTGAATAATTTATTTAAAAACCATAAATAAAGGCGAATTATAAAAAAATTATGGCTAGTACTAAAAGATTCTCATTTTTTAAAAAAGTAAAGTAGATTTATAGAAATAAATTAATAAAGAATTGTTTAATGTACAATACAAAATATCTAAATAAATATGTTTTTACAGTATGGGTAAATACAATAATGTTAATAAAATAACTAAGTAATTAAGTAAGATATTTTAGAAAACCAAATTATAACAAAGGATTTTAACTTTTTTAGTTAATATTAATTAAATATTTGACAAATAATTCCAATTTTTAAGTAATTGCAAAAGCAAAATACAATATTTTTGTATTACTAAAATTATTGGTTTAAAATGTTAGACCTCCATTTTGAATATACAGTGTGGAAAAGCCAAATGGAATAAATTCATTAAGGATAATAAAAAACTCTTCGTTTTAACAAAACTTCCAATATTTATTTAAAAACTGCTTTTTTAAAAGACTCAATGACAGCCGTTTCGCTAGACAACTAGCATCGTCAGATTGACATATTGAAGTTACTATTTATTTTTGTAGCTAGGTACCTGGTGTTTATTAGGTAGTTATAAGGCTAGACCAAGTATGGAAGTAATAAGACATAACAATATTAAAGCCTAGATGTTATTAGCCTTATAACTACCTAATAAACATCAGATACCTAGCTACAAAAATAAATAGTAACTTCAATATGTCAATCTGACGATGCTAGTTGTCTAGCGAAACGGCTATCATTGAGTCTTTTAAAAAAGCAGTTTTTAAATAAATATTGGAAGTTTTGTTAAAACGAAGAGTTTTTTATTATCCTTAATAAGATGGACTTCCAAAAAGTAAGGGTTAGTACAATCAATTTAAATAAATTCATTATTTCGGTTACTGTATGTATTTATAGAAAATCCCGAAAAACGTCTAATTTTAATTATAAATTGACATTATTTAAAGTGATTTGATCCCTACCTTCAACCTTATTTGAGTTACAGTTACAACCCCCAATTTTTTAAATGGAAATTATGGGCTTGTGATATATCGTTTGAAAAATGTTATTGTTTTTAATTTTATTGCAAAACTTAAAATAATAAAAAGTAACATATCTGATGTAATATTTAATTGTAAATAACCTAAAAAAATATGAATGTCAATGAAGTAGGTGTTTAAAATGCTCACCGTGAACGTCCTAGCAACATCCTTATCTTAAATAAAAATGTCTTCTAACGTTAATTAACATATCGGGCGTGATTATATTATACATACATATATAAAATACAATTTACACAACTTTATTGTCTTACTAGATTGTTTTGCAAATAGTTTTATATAATAAAGTTGATATTTTTAGATCAATATATTTTCATTTAAAATAATAATTTCTTGTTTGTTCACATTCTAGAAATTTGGTCTCACAAGTTATTGTTGAATAGTACTTATTATCAACATTATTTCGTACAAAAATTAGTGTCAGTTATAGTATCAATATCATAATATACTAAATTTTTGAAGTAGATTTTACCTAATGACAAAGTTCAAGGATTACACTTATCTAATAGTAAATACCAAACATGAAAAATAAAAATGGGCTACAAGTTTACACAACCAAGAATAATTTAGGTGGTGACTACTAAACAATCAATATTTGATTTTCTGTGACAATTATGGTTTTGCTTTAGCTTTTCTAATAATCGATTTCAGAAAATTTAGTTGGGTGGTGGTATCATTTTATACATACAAGTGAATTATATTCTTAAGGAAGGTGTAAAAGTAAAGACTAGAAGTTATTCCCAAAAAGAGAGGATGTTTCTTAAATTATTAATTTCTAGAAAATAACATGAAAGAAAACTGAGTAAAAAGGTGTCTATAGTTCAGGGTCTATTCTGTTTAGTAGCGAAAAACGTCTACGTTGTGTATACTCCAGATTCGAGAGCTGGGTCCGAATTTGTTGACATACAAATTAATTAAAAAAAATACTGACAGATTTTAAAGACACAACCCACTTGAATAACTTACTGTATGATTGATTAAAAACAGATCGCTAAACTAAATTTCGATTTTTTTTTTAATTTAGTGCTAAGAGATAAAACAACAGTTTAATAACTACCACCCTTCAAATATACAGAGTGATAATTTGAAAACTTGCAATCTAAGGAACAAGAAAAAAGTAAAAATTGTTAAAATAACATGGAGATGTATTTGCTTACTTTATACATACACTATCACCCTTCAGTTACCCCTACTTGGAATACTTTATTTAAAAGCTCTTAAAAAGTTTTCTTTAATGGTACCCTACCTTGGCTATAGTAGTTTTTGGTCTATTAAATAAACTACTTTATTTTACTTAAAAATTTATTTAATGGCATTTATTTTATTTTCTATTATTAGTTTAATAAATTTTTAAAATTATTTCCCTTTTTCTTAATGCAATAATAGAGTATAGTTTTAAATTCTTGTCACACATTTTTAAATATTTCTCTGGAAATACAGTATCCGCCAAAATAAACAGTACCAAAAATAAAAATAAAAATTAATTTTTAATTTCTGTAACGTAAGTGTTCAAAATGTTCACCATTTCGACGCAAACAAGCTTCATATCGATTTTGTAAGTCAATAAACACATTTATAGAAAGTGGTTGATGGAACTGCCTAAAAATATTTTGGCGTCAGATCAGGGAATGAGAACGATATTCGAAGTCTGTTCCCCGAGAAATTATTCCATTATCGAAATTCTGACGGAGTAAGTCTAAGGTGCGCACAGCTGTATGGCTCGTTGCACCATCTTGTTGGAACCATTGTGTGCGAAACTGCACGGCAAAAGTTATTTAGATCTCTCACAAAAGGTTTAATAATTTTCTCTCTACAACGTTCTTGGTTGACACTAAGTGGATTCTGATTATCATCTTCAACGAAATAAGGACCAATCCTTCCATTACCAGATACCGCGCACCAAACGGTAACTCGAAGACTGTGGAGCGGTTTTTCTACAATGACATCAGGACGTTCAAATCCAAGGAATCTGGTTGTTTGTCGATTAATATAGCCGCTAAGATGAACGTGACTCTCGTCTGAAAACCATATTTTTTTCAAAAATTCGGGATCTTCGTAGATTAAACTCAACATGCGACCACAGTAAATTTCTCTTGCACGTTTGTCCGTAGCATTTAGTCGTTGTCCAACTTGAATACAGTATGGATAACTACCAATTGATTTGAACATGCGACGTAAAGACGTTTCACTAATGTTGAGTTTACATGCAGTTCTTACAAGACTTCTTTGAGGTGATTGCACAATTGCAAAACACGTCCTTCATTTTCGTTAGTGCATACTGTTTTGCGACGACCTGAAGAACCTTTACGTTGACACAATACACTACCAGTGCGACGAAATTTTTCAACAACAGCTAACTTCACACTTTTACTAGGAGCTGCTTTATTAAATTTTTGTTGATATTTTTTTGACAACTGTTCTAAGCTTGGACCATCATTACGACCTTTTCCGTATGAACGAAAATATTGCTCTACCAAAAACACTTTTTCTTTCGTTGTTAGAACCATTTTTAAATCAAATTTAACTGCGTACTATTAATATATCAACCAATGACAATTAAGTCAAATTTGACAAATCCATATTTCATGAACAACTCCACAGCACTCTCTGTTTCGGTACTGTTAATTTTGGCGGATACCGTAGCTCGGCATTCTTGGCTAGTTATTTATTTGACTTGCTCTAATTAGTCAGGTTGCATCTTAATAAAACAGATTTTTGGTGGTGCTAGAGAGTAATTGGTTCGGTGATGTAGGAGGTATTCGACAGAACTTTTGCTTCCATTCCATTGATTAGCATAATTATTATCTAGTCATTTCCCAACTAGGTCTACATATTGAGAAGGTAATAATATTTATAAAATTTAAGTGAGTTTTTACAAATTCGCGGGATAATTCGGTTGTCTTAGCTGCCTAAAGAGTCTACAAAGTAGAGTTCATTGCAAACTGTCTCAGTACTTGATTAATTTGACGTTCCCTATCTCTATTTGCGACAGTACAGGTTTTATGAAATTTTACTACAAATTGGCGACTGCATTTTTCTCCTGGTGCCTTTTACGACTAGACCAGTTTTTTGTTTACAACCTTCTCGTGAATTGGCAATTGGTATTTTTATATGCAAAAATAGTAAAGAAAGATATAAAATTGATCGCATGTCTTCTCACTGGGCACCGCCCTTTGAGGTATATATTACCTCAAAATAATGGGCAAATCGGAAAGTGAAAACTGTCGTTTCTGCGAAAGCGCTAAAGAAACGGCGGAACACATACTATGCGAATGCGCAGCAGTGTTCTGCAAGCGGCTTAATTTCCTAGAAGGAGTTGCTCTTACTCCGTATCAAATTAGGCCCTCACTCTAGAAAGCTGCTTAACTTTGCCAGAAGTATTGGCATTCTAGAGTTCAAGTAGATTAGGGTAGGAAAAAAGAGCTTCGTAGTTCGAAGTGCAGAGAACTCTGACTAGCTTATACGACGTAAGACAATCTAATAAACAAAAACCTACAATGACCTATCTCTTCTAAGGATTTTATATTTGGCATAAATATTATGTGACTCTGCCTTTGGTCGAAAGCTTCCTCCTCAAACCGTTATCCTACACAACCTCTTGATGCTTGCTTAACTATGATTAACCCTCTGTATTCTGCTTTGTGAGATGCTACCGAAAAGTATAGTCCTGTGATTTTTTATTTTGACTGGACCATCGTGAAGATGTGCCTCTTGATCTTCTGCATTCGATAATGCATTTCCATGTTCTCTTTCCTTTTAGTGATGTAGCCTACATCGGGATGTACTATTATTACTATTTAGTTCTTAGAGCACAAACTCATTAGTACGATGTGGTATTCGCAATATCCTCCTAGATACCCACAACTCAAAGGCGTGGATCTTGTTATAATTAAATTACTTAATAGTTAACTATTCAAAAGCCTATGTTGTAATAAAAATATCCATGTGGATGCAAGGCGAAAGATCCTGGCTTTAATTATATCGGTGTCTTTTCAAATGTTCGTCAGTTTAGCTAGGCTATGTTAAAATAAATTTTAGATAATAATGCGTCTTTTAGAAATAGTATGGATTTTAACGAATTTAATAAATAGTAAAAAAATAAACTGTTAATCTTGCAAAATTAACTATTTACTATATATCATCATTATTTGTTACCTAAAGGCAATTAATTAATCATACCTTTTAGGATAAAAAATACACTTTACCTTGAATAATAAGCAATAAACATTAAAGTCACTAAAAGATATTTCATAAAGGTTCATTTGATACTTTATGTCATATTTGCTTTATATCTTTATAAAAAGTCCATATAAAACTCTCAGTATTACTTATTATAGCTTTAATTATTAGTGTGGTTTCTAATTTTATTTGAAAATTTCTCTCATTACCAGTATTTTCAACTTTCTGAAGAGTCTTTTGCAATTTAGTCCTTTGATGTGGTGAACTTAAAAATTATTGATGTGACGACGACCTTTGAAAATAATTTCGAGCTTTGTAGGAATTTTTATGTATATTTTATTACGAAACCATTAATAAATAACATGTTAATTAAAAATATATTTCAATGTAAAGCATTGGACTCCATGTTAGTAACTTATTGATAAAATTAATAACGATATCTATTTGGGTTCTCTTGGAATACTTTTGTGTACAATTACTATTAGTAAAATTAAGCATAGACGCACATTCACAGAGTTGAATTAATAAAACATTCGCTTGAACATAAGTTTATGTTTATGTTAAGCCCGAATCTTGATTTTTGATGGGTTAATACGCTAAAGGGACGTTATGTCTGAACGCCAGGAAACGTCATGCTCAGCGGCGAACGGTAAAAAGTAACGGAGAATATAATTGTGCAAATGAGAGAGCAGATTTTAAACTTTTAACGGAAATGGCAACTGCGAGCGATTTTCCTCGTTTGCTCCGACCTGGGCACTTATTCTCATCAAGGAGTAAAAGTGAGAGAAGGGAACATTCGATCACACGAATAGGGAGTAGTCATATTTCTCTCGATCGGTCAAACCCGTATTCTGAACCAAGAGAAAGTGACTGACTTTGTTGCCAAATTTAATATAGACATTAGAGCTACTTAGTAGTTAATACATATGCAAAAAGTAGGCAACTGAAGTATATCCTATCTGTCAATTTTTGTTCTTTGTAGTGTTGTGTTTGAAGAAGTGGCATAGACTTATATATTCTTATTTTAAGATTAGTTATTTAGACATTGTACATTTGTCTTGGTGGATTATTAGCATCAGCTTCAGTTTGCAACATATTATGATCAATTTGGTTCACAACCATTAATTCCTCTATATCTAAATCCATTATAATTTATATTGATACTAAGTACGTGTATCTTATAGTAAATACCATAAATGTATTCAAAAATAAGTTAAAATATCAACTGCACTCAAACTGAATAAACACAATTGCAAAAATACCAAAAACCAAAGCTGAAATACCTATATAACAAAATTTAAACAAAGTTGATAGAAAAATAATAATTATAAACAACACAGATCGTACGACAATAACGACATATAAAATCTATGAAATTTAAAATTCGGCTTTACGCTTAGATAACTGCTTTACGGTTACGAAAGATCAATTTGTAACCACTGCGCATGCGATCCACTTGAAAATACCCGATTCTCTTGGTTTATAGTGAGAGAACAAATTCCATCGAAAAGTTGTAGGAAAGGAGTAGCATTCGAATGACTGAGAATAGGGTTATCGTGATTTCGATAGAAAGATGGCGGACTTTCCTATAGGAGTAATCATATTCACTGGATGAGAATAAGGGCCCTGGAGTAAAGAACTAAAGTTCTAAAGGTGAAAGACATGAGGTTAATAATTGGAAAAAAAAACAAGAAAAAAAAAACAAGCGTAATTATGTAGACCTTGATCCATCCAAAATTAAAGCTACATATTAAATAAGTTAAAATTTGTCATGCTAAGTTGTGGGTAAAAAATTATAAGTGAAAAGATCTTTCAGAAGAAGGAATACTAGGGAATAAATTAATAACATCCCGTCAACCCGTCAACTTTGAAATTCAAATGTGAGCTTTTTAAACATAAATATAAATGTACAGGGTGATACACGCAAGTCTGGCATCGTCCATAATCTACATTTTCAATGAAACATCCTCTATATTTTTATGATTTTAAAAGCTCCTTAACAATACGATCTCAACGAACTATACCATGTAGGGTCTATTATTAATTGTTTAAAATTATTTATAATTTTATTCAAAATAGTAAATACATAAAATTGTGAAAATAATAATATTTCACACTTTAAATGATTGTTTTATTTTTAATTAGCTGAATGCAGACCTCAAATTTCTTTACTAAGTATCAATATTTTGAATTTTGCTAACACTTTTTGCCAATATAATTAAACTAATTCGGTAAAAAACGTCTGTCAGTTGTTGATGTGTTGACATTTAAATATTATAGTTGTCAATTCTTAACTAATATCATGAGGAGTAATAATTAAATATTTAATTTATTTATTAAATTTTAATGATGATTGGTTACGGCGATAATTGCAGAAGTCAAATTGAAGTGGCAAACTTATTTAATCAGAGGTATCCCAAGTTGCCTAATATTTCACAAGGTACTTTGTCTAAAATTCATGCATAATTCAGAGAACTTGAACATGTCAAACCATTAAAGAGAAAACCGCACATCGTTGAAGATGATGTGAAAGTGGATATTATGTTAAGTGTCGTGGAGAATTCAACGTCATGTGAGTCACACAACTGTCCTAAGGTGTTTCCATAAAGAAAAACTTCATCCATATAAATTGACTTTAGTGTGCAAGAACTAATAGAAGACGATCCAGATCGTAGAATGAATTTCTGCAAAAGAATTATAAATAAATTGAACATAAATAAAATGGCTGTTGGTACAATTCTTTTTTCAGATGAATCAACATTCACATTGAACGGGGAAGTAAAGAGACAAAACTGTAGATATTGGTCAGAGGAGAAACCTCACTGGATGCGTGAGACACATACTCTGTATCCTCAAAAGTTGAACGTTTGGGCAGGTCTCATAGGTGATCATATTATTGGTTCTATTCTTGTAGATGGAAATTTGGTCCTGAATTGGCCATCCTATAGCCCAAAGCAATAGATCCGAACCTTCCGGATGAAAATATCTGGTTCCAGCAAGACGGAGCAACACCCCATTATCCTTTAATTGTAAGAAAGTACCCAATAAATGGATTGGACGAAGAGGCACTATCAAGTGGCCAGCTAGATCGCCGGACTTTACGCCCTTGAATTTTTTCTGTGGGGTTTTCTCTTCAATCACAGCCAACTAGCATTGCAGACGTCAAAGAAAGGATAACTACAGAAATACGGAATATTTCACCTTAAACTTTAAATAAAGTTCGGGACGACTTTTATAGGAGACTGTCATTGCCAACAACAAGGTGGAAAACATTTTGAGCATTTGTTTTAATGTAAAAATCAATTACGTCAAGTATTTTATGAATTTACGATCTTGAACAAAATTATAAATAATTTCAAAATTTTACCCTATACAATTCATAATAGCCCTACATGGTATAGTTCGTTGAGATCGTATTGTTAAGGAGCCTTAAAAATCAAAAAAATATACAGAGTGTTTCATTAAATATATACATCATGGACGATGCCAGTCTTGCGTGTATCACCTTGTACATTTAAATTTATATTCAAAAAGCTCACATTTGAATTTCAAAGTTGACGGGTCCCAGCTTTTTTTCTAATCTTCTAAACTAACCCCATAAATAATTTTATTCCATAAGTGGTTTTCACACTGTATATACTAACTGTATATAAACCGAAATGTCTTTTTTACTGTTCCATACTATTAGTCACTATCGCCTTTTTTTCTGTAATTTCATATCCCTTAAATTGATTGTACTAACCCTTACTTTTTGAAAGTCCATCTAATTTAGAATAATAAGAAACTCTTCGTTTTAACAAAATAAAAAATAAATAGTGGAAGTTTTGTTTAAACGAAGAGTTTTTTTTATTATTTTTCACATCCCTTGTTCACAAGATATTGCTAAATATCTTTATCAACATTTAATTTTGGTAAATATATAGAATTTGGTAAATTCCTAATTTTAAAAAAATTTATGAGGGGCTTAGGACATTGTAATGAGTACGAAAATTAAGTTTCTTTTTTGCAGAATCACTTAGAAATAGTAAAAATTTAACCATAATGGCAAATAAGAGGTTTTGCCAAAATTGACATTTTGTTAAAATAAACAATAAAGTTAAAGATTCTGTGAAATAAATTAAGAATAAGAAATCAAGTTTCCAGATCATAATTTTATATTTTTTGTATTTTAAATTATCTTAAGAATGTTTATTTAACTCGAAACTGTTTAATATAATTGACACGTTTAGGTAAGTGTTATGTTTACTTTGAACCTACATTTTTAGCAATTTTTACTGTTTCTAGTTGTTTCCGGGGAAAAATAATTAATTATTAATATAAGTAATTATTATATATTATTTATGAAAATCGGAGAGTTCACCAAATTTTACATTTTTTCCCTAATTTTTTCTTTCAAATAACTAAACAGCTACTGCTACTTTTTAATATATTCTTCTTTTAGTAATTTTTCTTTCTTTTTCTTGTATTTTTGTACAAATCTGTTTTTAATTCAATTTGATAGCTAAATTATAAATACGATTCTAATTAGCTAGATCATAAAAGTTATCATACATTTATATTTTTCGTTGAAATTATTTGGTGTTCTCTTTAGAATCAACATAAGGTTTAATTGTCTAAACACTAACAGTACATCCAATTTCGCGACAAAAAAGTTTCTAAACTAGTGTCACAAAGTGTTACAAAGTAGATTTTGTATACGCAAATTATAAAATAGAATATTGCTTAACTATCATATATTAGTAATTATGTTAGGGTAATTGCAGAATCATTATGAAAGTGAAAAACATTTAATGAATAAATTACAGTATGGAAATATAAAAAGTATTATCTTGTACTTGTAAATACTGGTTTATCCAAAACTAGGTTATCGCAGCGCCGTAATATCGTTAGTGGTCCTGATCTGTCAAGCTAATCGAATAAAAAACGTTCTTTATGTCTTAGTGTTGCTGGTTTTATTTTAAACTTCATTATTCATTGCATGTTTTCTTGAATGAGAGAATATAACCATGAAACTTCGCATTAATTTAACTAAATCCTTCTCTTATCAAGAGATTTTTAGAATTGGTATTTTAAACTTTAGTTTCTTTCTGTATTCTTGCTGTTTTCTAAATTTTATTTATTTATTCTTATTGACTAGTAACATAGATTAAAATAGTATATTAAACAACGCATTTCATATGGAATTCTGTTATGACACGAGTTCAAGTTTAAAAAACGAATCGCGAAGCGATGAGTTTTTTAAAGAACGAGTGTCACAACAGCCATATGAAATAAGTTGTTTATAATATTTTTTATATTTTGCTATTTTATCATTTTTTAAATTAATTTATTATTTTTACGTAATACCGAAAATTCTGATTTTAAAAAGTATGTCGGTAGCACTGTGTTATTTATAACATTTGACAGTTTTGACATTTAAATTATGAAATGTTAGTGTTTTAAAATATTTTAAAATGACTAATACACCAATAATAATATATTATATAAGTAAAAAATCATATTTATATTCACAAATACTTTCTTAAAGAACAATATAAAATTAATAAATTGCTATTAGCCACAAATGTTATTGTCAATAGTCTTGTCATTTGATACTTCACTCATGTCGCCAACCATTTAAAACAAAAATTTGCGTGCGCAAAAGTTACATTACGATACGCAAATGCGTTTTATAATGAAGATTTTTATGAGTGCAAAATATAAAAAAATATTTTAGTTGTTTAAAATTTGTGGTGGAAATGGGGTCTCCAGAAATCTTAGTACACTACAATACTGCATCATAAAGAAGAAATAATATAGTGAATTGTTGAATTTAATGTTTTGTTTCTGCAAAAGTGGACCAGGAAGAAATTCTTGAATAAAAAACTTGTTTAAAAGGCTATAGGCTTCTTAAACTATCTGCCAATATAATTAGTACTGAATTTATTTTTATAATGCATAAAATTCAAAATGTACACCATGGCGTTGCAAACAAGCTTCATAATGTTTCTGAAGATCATTAATCATATTAAAAAAAAATGGTTGTCGCAAATGTTGAAAATAAGTTGAAAATTCGTTGCCGTAGTTCTTCAACAGTTTATGTAGAATTTTGCGAGCAAAAATGTAGGCATCAGGTGGATGAAGTGGATAATCTAAATTGAAAATTTTATTTTGATATTGTTCAGTTTAAGTGGTCCGAAAGTATGCTATATGGAATCAAAATTATTTTACCTGGGTAAACTTCAAGTACTTTTTCCTGGAACCATTTCTCGTTGATGTTTAGAGCAATTTGATGATAAACACTAAATAATACCTAATTCTTTATATAGAAATGCTATATGGAATCAAAATTATTTTACCTGGGTAAACTTCAAGTACTTTTTTCTGGAACCATTTCTCGTTGATGTTTAGAGCAATTTGATGATAAACACTAAATAATACCTAATTCTTTATATAGAAATTAAGACGTACATACATAGTTGTTACAAAGTTGTTAAGATACATAAAAATATGTGGTTTGTTCGGGTTACTGAGTAACAGGCTATAACCCAAATGATTAAAACAACATTCTGTGTACTGCCTTACTAAATTATTTATTATTATGATTCTAATAACCTTCAATCAATATACGCATAAATTATACTTAAATTTAAAATTGAGTTTTATTACTTTGTTATTTCAAACAAATATTAATTTCATGTAAACGGTAAATGTAAACCTATAAAAATTTTTGTGAGGACATTACGTTAATAAACTTATTCAGGATAAAAATATAACTTTGCAATGACTTGATGTGCATCTAATATTCACCATATTCTTATATTCTATTTTATTATAATTTATGTATGTTTGATTATGATTCATTGTGTACCCAGATACAGTGACACACTATTTAAAGAGCACTTAACATGTTTATCATATAAAATGAATTTATTTGAGCCCGCAATTGAAAGACCATAATTTTATGACAAAGGGGTATCTTTCAATGGAAATGTATTTTTTTAATTACTTTATACTGCGATTTGGATTATTGAAAATGCATTCAGTAAATTTCTATTTTGCTCAGTTAGTGAGTCGATTCAATTATCTCTAATAATAAATTCTTTTTTGCAGATAACGGTTGAATTAAAAGTATTAGTCTGAATCTATCTTAGTGAAATTTTGTCTAAGAGCACAGAAAATTATCATCCAGGGCTAATTCGATTAGAAATAATGACCTCTAGCAACTTTTGATGCGAGTTTCAAGAATCGACTGAGCCCTGGATCATAATTTTTAGTTCGATTGTACAGAAGCTTATTTTAATATAATATAAATTATTGATAAAATCAATTCCTTTATTTTATTATAAAATATTGTAAAATAGTTAATTACTATTACTTTAGTTATTTTATATAAATACACATTCTAGTACTTTACACTTTAATATTATTTAATATTTCCTAATTACTTATAAAACCAAGTCGTATAGCAAATATTTGATATTAAGACTTTTTCTACGAAAATCTTTCTTGTTAGGTTTTGCTTAGTAATTTTCCAATTTAATTTTTTACACCAGTAGTACTTTTCTTACTCTAATTATAAAGTCAGTTATGTGAAATTGTAATAATAAAAAAGTAAACTTAACAATTCCTACCCGGATATTGTTAGATGTACTCGCTTTTTAAAATTACTGCTCAGCATGTTTCCCTGGTGAAGAGGAGATACTCATTTTATAAGAGAAACTAAAATTTTTTTCATGATTATTTATTTTATTTATATTTATTTATGATTATTTATTATCACAGTTTTGTGACTTCATCCAATGAAAACGATAAATCTTCAATGCTAAATGCTAGCCAATAATTTCGTTTTATACTGATTATTTTTTTCACCTGTCAAAATATCACAGTTTTGTGATTTCGTCCAATGAAAACGCTTAATCTTCAATGTTCTGTGCTAAATGCTAGCTAATCATTTCATTTTATGGTGATAAAACCACTAGTCGTTTTATCAGTATTGATAAAATTATAGAACTGTCAAAAATCAATAACAATATTGCACAATCAATTTTCTTGTTTATCAGTACCTTACTATAAATCAACTTTCATTTATATTATCTAAATATTCTGAAATATATTTTGTTATTATTATTATCACAATTCAATTCATCTTAACGATAATGAAAAACCAAATATGCAGTTATTTTAAAACTAACCTGCTTCCTGGTTCTGTATGCATTTAAAACTTTTATATGCCTACAGGCCAATTAGGTCTTGTAGGTAATAATTTTTATTCTGGTAGTTTTCTCTTTAATAATATAATTGTATAAATAAGTATAAAAATAAATATTTATTCAAATTATAACCCTGTTTTCACGACGCTAACGACAACTGACAACTGTCAATACTATCTAGTGTATGGGATAAGTTAATAGGAGGGGTAACGCCATTTCGTGAACCATATTGATTACGTCATTAAAGTCGGGCTTGTCAAATTTTTTATTAAAGTTATTAAAAGATCAAAAGATTATAAGTATTTTCTCTTAAAATAATAATATATTTATCATATATTATTCTGTGTAAACCACTTCCTTTCTTTTTCTTGATTATTAATGTTTTAATAAATTAGATCATAGGTAGGCAACACAAAATACACGTATCCCAGTTGGTTTGTCAAATTTTGTATTAAAGTTATTAAAAGATCAAAAGATTATAAGTATTTTTTCTTAAAATAATAATATGTTTATTAAATATTATTTTGTGTAAACCCACTTCCTTTCTTTCTCTTGATTATTAATGTTTTAATAAATTAGATTATAGGTAGGCAACACAAAATACACGTATCCTAGTGACAAGTAAAATAGTAAAAATTGGTAAAAAGATAACGATAAGTTATTAAATAAAGTGTTTTTTGTACAGAATTGTTCAAAAAATAATCTTTTCAACACCATTCGTCCTGTAAAATTTTACTGGATAAATTTTTATTTTCTAGACTCAAATTTTTTATTTTATGCAAAACTACTCAAACAAACTGAATAAGATAAAATCAAATTTCAGTTTGTTTTCGTATTTTTGCCAAATAAAAAAGTTTTCGTCGAAACTAAAAATTTATCGGTAAAATTTTAAGGACTCGTGGTATTACCTTTGATAAAATCACAAGTCGTTTTATAAGTATTGATAAAATCATAGAACTGTCAAACATTGAATAACAATATATTAGTATGTCGTACAGCCGTCGTCTTATTCATTAACATCACTAAATCAGTGCGGCCATCATAACATATGCCTCCCCACACGCATACTGAGCCACCACAAAAAGAGTGGTTATCTTTCTCTTCACACCAATATTCGACCATCACACATATTCAGCCGACATTTGGACTCATCCGTAATCATACACTACCTCCAGTTCTGAAAATTCCAAGGACTGTGTTCTCTCCTCTCGCCCACCGACATCTGCATGCACGCTAATCCGCAGTCAACCGTGGACGTGAACTACTCCTTTTGGCTCTTAAAATACATGCATGCAACCTTCTTCTATCAGTTTGACTAGATGTCACTCTTCCAGTAGCATGCCTAAAGAAGCTGTTAATTCTCGAAGCAGTAAAAGTTCGGTTTCTTCTTGCAGTTACAGCTATAAAGCGATCTTGAGCAGGAGTTGTACCTCGTTGTCGTCCTCCTCCATGCCTGTACGCTGCAGACCCAGTTTCCAAATATCGATTCCATGCACGACTGACACTTTGGGACACATTTAGCCGTATATCAACTTCTTCTTGCACGGTTTTTAATCACCGTAGCGCCATTTTTCTTTTTTTCAGGTAAACAGATTTATGGACTACAGTAAAAATGTTAAAGTCACTGCAAGCACTTTTACGCGACTAAAATGTTAGTATTTTGAAATCGAATTCCTATAATACTGGTTAAAGAGATAACATCGTATAAAAAGAAAAAAAACGACAAAAACAACAGTTTAATAGTTTACTGATAGCATGAAACGTATATTTAAAATATTATTTTTGTACGCGATTTTCTAAAATTTTAAAAATATCCACTTCAATTGTTAAGCAGTGTATACAATCGACACGTTTCAGGATTATTTCTTAAACTGGCCTGTTTAGTTAAAAATGAATTTGTTCCATACCTTAATGACACATTGTATAGACATTGTATCTATAAAAAAAAATAAAACATGTACTTTTAAGTTTTACTTCAAATGAGAAATACATTGAATCCGAAAAAATAATGAATGTACCTACGTTTATTTATTTTATTGGTTACGTGACCGTAGTATAATTAGTTACAAAGCTACTATTTAGACACGTTTGACGATTTTTTATGGGTACCAGTGCTAAAAATAACTGTCTGTGGGTCCAAAAATGTTTTTATACCGAGTGTAATTCAAAAACTTATACAATTCCTGTAAATATTTGATAAGATAATGATATCATTAATTTTTTAGTTATAACTAGAATAGAAACTAGTTATTCTACGAAATCTTGTAGATTCATTGGTTAATCCACGAAATCTAGAAATATGGACATTGTTCGCTTTTGATTGGTTTATTTTTGGTATTTAGGCAGTATAAATAATATGCAAGATTGCTTCGAAATGTGCTCTTTGGCCCTTCATCTCCAGTAAACTGAATCTTACACTGTACAAAACATGCATTAACAGTATGCAAAACACGCATCAACAGTATGGGCACAGACAGCCAACATTCACTTTTACAGACTAGAGACAATACAGAACAAGACATTAAGTTTTATCAATGATGCCCTCTGATTTTTACGTAACAGACACATCAGACGCAACCTCAGTGGACTCAATAAGTCACTAAACCCGACTAATAAACCAAGGAAAGATGACTTAATTCACTAACCACACAAATCCACTATTGAGGAGGGCACTAAACCACGAACAGGATGAACATCCGGAAGCTAAGACGTCCAGAGAACCCACCTGTCTAGTGGAAATCTTTTTGCACATCAAAATTCAGTTGTTTAGCCCAATTTCAAAATTGAGAAATATTAAAACAAATATGAAATCTGGCGTTAAATGCTAGATTTGGATTCCTGAGTTGGTACCATTTTATAGGGATGCATTTTATTTTCTTTCAGTTTTTTTCAGTTTATTATTTATGTACGGTTGATATTAAATGTTACGTGTTGGACTTTTTGGTTTGTGATAATCTAGGAGCTGTCTACATTTTTTGACAGTGACGTAATTTTGATTTAATCAATTAATTAATTTTCGTGTATTTTCGTAAAAAATATAAAATAGTAAACTATCTTACACCTACCTCAATTCAAATCCATCAAAGAACCTGCACACACCGAACTACTACCCCACGGGCAAACAGTGAGTCCAATATTTCTGGCGACCGTGACAGGACTTTTAGTCGTTGTTGAAAATTACACTCCGACTACGTGATGGAAAGGTTGAAGAAAGAACGTACTGAAGCTAGGAAACGTTTTACGAAAGCTAAAAACGACCTAAAAGAGGCATTTGCAAAAACCGGAGACGACCGTGAAGATGCGATACAGGTAGCATTCAGATTTTTTTCCGAAGTAGCTGAAAAACTTTTCGATGTAGATAGACGTATCTATGAAGAGTGGCTCAAAGCTGAAGAAACAGATGAAGATGAATTTGACTACTCAAATACGGACACATACAAAAAGGAATGGATCGAGCTTGAATTAAAATACTCGAAACTTTTCGGAGACGAGAAAGAATCACACGGCGGCTTCAGTGTCTCTACTTCCTCCAGAAAGACAAAAGAAAGCAACAGCTGCAGTAAAACCAAGGTACGTTTGCCAAAGCTAGAGCTTACGAAGTTTGATGGAGACGCAAAAAATTGGTTGAGATTCTGGTCATCATTCAAAAAGATACACAACGATGATACTATCGACGATGATGACAAAAGGGCTTATCTAGTTCAAACGATGGAAAAGGATTCTCCCGCTGATAACTTAGTAAATAGTTTTCCACCATGCGGCGAGAACTACCAACAAGCTATTGAACAACTGAAGTCCAGATATGCACGCGATGAACTGCTCGTCGAAATTTATGTCCGTGAACTGCTCTCACTTGTATTGCAACAAGCTAAGGACAACCAGACAAGTCTTTATGACAAATTGAAGACGCAGTTGAGAGCTCTGGAAGTTTTAGGCGTAACAAGCGAAAAATACGCTGCAATGCTTTATCCACTGGTGGAATCTGCCCTGCCAACTGAAACGCTACGCGTATGGGAGAGACAGAGAAGCAAAGATGAAGATATTGAGAAAGACCCATTGAAAGGACTACTCAATTTCATGAAGATAGAAGTGGAAAGCGATGAACGTATCCAGCTAACAAGACAAAGCCTAAAAACTGATGAGCCGGGACCTAGTAAGATTCCTACAGCAGCTTGCCTGGTAGCAGGAGATGCAAAAACATCAAGACCAAACTTCAAAGCATCTTCAAACCCGGTAATATTGTGCATACGGTGTGACAAAGATACACATTCAAGCCACGAATGCTATAAAGCTCAGAAGATGTCGTTGGAAGACCGCAAAGGTGTAGTCGCTAAGAAAAATGGCTGCGCTCTGTGTCTGAAAACAAAACATAACATTAAACGATGCAAATCTAGTGGAAAATGTTTGATATGTGAAGGTCGTCATGCCACACTGATGTGCCCCGAACTCTCTAAACCAAAAAAGGTAGAAAACGGCGAGAACGCTTCAACATCAAAAACTAATAGCACAACGCTACTACAAACGCTGCTTGTCAAGATTAACGACGAGACGGTACGAGCATTCATTGATTCAGGAGCACAAATATCCTACATAAGAAAGGACATAGCTGAAAAACTGAATCTTAAACCTGAAGGAGAAGAGACTCTTAAACACTACCTATTTGGGGGAGTAGAAACAAAAGAAGAGTCACATAAACTTTTCCAAATAAATGTCATGAATATGACAGAAAATACAAGTCTTAAAATGACAGTATTAAGCAAAGAGAAGATCTGTGGATACATACCAAGAATCCAAAATAATGATGCCATTAAGCAAAAGATAAAAGGCCACAAGCTTATCTTCACTGATGTGGGGGAAGACCCTTCAGAGATTGGATTGTTGATCGGTGCAGACTACGCTGGGCAGATTGCAATGGGAACGGTACTCCGCATAAATGAAGATCTTCACGCATTTCAAACAAAGCTAGGTTGGACTTTGCAAGGAAAAGTCGCTAGAGCAAGTAGCTGGATTATTGCGTCAGCAGATATTTGTGACGGTGACATCGGCAAGCTCTGGAACTTAGAAGTTCTAGGAATAGAGGATCCTAAAACTACACTCCTAAAAAGCAGATCCAATGATGAAGCAATGGACAACTTCAGGAAAAATATTACAGTAAACGAAGCTAAACGAAGTAAACTTACCTTGGAAGATTGATAGACCAGAATTGCTTGAAAACAGAAAACTAGCTGAACTACGTTTGAAATCAACAACTAAAAAACTGAAAGCTATGAATGAACTACAAAATTACGGAAAGGTGTTCGAGGAATGGTTACAATTGGGCATCATTGAAGTTGATCCAGACATTACCAACCCCGGACATTATCTGTGCCATCATGCAGTGAATAAAGAATCTAGCTTAACGATCTGTGTTTGACGCCTCCGCGAAAGATGCAAAAGGAAATTCGATCAATGCGTGCCTAGAAACGGGACAAAATTTCATAGAACTGATCCCAACGTTGTTGACGAGATTCCGCTTGCACATGGTTAGTGTAACGTCAGATATCAAAAAAGCATTCCTTCAAATCACGATTGCAAAAGACGATCGTAAATACCTTCGATTTTTATGGTGGGATGATAAAGAAGAGATTGTTGTCTACAGGCACTGCCGTGTCGTTTTCGGCCTAACGTGCAGTCCATTCCTGCTAGCAGCTACTCTCATCTACCATCTAGAGAAGTATACCCTGACTAACTATTCACAGTCTGCGGAACTATTAAAGAACTCATTTTACGTTGACAACTGTGTGATAAGCCTAGAAACTCAACAAGAGGCAGAAAGGTTCATTGATGACGCAAAGAATATGATGGAAGAAGGGAAATTTGAACTCAGAGGTTGGGTGATCGCACCAGTGACTTGCAAAAACGTCGGAAAAGAACCTTTACTATCGGTCCTTGGTTTAAACTGGGATACAGTACGTGATGAACTCCGCTGCAATATTAGTTCCTTGAAAAACTTCAAAGACAAGGTTACTAAAAGAGAAGTTTTATCAGTTTGCAACAGAGTATTTGACCCCATCGGTTTCACGAGTCCCACAACCATCGTTCCGAAGATAATGTTACAGAAAGTTTGGTGCCTTAAAATTGGATGGAATACTAAATTACCTAAAGAGCTGAGTCTAGAATTCAAAAAATGGCTCGATAAAGTTCATTTATTAAGTCAGTGCAGCATATCAAGAAGGTTGACCTCGAAACCTCTAACAGAAAACAAAAATTCATTACATATTTTTAGTGATGCAAGCAAACATGCATATGCGACATGTATATTCCTTCGTTCTGAAACGGAAAACAATGAAGTGAGTATCCAATTAGTGATGATAAAGTCAAGAGTGACACCTGTAAAAGAGTTGTCAATTCCGAGACTCGAGCTGATAGCAGCTTTAATGTCAACTCGCATGTATACCCAAGTCAAAGATGCTCTAGGTCTAACGGACTGCAAAGCCTACTTCTGGTCAGATAGCTCAGTCGCAGTGACATGGATAGTGACAAAAAAGAACTGGAATGTTTTTGTTGCAAATAGAGTCCGTGACATTACTGAAACGACACGACGTGAAGACTGGAGGCACATTAGCGGTAGTTTAAATCTAGCTGACCTTCCATCCAGAGGTTGTTCTGCAAAGAAATTAGTAGAGTCAAAATGGTGGGAAGGGCCTGAGTGGCTGAAAGAAAGTGAAGGGAAATGGCCAGTATCAATGGAGTTTAATGACAGAGAGGAAGAGATCAATAAGGAATTGAGAAAAACAAAGATCGTCACAAGTAATGTAGAGACTATTACTGAAAATTTCACCACAAAGCTGAATAATATCTCAAAGTATACAAAAATTGTACGTACTCTTGCATGGGTGATGGGATTTTGTTACAACTGTAGAAATAATAAGAAAAAGAGAGGTGAACTAAACTATGATGAATATGAGAAAGCTGAAAAAGCATTACATAAAATATTACAAGAAGAATCATTTACAAATAAAGAAAAACTTGAATGCTCGTCAGAAGTTCATCCAAAAATTGAGATATGATCTGAGGCAAAGATTTCGTAACGAGTACTTATCACTTCTAATCAGTCGAAGTCAAAAGAGCAATAAAGCAATCCAAGTAGGAGATGTCGTACTTGTGGAAACTGAAGCAAAGCGCTCAACCTGGCCCTTGGGATTGATTGTGGAGATTTACCCAGGAGCAGATAATAATATACGCGTAGCGAAAGTGAGAACCGCAGATGGTTTCAGAGTAAGGCCAGTACAAAGACTCTACCCACTTGAAATTCATGATGAAGCTCATGCTCAAGCTGATCCCCAACCAGATCCTCAACCAGAAGAAATCGAGGAGCCACCATCAGTTGTCAAGACCAAGAGTGGACGCGAAGTCAGAGTCCCACGAAGATTGGATCTGTGAACTTCTTGCAAGTTACCATAGACTTGCAAGGCGGGGATGATGTTGGACTTTTTGGTTTGTGATAATCTAGGAGCTGTCTACATTTTTTGACAGTGACGTAATTTTGATTTAATCAATTAATTAATTTTCGTGTATTTTCGTAAAAAATATAAAATAGTAAACTATCTTACGCCTATCTTAATTCAAATCCATCAAAGAACCTGCACACACCGGACTACTACCCCACGGGCAAACAGTGAGTCCAATATTACGTATGCTTGTCTACTTGATGTTTGTGGATTTTCCTCAAACTCAAGAATTTTATTTTATATAATCACACCAATTTGCTGAGGCGTTTCAAACAAACTAACATTGCAATGATAGTTTTTTAAATAATTTCTTTAAATTGACATTAAAAAAGAACACTGATATGGTTTTTGCTTAGGTACTCTCTTATTATAAAGACTAAAGCGGGAATTAAATTGGTAGTCTAGGTGCTCTAGCGAATTTCGGTAATAAGATGCTTTTATTTTTTATGTTAATTTGTGCAATAATAATAATAATAATAATAATAATAATAATAATAATAATAATAATAATAATAATAATAATAATAATAATAATAATAATAATAATAATAATAATAATAATAATAATAATAATAATAATAATAATAATAATAATAATAATAATAATAATAATAATAATAATAATAATAATAATAATAATAATAATAATAATAATAATAATAATAATAATAATAATAATAATAATAATAATGTTTATTTTAATAATTACAATAATAATTTACAATTACAATTTAAATAAACTAAATAAATAAACATGCTAACTCACTGAAGTAGTGCTACAAATGAAGTAGTCACTACTTGTGCGTGATTAATAAACTAAAATAATACTATAATTAGGTAACATAATAATAATTATACAATATAATAATATATGGATTATACAATGATGATAATGTTTATTCCCTTTCCTATATATTAGGTAACATATAATATTTTTTTTTATAATAGCTTATCAATTGTTGCTGCCATTAATAAGGTTTGAAATTTGGTCGGTATCGGAGTTCAGGATAAACGATTTAAAAATTTTCTTAAAAACTTGATACGAATTATAGTATTTATATACAATTTGTATATTTCTGGTATAAAATTAAAAATTTTTGAGGAAAGGTAACTACAGCATCTTTGACCAATTTGTTTTTTTGCTAGTGGAATTTGTACGCTTTCCTGTAATTTATGTTAAGTGTCATAATTATGGTCTATTTTAGAAATTATTTCCTTATTATTATATACATATTTTACAATACTATAAAAATACAATTGGTTCAAATTCATTATTTGGGCTTTTTGAAATAATAATTTTGTAGGGTATCTATAAGGTAAGTTTAATATTAATTTTAAAATCTTTTTTTGTAAAATTTTAAGTCTTTTTAAGTTTTTTTTAAGAACCCCACCCCAACTAAGGATTCCATATTGTATTTTGGATTAAACTAATGCATGGTATATGGTTTTAAGGTAAGGTATAGTTAAAATATTCCTAAGACACTTAAATTTATAGAGCAATTATTAAACCTAGATATTTAATATTTTTTTCCAAATTAATTTTTATTTTAACATTTTGATGGATGAATTCAAATGATGAATTCAAGTGATGAATTCATAATTTGGAAGGGATGAAGAGTAACTTGCAAATGGTATGAAATGCGTTTTATCGAAATTAATGATGAGTTCCATATGATTAAACCAATCTATAAGTCCATGTATATCATTTTGTGTTTTTTCTTTTAGTTCTTCCCATGTTTTTGCAGTATATATAATTACGGTATTATCTGCAAAGCTATATATTTGACCGCAAGGACAGTGCCCTGTGGGACTCCACAAATAATTTTGCTTTCATTGCTCAGACAATTTTTTATTTTAACCTGTTGAGCTCTGTCTGACAAATAGCTTCTAAATAACGTCAACGTTTTACCGCGTATTCCTGACTCCTCCAAAACGTCTAAAATTATTAGAATTATATTAAACGTGCTTTTATTAGTTTTTCGGTGATTTTAGCGAAAGTTGTAATTACTGATATACGTCTGTAATTATTTATATGCTCTTTACTACCTTTTTTATAAACTGGTATTACATTTTTTTTTTTTTAATTTTTTGGGATAATATTAGTTTCGAATATATTGTTTACTAGATGAGTAATTAATGGAGATATCTTATGTTTTATGGTTTGAATTAAATCGGACCTAATACCGTCAACTCCAGGTGACTTATTTGATTTCAATGTTTGTATAATTTGCTCAACTTCCAATATATTTGTGGGGTACAGATAGAATGAATGACTTTCGGCCTTGGGAGTAAGTTTTTTCCAATGTTTGTAAAAAAATCGTTAAATCCACTTGCTATATCGAAATCAGAGCTCAACTTTTCGTTATTTTCATTGATTATAGTTGTTATTCCCACATGTTTTTGGTTTGTGTTTACCCCGTTTACGATTTTCCATAATTGTTTCGAGTTATTTTTACTGTTATTTATCTCTTTTTTACAGTATGTCTGTTTTGCTTGTTTTATTAATTTGTTTACATCATTTCTGTATTTAATAAATTTTTCTTTTAATTCTGTTTTCCCAGGATCTCGCTTGTGTTCCTTAAATAAATTATTTTTTGTGTTTACAGATTTGATAAGACCTGAAGTAATCCATTCTGTTCTGGGTTGTCTTTACTATTTATACAGCGAATTGTTTTATTTTTTATTATAAGTTGATTTAATGTAATTATTAAGTAGTTAATCAATGAATCTGAGGTTTTTTCAATTCCGTTATAAAATGTATACCAATTAAATTCTTGTATATCATTTCTTAAAGATTTATAATTTATATATTCTATTGTTTTTACTTTCCTTTCATTTTTTGTATAATTTATATCTATTGTCAGGCAAACAACTATACTTTTGTAATCGCTTACTAAAGCATCCAAAGTTTCAGCGGAACATTGAGTGTTAACATTTGGAAGGTTACTTTTTAGATGAACATGGTCTAAACAAGTTTTCATATGGGTAACTTTATTTATTAATGAAACAAATACGTTTTCATACAAGATGTTTAAATATTCATTTACCAATATAATATCTTGTTTGTCTAGAATATATATAAAAAAAGCATTTCATTTTTTTGGTTGTGTTGTCAAAGTAATTTTTCAGAGCTGGAAGGAATTCCTCAACTTTGGTTGACGGAGGTCTATAAACAGATAATGATTATAATGTTTTGAGTTTTACTTAACTATTTGAATATCAGTTCTTACAGCTTTAATTTGATTTATTTTTATTATTTTGTATTTATGTTTTAATGTTTGTTTTACATATGCACAGAGGCGGATTTAGGATTTTGACGCCTGTGGGCAGTAAATTTTTGCCGTCCCCCCCTCCAAAAAAAATAGGACGAAATATAAAGTTTGTATGCAACATATTTTTAGTTTTATTAAAAATTGGAAAAAAAACAGAACAAAATTTTTAATGCAGGTAATTAACAGTTATGAAACAAGTAACAATCGAATTTGGCTTTAATAAAAATCAAAAACAGAACAAAAAACGAAATTCTAAAAATAAAAAAATAAAAAAGTAGCAAGGGAACAATTTAAATTAAGCTTCAAGTAATCGTTTTCTAGCTTTAGCTTCGCAAAATTTTGTTATAACATCGTCGAATTCAATATTTTTTAATAATGAAGATTCGATGTGCAGGATAGAGATATGTTGTAGTCTATCCTGTGAAACAAGCGCCCGAAGATCATTTTTAATTATTTTTAGCACAGAGAAACTCCTTTCTGCAGAGCAATTTGTTAAGGGTGTGCATAATGCTAGTCGAAATACCACATCAACATACGGGTTACACATTTTGCAGTTTCATATCAAAAAAACCACTGGTATAGATCCAAAATTAAAATGCCTTCAAATTCTTCTTTCTTTTCCAATATATGTGACATAAAATGGAACAGTTCTTTGTCCATATTTTCAAATCTTCCGGGTAACACTGTTTTAGGAAAACAGCTTTTTCCTAATTTCAGACAAGGTCATTTCAATCTCTGGTTTTGAATTTTTCCAGAAAATCGTAGTCAAGAATGAAAATTTTTAGAAGTAATCTTCGTAGTTTGATCGTCGTTTTCTCAATTCGGGGAGCAGGGCATCAATACAAGCAAGAAATATAGAAATTCTTAAATTGTCCGCCTTTTGCCGCCCCTAAAATTTTGCCGCCCTGGGCAGCTGCCCACTCTGCCCATGCCTAAATCCGCCTCTGCATATGCAATAAATTGAAAGCAATAAATTTAAAAGCAATAAAATTTTTGGATAGAGTGAAGAGACCTTTCAAACGATGTATCACAAACCCATACTTCCCTTTTAAAAAATTAGGGGTTGTTTCTGTAATTCAAAGGTTGGGATCAAATTTTCATTTTAAAATATGTCACTTTAAATTTAAATTCGACGTGTTTCGGGATTTTCTATAAATATGTACAGTAACAGAATTAATTAATTTATTAATATGGCTTTTCCACACTGTATGTTTAGTTCCAGTGCTTACAATTCCTACCCCGAAATCATTGTTGAGTATAAAATTACTGTTGTAATTATTATTTATTTTACAATAAAATTAAGCATATAAAGATATGGTTTCTATTTACCATCAAAAAACCAAAATTATTTTTTTATATGCCGTAGATACATACACAAAAAATGTATTAAATGTTTCTAATTTAATTTTCTACAAAATATTTACCCGATCATATAAATATCTGGATCTTCCTTTTAAGAGCTTTTGGTATTGAAGTATAATTAAATTTGCAGAGTCTGTCGCCATCTAGCCTAAAAATCCTGAAACTCGCCGAAATGAGTAGGTAACTAAAAACCAAATCAATAAAAGATATCCGGTGTTTCAGCCATGCCCTCATAGATGGACCCAAAATGTGTTTATAAATAAAAGTTAAAAAAATAAATACATTACTGTTTGATTTCTATTCTAATATACATGTTTATACTATTAATAACTTGATAATATTCAAATTTGTTTACTTACCCTTACTTTATGAAAGACTTACATATTAAGAATACAAAATAAGCAATAGTTTCCTCTACTATTTTATTTTAAAAATAAAATGTTTTCTCCATTGACTGCTGTTTTGTTTTATAATTATAATGTTTTAATAAACAGTACAAGTATTATATTTTGTTTATTTTACTGCTCGGAAGAATTTGATAAATCAGTGGTTACTACTATTTTTAATAAGACCAAACCCCGGTCTAAGCTAAGTAGTTATAGGCCAATATGAGTAACATCTAGGTACAATTGCTAAAAGAGTAAAATATTGTCTTACTCCATTTTTAAAGGCTACAAAAATGCAGTAGGTAAATTAATTTTCAATTTGCAAATATAAGGTGATAAATATATTTTAAGGTTTAAAAATTTTTATTCGTGTTAAATTTTTTAAAACGACCTTATTGTTTTGCTCTCAGAGTAATAAGTAAACATAGACGTGCCACAACAACACAATAATATAGTTTTTAGTCAATAGCAATGAACCTATAATTGAGTGAGATGGAAAATCTAGAGGTGTAGGTAAACACAGCCGTACAGTGGCGTGTAATTGGTTAGAGTATCACCGTAATACCTATATAAATGTTAGTTAAATAATTTAATACGCAAATTTTTATAAAGAATTTATATCTACACTTATGGCATGGCACCTTACTTCTAACATATTTTTATCGGTAGGAAATCTAAAGGGATATATGTATTTCATTATTAATTTGATTTTCTTAATTGTAATAAATTTTAATTGAAATTGCTAATTGTACGCCAATTGTACCGGTGATAGGTTAGATTATCATTTTGTCAAGTAACACAAATTTTAGACGCTTTTCGGGGTTTCACCATTTTCAATATTGAAAATAAATAAAAACACTTTATAAAGTTCACTAAAATACACAAAAATTCAGGAAAAATTGATCACCTCTAGACAATAACAAACAAAGGCACTGATGCCAAATTTTCGGTGTGGGTGTTTGATACAATTGGTCTAGAGCTTTTTTATCAGTATTATAGAAAGGTAAGAAAGTGAATATTAAAATGTATTAAAGAATATTTTCTCTGAATAAAAATCTCCTCTTAAAAGTAAACTAAAATTGTTGTAAATTATATTAATACGTTTTTGTTTCCTACTTTGTACTTACAAAACACAACATCTGGCAATGCTCTGCTGGTAAACAAATCTGTCTCGACGACAACTAGTAGGGAATAAAAAAAAATGTTAGCGGTAACAGCGCTTTAAATTTTCAAGGTCAAGAGATGTTATGAAAATGCTATTCTGTTCACTTTACTGTATTTTACATCGATGTATTTTCGCTGTTAAAATAACGCCGACCTAAACATTCGACGTTAGGAGAGTTGAAACTGTGGTTATGATATTTTAGAATTGTAATTTTTCAAGAAATAAATCAAAATGAACAATATCATTCCATTCTTGGCATACAGTTTACATGAGACAGATCACCGAAGTATGTTTGCGTATTATAAAAGCAAAAAAGTGTCAAATTTGAGGTTATAATTTTAAATATATTTTTAAAAATTATATGCGAATACATTCATGGACTATTACAGGCTAAATACAGAAATTGTTGGGGAATTAATTCATTACCTAGAACCATATGTAAAAAATCCAGGATATGCAAACGCCTTACCATTTTTTGTATATATTACATAGGTATATATTGTAATGGATCATTATTACTGATAAAAACAAAACTTACCTTTTAAGCATCCATCATAGCCATTACACTAATGGATTAATTAAAAAAAAAGGATATGCATAATGAAACACACTTTTCTTCTTAAACCATGTAATTACCCAAAAAGAAGTATTGTTTTGACTACAGTATGAACTTGATTATATCATAAATTTGGTCATAACAGGTTTTCATTTGGACTTAGTGGATACATCTTATTAGAAAATGAGATGAATTTCCATGACCTAAAAATAATACATATAATTAGTGTGAATTTTGATAAACAAACAGTATCTCTACAGTTACACTAAAACAAAGTAGTATAACTTACATATCTGATAATAATAAACAAATATTATAAGATAAAAGTCAATATAGGGTAGATAGTCATATTGGAAAGTCAACATGTAAAAATAAACAATACACATTAGTAAATGAATAAAATACAATGAAAGTTACTTACCACAATAATTTACAAAAAAAAAGGATATCTTAATAAGTTTAATTGAATCTGCAGTTACTTTTTCTGTAGTACATCTTAAATTTTCAATATTTACTCTCCACTTACAAACATTCAAATAAGTAAAGAATGTATTTGACATCTTATCTTGTATAGGATCCATATTCAATTATTGTATCACAATCAAAATTTTCTAATCCATAATGAATGCATTTTCACATAACAATTCACTTTTCACCTAGTTCTTTTTCAAAATTCTCAGTTTAACCTGAAACAATAAAAAGAAAATAAAAATCAAGAAGTATTAATGGTTTCCACATGTTTAAGAAATCAACATGTAATTTTAGTTAGTGAAATATTTAAATTAATAGTATAAAAAGGAAGTACTTACAAAATCATGGTCTTCGATTTGTACAAACAAATATGCAAATAGATTGTGAGTACCTAAAAAGGACACAAGATTAATTATAAACATTAATAAATGACAATTTATGTAAAAAAAAGTATGTAGGATAATTAAGGAAGTTGTTTATATAAAATTTAAAATGTTAACCTATGATAACACAGAAAATATCAGCTTATATAAGGTATAAGTAATACAAATAACAAAATGTTTTAAAAGTTTAAATTGTAGTTGTTAGAGTTAAAATAGTAAGTAATCAGTTTAAATAGTACTAGTTAAGTGGATTTAGAGTAATTTTAAATATAATAGCTAGTATTAATTCAAAATTTGAAAGTCTAAAATAAGTTGACAGCTCAATGAAGTTATGTATTTTGAATCTAAAATTTCATAGGAAAAAGTACTTAGAAAATTATACAAACAGAATTTAAGCAAAAATAAGGATGAGATTTATCTGTACGTTATCAAAGGTATTATCAGAATTGTGAATTTATTACCTGGATTTTCGGAAATGTAGGTTATTTTTTTCTGAAATTCGAACAGTTGAAATCCGATGACGTAGTATTTTTGTTTTGTTTCAAGAAGCTATAAAAGGCTGGAGAATTCATGATTAAGCTCTCTTATGTTTTTGGTAGCAGAATAGTTAACATTTACGCTCTTATATTCCTGGTCGCAGAGCAATTGATATCGTATGTATTAATTGATTATCAACTAGAAGAAAATTTTAATAATTAAAAGCTGTTTATATTAAAATAATACATGCAACATTAAAAATACATACAGAAAAGTAATCAGCTATTATTATTAAATTACTTACCAAAGTGATAAACTGCATAAAGCAAGTGCAGATTCCATAGAATTTTAAAGATTAAATTCGAGAGACGTTTCCAAAACGGAACCATAGTAGCCATCTTGTCGATTTGAATACGCTGCCGTCGCTGTTCCATTTGCGGGAGTAAACGAAGCACAAGCCGATCTCAGTTTTGTTACGTTGCGCATGACAAGGACAATATTTGAAAACCTCTGTTATACAAGGTACGTCCGATAATTAAGAATTTGTATTTTTATTTTTAATTATTTGCAATTGTAAATTAATATTTTGTTTACCATTTCCATTTTGTCATATCTGAATATTTGTTATTAATTTGTATAGAACGTGTGAAAACCAATTAATAATCTTTTTGAAGTACTTGATATTAAATTTATTGCGTATTGGTTATTAAACAATATTTAATTTGAACCCTACCCAAGATAAGAGTCAGACTTTAAATTTTAACTTTAAAATTGAGTAAACTGAGCTAGTTTGAACTTCTAATAAGGCGCCCAAACTTAAAAATAAAAAGAAAAAGTGGATTGTATATAAAATCAAATAATATTAAATTATAAACATTACAAATAATATCAAATCATTAGAATCTATAATTGAAGGTAAACATTAATAAAAACCCAACTAATTAAGTAAAACAAATCATAACACAACAAAATCAAAATAATTAAAATATATTAAAACAATAGAAGTAACTCAATATTAAAAAAAAACATATCAATCATAACAATTGGCGCCCAACGTGGGGCTCGCAAAATTGCATTTTCAGAAATAAAATAAACAAATAAAATAAATTAAATTAATAACTTAATAAATCTATAAATTAAACAACAACATGGCGGACAAGAAGATGACATTGAGAGATGGTAAACAAGTAGGAGAGAAGTCAGGAGAAGAAGTAGGGACCCAGATAGATGAAGAAAGGAATCAGGGATCTGGAGATCATGAAGCATGGGATGAAAGAAGTGAAGAAGTTCAAGAGGAGACAGTACAACAAACGAGGAGTACAGATAGAAAAGATGGACAGGATGAAATGATGAAGTTTTTAATGGAAATGAGAAGAGACATGAAAGAAGATATGAACAAGATGGATAAAAAGTTAGAGAAGAAATTTGATGAGATGAAAGAAGAAATGGGGGAACAAAACAGAATATTGCGAGAAGAGATACGAAATACAAAACAAGAAATAAGAGAAGAGATGATAGAAAGAATAATGGAAGTGGAAGACAGACAGTCTAAAGAAATAAATGAATTAAAGAAGAATGAGAAAGAGCTTGAAGATAAAATCAAAGAAAACTCCAAGAAGATGGATCGTGAAGTAATAAAAATAAACAAGAATATACAAGGTGTTAAAGAAGATTTAAGCAAAGAAATAAAAACAAATTTTCAAGTAGCTGAAGATGAAAATAAGAAGATCAAAGGAGAGTTAAGAATGGAAATTAAAAACATTCAAGAAGAGGTTGGACATATGGAAAGCGAAAAGTATAGACATATATTAATGGAGATAGAAGGCAATATGGAGAAAATGAAGAAAGAGCAGGAAGAAAAAGAGAAAAATATGATGAAAGAGATAGTCAAAATGTCAGGAGAAACCAGAATAATCAGCTGTGGAAATGGAAACAATACTAAATATGATGGGGATTATAGAAAAATACATCCAGTAGTTTTTATTAAAATGCTTAAAAATAAAGTAAAATATGTGCGAGATCTGGATACACTTAAAGAAGTGATACGTGACCACCTAGAGAAAAATGCTTTAACATGGTTTGTGAGCAAAGAAGAGGCAATTAATGATATAGATCAGTTCGAAATGAATTTCTTGGAACAATTTTGGGGTTATAGTGTCCAAACAAAAGTAAGGACGAGACTACGCGATGGGAAATATGATACAAACAGGGAACTTCTGCAGACATATATGCTCGACAATTATATACAATGAGTATGTATCTAAAACCCAGGATAAATGAAGAAGAAATAGTTGCATACATTGCAGGACATTTTGATAAACAAACAACAGATACAATTGCCATGCTAGAGATAAGAACAATGGACAGTTTGTGCAAATATCTACAAAGAGTAGAAAATGTTTTAAAAGGAAGTGATAACAACAACCAACAAACAAGAAATAATTGGAGGAGGAACAATTACAATAATAATAATTACAGTCATTACAATCAAAACAATAACAATAATAACTATAACAATTCTAACAACAACTATAACAGAAATAATAACAACAACAATAATATAATGAGAAACCAACAGAATAGAAATAATAATTATAATAACAATGATAATAGAAATCAAAACAGAAGTTACAACAACAATAATAATAATCAATATCAAAATAACAATGGTTTCCAAAGAAGAGTGAACCATGTAAGAAGAGGCAGAAACGAAGGGGTGGATCAAGAAGTCTGGACAGAGAAGATAATTGTAATAACAACCAAAGAAGAAGAAGCTTAGAAAGAGAGCCAAGAGATCAATCAAGGCAGGAAATAATAATAGAACCGGTTAGAAACTCAAGCAGAGATAATATAGGTAACCAACAGGATTTTTAAAATGTTGCTCTCTTTATCATAGTTGTCAAAGTTTTGCATTATGCCACCCAAATGAGTTCATTAATTTAGAAGAAAAAATGAATAAATTGCAGTATAATGGTTTATTATATATTAAAGGTAAATTTAATAATAAAAATTTGCAAATTTTAATAGATACAGGGAGCGAAACATCATTAATTAACTTGAATGTAGTATTACAATTTAATAATTTAAAAGAAAATGAGATTAAAATTCCAAAGTAATTTTAACTGGCATCAATAAAAAAAAATTATGTGAAGTAAATAAACTTTATGATGTTAAAATAAATCTAAATGAAACAATATTAAATTGTCAATTATTAGCAGTTCCAAATTTAGATAGTGATATTATAATAGGTAATGATATATTAGAAAAAGGAGAAGCTGTCATAGATTATGAAGAACGAAGAATAAGATTAAATGGTATATGGATTTCCTTGGATGTGGTAGAAGAAGTAGAAGATAATATGAAGATTATTAATTATATAAGAAATGAAGATGATTATGGAGGAGATGAGGACTTTAAATGTAAAGTTGATGAAAAATTTGAAGATGATGTTGAGAAGTTTATGAGCATAGATTGTGATGAGAAATACAATTATATCGTGAAGAATTTATTGATAAAATATAAAGGATTGATGGCTAATGAGCCAAGAGTAGCAAATAAATTCATACATAAGATGGAGGTAAAGAATTTGGAAAATTTTAAGGTTAAGACATACCCAATACCCTACAAACTTAAAGACAGAGTAAAGAAGGAACTGGAAGTATTAGAAAATGATGGGATTATAGAGAGAAGTAATACACCTTATATCAACCCGCTAGTAGTAGTACAAAAGAAAAATGGAGACATCAGAATATGTTTAGATGCTAGGACAATTAATAAATACACAGTGCCTGAATATGAAGCACCAATGTCAATAGACGCAATTTTAGGTAGAATAACTAATGCCAAAATTTTTTCAAAATTAGATTTAATACACAGTTTTTGGTTAATTCCATTACATAAAGAGTCAAGGGATTATACGGGTTTTTCAGTAGATGGAGTAGTATATCGATTTTGCGTAGTACCATTTGGTATTCAGGGAGCATGTTCAGCTTTAGTTAGAGCACTACATCAAGTTTTAAATAAGTATGAGGATTTCATATTACACTACATAGATGATATTTTAATTTTTTCAAACAATGAACAAGAGCATCAAAAACACTTAGAAATAGCACTTAAAAGTTTAGACGAAGCAGGACTTAAATTAAATAAAGATAAATGTCAATTTTTTAAAAATAATATAATTTACTTAGGTTATAAAATAGATGAAAGTGGTATTGAAATGGATCCTGACAGAATTAAACTAATAAGAGAATTTAAATCACCTAACAATTTAAAAATGTTAAGAGGGTTTTTAGGAACAATAAATTATTTTAAGAGATTAGTACCAAATATAAGCGAAATAGAATTACCGTTAATAGAGTTGCTTAAGAAGGGAGTGAAATGGAAATGGGATGATGAAAAAGAATATGCATTTAATAGAATTAAAGAAGTTTTTGAGAATAAATTAAAAATATTTTATCCAAATTATAATTTACCATTCATTCTTAAGACTGATGCCTCAATTAATAGGTATGCAGGCGTTTTGATACAGAAACAGGCAGAAAAAGAGATTCCAATAGGTTTCATATCACGAACAACGAAAAAACATGAAAGAAAATATAGTGTTAGTGAATTAGAGTTAGGGAGTATAATTTTTTGTGTCACAAAATTCAGATTTTATTTATTAGGTAATAAATTTACAATAGAGACAGACAATCAATCTTTAACTTCAATTTTAGAGAACAAATTTGGCAATAATAGAATACATAGATGGGCGTTATTACTACAAGAATATTCATTTGAAATAAAGTATGTAACTGGGAAAACAAATATTGTGGCAGATTATTTAAGTAGGTTAGATGGGGAAAATATTAATAACAAAAATATAGTAAAAGTAGGATTAAATATTTTAAAAAACCAAAATGGTATATTTTCATTAAAAAGAATAAGAGAAGATCAAATAAACTTACAAAATATGGAGAAAAGAAGAGCATTAGAAAAAGAAGGTTTTTATTATAAGAAAATAGAGGATAAGGAGCTGTACATTACAACTAACAAGCTTGCAAATGAGTTAATCACTGAATTACATGAACAATATGGACATTGTGGTGTAAGAAGAACTTGGTTATTATGGAGAGAAAATTATATCAGCAAAAAGGACTTATCGATAACTAAGAAAATAATAAAAACATGTAAGGTATGTCAGCTGTCCAAGGAGAAAACTTCCATAATGAAAATATTCCTAAAACAATATTAGCAACCAAACCATTAGAAATAATATCAATAGATTTCATGTCCAATTTAGTTGAAAGTTTTCAGGGTAACAAACATATTCTAGTAATAGTAGATATATTTTCAAAATTTGTTTCAATAAAGCCAACAGCAAAAACTAACACTAAAGTTATTTGTGAAAATTTATCACAATATTTTCATGAAGTAGGTAAACCAAAACGATGCATAGTTGATAATGCTACTTATTTTAACAATCAAAGATTTAGGAATTTTATGATTAAAAACGATATAACACTAACTTTCACTAGCATAAGACACCCAGCTTCCAACCCTACCGAAAGATATATTAGAGAAATTATCAAATATCTTAGAATTTTGACTAGTGAAGAACATAGGAATTGGCAAAACAACATAAGGAAAATTGAATATTTTATTAATAATACCCCAAATACAACGACACAGGAAACACCAATTCAATTATTGAAAAATATCGAACCTGATAGACCATGGATTCAAGAAGAACAAAAGAAATATGATCTATTAATTGAAAAAGTCAATCGTAGATTACAAAGAAGTGCAGATAGATACATTAAAAGAAGAAATAAAATTATTAAAAACCCAGTTAAATTTAAAGTAGGTGAATGGGTGATAGAAAGATCATTGCAAGTTGCAAATAAAAAGGAGAATGAATGTGCAAAACCTGTATCGATACTATGAATAGCAACATTTTAAAAATCCATGACATTTCTATGTGAATAAGTATTAATTTATGTAAATATTAATTAAGGTTTGGAATAAAATAATAATAGATAGGTATATAGAGATTAGAGAAACATAAGTAAAAATTTCAAATTAATTAAATTTTAAAAATTATTAGTGTAAAATAATTTATTAAAATTAAATTGGGGGAAATTGTAATGGATCATTATTACTGATAAAAACAAAACTTACCTTTTAAGCATCCATCATAGCCATTACACTAATGGATTAATTAAAAAAAAAGGATATGCATAATGAAACACACTTTTCTTCTTAAACCATGTAATTACCCAAAAAGAAGTATTGTTTTGACTACAGTATGAACTTGATTATATCATAAATTTGGTCATAACAGGTTTTCATTTGGACTTAGTGGATACATCTTATTAGAAAATGAGATGAATTTCCATGACCTAAAAATAATACATATAATTAGTGTGAATTTTGATAAACAAACAGTATCTCTACAGTTACACTAAAACAAAGTAGTATAACTTACATATCTGATAATAATAAACAAATATTATAAGATAAAAGTCAATATAGGGTAGATAGTCATATTGGAAAGTCAACATGTAAAAATAAACAATACACATTAGTAAATGAATAAAATACAATGAAAGTTACTTACCACAATAATTTACAAAAAAAAAAGGATATCTTAATAAGTTTAATTGAATCTGCAGTTACTTTTTCTGTAGTACATCTTAAATTTTCAATATTTACTCTCCACTTACAAACATTCAAATAAGTAAAGAATGTATTTGACATCTTATCTTGTATAGGATCCATATTCAATTATTGTATCACAATCAAAATTTTCTAATCCATAATGAATGCATTTTCACATAACAATTCACTTTTCACCTAGTTCTTTTTCAAAATTCTCAGTTTAACCTGAAACAATAAAAAGAAAATAAAAATCAAGAAGTATTAATGGTTTCCACATGTTTAAGAAATCAACATGTAATTTTAGTTAGTGAAATATTTAAATTAATAGTATAAAAAGGAAGTACTTACAAAATCATGGTCTTCGATTTGTACAAACAAATATGCAAATAGATTGTGAGTACCTAAAAAGGACACAAGATTAATTATAAACATTAATAAATGACAATTTATGTAAAAAAAGTATGTAGGATAATTAAGGAAGTTGTTTATATAAAATTTAAAATGTTAACCTATGATAACACAGAAAATATCAGCTTATATAAGGTATAAGTAATACAAATAACAAAATGTTTTAAAAGTTTAAATTGTAGTTGTTAGAGTTAAAATAGTAAGTAATCAGTTTAAATAGTACTAGTTAAGTGGATTTAGAGTAATTTTAAATATAATAGCTAGTATTAATTCAAAATTTGAAAGTCTAAAATAAGTTGACAGCTCAATGAAGTTATGTATTTTGAATCTAAAATTTCATAGGAAAAAGTACTTAGAAAATTATACAAACAGAATTTAAGCAAAAATAAGGATGAGATTTATCTGTACGTTATCAAAGGTATTATCAGAATTGTGAATTTATTACCTGGATTTTCGGAAATGTAGGTTATTTTTTTCTGAAATTCGAACAGTTGAAATCCGATGACGTAGTATTTTTGTTTTGTTTCAAGAAGCTATAAAAGGCTGGAGAATTCATGATTAAGCTCTCTTATGTTTTTGGTAGCAGAATAGTTAACATTTACGCTCTTATATTCCTGGTCGCAGAGCAATTGATATCGTATGTATTAATTGATTATCAACTAGAAGAAAATTTTAATAATTAAAAGCTGTTTATATTAAAATAATACATGCAACATTAAAAATACATACAGAAAAGTAATCAGCTATTATTAAATTACTTACCAAAGTGATAAACTGCATAAAGCAAGTGCAGATTCCATAGAATTTTAAAGATTAAATTCGAGAGACGTTTCCAAAACGGAACCATAGTAGCCATCTTGTCGATTTGAATACGCTGCCGTCGCTGTTCCATTTGCGGGAGTAAACGAAGCACAAGCCGATCTCAGTTTTGTTACGTTGCGCATGACAAGGACAATATTTGAAAACCTCTGTTATACAAGGTACGTCCGATAATTAAGAATTTGTATTTTTATTTTTAATTATTTGCAATTGTAAATTAATATTTTGTTTACCATTTCCATTTTGTCATATCTGAATATTTGTTATTAATTTGTATAGAACGTGTGAAAACCAATTAATAATCTTTTTGAAGTACTTGATATTAAATTTATTGCGTATTGGTTATTAAACAATATTTAATTTGAACCCTACCCAAGATAAGAGTCAGACTTTAAATTTTAACTTTAAAATTGAGTAAACTGAGCTAGTTTGAACTTCTAATAAGGCGCCCAAACTTAAAAATAAAAAGAAAAAGTGGATTGTATATAAAATCAAATAATATTAAATTATAAACATTACAAATAATATCAAATCATTAGAATCTATAATTGAAGGTAAACATTAATAAAAACCCAACTAATTAAGTAAAACAAATCATAACACAACAAAATCAAAATAATTAAAATATATTAAAACAATAGAAGTAACTCAATATTAAAAAAAAACATATCAATCATAACAATATATTAATATATAAATTAACAATAAGGTTAAGGTTTATCTATACTTTGTGCTTTAAATATTTAAAATAATAATGATAAAAATAAATATATAAAACTAATACTAATAAATAGCATTCAAATAACGATAATCTAAAACGTCGGCAATTTATATTAACCTACAGAATATAAGTGAAGTTAGCTGCAATGCAATATTGCGTTTTCAATAACTTTTTTACATCGGTTTGTTCAGATTACGATTTTTAACCGCGCTGTTAAATTTGGTTTAACATCACGATTTTAATAACATCGATGTTAAATTTACAGCTGTTGCGAATATTTGTACAGGATAACCCTATTTTAAATAAGAAATAGATAAATGTAATTATTATTATATTAACAAATCTATCCTTAGCTACATTTATATAAATCAACTGTTGTTAATTGTTGTTTTATTTTGTATTAAAAATTTATAGTGATTTTGATTTCGTAAATCAAAATAAAAAAACATTTTCGTATTTCATCAAAACATTATCTTTAATTAGAGAGTGTGTAGAAATTTACAATTTAATAACATAAAGAATGTGGAAAAGTGTAAAATAAATTGTGCTTTTAAAACCTTTTGTAGAAACTTAATTAGCTAATAATAATGAAACAATTATGCCAACGATCAGTGACAACAGTAATATGTGTTCTCTGTGTCCGCGTAAAAAATCAGGGCCCAAAAAAGCAGTGCGATTTGATTCCGTAGTGGACACATTTTCAATATCTGATGTTTCACAACATGGGGTAAGTTTTTAAGATTTATGTCTGTTGGACAGTTTTTTCTATTTTTTATTATATGATAAAAATTTTTTAAAATAGTAATGGCAAGCTTATAAAATATGTAAAGTGTAAAGTTGGTTTTCTACGCCCATGTCTTTAAACGTTAAAAATCGCGCTGTCAACATTCCTTGTCAAATTTAACAATAACATGCACATAATAAAATCTCATAACATACAAGTGCGTTTAGATAAGAAAAAATTTTTTTCTAATCGAATTACAATAAAACTTTTATCTAACTACTACTTTAATTGGTCTATTTACATACATTTAGTCAATCAAAAAATATAATAAAAAAGCTTTTAGTATGAGATTAAACGAGTAATGCCCCTGACTGTCGGCAATACATTATACAATTTCTGTTAGTAATGAAAGTGATGGAATTATAAGCACTCCACCGGGCGTAGAAAAAGTACAGTACGTTACACGAGTTATAATCCCATTACGCACCTGTTAAATTGGTAAAATGGGTCACTTACAGCTCTTTTTATGTAATATATTAATAAATGATAGAAATCTCTCCCTTTATTATATAAATATTCCAAATAAAACGTATTAGTTACTAATTAATTTTAAAAGAGTTTTGAAACTAATTGAATTCATTTCAAAATAAATAGGTACTGTTGATTTAAAAATAAATAATTATTTAAAAAAATATTTGACTAAATCTTAACATATTAAAGTTTACATTTTGCTGTGAATTTTTCTATGTAAAAATAAAAGCTAATTATTACATTAAAGATGTTCAAAATAAACATAAAGTCATTACTTCAAATGTTTATTTAAAAAAATCGTCAAAACACTAAAATGATCTAGAACTAAAATTTTAAAAACTAATGTTAAGTACCATTATAAAATTTAAACTAGTTTTGCAAAGAAGAAATAAAAAATAATTAAATTTGAATTACAACTTACAATTAAAAGAAAAACAAGTCAAAAATATATTAATAAATATTAAATAATTAATTGCTGTATAAAACAAATAAGCACCAATTTCAAATATTTGTTTAAGCAGATATACACAATTAACATACTAAATTTTGAAAATGTGATCTTAATAACATTAATAGCTTTTTAAATCTTACCTATTTTAAAGTATTTGGACAAAAACTTATTTTTAAATGTGCATAATAATTATACCTTACCTCTCTTATTTATCCAAACTTCTCTGTATTGTTTTTATTAAATAGCGAAATATGTTTAATTAAATTATATAATCTTAATATGGACCTTTTAAGTGCAAAACATGCACATAAGGAAACGTTTATAGTATTTCGGGAAAGTATTCGGATAAAGAGCGTTTCCAAAGTGCTTTGCATTTTACCATAACTTAACATGTTGATATAAAACTAAACATAAAATTTTAGATGCAATATTTTAGGAATTTTGTTAGTAGTTATGATTTTTTGATTAATATTAATTCACTTTAAAAATTATACAAAAATATCATACATAATTGGTTTCTCTTCTACTGACTACCCGCCAGTGTGAAGGTTATTGTTACTACTCTTGGATGGACGTCTTCCATAATCTTCTTTTTCCATTTTTCCTATCCTTAAAATCTTCTCTGTACCTCTCACTTTGTCAGTTTTACACCCGCTATTCTTCTTAGTAACTCCACTTCACTAGCCTGTATTTTTTGCTTTTCTTTTCTGTTTAGTGTCCACACTTATCTCTCCTTCTATTTTTCGGTCTTGTGTTATTATTATCCCCAAATATTTAATCTGTGAAATCTGTTAAATTTTTATGCATTCTACTTAAATTTTCATGCCGCGTGTCTTTTACGATCAACATACTTTTAGTTTTGTCCATATTTATTTCTAGTTTGCATTTTTTTAAGTTCTTTGTTCCATACTTTTCAACCTCAAGAGAGAGAATTGGCAAATTCATGTTTCCTTACCAAACCTACATTCTCGTTTGGTGTCAAACATCTTCCTATTGAGTATTCTTTTTCCGCTTTTTCCTTTCTAAAGGAAATTAAGTTTTTAAAAACTCAATTTGTAAACATTACTTTAATTAATAATAATTAATAAATAATTTATAAACGTTTTTATTTTATATGAAATAACTACTTTGTTATTAGTGAAACTTTGTTGTTTGTATAATAAATACATTGTAACGTAATATTAGATTTCTGCCATTGGCCTTAACTCTTAGTTCTCACATCTTAAATTTAAATAAAAAAAGATAAAGAAAAATTTTTATCAAAGTTAATATTTTAGTGCACAGATTTATTTTTTTGCAACGTAGCTTGTACTTAACTCGTCATTTAAGAAGTATTCACGGTAGAGTTTAATTTAATTTTACATTTGTAATCTTTTTAAGAGAGAATAAAAAAGAAATTTGTAACAACGTCTTAACGATATTATCCAAAACTCTTTTCTTTATCTTTGAATAAAGCAGTTGACGGGCAATTACTTTCTTTGTTTTCCGCTAACTTAACTAGCTTTTCGCTCAATTAGCTAAACACAGACCAACGTTGTAAAGAAAATGCCGGCTTTTAATTATTAGAACATTTACTTGTGAAAAGATGCTAAATTATTTGGTACTTTGTTTTTGGAAGAACAAACTCTAAAGACGTGGGAATGTAATTTTGGAGTTTGATATACAGACAAAAATAGAGCTTCTCTTGTGTTTGTTAAAGATTCTTTTAGCATTAGTTTTTACAAAGAATCTCTAATTTGGGTTTGTTGGGTTAAAATTCTAGAATTTTTAAGCTTAAATAACTTCCAATTAACATTTAAGCGAAACTTTTTTTAAAATTAAATACAATAGAATTAAAATTAATAAAATACAATAAAAAAAACAAGGTTAAATTAGTATTCATATATTAAATATATTTTACCTACGACCAACCTTGTAAGCGGTTAATACCCAATCCTCAATCAATATAAGATGCCTTATAACGCACGGTAAAAAAACGTACAGCTGTAAAGTAAATCGCACGGCTTCCCTACCAACTACTTAGCAACTGTCAATAGGCGTAGGTTATTTTTATGTAATCAAGTTAATTACTTAAACTTTTGAAATATTTTTATTACCGAGATTCTTTTTCAAAATAGTTATAAAGCTCTTTCAACTTGTAAATACAACAATGTCCTTTAAGATTACATAGATTACAAGTAAAATTTTTGAAAAACGTTAACACTCCTGCCGTCGATGCCATGTTGTGCGATGGACGCCCTCTGGTGGCTTGGTTCTGATTCCCCGCCGGTTGTCCTTGATTCTCATGACGCTTGCGGCGTTGCAGATTCTGGTGCCCCATGCTATGATAAAAAACTTCTTTCATCTGGACACTTTTTATATTCGGTTTTTCGACTTAACTACTGGCAATTTGAATGAACTTGTCGAATGCCACTGTAACTTTTTCTTTGAAGAGTTTCTGCCTTATGTGTTTATTATCCAATCCTATTATGAATTTATCCCTTGACACCACATTTAACTAGTTCCCAAAGGAACATCTTAAAGCTAGGGATCTTACTGCCCATTGCTGCACAGTCTCTTCTCTGTTTTTGCTGGCGTTGTACAACTTGTATATATTAGCAAACGCATTTATAGTTGATTGAAAGTGTTTTTCACAGATTTAAACAATTTCTTCATACTTCTTTTCATCTGGCAGTTTAGGAAGGCAGAGACTGTGCATCAGTCTGTAGGCATCTTCGTTGCAGGCATTCAAAAGTATTGCCCTTTTTACGTTTTTCTCTTCCGTTTTGTTTGCTATGAAATATTGTTCTAGCCTTACTTTAAAAATACTCCAATCGGAGTCTTAGAGTGAAAATTCTCTTATGGATCCGATCATTGTAGCCACCGCCCTTTTTTTCAACTTCTCCACATGCACAACTATTTTAGTTAATTTAAAAATAAAAACCTCGTCGCCACTATAATCTATCGGGTTTAGGTTCAATTATTAAGAAACTACGTTTAACTTAACTCGCTTATTAGATTCAAGACGTACTATCGGCTTCAGAATAGCATATACATTTTCAAACTCAAATCGCTTACATCGAATAGACGGCCTATTTATGTGTATAACCAATCACGGTTTAAATAATAATAAATTTGAAATCAATTAAACAGTTGTCCACGCCCACATCTTCACTTAGTTTGGATCCCTCGATAATAAATGTTTGTTTGGGATTAAAATCCCTTTTTTTATTATATCAGTACAAAAATGCGAAAAAAACCTATTTATTCGGGACATAACCGACCATTGTAAAAATACACTTAATCTCCCAAAACCATTTAATGAAGGCGTTTTAAAAATTGCCATTCCTTTGTTGTATAAGAAGGGCGTTTTTATAACTTCGGTAGGTAAACGAAATTCACATTTAACATGTATATGCTATTCTAAAGCCTACTGTACATATAAACAATTCCTCGACCCTTTGCATACTACTCGACCTGCGTAGGTACTGCCTGGATATAGGTCAGAGTACACACACGGTTGCCACGTCTGACCCATATTCTCAGTACACTACAATTAACGTATAAGAAGACACTTTTTACTTGTTCTGTAACTTTGATTGGTAGAACAAAAATATATAGGGTGTTGCATTTAAAAAACACCTTTTTTTTAAAAACCCTATATAATACTTTACTAATTAAACATGTATACTGAAAAAAACTTTATATAAAAAGAAATTGTTCGTCGAAAACCGCACCATCTATATCACTTTAGTAAATACCAACATAATTTAATAATAAACATAAAAAGTACCTACTAATTGTTGAAATAAAATATAAAACATAAATAAATGCGAATTATAAAAAATATTGTGTTAAACTTTTGCCAAAATGACCATTTGTAGTACTCGTGTTACTTCCATACTTGGTCTAGCCTTAATACTACCTAATCAACATCAGGTACCTGGCTACAAACAAACAAAATGTAAGTTCAATATGTCAATCTGACGATGCTAATTCTATAACGAAACGGCCGTCATTGCATTTTAAACGTATTTTACCAATAAACAGTGAAAGTTCAACTCCACTTTTTAGTTGTTTACTGTTCTTAATAATATGGACTTTCACGTAGTAAGGGTTATTACAATAAATTTCATACCTTCAGTTTGATGAAAAAGTCTGTTTTCTACAATTTGTAACTAGAAAAATAACTTAATTTGTACATTATATTTCTTGGTCTGTTCATTTATTGACAGTCGCTTTAATTACAATTAAAGAAGGATATTCCATACAATAAAAGAAAACATTCTTACAATATAATCCATTTATTTTCTTGCGAAAATGGTTTTTTGCAGAAATGGGTATTTTCTAAAATTTAATGTCACAAACCTTACGGCTGTTCTTGCCGATAAGACGGTTGGCTAGAAGTCCAATTTGTAGGTTTTCTTTCTCTGGAAAATGAAATTCTGAAAAAGACAGGCTACTATTGTCACAACTTTAAAGACAGATGGATGTCGAAGTAATAACCGGCACAAATGTTGACTTTATTGCGAATTTTCTCGAAATCGAACCGGAATATCCTAAGCAAACGGATAGATAAAAAAAAGTGTAACTGGACCGAAAAGAACCAAGTAAATAACGGCAATTTTAGTTTTATCTTTATGAAACAGCAAAGTAAACAATAGGCTATATTTTTATTCAAAATATGCACGTTAAAAAAGTGTAAAGCTACGCATTTTAAGAACCCGTTAACAAAACGGATACGTTTTTAAAAAGGACCCGCTTTTTAAACGGTTACGTTTAAAACGGACAGAGTGCAATGTATGGACTGTGATGAATCAGTTTGTCAAGCGCATCCCAACTTTTTCCTTCGGATAGTAGAAACAATATTGGTTTCGTGTTTTGTGCATCAAATGGATGTTACTGTCTTTTTGTTATTAAATTTAATAATGGAGAAGGATGATGAAGAGAGGCAGTTTTTGGACCAAAGTTTCTTCATCTTCAAGAGTGAAAACATTGCGCGTATACGTTTTCTTTGTTTCATTCCCACTACACATTTTTCTGGGTAACTACAGATCTGTAAATAGATTATTTAAATTGGTTAAAGTAAGATAGTAAAATTTTAACGTACCTTATTTTCAAAACCACGTGCTACGAAACGGGTTGTCACACTATGCGGTCCGAATTTTAATGAAACACGTTTATTAAAATCGGGTGGTGAATCGAACGGTACCGATTTCATTTCGGATCCGTTCGTTTACAATGCACATTGATTTAATTATAGGCTTTCATTATTTAACTAAACGGATTCGTTTTATACGGAAGCAAACGGATTCTTAAAATGCGTAGCTTAAGATTTTTTTTTTATTTAATAAAATAAAATTAATCAGTTAGCAAACTGACTAACCCTCGTGTTGTGACTTTTGGGACCGAATTTTCAGTAGAAGATCATGTTACTTTATTGACTATTTTAAAATTTTAATTACTTATATTACAATTCACAAAAACTAGCAGAAATATCGTTAAAATATGTGACAGTAGATAATTAAAATCCACACCCGGTACTATGGAAATGCCATTTAAGTAGAAGATGCGATTCACTACAATTCTCCCCTACTTATTTAACGAACTATGCACATATTTTAAACATATTTCTTTAAATATGTTGCCTCCTGCTTCTACATAGTAGGTCTAGCCGATAAATGTATGGAAGCACCAGGTTCAGAACTAGAATCATCGAAGTGTTCATGGCGACTGTTTACTTGCCGAGATAGCAGTGCTTGTTGTGACCTGGCTATGGTGACACTTCTGTATTTTCTGGCGAGATAGGCAATAGTACTCTCATAATGTGGCCTTGAATTGAAGGAGCGTGGGACTAGTTTGGCATTCAGTTGATTTATATGCCGCTTTAACGTCCGATCAGTATCTAGATCTGTAATATAATGGTAAAGACCAAGTTTTCTTACTATAATACCGAATTGCCAGACGTCTTTATTTTCTACTCTTACTCTACCACTTATAGACTATGGACTGGTGACTTGGTAGGAGTTGTTGGAGTAAGAGGTTGGTTGCTTGAAAGTAGAGCGTCGTCAAGGCCAGTTTTGATCTTTCTATTTGGATACATCTCTACAGAAGAAAGCCATGAGGCTAAAGGTATTGTCCTATATCAAAACATAATTTTTTGTAGCTTGATAGACAATGGGTCAGGATCCTCAGCTGCAGCCTTAAGCCTACTCTTTAATGTCTGTATACTACGTTTAGCGAGACCATTTCTGGCTGGATGATTTGGTACACTATACTTCTGAAAGAATCCATGGTCATTGCAGTATGTCTTGCTAACATAGCGGTGCTTGTTGAGACGAGTTGAAAATAGTACCGTTACCCGATATTATTACAAAAGGGTAGCCAAGTACTGAAAATATTCCTTAAAGCTGATGACGGAGCATTACGGATCATACGAACTTCTGTCCACTTGGACTTTGCATCCACACACATCGAAAAGAAATGACCATCAGTAGGCCCTGCATAGTCAATGCGTACTCTGCTCCAATTTTCATCAGGTTTGTCCCAGAGATGAATTGACGCTTTTTGCGGACTCTGGCACATAATTCACAACTTTGCACATGAAATTTTATGTCCTTGTCTAAGCCTTCCCAGAATACGTATTTCCTGGCAAGCTGTTTCATCTTCGTGATTCCTAAATGTGATGCATGAAGCTCTTGTAGAATCGGTGCTTGAAGAGATTTTATATTTTCGTTTACAAACTTATCTATCTAAAATAAATTTTCAGAACAGTGTAAAATATACCTTCACTCCAGACCCTTCCTTCATGGATAGTAAATATATCTTATACTAACATTAATAAGCTTAAACTACTAACAGGTACCACCAATTAAAAAAAAAAAAAAAAAAGGAATTTTATAGACTTTCTCAGCTTATATAGCAACCCTTACTAAGTATACACAGATGCACAAAAAAATGAAAATGGAACTGGAGCAGCAGTTTTCTCAAAACTTCGCAAAGTAATAAAATATAAGTTACCACCAACGACTAGATTGAATAGTGCATAAAAATTTAAAGGAATTTTTAAATTATTGTAATGTTTTTCTTATTTAAATATATACAGTTCAATTATCCGCGCATTAGGTGTTCACTGTTAAGACTTCTAGCTGATGACTAACTGCCTCGCTCGTGTATCGCCCTTTTATATATCATTTTAAAGCCTCGAAAAAAAGTTTTATTTTCGAGAAATAAAGTCGCCGCATCCTCCATTATTTAACGGCTGGACAGGGCCGGCTTCTAAACTTCATCATCATCATCATCAATGCCGTTAAATCCCGAGGGATTATGGCTAGCGCGAACGCTTTATTTAATCCATTTAACGAGGTGGATTACTCCTCTTGTATCAGTTTATCTACAATCTTATATCTGTCCTGGCCTTTACTATTATAGTTTTCCATTTTTTCCTGTCTCTACATAGGGTTTTCCAGTCTTTGATCTCTAATAGTTTTATATCTTTCTCCACTTGATCCCACCATCTACTTCTTGGTCTTCCTCTTTTTCTATTATTTAAAGGTGTCCAGGTCGTTATTTTCTTTAGATTTTCTGTTGGTGCTCTTCTCATAATATGACCTATCCATTCTAGCCTTCTCGCTTTTATATACCTTACTATGTTTTCTCCCCCTAATTCTTTTTCTATTTCTGCATTTTTTCTTTGACTTATTTCTCCCTCCTCTGTTATATTTGGCCCAAGTATTGTTTTTAATATTTTTCTTTCCAATATTTTTAGGTCGTCTTCTTCTTTTTTATTCGTTGTTGTTGTTTCTAGGGCATACGTAATGACTGGTCTGATTAATGTTTTATAAATTTGTATTTTTGTTTTTTTGCTAATTGTTTTATATTTTAGTAACTTCTTATTTACTCCGAATGCTTGATTTCCTTTTAAGATTCTTTCTTTAATCCTTTCTTTTGAAGTTTGTCCTATCAATGTTCCTAAGTAACTGTAAGTGGATACACTTTCGTATTTATAATGGTTTACTTTTAAAAATCTCTCATCATTTTGATTTTGTTTTCCCACCCTCATATATTTTGTTTTGTCTTCATTTATTTGTAATCCGAATTTTTGTGCCTCTTTGTCTAATTTTTCTATCGCGTTTATTAAGTCTTTTTTTGTTTTTGCTACAATTGTGATGTCGTCAGCATATGCAATTACTTGGATTTCATTAACCATGATATTTTTATTATTTAGCTTTGCCTTTCGTAAGATGCCCTCAAGTGCCAAATTAAAAATTGTAGGGGATATTGGGTCTCCTTGTTTTACTCCTTTATTTACGTTAAATTGCTTCGATAATAAACCCTGAAATCTTACTTTCCCTGTAGTGCTTTGTAGTGTCATTTGTATTAATTCTCTCAATTTCGTTGGGATTCCTAGATGTTCCATTTCATCTATTATCTTGGATCTTATTACCGAGTCAAATGCCTTTCTGAAGTCGATAAAGATGACATGCAGTTCTATATTGTATTCCTTGGATTTTTCTAGAATCTGTTCGATGGTATGTATTGCTGTAACTGTTGATTTGCCTGGTCTAAATCCATTTTGATAGTCCCCTATTATTTTTTCGGCATGTAGTTTCAATTTATTGTTTATTATATTTGCAAGTATTTTATAGGTGGTATTGAGTAGAGTTATGGGTCTATAATTTTTACATAATTCTTTATCTCCTTTTTTATGAATCGGTGTGATTATTCCAGTGTACCATTCAATTGACATTTTGTTTTCTGTCCAAATTTGTTTTATTAATTTATAAATTTTTTCCTGTAGTGCTTCACCTCCATATTTTAACATCTCTGCTGCTATTCTGTCTTCCCCAGATGCTTTGCCGTTCCGAGTTTTTTTTATTTCTCTTTTAATTTCCTCTTCTGAAGGACAATTTAGTGTATTTTCTTTTTCTATTGTTATTATATTTTCTTTATTTTCTATACACATTATCTCTTCCTCGCACAACAGTCCACTATAATAATCTTCCCATATTTTTATTATTTCCATTGATTGGTGTATAGTGATACCATTCTTATTTTTTAATCCTCTTGTTCTGATAAAACCTTTGGCCGGTATTTTAATCTGCTTGTAAAATTGTTTTAAATTGTTGTTTCGTCTATCTTGTTCTATTTCTTTTAGTTTTTCATTTAGCCAATTATTTTTTTTCTTTTTATATGCTGCATTTGCTTTATTCCTCGTTTTTTTATAAGATAATCGGTCTTCTGCTTGCTTTGTATTTATCCATTTCATTCTTGTTGTATTTTTATGTATCCTTAATTCCTCACACTCTTTATCATACCAGTGTTTCATTGTTTTTTGTGTGGCCTTCTTTCCTAATGCTTGTTCCGCTGCATTTAATACACTGTTCTTTATTTCTATCCAACTGCTTTCAACGTCTACACTATCAGCTGTGGTGTTTTTGATATTTTCGGTAGTTTTATCTTCGTATACTTTTTGAGTTTCCTCATTCCTTAGAATATCTACGTTAAAAGAGTGAGTGTTTTTTGATGTCCTGTAGTTTTTTGTGTTTTTTAAACCTCTTATTTTTGCTATTACCAAGTAATGATCTGTATCTGCGTTCGCCCCTCTGTATGTTCTTGTATTTACTGTTTTTTTGGATATTTTCTCCGTAGCTAGTATGTGATCAATTTGGTTCTCTGTGCGTCCGTCAGGGTGTCTCCAGGTTACTTTGTGTTTCTTTGGATGTGTAAACTTTGTTGATAAAATTTACATATTCATTAGTGCTGCAAGTTGGCATAGTCTTTGTCCATTATCGTTAGTTTTGTTATGTATATTTCCTTTTCCATTGTTTATTACGTCTCTTAAGTATATTTCTTTCCCTAGTTGTGCATTTGCGTCTCCTAGTATTATTATTTCGTCTTTCTTTGGTATTTCTTCGCAGATCTTGATAAGTGTCTCATAGAATTCATCTTTTATTTGTGATTCTGTAGTCTCTGTCGGTGCATATATGTTTACTATAGATAGTGTGTTTTTCCTTATTTTCAATCTTAGTGTTGCGACCCCTCCATTTATTGGTTTGAAATTAATTACCATATATCGAATATTTTTTTGACAAAAAATCCTACTCCATTTTTACCTTGCTTGTTTTCTCCACTGTAAAAGAAAGTGTACTGATCTTTCCATATTTCTCCAGTTTTTTCCCATCTGACTTCTTGAACTGCCATAATATCTATATTATATTTTACCATTTCTCTGCCTATTTCTTCCATTTTACCTGGTTTTAGCATTGTTTTAATGTTCCAAGTCGCTATGTTTGTTTGTTTGTTTTTATTCTTTTCCTTCTTTTTGTTTCTTTGAAGTTCTTTGTTTTGATTATTTTTTGTGTTTTTGCTCTCATTTGTGAACTGTATTGTTGTGTTCGTTTTTATTTTATCTTCTACATTTATTTTCTCAACCTTTTTTTCTTGCTTTCTCTTATTCCAATCCATAACCTTTTCCGTTGCCATATGTCTATCCTGATCCATACTCCCTTTCTCTAGTTTTTTTGTATTCGTTTCGTTATTTTATTTAATTCTTCCCTTCTTTCGTCCTCCTCTGCTGGAGTTCTTTCACTTGCAGTTCTTGTTATTCCTCTTCCACTTGGTGTCTGTTCCAAATTAGTTTCGGCTGTGTAGTGTGTTCCGGTTTCCCACTGTTTTACATCGTCTATGGTATATTCCGTACCGTTTATTATAAGTTTGTTGTATTGTACTGTTGCCATATATCCTTGTTCCCTTGCTTGTCTCATATGTTTAAGCAACTGTCTTCTTTTTAACTGTATTTCTTTTGGATAGTCTTCACTAATTGTCCATTTCGTATTCTTGAGATTTCTTGTCATTTTCAAAATTTCAATTTTTTTACTTCCGCTTATCATCTCTATTAGCATCGGTCTATCCTTATTTTCGTTTTCATTCCCTATTCTCTTAATGTCCGCTATATCTTGTCTTGTCTCTATCAGTATTCCAGTTTTATCCAACACTTCTTTTACCTTTTGTTGTTGCATTGCTGAATCCTCGTTTTCAGTTTCCTCTATTCCAAATATTATTAAATTTTTCTTTCTCATTTCCTTTTCTAAAGCCTCTATTTTTTTGTTTTGTAGCCTTATTTCTTCTTTTAGTTTTTCGTTCTCTTGTTTTCTGTTTTTGCTTTCTGATTTCAATAAATCAAGTTCATCTTTGATGTAATCCAACTTTTGCTCTATTCTTTTGTCTCTTTCATCTCTATGTTGGTCTCTTTCTTTCATTTTTTTGAATTTCTCTCTCATTTCCTCTATAAAGACTTCCATTTTGATAATCGTTATCAGTTTTGGCGTCTCGTCCCCTGTTTGCACTGAGAGTCTACTATATTCAACTTTCAGCCAGAAAACGAGCTGACCAAAATCCGATGTTCGATTTGCCAATTATAAATAAATTTCTGGATCCGTCTCTGTTTATTTTTGCTAGACTGCGATAATTAGCTTGTGATAAGCTGATATCTATCGGGTTTTTTTCCTTCTATTGGTGTATGTTGTCTTTTATTTTTGAATTTATTTGGATTTTATGTGTTTGGAGGTTATATAAAATGTCTTATTCCAATTTTATATGTTATTTTTTAAATCTATATTAAGTACTTACAATGTATTGGTTATTATGTTGCACTTTCTGTATTTTAATTCACTTTATATGATGCTTAAACAGCAAATTTTGATCACACGTAAATTATTGTCTACACTGAATCACATCCAGGACAGGACTTAACATTATAAAATTATTAATTTGGCAAATTTGGTAAAAAATTTGTGTCAAAAATGTAAAAAATGGATCTCTTTGTTAAATTGTTTTCAAAATGGCTAAAATAAAAAGAATTTTAAAAATGTAACTTAAAAGAAATGGACTCAGGCGATTTGTTCAGGCGATTTGTTATTATACAAAAAGTGGCGCAATATTTTACGGAGCGTGTCTTTTTTTTTGGTGTAGACGAAAGACACTTATGGACTTGATAATCTGTTTCGCGACCGCTATTTTGCTACTGAAAGAAGTTTCGAATCAAGGGTTTATAAATGTTGGTTATAATTACTTTAAAGGCATCAAGAATTGTTAACTACATTATTATTTAGCAAAAAATAATGTAAAAAGTTTGGAGCGCCTATGCTGTCTACAAAATAAAAATTCCAATTAAAGAAGGTGGAAACATTATTTTTTATAAAAATGATAGGTATTAGATAAAACGTGATTTCCAGCATCGCTACTTAGGCAGACTTCCCTTCCGTTCCGGAAGTTTAGATTTACATTTAGGAGTTTTAACGACTTAATTTCACCCCCCTATTAACACTCTAGTCTTTCAATATTTTCTTCTTCATCTTACATCTACCATCATTAATCATTGTATTCAACAGACTTTTCTGTTACACCCTGTATACACGACTTCTTCTAAAACCTCTGGAGACTTCTTTTCCGCCTTTGAATGACGTCATACAATACCATTAATCCATTAAAACTCTTCGTCTTACATCTACCATCATTAATCATTGCAGTCAAAAGACTTTTCTGTTACACCCTGTATACACGACTTCTTCTAAAACCTCTGGAGACTTTTTTTCCGCCTTCGAATGACGTCATACAATACCATTAAGCCATTAAAACTCTTCGTCTTACATCTACCATCATTAATCATTGCATTCAAAAGACTTTTCTGTTATACCCTGTATACACGACTTCTTGAAAACCCTCTGGAGACTTCCACTTCTTCGTATGACTTCTTTTATTGCCACGGTCTCGATCCATCCGAAGCCAATTACACATACCATCAACTTTCGAAACAAAAATTGTGTCCTGACAGCCTCTCATTTATACTACTGATACCCTTGAACAAATTTGAAAACAAATTCGTTCAGTAGAACATTGTACTAGTTTTTTTGGACTGGCACTTGGCCAACGATAATAGAGGTAAGTGCTATGTGATAAAAATAATTATTGTCAAATTTAAAAGCACATTTGTAAACTTATCATCCAACATCTTTTAGAAATAGTATTCTTGGATAGAACAAAGACTAGCATTAAAAAGAGGTGGACTACACACGTTGTCACACCTCGACCTTCCCCAGTTCTAGTGCAGCAGTATTTTTACTCTTTGGAAGTTTGGCCAATTTATTTTTTGATATGAGACTCATTTACCTCTTCAATGATTAACCCGCATACATTTCAGTCATGGGCTTTACTTCACATATGTTTAATGGTTTCATCTGATTTCTGACACAATGTAGGTGACAGATATCTGCCAGTGGTCTCTACTGGCATAAAGAAATGGTGAGATACACTTTTGAGAAACAGTTCCGCTCTCTTTTAGCAGCAACTTAATTATGTATTGGGCTGCTTCCATAGTATTATCCTGTGTAATTATTTAAAAAATGTTTAATGGCTTTTGTGAGCATAATAAAACAGTGTAGGTTTTGTACGGTTAACTTCCAATTATTTCTTTTCATTAAAAAGATTTTACATTTAATGGTTGACTATTACACTTCGAGAAAAATAATGGCTAAAAATCTCTTTTTTACTGCCATTATAAGATTGCCCAACAACTGTTATCCGTACTACTAGAACTGTAAGATATATTTTACCGTCTAAATTTTTACTGTCGCAGTAATATTTTTTACTGCACGATGTACATCGCTTCCATATTTTTTCGCATTGAGTATGTGCAGTAAAAAATATTATTGTTTATTGGCAGTTTTGGTGGTTTTGTTAAGAAAAAAATGGCGTTTCTATATATCAACCATTTAAATAATTGGTTTCAGAAGATTTAGTAAATACATCAAATTATTATATGTAGAAATATTCTAAAAAAAACTTTGGCTCTGGCGCAAACTCTGGACACAGGAAATTAGGGTTTATATTTCACAATTATGTAAGTATAATATACTGTTTACACTATGTGTTAAGTCTTAACACATTCGCGGTCAGCCCTGTCACAGACGTCATGCATATTGTGGCAGGCCTGCCAAAGTGATTTTTCAATCTGCTTTAACGGCGATAGCCAAACAGAAATGCGTGTATTCTAACTGCAGAAAATTAACTGTGCGCCTGTAAACAGAGAAAAATAATATTGAGTAATGAGTTGGGGCTATACCTGCCAACTAAAATATTTCCACTTGTCCTAAAACCCACCATGCCCTAATAGAATATCCCAATGTAGAAATATTTTTCAGCCATCACCCATTATAATATATTATCATCTAATTGGTAATAATATTTCTAATATTTCTAATATATCTCTAATAATGTTTCTGTGTGCACCACAAAAACGATTTCTAAGGGTTTATAAAGAATTGTTTTAGTTCAGCTTATTTGATAATGAAATTTATTGTACTACTAACCCTTAATATGTGAAGGTTCATCTTGTTAAGAATAATGTTAAAAAAAATGTGTTGCATTTTGATTTAGGTATAGTAGGGGAGCCCAAGCGGGGATTTCTGGATTTACTGAAGCGCGGCAGATTTATATACAGGGGGATACTTTGTACCCTGTTAAGTACTTGCAGCATATATTAGCCCTATATATATGGTCGCCCTTCAAGGATCAAGGATCAGATTAGTAAAAAAAATCGATCAACCGAAATTCTCGAATGCGTCAGATTAAGGTAAGGTGAGTTTGATACATCTTAAAACGTGTATATTCCACAAATCTGACAATACGTAAATTACCTAAAGAAGGAGGAGAGCTACAAGAGCTAAAAAAAAAACGTTATATAGACATTCTCGAACACAGCTAAAATTTTTATTTTATTTTCAAGGGAATAATTTAAGAAATACAAAATATATAAAATCTAACGATTTCTACAAGCCGAAATAATAAAAATTGATCGATAGTTCAATACGTGCAGCTACGTTATGCCTATATTCTCCTCTCCTCGTTTCTATCGCTCTCTCACTCTTTCTCTATCTATTACTTTCTCACTCCGTCCCCACTCTGGTTTCAGTTGCCATGACGCCATGTCAGCTGATAACATAGACTCGTTCATGGCATGATATTGTTTACAACGTATTTCCAACGTTTTTGCTAATTTATTGCTTATAATTATTTTTTAATTATAAATATAAATATTTAACTGAAATAAAAACCATAAATTTATTTTTTTTTATTTTGCAATTATAAAAATCTTTATTTTTATACGCATTTGCGTATCGTAATGTAACTTTTACGCACGCAAATTTTTGTTTTAAAAGGTTGGCGACATGAGTGAAGTATCTAATGACAAGACTATTGACAATGACATTTGTGGCTAATGGCTATTTATTAATTTTATATTGTTCTTTAAGAAAGTATTTGTGAATATGAATATTATCTTTTACTTATATAATATATTGTTATTAGTATATAAGTCATTTTAAAATATTTGTAAACATTAACATTTCATAATTTAAATGTCAAAACTGTCAAATGTTATAAATTACACAGTGCTACCGACATACTTTTTAAAATCAAAATTTTCGTAATTACATAAAAATAATAAATTAATTAAAAAAATGATAAAATGGCAAAATATAAAAAATATTATAAACAACTTATTTCATATAGCTGTTGTGACATTCGTTCTTTAAAAAACTCATCGCTTCGCGATTCGTTTTTTAAACTTGAACTCGTGTCATAACAGAATTCCATATGAAATGCGTTGTTTAATATACTATATTTATATGCTATTTTCTAAGCTTTTTAATTAAGTTCAATGATTAGAAAAAAAATTTGTCAGATTAGGCGAATCCATCTAGATAATCGTGAGATACTGCTGCGTCTAGGGCATAAAGATGAACCATATCTTAATCTGACACGCTTAAATATTTCAAAATGTCGATTTTTTTGCAAATTCTAATAGCGGTCGTGAGTCTGCTTCACACCCAAACCGTCAGATTATTTTGTAACAGCTTTTTTTTAGGTTTATTTAACATCCCCCCAAAAAATCTGACGAACTTGAAAAATAATAAAATAATAATAATAATATTTTTTTTTTCCATTTTCAACCCTTACGTACGACCACCCCCATCATGGAAACCGTCAGAATAAAACATGTACATTTTTAAAAATATGCAGAATATACATACCTGGTATCAATATCTGACGCGCTCGAGTATGCCCATGCAACAGTTTTTATTTTTTAAAAAACCAATGGCCACTCCCCCCCACCGATGAAAAGGTTTACATTATATAACATTTTTTTATTTTTATTACCTCAGCTTCTCAACCCAATAGTATGACGCGCGAGTAAATCCCGATTTAGCATCGTGGGCTCCCCTACTAATATGTTTGATCAGGAAATAAACGTATTTGTATTCAGCAATGATTAAAATATAATGTTTTCCTCGTTTGGTTTTTGACGGTGATACCTACCAAGTTTGTTCTATCATACCAAAAAAATATGTCTAATTGGACAAACCTGCCAAGACTATCTCTTATTTTTAGAGAAAAATACACATATAAATCACTTTTATCACATTAAATATTCCAGTCACACAAAAATGAACTAAAGTAAAAAAAGTGGTGATTATTTTTTGACGATATATTATAATTTGGTACTGTAAGAAGCAAATTCAGCTAGTGCATACTTTACTTTACTTTTGGTTTTATTTTGTGGCTTAAAAACTACTTTTTCCACTGATCAAATTTTCATATCAATTTTTTTGTACATTGAAAAAACGTTTAATATTTATTTTTAGATAAGGGCATTAATGATGGGCATTTTCCATAAATAATGTAGAATTAAAGAAAAGTAAATACATTGTATGTTAATCTTCCTGTCTGAGCTAAAATCTATGAGTGAAGCAAGAGTTATTTAATAGCTAAGAGTTACAACATGTTCCTAAATTTATTTTTAATTTATTTATAAATTTAGCTATGTTGTTAGTTTGGCTGGTTTCTATTTATTGTTCCTGTTAATATGAGTTGTATATAAAAATAAGCAGTTTTTTAATATTTTTTATTTAGCATGCCTTTTTTTGTATTGGTATATACGGACATGCGACCTTCACCTAGAACTTTATGGGAAACGGATAATACTATATGAATGAAATTAGTTAATTGAAATCATTAACATTTTATTAATCGTTTTGTAATTTTTTTTCAAAAAAACTTAAGTTTATCTAAAACTGTAAATTTTAGGTATCTGGTATCTTTCATAAAGTGGCCCTTAAATTTAATCGTCTAACCAAAAAAAGAAAAAAAAAATGTAGTATTCCATTTAAAATAGTGAAGTTGGGGTCAATTTCCGGTATAACCGGAAATGCTATAAATTTGAAAATATTTTAGTTGAATTCAGAAATATCGAAAACCCCTGTATACCAAATTTCATCCATCTAGTATTATCCGTTCTCCCTAAACTTCTAGGTGAAGGTCGATATGGGACAGCCTGTCTATCGTTATACTTAGCAGTAATATTGTCCTACCACGCAGTAAAAATTTTTTACTACAGTAGTAAGATATTTTTACTGTAGAAGTAAAATCGTATCGGTGGTAGTTAAACACTTTCATTGCATTAGTAAGAAAAAATTGCCGCTTCTGTAAATATATTTTACCACAGTTGAAACATTGTTTTACCGCCACAGTAAATCAATTTTTTGGTAATTCAAATATTAGTAAATCTTATATTACCACAGTAAAACCTTCTAGCTGAGGCATATACAATACAATTTTCTTACTGTCGCAGTATTAATTTTTTTCGGTGCATGGATTTCCACGCTATATGGATTACCAGGAATCTTAAACTTATTGTAAGATTTTTAAAAATTGTTTTCTTAAAAACTCCAAATAATGTCGGGTGTGTTGTTAATGCTATATTACTAACAGATTTCGAACTACTGCACTTACTCCATCATTGTATAAAATATTCTGGATCTATAGTAAATTGCGCCATTAACAAACCAGAACCCGAGAGCAATTTTCTCAAAGTTCTTAAAGTTATAATGAAGCTCGTACAAAGTTTTCCTTTACTGAAATGTGTATATTATAAATTCTTTATAATGCGCCGGATTAAATTAAATATTGATTCTCTCCGATATGTTAAAAATGTATTTCCACTATGTAAGAATTTGGATAAAGATACTTTAAACTCTATTTGTGTTTCTGATTATTTAGACTTAGAATTTTTATACATATCAACATGTCCATAAGTGATTTGTATGAAGTAAATCTTTAAACATATATTTTGTTACTTGTTACGTCGAATCTTTCATACTTCAGGTGATCTTCCACCTTTCCTAAGGATTCATTATTGCCTATTTGGCCATTTTCTTGTTAAGTAACAAAAGGGTCCAGATCTTCGTTCTTTTTATACAATCCAGTTTAATTGGATTGCCAAGCAATTGTTAGCTTATTTTGATTGCCCAAGATCATTGTTTTAAAAGTTTTTTCAAAGATATATTTCAGTACCATTTGATCCGATGGCATTTCGAATATACTTTCGCTGTCCAACTTCTTTTGTAACTTGAAATATTAAGTTTCGTGTGCGCTTATTATAGGCGTTGTATCTTTAGTTAGGCTTGCGTGTATGCTATTAAGGACTCTATCTACCTCTTTGGTCACCATAGTACTGAGACATAGATCACTTCCCAATAATAAACAATTCTTTTAGTAAGTAACACTAAATGTTAAAAGCTTAGCGTTAATTCAGTAGAAATGAAAAATAAAATAACAATTAGTAAAATTTCACAAAATAGGCATTATTCAAATTGAAATATTTTTTTATTAAATGTTAATAATAAAGTACATAAGAAATAACTTCTAATATACATTTATAAATATAATGCACATGTGGTATTCAAGTAAACCGTAAATGCTAGCAGCCCATTAATTTAACAGCAAAAATTTAAGTTTTAACCAAATGAGAAAACGTATAACACAGAATTTTACTGCTACTTGGCCAATTTTCGATTAATTCCTTACTGCTGTTCATTCCCAAATAATTATATACTTTTTAAATAATTATTTTATTATACTTTTTAGAGTAAATTTTATCTCAAAATATTTAATATATATCTGGTAACAAATTATATACTTTTAATGCAACAGAAAGGATTATAAAATTTTTCACCCTGGACTTGTATCGCATATCGCTTTTGTGGGACACTTTTTAATCAACTTGTTGACTTGTAACAATACTAGTTCCAAAAAGAGATCCTGGGTATGAGACTCTCTGAAGGAGTGGTTCGACTCCAAGTTAATGCTTGCTATAGAAAGGATTAGTGGTATATAAGGGTTAAGGGCGCCACTATATTTTTACACGTTACGAATAAACAACAGAAACTACACAAAAACTAAGGTGAAAAAGATAGAAACACCCTGTAATTAGACTGAATTTGAAAGCAAAAAGAAACTACATTTAATGTCAACCGAACACGCTGCACCCTCAAGACTTATAGTCCGTGGGTATATAAATCAAACGATTATTAATGAATATTTGTATATTAATAAAAAATGGTAAATTGCCTAAGGAAGTACAAACGGAAATGTTCTAAATGGATTTGACTATCTTTGTTAATAGAATGATCCGGTAGTCTCGGTTTGTGTACCGATGCTTGTAGTTGGGGTGTAAGCTGGTGGTGGTGGATTCTTCATAAAAAAAAAATGCTACTGTAATGGGGATATTTCTTCATCAAAGGAACTGCTACCATAATGGGTATATTTCTGCATCAAAAGGAACTGCTACTATAATGGATATGTTTCTGCATCAAAAGGAACTGCTACTAGAATGGGTATATTTCTCCATCAAAAGGAAATGCTACTGTAACTATATTTTTCCCTGCTCCCTACTAGCGTAGCGGGCTGTATCTGTGATACAACCAGAGAAATGTATTGTCTAAATTTCGCGGACAACTTGCCACTAGGGGTTGTTTGGACGAAAAAGATTAAAACGAGGTGTTTGCCCTAATTTATAGCAGTATTGACAGGGATTTCCGGTTAAGTTCGTTGACAAGGGTTTTGTTTCGGGTACGTTCTGTTGTAGGGATGGGTTTGGTAACGATGATAAGGTTGTGTCTAATATACAGTGGGCCACGGTTGATTTTAGGGTTCGGACGGAAAGGTAGCATGGCGATAGACATGTTACAGATTTATATACAATTTAGTACACTATTTTTTAAATACCCAATAATACCCATTTTGTTGCGAGCTACCTACTATGCTTTTTCTATGACAACATATCGTTCACGTTTAATATAGTAAAAAAATTAACCTTTACCTTGACGTCATACCTATAAACCTCGCGAAATGAATAAAAAGTTTTCCAACATTCAAAGACCATAATTAGAGTTAAAAAGAACGTGTCATTGCTTGATAGACAAGTGTGCATAATTTTTTGACTTATTTCTACTAGCAGTAGAAAAGGAGTTATTAAAAGTTTATGTTTACTACTGTTCGCTGTTAGTGACGTCAGGGTAAAGTACAATTTTTTCTACTGTACATGCTTACATTGCAAAAACATTGACAAAAACGACCTGCTGACATTTCATCAATTTGTCGCTACGAACGTCATAAATTAACAAGCCGTAGTCGTCGTGATTTTAGAGTCAACCTAGACCTAACATGAAATATTCCATTTCGCATTTGTTGCTTAGCAACTTGTGTAGCAGCCGATGCAAAAATGAAATTCTGTACAGAATGTACTTATTTATGATTGGAGTTACGGTTATAAAATGGACATTTGTCGAGGTTTACCAACCATTTTATTACAATACAAAGGGTGGTTCAGTCATCGGTCAAATTACAATATAAGGCACAATACAGTTTAGAACAAAATAATTTATAACAAAGGTGAAAAAAATAGATATCGCAACATTATACTGTTTACAAGTTTGTTCAATATTTATTTATTTGTACTATAACTAAAATACAATATTAAAATTGCAAAAGCATTTTTAACATTTTAATGCACTAAACAAAAACAAATATAGCCCGATGTAATAATTCCTTTAAACAATATTATCCTATGGCAAATTCGAAACTTTTGCTTAATTAAATCTATGGCAAGTTTGAAAGAAAGCAGATTGACTTATGTTTTTATAAATACATTCGGATTAAAACGATAGTAGTAATTCATGTAACGGAGAAGTGTTGAGAAAAGCGGCAATAGTAGAAATGATGCATAAGGTACTAAAAAAGGTGAAACATGGTAAAAATAAATGATAAAATCTCCAGAGTAACCAAACCGATTTACATGACCTACTCCGTATGTTTCACTAATTATTATTAGATTATTAATAATAATACTAAAACAGTCAGCAAAAGGCTTATTTATTTGATAAACTCACTACAAATAGTTTAAAAATAAAAAAAAAATTAATAAGAATTGTGAAGCTAACAATTCTCAAGGCACCTAACGATATTTATAGTTTATGTTAGATAGAAATCAATGATATCAAAAAAGCTGCATTTTAAAACAAAGAAAATATATAAGGATATAATCTATTGCTTTATAATCTATGGTATATCTCAGATTTGAAATATTTGCACCACATTACAGAATTTGCTAATTCCGAATTTGTTTATAGAATGCTGGAATTTTCTCTCTTAAGATTAAAAAAATATTTTGCCAAACCTCGTCCCCTACGCAATTTAAGTATAGTTTTTTCCTAGTTTTCCTATATAATTGCAAAATTATACTGATCTTAAAGGGAAATACCTTAGGGCAATTACAAAATTTAACTTCAATATTTTAATTTGACGATGCTCGTTGTGGCGAAACAGCTTATATTATTTTATAAAAGCTAATTCTTTAATTAAACCTGGAAGTTTAGTTGAAACGTTTAGTTTTTTATTATTCTTCGTAAGATAGGTTAGTAGGTACAATAAATCTAGTTTAAATTTATTTACATTCTTTTTTTTTGTGCCTGAATAATACCCTTACACTGGTTAGCAATAATAACGCAGTTGATTGTCATCGTAGTGTGAGATTTGAGTAACTGTCAAAATTATTGATGGCAATTTTACAATTCGGAAATATAAAAGATTATGAATTTTTGCAGTAATTCAGAATTATAATGTGAAAATACACCACCTAAAATTACAAAGAGTGTGGAGAGAAAAGTAGGTCTCCACAATTTTTAGCGTTCGGTCGAGTGCAACGAAGGACCACCGATATTGAGGTATCGGACCTAGCTACTCTTGCCTTGCAAACAGGTAGAGGATGTAGCCCATAACATATACATATAAATATAAAAGGTAAAAATGGTTAAATGAAATACCCGCAGTTCTACGATACTTATAATAAACAAATTTATCTTATAACCAGCGCAGCACATTTGATAAAACACAGAGAACAAAAAATATAGTCATAAATCAGTTATAGATAAGCACATAATTCGATTACAATAATTAGTTTCCGATAATGTAATAAAAAGCTACATTTATTGTCACTAGCGAAACGGTTTTGGCTGTGGCAAACAAGACGTGGCAGCAGGGCACGACCACGTTGAGGTTCGACGAGTTTAGAGGCAGCAAAATAATATAGATAAATGTTAAATAAAAACTTAGTTTTCCTTCATTAGGGATAACTAATAAAAACACTATTTTAGCGTGGTACAGTAATGTAAGTATAGACAAAATAAGGGGGCACGAAATGCAGTCAGCGATTTGCGCTGGCACCATGTTACCCCTGTGAACGACAACATAAAACTGCTAAAAATCAAATCAATTTGGCGCGTAAGTTTCGGAGCTTCGTGAGAAGCCGATTACTTCGCGCCCTTTACAAAGGCGGTACAAAATTTAAATTTGAAATTAGTAATAGGTACTATTGTATGAATTTATTTGAAATTCATACAGTGTTAATGATATAGGTACATTTAAAAATGTATATTTAAAATCTTTAATAGTGGAAAAGGTCTACTCTGCTACTCGGTTAAAACGGCTCACTCTCGGAACTTTCCACTCGCGTCAAAATTATAAAAAAGTATTATATATATATTATATAGTGGAATTTTTGTTATAGTTATTTGTTTAATGTTTTTTTCTGGAAAATTGGTATTAGACATTGCTAAAATTATTGATTAATTATTTAGTTTAGATGGTTTATAGCTCAGTTAATATCATTTTAAAGAAGCTGATATCTTTTAATATTGAATATGCACTATTATCAACGTAAGTAAATCTTGAATTATTCTTTTTTTTCACTAAAAAGTTTGATAAAGATTCTTTCAAATGTTATTATTAATTATAGCTTATAATTACAATAATTTTCTAAATGATTATTTTGTATATAGACGCAGACCAGAATCCAATATATATATAAGAAATTTTCATCATCTCCCTTGAAAAAATAGAATAACGCTTTTGTCGTTCACCTTAATTCTGGGTACTCACAAAACACTTTATTTTGTACAAGAGTGCAAGAGCTGTTATATCTTCCTTATTTTGTAAAAGACGTTACACGTCGAGTGGTATCATAAATCATCGGAATATGGTCGCCAAAAAACATATTTATTTTTTCCTGGTCTGCTGTTTTTTATTGCGGGTTTAGCCGGGTTAAGAGTTTTCATTTCCAGACGAGATTGCAAAATAAAAAAAGTCTTACGTAAAAATCAAGGTTGTCGAGAAAGCCGCATATCAAATGTTACACGTTAACCCTTAAAAATTTGTTATAAAAACGAGATAAATCGTAGGATATGAATCTAACTAAAATTGACCAGTTATCTGAAGATAAAACAAATGACATAGAAAGAAAAATATAATTTATTTCATAATAAACTGGCTGAAGCTTTATATTTACCAATAATTTTTTATAACCTAATAGTAACTGTTCTATTTCACAAGTTATTTAAATTTACAATTCATAAATAAATTCAGATATTCGGGAAAATTAAAGAAACAACTGTATTGCAAAACCTCCACTGTTTACTTGGAACCAATGACCCATGTCAATAAACTTTTAGCACTTAGAGATTTTAAATAAAAAAGACACTTCTCAAAAGTTTACACTTTAATGAGTACCTAGCAAAATTGCAAAACCCAAACGTCAGTTAAAGTATTATTTTTGTATTACTAAATGTGTTGCCTAACTATCCACTTACTTGCTGAGGCCTACATAATATGTAGGTTGTACCAACCATTGATTGAATAATCAACGGTGGGCTTCTAACCGATGATATCAGCCAACACTAGTTGGTTGTCTTTATATTCTTTATTACTTTTGTGCCTCACTCATTTTACTATGTTGTTTAACTTTATACACAACAGTGTAGCCACTACACTATTGATATTCTGTGAATATTATAGCCACTACACCAGAATTATAAAATTTTGTTTTATTTTTTAAAAATGGCAGAGGTGTGGTAGTGCATATTGGAAATTATGATTGGTAAAGTACTTTTGGCATATTAAAAGTGGGAAATAATATATAGTTTCTATATCAATATCATCAGAAGATGTCAAAGATAGATCCTTTTTTTGCAAATTATTTAAATTACTTTTAATATACCTACAACGTTAACCGTGATGTTATACTATAACACTTATTTACAATATCAAATAAATTGAGTATGGGCAATCGGAACCACCGGTTCGATTTAACCACTGACTGGGTTGGTATATATCAATTTCGCAGTGTCAGACAGTTGAACCGTAGGTTGAATACCACCGACTATTGGTGCATACGAGCCCTAACATATATAACCGTAGAATTTTATGTATGACCCAGCTTTAATTTAAATTTTAATTTATGTCAAATATTTTCTCATATACTTACATCTTTCAGTAAAATATTTTTTTGCCTGTCGAAGAGTTCTTTTTTGCATTAAGTAGATTTTTTAACAATTCCTTCTACATGTTGAATGTCATATAAAGTTTTTAACTAAAAGAAATTAATTTTAAGCCCATAAGCTTGAACTTAAAAACAAATCTCTGTTCTTTCCTCTTAGATTTTTAAGTTTCTTAGATAAAAAAAACAGCGATTTAAAACGATAAACTCCTTTCCCCAAATAAATTGTTGACGTTTTGTTAAACAATCTTGTTTACAGTTCTCAATAAAATGGACTTCAACAAAGTGAATGTTCATTAAATGATTTCAGTTAATAATATGTTTGTAAAAATAATAACTTAAACTCAAATATAAATATGCACATTAACAACAAAGCAACATATTTGTTGTTTATGCACCCGGCATAATGCAGTCATTACAATTAAAATAAGCCCTATAATTAATTATTATGATCCATTATAGACTGCATTGTTTTAGTAGATTTTACCCAAAAGATAATATTATGTTATAAAAAGAGATGAGACAGGTATGCATTATAACAATTTACTAATACAATATACTAGAAGCTCTTATCGATCCAGTGTCTGCTAAATAAGTTATTCAAAGTTAAAGGTCAAGAAAATTAGTATTTTGCATTTACTTCGTGATCTAAAATAGTATCGGCAGGTTGCACAAACGCTTGTTAAACCTATGTTAGCTAACAATCTGTTAACTTTTGGCTCGTGTATGTTCAACGATAGCACGTGCGCGGGCATTTCAAATTTAATAATTTTTAAATGAAGTTGACGGTGCTGTGTTTTCGGCTTAAATAATTTTTCCCTGAAACTAAATAATAAGATTTTAGTTTATTTAGTTTGATTATAAAAAAACTAACCTTAATATTTATAATTTAATGGACTTTTACCAAAATTTATCTGTAATTTTAATTTTTTAGTTTGATTTCAAATGAATAAAAAAACTACTATAATAAATTCATAGGGAATTAAAAAACAGTATTAAAAATACATATAAAAGAGGTTTACTTTTACTACTCAAATTATATATTTACTTTCTTTAGACTGTTAACGTCCTTCTGAAAAGTGTAGTTCTTATTCACGGGTATGAGGACAGGCATATAAAGAAACCAATTAAATTTTGGCCGACGTTTCGTCGATTTATTTCGACATCTTCAGGGCAAAAACTTATTTAAGATTTTTGCGCATAGAGGTAATGGTTTACGACCATATCTTAATACTGAGAAGTGTTACGCACCCCGTCAACAACACAAAATTAAAATAAAATACATATATTTGCCAACTTACACCACTTTTAAAAATTATTCCTTCTCGCAGTTGTTCTTTTTTTGAATATATTTACTAAATATTAAAATTTCTTGTTTCAATGATAATCTCTAATTTTGATGAATCAACTGTCATTTACTTATAAGATCAAAACCAATATACCGTTAAAATAATTTAAAATATCTTTAAATTATGTCAAGGATGTAGTTAATTCAGGAACAAAACATAAGCAACAAAGTCCGTTTAAATTTCAAACATATACAATTTTCGTATTTCCTAGTCTTCTTCATTAAAAGAAATGTGACAACGTAGACTAAAAATCAATTTTTTCCTCTCTCGTCGACTAATCAAATTATTCTTAAAAATTCAAATAGCCGCATGCGCCTCAGGGGGATGTAACGTTTACCTATTTAACATAGAGTTGTTTAGAACCAGAGCTTTGACGGTTATGAAACCGGCCCTATAAGTGTAAACTAAACAAAACAAGAATAACTAGCCGAAAATGCCGGATCTGTTAAAAATTCAGCAACTTTATATGATTTGGTGGGTTTGAAACTTTTTTCTCTGTAACGACGGTGGAAGAATATTTTTGTAGTCCACCCTATACTGGCAAGAAATAAAATGTGTTAATTTCTTTACTTTAGTTACACAGTCATTGATGAAAAAACTTCTCCATTTATATTTATAGCGAAGCGTATCAGTCCAGTGACAATAAAAAGAAACAACTTTTCTAAAAGTTTCCAGAAGAAATCAGGATTTTTCGCAGGTTTTTCCATTTCCCAGAACCTCTAATCCAGGAAAATTACTTAGGTAGTCCATTACTGGCCTACTATGTTTTGAGAAACTTTTCGAATAGCTAGAACTTTTGCTTAAACTGTATTTACTTATCAAAGTAAATAATAGTTAAAAAAATAGAAAACCATTTTAGTGATGTTAGTTGTCACTTTGATAATTATTAGGTTAGATTTTTCTTGCCTTTTGAGGTGTTTCCGTTTTCGGTTATATATCTAGAGTTAACGAGAACAGTTCATGAAGTTCGAGAAAAAGATAGAACATCAAAAAATTATATATAATGGGGGACATGCCAACCTGAAGCTAGTTAACTTGCGAAAGTTGACGTAATAATTAGTGGAAAAAATATTCTTGTGCTTCTGTAATAAACTGAGTTCTATACAGCGAGTTATAGTCTTAGAAGAATAATATATGTTTAAGTTAAAGCGCAATAACGTTTTTGCTTGTTTTGTTTAGTTAAAAAACCTTTTTTAGTTTATTTAGTAAGAAGACTATTTCTCATTGTTTTTTCATTGTTTTTATTAATTTCAATGTTAGTAAACAAGATTAGGAATTATTATAAATATTCAGATTTTGCGTTGTAAAATATCTTTCGTCTTTTATCTTTTGATTTTGAGCCTTTGATATGTAATCTTTTAGTTTTGATTTTGATATTTAACATAAAGTTTAGTAGAGTATTGTTAAAAGTATAATATTTTGTCAAGTGGTAAATAAATAATTTTTTTAAAAAAGCATCTTCGAATTCCTTCCATAAATGGCGCAGTCAGTAGGATGGTAAAGAAGATATATTTGAATAAAAGAAGTAATTAAAATTATTTTCCAAAGTAGACGAACAAAATTTCGTTTACGTCCATTTTTATGGTTTGTTGGAGGACCTACGTTGGAAGAAGAAATCAATGTTATTGAAATAAGAAGATTTAAACATTTTTAAGTAAAGTATTTATAGCTAGAGAGGGATCAGCCTTGTCCACTCTTATTAGCAATAAATAATACGAATAAACAAGAAAAAAGTAAAAAGAAATAAATAAGAAGAAAGAAGTAAGAAGAAAAAAGTAAGAAGTAAGAAGAAAGAAGTAGAAACTACCCCGCTCTTATTGGCAACGAGAATTCGAAGAAGTTCCGAAGAAGATTAAGTTTATGTGAGTAGATCCTATTATACCATCCATATTTTTTACCTTATATTTTACCTTGGTACATTTTATTTAATGACAGAAATTTTTAATAATTTAATTGAACAAATTAGTAATTTAGACATAAATAACGAAATGGCTCAACCAAATTATCAATTAATAAGATACCTAGCAGATAATATTCCTCCATTTAATGGTAACCCCAAACAAATTAATAGATTTATTAGATGTCAAATTTTTTTAAATAACCATGAAGATAGTGCATGTTAATGCACCAATAAATATATGTTTATTTGATACAATATTAAGTAAATTAACTGATAGGGCTGCAGATTTGATTGCTTCTCGCACAGAATTAGATACTTGGTTAAAAGTTAAAGATGCATTATTAGTAACATTTTCTGATCAAAGATCCATAGATTGTTTAGTACAAGACATAATTTCATTAAAACCGAATGTCCACTAGATTTTGGATTAAGAATTCAAGATTCTATTCTAGTCTATTATTTTTAAAAATCAATTTAAGTGACGATAGTAGAGAGTTAAAACTATTAAAAATTCAACAATACGATGATTTGTGTCTGAAAACATTCATAAATGGATTGAACTATCATATGAAGTTAGTTGTAAGACTTAAAAATCCTGATTCGATAGAACAAGCAATGGCTTTTGTTAAAGAGGAAGAAAACTTTTTATAATTTAAAAATAATTCAAACAATTATAACAATAATAATAGAAATAATTCTCGAAATCAAAATAATAATTTTAATAGAAATAATAATAATTATAATAACAATGTTAATAGAAATAATTTTAACAATAATATTTATTATAATAGAAATAATTACAATTTTAATAGAAATAATAATAATTATAGTAGTTATACCAGTAACGGTCAATTAAATTTTAAATCAAGTCCCACTAATTTTTCAAATTTTAATTCCCCATCATCTTTTAAAACTCAGTCTAATAATCCTAATTTCAGGCAAAATTTCAGACCTAATTTCCCAAATGCCCAATTCCAATCATATCGTCCAAAACCAATGGACATTTCTTCTAGTAACACCTGAAGGACTAGTAGTAATCGTCAATCCAATAATTATTTTAGACGTCAAAATAATTCTCCCCCTAATTTTAAACATGAAGAGTTATTTACTTAAAATGTTCCTGAACATAATGATCAGTATCAAAAAAATTTTCAGATAGAAGCCTCCTCATCGAATCAAACTTTAAAATAAACGTTGTATATTCAGTTTTACCAAAAATAATTATTCCTGAATTAAATGCTACATTCCTAATTCATACTGGATCTGGTCAAAGTAGTTTTTTAAATGAAAATTTAGCGAATAAATTCTATAAAAAATATATTACAAATGAAAAGTTCACTGTAGAAACCCCACATGCTATTTCTCAACATAATGAGTCTTTTAAAATTCCGATATTTTCAGTAACATATTTAAAGAAAAAGATTTCCACAAATTTTATATTTTCAATTTTTCCCCTAATTTTGATGGATTACTTGGTTACGATTTTTTAAAACATTTTAGAGCAACAATTGATTTCAAAGATTTTGTAATTAAAACTCCTAATACTATTTTGCCTCTTTACGCTGCTTCTGATGGACCTAAGTCAAAAAAAGTTTTTGAAAAAGTCGAAATAATTTTTCCTCCCAAAATTTTAAAGAAAAATAAAGTCCCAGTAGATAAACCCAAGGGCACCGGTATCTTGAACTATATAAATTTTGGTAAAGCAGAAATCCCTGAATGTTTAGTGAATATAGAAAATGTTAATGCAATAACGGTAATTACTAATACGGATGAGAAGCCAGTAAAAATAATTTTTAATGAGCCAATAAATGTAGAGTTAGTTGATGAAGAAATGTTAAGTAATAATATAAAATTTAATAATATTGAAAATATGGAAATTGATAGTTTAGATTTAGATGCATTACAAATAGAACATTTAAAAAAGTTAAGATTAAACATTGTAATGAAGCAATTTATGAGTTATGTTATGAATATAGAGAATTTTCTATGTTGAAGGAACACCCTTAACGTTTACTAATCAAGTTAAACATAAAATTAATTTAATTGATGAATCTCCTATTTATACAAGAAATCATAGATATCCAGAAATTTATAGAGACGAAGTAAAAAATCAAATAGAAAATATTTGGGTTATAGAAAAAAAATTAGATGCTAGTAAAAAGGAAAAATATAGGATTATTATTGATTATAGAAAGTTAAATAAAAAAACAAATGATAATAAATTTCCATTACCTTTAATAGATCAAATTTTGGATAGATTAGGTGTTATTTCACTACATTATATTTAGCCAATGGCTATCATCAAATTGAAATGGATCCAAATGATGTTCCTAAAACAGCATTTTCAACAAAAACGGGTCATTATGAATTTTTAAGAATGAGTTTTGGATTAAAAAATGCTCCGGCAACTTTTCAGAGAGTAATGAATAATGTTTTACGCGGTTTTAAAAATGAAATTTGTTATGTATATTTAAATGATATTATTGTTTTTTCCACTTCATTACAAGAACATATTGATAGGTTAAAGAAACTTTTTAAAAGAATCAGACAATCAAATTTAAAAATATAGTTAGATAAATCGGAATTTTTACATACTGAAGTTGCATATTTAGTTTACTTACCTTTGGCCGGTATCCTGACTACATCCCCAGATCTAGTACTTGTTTCTTTCTGAGTTCAATCAGATCAAACATATTTTTATATATATATATATATGTTTAATATACGCTAAACCAAATTTAAATATATCAAAAAATAAATGGAAAAAGTCTTTTAATAGTTTATGTACACCGTTTTTGGCGGCTGGTGATTTTAATTACCAACACCAAACGTGGGGTTGTGATCAACATAATCAGGCAGTGATTAATTTTTTACCAGCTATTGAAGATTGTGAATTATGTTTTTTAAATTATCAGAAACCATAATACGTAGTTCACATAATAGAAAAAAATCAGCTGTAGATTTAATATGTTCCTAGGATTTATCTTCTGATTTGTCTTAGCAAGTAAAGAATATATCTTTAGGTTCACTTACCCATTTTGTATTCTATGTTGAGGAAAGACTAAAATTTAATGAGGGAATTCGATGGAATGTGAACAGAGCGAATTGGTCACTATTTTCTTTTTTTTTTGGAATCCATTGACAAGAATTTCCAATATTTATTAAAAAATTGCTTTTTTAACTATAATGACAGCCGTTTCGCTAGACTTAGCATCCTAAAACTCTTCGTTTTACCAAAACTTCCAATATTTATTAAAAAATTGCTTTTTTAACTATAATGACAGCCGTTTCGCTAGACTTTCAAAAAGTAAGGGTTAGTACAATCAATTTAATCCATTGACAATGTAAATGATAAAGATAATATTAATAATATATACAATTCTTACTTAAATTTAATTAAAAATGCAGCAATCCCAAGAAAAAAATAGTAACCAATAATAAATTTAAAAAAATGGTGGAACCAAGACTGCTCACAAGCTATAAAAGTCTAACAAGAAGCTTTTTTAAAATTTATAGTATAAAATACATATGATTATTTTATGTATAAAAATCCAGCTAATAAAAAAAGTAGGTAATACTAAAAAATAAAAGAACTTGGAGGGAATTCTGTAATACATTGAATAAAAATACTCCGGAAATTTCAATAAATTTGGAATGAAATTAAAAAAATTTAGAATACGTTTAAGAAACCAAAAAATCCTATTAAAAAAATATAACTGAACCGAAGTATTTTTACTAAGAACAATAAATAACTGAACGTTTAAACTAAACCTCCACTATTTATTCGCAAAATACGTTGTTAAATACATGTAACACATCTATGTGCTTCTCTACCATGCTAATACTTTGTTTATATCTTTTTTGACATTTTGACATTTTATGACTCCTATGGTTTTTCATATTTAGACATAATTTTGATTTAGACATTTCTGTCCAAAATATAAGAATTTTTGATTTATATTATCATTTATCATAGAAAAATAAGGACTTTTAATTCTCGATTTTTGTTTCAGGTTAGTTAAGTTTATGAATTAGTTTTAGTTATTTCATAGTATTTTATAAAATAAAAATTTTGTTTCAGTACAAACATCGAGTAAGTCAATAAAAGAGAAAAATTTTCTTATATACATAATATAAATAATTGGTTATGGTTCTAAAACCATCTTCAAAAAGTAAGTCAAGTAGTTAATAAGTATTTAAAAATTAGAATCGGAGCTCTTAAAAGTACTCCAATTACAAATTTGCATGCTGAATGTTTGGAACCATCTTTACGATTAAGACGAGAATTCTTAACAGAAGAAAGTATCAGCAGCATTTTTTAATCCCAAATTAAATTATAGAGAAGCAATAGAATTGGATATCAAAATTACCATATTTACGGCTGAATTAATAGCAATATTGAAGGCACTAAAATATATTAAGAATTTAACAATTTTTAAAACTAATTTTGTTATATTTTCTGACAGCAAAAGTTCAATACAAAAGATTGAAAATATTTCTAATATCTTTAATCTTGAATTTAATTATATTTTGTGTGATATTATAAAGCTTATAAATGTATAACTCTTAGGAGAAGTTTTGTTGGAATAACAAATAATGAAATAGTCGATAAAATAGCCAAATACAATGTTCCTAGAAAAGAATCAACCTATAAATATTTAGTTTACGATTTGTTTCCAATCATAAGGAAAAAAAATGCCATGATCTCATGGCAAAATCATAATCATAATTCTACCAACAAAGGTTTATATTATAAATATATCCAACCTAACAAACCGACGTCGACGTGGTTTAAAAATTCAAATTTGTACCAAAAAAATGATAAGAATAATATGTAAAATAAGGAATAATCACGTTCTGTTCACAGTGTATAAATAAATTTAAGATAAAATTAGAAGGCAGTAAGGCACTCTAGAACACGTTATATTAGGATCCTCAAGAAAAAATAATATAAATAAAATGGTTAATTATTATAATTGTGTAAATATCTAGAAATAAGTGTATTATTTTCTGAATTATAATAATCTAATTTTTGTTTTTTTTAAAAGAACTTGAAATTAAAAGAAATCTAGCAGATCAACAATTTAACGTAGTTAATGAATAAATAATTCTTGGAAGTTTGCCACTATTAAACTGTTTACTTTGATTAAGTCTTCATTTTATACATAGATAAGACGTTGTTGTAACACAAATATATTAAGTTATTGTAATGATCAGCATGATATAGTTTTTTTCTGGTTTTTCTAAATCATTGCACATTTAAACTGATCTTAGAGGAAAATACATCCAGGATAATCCCTTAGGGCTAATAACATCTAGGCTTTAATATTGTTATGTCTTATTACTTCCTTACTTGGTCTAGCCTTAACTCTTATCAACATCAGGTACCTAGCTACAAACAAACAAAATGTAACTTCAATATGTCAATCTGACGATGCTAGTTATTAGCGAAACAGCTGTCATTGCATTTAAAAACGTATTTTGTGAATAAATAGTGGAAGTTTCGTTCTACCGTTTAGTTGTTTACTGTTCTTAGTAAGTTGGACTTCCACAAAGTAAAGGTTGCTACAATCAATTACATGCAATAACATTATATATAAGTTCCTTTATACATTAAGTTTATTCTTTATGTTTGTTGTCAATGAATTCATCTACTATAAAATATTATGTTCCTATATGTATACTTGACTGGTTTTAATTTTTGGTTTTTCTTTGGTTATTTACCCTTTAGTTGGTTAAAAATATAATAGTAAAATCTATTTTTAACTAATCATATATTTATATTATAATATATATAATATAAAAATATTACTGGCAACATAGAAACATAATATACTACCTACTTAAAGCACACTTTAACAATAATGTTATTGTAGAAATTAAAATTTAGTTAAATCTTACCTTATTTCCATCACCAAACTAATTTCTCAGCGTTTCAATATATATTTTAATGATCAATTACAACCGTGGTAGAAATGGGCAGTTATATATTTTATTAAGGAAAGGCCTCTTAAATTTCACCAAAGCTTCAGTTATATTTTCTTAAATAGTTTAGTATGTTAATATTGTAGATATAAAAATTTCTACTTCAAACAAATTTGCCAGACTCTTGACACAACTAATTAAGTCGTCATTATTAACAGTTATGAATTCAGCCTTTGGGAAAATGGGATTTACGAGTTTTGAATACATCTGACTGAATTTGAATGGTAGTATACCATGCAAAATCGAAGTTCAAACATAATCCTGTTATTCCGCTATCAACGTAAACACAAAAAAGTATGTGATGCTAGAAAATCCAACAGAATTTTTTTGTACTTATTAGATGCAGAGATTTCATTAAAAATATAATGGGATTGCACGTACCAGAATATTTCAGCGTATACAGTTTAATTTTTTGTTTTGGTTGTAGAGCTTTATATTTCGATATGAATAAAGCTTTATACCAGTCTCTGCGATATTTACATCATTTTTAATCCTTTCTATCAGAGAATTATTTTTTAAATAAAAACTTTCAACCAAAATTTGTCGTTTGCAGAAATTAATTGTAGTAAACTTTATTTTGTGGACATCCATCTAACTAAGAACATTAAATATAAAACTTCCACTAAATATTTAAAAAAATTAAGGAATTCTCCTGGATGGATTTTCTTTTATAATCAGTATAACTGTGCAATGATATAGAAAACCAAGGAAAAAACTAAATCATGCTGATCTTTATAATAACTTAATATATTTTTGTTACAAGGTATAATATCAGATAAAATTGATTTATTTAATTTATGGATTAGTCAAAATTATTTTACTTTTGATAAAAAAGTTTATATTTAAAATGTGGGTTTTCCACTGGGATGTACTATTTCTCCAATTTTAGCAAATCTTTGGATAATTTAGAAAACAAAATCTTTAATTCTAGTTAAACAAAAATATATTGTATTTTGGTATAGTTAAGTTTATGATGTGTTAGCAGGTTTTGTAGGTAGCGAATACCTAACGGTTAGATACATTTTTTAATTATATTAATACATATGCATCCTAAAATTAATTTTACTTTAGAAGTTAAAGAAAATAATTCATTTGAGTTTTTAAGATTTTAAAATTAAAAAAAATTAATAATCATTAAAATATTCAATATACAGAAAACCAACACAAACAGTCCATATAAATCGAATCATCGTGTAACACATAAATTAGCATCTTGTAATTCTATTATACATAACTAACTTTGATAATGAAATTGATATTATAAAACATCCAATTCATTTTATAAATAAATTATTTAATAAAAAAGTATCACTACAATTAACGTTAAAATTAAAAATGCCCTATATATCATAGAATTATAAGCTGCTAATTTATGTGTAAGGATGATTTAAATTATACATAACAACAAATTAAAAAATGTGGTGTTTAGAAAATTCATTGTCCAAAATGTAATGCTACATATTTAAGTCAAACACAAATAAATTTTAAAGTAAGATTCAATGAGCACTTAAGAGTATATAGATTACAACAACCACTCAAATTATGCAAAACATCTACTTGAACATCCAAACTCAATTATTAACACCAATATTATACAAATACGACACATTAAAAAAAACTTAAAATTTTCTTAAAGAATTTGAAATAAAAAGACATCTAACATAATATACTACCTACTTAAAGCACACTTTAACATTAATATTATAGTAGATATTAAAATTTCACAGTTATACTGATCTTAGAGGGAAATTAATCTAGGAAAATCCTTTAGGGCTAATGACATCTAGACTTTAATATTGTTGTATTATTACTTTCATACTTGGTCTAGCCTTAATACTACTTAATTAACATCAAGTACCTAGCTACAAACTCTGAAACACAAAATGTAACTTCAATATCTGACGATGTTAAGTTTTAGCGAAACAGCTGTCATTGAGTTAAAAGAGCAATTGGAGAAAAAAGTAGGTCTCCACAATTTTTAGCGTTCCGTCGAGTGCAACGAAGGACCACCAATATTGAGGTGTCGGACCTAGCTACTCTTACCTTGCAAACCAGGTAGAGGATGTAGCCCATAACATATACATATAAATAAATATAAAGATAGTTAAATAAAAGACCCGCATTTCTACGATACTTATAATATTCAAATTTATCTTATAACCAGCGCAGCATATTTGATAAAACACAGTGAACAAATATAGTCATTATAAATCAGTTATACATAATAGATAAGCACATAATTCGATTACAATAATTAGTTTCTGATCATGTAATAAAAAGTTACATTTGTCACTAGCGAAACGGTTTGGTCTGTGGCAAACAAGAGGTTTTTTCCAGAAATCTTGATGGAGTTTGGAGCAAACCTTCCAGTACGTCAGTCGGTTAAGGGGAACGAAGGCTATCTCTTTCTCAGGGTAAGCTGTGAGGGGTGCCCCGATAAGAAAATGACCTGGAGTTAGCGGGAGGAGATCATGAGGATCATCGGATCATAGGAAAAAGCGGGCGACTATTTAGAATAGCCTCTATTGTTTTGTTACAATGTAAATATCGAGGGATAGATAGATTAAAGACTTCGGATAACACAACCAGGGGTCAAAAACATTACATAGGACGGATAGAACAATTCGTTCAGTTAAGACAGCTGAGGTTTGCACCTTAGGAGTACGTATCAGCAAAGAATCAAGATCAGGGTTCCATTTAAGTCCTAAAATCTTGCTAGAGGAGTTATTGCAGTTAAAATCAAGTTCGGCGTCAGAGATTGATGTTAGAGATTTCAAAAAACCCATGTTTTCCTACAACAGTGGTCAATTCGAAAAAGGTCATGTCTAAAGTATTTCTTTTAGTCTTGAGACTTGAGATTTATGTTCAGGTTAGTGTTGTAATTTTCCCAGTTAGTTTTCCTGGGGTTTCTCCTGAGTGCTGACTGTGCTTCCCCATACGGTATTGTGACCGTTACCGTCGCATCCTATGAGAAGCGGCAGCTTCTTCTGTTCACGTACTCGACTAGGCTTTGCAGTTCTGTAGGCGGAGCAGTCCCGTCCCCTGCAAAGTAGCATGATGCTATCATGACTTCTTGACGTCTATTCCCGAACTCGAGGTTTGCTCGAATCGGAACGAGGTCTCTCATCATGAACTCTGAAACACAAAAGTGATCAATGCTGTTACTTACAAAGATGCATGCTCTGGGTATGTCTACATTACTTACTTTATATATTAGCTTAGCTTCCCTACTTGCGAGTCCTCTCACCTGACCATCACGGACCCATGGTTCCTGGATCAGTACTAATCCCATTTGGTTTCTGATAAACGTACTTAAAATAACCGCCGATGATCCCTTGCTCCCTGAGCAATATTAATTTTCGCCATTTTTTTCCTCCCCTCCCCCTTACCTTAGTGTTTGTGAGGTGAGTGCCCTTTCCTCACCTTCCTCACTCCCAACCAGTATCCTGTTGACTTCTTCTTCCACATCTCCAACCTCCATGGCTGCCTCATTTGATGAGTCTTGCCCATAGAGGTCAGAGATGTGGTAGTCCCCGATACTCTCCGCATCACTGGGCACCTCCGTTCCCATCAACGCAGCGGGCACCGGGGTGACTTCTTCGGCTGCAGTGGTATTTGACCCTGGAGTTACCTCTTCTCCAATGGCTGTTTCCCTTGTTAAACCGTTGACGGGGATTTTCCCGAACCGGTAGAACAAGGTGTAGCCATTCTTCCTGAGGGTACTGCAGGATAACTCGTCTATCGCTGCCCTCAGGAGTTGCCCTGCCGCCTCCTCCTTCAGGCTCAGGACCTTCCACCTTTCCGTACTTAAACCCTTATTTTGAGCTTCTATCAGCTGAAGTAGTTTCTCAGCTGATATTGCTTTGCTCCTGGGAAGGAAGGCCGTCACCACATGTGGTTTGGGGATGTCGTCTCCCCCACATGTTGTCAGCCTACCCTCCCATTCCTTCAATCGTGGCACTTGTTGGACTATCGACAATTTCATGAAACTCTACATATACCTAGTTACTGTTTATTTTGATGTATTATATATTTTTTAATTGAATGTCAATATGTCACTTTGTAAAATAAATAATGTCAAGTGAAGTTTATTTTAAATAACTTAAAAGGTTATTCTCCGTAAATTAATTTAAGCTCTGCTAACAGGTTACGGGCCCAGATCGGGTATAATTAAATTTAAAACTGTTATGAGTATGGAGAAATTTTGTATCACAAAACTAAATGGTAAAAACTACCAATTATGGAAATACAAAGTTTAAATGCTTCTTCTGAAAGAAGAAATTTGGAATGTAGTTTCTGAAGATCCTCCAAATCCAGTAACTGATGTATGGAAGTCTAAAGATGATAAAGCAAAAGCTACAATTGGTCTCTTAATTGAAGACGCTCAAGTTATTCACGTAAGAAACGCTAAAACGGCCAAAGAGGCTTGGAAAAACTTAAAAGAACAATACGAGAAGCCTACCTTAACCAATAAAGTGTCCTTATTAAAACGGTTATGCAGAATGTCTCTTTCTGAAAATGGTAATATGGAAATTCATATAGCACAAATGTTAGAGATTATTAACCAGCTAGTAGGACTAGGTGAAACTTTGGCAGAAAACTTGCAAGTAGCTTTGTTATTGTGTAGTTTGCCTGAAAGTTACGAACATTTAGTCACAGCATTAGAAAGCAGATCCGAAAAAGATTTGACAATGGAGATGGTTAAAAACAAATTAATTCAAGAGTTCCATAGAAGAAATGAAAATTCAAATACAGGAGGTGAGCATGTGCTTAAAATAAATAAAAAACCCAGTTATAAAAGTAAAAAATATTGCTACTTCTGTAAAAAAGTTGGTCATGTTAAAACCGACTGTTATCATTTTAAAAACTCATACAAAAAAGGAGTTTCGACCTCAAGAGTCGCAAAATCAGATAATGATGAGGATAATTCCAGTAAAGATGAAACCCATGTCTGTTTTAACGTAACAAATGGCAAAACTCCTGATGGAGCCTGGTTTGTAGATTCAGGTGCTAGTAGTCATATGACGAATGATAAAGATTTCTTTACTGAATTGACTTATAAAAGGAGTGATGTTGTCGTAGCTGATGGAAGAAAACTGATTTCATCAGGTATAGGAATGGGAAAAATTACCTGCATTTTAGAAAATGAAGAAGAACTAGAAATTTTAATAAAAAATGTTCTATATGTACCAGATCTAGAAGTAAATTTGTTATCAGTTAAAAAGTTAACAAGCTTGGGATTTAATGTTGAATTTAATAACGAAAAGTGTTATATAAAGTTGAAAAATAAAATTGTAGCTCAAGCTGAGCTCTATGAAAACTTGTATAAACTTAAAGTTCAACAAAAGGCATTAATAACTTCAGAATATTGTAATATCGATTGTATTCATACTTGGCACAAACGATTCGGCCATCGAGATCACTGCATCATAAAAAATATGGCAACAAAAAATTTGGTCGGTAAACTAAATTTAAAAGACTGTGGTAGTAAATTGGTTTGCGAAACATGCATCAAAGGAAAAGTGACCAGAAGACCGTTTCCTAAGAAATCTTTTACAAATACAAGTGAGATATTGGACCTAGTGCACACGGATGTTTGTGGACCTATGAAAACTGTGACACCTGGTGGCAAGAAATATATTTTAACCTTTATTGATGATTATTCCAGATATTCCTTTGTTTATCTACTTTCAAAGAAGTCTGATGTTTTAGAAAAATTGCAAGAATTTGTTAAATATGTGGAAAATAAATTTAACAAAAAACCTAAAATACTGAGATCAGATAGAGGTGGTGAATATATAGGAGTAGATGTTAAAAATTTTCTGAAAAAAGAAGGAATCCAAGTTCAATTGACTGCTCCTTATTCCAGTCAACAAAACGGAGTTGCAGAAAGAAAAAATAGATATCTTACCGAGATGATGCGCTGTATGTTAATAGATGCTAAATTACCAAATATTTTTTGGGGTGAAGCAGCCATTACAGCTAATTATATTCAGAATGTGTTACCAACAAAAGCCACAAATAAAATTCCATACGAACTATGGTATAAGCAAGTTCCAGATGTTAGTAATATCAGAATATTTAGTAGTATTGCTTATGCTCATGTACCAAAAGAAAAAAGGTCAAAACTAGATGAGACTGCAAAACAATATATATTCGTTGGATATGAAGATGGATCGAAGGCATATAGATTGTTAGATAAAGAAACAAGAAAAATATGTATTAGCAGAGATGTGAGATTTTTAGAAAATCCACATGATGGTTTCTATAAAAATAATGAAGAACCAAAAAATCTGAAAATTTTCCTGACCAAGATAAGTACAGGAGTGTAATTGGAGCACTACTTTATTTGGCAATTAATACAAGACCAGACATTAGTGTATCCACTTTGATATTGGGCAGAAAAGTCAGTGAACCCTGTATGTATGATTGGACAGAACTTAAACGTATTCTCAAGTATTTAAAAGGAACACTTAATTATGAGTTGAAACTAGGAAACTTTAATGAAACAGATAATATTCTATTTGGATATGCGGATGCTGATTGGGCAGGTGATAAGAGCGATAGAAAATCGACTAGTGGCTATCTTTTTAGTTATAAAGGATCAATTTTTGATTGGCGCTGTAAGAAACAGACCTGTGTAGCTCTTTCATCAGCAGAAGCAGAGTTTGTGTCTTTATCTGAAGCAAGTCAGCAAGCTATATACCTGAAAGGACTTTTTGAAGATTTTATGATAAAAATTGACAGTATTAAAATGTTCGAAGACAACCAGTCATGTTTAAAAATGTTAGAAAGTGAGAAAATCAGCGACAGAACCAAACATATTGAAACAAAATATAACTATATTAAAAACTTGAAACGAACTAATAAAATTTCGTTTGAGTATTGTCCTACAGAAAATATGTTGGCAGATTTTCTAACGAAGCCTTTGGGATCAGAAAAATTGGTTCATTTTGTTAGATGTATTGGTTTAGAAGAGGATAGAAGTTTATAATTGTCGAGAAGGGGTGTTGGACTATCGACAATTTCATGATACTCTACATATACCTAGTTACTGTTTATTTTGATGTATTATATATTTTTTAATTGAATGTCAATATGTCACTTTGTAAAATAAATAATGTCAAGTGAAGTTTATTTTAAATAACTTAAAAGGTTATTCTCCGTAAATTAATTTAAGCTCTGCTAACAGCACTTTCAACCTAAGCCACTCCGCTGACTGTGGTGTTTCAGTCCACGATTATGTGGCCCGGTCTAAAGTAGATGCCGCCGATCTAGAGCTTGTGCTCCCATCCGGCGAACATTTCCTCCACGATTGCCTCCTCCATCAAAGTCTGTTGTTCTGAACTGGGGGTGTTCTCAGGGAACCCTTTGGGAAGGATGGCAACCTTCTCCGACTTCAGAGCCGTTGCATAGCTGCTCTTTTCCGTCGTAGAGGTGGTTTTCTCTCCCTTCCTTTTTTTCTCCTGCGCCGGGCTGATGACCGTCTCAACCCGCTTGCGTTTTTGATTGGAAGGCTCTTGGGACTTGTGCTCCAGGGCCTTCCTTCTGGCTGTTTCAGGGGACATTCCCTGATTTAGGTACCTTAGGTACCATCTACAGCCTGTTACGCTGAGCCCTCGTCTCAGTGGGTCGTCCCTACCTCCAGGTTCTCCCAAAATAGGAAGTGAAGGCAGTTTCGAAGTTGAGGGCCTGTGGAAGGTTTTCCTCCTCTCAGATTATCCTTTGTGGTGTGTTCCCACTCGGGAGTCTATGGTATTGGTCCTCAGCTTCTCAGCCTCTTGGGGAGTCTCCCGAGAGACTGAAGAAGGGGAGTGTCTTCCTCCTTCCTTCTTCTGCTCTTTTCCTAGTTTAGCGGTGTTTTCCCGCCGTTTTTTACTTTAATTTCTTTTATTTCTTAACATTTTTGTTCCCACGAGTAACAAGGGAATGACGGTCCACTCCGGCAGAGCTCCGCGTGCCAGAGTAAGGCTACATACAAGGGCGTTTCGCCCGGTTCCCCCTGGTTCGCAACCGCTTATACCCCAGCGGCCATCCATCCTTCGTCACGTTACCTTACACTTTGGAATTGGGGGGGTTGGTCCACGGTGCGACCTTAGGAATGACCCTACTAAATTGCAGGGCTACCTGCTTAAGCAGTTCAGCGACTCTCCTGGGGATCCCTTATCCGGCACCCTGGGGATGCGCCCGGTAGGCACCCAGCCCTCGGATGTTGCCGCCAAGGTGTTGCTTTTCGGTTATTGGAAATCACACTTCTTTCGATATGTTTTTCAGCAGCAGAGATGATGCAATTATTGAATATACAGAGATCACTATTTATATCTAGGAACTGAAAGTCTCCATTTTATATCAATATGTTTTCTAAAATTGTCCCAATCTGCTTGAGGAATTTACCACCTGACGATGTTATCTGATAAGCTGTCGGTATTATCAGATATTATAATAGGATAGTGGTTGCTATCATAAAGGTCATCAGCTGTCTTCCATGTAAGCGAAGGATACGATATTGGATCACATAAACTTATTCATCAAACACGAGTCACAAATATTTAAAACGTTTTTTTTTTTAATTTTTCCTCTTATTCTTCCTGAACCCCATAAAGGATTGTGGGCATTGAAGTCTCCTGCCAATATATAAGGAGAAGGGAGTTGGTAGATGAGGTCCACTAGTTCTGCTTCTGTAAGGTTATAAGCAGGTGGAATATATATATACTACATATAGTCAGTTTCTTTGGATATCATATTGTTACTGAAATAGCTTCTAGTTCAGTAGTAAGAGGTAGTACTGTCGAATGAACATCTCTAGAAATGAATATTGACGAACCCCCGCTTGCTCTTCTTCAAATTTATAAGTATGGCCAATTAAATGTAATACACAAAAATATTCTATGAATAATTTCTATTATTCTATTAAACAGGGTGACCCTACTTATGTCAAAAAAAGCAACAATAAATACCCTGACAGTAATCAATCAGAGACTACTCAATTATTACATGTAATAATTAATAGGTATATAGTGTATTCCACATACGTAGTTTATTTGTAATAACTTGTAAGTAACATTAATTAAAATTATTTATTACATTTGATTTTTATTATTTTACTCCTATTTATTATTTTATGAATTGTAATTTAATAATAAAGATGTTTGTAATATTAGTGAAAATGTAGTTTAAATATTCAATATTGATATTGGATTTTTAAGGGTGGCTGTATCTTCCATAATAAAATATTTACAAAGAAATACAGAGAGTTACAGAAGTTTAACAATAGACGTTTGATTCCAGTGGCGGTCTATATTTTGTTATATTATAGTCCTAAAAAAAGTTGGAGGATGAAAGGGGTGTTGATCCACTTTTGAAAATCCATAATAAATCAATTTATTGGGTATTCTCTGCTAGTATTTCTTATAAATTTTCATACATTAACCTTAAGCCGTTTTAGAGTAATGTTAAAAAAAATATTTAATCGAAGGAATGATCCATTACTCAAATGTGGTTGATATCAAAACACTAAGTCAAACCACAATAAATTTATTGGTAAAACTTTAAAAATGCGCGACTAGTTTCGGTCTAAAAATAAAAAGATATAGTAAGGTAAGGAATAAGACAAGAACTATAATAAATATAAAGTTGGACAACATAGCTAAATGAGTGAGCCACAAAAGTAATAAAGAAAAGCTTACCTGTCATGTATTTAAATATTTAAATTTTTTACTTTAGCACCCTGAAACTTTTTTTGTGTACACTATTGTATATAGGTGCTTTTACTCAATAATAATTACACACCACTATCATCTGAAAAGTTGATCCTTGCTTTGGTGGAAGGTGAAGTATCCAGCGAAACATGGAAGGACCTTGCAAAAAATATCGGAGAGACTGAGGATTTGAATACTGTGGGGAAAAGAGTGTTTTAGAAGATTCCATTGCAGTGGTCAGTACCAAGGACGAAATCTAATAATAGTTTGTGACCAATTTTACCCCAAAGTCAGGGGACTAGGAAGGCGAGGATGAGGTGACTGAAGTTTGTCAGCCACGAGGTTAAAATGCCATTAAGGATTACGGTTGACAGAAGTTCTATTAACTTTTAATCCTCGAAGAAACGTTTAGGGGTTTTGGTGGCCGTGGGGATCTTTTGTTTCCACAAATAAGGGCTTGAGTTTTGGGGCAGTTTTCTGCCTTGTGTTTGGTATTGTGGCATAGTGGGTTTCGGGGGTGGCACTTTGGCGTTTAGGTAGCCGAGACACGTACATTTGCTGCTGTACATTTGGTGATAGGGCTCGCATAGGTGCAGAAGCGCATTACATTTAATGCTGTTTATTAGAGCTCAATGAAATTGTCCGATTTTCGATCAGAAATCTGAACATGGACGTTGGTTGGTTTGTAGCTCTGGAGCGAATTCTCCAGACTTAAGTATGTGTGAAGTCTAGTTCATCAAAGATGGCTGCGAACTCCTTGGCGTTTAAGGGAATTGTTACAATGCTGGGATCGCCGGTTGACTTTTAAGGAATTAATATTACTCGGCTTTGCCTCTTTAAAAAATTTATTTCTTACAATTTTTTTAACGATACTATACACGAGAAATCATAATAGGATACCTACTTTAATCTATTATGTAGAAGGCATCATTTAATTTTTTTATTTTTTAAATATGATAATTTTTTTACTGTTTATGGTAGCGCTGTTTTTGTCAGATTATATTAAGGCTACATTATTTTAATAGAAAAAACGTTTACCTTAAACGTATTCCTTAAACTTAATGGTTTTCTTTATGTACCAGTGGACCAGTTACCAGTTTTTTCTTGTTCGGGATTGTGTTATCCTCCTTTATCCTCTAATCTTAGCTTTATTGACGTTCTCGAGTGTGTGTTTTTCGCTGCCTCTAGAAAGCTGAATTCTTACCAACGGACTGCAACTAAAGAATACTTTAAAAAGTGGATCCACTTGCTAAAGCTGTCCTAACTAGGATCCATCCCATCTTTTTATTGATCGTTGAAGGGATCGTTCAAAAGTGGTATCTCTTCTTTTGCAAGTAATGTTCGTTTATGGTTTCCTGAAACTTATAAATACCCTTTATTTATTTCTTCCATATAATTCGACAATATTTTAATCTCAAATATGTCTTCTTTTTTCTTGTTTTCTTCTGTTATGTTTGCGTAACTTAGTCCTGGCTTCTTTCGGTTGGTGTCGGTTTCTTCTTTGGGGAATCCTTTGTAAGTGAGATCGGTGCTTTCCACCGCATCTGACACATCTCGTCTCCATATGGCAAGTTGACTATCCGTGGTTATATCCTTGGCACTTGAAACATTGTATTGGCATCCTTCTTTTTTTGAGCTTATATTTCTATTTTTGCACTTAGTATGTATTTGACATTCTTCATGGGATCTTGGTCTTCTTTTCGATAGTCTTCCTTATGAAAATAGAAGGTGGCTTTTTTACTATTCTTTGTTATTTATTTGCTTTCGTGTTTTTGTTCTTCTAGTTCATTTGCTTTTTTGGATTGTTTAGAAGTCTTCTAATTTCATCGATTCGTTTGCTTGCATCGTTTTCTAGTTGGTCAGTGTTTTCACTTTTCTTATTGGCTTCTAAGGCTCCGTGATCTGGCTTCTTCATCTTGCCGACTTATTTTACTTGTTCATTCGTCTTTTAGTTGTTTGCTTGGGTAAAGAATTTCGGTTTATATGTCGGGTTTACATACTTAGAAGCGGAGTAAGAAGCGGAACCTAAGGCGGGAAGATATTGGGGGAGGTTGGTTATTGGCCGTGACTATCATTTGGAAATTTTTCGGTGTATACACACCGGACCATTTGGATGATAATATATCTAGGTTTATATGTCTTATAAGTTCAATACTCTAGTCTTACTTATTCAACATCAAACAGTTATCCCATAAAAACAAAACAAAATTTTGAGACAATATAATTGATACCAAAAAGATTATATTTAAAATAAATTGTGGACCTTTGATTAAAATGTTATTTTTTCAGTGTTGTTAAAATTATGGACTTTCGCAAAGTAAAGGTTAATATAATAAATGATACGTTCAAGTGATCATACTACCTATTTTACCTGTAATACCTGTAAAAATAATTTAAAGAGTATGAGTCTGCAATACAATACGAAAATGATTTCTGAATTAGATTAATTGCTAGTTGTATTTGCTTATACATGGAATTTCTTTCTGTAGTTTCTGTTTTCATTAATATGGAAGTCTTGGAAAATTACGAGAAATTTGTATATAGCATTAAATTAATTCGTAAAACAAACCTACATCAAATGAATTGCATTATAAATGAATTTTAATTATTCAAATGCACGATTCCAGTTTCCATTTGAGAATGAATATATTTGAAATACTTGGATGCAATTTACATATATATCAAAATGAAACATTGAAGGAACTTGCAACTTGGATAACGGCAAAGAGGAAACGTAATTCTTATTACGTCTAATAAGGTAATGTTATTCTATAGGTATGTACAAAAATGCGATGTAAATAAATTTTACATCAATACACAAAGTATATGGAATTTACGAGTATAATAAACTGATTTGTACTATTTTATAGACTACTCTTATATTACATTTAAAATAATGGATATAAAAACTAACTAACTATACGCTTTTTTCCCCTCCATACTACCACCGCCCTTCAGAGCTCTCCCTATCCTCTCGCATAATCCCTCATCCCTGTCTATAGTCAGCAGCATTTTGCCCTCCCTTGTGCTTTTTAGCGCCTTCTTAACCCTACAGAGGGTCTCTCCGTAAGTTTCCTTGCACCCCTCCACTATAAAAACATAAGACTTCCCCTTCCTTTTCCTGTCCCGTTTAGCACCAGTATCGTAGATAGCTACCTTCACGTTGTCACCGTGGAACACGTCTGGTAGTCCGACCCACTAAAAAACATTCCACCTCTCTCCTCCTCCTGAGCGGAAAGGACCCGGGACTGAGACCTCATCTCAGACCATCAGGTCCCTTTTTCATATCACCTCTAATCTCATTCACTCATTCCTCATTCACTCTCTTCCTCTCCCTCCTCCGTCCCTTTCCTCTCAGTCTGCCTTGCTCTATCCTGCTCCTCCTTCATCTTCATCACCCTGGTTATAGCCCCCCCCCGTATTTCCCAAACCTCTTCACTCTCCAACATCTCAACTACAAGAAACTCCGGCCTTGGAAGCCTACCTATTACCGCCCGCTGACGTTCCCACCTCACGCACTCCCAAACCACATGTTCCGGGCTGTCCTCCACCCCGCACTCCCCGCAGAGGCTACTCCTCGTGTTCCCTATCCTCTTCGTAAACGTTCCAAACGACCCATGTCCCGTCAAGAACTGTGTTAAGTAGTAGTTCGTACTCCTATGTTTGCACTCAACCCCCTCCTGACATCCGGAATGGGCCTTTTAGTCCACTGCGCCTTTTCATGGAGTCGCTCCCACCCCTCCTGCCACTTCCTGTATGTCCTCTCCCTGGCCATCCGTCTGATGCCCACTGTCCCCCCTACTGTGTACAGGAAGGATGCTTTCTTAATCATCAACTCGATGGGTGGAAAACCCGCCAACACCTGTGCAGCTTCTGCAGACACCGTTCTGTATGCAGCAGCTACCCGCAACAGTGATTGCCGCTGTATCGCCCTCAACCTGTCCAAATACATCTTCTTCTTAACAACCCCATTCCATACTGTCGCTGCATACAGGACGGTGCTGTGCATCACCCCCATCATCACCCTCCTCTTCCAATACGAAGGTCCTCCCACGTTCGGTAGCAACTTCCTCAACGCCTGCATCTTCTCTCTCGTCTTCTCTACGATTTTCTTGACATGGTCCCCAAAACTCCATCCCCTTTTTAAATAGATCTCAAGATATTTGGTTTCTATCCCTACAACTAGTCCTACCCCAGCAAGAACATTAAATCTGGGTGCCTTTACCCTTTTGGTGCCTTTAAGACCGTAACGCCTACCATGTTCATGGCTAGCTTCAGCCCATGCTTGTCCATTCAGCCTTCTATCATACCTGCTGACCGATTTACCTTATCTGAACCTAACCTAACCTAACCTAACCTAACCTAACCTAACCTAACCTAACCTAACCTAACCTTTTTTTGGTACCCGGCGTATGGTTCTTCCCACGCCGGGTTATGTCGGGCGCTACTCCGACTAAAACCCCTCTATGCTCCAGCCCTTTGTTACGCATCCGGAACCGTCCTATGGACATACCTTCAGATACGCGGGCCCATACAGGATTTGTACCTATTTCTACTGTCGATTTCTTTCTTCCTCTTCTTTTTCGGTCATAACCTGTGTTATATATGTCACTATTATCTTCCAGTTTTCCTCACTTTCCATCATATTTTCTATTATGTTGTTTTTGTTAATCTCTTTATTAATCTTTATTTTGAAACGTGTTCTCAGTCCTTGCCATCTATAGCACTCAAAAATCGAGTGATCTGGTGTATCCACTTCCCTGCAATATGCGCATAAATCGTTTTCTGTTTTTTGAATCCTGTGAGTATACGTTCCGTACGATCCGTGTCCACTTAAAAATTGCGTTATTTGGTAATTTGTGTAGCGATGTTTACATTTGACCCATTCTTTAATGTTCGGTATAAGGGTTTTCGTTCGTTGTGCGACATCTGTCACACTCTGCCACTTACTCTGCCATATATCAAGCGTCCTCTCGGCATCTTCTTTTCTTACTTCGGTTGTGATTTGTCCCTTTTTTTTCTATGTAGTATTCGCGCTCTTTCATCGACCATCAGTTGAAAGGGTGGAACCCCCGCAATGACACACACGGCCTGCCATGATATAGTCCGATAAGCATACGTTACTCGAATAAGCATTTTTCTTTGGACACTTCCTAATAGTTTGTAATACTTTTTAATGTTTAGTACCTTGTGCCATATGGGTGCTGCGTATAGCAGTATTGAGTTTACCACCCCGCTCATCAACCGTCTTTTCTCAAAACTGGGTCCACGAACATTAGGCATAAGTTAGGTTAGTGCAACAAGACTCTTATTCGCTTTTTCGATAGTTTTACGAATGTGTATGTTAAATGTTATCTTATCATCTATATGAACCCCCAAACATTTTAGGCTTTTCTTTGGAACGATATTCTTTCCCTGTACCCTAAATATAACATCTTCCTTTTTTTCTTTTCCCGCAAATAATAACCGATTCGGTCTTGTGTGGGGCCAATTCCAATCCGTTTTTCGATAGCCAGGCATCGATTATGGCCAATGCCCTGTTAACCGCAACTACAAGTTCTCGCTTTCCCTTTGCATCGACAACGAGTGTCAAATCGTCGGCATATGCGACGGTATTGCAGCCCACGGGAAGTGTCAACCTCAGGATTGGGTCGTACAGGATATTCCACAGGGTAGGACCAAGAACCGAACCCTGCGGAACACCCTGTGTGACCCGTCTTCGAAAACCCTTGTCAAAAATTTTCCTATTTGTAAAATAGCTGGTTATTATCTGCGCTAGGTAGTCTGGTACGCCGTGTGCTCGTAGATTTTCTAAAATTATTGACCATTTTGCCGTATTAGAGGCATTTTTTATATCCAAGCAAATTATCGCGGTCCAGGGCCCCTTTTTGGAGCCAGGATCGATTCGAGGGCTTCGATGGTCGATTTCCCTTCCCAAAAGCCAAATTGATTGTTTGATAACTGAATAATGCCCTCTAATCTGTTTTTTATCATCTGCTCGAATAGTTTTCCTAAGTTATCAATTAGGCAAATTGGCCTGAATTTATTTTCCTCTATGTTTCCCTAGCTCTTTTCCATTCCACCGGGAATTCCTGATCTTCGATTAATTTGTAGTATACCTTAAATATTTGCAGAGGCATTTCTTCAATCGCAATTTTAATAGTCTCCGCGCGGACCCCGTCTGGACCTGGTGCTGTTTTTATTTTACTACCCGCCATTTGCAATACTTCTTCAGAAAAAATTTGGTATTCGTTCGATCTCTTTGGTAGATTTATTTTATCCCCGCAGTTTGGAAATAGCTCCCCTATAGCTTTTCGTTTTCTTTCGATGCTTAACTTAACTTAACTTTCCAGCATTGTCTTTTCGCCTAACCTAACCTAACCTAACCTAACCTAACCTAACCTAACCTAACCTAACCTAACCTAACTTAACCTAACCTAACCTAACCTAACCTAACCTAACCTAACCTAACCTAACCTAACCTAACCTAACCTAACCTAACCTAACCTAACCTAACCTAACCTAACCTAACCTAACCTAACCTAACCTAACCTAACCTAACCTAACCTAACCTAACCTAACCTAACCTAACCTAACCTAACCTAACCTAACCTAACCTAACCTAACCTAACCTAACCTAACCTAACCTAACCTAACCTAACCTAACCTAATTTTTTTTTTATGATGGGTGGAAACCTGCTCCAGGCTCCGGGTACTAGTTCTGCCATTCCCCGGAAGTGTGGCATTCTCTCCCACGGGATGCAACCCCTGCTAGCCCGCACGCGATCCAACATCGAGGGGTTGCACCCCGCCAGAGCGGACCGCACTAAAACCACCTCGCTTCCCATCCCGTCCGGATATGTGACCCTGGTACCATCTTGTCAGATATTCGTCAGAGCCACCTCCCTTTACACCTCCGAGCTCCCCATCACTTCCTGGTAGATGCTCTCTTCCTTCTCCTTCTGTTTTTATATCTCCCTAATCATTTTCCCTATATCCTCCCACTTACCCTGCCCTTCTGTCATTAACCTAACCATACTTCCCTCATTGATTACCTCTCCCACTCTTTCTTCCGTCTCCCTCCTTTCCTTTACCCATCTGGGGCATCTAAAGACTGTGTGCCATGCATCGTCCCTCTCCCCACAGTAGATGCACTCGTCATCCCCAGTCTTGTCTATCCCGTACGTGTAGTCTCTGAAGCACCCATGCCCCGTTAACACCTGTGTTATGTAATAATCAACCCTCCTATGTTTGTATCCCACCCACCTTGCTAAATTCCCAACTAGATCCCTCGTCCATTTTCCCTTCTCTCCATCCCTATTCAACACGTGTAAATTTAACTGCCCTTCCAACAGAAATTCTCCTCTCGAATCGTTTATCACGCCTCCCCATTCCACAGCCTTTGCATTAAAATCGCCCACTAGAATAACCTCTCCCCCTATGTTCCTAACCACTTCCATGACCCTTTCCACGTCCCTATGATACTCTTCCATTCTAGTGTTCGGCGAAAAGTAACAGCACATATCCTTCCCCGATAACCACTTTCGAAGCTGCGACCCTACCTCCTTTAAAATAAATTGCCACATCCTTCCTTCTGTCAACAATACATCCCCCCTCCCCCACTTTCTTAACATTGGGTTCAGAGATAACAATTATTCCACATCCCTCCTCAACCGCTGTTTGCCTAGCCAAATCATGAGCAACCCTACCTCTCCCCACGTTTATCTGTAGAATACCGAAAACCCTATCTTACCCCTCCGCTCCTTTCATGGTACTCTCTCTTCCCTTCCTAATCGCTTCCCTGTATCTTGGACATCTCGAGCTATCCTCCCTATGCTCTTCCTTGCACACCCTACACCTTGGCGCGTTTTCGCAGTTCGCCACCTTATGTCCCTGTTGCCAGCACCCCAGACATCTACCCTCCACTCTTTCCTCCTTGCACTCATTCCTTAGGTGCCCCACCCTCAAAAATCTGTAACATTTCTTAACCTCTACGTTCCTCCTGACCCTGATCTTGTACCCCACTCGGAGTCAACTCACCCCTTCCAGCGTTCTAGACCCTCTTTCGTTTACCCTTATCGTAACCAGCACATTTCCGTTTTCTACGGCCCTTTTTCCCACTATCTTTACCGTATCCCTGTCCCTTTCATCTAGTACTACTCGCACGGAACTCACTGATTGGTGATCATTTTGAACACAGTGAACACAGTATGGCTCATTGCGACATTCTATTGCCTTGTGTCCCCCCTTTCCACATTTCATGCAGAGATGTTCTCTGTCTGGTCCCTTACAGTTTGCTTTGAGATGTCCGTACTCCCAGCATCTGTAGCATTTCAGTTCTTTGTGTCTCTCTAAGATTCTACAGCTGGTCCAGCCGATTTTAATTCTCAGCCTCTCTTTCGGGTAGTATTACCGTAGCATTCTGTCTGTTTCTAAAAGTCGGCCGTAATGCCCTTACTTCAAGAACATCTGGTTCAATTGAGATTTTCTTACAGATCGCATCTGTAATTTCCCTTTGCGTTGTAGCTTCATCTAAATCTTTAATATGGATTATTTTCTTATTACTAAGAATGGATGTTGTGACCTCTGGGTTTTTTTCTTTAATTACCCTTTGCAGAATTTCCATCTTATCAGACCCATTTTGAACTGTCAGGAGAAGTTCTCCTTTTCTTGTTTTGGTAACATCTTTAATATGAACTCCAAGATCGTCTGGATTTACTGTCTTTAGCAGGTCTGCTTAAGACTTTCCCTCCATTCTCACAACTAGGGCTTCTTGTCTCATTTTTCTTGGCTTTTTACCTATGTCTGGGGCGTCCGCTACCGTACTTTTCCGGGATCTTCTAGTCAGCATCGTTGCAAAATCGGCTTTATACAGAAAAATTTGTATGTTTGTGCCTTACATTTTTTATTGGTATTTTTTTTATTCGTATTACCTACCAGATTAAGCGTTAAATTAATTATTAATTATAATTATTAAACTACAAATAAGGACAGAGAAGCAAGCTCCTGTTGTTCCCAAAGAAAGAGGGTGGTAACAATGTAAAACTACTGACAATTACACGAAAAAAAAATATTTTAGGGATTTAGGAATGATCCATAACTCAAATGTGGCTGATATAAAATATCAATAAAACACCAAGTCAAACCACAACAAATTTAATGGTAAAATTATAAAATTTGCGACTAGTTTCGGTCTTAGACCATCATCAGGCTAAAAATAAAAGATACAATAAGGTAAGGACAAGAACTATAACAATAATAAATATAAAGTTGGACAAACATATACTTAGTAAAATGAGTAATGCATGAAAGAAAAGAGAAAAAAGGAAAAGCTTACCTATCATGCAAAAGTAAATACACTCGTACAAAATTAAAATTAAAAATTACATCAGTAAAATATATAGGCTGTATAAAATATAAAAAAATTATAAAAATTTACGGGGTAAAATAATACAAACAAATTTATAGTTAAAACAGACATATAGGGGAAAAAATAGAGGGACAAGACGGGATTTTATTTTTTTAAAAACAACTAAAAGGTCAAAGGAAGAACGTTAAAAACGAAAGAGTTTATAACATTGTCATCGAAAGAAGAAAAATAAACAAACAAGAAATAGAGGAAATAAACCGTGAAGAATAAAGTTAAAAATCATCATTAGAATAACAGATTAATTCTATGAGCACTACAACATGAAGTTATCGAAGTATACAACCGAATTAATTAGCGAGTAAAGGGCTGATTAACAACAACATTCAGACAAACAAGAAAAAGAAGAAGAAGGCATCAAAACAAGTCACTTAATAACATCAAAAGGTAAATTTAAGATATAGATTTTATAAATTTAAGATATAGATTTTATATTATATTTGTAGGTCAAAGTAGGATCCGATTACTTTGACACCGCCGCAATTGCATACCCTATCACTTTAGCGGTCAGAGTAAGCTCCTTTTACTATTCTTTTATTATAAAGATAAAACAATTTTAGTATCGAACATTCTTTTTCGTTTACAGTATTTTTCAAGAAAATCTAATGAGCAAAATAATCCATTTTTAAAAATATACTTAGGAATTATATTTGATTCGAATAACATTTCTCTGTCATTTTGAATCTTAAAAGTCATAATAATAATATTAAAAACGTTTAGGTTATAGGTATTGTTAAACTTACTCAGTGCTAGAACAGTTTTGATTATATTGGAATTAATGAATTACTATTAATTTCAGCTTATAATTTTAGTCTTTTGATACCAAGTTTTTTTCACTTTAAAAATTATTGTTTATATATGTTTATTTTAATTTTTTTTATTATCTATTATCTTTTTATTCATTACTTGTGTATAATGTTTGAATTCAATTTTTTAAAGATTTTTTCCGTTTGCCCATGGGTATAATGGTTTTAATTTTAATGAAATATTACGCTGATTACCGAAAGAGGCTGTTTGAGGATACCAGAGCAGAGATATAAAATATAGGGGTCCAATCACAAAAAAATTAAAGTTGTTTATACGATGAAATAAGCAAAACAGACATTATACATCTTTTACTCCAGTATATTTTAGATACTTAAAACATATCATGTTTGCTATACTAATTTTTAAAATGGAAAATATCAAAAAATTTAAATAACATCAAACAAATCAATGTGCAACAGAAACTTCCACGATTTATAAAAAAAATTTAATATTCAAAGTAATGACAGCTGTTGAATAATTCAAATTTTTTTTATTAACTATTATAAGAAATATATTATAAACAAACATCCTTAATGTCCAGAATTATATGAAACTATTAAATGACAAACGTCAAAATCAAACCAAAAAGAGTCAAAAACAAATAGAACTGTAGTGTCTTATGTTAACACTCCTAATAGTAAACTAGCCAAAAAATTAAATGAAAATCTAAATAATTACGGTTACAGATCTAAATTTTTAGTTAAAAATTCATTAGATTTGTTAAATACACATATGTCCAAAAGTTTGGAATAATGGAATATTTCATATTTTTATTAATTTTTATAAATAATTTTTTTGATATAATTAAACATCATTTTGCTACAACTCTAACCAATACTAAATAAATCTCGAAGTCAGATAAACATACAAAAAAAATGATTTATTCTTTTGAGGTAAAAATATACAAAGTATTACAAATTTTTTTAAATAAATTAATCAGCAACAAAAGGTTTTTAAATAAAATTAATAATCAGTTTTTCCTCCATGTGCCTGTATGCATGACTGTAGGCGATGTGGCATGCTATCGATTAAATGCTCGAGCTGGGCTTGCGGAATTCTCTCCCATTCTTCACGAGCAGTATCTTTCAATTCTCGTAGAGTAATTGGGGGAGGGTTTCGCTTCTTACTGCGTGTTTTAAGAATGTCCCAGGCATGTTCAATGACGTTCATGTCAGGGGAATTTGATTTTTATTTTAATGTGAATATTCCTTCTTCTTCCAAAAAATTTTGAAGTGCAGCTGTTCGATGTGAAGATGCATTGTCAAGCATAAACATAAATCCATCACTTACCGCCCCCCGGAATAGACGCACAATGGGATTTAAAACTTCCTCGATGTACACAGTACCAGTGATTCTTCTCTCCAAAACCAGGAGAGGCGTTCGTGTACCCCTCATAATACCACTCCAAACCATAATACTCCCACCTTCAAATGAAACACGTGGTTGGGCTGTTTCTAATCGGACTTGTCGTCCTGGGGCACTCCAAACTAGCGTTCTTCGCGAATCATAAACCAAGCCAATTCTTGATTCATCAGAGAACATCACGTAATTCCAGTTAGGACCATGGTGTAACATTTCTTGAGCCCATTGCAATTTAATTTAATAATTATATATAATTATATATATCATTTCCATACATTAGAGACATTTCATCCAAATTAAGTAGAATTTTTAAACCATTAAATAATATTAAAATTACGAGTAGAACATGTCTTACCTTAAACAAAATTTTTAGTAAAGTAAAAGATACAACTCAAACTATACATTCCATAAATAATGACCATCTTATTGATTACGCTTCTGTTAATATTTTAGATATACAATGTAACACTAAAAAAAGACTTTTTTTGGAAATGGCATCTATATCACAAGACAATGATATTATGAATAAAAAAAGTGACCATAAAAACTTGAGTGACATTTATTATTATCTGCTATCTTTGGATAAACATACAAATAAAGATATAAATAATACCTAAAATTCATGACATCTATTTGACATTTTTATTTTTTTGATTTTTAAATAACATTTTAGAAGCTTAATTTAAAATTATAAAAAAGAATAAGATATCCTTATTTTTATCATAGAACAATTAAATATTTAGTAAATTTTAATCAAATTTCACATTTTTTATAAAAGAAGAAATCAAATTATAACCTATTATTTTTTACTCTTTTATTATTAAATTTTATCGTAAGCAATTAAGTTGTTTATTAATTTTATGACGTTATTTTGTTTTATAAATAATTTGACTTAAAAAAACATTTTTTAAATTCCAAATTAAAGTTAAAATAGTTTTTTAATGTTATATTTACCAAGTTGTTAACAACAATTTTGTTTTAACTCGCACTTATTCCTTGAAAATAAAATAAATGTATTTCGAAAGCTTGGAAAACAAGTAAAAGAGTTTTCTTAAAAAACATTGCCGTTTACTCCAAAAATTCTGGTTTAATATATATATATATATATATATATATATATAATTTAAATAGAAATATTTGCCAACTATTTGTATAATGGGAATGTTTTGGGGATGTGGCAATGAAACCAATGTGTACTCGTTTTAGAATTTATTTAGTACACATGTCACATTTATTACAATTTTTTACACCGTTTTACCTATAATCTCACTTAGATATACCTTGAAAATGAACCCATAGAGGTTCGAAAGCTCGGTAAATAAATTCTAAAACGAGTACACATTGGTTTCATTGCCACATCCCCAAAACATTCCCATTATATATATATATACATATATATATATATATATATATATATATATATATATATATATATTATAATGAAATAATAAATATAAGAATTAATAAATAATAGTTTGTTAAAAAGAATAATAATTCAAATATAATCAAACAATGATATAAATTAACTCACCAATTTCATTATCAATTTAAAAAGGATATTATTAATTGGTTTACTAATTTTTTAAACATTATGACAAGTAATTAGTGTAGATATTATAATTTAAAAATAATTATCTAGAGTTAGAATCTATATGACATTCTTTCTTTATGATTTTGATGAATCGTTCCAATAATGTAAAGGTGATTACAAATTTTCATAGTATATTCCATTAAACTCTTCAAACTCAAATCTAAAACAACAAAATATAATAAAATTACTTATAGTGAATTTAAAACAAACAATTGTATAATTTAGTTAGGTTGTTCAGATTAGCATAAGGAAAAACTACTTACTTTTTTTTGAGTGTTGTGTACTAAAGTATACGGACAAAGATAGGACTTTGAATTATGCCTCTTGTTAGTACAAATGTGCTCCAAAATCATAATTGCTAGTGAATGCACAAAGAGACAACTTCAGTGTTGAAAACCCAGAGTGCCTATGGTATTAAAAGACATGGAATTTATCTGTGTGGTGCTCCAAAGAAAGTACAATAATGTACATGTAAAGACTAAACGTCAAATCTAAAATTGTATTATTTTAATTAACAAAAGGTTGTATTATAATGTTTTTATTTTATTTTATACTGTATTCTGATTAAAAATTGTATATAAGAATAATATTTACAGCATTATCAAAAATTTTAAAAACATTTATCAAAATTTATATGTCAAAGTGCAGATTAATTTTGAAATAAGTATTTTCAATAATTCACATTTTGAGTATCTAAAATAGTATTTAAAAGGATTATTAAATGATCTTAATTAAGTTTTCAATAAAATAAGCACAGAATAACATTTAAAAGCCCTAAAATAATAAGAAGTTGTAACATAAACATTTATGCAAATTAATAAACAAATACATAAAATGTCAACTATGGATACATGTGAATATTGATTTTTATAAATAAGAATGATAATTTAAGTAAATATTATTCAAAATATGTCTTAATTTATAAAAGGTTATATTGTTAATATTATTTTAGTATAGGTTATGTTTGTATTGTAGACCAAAATTATTACCTTGCATAACAACAGTCGTTAGGGATTCAATTGTTTTGAAAAAGATATAAATAATCGGTGCACAATCAAAAAGCTCTCTCTTGTCTCCTGGTCATCTCTGAAATACGTGCTTCTGTATGGAATTATTGTAAATTGTGCCGGTTGACTGATCATAAAGGTGTTATATCCAGTTATACCTACAAGTATGGTAAATTTTCACATCTGATACAAGTTTAACAACACTTTATAACCGTCACTTACTTGTAAAAGATTTTAACACAGCTAAATCGATACAAAGTTGAATTGTTCTGGGACGATTGTAACAGCGGTCGGCTGGATTCGCCATTTTGTGGAAACGATCTCTACGCTTAGGAATGCATCGAGTCACGTGAACAATGTCAATGTGAGTACTAACTTTATTTTGCGAGGCAAATTCAAAAAAAAAAAAACTATTTATAATATTTCTCTTAATCGAAGTGACAATTTATATGTATTCACGATTGTGAACAAATTTGTATATTTGCGTAAAGGTAATTTCTTTTGATATACTTTAAGGGTCGATTAAAAGTTTGAATAATAATAAATTCACGATATTGTACAAGTTGTTTTATTATATTTTGTTTAATAATGTAGGCTGCTAGAAAAGTATACAGGTAGGATAAATTTAACAAATATAATAAATTTACATCAAACAAATTAATAATTATAATCAACTAGAATTGACAGCTGAATCCTAACTCTAGAAAAAAGAAGTTTCATGCTCATTTTAATCTAAATCATAATATCTAAACTTATAATATTATTTGTATATTAAATTCTAAATCATTATTAAAATTATAAAATAAAATAAAAAATTATTTAAAATAAAAGTAATACAGCGCCATCTATTGAGATAAATAAAAATAAAACCTTTTAACTATATTAATAAAGAATATTTCATTTAAATCATTTAATTTAACAATTCATTAATAAGATAAATAATTATAATATTTCTAACTAACATTTATACTGATATCGGTATAAAACATCAATAATTACACACAGAATAAACATTTATTATAAATCTGGTTAGCCCAACGTGAAATAATTGATATAAACATTATAATCAAAATTAAATATAAAATTATTCTCTCTCAAATAATATATCACTATAATTTGGCTCTACCAACGTGGGGCAATCTGTCAATTTGATATTTTAATTTAAAATTACATTTTAAAAAATAACATAAACATAAATTAATAAAATAATAAAATCAATATATTTAAAACAACAAATAAATAAAATATTAATTAAAAATGGACAAGATGACATTAAGAGATGGAAAACAGATAGGAGAAAAATCAGGAGAAGAAGTAGGTACTCAGGTAGATGAGGAAAGAAATCAGGGATCTGGAGATCATGGAGTACAGGAAGAAAGAAGTGAAGAAGGACAAGAAGGACCAGAACAACAACAAATACAGCAAACGAGAAGAGTAGAAAGAAAAGAAGAACAGAGTGAAATAATGAGAATGTTAATAGAAATGAATAAAAATTTGGAAAAGAAGATGGACAAAAATAATGAAGATATGAAGAAGATGGATAAGAGATTAGAAGAAAATAATGCAAAATTAGACAAAAACAATGAAGATTTAAGAAGAGATATAAACAAAAAACTAGATAAGAAATTTCAAGAAAATAAAGAAGATTTAAATCAAACATTTAATAAGAAATTTGATGAATTAAGGGGAGAAATGGGGGAACAAAACAGTAAATTACAGGAAGAAATAAGAAGTGTAAAACAAGAAATTAAAGAAGAAATGAAAAAGATGTTTGAGAAGAAATATGATGAAAATGAGGAAGAGTTGGACAAATTGGATTACAATTTAAATAGAAACAATGGAAAATATTTAAAAGAAGAGATTGTAGAAAATATTGATGAAGAAAAAGAGAATTTGAAGATACAAAGTGCAAGCCAAGAAGAGAATATAGAGAAACTTAATGAAGAAGAAAAAGTATTTGAAAAGAAGGAAAAATCAGAAACAAATGATAAAAATTTAGAAGAAGCTGACAGAAACAGAGATAAAGATGTTGAAAATGAGAAGATTAAAATAAATAAATTAAAATGTGACATGGATGAAAATAAGAATAAGATTAATTCAAGTATAATTATAGATGTAGAAGAAACCAAGAAAATTAAAAACATATTTGAACAATTGATTGGAAGGAAACTAATGAAGACAAAGAATAAAGAGAAAGAAATGAATATGAACACCAATGTTAGAAAATTGAAAAGAATGAAAGAACAAAACAATGCTAAGAAGCAACATATGAGGATGAAGAATACAAATACCATAAAGAGACTTATAGAAAGAAATTGGAAGAAGGTGAAGAAGAAGTTGAATATTTTATTGAGCAAGGGGAAGGTAGCACCAAGATATAAATAATATTAATATTAAAATTTTAATAGATAGTGGTTCAGAAACATCATTAATTGATCAAAATCTTATAACAAAATTAAATCTACAAAATCATATAATTAAAGTTCCAAAAGTAAATTTATTAAGTTTGAATTCAAAGAAAATAACTGAGGTAAATAAAGCAATCATAATAGAAGTAAATTTTGAAAACAATCATATTAAAATACAATTATTAATCGTCAACAACATGGAATTTGATATTTTACTAGGTTCAGATGAATTACATAAAAATAAGGCTAAAATTAATTATGAGAGTAAAGTGGTAAGTTTAAATGGAATAAATATAAAATTTAATGAAGAGAAGAAATTAGAAGAAGAAAGAATATTGATGAACATTAAAATGGTACGTGGAGAAGAAAAAGAAAATATAGAATATAATTACAATAAATATAATAATAAAAAGTTTATGGTGATGAAATTGGAATGGAAATGGAAGTGATGGATAAGAATGAGATATATGAAGATGAAATTGATTTTAAAGAAAATAATAAATGGAATGAAGTGAGTTTAGATTGTGATAATGGAAAAAGAATGGAGATTAAATGTTTGTTGGAAAAATATCAAGATCTATATAATGAAGTACCAAGAGTTGCAGAAAATTACACTCATAGTCTGAAAATAAAGGACATGGAAACTTTTAGAGTTAAAACTTACCCTATACCTTTTAAATATAAAGATGATATGCAGAAAGCCATTAAAAAACTACTCAACGATAAAATTATTGAACATAGTAATACCTCATTTATTAATCCAATAGTGATTGTTAAAAAGAAAGATGGAGATATAAGAATATGCTTAGATGCTAGAGAACTTAATAAAAATAATACTGGAATTCAAAGGGGAATTTCTAACGTGGACATACTATACAGATGGCTACCCTCAAGTAATTTTAGTGACTAGTGTAAATGTTAGTATAAGAATTTTTAATAAAATAGAATTACATTTCCAGAAAATTTTCTAAATAATTTGTACCAAATTATTATAAAATTTTGAAAATGTAATTGGGAATGTTATAATGAAATAATAAATATAAGAATTAATAAATAATAGTTTGTTAAAAAGAATAATAATTCAAATATAATCAAACAATGATATAAATTAACTCACCAATTTCATTATCAATTTAAAAAGGATATTATTAATTGGTTTACTAATTTTTTAAACATTATGACAAGTAATTAGTGTAGATATTATAATTTAAAAATAATTATCTAGAGTTAGAATCTATATGACATTCTTTCTTTATGATTTTGATGAATCGTTCCAATAATGTAAAGGTGATTACAAATTTTCATAGTATATTCCATTAAACTCTTCAAACTCAAATCTAAAACAACAAAATATAATAAAATTACTTATAGTGAATTTAAAACAAACAATTGTATAATTTAGTTAGGTTGTTCAAATTAGCATAAGGAAAAACTACTTACTTTTTTTTGAGTGTTGTGTACTAAAGTATACGGACAAAGATAGGACTTTGAATTATGCCTCTTGTTAGTACAAATGTGCTCCAAAATCATAATTGCTAGTGAATGCACAAAGAGACAACTTCAGTGTTGAAAACCCAGAGTGCCTATGGTATTAAAAGACATGGAATTTATCTGTGTGGTGCTCCAAAGAACGTACAATAATGTACATGTAAAGACTAAACGTCAAATCTAAAATTGTATTATTTTAATTAACAAAAGGTTGTATTATAATGTTTTTATTTTATTTTATACTGTATTCTGATTAAAAATTGTATATAAGAATAATATTTACAGCATTATCAAAAATTTTAAAAACATTTATCAAAATTTATATGTCAAAGTGCAGATTAATTTTGAAATAAGTATTTTCAATAATTCACATTTTGAGTATCTAAAATAGTATTTAAAAGGATTATTAAATGATCTTAATTAAGTTTTCAATAAAATAAGCACAGAATAACATTTAAAAGCCCTAAAATAATAAGAAGTTGTAACATAAACATTTATGCAAATTAATAAACAAATACATAAAATGTCAACTATGGATACATGTGAATATTGATTTTTATAAATAAGAATGATAATTTAAGTAAATATTATTCAAAATATGTCTTAATTTATAAAAGGTTATATTGTTAATATTATTTTAGTATAGGTTATGTTTGTATTGTAGACCAAAATTATTACCTTGCATAACAACAGTCGTTAGGGATTCAATTGTTTTGAAAAAGATATAAATAATCGGTGCACAATCAAAAAGCTCTCTCTTGTCTCCTGGTCATCTCTGAAATACGTGCTTCTGTATGGAATTATTGTAAATTGTGCCGGTTGACTGATCATAAAGGTGTTATATCCAGTTATACCTACAAGTATGGTAAATTTTCACATCTGATACAAGTTTAACAACACTTTATAACCGTCACTTACTTGTAAAAGATTTTAACACAGCTAAATCGATACAAAGTTGAATTGTTCTGGGACGATTGTAACAGCGGTCGGCTGGATTCGCCATTTTGTGGAAACGATCTCTACGCTTAGGAATGCATCGAGTCACGTGAACAATGTCAATGTGAGTACTAACTTTATTTTGCGAGGCAAATTCAAAAATTCAAAAAAAAAAAACTATTTATAATATTTCTCTTAATCGAAGTGACAATTTATATGTATTCACGATTGTGAACAAATTTGTATATTTGCGTAAAGGTAATTTCTTTTGATATACTTTAAGGGTCGATTAAAAGTTTGAATAATAATAAATTCACGATATTGTACAAGTTGTTTTATTATATTTTGTTTAATAATGTAGGCTGCTAGAAAAGTATACAGGTAGGATAAATTTAACAAATATAATAAATTTACATCAAACAAATTAATAATTATAATCAACTAGAATTGACAGCTGAATCCTAACTCTAGAAAAAAGAAGTTTCATGCTCATTATAATCTAAATCATAATATCTAAACTTATAATATTATTTGTATATTAAATTCTAAATCATTATTAAAATTATAAAATAAAATAAAAAATTATTTAAAATAAAAGTAATACAGCGCCATCTATTGAGATAAATAAAAATAAAACCTTTTAACTATATTAATAAAGAACATTTCATTTAAATCATTTAATTTAACAATTCATTAATAAGATAAATAATTATAATATTTCTAACTAACATTTATACTGATATCGGTATAAAACATCAATAATTACACACAGAATAAACATTTATTATAAATCTGGTTAGCCCAACGTGAAATAATTGATATAAACATTATAATCAAAATTAAATATAAAAACATTCTCTCAAATAATATATCACTATAATATATATATATATATATATATATATATATATATATATATATATATATATATTATAATGAAATAATAAATATAAGAATTAGTCAATAATAATTTAGTTAAAAATAATAATAGTTCGTTAATAAGAATAATAATTCAAATATAATCAAAGAATAATATAAATTAACTCACCAATTTCATTATCAATTTAAAAATGATATTATTAATTGATTTACTAATCTTTTAAACATTATGACAAGTAATTAGTGTAGATATTATAATTTAAAAATAATTATCTAGAGTTGGAATCTATATGACATTCTTTCTTTATGATTTTGATGAATCATTCCAATAATGTAAGGGTGATTACAAATTTTCATAGTATATTCCATTAAATTCTCAAACTCAAATCTAAAACAACAAAATATAATAAAATTACTTATAGTGAATTTAAAACAAACAATTGTATAATTTAGTTAGGTTGTTCAAATTAGCATAAGGAAAAACTACTTATTTTTTTGAGTGTTGTGTACTAAAGTATACGGTCAAAGATAGGACTTTGAATTATGCCTCTTGTTAGTACAAATGTGCTCCAAAATCATAATTGCTAGTGAATGCACAAAAAGACAACTTCAGTGTTGAAAACCCAGAGTGCCTATGGTATTAAAAGACATGGAATTTATCTGTGTGGTGCTCCAAAGAAAGTACAATAATGTACATGTAAAGACTAAACGTCAAATCTAAAATTGTATTATTTTAATTAACAAAAGGTTGTATTATAATGTTTTCATTTTATTTTATACTGTATTCTGATTAAAAATTGTATATAAGAATAATATTTACAGCAATATCAAAAATTTTAAAAACATTTATCAAAATTTATATGTCAAAGTGCAGATTAATTTTGAAATAAGTATTTTCAATAATTCACATTTTGAGTATCTAAAATAGTATTTAAAAGGATTATTAAATGATCTTAATTAAGTTTTCAATAAAATAAACACAGAATAACATTTAAAAGCCCTAAAATAATAAAAAGTTGTAACATAAACATTTATGCAAATTAATAAACAAATACACAAAATATCAACTATGGATACATGTGAATATTGATTTTTATAAATAAGAATGATAATTTAAGTAAATATTATTCAAAATATGTCTTAATTTATAAAAAATTATATTGTTAATATTATTTTAGTATAGGTTATGTTTGTATTGTAAAACAAAATTATTACCTTACATAGCAACAGTCGTTAGAGATTCAATTGTTTTGAAAAAGATATAAATAATCGGTGCACAATCAAAAAGCTCTCTCTTGTCTCCTGGTCATCTCTGAAATACGTGCTTCTGTATGGAATAATTGTAAATTTTGCCGGTTGACTGGTCATCAAGGTGTTATATCCAGTTATACCTACAAGTATGGTAAAATTTCACATCTGATACAAGTTCAACAAAACTTTATAACCATCACTTACTTGTAAAAGATTTTAACACAATTAAATTGATACAAAGTGAAATTATTCTGGGACGATTGTAGCAGCGGTCGGCTGGATTCGCCATTTTGTAAAAACGATCTCTACGCTTGGAACTGCATCGAATCACGTGAACAATGTCAATGTGAGTACTAAATTTATTTTGCGAGGCAAATTCAAAAAACTATTTATAATATTTCTCTTAATCGAAGGGACAATTTATATGTATTCACGATTGTGAACAAATTTGTATATTTGCGTTAAGGTAATTTCTCTTGATATAATTTGAAGGTCGATTAAAAGTTTGATTAATAATAAATTCACGATATTGTACAAGTTGTTTTATTATATTTTGTTTAATAATATAGGCTGCTAGAAAAGTATACGGGTAGGATAAATTTAACAAATATAATAAATTTACATCAAACAAATTAATAATTATAATCAACAAGAATTGACAGCTGAATCCTAACTCTAGAGAAAAGAAGTTTCATGCTCATTATAATCTAAATCATAATATCTAAACTTATAATATTATTTGTATATAAAACTCTAAACCATTATAAAATAAAATTAAAATTATTTAAAATAAAAGTAATACAGCGCCATCTATTGAGATAAATAAAAAAATAAAACGTTTTAACGATATTAATAAAGGATATTTCATTTAAATCATTTATTTTAACAATTCATTAATGAGATAAATAATTATAATATTTCTAATTAACATTTATACTGATATTGGTATGAAACGATAATAATTACACATATAATAAACATTTATTATAAATCTGGTTAGCCCAACGTGAAATAATTGATATAAACATTATAATCTAAAATAAATATAAAAATATTCTCTCTCACATAATTATATCACTATAATTTGGCGCCCAACGTGGGGCGATCTGTCAATTTGACATTTTAATTTAAAATTACATTTTAACAAATAAAATAAACATAAATTAATAAAATAATAAAATCAATATATTTAAAACAACAAATAAATAAAATATTAATTAAAAATGGACAAGATGACACTAAGAGATGGAAAACAGATAGGAGAAAAATCAGGAGAAGAAGTAGGTACTCAGGTAGATGAGGAAAGAAATCAGGGATCTGGAGATTATGAAGCACGGGATGAAAGTAATGAAAATGGACAAGAAGAACCAGAACAACAACAAATGCAAGGAACAAGAAGAGTAGAAGAAAAAGAGGATCAGAGTGAAGTGATGAAAATGTTGATAAATTTAACCAAAATGATGGATGAAAGTAAGAAAGAAAATAAAAAAAATAATGAAGATTTAAGGAAAGAAATGAACAAAAATAAAGAAGATCTAAAAAAGGACATAAACAAACTGGACAAAAATAATGAAGATTTGAGAAGAGACATAAACAAGAAACTGGATGAGAATAAAGAAGATATAAATAGGAAATTTGATGAATTAAGGGGAGAAATGGGGGAACAAAATTATAAATTACGAGAAGAAATAAGGAGTACAAAACAAGAAGTTAGAGAAGAGATGATTGGAAGAATCATGGAGGTAGAAGAAAATCATTTAAAACAAATGAATGAAATTAAGAAAAATGGACAAAATTTAAAGGAAGAAGTAAAAGAAAATAACAAGAAGATAGACCGAGAAATTATGAAAATAAATAAAAATATGCGGGAAGTACAAGAGGATTTAAGTAAGGAAATAAAAATAAATTTCGAAGTAGCGGAAAAAGAGAATAAGAAGATTAAACAAGAACTTCAATCAGAAATAAGAAATATACAAGAAGAAGTGGTACAAATGGAAAGTAAAGAATATAAGCAAATATTAATGGAAATGGAACATAACATCAACATAATTAAAAAAGAACAAAAAGAAAAGGAGATGAATATAAAAAGAGAGTTTATGAGGATGTCTGGAGAAACAAGAATAAATTATGGAAACAACAATAACATAAAATTCGATGGTGACTATAAAAAAATACACCCAATAGTTTTTATAAAAATGATAAAGAACAAATTAAGATACGAACAAGAACCTGAAAGTTTAAGGGAAATTATAAGGGAACATATGGAGAAGCATGCCATGGTGTGGTTTGTAAGTAAAGAAGAAGAAATAAATAATATAGAACAATTTGAATCTAAATTCCTAGAATATTTTTGGGGTAATAACACGCAATCAAGAATAAGAGAAAGATTATATTTTGGTAAATACGATGATAGTAGGGGAAATTCTCCAAATACCTATGTATTACAATTATATTCATTAGTAATGCATTTAAATCCTAAATTATCAGAAGAAGACATCGTATTATACCTAGCAAGACACTTTAAAGATCAAATAACAGAGACGATAGCAATACAAAATATCAAGACGATGGATAACTTGTGTCAATACTTACAAAGGCTTGAAAGGAAAAGAGGAGAAAGGACGGAAAATACATCAAGGCAAGGAAATTATAACAGGCAGAATAGAAACAACAATGAAACTTACAACTATAATAACAATTATAACAACAATAGAACTAATTATCAACAAAGAAACAACAATAATAGAAACAGCAATTTCAGAGATAACTATAATAACAATCTAAATAATAACAATAGAAACGATAACAATAGATCAAATTCTAATAATTATTCTAATAATAATAGAAACTATAATAATTATAACAACTATCCAAATAATAACAGGTTTAACAACAATAATAATAACAACAATTATATGAACAGAAATAGATTTAATAATAATAATAGATTGCAAAGAACAAACTCCGAAAATGACATAAGAAGAGATGAAGTAGACATCCAAGGTGGTAATGGGAACAACAGAAGAGTTCATTTCCAAAGATCTAATAGTGCAGATAGGTCAAGAAATTCCAGTGCTACGAGAACTGATGATCAAAATAATGGCTCAATTAGTAATTACGAAGATGAAGTCCACATCCCTACTACGTCAAGTGGTGATATTGGAAATTCTCAGAATTTTCAATAGAGGGTGAAGTAACCAGCAATCTGTATAGCTACGTTCACCCTAGAGAGTTCCTGAAAACAAAGGATTGCATCAATAAAAATTTAGATAAGAAAACTTTGGTATCAATAAATGGAAAAATTAATAATATTAATATTAAAATTTTAATAGATAGTGGTTCAGAAACATCATTAATTGATCAAAATCTTATAACAAAATTAAATCTACAAAATCATATAATTAAAGTTCCAAAAGTAAATTTATTAAGTTTGAATTCAAAGAAAATAACTGAGGTAAATAAAGCAATCATAATAGAAGTAAATTTTGAAAACAATCATATTAAAATACAATTATTAATCGTCAACAACATGGAATTTGATATTTTACTAGGTTCAGATGAATTACATAAAAATAAGGCTAAAATTAATTATGAGAGTAAAGTGGTAAGTTTAAATGGAATAAATATAAAATTCAATGAAGAGAAGGAATCAGAAGAAGAAAGAATATTGATGAACATTAAAATGGTACGTGGAGAAGAAAAAGAAAATATAGAATATAATTACAATAAATATAATAATAAAAAAGTTTATGGTGATGAAATTGGAATGGAAATGGATAAATATGATAATAAAAAAGTTTATGGTGATGAAATTGGAATGGAAATGGAAGTGATGGATAAGAATGAGATATATGAAGATGAAATTGATTTTAAAGAAAATAATAAATGGAATGAAGTGAGTTTAGATTGTGATAATGGAAAAAGAATGGAGATTAAATGTTTGTTGGAAAAATATCAAGATCTATATAATGAAGTACCAAGAGTTGCAGAAAATTACACTCATAGTCTGAAAATAAAGGACATGGAAACTTTTAGAGTTAAAACTTACCCTATACCTTTTAAATATAAAGATGATATGCAGAAAGCCATTAAAAAACTACTTAACGATAAAATTATTGAACATAGTAATACCTCATTTATTAATCCAATAGTGATTGTTAAAAAGAAAGATGGAGATATAAGAATATGCTTAGATGCTAGAGAACTTAATAAAAGATGTATACCAGAATATGAAGCTAAACGGTATCAATAGTTATTTACTGGTATACCCTAATACTGGAATTCAAAGGGGAATTTTAACGTGGACATACTATACAGATAGCTACCCTCAAGTAATTTTAGTGACTAGAGTAAATGTTAATATAAGAATTTTAATAAAATAGAATTACATTTCCAGAAAATTTTCTAAATAATTTGTACCAAATTATAATAAAATTTTGAAAATGTAATTGGGAATGTTATAATGAAATAATAAATATAAGAATTAATCAAAAATAATTTAGTTAAAAATAATAATAGTTCGTTAATAAGAATAATAATTCAAATATAATCAAAGAATAATATAAATTTACTCACCAATTTCATTATCAATTTAAAAATGATATTATTAATTGATTTACTAATCTTTTAAACATTATGACAAGTAATTAGTGTAGATATTATAATTTAAAAATAATTATCTAGAGTTGGAATCTATATGACATTCTTTCTTTATGATTTTGATGAATCATTCCAATAATGTAAGGGTGATTACAAATTTTCATAGTATATTCCATTAAATTCTCAAACTCAAATCTAAAACAACAAAATATAATAAAATTACTTATAGTGAATTTAAAACAAACAATTGTATAATTTAGTTAGGTTGTTCAAATTAGCATAAGGAAAAACTACTTATTTTTTTTGAGTGTTGTGTACTAAAGTATACGGTCAAAGATAGGACTTTGAATTATGCCTCTTGTTAGTACAAATGTGCTCCAAAATCATAATTGCTAGTGAATGCACAAAAAGACAACTTCAGTGTTGAAAACCCAGAGTGCCTATGGTATTAAAAGACATGGAATTTATCTGTGTGGTGCTCCAAAGAAAGTACAATAATGTACATGTAAAGACTAAACGTCAAATCTAAAATTGTATTATTTTAATTAACAAAAGGTTGTATTATAATGTTTTCATTTTATTTTATACTGTATTCTGATTAAAAATTGTATATAAGAATAATATTTACAGCAATATCAAAAATTTTAAAAACATTTATCAAAATTTATATGTCAAAGTGCAGATTAATTTTGAAATAAGTATTTTCAATAATTCACATTTTGAGTATCTAAAATAGTATTTAAAAGGATTATTAAATGATCTTAATTAAGTTTTCAATAAAATAAACACAGAATAACATTTAAAAGCCCTAAAATAATAAAAAGTTGTAACATAAACATTTATGCAAATTAATAAACAAATACACAAAATATCAACTATGGATACATGTGAATATTGATTTTTATAAATAAGAATGATAATTTAAGTAAATATTATTCAAAATATGTCTTAATTTATAAAAAATTATATTGTTAATATTATTTTAGTATAGGTTATGTTTGTATTGTAAAACAAAATTATTACCTTACATAGCAACAGTCGTTAGAGATTCAATTGTTTTGAAAAAGATATAAATAATCGGTGCACAATCAAAAAGCTCTCTCTTGTCTCCTGGTCATCTCTGAAATACGTGCTTCTGTATGGAATAATTGTAAATTTTGCCGGTTGACTGGTCATCAAGTTGTTATATCCAGTTATACCTACAAGTATGGTAAATTTTCACATCTGATACAAGTTCAACAAAACTTTATAACCATCACTTACTTGTAAAAGATTTTAACACAATTAAATTGATACAAAGTGAAATTATTCTGGGACGATTGTAGCAGCGGTCGGCTGGATTCGCCATTTTGTAAAAACGATCTCTACGCTTGGAACTGCATCGAATCACGTGAACAATGTCAATGTGAGTACTAAATTTATTTTGCGAGGCAAATTCAAAAAACTATTTATAATATTTCTCTTAATCGAAGGGACAATTTATATGTATTCACGATTGTGAACAAATTTGTATATTTGCGTAAAGGTAATTTCTCTTGATATAATTTGAAGGTCGATTAAAAGTTTGATTAATAATAAATTCACGATATTGTACAAGTTGTTTTATTATATTTTGTTTAATAATATAGGCTGCTAGAAAAGTATACGGGTAGGATAAATTTAACAAATATAATAAATTTACATCAAACAAATTAATAATTACAATCAACAAGAATTGACAGCTGAATCCTAACTCTAGAGAAAAGAAGTTTCATGCTCATTATAATCTAAATCATAATATCTAAACTTATAATATTATTTGTATATAAAACTCTAAACCATTATAAAATAAAATTAAAATTATTTAAATTAAAAGTAATACAGCGCCATCTATTGAGATAAATAAAAAAATAAAACGTTTTAACGATATTAATAAAGAATATTTCATTTAAATCATTTATTTTAACAATTCATTAATGAGATAAATAATTATAATATTTCTAATTAACATTTATACTGATATTGGTATGAAACGATAATAATTACACATATAATAAACATTTATTATAAATCTGGTTAGCCCAACGTGAAATAATTGATATAAACATTATAATCTAAAATAAATATAAAAATATTCTCTCTCACATAATTATATCACTATAATATATATATATATATATATATATATATATATATATATACAGGGTGATTGATTAGTGTGAGGAAGCTCAGTAGATCTGTTATAGTAAAATTTACAAAAAAAGTTATTAACAAAAATTGTAGGCAGCTTTAAACTCCACATTTTAAAATTAGTTAAAATCTTACAGGGTGTTCCATAAGATGGTGGCACACCAAACATGTTTTTTTAAATGGAACACCCTGTATTTTATATTAAATTTGAAATCTGCTTAACTTCACATCACAACAATGTAAAGTTTTATTATGTTATACCGGGTATTTAAAAAGTTATAATCAATATTACCTGAAAATCGTATCAAGTTTAACTCCCTGTATAATTAAAAAGGAGTATAGGAACATTGATCTATTGCAACCATAGTTTTTTAATAATTGTTAAAAATTATAAAACATATTCGTTTTCATAATATTCGTTAAATCAAATACATGGTAAGTCAAAATGCTAGTACATTATTTTCTTGGTAATTTTAAATGGAACACCCTGTATTTTATATCACTATCGAAAAGTACTAATATCATACTTCAAATTTTATGAAGTACTCCCTATACCTAAAGTTATCAGTTTTCTAGATATTTTTATCTTTCCATCAAAGTATTGATTTGGTAGATATTTTAACGTTTACCAATAATTATTGTGAGTTGGCCATGATTGGTTTGTCAGAAACTAACAATTTGACATTATTGTTTATTAATTTAGTAATAGTGTTACAGAAAAGAAAACAATTTATTTCAAATAAATTGTATATAAAATAACCGACTGAAAATTAAAAAAAAAAATTAACAACAGAGAAAAATAAAAAACAACAGTAATTTTAACTTATCTTACTCAAGTAAGATGTTCAAAATGACCTCCTAAAACATTTATGCATGCTTGAAATCGGTCATTGAAAGAGTTGCTTACATTATTAAGTATTTGTAAAGAAATATTTTGAAATGCAATTCGGATTCTATCTTTTATATCATCCCTTGTTGTTGGAGGTATTTTATACACTTCGTTCTTAACGAATGAGTCCATTTTATTGAAATCTGGTGACCTTGGGGCCACCTGACCGGTCCATCCCTTCCGATCCATCTTTCTCCAAACTGATCATTAAGTTCACCACGTACTAATTCGTTGTGGTGCGCAGGAGCACCGTCATGTAGAAACCACATTTGTTCACGTATATTAAGTGGAACCTCTTCTAATAATATCGGTAACTGATTTACGATAAAATCTAAATAAATCTCACCATTTAAGTTATCTTCAAAAAAATATGGACCTATTACATAGTTACCGACGATACCTCCCCACACATTTAGAGACCATCTTGTTTGACTATGTGTTACTATGTGGTATGGATTACTTGTTGAATAGTAGTGAAAGTTATGCCTATTAACAGAACCGTTTCGATGGAATGTAGCTTCATCACCAAATAGGACATAATCAAAAAAATCTCTCTGCTCATTAATTTTTTTTAAAGCCCATTCACAAAACACTAGGTATTCGTTTCTGAAAATCACCATTGTTTAATTCTTGATGCTTTTGAATATGATAAGGGTGCATCTTGTTTTTAGATAGAATATTTTGAACAGAGTAGTAACTAAGTTCTTGTTCAAGGGAAATGCTCCTTATACTTGTGTGTGGGTTTTCTGTAACTGCCATCAACACACTCATTTCGTTTTCCTCTGTCACACTCGGTTTTGTTCGTTCATGTTTTTCATATTTCACTGAACCAGTGCGGTTAAATCGATCTTTCAATTTTTCAAATGTATCTTGTCTAGGTTGCCGCCTATCTGGAAACCGTTCTTGATAAATTCTAGCGGAGAGTAATGAATTTTTATTGCATTCCCCCAAAATCCAGATCATATCTACCAATTCATTAGTAGTAAAATTCATTATTTCTAATTTAAATTAAATTGATATTGTTGTTAATAATAATTGTTGCTAATTTACGGTGTACCACAATACTGAATTAATAAACAATAATGTCAAACTGTCAGTTTCTGACAAACCAATCATGGCCAACTCACAATAATTATTGGTAAACGTTAAAATATCTACCAAATCAATACTTTGATGGAAAAATAAAAATATCTAGAAAACTGATAACTTTAGGTATAGGGAGTACTTCATAAAATTTGAAGTATGATATTAGTACTTTTCGATAGTGATATAAAATACAGGGTGTTCCATTTAAAATTACCAAGAAAATAATGTACTAGCATTTTGACTTACCCTGTATTTGATTTAATGAATATTATGAAAACGAATATGTTTTATAATTTTTAACAATTATTAAAAAACTATGGTTGCAATAGATCAATGTTCCTATACTCCTTTTTAATTATACAGGGGGTTAAACTTGATACGATTTTCAGGTAATATTGGTTATAACTTTTTAAATACCCACTATAACATAATAAAACTTTACATTGTTGTGATGTGGAAGTTAAGCAGATTTCAAATTTAAAATAAAATAAAGGGTGTTCCATTTAAAAAAACATAAGTTTGGTATGCCACCATCTTATGGAACACCCAGTAAGATTGTAACTAATTTTAAAATGTGGAGTTTAAAGCTGCCTACAACTTTTGTTAATAACTTTTTTTTGTAAATTTTACTATAACAGATCTACTGAGCTTCCTCACACTAATCAATCACCCTGTATAAAGGTAGTTTATTTGCTGACTAATAAGGTATGAAACCAGTAATATTGGGGTATGCAGCAATTAATAAAAGTAAACTCTTTATACTTTTTCCAAGCTTTCGGAAAATTTATTTCCATTTTCAAGGAATGTATACGAGGATTATAAAATTTGTTCTTTACAATGGTAAATATAAATATAATTAAAACTATTATTTTGAAAAAAAAATTTTTTTAGAAAAAGGTGTCAGAATAACATTAGTAAAATTGTTTGTAAAACAATAGCTATTTATTTTTGAAAATGCCAAAGGGTGCTTAATTTTATAATTAATTTAAATTGAAAGAAGAAAAATAAATTAAAAGAAGAATTTCTTAGGTTGAATTTGAAGTTAACAATATTACTCATACATCCTTTTCATAAACACTGTCAAAATAAATGTCAATGTCAGAAAATAATCAAAATAAATTTTCAAAAAAATATTATTATTAAAAAGTGATTTAGTAAAATGATTTATTATGTAAGTTGTTCTTTTATGTTTTTATCCTTAGATAGTAAATAAAAATAAACATCACTGAGATTTTTATGATCACTCTTTTTATTAATGATTTTTTCTTCTTGAGAAATAAAAGACATTTCTAAGAAGAGTCTTTTTTTCAAAATAGGTTGTATATCTAAAACACTAACAGATAAAAAATCCATTACATGGTCATTTTCAACGACGTGCTTGGCCAATTCACATCTTTCAGGGTGTAATCTACAATCACTTTTATGTAAAGATAATCGATTTTTTAATTTTTGACTCGTATGGCCTATATACTTTTTTTCGCAATTTTTACATGGAATGGAGTAAATTAAATTAGATAATTCAAGGATCGGAGTTTTATCTTTTACTTTTGTAAATGTTGATCTAATGGTAAAACATGTTTTGTTTGCAATTTTGATATTTGTTAATGGCCTAAAAGTTCTTTTTAATTTTGGTGTTATTTCTTTTATATATGGTAAAGACACATAATAATTTATCATTTCAGTGTTATTATTTAATTGTAAATGTAATTCATTATTTACTTGAGGAATCAATTTATATAATATATTTTTAATTAATTTATTGGGGTAACCATTATTCAAAAATAATTGCTGAAGTATCTTAAAATTATATTTATATTTACCATTGTAAAGAACAAATTTTATAATCCTCGTATACATTCCTTGAAAATGGAAATAAATTTTCCGAAAGCTTGGAAAAAAGTATAAAGAGTTTACTTTTATTAATTGCTGCATACCCCAATATAACTTGTTTCATATCATATATATATATATACATTTATATATATATACATATATATATACATATATAATATATATATTAAACCAGAATGTTTGGGATAAACGGCAATGTTTTTTTAATACCTATTAGTCGCAAATAACAGAAACTTAATTATATATATATTATATCATTAAAAATTTTTTTCAAAGTAATATGACTATGACACAAGAATGTTATATATTAGATATATATATATTTCAGTTCAAATACTCATCAAATAAATTGAGATGCATATGGCATATGACTTTTTTATCTTCTTCAAACAAATTAGTTAAATACATTATTCCAGAATATAAAAAAAATAATATAGTCAGCGTAAAAGCTGTCATTCTTAGCACAATTTTATAGTACTCTATGCCGTTATCAGTTAACGTCCTTTGCTCTACATTCCCGTATATTCAAACTATTTTCAAGAATATAACCCATATACAGTAAAATGGTAAAACCCAGTTTGCTTCTATTCATTTTATCGTCCTAGTGTAGTAAATTTGCAAAACAATTGTGCTGATAAGTAAAGCCGTTATCCTTCCTAGTCCTTTCTAGCCTCAACGGCGTGTAAAGCGAGAACACAGTTAGGGATACAGTTAGCGAGAATGCTTCAGCCAGTCATTGAATATCTTATTATGTTTGAGTCCAGGGACTGAATTGTTGCTTCTTCGTAGATTACGTGGCAGCTGTCAAGGGATACAGTAGCGTAGCAGTCAGTCGGAAAATTAGATGTTAGAAGTATAAAGGCAGTTATTATAAAAAATGTTATCGACTGTGTCACGTCTAAACAGTTATGTAAAAATTAAATTTAATAAACCATAGCTGCTGAAATACTAAATTGTGTTTACTTTATTTAAAAAAAGACTTTAAGATATATTTTAGAAAAGTTTCGATCTTAACAGAATAAAGATGTTAAGGTAAAACTAGATTTGTAGAAAAATTATATTATTGACAAAAACCATTTTTGAAGATCATCAACATTACTCACATCACTGTTCTGTTGCAAAAAAAGTTACTTTCGGCACAATATAGTGTTACAAAGTCGGTTCGTAAGTCTGTCGCTTTATATATAGTTTTGACGCTTCGAGTAACGGCTCGAAATCTCTTTTCTAGATTCTCCTATCGACAATATGTTCTGGAATAAATCCGGCGCATTCACCATTATTTAAAACAGGACAGGCTTTCGAGCCGACTTTTTAACAATACTATTATTGGTTTCTAATATTTTCAATGTTTTTTAAGCCATATATTTGAGAACTTTTTCGTAAAGAGTATTGGAAAACAGTTATAAGCATGAATTTAATGAGCGTATATTTGAAATGTTTTATTGGGGTATTTTTATTTGAATAGATTTAGTATTTCGAAGGAAATAAAATTTAAAATTAGTTTAAATACAAAGAAACTATTTTTAATGGATTAGTTTCCATTACTCATTAATGCATTACTGTAGTTTACTGTAAAGGAAAAATATAAACAACTAGATGTGATATTTAAAAAAAACCTGAATCCACAAATCCAAAGAATATCACAAAAATCTACAATTGCCCTTGAGCCATGTAGGCGATTGTGTGAAAAACATGGGGGCCTAACCTAAAGAATAACCTATGGTTATATACCAGAGCGAGAGAACCAACGTAGACCTATACTGCAGGGGTTTGGTGTACAAAAACCCAGCAGGTGGGTGCTATTTAATGACTACGTGGAGTTCAAAGGCTGGCATGCCTTAGCATCACACATCACAGGAACAATTGGACCCGCCTCGACGCAAACGTTAGAGGTTTTAGTAAACCTACTACTTCTCGAGGTTTGTAAGGTCAGGCCTCAATAAGCTGTCGGCAAGGTATTGACCTGGAAAAGTTATATTAGGAAATAAAAACAGATTTAGAGCTGTTTCTAGATAAAATGGCCTCTAGGTATAGATTTAAGTTTTCACATAATAATATAAAAAAGGGGAGGTATAGGAAGCCTCTCCTTGTACATGGTCTGCGGTACAGGACAAAAAACCAAGGGCAAAAGACCAGCTATGCCTAGGAAAGAACGGGGCTTCAAGCAAAAATTCCTGTACTACAATAGTATATTGTGCAACAAGCATGGAATGGTACCCATGGAATGATACGAATGTACGTATCACTTCGGGTAGAAAATGACATTCTATGCTTGTTGTACACTATACTTTTCCTACATCCATACTGAAATATTTATAAAGGAAGGAGGTTTTTATTTACTAACAGCTGAGTTTATATTACAATAAATAAATAAATAACGTTATCAAATATTCATATTCGAATCAAAGTTCTTTTACTTATTTACAACATTGATTGTAAAATTACTGAGTTATTAAATGTCACTCTTGGAGATTGCTTAACTGTTGTTTAATCGTGAAATGTTGTTTGTTAAATTTTCAATCGATCCTATCAAAGTAGATGGTTTTTTTGTAAAATGTTCAATCAATTCTAAGATTTTATTCGTCGATGTATCCCTCGGCAACTGTTGTAGACACCCACCCTGCCTATTTAAAGACGTTTTGTCTTCTCCACTGTCAACTAGAATTGTTGCAGATCTGCAGAAACAATGTCCGGTGTATAATTCCGGGTTGAGTAATTTTAAATAGACGGCAGTTTATTTTCCTAGGTATCTAAATTTGTTTATACCAATTCTTTGAACTGTACATTTTTCTTTTTGATAGAGAAGGAAAAAATAGGAATCTCCAACATTCTTAGGGCGAAGATCTATGATTTTTTTAAGATTTCACAAAAATGTCCTGTTATAGTAAATTTTCTTGAAATTTTTGTTCTTGTCCATGGTACCGGGGCACATAGAAATTAGGGGCAATGAGTATCCGTCTATGGAATCGCAAATATTCTTATAAAAGCAGCAAAAAAAAATCTCTTAAATGGTGTGAAGGTATACCTAAACAGAAACAGACTAAATAGTTTATAATGGATTATTCGGTAAACCTTATTGCAAACCTACTCTAACATGGACGAAAGTCAATAAGAATGATAGCAGGACTGTTAGCTGTATGCTGTAGGCTCAATGAACACATATCTTATATGCAATCTACAATTCACGTTTTATACCACAATGAATACTTGACAAGACAGCAGCAGGGTAACTAAAATGGCAACCATCAACGTTGATGGCAAGGAGTTTAAAATACAAAGGGCCAGCACAATAGATGTGTAAAAGTTACTTAATTTGTCTTTAATTTGTAAAGGGTAGAGTCCCCACATTTCTGCATATGTCAGATCTTTTCCTTGGTATTTTTCTAATATTTATTAAAAAGTTTGTTTTTTTGGTTTGCAGGGGAAAGAAAAGATTCGAACTACAAACTTTAACAACCTTTGGTTATTTCTATAGGCACTTTAAGCAAAAAAAGATAATTTATTCCACTTGGTAAAAAAATAATGTCGGCAAAAGAAAAGAATCTTTATTGACTTTGTCGATAACCATCAAGTTTTCTATAGGAATGCATTTTATTGTTCAGCTAAACGCATATACCAAGGAAGAAATATATCAAGGAAAAAAGCTAACAGACCTAGGATTGTGGATCTAGCTTAATGAATCTTTAGTAACAGTGCAACTTAATAAAATTCCACCTTTAAGTTAAATACATTTTGTTAAAAATAGACTACCAGTAGAAATTTCTTTATTTGACACAAACTAGGACTAGAGAAATTCCCCAGGATTTATTCAATAAACCGTTTGCGGGAAGTTAGCCCCAAAAGCCTGTGATTGCTCCAATGGGAGAGAATACCGTTAACTGAATATCGTAAACTTTGACGAGACGTTAATTGCTTAAAACCAAGTGTCTGGAATATTAGAGGCCTTCGTTGTTTAATGAGAAAATAAAATTACTGTAATTAATCACGTAACTGATAATTTTCCTCATCATGATATAGGCCAATCATACATTTTTTTTAAATATGTTTAAATAAGCAATTAAATCTCAAGACCCTTTTAACCACGGTTACAATTTTCATTTACTATACCTATTGTTTTACGGTTTTTGGTGATTCTCACTACTATGAAAAGGCATCAATTTTGTTATCGCTTTTCAGGCCTAATATTCTATTTACCAGTTAAAACTTGATTTTGGATGTATTTTAATAACATGACATGAACCGTCAGTGTATGAAAAATTAACATGCATTCTAAAAAGTCGGTTGAATTGATTCAACAATTTGGTGAAAATAAATTTACATTTCAGTCAAATTTCGTCTAATATGTTAAATTCTTTTTCATTTATAATATCATTAGAAAATTTCACTCCAGAATTTGGAAAAAAATAATACAATCAGACATCTGTTACAAAGCTTAATAATTACTAGTTTAAACGTCTGTACCATAGAGATATATAAAATATATTTTTATTTGTCTATACTCTGTTGGTTGAGGTTAGGTAAGTTATGGTTCCTTATGGCTTTAGCTGTCAAAAAATTTCCACTTAATGTCAAAATGCCACGAAGAATTTTCCGGATTTTTTTTTTATTTGCCCCTCTAAAAAATTAAGGCATCTTATAGATTAAAAAGTAGAGGCGTGAAATTTTCACGTATAATATCACACGAGCTTAAATTATTTCCAGGAATAATTTAAGCTTGCGTGGTATTTGGTAAGAAAATTTCACACAGTAATTTGGAAAATAATAACTAATCTAATCTGACGTCTGTCACAAAGCCTCATAATTACTAGTTTAAACGTGTACACGATAGAAAAATATAACATATTTTTAAACTTAAATATCATAGCGCCACAAAAAAATTTCGGAAATTTTTTAAATTGTCATGGTAACGAGTCAAAATTAAGACAATTTATTGGTTAAAAAGTATAGGTGTGAAATTTTCAATAAAATTATTTGCTGTTGATTTCAATCTACTATAATAATATGGACGGATACTTCTCAACCTATGAATTTAAGTGAATAAACGTATTTTACTACACTACAACCGTACTACAAATAAAAATAGGGGCAGCAAATATATTTCTCAGAAAATCAAAAATCACTTTTTATAAGAATAGGCGGCGATTCCAGATTACATAGTTTTTATGCAAAACTTCATTTTTTAAACAATTAATATATTATGGTTTACCAGAAAACAGTTTATTAAATAACTTTTTCCCCTTTAAATATGACTTACCTACTTCATTTATCCAATTTCATAATTGTTTATTTAGTAGATTTAGTTCTGTGGCGATGAATCTGAGTTACATAATTATATTTTACTTTAACACATTTATATTATAAATAAGATTTATTTGATTATATTTTTATTACAGGTGAGTAACTACCCATTATTCTACAAATATCACAATATTGGTAAGTAAATTGTTTCTGCTTTAAATTCTGATTGTGTATATTATTGAATTTTTAATAAGTATACATATTTTCTTTTTTTTTTAATAAATTAACTACAATGTTAAAATACCATCCATCAGAACATCATTTGTTAAGAATAATAAAAATCTTTTCGTTTGAGCGTAACTTCTAAGTTTATTTGAAAAAATTATGTTTAAAATTACAATGACGGCCGTTTCGCTAAGAGTAGCATCGCCAGATTGACATTTAAGTTACATTTTGTTTGTTTGTAGCTAGGTACCTGATGTTTATTAAACTGTTTACTTTGATTGAATTTACATTTTATACATAGATAAGGCATAATTGTAAAACACAAATATATAATGTTATTGTAAAAAACAGCATGATATAGTTTTTTCCTGGTTTTTCCATATCATTGTACAGTTAGATATACTGATCTTAGACGGAAGTACATCCAGGATAATCCCTTAGAGCTATTAACATCTAGGCTTTAATATTGTTATGTCTTATTACTTCCATGATACCATCTCCGGTATCGGATGATTTTTTATTATTTCTTCGGCCCTGGCTCTGACACTGCATCCTATTCTATCCTATTTTACTAGCTTTTTGTATGCACCAGATATGGCCTTCCTTTCCAATCAGATGTAAAGTGGAGAAAGATATTAACATTTCGTTATGATTAAGCATGCCTGTCTTTGGAGTTTATTTAGCTTCTCCCTAGTGGTCCTTTGCTGACATTTAGCCCACCAAACGAAATCATAGGCCTTATGTATTAAAGGTAATTCATTTATTTAAGTTTCATTTTACATGACATACCGCATATTCCACGGCAGGTCTAAAGGGAGAGCTTTGCTTTATTGCAAATTCTCCCCAAATAAGCGGATATCAGACATTATTCACTTCCTTAATATTTTCTCATTGTCTCTAACAACCGTTGCTTTACTAGGGTTGATCGAGAGTTCTTTGTCACATCACCTAGCAAAATGTGAAGTGCTCGTTAAGTCACTTTAGAGATGACCTCTTTATGCTTTCCTCTATCTATAGTGACCGCAGGGTCGCTACCCCTGTGGCAGCCTTTTTCCCAGTCTTCCAGTTGTTTTTTTTTTAAATCTCTTTTCAACATTATAAAATCACCAACTTTCAAAAACTGTCTCATCACTTCTATACGAATTTATTGGGTATATTTTTACTTTTTAACTCATAATTTACATAATTTTGAAACATTACATTTTTATTACACATATATTACCTTCACATCTCACATTCCTCTTCGCATATAATCCCACAAACCTCGTCAAACACACACTTCCAGAGCGTCAGTCCCAGTTTCGATCCCTGGGGCACTCCTTCCTCCGTTCTATATCGCCTACCCCTTGAATCTATTACAACCCGAGCCGATGGGTAATCCTCAACTAAATTAACCAACCCATCACCCATTCCGAGCCTCAACAACGCGCTCAACACCGCTCCCTTGTTGGCACTATTAAACGCGTTCCCCACATCGAAAAACACTAGTAGTGCCAGCTTCTTGTTTCTCCAGCTGCCCTCCCTAGCTTTTCCGCCAAATCCACCACCCTACCCAGCGCTGAGATACACGATTTTTCTTTCGTGAACCCATGCTGGTTTTCTCTAAAACCCCCATTTCTCCTTACGTCTTCCTCAATCCTCACCTTTATTATTCCTTCCAACACCTTACCCAAACCACACAGCAGACTGGGCCTGAAGTCTCCTATCCTCTTTCCTTCCCTACCCGCCTTCCTCACAAGTATAACTTTGGCCACCTTCCATACCTCCGGGAATTCTTCCTCCCTCAGTACCTTGTTAAAGAGCTCCCAGAAATACTCCCCATTCTCCTCCAGTAACCTCTTTATTACATCCCCTTTCAAGCCATCCACTCCAGGTGCTTTTCTTACCTTGATGCCTCTCCCCTCCTCCTCCACCACCCACTTCTCTACCGAACTTATTCCCCTTATTTTACCGGCCATCCAACAATCCCGCCTTTCTCGACTCATGACCTCCCCTCTTACTTCTTCAATCGTGAAAAGTTTTTCTATAATCTCCCTCTCCTACTCTTCTTCTAGCACCACGTTTCGTCTTCCTCCCATCCTTTTCACCGCTATTTCATATGCCTTACCCCACGGATTGTTTTCCAGCTCCCCCAGTAACTCCTCCCATTTTTTGTCTCTTCTTTCTTTTCACCCTTCGCTCCAGATCCTTCTTCTTCTTCTTATATCCCTATCTACACTTTACCCCATCTATTCCCTCAATATTCTTCTCCATTCTTGCTTACATTCCTTCTAGAACTCCTCTATTTCCTTATTCCACCAGTAATAAGCCTTCCACGCACGCATGTTTTCATCCTTTCCCTCTTTTTTACAACTCCTTATTACATCATACAACTCATTCACGTCATGTCCGAGACCCGTTTCTATCTCCTTTCTTACGAGCTGGAATGGTAGGCTCAATCTAACATGCCAAATGTGGTTTTAGGGCGACCAAATTTACAAAAGTCAGAGATGCAGAATCATCAAAACATTTTTTAAAAGCAAACTATAACAATAAAGAAAAAAACCAATTCAAATAAGACCCACAAACAAATCATTTATTTCTGCTACTTTTTAAACTGAATTGTTAAATTAAAAATTGCTTAACGTTTTTATTAGTACATTCGTCTTCACATTAATCGAATTTAGTTTTTTCTTGACGTTTTAATCTTGTATGTTATAATTGGTTTTTATGTTACACAAGTTCATATAAGTTACACAAGTCTACATTTACATTTCGATTGATTTGGCAATCAATCTTCTTACATAGTTAGTTCTATCACAAATTCGGCAATCTTGTTATGTCAGAAGCCGTCACATGATGTAAGATATTATTTATCTGGTTTGTGGTAATTAATAATTTTCTGCGAAAAACGAGATCAGAGGTGAAGCGATTTCATAAAATTATAGACCATAGCATTTAAAATATCTACTAAATAATAGTAAAACTATATTTACCTATATAGTTTTTCTACAATTAAGTGGACGATTTTGTTATTTATTCTTGTTGTTTTTCTTAAGTCGATCAGTAATGAAATATTACAACAACCGTTAATATGAAACAAAAATAATTCAAGAGATAGTAACATCAGCATCTTAAAATTTTATGTCATAGTATCTACTAGATAGATGAGTAGGTATGCAAGTGTTGGCTTGTTCTATATTAGAGCAGCAGATACTTTTCATAGGATACTTTATTATTATTTTTATATCCTACGTGTTTTTTTTAACAGTTTTGTCCACAAATTTTAAAAAAAAATTGACAATAAAGTGTATTTGTTTATTTATAGGAGAAATGTGTAAAAAAATCGGCTACAAAAATATTTGTTTTATAGGTCAACAAGCAGAAATTGAAATTTAAAATCTCATAAAACACTTCACTTGTCAAAATTTATTAATTTATTTATTTATGTTAAACGGTTTCTATCACTTTTTAAATAATTTCTAGAAATTTAATACAAAACAATTTTAAGTAACTTGGCACTTTAAGTTTTATCTTTCTTGTATTTTTACACCCTTATACACCAAAAGAACTAATTTGTTTATGTCTGGCGAGTGTCCGAAAAATAAGGAAGATGTATATTTTCGGTTTCTTTCCCTGCCAACGCACCGTTTAACCATCTTGAGAAATGATCTGTTTGAAAAAGGAGATTAAATTTATTTTGTTTACGTTTAGATATTTCTTCTTTATAAATGTTACGATTTTCATTTCTCAGATGCTAAAAGCTATATAAAGTAAGAAAAAAGCTTATTCTTAAGGAGATTATTTCACAAAAATTAAGTCAAATGAAGTGTAATAGCCAATATTTGATAATTCTGTTTAAACTCAACATGAAACAATGCTTGCAATACAGCAGCAACCATCTACATCAACACAAACTCAAGATTACCATTCAAATAAAAAGTACGATTTTCGATTCAATAAGTCATCGAAAAATCAAAATGACATACACACTCAATCAGACACACATTGCAATTTAATTTTACATACTACAAACCAGGATTTACATCAGCAGATGAAAAAAATTTGGGCAATTGAAGAACCACCATTTACTAGAAAATTTACAAGCCAAGAACAAGAATGTATGAATTTATTTAAAAAAACAACAATAAGGAAGGAAGAAAACGGACAATTTATAGTACAATTACCTCTAAAGGAAAACATTCAAGAGCTTGGTAGCAACCAAGAAATCGCATTGAAAAGATTTAAGAGCCTAGAAAGAAAACTCCAGAAAAATTTAAAAAATCCGGATCATATCTACCATTTCGTCAGTAGTAAAATTCATTAATGTTAATTTAAATTAAATTAATTACTGAATTACTAAATAATACCTACTTATTGCTAATTTACAATGTACCACAATATTGAATTAATAAACAATAATGTAAATCAAATGACAAATCAATCAGCGCCAACTCACAAATAATTATTGGTTAAAATACCTATCTACCAAATAAATACTTTGATGAAAAAATATCCAAAAAACTGATAACTCTAGGTATAGGGAGTACTTTATAAAATTTGAAGTATAACATTAGTATTTTTCAATAGTAATATAAAATATAGGGTTTTCTATTTAAAATTACCAAGAAAATAATGTACTTGCATTTTGACTTATCCTGTATTTGATTTAACGAATATTATAAAAACGAATATTTTTTATAATTTTTAACGATAATTGAAAAACTATAGTTGCAATAGATCAATTTTCCCATAGTCCTTTTTAATTATACAGAGAGTTAAACTTGATACGATTTTCAGGTAATATTGGTTATAACTTTTTAAATACCCGGTATAACTTTACATTGTGTTATGTGGAAGTTAAGCAGATTTAAAATTTAAAATAAAATACAGGGTGTTCCATTTAAAAAAACTTAAGTTTGGCGTGCCACCATCTTATGGAACACCATGTAACATTTTAACTAATTTTAAAATGTGGAGCTTAAAGATGCCTACAATTTTTGTTAATACATTTTTTTTGTAACAGATTAACTGATCTTTCTCACACTAATCAATCACCCTGTATAATAAACGGATAAGCTCTCTTGAATATTACGATCATCTTAAAATGTTGAAATAATCTGATCAATCACAAGCCAAAGACAGCTGGTATTATCGCGAAAACAAGTTCAGTGTTTTCAAAGAACGCAAAGCAAAGTTTGACGTTTTTAAAAAAAATATTGTAGCTATATTGTTCATAATATAGTTCCCAAAATCTCACTCTTGATTGAATTTATCTTATAAGTCGATATTTTACGTCTTTACTTCTACGTACTCATGATATTTTCAAGCAACTCGGTTTCATTTAGAAGTAAATCCAAAAATTATTCCCTAAAATTAAATAACCAGTGGTTTTACTACTGAAAACATCAACATTTAGTTCAAACTGCCAAACTTTTGTTGGGAATTTAAATTCTATGTTGTTGATCATTTCATAACCTATACGAATTTTAGTCTGTACCAATTTTTAATGAAGTATTTATTAAAAATTGGCGAATGAGGGTTTTTATGGCATTCACCAATTTCAATAATACATTATTAACTAGTAGGTGATCTTCTTTAAGATGACATTAATAAAATTTTGACCCATACATTTATATAGATTTGTTAATTAAATAATATAAATAAAAGTTTCTAGTTTTTTTAATTGTTTTAGTAAAAAATTGTATCAAAAAGTTATAATATACATATTTTCTTTTTTCTGTTACTAGAAAATGTTTTTGTTTTCTGTTTTATTTACAACTAATTTTTTAGAGTTATTTACTTTGTTTTAATCGCCTAGGATTAAGTTTCTTAAACATAATAAATAATAGCATTTATATATTTTTAATAGTTCCTAAATATATCTGGAAAATGATGATGGCATACCTGTATGTTTTATTTTAATTTGTTTCTCTGCATCACATATTCATAAACATTTATATTACCTGATCAAAATATAGTTTTTCTACGATCAGTATCCAAAGTAGGCTTTTGCACGTTCTAATATAACTACAAAGTTGATGTTTTACGCGATCTGTCATAATAATAATAATAATTTAAAATAAATAAAAGAATGGCAGTCATGAATAGAGATCAGCGGTTTTTAAAACATAATAGACCTATCTGAATATTTTAGTTCAATATCTGATATATTTTAAAACACTAAAACCCATTTTCTTTTTATAAACGATAAACGTATTATACCATGTCACTGTGGGACACTTAACGCCATTCTGATTTATATAAAAACAACTTAAAAAAATAAACAAACTCTAAAACATTATAATAATCGCAAAATACAACACTTAATAAAAAAATAATAATGAATGTTGACAGAGAAACTTTGGTTAGGTTTGCGCTTTGAAGTAGGCAACACAAAATACTTCCGTAAATATAAACTAATAGGAACCAATTGTATTCATTCCTATACAAGTTGATTTGTACATCTTCCTTTGGTATAACGAAAAAATAAGCGGCGTTGTATTCATTCCTAAAGTTGATTTGTACACCTTCCTTTGGTATAACGAAAAAAATAAAAGGTGTTGTACTCATTCCTAAAGTTGATTTGTACACCTTCCTTTGATATAACGAAAAAATTAACGGCGTTCCATATTATTATTTTAGCACTGCTTTCTTAAATCTATGTACTTTTTACAGTATCTAACTTAATCAATATAATTTTCTGTTGTATCATTAATTATTGTGAACAGAGATTCTTTGTTCTCTATATTATCAAGTTTCATTTTGATTAACTCGTCTCTTCTGCATGCTTCAGCAATACCCATAATTAAGATAACCTATATAAACAAATTTAGATTAAATTTTAAATCACATTAAAATCTTACCTTTCTAAATAAACATTCTTCATCAGGCGCACTTCGAATAAATTCCTCTATATTCTCCCTGGACAAATTTAAAGACTTTCTTGCTTTAACCCCACTGACAGTTTTTTTAAAAAAGCAATCAGTTTTGTATATTTACTAATGTCAATGTCATTTTTGATTTTTAATGTTTGTATTAACATAGAATATTTTGACCACAAAGTGGATAGGTAATTTTAAATTTTTTTGTCTCCAAAATAAGTTAAAACATTTTCTAAATATTTTTTGAGATTTCTCAATTTACACCAATGTATAAAACAATCGTATTCTTTCTAATTTTTTATTTTTCTGGAAGCAGATTCAAAGTTTTATTTCCTGTAGCCTGGCAGCCTTGCAGCAATATCTGAAGGTGTATATATTTACTATCACCATCCATTTTTTAGCTTTTATAACCAAAAATACAGTTATGAAATAACTGAATTCAAAAATCCTTTACACAGTTTTTTGCAGTCTTTGTTTGAATGTTTGACAAGCGCCACCAACTTGCCTTAAACTTCTAAATTCTATGGGTTGGTGCATGTTGTGTTGCCTATTCTTATAATTAAATTGATATTTATATTCAGAAAGAATGTAATATTACTTGATCATTATTTCTATAAGATTTATTTTTTTTTAAATATTAGATATTGATCTAAAGTATTTAGGCTAGTTTAGAAACCTAAATACTTTTAGTTTAGAAACTTTTAAAATAACTATTAGTTTATATTTACGGAAGTATTTTGTGTTGCCTACTTCAAAGCGCAAACCTAACCAAAGTTTCTCTGTCAACATTCATTATTATTTTTTTATTGAGTGTTGTATTTTGCGATTATTATAATGTTTTAGAGTTTGTTTATTTATTAAAGTTGTTTTTATATAAATCAGAATGGCGTTAACTGGATATGTTGTTGTTTGTGCCCCACGGTGACATGGTATAATATGTTTATCGTTTATAAAAATAAAATGGGTTTTAGTGTTTTAAAATATATCAGATATTGAGTTAGGCAGGTCTACAATGTTTTAAAAATCCGCTGACCTCTATTCATGACTACCATTCTTTTATTTATTTTAAATAAAAATAAGCAAGCGACAAAGTAAACTTTCTGCTTTAGATTTGGACGTGCAAAAGCCTACTTTGGATAGTAATCGTAGAAAAATAGCTATTATAGTTCATACAACATAAATATCCACCCACGTGAAATAAAAATTGTATTTTTGTACGTTTAATCTTTGCAAATATTATTTAGAAATTAAATCCTAAATTTAAATCACGTTGGTTGGTATCTGCTATATTTTTTTTAAAAAATGCTTTTTACATTGTAAGTTCTTCTAAAACAAAATAAACCGCTTTAACTCTATTACGGTTTATGGTTATTACTTTGGTAAATTACCTGCCAAAACATAGTTGACTGTTTTCAATGCTATCCAAACCTTTATTTGTGTATTTTTTTTTAATAAATCGTGGCTAATTCGGTTCCCCAACATGTGGGTTACCGTTATTGTATTTGTTACACATCTGTACACATATCCACATTTACGGATATTTTGTATTATTGGATTGCGTACTCACCGAATATATTTTTCACATTTCTCTGAAAGGGGCTATTACCTTACATATGTCATATTTTAACGTCCATTATTTATTATTAAATGGTATTAGGCAAAAATATTGGCGTAGTCATATACACTGTGTCTATAAAGCTACGCATTAATGCATTATTAACCAAATTAACCATAATATTGGCTATTCCAGAAAATATTTTTACCCAAAAAATTAACAACTTTTATTAATTTTCAATTTCGCTGTGTTTTTATTAAAAAATTTATTGTGTCTATTAAGATCCAAACAGACCCACCGGAAAGGTAGGTCAATTCAAGTATTTTTTAAGGGTAATTAATTTGTTAAATTATTTATTTCAGGCGGAGATACGCACTGTAGAATTTAATGTATAGGAGTCTCTCCGTAGAGACACTCGAAGAACAAATATCTGTTTATGGTCAGCTTAGAGAGGGCCACACCGTGGCCGTTATATCCTTATCGCGGACGAACTTGATTTATTCAATATCTTCTAAACAATTAAAGTGTATATCACAAAAATCTGTAATTTTCTTTTGTCATTGGTCAATAATAAATTAAAATTCGATAAAAGAAGTTAATATTTATACTTTTACTTTACAATATACTCGAGAGAAAAAACAGTTACAATAAAACAGAAAAAATGTTAAATCATTTACTGCGCAGGTCATAAAGCCCTTTCGCGAAAATTAATATCGTGTGGGTCAACCGCTAGCTTGCCTTAGTGCTGTCACTTTATTTGGCATGGTTTTATTAATAAATTGATTTTGTTAACCTTCACTTTGTGGAAGTTCATCTTACTAAGAACAATAAATAACTGAACGGTTAAACTAAACTTCCACTATTTATTCGAATAAATAGTGGAAGTTTAGTTTAACCGTTCAGTTATTTATTGTTCTTATTAATAAATTGCTAAGGTATGTTTTGCAATTCATATCGGGTGAACATGGTGGACAGTTCATTCTTATAAAACCGTGATATTCAATGAGATCATATACATTTCTCGTACAGTGCGGGCGCGCATAATTGTCGATAAAGACAAATTGTTTGCATATTTCATCAAAAAATGGTACAGTTATTCTATAACCATGTCCCTATATCGTACAGACGTCATATTCATTAACACCACTATATCAGTGCGGCCATCATATACCTCCCACACGCAATCTGAGCCACCACCAAAAATAGTGGTACGCGCCATCAAACGTTCCTTCCATCGCGCTTCACTTTCTCTCCACGCCAATTTTCGACCATCGCACATATTCAGCTGAAATCTGTACTCATCCGTAAACATACAGTACCTCCAGTTCTGAAAATTCCAACGACTGTGTTCTCTCCTCTTGCCCACCGATATCTGCATGCACGCTAACCCGCAGTCAACCGTGGATGTGAGCTACGTCTTCTAGCTCTTAAATTACTTGCATGCAACCTTCTTCTATCAGTTTGACTAGATATCACTTTTCCGGTAGCATGCCTAAAGAAGCTGTTAAATTTCGAAGCAGTAAATGTTCGGTTTCTTTTTGCAGTTACAGCTATTAAGCGGTCTTGAGCAAGAGTTGTACCTCGTTGTCGTCCTCCTCCATTCCTGTACGCTGCAGATCCAGTTTCATGCTAATGCTCATGCCCAGTTCCATGCACGACTTTCCATACTTTGATCCACATTTAACCGTATAGCAACTTTTTCTTGACTTCGTGTATCCAATGTACTAATTGATCGAGTTGCACCGTAGTGCCATCTTTTTTTAGGTAAACATAATAATGGACTAGAATAACAATGTTTAAGTCACTGCATGCACTTCTACGCGAGTATCGAATTCCTACAATTCTGGTTAAAGAGATAACAGCATATAAAAAGAAAAAAAAAACGACAAAATAATCTGCTATAGAGTTTACTGATAGCATGAAGCGTATATTTAAAATATTATTTTTGGACGCAATTTTCTGAAATTTAAAAAATATCCCTTTCAATTGTTGAGCAGTGTATTTCGAGCTAACCCGCGAAATACGAAATAAAAGTTGGGTGTATTCTGTTTGAAATTATCCCTCGCTAGGAATATTTTACATGAAAAAACCACCAGGTGGTCAAAGAGAGTTGAACCAAAGCGAATGAGTCGTCATGAAATTGACGGAAAAATATATGGGCAACGTCGTATAATTTGGCACAGATGTAAATAGATCTAAAAGTAGTATTTGTGGGTACGAGAACTTTAACCCTCCTCACTTGCTGGACCATTTATGGCTTCCACAATAGTAACGTTGCTGTGTTCCGAGATGCCAAGGCCAAATAGCTGGATATGTTGTCCAGCTTTCACTATCGATGTGACATCAATCAATCGAAAGCTTCAAAGCCAAGTCAAATATTGGACTACAACAAATTTAAAAAGCTTTGTGCCTATTCGCAACTTCTTGCCGAAACTAATGTATAAGTAACACTAGTTTTTTTGTTCTACAGGAGCGCTTGACATATGGCACCCACATATGCATAAGAGTTTGCCCTTACACCCTAAAATATTAATCAATTTCCAGAAATACCTTGTGATAAATTAACTCTGTCTTTATGTGAAAATATTTTAATTTATTGCTTTAAAGAAGTGAACCTAATACATCGAAAATCTGACAGCTTGATTTATCCAAAAACCAGACTTTGATTAGACTCTTTATCTTGGTAAATGTTACGTAGCATCCGAGCACAAAAAGTCGAATTCATTATTGCTGGATCCATTATTTCTGTCATACTTCTATTAGCGATTATGGGATTTGTATATAAATAATCTTTAATTTTAAGCATCTTATATAATTAGAAAATTATTTAATTTAACGTAACGTAAGTTTGACGTAAATATTAATTTCATAGTTACTTATATAACAGCTAAATTTTCGGTATTTATTTAGGGATATATTTTTCTATTATACTACCATACTTATATCTTCATTAAATATATTACCTTGTTTTATGCATTACTGTAAAATTAATTCGGTTTTAATTAGTTAATATTTCATAAAAAATTTTCATTTTATATCGTACTATCGTACTTTGTTTTCTTTTGTTTAATTGAATTTTTAAAAAATGTACAGTATTGTATTTTCCTGGTCGCAAGCTTCTGACGCTTTGAAAACGGTAATTGACGGAACTCGTTAAAATCAAGACGTACTAAAAAGGCAAAGGTGTATTGCGCGTTCAATAAAGTTTACTGGTCGGATTAAAGAAATCTTTTTCGAAACCAAATAGTAAATTTGATTATAAAAAACCAGAAAATAATAGCAATGTATATATAAGGTATAACTAAAATTGAATAAAACAATCCACTGGATTATTTAAAAAATACTTAATTATCAGAAATATGTTCATAAAAGGAAGAATTTTTTTAACTTATCAGGAGATTTAGCATTAATTTTTAAATAAAAAACATAAAAAGATAATAATTTATTAACATATTCAATATTTTTTATATTTACCCTATCCACATAAAAAATACTTACCTACTTACTTTAATACCTGTAGAATATTCATAATACGTCCAAACGAGTATATTTTTAATGAAGATGAGAACAGTATAAATCTTATGTAAAGTATTTCCAAGCCGTCACGAGGAAATAAGAACTGGCAAGATTGTCCATCTACCGCCTTTCTAAAATTTGTGACCATCTAGACATAAAAATAACAGAATTTGTCAACATTTATAAAAAAATTGCGGATTTTTAAAACTTTTAATTGCTATTTTCTCTTTCAAATATGTATAATTCAAGATTTTTTTTATTATTCTATAGCAATAGGGCTTTCTAATAAAAAATTCATTGAAGAATTCGCAAAAGTCGCAAAAGTCAATGGACCTCTGTTTGGTGTGAATAAGAACATTTTCTTACGACCTATCCTTAGTTCTATCGAAGCCTCTAATTACCATCCTGCCAGGTATTTAGTACCTCACTTAAGTGTTCTTACAGAAAATGAATTTGTTATTAAGGCTAGCTACCAATTTTCAGAAGATATTGTACCTTAATTAATTATTGTTGTTATTCATTTTCAGATAATAGAAAAATTAGTTACAAAATTAAAGGAAGCCACAATAAAGTTTATCTATTTTTACTTCTAAACAAATTTTGTACACGCACACATTGCAAAGTTCACTTCCCATTGCTCTATTTTCGCGCCACGACGTCTCTTCCAACAGCATCCGTCATCGTCTTTTACGCTGCATTTTCCGCGTGTCGTTCTATGCGCCGATGTTCCGTGAATTTACCGTTTTCCATTTTCAGTAGCAATCGTGCGTTTGATCAACACGGACACGCCGATGGAGGTACAATGCCAGCTTAAAACACGTTTGTTAAAAACTCGTGAGAACAACGTGGCTCGTAAATTTTCATAAACCAGAATAATATTTTCAATATTTAAAATAATTGTATAGTTAGTGCAAGTTTAAATAATAACAGAAAAGTTAATTGACCAAAAAATATACACTTTGGTAATTACATAAATAAAAGTGAAAAAGTTAAAATACAAAATTTCTTTGGAATTTAAAAATAACATAAATTCATTTTAAGTCCACTTACTTAGAGGTTTTAAATAAAAAGGCAATTTATTTATATTATTAACTAATGCATGATGGTACAGTTTTAATTATTAGGTATAGATTATTTTTCATTATACTTTATTTATCTTTATATTTAATTGTTGATTTGTCAAATAAGTAAATTACCTATATATAATTGATTAAATTAGTTTTTTCCACATTCTATATAGTATGTATGCTACATCAAATACCTAACTTGTTTAAACCATTTGAATTCAAAAAGTTTTAATAACGTTTAACTCCCATACTACAGTTATTTGCGTTTATGTATTTATTTTTTTACAGTACCAAAATAAAATGTTTGTTTTTTTATTATTGTAATAATAAATGTTTAAAATTCTTGCAAATATATTTAAATTTAAACTATATTTAATCTTTTATCAACACAATTATTTTTAATAATTTATAATTTGTTTTTATTAATTAATAATAATAATAAAACAAAATTTATCATTTCTTAAATTAGCAAATTTTAATAATCTGTATATTTCCAGAATTTGACATTAATTTGACACTTTTTAAAATAATTAACAAAAACGTCATGAACTTGAAAAATTGTATTTCTTTGATTAGTTTAAAATTACAGTAGAACCTCACTAATTGGAACCTCGATAATTTTGAAAAAAACCTGTAATATTCATAAAAATTCCAAATATTTATGGCCCATAATGTAGCCTCTAGAATTCAAATTATTGTCTACTCCGGCGCCTAGAATTCGAATTTTGTTGTTGTAATTCTAAACATAGTCTTTAAAATTCCAAGTCAGTATTCACAAATCAAACTAAGACCTCCATAATTCTCTAAAAATCGAATTGAGCCCTAAAAACCAGCCTGTTGAAACATGAAATAATGGGTATTCTCTCTTCCAGTCCTTATTTTATTGAAATTAGCAATTGTGATAAATAAAATTGTGCCTCCGTAATTCGAATTTCATTCACAATAATTCAAACCCTCGTTAACCCCTGAATTTTGAAGTGAGGTACTACTGCCATATGTTAAAAAGAAAATTATAGCCGATTTAATTCATATATCAAAAATATGATATTTTTTTTTAAAACTTTTTGAAATGAAAGTTAATAATTTAATTGCTTAAATCATTATTAAATAAAAAATGTTTTTATAATTCGCATTTACAATACACTTTGTAACACTCCGGAAATGCAATCTACTTCCACACTATTCTGGTTACTATTTTTGTCACAGTTGGTAATTCTGTGCATTTTATTGGACAATTTTGAAATTAACTAAACTTCTTTCATTTTCCTTTAAATTTGTAAAATTTATATCTTACATTATATTTTCTTAAATTATTTATTATTCCAATTTAATATTCAAATCAAATTTAAAATTCAAACTTGATACATTTGACATAAAATATGTCATTTTAGTAAGTACCCACATAATTTAATGAACACAAAAAGTACTAATTGTTGAATAATTTTATGTAAAAAACATAAATAAATGCGAATTATAAAAAATATTGTGTAAAATGACCATTTGTAGCACGAGTGCTTTGTAGAACTCACCGCTTAACTGCACTCGCGTTAACAAAGTGAGTCATTTTGTCAATCGTTTTACAACTACAACTATTATGCCATTATCATCCACAATAGTACCTTATACTGATAATTGCCCACTTAGTCAGTGAGTAAAAAAATATCATATTTGAACGTTTGTTTAAAGGAAGTATTAATTCACCAATTGTCATACCCCGGTCTAATATTAAAATAAATAAAATTGCAGTTTTTGTCACGGTAATAATTTTGCTTTAAGCAACTAGATCATATATCTACTAAGCATTAAATTAAAACTTTAAACCTCTCAGTTCTCAGTTTTTATATTTTTAAATTAGTTTCTCGTGAATTTACAAAATTACACCAAGAAACAAAAATAAAATATTAGTATAAGTTCAGAAGTCATTATCTACTCACATCATATAAGTATACTGGAATTATTTTAATTAACCTTTTAAAAGCTAATTGAAAAGAACGATGGTATTCTGGTGGTTAAAAGCAATAAGCTGAAATGAATAAAAAAGTATTAATTTTAAATGAAGGACTAAAAATTACTGAAGAATTCGTAGGAATAATAAGTACTTTCTTACAAATTTAAGAGATTAAACATATCAAAATAATAGAATGTAAAAAAAATTGTCACTATAAACTTATTGACAGTATAGCTGTAATTTGAAAACATTTTTATTTATTCAATTATTTAAAAGTACGTGGTTTTTTTAAAACTTCCACAAAGATAAAAAGTGAACAACTGTTATTTATAACCTTCTTAATCAATCTTCTTTCTAATATTTCGATTTTTTTGAACACTTCAGTCCAATCTTTTCGTAAGTGAACAAGTTATTTTTTCTCCGATTTTTCCTCCTAGCCTCGCTATGCACGGCTATGAATTCAGCCTCGGCATTCAATCTACTACTTTGGTGCCTAGTAAAACAAATAACTATTTCTATTACCTGAATTATTAACTAATATAAATAAACACATTATCAAAATTAACTTACTCCTTATTTTTTTTAATTGTAAAATAACGTTAATTATTAAAGTTACTTTATACGGAAGAATAAATGTCTCCAAAAGCTGGTCGAATATTTTATGTGTTCTGTTGAGAATTTTGTTAAGGAAAAATCATTCCACTAGGCCAGATGAAGAACACGAAAGAAATCATTTTGTAACAAATCTTTCCTTGAAATTAATTATATTAACCTTTACTTTGTGGAAATCGATCTAATTAAGAACATTAAAAATAGAACTTTTTTAACAAAACTTATAATTATATTTATTATTATTATTAGCCGCAGCTACAGTTAAAAAAAATATTACATTTTATGGAAATATGTCCAATTGAATTTCAAAAATAATACCTTTGGCAACATCAGCATTAATATAATTTAAAATACAAAATAATGTTGGCACAAACAAAATTACCCAAATTAAAAAATCTGTTGTTTATATATTTAATTATCCAAAATGTAATGCTGTATATATAGGTCAAACACTAAGAAATGAAGTAAGATTCAATGAACACTTAAGAGCATATATATTACAACAACCAGATAAGTCAAACTATGCAAAACATCTACTTGAAAATACAAATTCACTCATATACACCAATGACATTCAAATACTACGCATTTGTGATAAAACAGAAAATTTAGATTTCCTTGAAGCACTCGAAATAAACATCTAGTAAATTAATAATTTCAAGTAGTTAATGAACAAATAAATCTTAGAAGTTCTCCACTATTAAACTGTTTACCTTGATTAAGTCTTCATTTTATACATAGATAAGACATAATTATAACACAAATACATTAAGACCAAGATAGTAGCGCAATTGGTTTACGAATACAAGAAGCAACCATTTTTGAGACAATCTTGTCTTAGAATCAGGACAGTCACTGGCACAATGTCAAAAAATGAGTTGGCTATTAGTCGCAATGTCTTAATATCATTATCCTTTGGAGATAAATTTGTTTTAATGCTCGTACAAAGTTGCTTCCTATCAGTATGAGATCAGTAAATAGGTATTATTTGGAACATGTCATTGTTATTTGCGGCTTCCTGAAGTTAATGGGGTGACCAGTTAACAGTTCCGATTTAAATCCCATAGAGCATGTAAAGGACACTCTTAAACACAACGTGAGCAGTCAAAGACCCTAAATATTACTTTTTCTAATGATATTTGTGTACAATTTTAATATGTTTTTATCGATTGAGGTGGAATAAACGATATGTTATACTGATCTCAATAATAATTTACAAATAAGCAAGTTTCTTTTATCTCTATATTCAGTTTTATAACCTGTTTACGTTCACATTTGATACTTAAGAGTTTCTTACCTCGTGTCGTTTTTATGGAATTTAAAATACTGATAATCTTGTTGAATTTTAGGTCGTTTCCATTTAGCTTCAACTTTATCTGGTTGTTTTAATATTAACTGTAACTTTGGCGTAGGTAAGCCAGAGACTGAATTTTCTTGTTATTTTTAGTTTTAAAAAGAAATCTTAGGACCAGGTTTAGAGTTTACAGTGAAAATGCATGTGAATTTTATAAAATGTACCGAGATTAAATCCAAGGAAGGAAATCCAAATTACAATTTTGGTGCCCAAAAAAACGTAATTTCCGCCGTATCTTACAAACGCACAAAAATTGATATAGAAAATATTAATTTACTTTTTAAATACCATAGCTTATAATTTAGGCCCTTGGGTGCAAAACGAAGTAATAATTTTAAAATTTTATCAATTAATTAATTGAAATAATTAACATTTTAATAATCCCCTTTTTGGCATTTTCTTAAAACTTAAATTCTCTAAAACTGTAAATTTTAGGTACCTTGTACCTTACATAAAGAGGCTCTTAATTTTAATCATCTAACCGAAAAAAAAAAAAAGAAATATTGAAGTTGATGTCAATTTCCGGTATAACCGGAAGTGCTATAAATTAAAAAATATTTTAGTTGGATTCCGAAGTATCAAAAAGTATATCAAATTTCATTCATCTAGTATTATCCCTTCCCCATAAACTTCTAGGTGAAGGTCGATTTGGGACAGCCTGTATAGTTTAAAATTGATTAAAGTAAGTTATGTTTAAGAGAAATATTATTTTCGCTTGGAAAAAAGCCAAAAGCTTTTGCATTTGTCTCTGTCTATTATATTCCAAAAAGTGTATGTGAAAGTTTCTCCAAATGGTTAATGAAAGTATTTGAATTGATGAATTTTGGACCTTAGAAACGTATTAATTGTACTATGTTTTTCTTGTAACATCAGTTTTTTATAGCGTATAAACTATTAATATTTTTTCCTATCCTCTAATAAAATTATTATTTGTATTTAATTCAATAAATAAGAGCATACTAAATAATGATTCATTGAAAACCCCTTTTGTTTCGAAACGACTTTATCATTGTTTACTAAGAGTTCTTCATCCGGTACATTTTGAAGTAATTATTCAAAAAGCGCTCGTCGAAAGCTAAATCATGTAGAAATACTGACAATTTTATTTTCATTTTTGTCGTGTTGTTAATAAAAATTACCATCATTGTTACGATCGTGAATAGATTAACGCCGATTCTGAATGCGAAAACGTGAAAAAATTACATGAAATGAATGAGAATTGAATTTTCCTCGGCGGAAGTGTGTTCTCAAAAATCAGCGCAAAAGGTTTTGTTTGAATTTTAAATTAGAATAGATTTATTTATTAGCTAATAATCGAACTAAACTAAAATTGATTAATTCTATATTTTTAAATTATAAACAAAAATGTACAAAGTTTTTCATTATATTTTCACCCCCAATTATTTTACCTAATTTCAGGAATACAAATAAAAGTTTCAAATAGAATTATTATTATTTTGTCTGTACCAATCAACACTGTAGCAACAGACTGAATTTTGTATAAAGGAGTGCCCTATAAAATGTATCTTCATTATTATGGGACACCCTGTACTTTTTTATAGTTTTTAGTAGGCCTGCATTTCCTAATTACAAATATACCTACAGGGTATCCCACGACGTTTTGACATTCCAAATTCTCGAAAACTGTAGAGATGACACATTTATTAAATTTGTCAGATAGAAACAGTTGAAGCTGATGCTTATATCTATTATAAAATAACTTCTGGTTTTCGTGTTATTTAGGGTCACGTGACCCCAACATAATTTTTTTAAACAATCGGTACTATATTAAAATTTTTGATATATCATTCAAAAACAAATTCAACTATATCACACTGGTCATCACTGTATTGTCAAATTTATTATAGTATATATATTCTATACTCAAAAATTTAGGTGCCTGTAATAGTATATTTAACAAAGCATTTCATATGGCTTTCTGTTACGACACAAGTTTAAGCTTAAAAAACGAATCGCGTAGCGATAAGTTTTTTAAAGAATGAGTGTCACAACAGCCCTATGAAATAAGTTGTTTATATTATGCCATTTTATCGTTTTTTAAAATAATTAATTTTTTTATGTAAATTACGAATATTTTGATTTTATAAAGTATGTGTAATGTATAACATTTGACAGTTTTGAAAGTTAAATTATCAAATGTTAATGTTTTTAAATATTTTAAAATGAATAATACACCAATATTAATATATTATATAGGAAAAAGATGATATTCATATTTACAAATATTTTCTTAAAGAATAATATAAAATGAATTAATTGCTATTAGCCACAAATGTCATTTTCAATAGACTTGTCATTAGATACTTGACTTATGTTGCCAACCATTTAAGACAAAATAATCATCGTTAAGTGCAGTTTATTCAAGAACTTTTATTATTAGTCATATTCTTGTTATATTTTTCATAAAATAATATACACGTTTGTTCTTGATAGCCCCTATTATCATTACTGCAGAATACAATGATGTGGTATCGTTGAATTAGTTTTTGAATGATTTATTTAAAATTGTAATATACGGGTTGTTAAATTAAAAAAAATAAACCGTTTTTAAGAATCTGTACTGTAAAAACGTCGTGGGACACCCTGTTTAATATTGTGTAGCATTCGTTTTTTTTTGTTGTATACTACTGCTATAAGATAAGAAACAAATTCCCATACATATAGTTCAAAAAAAACTTATATACCTACTTAGAAACAAAATTAATGACGTTTACAATAGATGCTGAAATTGCGCTCCTTCGTTATCAGTGCATAAGAAATATCTTCTTCTCAAATTTTTTAATGCGTCAGAGATATTGTACTACTATGACCATTAAAATGTTTAATTTCCACGCTAACATTTGCCGTAGTACTGTTAATATTTTTATTTGAATCAAAATACACTTTATTAAAAAAAGGCCCATAAATTCCCAAAATTCCATGGTGTTAAGTCGGGACTATTGGGCGGCCAATTAATGGTACCCTTATTGCCAATCCACACATGAAATTGGTTATTTAAATGTTTTTAAACGTCTATGATATTGTGTGGCAGTGCTTTATATAGCTGTCAAAATGATTTTCAATTTAATCATCCACTTCTGTAATGTCTGTGTTCAAATATGATTCCTTAGTTAATTGATAATCATAAAACATATATCCAACTATTTCGTTTTGAAATATTTTGCACCACACATTCCTCGATTATCTTTCTAACTTTATTATTTGTTTAATTTTCCTTTTCCTAATATTTTTCTGTCCCCGGGAATATATGTTTTTTCTATTAAAAAAGTTGAAAAATTTAATTCATTTGTCCATAACATGTTATCTAAATAATTAGGTTTACATTTTAAAGCATTTTTTGAACTGTAAAGGCTTTCTCTTATGAATATCGGTTCTTGTACCGGTAATATTTTGTACGGCTTATACAGAGTGTCTCAGAGTAGATTTTATTTTTAAAATCAATAGAACTCGGTATAAGAACCTGTTAGAAAAACATGTATTATTAAAATATACACACAGAACATGCGGATTTTATTTTCCAAATGACATGTCGGTTAGATGTTGACCGTCGCGCTCGTACAATCTGGATCGCAAATTGAGAAAGACGCGCTCACATTAATCCACTGGAATGTTGTCAATACCGTTGCGGGTGTTCTGCTTTAGCTGGTGGGTTGGCGTAGACGATGTTCTTTAAATACCCCCACAGAAAAAAGTCTAAAAGAAGAAGGTCTGGGGCAAAACGAATGTCGCTATTTTGGGAATTAGTGTTCCTGGAAACATTCCTGTCATGGCGTTTATTGTGATGTTCGTTGTATGTGGCGTAGTACCGTCTTGTGAAAACTATGCATCGCCTGGATTATACCCTGGAAAATTAACCAATTTTGGATGTAGCCAATTTCGTAACATGGCAGTATTATTAGGACACCAGTAGCGAGTATTGTGGGTGTAGACATACCCGTTAAGGTCAAAGTGAGCCTTGTTACCGAAAATAATCCTATCTACGTGATCTTCATCCCAAAAACGAATTAGCATCTCTTCAGAAAAGTTTTTCTCAGTAAGTGAGAGTTTCTTTCAAGTACTGACTTATTTTAATTTTATAGGGGTAAAAGGTAAATCCTTCTTTAAAATACGCTCAATATTGGGAGGAGTGCGAATAGTTTACCTGAATATTTAACATTTGTAACAACTCCTTCCCTAAATTTGTTTACCCACGCGTTCACTAACATTGCGGATGGTGCATCACCCACGTGTCTTATATTGTTATGCGCACAAAATCGCCGTCGCGTAACTGTATATAAAGCATAGGCTTTTAAATAAGCATCAACCAAGTAAGCACGCTGCGTTTTCGTCCAGAGTCGGCGTAGGGTCATTTTAAATACTACAATCTACTCTGAGACACCCTGTAGTTTTTTATTTCTTAAACTAGTTTCAAAATTAAAAAAAATCTCCTATCCATATATATAACCATACAGATCTTCTCAGTACCTTTTTCGGGATGAGATGAGAAACTCATGTTCGATGGGTCTTTATCCAGAACCCAACATTGTTGGATCACCCTCGAGAGGATGCCTACCACCTCACACCTCACGCATATTCCAGTCTGTCTCTTCCCAATCTTGTGTAGATACCCCACTCTTGACCCATGCCCAGTGAGCACTTGAGTCAAGAAGTAGTGTGCACCTTCACATCCCTCTAATCTTCTTACCATTTCGTCCTCCATCAAATCCTGAACTTTTTTTGCACCCTTTCACCGTTGCCCCTTTGCCTTAGCCACCAGGTCAAAAGGGTATGACCTTGACAGCACAGCTGCTGCTATTGCACCCAGTGTCCTGTACCACTCTTAATAAAACCCCCTCTGCACCTGCAGTAGTGGCTTTATCCTCGCATGGATCCCCGCTCTTTCACCCCACACTTCCGCTCCGTAAAGCATACTCTGCTTAATCATCCTACCAATAAGTATCCTCTTCCATTCTCCCGGCCCTTTCACATTACATATCAATCCCCCCAACCATGCTGCTCGTACTCTCGCCTTCTCTGCTGCCTTCAATATATGGTGCTTGAAGGATGGTTGGCTATCCAACCAAACACCTAGATACTTCACCGACTTCTCCATGCGAATTTTCTTCCCCTTCACCATCACCCTAACTTCCCTCGTCTTGCTTCGTTCCTTTACGAGCAATCCCACCGTCTTACCTTCCGCCACTTCGAATCCGCATCGTTCAATCTTCCCCACACACCAGGCACACATCATCCGCATACACTGAAGATCTAAGTACTTTACCGCTCTGTTCGTCTTTAAATTGTTCTTTTCTTTCAAATATTCTTTCTTCAAACTTCTTATACGTCCACCAGATGACCAGTAATCTTCTGTTTGTCACACCTATATCTTCCTTATCCTGTTTATAATTTTATTTATTTATCTTTTAATACATCCACTTTTTGGTAAATATTAATTTTTTTGTTTTATTCTCAAAATCTCCAGCCAAAAACTCAAAAACATTTTTTCCAAAAATCAGCAGACTGCTACTGCTTTTCTATTTTAATAATCTTCTTTGACTGCCTTCTTATTTATTAACTATTAATTAAAAAAAGTTATTCGACGTTTAATTATTTTTAAACTACTATTTTCCAACTCATCTTTGAATTCTTTTTGAAAATCATCAACCGTCAAACTACCTATCTCCTAGCAATAATCCATAATTCTTAAACCAACACATACACTTGAATCGCTGAAAGATTACCCGTGCGTCACGATTCAACGATCATATCACCGACCCCTTTTCAAACGATAATATTAAATTATAAACTGTTGTCTTCTCTATCCCATTCGTATGCTTACATACAATGACGCACGGGTAATCTTTCAGCGTTTCAAGTGTATGTTCTATTCTACACTTCGGACCGGTTCCATAAAAGCTTGTTAAAGCTCTATTAGCTAACATTTTGTTAACTTTTTACAAGTGTATCTACAACGATAGTGCGTGCGCGGGCATTTCAAAGCTATTAATTATTATATGAAGTTAACAGCGCGGTGTTGGCTTAAATCATTTTTCCCCAAAACCGAATAGTTAGTTTTTAGTTTATTTAATTTGATTATACCTTAATATTTATAAATTAATTAACTTTTACTGTCAAAATCTATAAATAATACATAATTCTCTTGTTTTGATGGTAATCTGTGAACTTAATTTTTTAATATGGTTGAAATGAATAAAACATATAAACTACTTGAGTAAATACATAGGGAATTAAAAAGACAGTAGTAAAAACAGAAATGAAAGAGGTTTGTTTTTGCTATTCAAATTATATATTTAGTAAATATTAAAATCTCTTGTTTGTAATTATGATGAACTAACTGTTATTTACTCCTAAGATCAAAACCAATATACCGTTGAAATAATTTAAAATATCTCTTTAAATATCATTATGGCAATTCAATTATGTAATTCAACAACAACTCCATTTAAATACACATATACAAACATATACAATTTTCGTCTTTCCAAAGTCTAGTCTACTTGAATATAAGAAATGTGGCAACGAAGCTTAAGAATCAAATTATACCTCTCTCATCGACTAATCAAATTATTCTTAAAAACTCAAAAAGCCTAAGGACGATATAACATCGACTTAACACGTTGTTAAGTAATAGAGTTAACAAGCGTTTATGCAACCAGCCCTTAAGCGATTATTGAATTCAAAACATTAGAAAAATGTTCACTATATATGATTAGCTTACTGGATACATTAGGCCCTTCTTTGCTTTGCTATATAGCACAATAGTACAGAGTAGTTTGAAAACTGCTTAAGGTATATGATCAAAAATATACGCGTTTAATTTAACATCCCAGTAATTTTTGATTTGAAAATTTAACAATTACTCTTTTATTAGAAGATATAACAGTTGGAACGGTACTGATATTCACTTACAATGAACCGATAACAAAAGATACACTTTAGAATAATTAATAACCTTTAAAACACACACTGCCTCTACATCATTCTCTGTCATGTACAATGAAAGCCTTTATCGAAATACTCACTTCACAATCTGAATACAAAATCATTTCAGCAAACTCTACATACAAAAACCGGAATAAATCCAATCAAAATTATCGCATAAGACTAAAGAGAAATGTTTTTAAATTTATATTGTTATATTAATTGATTTTGTCACCTAGTATAACCCCGTTTTTTCTTAAGTATAATAAAATATTTTTTAAGAATCTAGACTTTTATCAAAGTAGTTGAAACCGGTTAAACAATCTCTGTGGCGTTTAAAAATAATTTGGAGACCTCAGACATGAAAATAAAATAGCTTCTTGTACCATATCAGCGTTGTGCACTTAAGGAAAGTTGGATATTTGTTAAATGAAAAGTTTTAAGTAGTTAAAACGAACAATTTCACGATATTGCTATAGTTAAATTTGTGGAAAATATTACCATTTATAAGTTTATAAGTTTGGCTCGTCGAAATTAAATTCCATTTTAATTAATTTATGAATCCATTACAAATGTTTTAAAACTAATTCTCAATAAAATTACTTAAAAGTTTTAATAATTTTGTTTTCTTCAATAAAAGAACCAGATAAGTCGAACTATGCAAAACACCTACTGGAACATCCAAACTCACTTATACACACCAATGACATTCATATTCTACACATTTGTGATAAAAAACAAAATTTAGATTTTCTAGAAGAACTTGAAATTAAAAGACATCTAGCAGATCAACAGTTTAAAGTAGTTAATGAACAAATAAATCTTGGAAGTTCTCCACTATTAAACTGTTTACTTTGATTGAGTCTTCATTTTATACATAGATAAGACATTATTGTAACATAAATATATTAAGTTATTGTAAAGATCAGCATGATATAGTTTTTTCCTGGTTTTTCTATATCATTGCACAGTTATACTGATCTTAGAGGGAAATACATCCAGGATAATCCCTTAGGGCTAATAACATCTAGGCTTTAATATTGTTATGTCTTATTACTTCCTTACTTGGTCTAGCCTTAACTCCTTAACAACATCAAGCACCTAGTTACAAACAAACAACATGTAATTTCAATATGTCAATCTGACGATGCTAGTTATAGCGAAACAGCTGTAATTGATTTTAAAGCGAATTTTTCAAATAAATAGTGGAAGTTTAGTTTAACTGTGCAGTTATTTATTGTTCTTATCCATTAAAAAGATACCAAAAAAAATAAGAAACTATCTGTAGGTTTTAAAAAATTGATATTTGCAAATTGCCATAAAAATTTAAAACTGGCAGATTTTCGGAGTTTAGTTTTGAATACCTCTGCAAAAAATAAATTCATTTTATCAATAAAAATGGAGATATTAGGAAAGAACTGAAAGAGTGCACCAAATAAACAGCCTAAATTTTATTTTTTACGGATTTAAATTTAAAACATAATGCATTCTTGGGCTGCTATATATTTTTAGTGTACCCATTTCAATTAAGAAACCCTCTTACCTAAAGCTTGTTGAAGATACCTTAAGATTTAGGTATCTATGTTATTTATATAATAATTATTGTTGTCATTGAGATTTATAACTTTCAGATTTATATAGATGTTTTGTACGTCAAAGTTATAATTTTATTAAACTTTTTATTCGCATTAGTATTTTTAGGTTATAGGTTCTGCATGCTTCAGAATTTAAGTAAAGCTCATTGAAAATAAGCTTTCTAATATAAAAAGTATGTATCCAGCAAAACATATTAAAGTTTTAAGAGAAGAGGCTGGATGGCCAATGTGGAAGAATAAAATGAGAGATATGCTTGATTATCACGAAGGTGCCTTAGATATTGTCGATGGAAAACTGAAAAAGCCTATTGAACTAACAGAAGCTGCGTCGGCAGCTGAGAAGAAGAAGTTCAAAGAAGATCCTGATTTTTATCGCAAGGCAAACAGCTAAGTCGATGATTACGGGTGCAATAATCGATAGTGTATATCAAAAGATTATGGATAAGACCACAGCTTATGAAGTCTGGAATGCATTAAAGGATCAGTTCGAAGCATCAGAGAAAGATCAGTTATTTAAGTAATATACTGATTTCTTTGCTTTCAGCTGGACTATTGGTGAAGATGTATCTACGCATATAGCTAAATTAAAGAATTTGTTTTCAGAACTCAACAATGGTCTTAAAGTTAACAATGAGTCTGTAAAGTCCTTCATATTTTACCAGAACAGTTTAATACATTTAAATCTAGCTGGATGTTGATTTCAAATGATAAAGATAAAACTTAAGATGATCTAACCATTCAACTGTGCATGTTTGAAAGAAATTTTGCAAGAAATATGAACATATAATGAACAAGATGCATTCATTGCAGAAAAACTTAAAAAGAATGGCAAAATCAAGAATAGTATTTGTCACTATTGTAAAGAGAAGGGACATTGTATCAAGAATTGTAATAAGTGGATAGCTGATGGAAGACCACCTAAATCTAAATTAAAAAATAAAAAAGACATATTATGAGCATAATAACGAAAGTATGATATTATCTATAAATGCAGAAACAGTTACAGAACGTTATAGATGCATTTGGTGGGTAGATAATGGAGCCACAAAGCACATTACCAATTCTCCAATATCTCCGATTTTACAAAATTTAAAACTCCTTACAGTATTGAAGCTGCTGGAAATGAAGTTTTAAAAGCTGTCGGTCTCTGAAGAAGATAACTTGTTTATCGAAACGCGCGTCAGACATATAAAAGTGTGTGTTGGTGTAGTGGTAGTGTAAACGGTTTTCGGTATCAGTTTCGCCAACGGTTCCAGATTCAACATTTTAATTTTTTTTGTTGGAAAAGGTTGAATACAATGTTTGTGTTCAGTTAAAAGTAATAATATAATTAAAGAAGAATTAATTACTTTGAGTGACGTTCGGTATGTTCCAGACGAGGTTCCAGAGAAATCAAAAAAAAATTTTTCAGTTATTGCAACTCATGATAAAAATAGTAGTAGCTTATTCAAATCTACCTCTATAAAATGTACTTGTCAAGTCGGACCTAAAACAATAATTGGCTTCAGAGAAGTTGGTTGAGGTTTGTACAAGATATAAATCAAGCGTGTCATTCCTGACACAGAAGTTCACTGTAATATCGCAGAAGCGAATAATTCTATGCCACAACTATACCATGAGAGCTGGGGACATCAAGATAAAAGGAATATGATGTATAAGCTTGCGAAAGAAATGGGTATCAATGTTTAAATTCATAAAACATTATGTGAAACATGCATGTATGGTAAAATACATAGATTGCCATTTTTTACAAGAGGAAGAGCAAGTAAACCTGGAGAGTTATTTACTGCAGATCTAGTTGGGCCTTTTGACTTGTGTTTTCAGAAGACAAAATATTTACTCATTTTTAAAGACAACTTTACACAATTTAAAATGGGTTATTTAAAAAAAATCTGAAGTAAACGAAAAATTAAACGATACGCTAGCATCAGTAAAAAATACAGGTCATTCTTTTAAGGAAATTTTAACTGATGGAGGAGGAGAATTTAATAATTTGGAGGTCAAAAGACTGCTCAGTGAGAAAGGCATTGAACTTCGATTAACACCTTTGTTTACTCCTGAGTAAAACGTTGGTGGTGAAAGAGAGAATAGAACTACTATCGAAATGGCCACAACGTTTAAGTAATCAAACTCAGAGATCGATTTTTCTCCAGCAATATGGGCAATATGGTACATTTTGTTTGTTTGTAGCTAGGTACTTGATGTTGTTTAGGTAGTATTAAGGCTAGACCAAGTGTGGAAGTAATTAGACATCACAATATTAAAGCCTAGATGTTAATAGCCCTAAGGGATTATCCTGGTTGTACTTCCCTCTAAGATCAGTATAACTGTGCAATGATATAGAAAAACCAGGAAAAAACTATATCATGCTGATCTGTATAATAACTTAATATATTTGTGTTTTACAATTACGTCTTATCTATCTATAAAATGTTAACTTAATCAAAGTAAACAGTTTAATAGTGGAGAACTTCGAAGATTTATTTGTTCATTAACAACTTTAAATTGTGGATCTGCTAGATGTCTTTTTATTTTAAGTTCTTCAGGGAAATCTAAATTTTATTTTTTATCACAAGTGTGTACTATGTGGATGTCATTGGTGTGTAAGAGTGAGGTTAGGTTTTCAAGCAGGTGTGTTGCATAATTTCACTTATCTGGTTGTTTTAATCTATATGTTTATTAAATCTTACTTCAAAATTTCTTTTTGTTTGACCTATATATACAGCATTACATTTTGGACAATTAATTTTATAAACACCAGATTTTTTTAATTTAGGTAATTTTGTTTTTACATTTAACAATTTTGTACCAACACTATTTTGTGTTTTAAATGATATTAAGCTATTGTGCAGATAAACATGATATAGTTTTTTCCTGGTTTTATATATATCATTGCACAGTTACATCTACGCTTTAATATTGTTATGTCTTATTACTTCCATACTTGGTCTAACCTTAATACTACCTAAACAACATCAGGTACCTAGCTACAAACAAATAAAATGTAACTTAAACGTTAATCTGACTATGCTAATCAGCGAAACGGCCGTCATTGTAATTTAAAACATACTTTTTTAAATAAACTTAGAAGTTACGTTCAATTGAAGAGTTTTTTATTATTCTTAATAAGATGGACTTCCAAAAAGTAAGAGTTGGTACAATAAATTTATCATTAAAAAGTATTGAAATAATAAATGTTTCACTCAAATCGTAGAGTTTCACCCTGGCGTTTTTGATAATTCTCACTAGCGCGTAGCGATTTAGCAGTAGCAAGTAGGTGAAAGAGCGTAAGATACTTTTTATGTTTTTTTTATATCTTGCACTTATAAAAATCTTCATTATAAAACGTAATGTAACTTTTACACATCAAACGTTGAAAATGATACAATAAAATCTCCGAAAATGTTTTGGGCCAGCTAGAATAACAGCAGAATGTGTAATTGCGTTTTTCCATGTTTACATTGGACGTTAATACAATACGGAATAAAATTAATTAAATGAAATGACATAAAAAAATAAAACCGTCAAAATAGGAAGAATATAACACAAGTAAAAAAGGGATACCGTATTAATGACTTTCTGCTGCAAAAGGGAGTAGCGCTTGTTAGAAAACACTGATTATAAAATCCTAGACATGGATTATAAAGTTATAATAGTATATTACGAACCGTGTAAGAATCGAAGCCTTAGCCCTAGACGTAAGCCGAAATCTTATCAGAATCTACAGCGACAGCCTGGCTGTTCTCAAAGCCTTAGAAACCTTTAAGGTGTCATCTAGGTTGACGTGGGATTGCGGCGAAGAACTTAAAAGACTGCCCTTCCAGGGTTACACTGGAATGGGTACCAGGACATCAGGGAATCGCTGGCAATGAGAAAGGATGAGAAAGGGTGGGTCAAAAAAATATAAAATCACAAAATTCACATGATGAACACGCCCAGAGAACACCTGCATAAGTTAGGGCTTTATAACGGAGAACTTACTTGCAACTTACGGTACAAAAAGGAAACCAACACAGCGCTACACATACTATGTTACTGCAAGAGCCTGGATCACAGAAGGCAGATATTATATGGGAGACCAACCAGCCAAGCCAACCAGCCAAGAACTGAATTTCTGTACAGGTCGTAACAAACTCAAATAAATATTTAAAAATTTTTGAAATTATTTCCTACACATTTTTATTAGGTTGTTGGTTCCCAAATATAACTAGATTTATTACCAATCCATAAACTGTTAAACAGTAAATTAATTAAAAATATTATTTTTATTTCGATTTTACTAAATTCGACTTTTGGACAATTGAATGCAATATGATCATATTTATCTGTGTAAACTTTACATATTCCATTATTTTATTTTTATTTTTAACGAAAGTGCTGCTATTATTTGAGTATACAAGTATGTTCTAAAAGAGCCATTAGGTATCTACCTACATGCTGTCAAATACGTAATGCTTAGTTTGAAATGGAAGAAGTAGAAAACATAATTTAAAGTAATGTTCGTGTTATAATTTATCAAAAAACATGCAAAACTAAAACTATGCAATGTGTTTAGTAATACCGTTCGGTTTCTTCATGTGTACCAGGCACGATTTAAATTATTTACAGGATATATTTCGTGTTTTAATTTCGGTCTGCTTTTGTTCGGATAAATTAAAACATTATTTACTCAATATAAATAAGGATATTTAACTTTATATTTTCCATATCTAAAATGAAATTATTAATATAGTAAAATAAGTACGATAAAAAAACTCATTTATTTTTTAAAAACTTAACATTTTATGTAGTTATACACTAAAAAAAATATTAAAAACGAATAAAAATTTATTGATTGTAGCATAATATAGATTTTTCCTTGTTTTTCAATTCATTGCACAGTTTTATTGATACTAGAGGGAGAATCCCTTAGGGTTAATAACATTTTGGTTTTAATATTGTTGTCTTATTACTTCAATACTTAGTCTAGTTTTAACAAAGCTCAATTAACATCAAAAAACAAAATGTAACCTGGTTCTCAATTATTTACTATTTTTTTTATACCAAGTATTGTTTGTTAAAATTAAAATTGTAATAGGTTGTGGGTAACTACTTGTTATTATAGTTGATAGTGGAATAAGCCCTATTAATATTGCTTACGTGATTATGTGAACATTATGAGCTAAGAATCTCCTTTATACAAAGCAAAGTTGATTCCTTCCTCTCAGATCTACTTTAGAAAACTTTAAAGAGCCAGATCAACTATGCATTTTGCAATAAACAAAAATATATTATTGTTTACTTTGATATCACCAAAGTGTTCAACGTAGCATGGTGTCAAAAAATATCATGGGGATTCCAGGAAAATATTTGAGCATTCATACAGAACTTTACACAAGTCCTCTATTAATACTCAAGGAAATGGAATAACCGCAAGGCTCTTTCATTAGCTCTACGCTTTTCTTTATAGTCAAAAACTATATCGTAAATAATCTCACAACACCAGTGCAGGCCAAGCTTTATGTGGACTGTATGAATATGTTTGCTCCAACAGGAGATAACTAGTCCAGAATTAGCGGATTTATTTATTCAGCTGAAAAAGAAAACAAATATTTTTTCTAAAAAACCATTTAATTCAGCAATCGCCTTAAACCAGAATGTGAGAACATAAAGCAGTGCTGTAGGATAAGATACCTAGGCTTAATATTTAACGAGACCTTAAGCTGGAAACTTCAAATTAGACAACTAGTTATAGCTTGTCTAAAGGGAGGTTACGTTATGTTAGGTTCTACGTGAGTGGTCGTTCAACTTCGGTTCCGCTGCAACCTAAAATATCTATTTTGGCTAGTCGTTCTATGCCCTATGCCTTTGATGAAGCTCATCAGGACTTTCATGAAGTCCTTGGGCTCGAGTTGATGCAAACCAAATCTGTTGATCCTTAGTCTCTCGAACTCTCGGCAGTTACACAAGATATACTTCGCCGTCTGATCCTCAGCCTGACAGAATCTGCAGTCTACACTTTCTGCCAATCCATTGTTTTCATATGCCCGTTAAGGCGACTGTGTCGTCAGTAGTACATAATTCGTAGGTCCTGTCTGTTCATATTCAGCAGTTCTTGAGACCTCATTTTAGAGAGATCCCTTATAAATAATTAAATATCTTGAATGTTGATTGTAAACATATATTCAGGTATTAGTAACAGTACTGGTTAATACGATTTATCTTCAAATAAAAATATATTATTAAAAATCAATAAAAATGCAGTTTCTGAAATCACAACTACAAAAAAATAATAGAGAAGGCCAAATGTATATTTATAATAATAGTTTACAAAATATGTACATATATCTTAAACCGGTTACGCACATGAGCAAGAACGCGAATATGAGGCAATTCGAAGCCGACCCATCTGCCTCGGATTCGGTTCGGCATCAGGAAAATATATTTTTTTATACCAATCAATTCCCTTTGTTACGTCTTTGTGCTGGCAACGCTGTATCAATATTCAGGAGTTATCTTTTCGCTTGTAACCAGTGGCGTGCCATTTTTATAAAAAAGGGAATATTTTTGTGGGGGTGTATATTTATAATATATTGAAAAGGTATATTTAAGGGTCATTTTAAAATGTATTTTAATTTAATATTTTATTTTTTAATTTACGAGAAAATTCAAAATTTGTAGTAAATGTAGTTTGTAGTTTATTAGTTTAGAGTATAAAAATTTATGTAATGTAAACAACACTTGTATTAGGTTAAGGATAGATAAGTAGTGTAAGTGAGAGTGAGTGAGAAGTTTCGTTGCCAGGGGATAGAAGTTTGACAGTTAGTTTTTGAAAAGTCACGAGAGGAATAAATTTTTTTTTTAAAGTTAAACATGAAATTTTCTTTAAAAGTGAAACAGGTTGAAAAAGTATAACTTATAGAGAAGTAAAAGACGAATAGGAGTAAGTTGTAATTAATAATAAATAAATAAAAGGAGTCAGTTGAAGAAAACTGTAGCAGTTAGTTGATTTTGGAAACAGTAAAAGTAAGTGGTAAAAACGAAAGAGATATTTAGAAGTAAAGTGAAAGTAATTAAGCTGGAAAGTAATGTAGCTGAACTAAAATTATACACTAAATAAACCAAGAAGGGATGGTAAAATTCAAAATTTAAAAGTCTGTAGAAGTTTAGCATAGCTGTTCCATGAGTGAATAGAAGACGTGGAGGAGATTTAAACCTATATAAGATAAGTGAATCTAGTTAAACAAAAAGGAAAATGACAATTTTAAAGACGAATTCTGCGATAGTTAAGGTTAGTTAAGATAGTTAAGTAATTAGTTAAGGCTAGATAAAGTAGATAGGTAGCAGCTAGGGATTAGTTAGATAGGAATTTGCTAAGCATCAGTTGACAGACAAAATTTCATTTGTTTAATCATTCAAAATTCAATTTAATAAAAAAAAATTTAAATAAATTTTGTTTGAACCCAACCCCTATTAAATAAAGAAAATTTAAAAATTAGAAATTTAAAATAAAATTTGGTATTGAGTAAATTATCTTCTCAATTTATAATATATTTATTTATATATTTATCATTTAAAAAATTATCGTTAATATTAACTGTACAAACAAAATGTAATTATATTTTAAATTTTAATTTTTAAAATATTATACTCAGAGTTAAGTAACTTCTTGATTTCTCGATTGGATTAAATTTGAAGGGATGTGAGGAATAGTTGAGGAGTATACAGGGTGTTTCATAAAATGTGTAGTAGTTTAAACATAATATTTTAAGGTTAGACTTAAAAATCTTGGTAAAAATTAGCAAATCTAATGGCATCAGTCCTAACTCTAGGGAAGTTCATCTTACTAAGAATAATTAACTTTTATAATACAATTACAACACAATACAAATACAAACGTGGAGGATTAGTTCAAACGTTTAGTTGTTTATTATTATATTATAATGTATGTTATTTTAATTTAGTACAATAGGACAAGTATACAAGTTATTATTACTACAATATTACTATTAAACTAACAAAATTTATTTAACACAGAAATTAGGTACATGTTTAAAATAAAAACTATAACTTTAGAAACAAACATCAGAACTATAACTTTTACTACTCAAAATACTTGGGAACAATCAGAAAATGTAAAAAAATCAAAATCGCCAACTAACGGAATAATTACCATACCTGTTTATTTGGATATTGAAATCGTCATCGCTACGCCACCGGATTAACTTATTGTAAACAAACAAATATTTTAACTTACTTTAAAAAAGAAACATTGGGGCTAAATTAGTTCGTCTTTTTTACACACTTGACAATGACGAACCATTTCTTTCACTAAATTTCACTTAATATTACCTATAATTCTGTCAAAATACACCAATATAACTCCAAAATCTCGTTAAAATGGCTTCAACAACAATGCTTGAAATAAATAAACAGATTATGTCAAATTTCATAATATAACCGCTTCTGCGCGTGGTATCATTCAGACAAGCCATGCTGCGTTGTCGCTTATTGAGCAACTCATTTCTAGTATCTAATCGTGGTTAAACATTCCTTAACACATAAGTTGTTTAATTTAGGTGGTTAAAATTCATAAAATATTAATAAAAGATAGCATTATGGTTACAATTTCTACCTTAAATGGAGAGCAGGCAATAGTAGTAGTGCACAAATATAGCCGATTCAGATTCTGATGACATTAAACGTGCTGCGTATTTTATAATATTAAGTAAATTTTGGTAATGTCTTGTTCTTCACAATTTCTCTTTTTTTTTATATAATTTAAGAAGCACTACTCAGCACAATTTGCTATGGCCATTCCAATGTAGCCTTTAAAAAAATAATATTATTATTAAAAATATAGGACGACTACTACTATTCCAAAACAACACATGGACTGCCTCGAAATGAATTTTATATCTGTCCACAATAAGCACAGATGAGCAGAGCACGAGACGATGCCTCACTTTGATGTACCGACACCAGTTCAGACTTAGGGCCGGTGCAGACGGGCGACCAACGTCCATTTGGCGCTCGCGTCCAGTGACGCCGCATCATTTGCTTGTTTCAATTCAGACGAGCGACCGACGACAATGTAATAACAAAGTGGACGCTATTTTTTGCAGTAGTTCAGTAAATGACATGGCCGGGGTAAGACGTCGCCGTAAAGACATCTGTCTAATATACTATTTCTATAAATTACACTACACCTCGTAAATATTGGGTTCATCCCTTTAATAGTGCACGTCTATTGAAAGGTGCTTTCACCACGATGTTTTGCGATCTTCGAGAAGATGAAGTTTTTTAATTACTTCCGAATGAGTTTGAGATCGTTTGATGAACTTTGTGCAAAAATAAGTGACTATATTCGTGGCCAGGATACTAATATGAGACTTGCAATATCACCACAAGAAATGCTTGCAGTTACTCTCAGGAAAGTTTTTAACTACAAATTAATTCAACGGTACTAAATATTTAATTTGGTAAGATAAAAACAAAAGTGTAGCTACTTAAGATTAAGAAATGATGTTCCATCTTGTCCATAGTTCGAAGTGGGCGGTAACGTCATAGATGCTTCAGATGTTGGAGAGTGCACCATTACTTCATGGTCGGAGAGTGACGAGTAACTTCTAGGTTGAAAAACCATGTTTTGCTGAAGATTGGAAGACTGTTGTGAATATCCCCCATAAACATATTGTGCCTGGGTGCTTACAGGAAGTGAAGGATGGCCCCTTCGAATATTTTGAACCACTTGCAGCATTGTTGTACGAAATTCCATTTTCTGTTCAACGTTTGCAGATCTTCTCCCACGCGGTTTGCTTTTTATTTCTATCCCGATATTCTTCTAAAGAAGTTTTCCATATAACTGGTCTATCTCTCACGCACGCTATTAAAATTTCTGTATCAATTCCGTCCTCCATATTAAAATAAAAATAAATACACCACTGACTACTGACGCTGGACGACTGAACGTTCGTGAGCACAGTTCCATTTCTAGCCAAGTACTACCAGGACGCTTGGCGACTGCGTGGTCGCCGCGTTTCGAAGAATTTACGTCCACTTCATCGGGACGCGGCGGTGATGTTGCAGTTGCAGTCGTATGTGAACTGTACAATTTATTTGTGTATTTAGTGAGGACGTAACGTCCACTTGGCGTCACTGGACGCGAGCATCCAAATGGACGTTGGTCGCCCGTCTGCATCGGCCCTTACACTTACATATTAAGCTCATGCGTTCTCCGTTCAACCTATTCGCGTTCGTGCTCTAATGCGTACTCGCCTTTAGAAGTTTCAGTAGTTTACTTTTTATTGTTTTTATTACCATTCGTTTTTCTTTGCTTCTTTCTTCTCCTTTTGTATTTTTTGTTGGACTTTTTTTTATTATCATATTATCCTCGTTGTTATTAGTTTTAGAGTTTAACTTGTTCGAACACACTTATCAATATTTCCGACCATTTGGAATTCATGAAATTAATATTCCATACTTATATTAACTCATCTAAAATTAAGATGACAAAATTTAAGAAATAATAAATCTATTTACGGTAAATCAGACTGCAGGCGATTCTAGAAAGCAAATTTTAAATTATTAAATTGTTGGAGTAGCAAGGGGCCGTCTTAAAAGCAATAACGTGCTGTTATTAAAAACGCCATATCTAATTTGCTTTTCTGGCAAATTAAAAAAGTTATATGGAAACTGCTTTAATACAATTATGTACAATTTTCTAAAATTCGACACATCTTAAAAACTTTCTTAGGAAAACGATTTTATGCAGATTGCTTTTCTAACGAACCAAAATATAAAATTAAGCTTGACGTTATTACTTATAATTTTGAATAAATTTAATTCGTGTTTCTAAATCCTAAATTATTTTTATTCTTTAGTGGAAGCTTTTAATGGTTTAATTTAATTTGAGTTCAAATGCTAAAACATGAGACCAATACAATCAAGAGTATGTGTGAATCCGGAGAAATGTTCTTTCCAAATTATGAGAGTTTCTATTTTTTTTTTAATTAAAGCTTTAAAAAAATCATTTATATTAAAGCTTAAATAAATCAAAAAGCAAAACATACTTTTTTATATTTTACACTTATAAAACTCTTTATTATAATATAATTTTTACGCACGCAAATTTTTAAATGACAAAACTATTGACAAATGACATTTGAGGCTAATAGCAATTTATTAATTTTATATTGGTCTTTAAGAAAGTATTTGCGAATACATATATCATCTTTTACTTCTATCATATATTATTATTGGTGTATTATTTTTAAATACTTTAAAACATTAACATTTTATAATTTAAATTTTAAAACTGTCAAATGTCATAAATTCCTCAGTTCTATCAACATACTTTTTTAAATCAAAATTTTCGTAATTTATATCCAAGAATAAATCAATTAAAAAAATGATAAAATGTTAAAATATTATAAACAACTTATTTCATATGGCTGTTGTGACACTCGTTCTTTAAAAACTTGAACTCGTGTTAAGTATGAGAGTTTAAGTACCGCTGGACTAATGACAATCGATGTAAAAGTATTAGCCGCGACAGGGCCAAATTTATTTTGTTGTTGGCGAATAATAAATTATTAGGAATACGAAATAAATAACTTTTAAGGAAATTTTTTTATTTAATTAGCTGTTTAAAAAAATCATCGTCAGATTGACTTCAATATGTTAATCTTCCCTTTTCTGGGACGACAGTAGGGGACAAAAGTGACGACCCCACGAACTTGAACTTATCTCATACTAACCCTCTAAAAAATTAGAAAAATGAAATTGAATTATCCGAAAAAAACTCACGCTAAGAAAAAAATTTAACATTTCAATGGGATAATAATTAAAATTTTGATCATTTTAGTGATGACTAAAACCCATAACTATCGTGTTTGCATATCTTTAAATTTTAATGAAATAATTCGAATAATTTTTCATCTCAAAATGGATGAAGATAATTATTTTTAAACTCAGGATTGTATTAACTTTAATAGAAAATATATCATATAATTGTAAATGTTACATAAGGTTCTTTTATATATGAAGTATTATAAAATTATATATCGACTACTTTTTTATTTCACATGTTATGAACACCAATCACGTTCGGCAAAAGTTGTTGCAGCAAAACGAAAAGATTATTTAGCTCGTTTATGGTGTACGCCACAGTTTTAGAAAATAGAGCAGTTTATTAAAAAATAAGTCCAAAGTTTATTTTTAAAAGCTTTCAAGTAAATAAGTTTTTAATAAGTTAATGCTATTGACATAATCTGCTGGAAAATTTTGTCAACTAGATAATTTTTATACAACGACGAACGTGTTAGGAATCTTTAATATTCCATTGGTTCTTAACTATATTTTATCTAGGATACATTAACTAAAAATATAGGATTTCTTAATATAATAATAAATATATAATTTTATAAAATAGTTTTGAAAAAGTCGTGGCAATGCTAATAAATTTAAAAATTCATTGTGCTAGCCTTTACTCAGTGAAATTCGTTTAAGATTGCTATTTTTCAAAATTACCAGAAATATCACACAACAATATTGAAGTACCCTTATCAGAGTTTTTAATTATTAAGTAGCGAAAGCTACTTTATGCGAATGCCTGTGTCTGTCCGTCTGTCTGTCCGTCTGTATGTCCGTCTGTCTGTCCGTCTGTCTGTCCGTCCGTCTGTGGACACGATAACTCAAATACGCTTTCGAATTTCTGAAATCTGTTTTCACCAATCGGTACCTAGAGACAACATCTCCCTCGTATCAACTTTTCAGCCCAATCTGACAATCCGTCCCGGAATGGCGGGTCAAAAACCGATTTCGGGTCAGAAATTCCAAAAAAATGTTATGGCTGATTCTTATACAGAATCAAATGCTTTACTCAGGGACCATGGGTCGGATCTACTGTCTACTGCCCACCAGGGCGGTTGCAAGTTATGGCTGGTCTGGGTCGAAAAATCCAATAAAATTATTGCTATGTCTGATACAGAATCAAAAGCTAATCAATTGACTGAAGGACCATAAATCAGTTCTAGTGCCGATAGACCGGTTTCATATTTTAACTAGTTAACAATTTCAAAAATTTTTATTGTTGATTCTGATAAAGAATCAAAAGCCAATCAGTTTTAAATGTGTTTTAAAACTGTTGTTAGTGCTTTTAAGTATTTACTGTGCTTTCGCTACTTTTCTATATTTCGATGGTACAAAAGAAGTTGTCGACAAATTCTGTAGGAAATTTGGTAGTCCATAAAAAAGCTGTCGGGAATTTTTTATAAATCTCATTATCCAAAAAAAAGATTAAAGTTTAAGTATTATATTATTATTATATTGGTTATTGTAAAATATGCTACACAAACTTGTATAGAAACTTAACTACTCCATACAATTATTGTTCTCATATATTTTCAATTCAACGAAGCATTAAAAAGATATTTATTAACAAACGTTAATCAGAATTGATTTTATAAAAAAATATTCGAAAAATATCCACTTAGTTTGAGTTTCCACCACATTTATGTACGTTTTATTCCATACCATATTTTTTCTTTAGTAACTGCAAGCTGCGGCAACTACTAAAAACTTTAATTGTGTGTTTATAAAAACATAAATATATCACAAAAATATATTTTATCCACGATTTATACAGAATGAACTCATAATGCGTCTATTTGCTTGACCTTAATAGTACCCATCAAGACTTCTTTGATTTAGCTTTAATTGTTTTGCATACATTGTATACATTTTGCATACATTGTTTTGCTACAAACCATCGGTTTTTAAATTGTATCGTATAAACCACTAAATATTGTAAGGCCATCAGCACATTAGTCTGAAACATTTTGGAAACCGAAGTAGCTTAAGAAACAATCAAACTTAACTCAAACTTGTTAATGTTATTATTTGTATATCATCATGAGTATCATCTTGTGATATTTTTTGGTTTAAATAAATATATTTTTTGTTTTAATTATATTTTTTTATATATTGTATCAAATATTGGTTACAATAAAGCAATAGTGTTTTTAAAAATATGTATGTAATATAACCAAAATGTTTACAATAAAACAAACATATTTAGTATTCAATCGTAGTAATAAAACTCAAAGTCTATCCACAACGTTTAATAGTAAGGTTCAAAAATTAGTGCAACATGTTTCGGTCTTCGGACAACCGACACCACTCGCTCTTTTTATAACTATTTTTGATTCTCCTGATACCATTGTTTTCTTTATAGCCTGATGATGGTCTGAAGACCGAAACATGTTGCACTAACTTTTGAACCTTACTATTAAGAGTGTAGGCGCAAAATTTTAAGCCAATGCATTTTAAATGCAATCGTTTTTTTCGAATCCTGAAAAGACCACTAAATATTTTTAAAAAATTTAAACGCAGAAAGAAAGGTCTGTATGGTCCCGAGGGCAGAAAGTCAGTAAAAATTTATAAAATGTTTATTTAAATTAGTTATAGGGGTGTAAAGTTAGAGAAAATTGAATGTAATTTTTAATGCATAATAACTTATTAAATTGAAATTTGTTTTGAATTTGATGGACTTTCTGCCCTTAACAATATATTTATAAAGAGATTCTAAAAGAAAAAAATTTAAAAATTCAAACAGGGACCACAGGAAAAGAAAAAAATGAACACCATGTCCATTGCAAAATTTCATAACTAGACAAACTTTCATCTCTGTTGCACAGTTCATTCCATCGCATACGTTAGTAACCGATGTGTAAAACGGTTTCAGGTATAATTTGGGTCTTGAATTGGTGTATAGTTAGTTTTATTCATAATCTAAATACAGAAATATTAATTCTTTAAATCAAACACAAGTAAATCTTGTTTGGGTTGTATTTTGTAATATTAAAATTTTGGAATTATTTTAAAATATTTCCCATTTATCAATTATACAAAGGGCATTACACAAATTTTAAACGAAATAAAGTAGTAAGTTCAATTTGCTTTTTTGTACAGCCATTTACTTAAAATTGTATAAAACGGGTTATATAAAAATATATATTGCAATTATAATTTCAGTTTTAAAGTTTTTAGTGTCTTATACAAAGAAATTTGCTTATTTGATACGAAAAATTATGCAATCTGCAATAGTTTATCATGTTTTAGGAGTAGGTACATTAAAATTACAATATCCAATTGTATATATAAAAAAACCAAAACGTAATTAAAAATATTACCTAGTGAAGAATTATAGGGTGTCCGGTATTGGCAACAATATAATAATATACTATTTTTTGGATATAATACAAAAAAGTTTATAGAAAATTTAATCATTAGATTGACATATCGATATGTCAATATCTACTTTATAGCAAAACGGCTGTAATTGTATTTTCAGAAGATTTTTTGAATAAAAGTTGAAGTTTTTGTTAAAAAGATATATTTTCAATGTTCTTATGATGGACTTCAACAGAGTAAGGGTTAGTACAATAAAAAGCTATTTTTTAAATAAAAAGTGAAAGTTTTTATTAAAATGTTTTATTTTCAATGTTCCTATTAACAATAAAAAATTTCAATAACAACGGAACCCAAAACATTTGGTAACAAACTATAGAAATTAAACAAATCAATAATTTTAACCCAATAAATTGCATTAAATTATTAATTGAGAAGGACCAACGACATAGGATTAAAATTTTTAAATTGTTTTAAGAATTTGTAAAAACTAAACAGGGATTTATTCGTATTACCGAACTAGTTAAAACAAGAAAACATCACTTCCTAAAATATGTTTATTTATTGGTTATGTTACTATTGTCGATAACCCATTCATTTCAATTATCATTTATTATTTCTTGTAATAATAAATGTAGGTAATTGCCAAAATAAAATGCTTTTAACTTCTTCACCATTTCCTCCCATAATTTTTGGTCTTTTTCAATTTTTTCATATATCAAACCTTTCGGAGTCCAAACACAAAAATAACAAAAATCTTTATTTGTACTTGATAATGGTAAATGTGATTTCTTTTTAAAATGCATTTATTGGCTTTTACTTTCATATACTTTATTATTTTTTTTTCTATTGCTTCTTCAAGAGATAAACCTTTTGCTGAAATGGGACATTTAATTTCAACAATAATATTATTGCCTATAATACCATCAGGAGTTGCAGCCAAAAATGGATATTCTCGATTTATACATAATCCAGATGGAAAAATGTCTAAATTCAGTCTTTCGCTTAATTGTTGTAATGCTTTACATTCATTTTCTATTCCATAGGCTGTAGATTCATTTCCTTTAAAAGCATTAGAAAGAATGTCTTTGGCAACTTTCTTGTTGTTAGTCTTAATTTACAAATGCGATCAAAATTTGAGGCTGTTAGAAGTTTTCTTGTGTCTGCAAAACAAATAGTTGGGTTACTTAGTTTACTGCTACTTTTGTCAACATTTTTTGTAAACTTTTTTACCGTTTTAGGATAAAGTTTTATTCGAATTCTATCTTTAGCACAACGAGAAATAAATTTTTTCGTGTAGGTATATGCCAGGACTTCTTCCTGTCAGACTTTTGTGAAATTGGGAATGATAATAGCCTTTAGAGTTATAAAGCGGCAGCTTGGTCAAAGAGGTCATACAAAACAAATTATAATGCCAATTCTGGTGCTGCAGCCATTATTGGTTATAGAACCTAAAAGATTCTGTATCTTGGTGTTAGGAATAAATATTGTTCATATTGTAAGTTATTCGGGGAAGATAAACAACACTTGTGTTATAAATTGATTGATGTCCAAGAACTTTCATGGTACACTTCAACAAGGTCACTTTGAATGGCTAAATAATGTTTTTTTGGAAGTGGGGGATGTTTAAACTCGACATTATTTCAGTCAATTGTGAATAACCTCCACCAATACTAATGACCCCTGTTACTTTTGCCAGTTTGATTTCTTCTTGTCCAGCTTCTAGCATTGATGTCCAAGAACTTTAATGGTACACTTCAACAAGGTCACTTTGAATGGCAAATAATGTTTTTTTGGAAGTGGGGGGATGTTTAAACTCGACATTAATTCAGTCAATTGTGAATAACCTCCACCAATACTAATGACCCCTGTTACTTTTACCAGTTTGATGCTGCAGCGAATTTATATTAATTTGTTGTTGTTTATATTTTTCACTTTCTACAACATGCCTGATGAGACATATTGGACAGAAGAGAGTAAATTTCGAATAATATCCTTTCCGTAGGTATCTCATTTTTTATTGTAACATATTCCGAAGAGCACTTAAACAATTCGTGGTGAGGAAATTGCAGTATTTGTTTAATAAAATATTCAATATCCACAATTCTTCTTCCTTGTATATCTGAAGGTTTTTGTCTAAAAAGAATAATAATAAATTATCATTTAGGTTTTTATGATTTTTTTTAAATCCTTTTTGTTTTTTATTAAATATTAAAACTTACTGGTAATTGTTTCTTCTACAACAGTTTCATTACCAGAGGGATCTTTAGAATAGCCGGGTTGACTTAAAAGAGCTATTTTATTGTAATTACATAAAATATGAATTATTACTTACTTAAAAATGTTCTTTGTCGCTTCTTCTACTACCAATACTTCATCTCCTTCACCGCGGTCGCCTATGATTAAAATCTAAATTAAGTATATTTTTTTACAATTAAACAAAATGGTCACTTACTTAGAAATGTTTTCAAAATTTTCCGTTGCTTTTAACTCTTTGCTGATTTCTGCAGTACTGTTAGGTAAGACGTCTGTAATAGTAAAATGTGCTAGGCATAAGTTTATAATTAAAATATTTACATAAGAAGTACTTACTTTTGTTGAGCTAAGCATCTACTTTTTCTATTTTCACTATCATATTTTTTATTAACACGACCCATATTTAACACAAAAATAACCAGTCTATAAACTTTACAATATAAACTATAAAAATGAAAGCACCTTCACGATCGTTTATTAAAACATACAAAAAGATCCGATCCCGACCCTGTAGGGAAGGCATACCCCACATTTATTACAATTTAAAACAGACTTCACGTAGTTATGCCGTGGAGCGTTTAAAAATTGGGATAGGGTAGATATCTCAACTCTGACTGTTAAAATTTTGCGCCTACACTCTTAACGTTGTGGATAGACTTTGAGTTTTATTACTACGATTATCTACATCATCCACATTTGAGAGATGGATTTCCTTTTCAATATTTAGTATTCGTTGATAAAACTCGGATAGACTTGGAATGGATGCCACAGCGCGTAAAGGCACCTGGCGGATAAAATCAATACAAAAGACAGAAATAAATAGACGATAGAGAGCTTTAACTCTTAAACCTTAAAGAAGGTGCTATTTGCATCCACCCGAGTACAAGCATCTGAGACGCCATTCCAGTATCGCTTTTGCTCGTTGTAAAGTTCTTTTAGATATAGAGAAAACTTTGTAACAAACTTTTAAAACTTTATAATAAATAAAAATTAAAATACAGTCCATCTACTCATCGTGCCTTGGTCAAGACACCTAGGATACACACCAAACGCAGAGGAGGAGAGCCTTCGTAAAGGAGGCTCCTCCTCCAGACAGCTTTAGAGGCTGAGTTATTTTTCTTATTAGTTAAAGCTAATCTGGGAATGTAAGAAACTGGCAAGAAACAGCAAAATTACCCTGATGCAGGTGCTACGTCGCAAAGAGAAACTCCGTTGCTGAAAACAGGATGTACTACTACGATGTCTCTGTATATGCTAGGATTGAGGCAAGCAAAAATATTTGTAGATATATCACCTGAAAGAGCAAAGTGCTTCCTGAATATGAACAAAAAAAAGGAACAGCTTGAACTCTTTATCAAATTAGAAATATCTACATAGCTGCTTTCGCTAAAAGTATTGGAGTTTTAAAGTTTAAGTAGATTAAGGTGTGCACAATGTAGAAAGTGTAAAAAAGTTTAGCTTGCTTTATGGCCTTTGACAATGTAATTTAAATCTAATCCAACAACAAACTTTATCCTGCAACATAGCATATTTTTAAATTGTCCAATAAAAAATTTACTTCTCTCTAACGTTAACATATTATATTTATATAAACCAAAAGCTGGTTATATTCATATCTCAAATGGGACTAGGTACTACTAAGAAATTTAAAATGAATCTCAAATCAAATAATACAAACTTTTATGATTATGAAGAAAAACAAAATAATCATTGAAAGGTACTACCTTCGATATAAATGACTATTTTGTCTGAAGAAAGCTATAACCTTTATTAACCAGTAAAAATAAATTAAGAATGTAAATAAAGTAAAAATAAACATCCTGCCGCTTTTCCTTTCAACGTGTTTCCACAAAACTCTTATTTTTTTGGCGTGTTGCAGACAGATCTCTAAAAATGACTCCCAGGAGACATTTGTACCAGCAGCGGGTCTGAACGCATCTTTAGCTTGATGACAACGAACATTCATTTTTTGTTTTTCAATTTTTTAAAAACTCCGAATTCAGGTGTTTAGTCCTATGTAATTTTATTAATTCATTTTTGTTGCCTTATAAATAGTAAAGTGCAAATTCTTTCAATGATAGGTATATGGAGTAGATAATCCAAAAAGTTAAAAACATTTAGTTACAAATAGTTTAACGCACTGTATATTGAGTTTTTATATCTATCCGAATCATTTTTGTCATTTTCTTTTCTTTATCTTCCTTTAAGTCAGTGATCCAGAAATGGTATTGTTCCTCTATTGAAAATCATATTAAATTATTTTTGAAGTGAAAACATAACCTCCTTTACTCGCAAAATTCTGCAGATTCAGAATCTTCCCATAACCATAATTTTCCGCAAACTCCGTTATCCTAAATAAACAGATTTCATACGTGGAGTCAACGTGTCATTTTCAATAACGGATGTGACCTTTGCACAAAATCCAATTTCCTTTTCTTTATTTGCATCATACGGAATGTTTGAAATACAAAACGTTTAAAATAAATCATTTAAGTAGATATTACTTTTACAAAAAGTCGGAGTAAGTAGCACAAACAAATTAAAATTAAAAAGCAGCTATCTCGTTTCACTTAAAATAAAGAAATATTTTAAATTATAGATATTTATATTACAAGATGATAAAATTGTGCTTTATCTTTGAGAGGGTTTTTAGCTTTTAGCGTTTAGCGCTAATTCCGCTCGAGATTATGCGAATTTATAGTCGCCTGCAATACAAATTTTTTAGCAACACTAAAAAAAATGTTTAAAAGAAAATTTTTGGTACAAGAAGTACATATGAAATGTCGGAAAAAATAATACAAAAAGACGAAAATTTGTCATTACATGTGGCGTTGTAAGTAAAAAGTTTATTAATACCCCAATGGTGTATGAAAACAGTCATTTTAAAAAAACTGGAAAAGCATCAAGAACATTAATTGTTTGAGGGGAAAAGTGCTTAGGATGTATTTTTCTTAAAAATCGAAGAAAGCCAACCATCGTCATTGTGGTTCTATTGTTTTATAATTCTATGCTGAGCGTGCGTTATTGGCAAAAGTTGGGACAGTTTTAAATTCAACAACTGAGTAACCTAACTGAAAAACCTTAGTGGAAAATGCAAAACTAAAGAGTCTCAAATACTGAAGTCAGATCACATGATTAAATTTCTTACAGAAGGCGTCTATTTGTTTATGAACTTTATTCTTCGAGCATATATTATACTAACGTAGAGACAGCAAGCAATAGTGATTGTTTTGTATCACAGAAGAAACTGTCAGACACTACAGCCAGTGTCGTATCATTTTTAGGGGGTTTGAAATTAATACCTTTGTAATACATTTTGAAACATGTAACAAAATATTTTTTGGTTTGAATTTAAGTAGTAATAGTAATTAATTACTTACATGGAATTATAAGATATTTAATAAAAAAGAAAGTTGAATTTATTGCATAAATTTCTAGATTTTCAGTATTCCTAATAATATGGCGGTATATTTGCTTTATGCATTTTCCTATTTTTAAACAAGTGTAAGAGACGCTAATGCATATTTAGTTGTAAAATGACCTTGATGATTCATTTTCATATTTATATTTACAAATCACACAAACTCTATTAAATTGTAAAAAAACTCTAGATGCAAAACAAATTGACAATAATGGCATATGTGAGAATTCAACTTGACACGCAAATTCAAAACGGACCAATGAGATTACTGGACACTATATGACATTTATTTTCCCCCTCTGATACAAAACAAAGCTCATTTGGACGCTCGCTCTACGTCAGTTTATATGCTCTAAGACTTTATTGCTATTATTGATATGCATGCGAAGAGGTCTGATGAATTGCAAGTTATCTGTGTTTAATATGGACGACAGAAAATAGGTGATAGTATTTTCATCATCTGATACTAAAACCAAGCAGGATAATCTGGAGAAATGTGAAGTGACTTTATTGACAATAGATCGGAAAAGTGTCATATCAACTGTCAGGTTGGTATTCCCGCCATGTTTTCAATGAAATTTTATTTACACGTAAAACTCCATAAGAACCTTAGAACAAAAAGATACAGAAAGAAGTATATGCAAAATGACCTTGAGTCCAGAAAGGAGCTTGCATATGGCGGCCAATTATCCGCCATATGCCGAAAAAAAATAAAAATTATATTAAGGTTTTTATTTTTAATAAATTTCAACCAATCAAGTGTGTGAATACAATTAGTGTTCTAAATAATTTAGTGTTTATAAGAATCCAGTGATACGCCTATGCGCTCATTTTTGACATTTATATGCAAATATTGCTTTGACAGTATACTGTAAACTTAAACAGTGAGTCATGCTAGGAGCTTCAAGATGGCCGACTTCCCTTGCAAATTTTCCTTAAAATTAATATATCACAGACTCCTTCCGGGTCCATGAAAAACAGGACGCTAGATCATATCAGTTGTTCTCCATCATTCAAATGACAATCATGTCTTAGAATAAAGAGAAAAATATGGAATTCATTGAAGCTCTTTAATTAGAAGAGGTTATATGGAATCCCAGGCATCTTTTTTATTACGCTTTAGTTTTTTTGTAGTCTATGACCACTATGAATTATGCATATGGCGGCAGAAGCAATACTTCTATCCATGGCACCAATAAATGAACTAGTCACTGCGCTTTCAGGTTCGAGTGAGGGTTCGAAATCTTTAGGCGAAACTCCTGACGTCACGAATCTGGAAGAACCACATACCGTGTTGACACCTTTGCATGTAAAACGGCGAACTGTAGCGAACTACGAACCAAGTTCTTGGTTCGACAAACCACGCGCCGTGTAGCCGCAGCTACATAACCTAATCAAACCTAACCTAACCAAGCCTAACCTAACCCGAAGGGATACTATCCTCGAATTAAAACCGGTCAGTGTAAAGACAGATTCGCATAGAAAAAAATATCAAAAACAGAACCTGACGATGCTAATTTTTAACGAAATAGCTGTCATTGCATTTAAAAACGTATTTTGCGAATAAATAGTGGAAGTTTCGTTCAACCGTTTACTGTTCTTAGTAAGATGGACTTCCACAAAGTAAAGATTACTACAATCAATTTCATTAAATTTTTCTCCTACAACCAAGTCACAATTCCGTCGTCATTTTTGTTATGTATATTCACTACATCAAAAATGTTCTTAAGAGGGAGCGTCAAAAATGTGACAGCTGAAAACGGACGGCAAGCCTGAATTGTACCCAAAATTTCAATCATTTTGTAAACAACAAATCTAAAGAACGCCTTTAAATTTTGTTTTCAAATTTTAACAGGATATAGATATATAGATTAGACCTTTCTCTAGGGGATACGGTTTTTTTGTTGAGTTTTATATTGTAATAAAAGAGATGTTGGCGTTTAAGTGATGGTATATTTTGAAAAAGTTTGACAATTTGTGATCACGAATTTTAACGCCAGACGCTTAACTCCTAAACTCCTAACCTAACTTAAAGAAAGCAATGCGACTAGCAAAATATGAAGTAAAAAAAAGGTATATTTGTACGCAAAATTTGATAATTATGCCAACCTGCCAATTTAGTTCAACAGTTTTGGTGGCGCTTTTTTCCGAGACGTATGTCTATTCTAATTCTCCAAATCCAAATTTCACTTTACATAACCAACCCTTCCTTATTTCTTGTTTATAACGTCAAAATATATTAATTTTAGTGTTTTGCTTTTAAATATATAATATTAATATTCGTTTGTAATTTACCAGAAGTAAAAATAGTTAATTGTAAAGTATATTTTCACAATTGCGTTGGTTTTTACATCGTTTATAGCATTACCCAACTGTGCCCTTTGCCCTTTGGATAATGTTAAGAATTAAAATTTACAATCAAATATGTAATATTTTTATTAAAACAGTATTGCAAATTTGGGTTGGTTACTGGATACGTCTGTTATTTTTATTCATCCATGTCAATATCATCTTTACATTTAGCATTTCCCCAAAACAAAACAAAAAGTTTGCAAAATGCAATTATACTCACAAAGGGTACATACGCCCTTCACCATTGAAAGTTTGGTAAATTATAAAACAGACCAAAGGGTATTCATGTCAGAACGAAGTTCATATCTATCCATAATATGGTGAACTGGGTACATATAAATGAGAAAAACATAAAACATTTACTTGTTATTTACTAATAAATGTTATTTGGTAATGTTTAAAATGTAATTGAACCGTAAAATAAACATTTGTATTTTAAAACACATAGTAGCCCACAATAGGTTTCATATTGATGCAGCCATGGGTTCTATAAGGGTCCAGATTCAATATTTTTGAAGAAAGAGTTCTGAAAAATAAAAGATTAGAATTAACATTAAAAATTATTAATTATTTACTATAAATAGAATAAAACCTGTGTAGGCAGTTACTTGAGGTCCAAAGTTTTTGAGGAAACAGTAGCAAACATTTTGAATACCATCGATTTATTTCTCCAACAATTTAATATGGTTGCCAGAAAAAGTATATTGCTAAAAATAGTATTTTCAGGACATTTTTGAAATACTTTAAAAAATTAGTAACCTATTGAATCTTATAGAAATATTTTGTTTACTATATTCCACCTAATAAAATAATGAAAAATTAATCAAATTGAAAAGGTAATCCATCCCTCAAATGTAGATGATGTAGATAATCGTAGTAATAAAACCCAAAGTCTATAAATAGACTTATATGAGAGATGGATTACCTTTTCAATTTCCACATTTGAGAGATGGATTACTTTTTTAATTTGAGATCTGCTAGTCAAGCTACTATTATCCGTCAATATCAGAATACGATGGTCCTAAGGAAAAAAACGTTATTGAGAATATGGTTTCTACAGAAATGTAAGCGTGCTTCTGTCTTTCCTAAGTCAATATCTTAAACGTTGTGGATAGACTTTGAGTTTTATTATTATTATAAAAAAATTCAAGCATTTTTGAAACGAAAATCCTAGGCATATGCACCTAAAAAAGCCAAAACTTTAACCTCTGAACAAATAAAGAAGTTTATCGAGAAAGCACCCAATGAAAAATATCTTGTAACGAAGGTAAGAAAGACAGATTGCCAAAACAGTTAATAAATATCTAAATTTCTTTAAGGTCGCTGTAATATTGGGTATAATGGGTGCCTTCCGATCCCAAGAATCGCACGCAATGAAAGTAGCATTGAAGATTTGGATCGAGTTTTGCTAAAACTAAAACCAAAATTTTTCGAAGTTTCACAGTGACTGGAGAATTTTATGATATTTGCAAAAAATATATCAGTCTTCGCCCAATGAAAGCTTTTTCTTAAATTTTCAAAATAATAAGTGCACATCGCAAAAAATTGGTATCAACAAACTAACTGCCATGCCAAAAGGTGTTGCTAATTTTTTGAATCTTGAAAACCCTGAGTTATACACCGGACATTGCCTTCGTAGATCATCTGCAACACTTGCAACACTTGACAGAGGTGGTGATATCACCATGCTTAAATGACACGGGGCCTGGAAATCAAGTGTGGCTGAAGCATGATGTAGATAACTTAAACACTAAACTTCAAATAGGTAATACAATTTTAAAAGAAATTAACAGACCATGTATAAGCACATCTGTAAGTAATGTTAAACATATAACTACAGGTGATAGTACCACCTCTACTACAACAAATAATAATTATTCTGATATCAATTTTGATGCACATCATCCTTTTAGTTTTAGTAATTGTTCGAACTTTACTATTGATATTTATAATAAAAATGACAATGTAAATTAAGTTTAATAGTTTCATGTTTAAAAATATACTATAACGAACTATATTTTTTTATATACTTGATCGTAGATAAAGTATAGTATTATACTCGCAAGCAAAGGTTTTTATCCATTCAAATGATTACATGCACTTGCCTGCGTCTTGTGCAGCAACTTTCATTTTCGTGGATAAAATCCTTCTTTACTTGCTTGTGTAATAATATACTAGTATTATACTATAACTTGTTTATCTCTGTACTAAATACTTATAACAATAATATATTCGACCAGTTTTTTTACCGTTTTTTTATTTTAATTGTTTACTTAACCGTTTATCGTAACATTACAATAAACATCGTAAATTTTAAGCTTAATCCAAATACCCATGCAACGATGCAAAGCAAATCAAACAAGCATTATCCATTGGATTATATTATGTTCTGCTTTTATATTAATTCTTTATTTATAGTTTTTGTTGATAACAACAAAATTGTTTCTTTGGAGTGAACCAATACATAATTTTCTAGGTATTTAAATTATTACATTAAGTATTTAAAAAGTTATGATTAATGGGTTTCCTAGTAACTATAAAAAAATAATGTTTTTTGTGCCCTTCATTGATTATAAATGAGCTTTTGACTCAATAGGTGCATCTGTAGCAAAAGTTATTTTATATAGGTATCAGCAGCGGAGTATATTCGTTTATAAATGATCATCTGTGAAGATCTTGATGACTGTATTAACCAGGTCAGTGGCTATCAGAGATTCAAAGTCCACTACTTTTCTCCCTAGTGTTTTGCAGTTCCTGCAAAGGTAGTTAATATTTAAAACCAGAGGAGTGGGGTGATGATAAGGGGTGAGGTAAGGTTTCATGTGTGTCACTTCTCCGCCCCTCCTATACGACCAAACTCGTACCTATTGTGGCTCACCCCTAATGGTTACAATTTGTATCTCTGCGTAGTCAACGATCGATTTTTGTCTAAAGTCGGTAGCCTTAACCTGTATAAAACCAAACTACTGGAGCCTGTACATGTTGTAATTGTAAAGAATATTGACTACAAATTGATATGCGAAGCATCAGAGCTTGTTCACTGATCAATGTAGCATCTTTCGATTTCTTGACAGTCATAAGATTACAGGTTTTTTATTATTAGATTTCTTGGAAAAATGTATCTTTAAAGCCGTCTTAAATTGTCTTTATTCCATTAATTAGTTTAACAGTTTTGTTTTTTACAAGATTACTAGTAATTGGAAGATTGCTATTCTCCAATCCCATAATAATTGGTTTATATTTTTCAATTAAACCTCCAAGCAGAATTGCTGCTACAGAAGCATCGTTAATCTTCTTTCCAAGTACAGCATTTATGTATGACTCCATATTTTTAAGGTCCTCTAGATTCAATCTGTACAATCAAAGTTTAACCGTCTGCCCATTCCTTGATCTTCATATGCGATTTTTAAAGCATTCCATGCATCTTTCGCTGAAGTACAACTACGTAAATGAGTTAATGCAGGGACATCTAATGTTAAACATATTTTAAACAAAGCTTGTAGATCATTTCGCATTAATGCGAAGGGTATCCTTCAATATGCTCCCAGAGATTTTCATGCAAGAGATAGTTTCTCATCTTAAATTTCCAGGATACATATTCATCTTTACTACGAAGATATATAGCTGGTAAATTTATACCCGAATTTCTTAGAGTAACGACTTGCACTATTGGTAGCAGTATCACCACAAGCTATTATCCAGAGTTCATGATGATAACATGTAATTTATATAATAAATATTAAAGAGTATTGACTATTTTATTTATACTAAATAATATACATTAACTTTACATAATGACATTGACAGTTTACCACTACTATAAACAACAGTTCATTTCCAAAGCGGAGCAGTAACAAAGAATGTGCTCTGTCAAGTCTGCAACACTGCGGTAGTGACAGTTCGAAGTATCTGACAGTGTCCAGTCAGAAGTCCAGTTGGTAACTTCTACTACATTCCAAGAGCTGTGTTATTTTGTTACTCGAAGGTTGGGATATGAATGCATGAGCCCTGGTAAATTCTCTCAGTACAGATGGGTTTCCATTGTTCTCAACTAGAGATAATATCCTTGGCAGTGCTTTTCGCTATGCCAAGAAATATTTCCAGCGCAATCAACGCGGTCTCCGTTCCCTTCTTTGCCAAAGTGTCGGCTCTCTCATTGCCTTCCACTCCTGCTTGCCCTGGAACCCAGAGTAGCGCTACTCTATTATTTGCCCCAAGGTTATTTAGGTATTTGATACTGCTGCACGCCAGCTTTGAATCAACTCTGGTGGATTTCAGTGCTTTTACCGCTGCCTGGCTGTCCAAAATTCTATATAATATGTTTTATCGAATTGGCTATGTATCCTACCATTCTGGCCTCCTTCTCCAAAATAATGTGAAGAGCAGTTAGCCCTAGAAGTCTTTCGATAGCCGCCCTCGAGTGGTATGATGCATAAAATATTGTATGCCAGCTGATATTGACGTTTCAATTTGACGATGATAATATATATGGAAACAGCTGTCATTAAGGTAAAGAGTAATATTTTTATATAAAAGAAGTTTAGTTACTAAGTTATATCTTAAATGTTCCTAATATGATGGACTCTCACAGAAAAAGGGTTGGTACCATAAATTTCATTAAAACATTTTCTAGTGATGGCATTTATAGATTATTTTTTGTAATTTCATGAATTTTATGTTATCAACTAAACCCTTTGTTGAAAAATCGACAAGTATTGAATTATATTTATTTGAGTTTGTTATTCTTCATCATAAAATAATATTGCAAGGTAAACATAAATGACGACGCAATTAGAGTGGAGTGCACAATCAATACTTAAAATATACCCAGTGCTAATTATTTTTTTTGGGCAAATTAGATCTAGGTCCTGTTTTAAATTTTGTATATAAAAAATAAACCATACCTACTGACAATACCTACTAAAAAAAATAGAATATATCTACACTGCTTGGTTTGGAAATATTTCAACAATCGAAAACGAATATTCGGTCAAGGGAATGTAAAAGTATTTGATATGACATACCTTTCAATTGCTTTCTGCTTTTAAGAATAAATAAAAGTTAGAAATAAATATGGTAAAAATAGAGTTACACGGCCAAACAACATTAACAAAATTAACAATTTATAAAGACCAAGATTATCTTTGTATATTTTATCATTTTATTATTCCTATTAAACTTCATCCTGTGAATTAGACAATAGTTAATAACTTCTGTAAAGAGGCGCAAGTTACGCCTATTCAAGTATAACAATATTTTAGTTGATTATGTTTTAGGGTATTCTAGTAATTTTCTCTTATCAAACCTTCTGTTCTTTGTTTTACCCTATCTCTTTATAAATTTAAGGGAGATACGTCCTCAAATTAGGGAACTATTTATAAATAATAAATACACAATACCTATTTTTTAGTTAATATGAACTTGATTTACTACTATATAATTTAAACTGCCAACTTTTATTCAATATAGTAATAATTATTATTGTCTTAAAGAAGTACATCTTTTGAAAAGAAGCCTAACCATATACAGAAGTTAAAGAAATGCCTACAAACAAATAAAAATATGAACAGAAAATAATTATAAAAAATATTTAATATAGGAAGAAAATTACAACAGAGTTTTCAACTTAGTAAAGGCATTTAACAGAAAATATGTTAGTCTTAGGGAACTTTCATTTATTATGTGCTTCATTTTTTTCTCTTATTTTTAAACTTTTTATTGTTAAAGCTTTTAATTAAAGTAAAGCACATATTATTTTTGAGAATTGACTGATTCCTAGAATCTCCAAGAAAACTTTTGCAAAAGATAATGGTTCCCACTTCAAGATCTATTCAAAGTCGTATAACGGCTATTAAATGCTGTTCAAAGTATCCTTGAAATAGAAAGAGAAAATACAGGATAAAGAATATCACCTTGAGCATGCTCAAGTTATTCTTAATTCAACAACAAAACGTGTAGAAGTTTTAAATGTTCCTGAGCTGGAAGCATTTCTGCAAACCCTGAGAGGAAAAAGTAAAATAAAACATAACTGATTGGAGAAAAAGAAAAACCTTCAAGAAGTGGAACCACCGAAAAGACCATCCAACGAAAACGTCACGATGAAGAATCTCTATCAAGCACTTTCAGCGCATTCCGTTAAAACCAACCGCGAGTCGAACATGGATTACGATCTACCCCAGTTAACGGGCCTGAGAAATTTTCTGAGGAGTTCCAGCATAGTTTTAGTACAATGACCCTGCAAATATAGAAATTCTGCGTAAGTTTCTAGAGGGATCGGCCCACAGCAGAGTTAAACATCTACTCGCACATGTAGGTAACGTTCCAAAGGTTTTAGATACCCCCTCCAAGCTATTTGGTAATCTACCTGCTTTCCTTAACATACGAGTACTTGCGGCTAACGCAAAGCCTTGCCCAAATATGTCTGTTTATAAACCTGATACAATCATTAAATTTGGCCTTGCAGTACAGTCATTAAAGGCAAATGTTGATTCTTTCGGGAAGATACTGCCAAAGTGTGGACCTGTGTACACATGATGGCCCCTCTATAGAAGAAAACCTTGTATTCAACAGAAAATCACAGAAATTGAAGTTTCAACTGACCGACAACCTAAAAAAAAACAGCATTCGAATTGTTTCTCAACGGTAGCAAATAGTTTATGTTGTGGTAGATATAATAATAAGATTGAGAGCTGTTTTTAATTTCAAAAGAAAACTCCTAGTCTATATATTTATATAGTTATTACTATAGTAAAATTAACTCAATTTTTTGTAAATAAATAGTTTAAGTTTTATTACAAAATTCATTGTTTAGCGTTCTTATTGTAATGTTCTTCTTTATTTGTTTTTGTGGGTTGGATAAATTATATTCACTATTGCTAATGACCATTTATTTAATAAAATAGGCCCTAAAACTATTCATTTATATACACACACTTAAAATAAACTTAATTTATATACACCCGGTATAGTTAGTGCGGTTAATCTTTTTCCATGTATCATTATTCATATACAAACGCAATACATTAATACATTAAGTAACACGTAGGTCGTAGTAGATTGATGTTTAATTAGAATGTGGCAAAGTGACGGTTAACGTTATTTATTATTGTCTTGAAGCTTGTGTAATAGATATTTGTAACAATTCCCAGCCATTTAGCAATGTGCTACCTAAACATTTAGCTTAAAAAAGTATTCCAGATCTTATTGGGACTATTCTGCAAACTTGCCATTAAGCAAATTTACTTGTATAAGAGAATCAATACCAACTTTCTCAGTAGAAACTTTGCAAATGAGAAAATCTGTTAACATTGAAAAATAAAAATCTTTAATTTTTAACAAATATTTTATTCCTGAACAGACCAAATATGTACATAACAATAAAAATAACACCAATGAAAATTTGTAGGAAATTGGTAGAGCACAACCGATAACACTGCTTTTAAAAAATTCGGGATACCGGCACAAGTGTGGAGTTTTACCACGCAACGAAAAATTGTACTTACAATTATAAAATCACTTTTCTGGATTTCTCTTACTGTTATACTTTGTCTAAGCATAGACGAGTGTAAACTTTATCAAATTGAATGTGTTACTATTCTACTGTCGACGTGACAATATATATATATAATTTCTATAATATATTGACCAAAACTTTTAAGCGACTAAACGAATTTGTTTTTGTTTATATTTCAAAAAACTTGCCAGTAATATCAACGGCGTATCCATAATTATTTAAAAATAAAAGGTGGTATCAAAAATTAATAATTAATTTAAATCATTGTAGGGATTTGGTGGCCAAATTCCTACATACTGGGGGAAGACCAAAAGAAAAAGAACATATTATGCACTAATAAATAATAAAAATAATAACATCTGGTCTCTACGCAAATTTATCCCAAATCATTGTTGCTATGCGATAAAACCTTCTAGAAATACAAAATTTACGAAAATAGAAATACAACAAAAAAAAAGAAAATATAAGAAACTGGTCAAGGGAGGAAGCCATTTACCAGTTGCTTTAAGCAAATTTAAATATCAAGATAACTTAAAAATAGAAATATTTACGAAGTTAGTCGGAAATTGGAAGAGATGCCAATTTTGTAATTGGTCGAATATATTCACCATCTGCCGTTTTTAAACGTGCAGCAAGAACTCTACCATCTCTTTCGACTGTAACATCAATTATTCTGGCCAGAGGCCAGTTTAGAGGAGGACGATCCTTGTTGAGGTTGCTGCTATTTTGGTCTATGTTGATGTTGGTCTCTTGATGAAGTTTTGAACAGAGTTTCCAAATTGAAATTTGATTTGTTGGTGAATTAGTAAGATCAGTTTCTGGGAAAGAGGTAAGAGGTGCCCCTATTAAAAAATGACCCGGCGTATGAGGCAGTTGATCGTTAGGATCTAGGTTTAGTGAAAAGAATTTGCGATTAGTAATAGATTTTTTATTCTGCAATAGTTTAATTTCCTTGGGAAATGACTGAACTTGTTTTATTATAAGATCATGAGCATCTTGAAGCTCTTCGATAGTCAAAGGATCGTTGGAAAATTTATTTTTTCCAAACTTTAAGACAACTTTAAAACTATATGCTATTCCCTTTTGGAGACTGGAAAATTTAGAAACTTTCGTTTTCCAGAATTCTTCTGGGGATTCAGTAATATAAAGAGCTACTGTAATAATTTCAGGTATTTCATCCAAAAATTCAAAAGAGTCGATAGAATCAAAATTATTGGTTTCTGTCAGGAGGACCGTGAAACCACAACGATCGGAAATTAGCAATTGAACATAGCTCTAGTTAAGGAATGATAAGTTTGTTTTTTAATGGATTAACTCGGGACTTTACAGTAAGTAACCTTGAAGAGAGAGTATTATCACTATATCTAGCGACGAGATAAATATAAGCTCCATAAGCTAGTTGGCTGGCATCGTAAAAGCCGTGCGATGAAATGAAGAGTTTGCTTTTGTTATCGAAAAGATGTCTGGGAATGGACATATTAGAAATGCAAGATATTAAAGAAAGAAATTTTTTCCAGCTTTGCAAAATAGTAAGATCAGAAATGGGTTTGTCCCAAGCTAATTGGGATTTCCAAATAGATGGCATTATAAGTTTACCTTGGACAATTAACGGGTTGGCTGTACCTAAAGGATCAAAAATAGAAGAAATGAAAGAAAGTAAGCTACGTTTAGTCAAAACTGTAGGTTCTTGTACATTAGAGGTACGAATTAGTAGCTCTCCATTTTAGTCCAAGTATTTTACTTGGAGAATCATCCAAGTTGAAATCAATTTCATTAGTCATGATTTGAGATATAGAAGATAAAAATTCAGGGGAATTTGATTGCAATTTGTGAAGTATAAAACCTTGTTTACTTAAAATATATATGAGTTCAGAATAGATTATTTTTAGTTCTGAATAGGTGTTGATACCAGACAAAATGTCATCCATGTAAATTTGCTTTAGAAACAGCTTGAGAAAATTCAGAGTGCTTATCAGCTATGTCTTTTAAGACACGAGTGGCCAGATATGGTGCACAATTATGGCCGAAACTAAGACTAAAAAGTTGGATACATGAAAAATTATCTACATGTCTATCCCTCCAGAGAAAATTGTGGTAATGACGTTGAGATGGGTTTATATCTATGCATCTGTACATCATTTTGATATTAGCACAGAGAACAAATTTGAAACAGCGAAATCTACATAAAATGTCAAAAATATTATCTTGTACTTGGCAACCTTTAGATGTCAGGTCATTCAAAGAGACTCCATTATCAGTACGCGCGCTAAAATCTCTAACAGGAGTTGAGCTCTTTTCACGTATGACAGCTCTGTGTGGTATAAGGTATTTAAACTCATTAATAGGGTGATTAAATAAAGATAAAGGAATGACTTTAGCATGATTCAAAATAAGATAGTCAGATATAACATTTTTATAATCTTGAAAGAAATTAGGGTTAGAAATAAATTTTTTCTCAAGGGTGCAGAAACGTTGGCGAGCTATACAAAAAGACTGTCCCAGTTTAACAGGTTTACTGGGAAGAAGAGGCATATTAACTTGATAACGTGTAAGTCATGAGTAGTTAAAAATTATCATGAGTAGTTATAAATGAGTTAATAACACTTTGATTAGAAGAAAAGTTTAATGGGCTCTTAGGTACAGGGCCAGCTATTACGTGGCCAAGATGGGTTTCAAAAAGAGCCATTGGAAACTCAGATATTTACCAGTGCGGTAGGTAAAAACCACAAATGTTTTTATTTATTGAAGCAAAAAAATTAACCGAACAACACATAAGAAACTATTCACTAAACGGAGAAATCTTTTACAACATGCTTCGCTTGAAGTTGATATAATCGTGTACAATACTATTTGAATTTTGAATTTCTTTCTGCATGCGGGAGAGATCTGGTTTATATCAAATAGCCTGCCGATAATGATTTTACTTCTTTATTCCAAAATACAGCAGTCAGCATTTAGGTTGACCGGACAGTGTTGTCGGCTAGAATTTTTATCCGAAAAGATTTTTGAAGATTTTTAAAGTTGAATTATTGCCATTCAAATCTACAAACGCGTACAGACAAGATAGAAAATACTTTTCCTTAATAGAAATAGTAAATAGAAGATCCACAGATGGGAATAAGAAAATAAATTAAAAAATAGGTAAATATTTAGAAAACTGTCAATCTGACAGGTTATCCGGCTCGAAGTACCAAAACAAATGTAGGATAAATTACGGAGTAAAGAAGGTCGCTAGTTCCAAATAAAAAATTAATTAATACTGTTCCATCCATCCATTTGGTAGTGTGTCCAAGTATGGACAAAAGAAACACCAGTAGGAAAACCCAATATAAGGAGACAAGTAAAGTTATACTTGACTAAATTGCTTTTATTTTAAACAAATATTTAATTCCTGAACAGACCAAATATGTACATAACAATAAAAATAACACCAATGAAAATTTGTAGGAAATTGGTAGGGCACAACCGACAACACGGCTTTTTAAAAAATTCAGGATACCGTCACAAGTGTGGAGTTTTTCCACGTAATGAAAAATTGTAGTAACAATCATAAAATCACTTTTCTGGATTTCTCTTACTGTTATACTTTGTCTAAGCATAGACGAGTGTAAACTTTATCAAATTGAATGTTAAAAATAACACTATTACTTTTCTACTGTCGACGTGACAATATATATAATTACTATATTATATTGACCAAAACTTTTAAGCGACTAAACGAATTTGTTTTTGTTTATATTTCAAAAAACTTGCCGGTAATATCAACGGCGTATCCATAATTATTTAAAAATCAAAGGTGGTATCAAAAATAAATAATTAATTTAAATCTTTGTATGGATTTGATAGCCAAATTCTATAGGTGGAAGCAAAATATGTTTCATATAAATAAATAAGAAGTAGATAAATAATATTCACGTAGGTACCACAATAATTCGAACACAGGAATAAGTGAGTCGTTATTACAACTGTTTTTGAAATACATGTATATGCAAAAAGGGGCAAAAAAATAATAAAAATATAAACAAAGTATTTGGTCTGTCAATGTACATTTCGCGGATTAACCACAGAACTTCTATTGTGTGGGTTACACATATCCCCGACATTCAACATATGGGTATCTCTATTTGTTATGTTATGTTGTAATGGACCAAATGGTTCCATTTTGGAGGCTTAGATTCTGTGAGTAGAAAGGAGACGGGAGACGTACTACAAAAAGTTTGTGAATAATTTTATACAATTTACGAGTAAACCAACTGTTTACTCATATTACTCTAATAATACTTAGCAAATTTAAATAATTTAATTGTATGGGTAATTTTATAAACAATAAATATTTATCTATGTACCTACTGGGGGTTTAATAAATAACGGTAAAATATAATTCTCACATATCAAAAGGGCTTATAACGGCACCTACACACAAAACCTTATTTAATGACATCTTCCTTTATTGAGCTTCGACCCGCCCTTGTTCGAAACTGATCGACAGATTTATTACCAACATCCGGATTGGCCTTATTCGTTCCCTTGGCCATTTCTAATCAAAGAGACAAAACGATCGCTTTGAGCCATTGTCTTCAACATGTACACAAACTTGCTTTTTCCCGAGAATCGGAATTAACTGGGCAAGGTACTAGTTAATTCGATTGCAATTAATTTTCAAACGTTACGTTCCTTATTGTCATCTACCCTATGCCGATATCGAAAACCCATTTATTCCAAATACAAAAAAGAGATTGAATAGTGAGCAAATAAAAAAAATAAGTTTTTACCTTTACATCTTTTATATTTTAGTAGTTAACTGTTTCGCTTGTGAATGTCTATATTATTACTGGAGTTTTTTGGAAAATAATTGTATTTAAAAAAATAAAGGTATGAATGCCATGATTTGGAAACTTCAAATCAGAAAAGTACTAAAAAATATTAAGAACACTTAATAAATTGTAGAGAAAACCAAATTAAAAAATCAAAGTCACTGTCACAGAATTTTATTAAACTTAATATGGACAAAAAACTTAGGACTAACTTCGGCCTAACATGGAACTGATCATCAGGCTATAAAAACAGTTATGTTTAAACTTAAAAATTTAAAATATATCTGGACCATATCTTCTACCAATGGCGCCCAAAATGTATTAAGATAGGCTGCCCATCTTTTGCACTTTGGGAAGGAAACAACAGGGGCCATTGACCCTCGACCTTAGCTCAATTGTCATCCTAACACTAAGTGCCCGATCTTCATCCTACTCCATGCGCGGAGCTATGATTTGTGTCTAAGGAGACCATTGACCCTCTACCCTCGCTCCGACCTACGCTCACTGATGGCTCAGAGTAGTTCTCTTTTGTACCAGTTAAAGGAAAACAAGGGTGAAAAAAATAACTGTTCTACATTTTCATATGAAGAAGATATTCTGATTTTAAAAGGTGCTCAAAATTGCTACTTTAAAAAATATGCCACTCAACAGAAACGTATAATAATAATAATAAATAAAACAAACTTTATTAAAAAATTATGTTATAAAGAATAATGAAAAACTCTTCGTTTTACCAAAACTTCCAATATTTATTTAAAAAATTGCTTTATTAACTTTAATGACAGCCGTTTCGCTAGACTTAGCATCGTCAGATTGATATTAAATATAATCAATATGTTGTGACCATGACAAGGTACTGTCTAACTTCATTCCTAGAAATTTAATATTTTCTTGTTATTTGATATGTGTTTCATACATTGTATTTGAAGTGGGTGTGTCTAATTTAGACCAATTTGTTTTAAATATTATCAAGTTAGTTTTATCTTTATTGATGATTAATTTATTTTTTGTAAACCAATTAAACACCAACATGGATTCTCAATGATTTATTAACATATAGTATGAAAAATATCGGTACCAATACGCTCCCTTGAGGAATTCCTAGGTCTATCTTAACACTATGAGAAGTTACTTAATTATTACAATATTTGAGTTTAATTTTTGTTGCCTATTTGTTAGGAAACATTCGATCCACTTTAGTATTGATCCTCTAGTTCCATAACAACCTAATTTACTTAACAGTATATCATAGTTTATTGAATCATATGCTTTTGATAAGGAATAAACCTTTGGAATGTCTTTCTTCCAATGTTAACAATATTTCATTCGAAAACTGAAAAACATCTGTTAATGTAGATTTATGTTTAAGATACTCATGTTGAATATTAGTCAATTTATTGGTTGAATACTTAAACTCTAAGATGCGTGAAACAATAATGATCGTATCAAAAATTTTGGGAAATAGATGACAAAATGCGTCTGTAGTTCTCGATTTGTGACTTAACACCTTATTTGTAAACTGGAACTACCAGTGCAATTTTAAGGTCATCAGGGAAAACACCAGAATTAATTGAATTATTAACCCCTTCAGACCTGAATTTTATATTTTCAAGGAAGATATAAAATTTAATTATAGTTATAATTATAATTTAATGCACAGATAGCGCTACATGTGTCAAATATCGAAAATTGGATGTACAGTTGTGTGTAAAATGGGACTCAATTATCAGAAATAGTTCAAGTAAATTACAAAACCCTTGATAAATATCATGTACATGGGGATGTACGCCGGGTCTGAAGGGGTTAATAATGTAAACTAATGAAGTGTCTACCGAAAACCGTTTACATTACCACTACACCAACACACACTTTTATATGCCTGACGCGCGTTTCGATAACCAAGTTATCTTCTTTAGAGACCAAAGGTAAACTAAAGCTATGTCTACAAACTAACCTTATATATATAACATTTTTAGCGCCAAATGTTTTCGCGGTAAATCTTTTGGCGGCAAAGCCAATTTTTAGAGCGTAAACATTTTTACAATAAGTTTTCTTATAATAAACTATAAAGTGGACTATCTGGGATAGGTCCTTTGTCCTTATTTAATCTATTTTTACACTTAATACTTTCTATACTTTCAAATGCATCCAACAATCTATTGTTCAATACAGTTTTTGACAATTTTAAACTATCTACATTTACAGAATGGTTTTAGGTAAAAGCATGTTCGGCAATACTATATAGGCATATAAAAGTGTGTGTTGGTAGTGTAAACGGTTTTCGGTATCAGTTTCGCCAACGGTTCCAGATTCAATATTTTGGTAATGAATTGTCTATCATATCAATAATATATTTAATGAGACTCATTGATACTTCACCATGTCCTGCACTTTTCTTTTTTTTTCAGTTCCGTGACACATTTTAGTAGTTCTTTTTTATTTAATATTGTATGTTGAATTGTTTTTATAGAATATGGTACCTATACGTGATGTGTATTGTATATGGTCTATTTTCTAGCTCTGACAATAACTTCAACGCTGCATTTGTAAAAAATTTGCTAAATTCATTTGATTTTGTGAGAGGATCTCCTTCTATGTTTATATATTTTTTATTTTAGTTTCTCTAATTTCTTTAACTACTGCCAGCAATTTTAGATTTATTGTCAGAATTCTTAAGTCTTTCTAAGTAATCATGGTTTCATTGTCTTGAAGTAGCCTATTGTATCCTTTTTGTGGTCGGAACTCCGTTGTGGCCGCCCCCGTTTTTTTTTAAATTCTCTTTTAAATTATAATGACAGCTGTTTCGATAGAATTAGCATCGTCAGATTGATGTATTGAATTCGTTAATAAAACGTGGAAGTTAAGATTAAACGAATAGTTGTTTATTATTCTTAGTAAGATGCACTTTTACAGAGTAAGGGTTGGTACAATAAATTCAATGTGGTATTAATTATTACTCTGGTTAGGCGCCCAAATGTGTCGGTAATCATAACGAAAATACGTCCTTTAGCATTGATCTTATAAGTAGTTTTCACCATGGAAGATATTGGCATAATACAGATTTATACATAATATAATTATATTATAAACGTAAATATTTATAGCTTAGAATAGGTTAAACTTGACTAACATAAACTGTGACGTTTATGTGATGATTAAAAAACGCAAGGTGATAAAAATGCCAGTGAAGTAAAATTGAAAACCATAGTAAAGATGAAGATTATATATTTTTCTTTGAAGAATGGGATTTAACGATAAGAAGCTGAAGAGATTAAGAAGATTTAGATTTTTTGGAAGAGCAAAAGTTTATTTGATGGTACGATGGCCGCTGTTGGTAAGTTGTTGATATTATGGATTTATTTATGTTATTTCTTTTACAAATTAATATATTAATTATAAAAAAGTATTCGTTTCCTGCCAAAATATTGTTTCATAAATTCGGTGCAAACAAATAAAAAGTTATTAATTGCATAGTTTCTAACATTTTAACTAGTAAGTGTATTTCAAATACTCCTTTTATTGTTATTTTTAATGCGTTAAGCTAATTTTTGTTTGTTTTAAGAATGTTATTGTTTATTAGGACACTTAAGTGATATTAATAACAGCTTAACAGTTAGGGATTTACAAGAGAGTAAGATTTTTCTCGTTTTGTCTCGTTCTCGTTCTCGTCTCGCTCGACCCACCCGAGACCTCAATCTACTTGACTGGAACTACCAGTGCAATTTTAAGGTCATCAGGGAAAACACCAGAATTAATTGAATTATTAATAATGTAAACTAATGAAGTGTCTACCGAAAACCGTTTACATTACCACTACACCAACACACACTTTTATATGCCTGACGCGCGTTTCGATAACCAAGTTATCTTCTTTAGAGACCAAAGGTAAACTAAAGCTATGTCTACAAACTAACCTTATATATATAACATTTTTAGCGCCAAATGTTTTCGCGGTAAATCTTTTGGCGGCAAAGCCAATTTTTAGAGCGAAAACATTTTTACAATAAGTTTTCTTATAATAAACTATAAAGTGGACTATCTGGGATAGGTCCTTTGTCCTTATTTAATCTATTTTTACACTTAATACTTTCTATACTTTCAAATGCATCCAACAATCTATTGTTCAATACAGTTTTTGACAATTTTAAACTATCTACATTTACAGAATGGTTTTAGGTAAAAGCATGTTCGGCAATACTATATAGGCATATAAAAGTGTGTCGGAACTCCGTTGTGGCCGCCCCCGTTTTTTTTTAAATTCTCTTTTAAATTATAATGACAGCTGTTTCGATAGAATTAGCATCGTCAGATTGATGTATTGAATTCGTTAATAAAACGTGGAAGTTAAGATTAAACGAATAGTTGTTTATTATTCTTAGTAAGATGCACTTTTACAGAGTAAGGGTTGGTACAATAAATTTAATGTGGTATTAATTATTACTCTGGTTAGGCGCCCAAATGTGTCGGTAATCATAACGAAAATACGTCCTTTAGCATTGATCTTATAAGTAGTTTTCACCATGGAAGATATTGGCATAATACAGATTTATACATAATATAATTATATTATAAACGTAAATATTTATAGCTTAGAATAGGTTAAACTTGACTAACATAAACTGTGACGTTTATGTGATGATTAAAAAACGCAAGGTGATAAAAATGCCAGTGAAGTAAAATTGAAAACCATAGTAAAGATGAAGATTATATATTTTTCTTTGAAGAATGGGATTTAACGATAAGAAGCTGAAGAGATTAAGAAGATTTAGATTTTTTGGAAGAGCAAAAGTTTATTTGATGGTACGATGGCCGCTGTTGGTAAGTTGTTGATATTATGGATTTATTTATGTTATTTCTTTTACAAATTAATATATTAATTATAAAAAAGTATTCGTTTCCTGCCAAAATATTGTTTCATAAATTCGGTGCAAACAAATAAAAAGTTATTAATTGCATAGTTTCTAACATTTTAACTAGTAAGTGTATTTCAAATACTCCTTTTATTGTTATTTTTAATGCGTTAAGCTAATTTTTGTTTGTTTTAAGAATGTTATTGTTTATTAGGACACTTAAGTGATATTAATAACAGCTTAACAGTTAGGGATTTACAAGAGAGTAAGATTTTTCTCGTTTTGTCTCGTTCTCGTTCTCGTCTCGCTCGACCCACCCGAGACCTCAATCTACTTGATATTGTATTAAGAATCACATTTAATTTCCACTCGCCATTTTTAAGAAATAAAACAAAATTATAATTGTGGTGCTGTGGCTATAATGTTTGATCACGAACCGGATTGCTATAAAATCTCATAAACTTGCTATGATGGTGCAAACGAAGTTTATTATCGTTGGCTGAAATCATCGGTCCTTCATTACAACGTTTACCATATAACTGCATGGAAATGATAGGAGTTAGACAGTATTTTTATTATTTCTAAAATACTAACGTACCACTATTTAGATTTTTAAGATTAAACACTTATAATTTATAATAAATATTCCCATAAAATCGTTTTAATACTTATATTTAATTAATTTATTGAATATTATTTGGGAAATAGGTAGAGTAAAGAAAACACTATTTCAAACATTTTAGTTCTATTTTTATTTTAAAAAATACATTCAAATAAATTTATTATTACACAAAATCATACCTAAAACTAGTTAAGAATAATAAAAAACTCTTCGTTTCAACGTAACTTCCAAGTTTATTTGAAAAATTTTAAATCACAATGACGGCCGTTTCGCTAAGAAGCATCGTCAGTTGACATTTAAGTTACATTTTGTTTGTTTGTAGCTAGGTACCTGATGTTTAGGTAGTATTAAGGCTAGACCAATTATGGAAGTAATAAGACATAACAATATTAAAGCCTAGATGTCAATAGCCCTAAGGGATTATCCTGGATGTAATTCCCTCTAAGATCAGTATAACTGTGCAATGATATAGAAAAACCAGGAAAAAACTATATCATGCTGATCTTTACAACAACTTAATATATTTGTGTTTTACAATTATGTCTTATCTGACGATGCTTCTTGGCGAAACGGCCGTCATTGTGATTTAAATTTTTTTAAATAAACTTGGAAGTTACGTTGAAGCAAAGAGTTTTTTATTATTCTTAATAAGATGGACTACCAAAAAGTAATAGTTAGGACAATAAATTTACCTAAAACTAGTGTTTTTTGATAAACAAAGAAACATAATAAACAATTTGCAGCATTTTACTAGTACAATCCGTGAATCTTTTATGGAGCGACATAATATGTATTGTATAAAGAATTTTTAATTAAAAATTTAAAATTAACAAAAAATACTACATATTAAAAAAATAGTAAGTAAGTAAACTATCTCACTAAAAACGTAAAATAAAAAATGTATTCACTATTGAATATTAACGTTGACACTCAACGGTACTAACCAAGCAATATCCAGCCAAGCAGTATAACACATGAAATTTAACTCCGAACTGGAGTTTAAAAAAACAGTTTTTTAAATATTTTTACAAAAATGCAACGTACACTAATGTATCCATAATAAATGCCAGTCAAAATTTAGAATATTTTTACAATAAATCTAAAAACGACGATTGAAAACGACCTAAAATGCATTATCAAGATAGGAATAATACGGACGAGGACTGCAGTGACGTAAAAGGTCACCACGTGCGATCGATTTTTTGGCGAACGTATTTCTTATGGGATTAAGCAATCCTGGTAAATGTTTATCATTCTTGGGTTGGTACCATCGTTGGTGCATTCAGGCCTAAGGAAATAAGTAGATAGTTAGGCAACACATTTTGCAATACAGAAATAACATTCTAGCTGACGTTTGGGTTGCAATATTACCAGGTACTCATTGAGATTTTGTAATATCAAGCAATTAAAAAAGTTTAAAAAAGTATGTTCCAAGCCGTTTTATAGTCGAAAATTATGAGAAGTGTAAATGTATTTTTTATTTATAATCTGTAAGTGGGAAAAACTTAATTGACATAGACTTAAAACCGATACCCTCCTTTGAAAATTAAAAGTATCTTAAAAGTTTAATTAAATTTTTGTATTATGATATTTAGCGCGACGAGACACATGTAACGAGACGAGACCGAGACTCAAACGAGACGAAGACTTGTCCTTGCGATATCTCTTGTGTAAGGCTCTGTAAATAAAATATGATAATAATAAAAATATAAATAAAAATACTTAAAGTTTCAAAAAACATCAATGTTTTATTGTCCAAAATGTAGGACCAACTAAATTTGTTAGTAGTTTCGGTAAGATATTACCATAATTAGGCTATAAAAATAAAAATTCTCAAAAATTGTACTAAAATCAGACGCACATTAAAGTAACATAAAAAGTAGTAACTAAAATAAAATATTGTACGTAGACTATACTCGTAGATTAAAACTAAATTAATTAAAAAAAATTTTATTGTCATTGATTTGTTTAATCTTTATTTTACTTGTGGTATTAATATTAATTTATTATCATTCATTTCTAGTTTCAACATTATTGTTTTCAACTGTTTTCAAATGTTCATTTGATGAGTCTGATATCAGAAGAATTTTTTTTATTACCTGATGATAGTAATTATTTTATCGAAGCTGGTAGCACATTAATTAAGCTTAGACACGGTCCTACGTTGTGGACTATAAAACATGATTTTAGTTTTATTAAACCCTCTTTTTTCCTTGGGACAAGATTGAACACTTGGATATAAAAATACTCATTTTAATTTTGTTGTCCCTTTTTGTTTAATTATTAAATTTAAACAATATTATTAAAAAAATAGAAAGGTAATATATTTACAAACTCATTTTATTAATAAGAAATTTGGATTAAAATTTTGGAAGATATTACCGATAATGTCAAAATATTATGTTTAATTAGCCCTTAACATAAGTCTACTTATAATCGTCTCATAAAGTATGGCATAATTAAAATATATTTCAAATGTAGTGATTTTTAGTAAAAGTCTAAAGAAAAAGAGTGGCAATACAGAAAAAATATCAACATTATTAAGAACAATAAATAACAAATATTAGAACCAAATTTCCACTTCACATATTACTGAATATTTATTACTTATCGGTTTAATAAAAACTTACTACTTTAATATTTTTGTGAAAATTTATTAATCAGCTTAAATTTTATATTATGTTTGTAGGTTACATAATTTTTTATATACATTTTCAAATAAGTTCTTCTTTTCCCATTTGCAATTAAAAAAATGTGTCATTATACATTTCTTAATATTACATATATGTCTCCAGTTAAATTACTATTTTAAAAGATAGAATTCCATTTCATAGCAGCATTGTTTTCAAACCTGTCAGAATTAAATATTGTTTTAATCTGCAAAAGTCAATTATTTATAAGTTTTCAGAAGCACACTACAAACAACTTGAGATTAATAAACTCCAAAATATAAAAACTTTTTTTTGGCGAATAATTAATGGAAATTCGTCTGTCAGAAAACGCCTTGAGATTTATGAAAGTATTTAATTTTGGAAAGCACAATTAAACGTTTTTGCAATTAAAAGATATACTGTAAATGATCAAAATTTTGTTTTAATTTAAAGATTTAAATTACTTTTTTAAATTTAAGATAGGAAATTCAAATAAACTATCGTTAAGGTACCACATTTTTAATTTATCAATAAGTAGACCTTTGTCTACTTATGTATTTATAGTGTTTTATTGTGGGTGGTATAAATAATACACACTATATCTATCTACTGTCTATAAGTTTAATAAAATACACACTTAAATTACTTAATTTATATACACCCGACCTAAATCGCATCTAGCATTTATGGGATACCCTTAAAAAATGATTATCCAAATATGGGTGACATTCAATCCCTTTCTCTTTTGATAGTGTCCGATAGCTGTAGATTATTTTTTTGAGTAGGCACCATGGGTGTAGAGAAGGTCATACTTTTAAGGTATTATTATATTTTGTTTGAATTTTTTTTGTAAAGGTAAAGAAATTGAATCTAAAAAAATTATCCATAATATGCACTCTATTTTTTAAAATTCAAATATATTGTATTTAAAATTAAACACTTAAGCAATATTAATCAATTATTATATATGGAAAACAGTTCAGAAAAACAATGTCCTGTTGTAAAAATATCCCTAGAATTATTTGCTTATTTAAATCAAGATAGGTTTTATTTAAAAATTAAAATACTGCTGATAATTTGATTTCAAGCCACATAAAATTTAACTACAAATTGGCAGGAATGCAGATTACATAAAAGTTTGTTTTAGAGCTTGGTAGCTATATGCACTTACAGAATTATTCTGCTTTACATTAGGTTAAAACAGAAAGTTAAATGGTTATCCATTTTATAGTGCTTGCATTAGTTTATACAAATCACGATTAATGCCCGTAGAGGACCTCTTTTTTCTTTTTAACGAGCTTTCTGTTAGGTAGGCTATGTTCTGGAAATGGAAACAAGATCTTAAAGTGATAAACATTTTAAGAATCTCAAAAAATGCATTAAGAATGGTTATTAACTTAAAGACTTATTATTCAAATTTTATATTTATCAAACTAATGCTATCCTTTTATATACTAAACAATGTTTAGTCATGTCATGTTGTAGACATAATATGCTCTACTACCCCTGCAAAGTCCGGTTGGGTTGTTAAAATATAATTTAAGAAATTTCTGGATTTTGTTGGTGTACAAAAGATTTTCCTTATATCATAATGTGATTCCTGCTTCTTCAAATGAAACAATTCGAATCTCAAAATAGCTGACCAATGTTACAATGTACACGGATGGTGTTGGAGCTGGGGTATATGATAGAAAGTACAAATAATTTTCGATAGTCAGGATTTTTTTAAGTACCTATCTGGAATCAAATCGGATCAACTTCAATTTAGTTGAGAAATGCCTCCAGGATTTAATTAGTCTAGGAGAAAATAACAAAATACTATTAGTTTGGGCTTCTGGATATACTGGCCAAGAAAAGCTAACTAGAGATGGTGCTAAAGCAATATTTATAAGTCTGGAGCCATTCCTCGACATAGTGAAAAGCGAAGCCCAAAGGCATTTTTAAGAAAACTCAAGAGTTGTTGAATATGAGCTACGGATTGTGATAGGACTGCTGATAGGGCAGGTCAGGCTGAGGATCAAAAAGCGATTCGTATTTTGTGACGAGAACTCGAGCCCCCTTACTTTTTAGAGGTGTCGCCAACGACTCTGATCTCACATTTGATATTACAGGGAAGTTGATCTCACATAGAACCCAACGTAACCTGGCCCAGGTTTCATGTGAGTTAACGACAAATTCTTTAGAGCTAATAATATCTAGGCTTTAATATTGCTGTCTTATTTCTTCAATAGATCACCATCACATAGTTCTTAAATAACAAAATGTAACTTTAATCTGTTAATCTGACAATGAAATTAATTTTGAAACCGCTGGGGTAAAAAGTTTATTTTTTAAATAAACTGTGAATGTATTGTTACAAAGTTTAACTTCAATATGTCTATCTGACTGTAAAAGTTAGGGGAGAAAGAATGGTCGGAGGTAAGCAAAGCAACTGACACCTGGTAAGAGAATGATGATGCTATAGTGGTATGAATGGGGGTGAGTCCTGTATGGATCCTGCATAGGGTCAAATAGGTTCCTATTTCAGCTCGAATAATCTGAATAAAGAAGAAACAGATATGAAATGTACAATTTAATTTCAGTCGACATAAATAAAGTTATTGAGACAATTTTTATTTTAGTAAATAAACCATTGAGTAATATAGTAATTGCTCAATGAATAATAGTATATTATTCAATAAGCATATAATAGCCATTACATGAGAGTAAAGTTATGAAGTAAAGTACAATGTCGTAGCAGCATTATCATTTGAGTTCATACTTAAAGAACTATCAAAAAGCCAATATTTGATTTTGATGTAAATATTGCTTTTATACTTTTTTTTACACAATATTGTTTGATTTTTAAGTTTTTATGTAACTAACACATATTTTAGGAAAAAATTATATTTTTATTTTGTTAAATACTTCTTATTTAGCACTATTTAACAAAATCACAAATCAAAAATACTGCAAAGACAAAGAAAATTGCAGAATAGCATGTAAATAAAAGTTCATATAAAATACTCTTATTGAATAATATTCGTGTGTATCTGTGTATAAAGTATACCATATACCAAAGTACATTCTGTATAGGCAACACTTATGACGCGTTTGTGTATTGGAGTGTATGCTACCGTGTCATGAACAAAGAATATTCTCATACCAAGTTTAGACATACGTGCTGTTATGACGTCATGCAGTGTATAATGGTTCATTATTCACTAGTGAATAATGGGTAACATTATACTTGAGCAAGCACATGTATAATTAAGGTTTTATAGTACGGTCGTGGACAAACATTATCATTGTAACATAATTCTCCTAATGGGTATAGATGGATCGGAATACAAAAAAAGTTAATCTTTTTCAATTATTCTAAAAATTAATAATGCTTCAAATCCCAAACAAATATTTTGTCTTTTTAAACTTAATCAATAAATAAGTTGTACAATAAAAATGCTTATTCTTTTTCCACTTAATGTGAATAAAAAACGTTGCAATTGATGTTATGAACAAAAACATCAATTTTTAAGATGCAAATTTGCAGTTTTCTCTGCGAGGCGTTTCTGTTAATTTTTTCAAATGTAATTTCTTGCAGAAGGCATCGGTGCCTAGAAAAAATTTTTTGTTGCAGAGACGACATTTCAGAAAATTTACTTCTTGAATGTAGTGCTTTTTTACACTCATTATACATTCATGGAACACGTACCCAAGCTTTTAAAAGCAGAAATAAAGGTAACAAGTAACTTTCCGCCTTCGAGGTATACAACGCCATTACGAGCGTCTTAGAAAGGAGAAATTGGGATATGGCCTAATTACCTACAAGACTAAGATATTCGCAAAATATGTCTCCAGAGCTTATAACCTACGTCGCATATTCCCTAATGACTTTCACGTACATTAAAAATTATTGTTGTTGACCCAGGAGTAATTATCGGAACGCTTATATACACTGTTTTTATTTTTTATGATATATTTTATGAACAGCTACAATTTATTAGTACAGATGCTTTAGGTTTTCAGTTTAACTCATATTTAATGCCCCGAATTTCAGTCGTTTAGATAATTCAAAAACATTTATTTTGTATTATTTCCATTTCGTTACTATTTTTTTTTAATAATTTTGAAAGAACATCGTTAAGTTTTAAAATTCAATGTGAGAATGTACCAAATCAAAATTTTGGTATTAATAACTTTTTAAAATTTTTGTTGCACTCTAATCTATATCTGTAAATTGAGTAAGGTAAAGTCCAAAAATTTCATCCGCATTTAGACCTCATTAGGTCCATTTTACTTCTTCGTAAGCCTGCCCCTTTAGTATTTCGTATTAGTATTTATGTTCACCAGTGCTAGTCAGCAATCGTTAAGGAAGTATTTCTGTTTAGCAAGACATGTTTCCCCTTCTTATTCATATCCTCTGCATAGAGGTGTTACTTAATTTCATGCTTTCATGGTTATGGAGATCCCAGTAACCGGTTAGAATCCCCGTCAATAGTCTAAGTTGTTGTCTGGGCATCTCCAGCAATCTTCTGGCTGTGTACTCGTTTAGGTAGCTTTAAAAGTGTACAGCCTTCTGTGTGTGACTTCCGTGTGTTAGTCATCGCTGACTTTATTAGGACTATGGAGAAAGCAGGCCCGAATGTCACATATCGAGCAGCTTCTTTGTCAAAAAGTCAGCGATGTGGTTACCTTCTTACCTAGCTTCGCAAACTACTTACTCTATAGACGTTTCACGCAAATAATCAAGGTCAGAGACACTTTAGTAGTTAATTGTGACCACTTATAGAGGTCTCTAATAAATTTATCACAGGAAAATAGGATATCGATGATAAAAAAGAAGACAAGGTTTTGTAAAAAAAATTAGTTTTTGTTGAAATTTATCCTTTAAAAGGAATTTGAAATGTTTTATTTTTATTAGTGTTCTTCGATCAGTTAGTTTGTTTCTCACATAAACATTTTAACTAGTGTTATTACGTTGTACAACTTCGTTTACAACTATGTCATGTAGGAAATGCTGCATTTCAGTGTTCAGTATTTCAGTGTTCAGTATTATTAAAGAGCTTTAAGAAGTGTGGAGGAATGCTGTGACTAAGCATTTATGTGTACTAACCCATTTGGTTGATAGTAAGATATTTCTAGGATTAAGTTATTATTAAGATTAAGTTGCTTTAATTTGACAGTATATAATTTTATAATTATCAGAAATAAAGTATTTGATTCACTAATTGATCTAGAAAAAAATTTAATGGTTGTACTGTGGCGTTTAAGTTTCCTGCATTTTTGTTTAGTTCCGATTACTGTTACTATTTCCGTGAGCGTCTATAGAGTATGTGATTTGTGGCTAGTGTGCGCCTACGTCCATCTTTATTGTCCACAGTTTTCTTAGTCGGGGCTCGGTGACTAGCACTGTCTTCGATGTCATTTTAAAACTTTTTTGAAGTGCATGCTTATTTTCTATATGAATGACAATTCATTTACCTTTAACATTTAAGTTGGTTTTTTCGTGTGCTGCTATAGTAATGCCAGTCGCCAACTCCATCTGAACTACACTTGCAAGTTCTCCTATAAGAGCAGATTGAATTTGTATGTCCCTGGATTCTTCAAATAATACTGGATAAATTTATTAAAATAATGATTTTACTATATTTTTTTTAAATACGTAGTTTACTGTTTTTAAGGAGAGAAAGTCAAAATTGATTCAAAATTGATTCCAAAATTTTTAATTGACCTCTTTTTGGGTTAAGCATTATTTTTTACTAGAAATCATAGAATAGTACTTAAAAATAGCTAAAAGTGGTTCAATAAATGACATGTTTTGAAATAACAGTTAATCGGCAAATTGACATATTGAAGTAACACATTTTTATAGAATTTTATAAATACCGGTTTTAAATTTTAAACCACAATAAGTAAATAATCTTATTTTGTTATTAAAAATATAAAACTTAAAATTTTTGACTTGCAGGGGTAAAAACATTGAAAAATGTCATTTGTAAATACCCCGTATTATAAATTCAATTTCGACTTTCCCAACAATCACCCAGCAACTTAACTACAGGAATATACCCCTGATGGTAGGAGAATGGATACTCAAGATGCTCTCTAAGTATAAATGTAGAAGACATTACTGTGAGAGGACTGGTCATGAGGGGATGTTCACAGGGAGGGGTCTTATCACCCCTTCTTTGGAACATAGTCCTGGATACCCTGATTAATCACCTCAACAATAATGGTTTCTACACAATTGCATATGCAGATGACATAGTTATCTTGCAGACCGGCAAATTTGTGAACACACTGTGCGATAGAGCATGGCCTCAAATTAATAGAAACATGGTGTAAGGAACACTCACTATCGATCAATCCCAAGAAGACAGAGATGGTCCTTTTCACTAGGAACTTATCGGGCTTGAAACCCCCCGAAATCTACAAAAGCAAACTTAACTTCGCTGAAGAGGTGAAATACCTCGGTATTACCCTCGACAGGAAGTTAATATGGAACTCGCACATTCAGAACAGAGCAAAAAGAGCATATGTGGCCTATGAGCAGTGTCGGAGGACAGTGGGACGCACATGGGGTCTCTTGCCCCGTGTAGTCACCTGGATTTACACAGCAATAATAAGACCTATGCTAACGTACGGGGACCTAAAAGTCTACAAGCAACGGCCATTCAAAAACTAATACTAATACTAATCAAATACAACGAATGGCTTGTCTGAACATCACAGGAGCCATGAGACAACACCAACCGCGGCAATGGAATTGGTTACTGGTCTGACAGCTCTCGACCTGCACGTCAAGGAGGTTGCGCTAATGGCCATGCTACGATTGCGCACGGCTGGTGTAAACTCCGAGGTAGGAATGGGTCAACTGAAGCTGGGCCTGTGGAGGGAGGCACTCACTGCGGTGCCTCTGCTACAGGCGGCCGGTGACGCAATTGAACCCAGGTTTGTGTTTAATAAACCCTACAAAATACAAATAAAACAGAACACTGAGGCGGATGCTGCAAATGCAATACGCATATACACAGACGGCTCAAAAACCAAGGACGGATCAGGATGTGGAGTCTACTCCAGATCACTTAGCCTAAGGATTAAATGGGGAATGGAAAAAAATACCAGCGTGGTTCAAACAGAGCTGGTTGGTATTTCAATCGCCGCAAAAGAGTTAACTAGAAAAGAAATTTCTGGCAAAAACATAATAATCTGCACTGATAGTAGACAAGCCCTACCAACCTTGAATAGACAACGTATTATCTCAGGGTTAGCACTAGAGTGCCACCAAGATTTAGCTAACGCCTCGGTAGATAATAATATCGTACTAAGGTGGGTGAAAGGGCACGACAGGAGCAAAGGTAACAGTATTGCTGACTCTCTGGCCAGGATGGCGGCTGGACTGAAAATTTTGGGACCAGGCGACACCCATGGTTTGACGACTTCGACGATTGCGGAACTAGCCAAACGTTACACCCGTACTCAATCCCTTAAGAGAAGGGATGAAACCAAAGGATGCAGTTTTTCCAGGATTACCCTGGGCGACCCTGAGAAGCTGGATACGAATAAATATTTGGCGATGACCAGGAAGAACCTACGTTTAACAGTGGAATTTCTGACTGGACACTGTCAACTAAGAAAACATCTCCATATTATGGGGCTATGCTTCTATGCAGGAGGTGTGAACAGAAAGATGAAACTGTCAGGCATGTCTTATGTGAATGTCCGGAGCTATCGTCGATAAGAAAGTGTGTGTTCGGTGAGTCTTGGCCTACACCTGCCGACATTAAGGAGATGTCCCCTGGTGACCTGTCTTCCTTCCTGGATAAGGCAGGATGGACAATGTCCTAGGAGGGCGACTCCTTGGGAGGATGTACAATGGGCCATATTGTGGCCTAAGTGTTGTGGGTCTATACTCACCCTTCCTACTCTACAGATACAGACAGAGATGATTTATTGTTGTAAAATTTGTTATAAATGTAGGCTTTCTACTATGAATAATAAACAACTTAGTTTGAACGAAACTTTACGTTTATTTAAAAAATTAGCTTTTTCAATTCAATGGCAGCTGTTTTGATAAAACTGTTATCGTTAGAATAAATAAATAGTATTAAGACTAGACCAAATATGGAAGTAATAAGACATAATAATATTAAATCCTAGATGTTATTAGCCCTAAGGGCTTATCCTGGATGTACTTTCCTCTAAGATCAGTATAACTGTGCAATGATATAGAAAAACCAGGAAAAAACAATATTATGCTGATCTTTAAAATAACATATATTTATTTAAACGAAGTAAATCATTCATTTCCCAAATGTGACTTAGTAGATAAAGAAAGGAAAGGGGGTTTCTGCACTTAAACAAAAGATCTGTGATGAGAATTTAATTATAACAAAGGCTGATAAAGGTGGTTGTATGGTGGTAATGGATAAGGTTGATCAGTTGAAACGGTCGAGTATCAAATTTGCTAAGAGTATCTGAGAAAGACTTAAGATGGAGTTTTAATTCATTATGAAATTTATTTGTTGGGTCAGAAGGTATAATGGAAAACGAGGGGTCTGAAGCAATTAAGGTGGTTTTTCTATATCATTGCACAGTTATACTGATCTTAGAGGGAAGTACATCCAGGATAATCCCTTAGGGCTCATAACATCTAGGCTTTAATATTGTAATGTCTTATTACTTCCATACTTGGTCTAGCCTAATAACTACCTAATAAACATCAGGTACCTAGCTACAAACAAACAAAATGTAACTTCAATATGTCAATCTGACGATGCTAAGTCTAGCGAAACGGCTGTCATTAAAGTTAATAAAGCAATTTTTTAAATAAATATTGGAAGTTTTGGTAAAACGAAGAGTTTTTCATTATTCTTAATAAGATGGACTTCCAAAAAGTAAGGGTTAGTACAATCAATTTAATAAAAAATATTATAAACAATTTATTTCATATGGCTGTTGTGACACTCGTGTTATAACAGAAGCCCATATGAAATGCGTTGTTTAATATACTATTTTTGTAGATTTAGGCTGTTTTCATTTTGCAGAATCTCAGGTTGAAAATTCTTCCCGTACTAGGTTTCTTGCTGATTCCTTACATTATTTTGGACCTATCTCTTACATGTTGGGACATATTCTCAAAAAGTACAATATTAACTTTGGAAAAACAATAAAAACCTTGGTTCTTTCTTAGTTAACACCTAAGATCCTGTTCCTTGTTTACGTTCTCCTGGTGTTTATAAAATTTAATGTGATGATTGTAATGCAATTTATATTGAACAATTAGGACGTCTTATAGACACTAGAATTAAAGAACATTTTAGCCAGGTTAATAAATTTAAACACACTAACCCACCTACTTCTCCATCAGCGTTTGCCAATCATACCATTTCCGAAAGTCATAAATTTTCAGTCTTTAATGTTTCAAGATTGCATAAGTGCTTTAAGGGACCTAGATTGAATTTGCTGGAGATGTTTGAGATTAATGAAGCTGTGAATGATGATGATTTTATATGCCTTAATGAACAGTTGAGACAAAATGATCCTTATATTTTTTCCTCAATCTTCCTTTTAAATCCTGATTATATTCTATTCTCTTGTTGTTCACCTTTTACTTGTCCTCCACAAAGTTCTTTTTGGACGTTGCTTTTGTTTATTTTTGTTCTTTAATACAACATCAATTAATTCTCAATGGTTAATAAATTCTTCTTTTTTTCATTTTATTGTTAATGATAGATCATAGATAATAATTTGTAAACAATTTATATTCACTGATTTTATGTTACTTATATCTTTTTGCACTATTTAACTAATTCTCATTACTCAGATATTGGACGTTTACATTTATATACTGTACTTGATTGTGTTGTTGGAATTTTACTTCACTATTTGTTCTAGGTGACTTTGGTACCGTTTTTCACTAGTGTCATATTAGTTCTGTGGTTTATCCCTTTTAATTTGCGTTATGTCAACTATGACTTGTCTAAGTTTTTCTTGTTGTTTCATGCTTGACTTACATTTTACTGTGTTTCTCCATCTTATATTGTGCAGTTCACGTGGCTTCGCTTATTTCTTAATGTAGGAATTTGATATTATCCTTGTCTTCTACATAATCATTTTGATGGTATCTATGTTAATTTTGGAGGTTGTTAGTTTGTCAAAATTCGACCGAGAATACTCTCAGGTCTTTAAAGGAGACTACGTGGTTTTATTAACTAGAAACCATAAAGATTCTTACTGTAATGGTGTCTTTGCGTTTTTTAGGTCTTAAGACCTTCTCCTAATCTTGGAGGCAATTTCCTCCTATCGTTGGAGCAGTTTTCCTTACGATCATCATCTTGTGATGATACTGAATTAATTCTTTATCTTCCCTAATTATTAATTAATTCTTTCCCCAATAAGCTTATTGTATTTAATACAATTTATTTTTTTTTCTTCGATGTCACCATAAAATATGTTCAATTTATAATCATTATATAATTAAACCCTAATATTTTTCATTTCTCCCTTCTGGACAACTTTGTTACCTCAACACATTCAACTGTTTTTTGGTTTATGTAATATGTACAGGTAAGATTAATTAACTTAATATCATGTTAAGTCTGATGTTTCTCTATGGTATTATTATTTTTAGCCTGATGATGATTTTTATCCAGACCGAAAATAGTAGCTTTGTAACAGCAGTATGTTATATTTCTCTATCGTGTACACGTTTAAACTAGTAATTATAAGGCTTGGTGACAGACGGCAGATACGAATAATTATTATTTTCCAAATTATTGTGTGAAGTAATAATAAAACAAGAGAGTGAGAATAAATTGAAAATAATTTGACAGATTGTTTGAAAACCTGTTGCCAGGCAATAGTCACGAGAGCCCGCTGGGCTCGAGTGGCTATTGCCAAATGGCATCAAGTTTGAACAAAATTTGTCCAATTATTTTCTAATTTATGGAACGGAATCTAAACTGTGATATTTTAACAAGTAAAAAAAATAATCAAAGTAAATAGTTTAATAGTGGAGATTTGACTTTTTCTATTTGATAATTTTACTAGATAGTGTCGGTTGCTTAGCCAAAACATTAACAATTTTTTGAGAAAAAAATTCTTTATTTCACGGAGAAATAGTTTAATGACATAGTAGTGGTTGAATACTATTTCAATCATGTTTAAATTGTATCCAATAAATATTTATTTATCACTTTATTAATTGTTTTATTCTCTAAAGACAATAAACTTTGATCTGTCTCTAGAAACAATAAATTTTAAATATTTGGCTTCATTTGATATTTCTTTATATTTATATACTTGTAGCTGGTTCGTGACTGTGAACCAAGAAATGCTTTAACCTCACTTTACTTCGTTATTAGAATCTGCCACAAATGCAGATTTGTGTAGCAAGTTTAAGCAAATTGGATATGTTAGCTTTGCAAAAAAGCTCATAGTTTATCTATTTGTTTGTAATCAAAATTTACGTCTTCTTTTCACCATTTCTTTAAGTCTGCTGGAGGCAATTGTGTTTTATCGTCATTGTACGTGTTATTCTTCAAACATACTGTAATGCAATGTTTAGACATTTTAAGATTTCCACTCATAAATTTTATTTTATTTTAGTTTAATCCAATAATTTAACGTTTAGGCTCATCCTTCAATAGGTACATAACTTACATTATGCAATGTTGTATATCTTTGGATCTGACTGAAGAAATGTTGCTGTAAAAAATTAGATCTCTCTTGTATTTCTTGATTATCTTAAAAGAAGTTATATGTATATAAAAACTTTCAAACTATTAAGAATAATAAAAAACTCTTCTTAATAAGATGGATTTCCAAAAAGTAAGGGTTAATACAATAAATTTAATTTCAATTAATTTCTTAGCACAAAATACTTCATTTATCTTTTTTTAGAAATGAATTTTAAATATTGACCCATAGTATTTACTTGCTTAATCATAAATTACGATTTTATAGTTTAGTAACAGGAATTCAAAGTTGAGGATTCACTTCTCCTATTGTAAAAGCTCATTCTACGCAGTACAAAATGCTGATATGTAATTACGTAATAAATTGTCAGCAGATTTTGAAGGCCCTATGCATATTAGGGTTTCATTTTCCTCTTCAATAATATTGGACAGGTTAAAATATTAAAAAATTAAAACTCAATAATGTAGTATGCAAAATTAAATTTTACACAATTCTTCCACTATTTTATTAAATGTTTTAAATTAACATTCATCGTCAAATTGACAGATCGAGGTTACATTTTGTTTCACGAAATAATTATTTAAAGTAATAAACAACTAAACGTTTGAACTGAACTTCCATCTTTTATTTAAAAATATTTTTTTATTTAAAAATTTAGAAATTTAATAAGTAGTATTTAGGCTAAATCATATTAGCCCCAACGAATCTGAAGCAATTCTAAACAGGTGTGTATCAGAAGAAATGTCACTGTCAGATTACCGATGGATAAAATGTGGGATGAATTTATCAAAACTACAGGTCCATCACGTGTTTCCAGAAATACTGATAGAACGGCATACTTTTTCATCTGAAAGGAATTATTTAGGAATCAGTGAAGGCTGCTTATAAAAAGTCCTGTACCCTAAATATGGTCAAGTAGAGTGGTCAAAATGCATCATGGTAATGTGATGAACTGGAACACTATAACAAAGCGACCATTTTAAAACTCGAAGAGGTTTGTCTGAATACGAAGCTCAACTCAGAAAATACAACTCTGGCGGAAAAAAGATTGGAGAGCCTATTGCAAAAATATAGAAAATATGTCTCAAATGTCAACGCTCCAGAAAGCACTTTCATTTAATCCACATAGAAAAGTGGGCATTCTTTTAAAAAAAGGAAGGTTCAACAAACCAAAAACCTTTATAAAAGTATCGAATTGTTTATAGAAGTACACTTTCCTGACTCCACCGTTACTAACCATGGAAATGAAGGAGGAAAGTCTACATATAATATGCAGGTCCTTACTTGATATGCTATAAATTCCCAAAAGTTGAAGAAAGTTAGATTAGTTTTCCTACCTAAACCTAGAAAAACGAACTCTATACTCTAAAATCATAAAAACCAATTAGTCTTACACATTTTTTGTTGAGAGTAAACGTAGTAGTCATCATCATTCAGTATATCGCTTCCAATGCTAAAGATGGGCTTTCCTTAAGTGTCGCCATGTTTCTTTATCATGTGCTGCTTGAATTCAGATTCTACCGCATCTATTACTTTAATTCTTTCCCGTAAATATTTGTTGGTCATATGGTCTCTTAATTTTATTAATCACTTTTTTAGTAAGTGTCAGCGTTTCAGGACAGAGTTCGCAGATTTGGTTATCTCTGCTGATACGGATTTTATCTCCACTTTTATCTTCACTTTTATGTTGTTGATGTAAATGCCAACCCAGAGGGTTGGACGACGTGGAAGGATGGTAAGCTCGGGAGGAAGCACAATAGACTTAATGCACGTCCGGATGAAGCTTTTGGGCTTCACTCTCCTCAATTTACAGATGAAGATAGCTCTAATAAATTATCACTTATAATATCACAAAAGCTTAAATTATTTCCGAAAATGTTCGTGCCCGAAAGAAAATTTCCTGTCTTTCAATTCTGATTGGAGAGTCAGCTTCGGTATTTTCAACGACGTAACCATGGCAACACACACAAGTTTGACAGTTCTGTTAAAATGTGTTAAAATGAGTCGCTTCGGTATAAATACAAATGAAATTATCAACCAAAACATAGATTAAAACGTACCTATGTCTACAAAAAAATCAAAATGTTTTATATGGAAACAATTTATGACATTCTGTTATTGACGATTTTAATAATTTGATTATGACTGTCATGCATTGTTGTTCGTATTTATATTAATGAAGAAACTTTATTCGTGAAATAACTCGTGGTTGAATTTAATGATAAATTCAATCACTCATGGTATTACTACTGACTATACAACTACAGTGATAAGTACACGCCCACCCAGTGCTCATGTTTGCTTCTGTTAACTGTAATTATTATTATTACCTAAATTACTAGGCCGTGTTTTTTTGCACACGATGTGACTTCACATCTAGTGCAAAAAACACGTTCATTTTGCAGCTAGTTATATATAAACAGCTATTCTTAAAGTAACTCTTAACAATCTTGACTATTGACAAAGTTTGACATTGACATTTGACACTTCTCCCACGGCAGTATTAATTTAGGTAAATAATTGATTAATATTTAGATGAAACAGAATATTTCTTTTATATAAATATTAGGGGGGAAAACCTTAACGGGGCGCGATGCGTATGATCCGATTTGCTTAGATCAACTGGCGTTTCTGGTGATATTTTCGCTGCTGGTATAGCCTGTGCTTCTGGGGCTTCCAACGTTACTGCTATTGCCGGTATTACTGGAATTTTCTGATGTGCTGGAGCATACGAAGTTGCTGTTGACGTTAATCTTTAGGGATTTGTTTGGGAAACTTCATATTGTGAGATTCTTCAGAAAAACGACAAGCTGAATGAGGGGTTTCGTGATCTGATAACAGCTTTGAAAGGGTTTATTGTACATCTCCTGTTTAATAATACTATATATTATAACCAAATAATCACTTTAATACTAATTTTAAGATTATTTGTGTATATCAATTTTAAGGAGATTTTCTTACTTGTTTCTTTTTTGTTTCGGGTAAGTTTAGCTGATGGTATAAAAATGTAGAATGTGAGATGGGTAAGTTAAAGAATTTGTTATAAGCCAACCAGTGGTATATGGTAAAAAAAATTATTAACTACAATTGTTTTTTTTTTAAATTTGTTTAATTGTTTACTAGAGCTAGTGTTATTTGTAGGGCATTCTAACATTTAATTATTTGTATACAAAAACTATATTTAAAATATTATATTATTATATATAATTAGATAATAGTATATTATTACACGAGCGATTATGTGGTGATTGAGCCACTCGCCTTCGGCTCATGGGCTCAATCTTCACCCTCGTGAATAATGGCCATAATCGCGAGTATAATACTATACTTTTTCTACACTTATGGAATAATTAAAAACCAGATTAAATTAAATTTATTTAAATAAACCATTTTACATTAATTTGCATTAATATTTAATTATTTGGGTAATTATGTAATACAATGATTATTTATCAATTTTATTTCATCAAAATTTCATCCAAATGTTTTAAAGAGGTACTAAATATGCCTTTTCAATCAAAAACTACTAGATTTAGTACTATTATTGTACCTTTTTCATTGAACCTTTTCCATTACCATGGACAACTAATAAAACTTTAGAATATCTTTTGGCTTATGAGATTCGTGGCCTGTGATTGGTCAAAATACCGTTGGCTTATGGTTCATAAGCCAACAGGTAAATATAACTACTACTATTATTTAAAGAAAAACCGTAAATAATAAACATATTATTCCATAGGTGTAGAAAAAAGTATTAATCCAATTAGGCCAAGCCTTTCCTTCCAGGCATCTTTTGATAAACAGTACACACCTAATTATTGCCTTTTTAAAATACTACAAGCACAAAACACTTAATTATAATAAAACACCAATTATAATCTATAAGTTGAAGTCAATGTTTGAAATTCGTTGATTTATTAACATAACGGGTAGAACAGATGTACATAATTTAAATTTAAGATATAAAGGCATAATATCGCCATCTAAACTTTGAACTGAACTTTTTCGCAGATCCTTCAAATACCAAATATTTTATATAACTCCATTCCTGTAACGTTAATAGGCTTAGATCTCATACAATTTAAATACAAATTTAAAAAATATCTTCTGGGCAAACCATAATATTAATGTATGTTATTTCTTCTCGTTAATACATTTACGAGTATCACAAAATATCGACATAATAGGGTTAAGTAGAAGAACAGCTTCGCGATAGAAATATTTCTATTTTTATTTAGTTTTAATTAAATAAAAATATTTTTTTTAATTAGGCTACTAGGGGCTGCCCACAGGGAGGAGTACTTCCCCCTCTCCTGTAGTCGCTACTGGTGGACGACCTGATCTCGGACCTCGACAACCAGGGGAGAGAGGTACAAGCCTACGCAGACGATCTGGTGATATTGGTAAGAGGAAAGTATGAAGAGGTCATCTCTAATGTGACTCAACGAGCACTTAACATTGTTACTAGGTGGTGGGACAAGGAACAACTTTCGGTCAACCCTAGTAAAGCAACAGTTGTTAGTTTCACCAGGAGGCGGAAACTGGATAAACTCCAAATGCCCGCCCTCTACGGAAAATCTATTAAGGAAGCGAATGAAGTCAAATATCTAGGAGTTACGCTGGATAAAAGAATTTCATGGAACGCTCATGTAGAGAACATTTGCAGTAAAGCAAAGCTATCCCTTTGGACATGCCGTACAGTATGCGGTAAGTCATGGGGAATGAAACCCAAACAAATGTATTGGCTATATCTGACAGTGATAAGGCCTATAATTACGTAAAGTGCTCCGGCTTGCTGGGCTAAATATCAGCAAAAGACCACCAGGGAGAAGCTGAATAAGCTTCAACGGCAAGCATGCTTAATCATAACAGGAGCTATGTCTACCACTACCACCTCTGCCATCGAAATTCTGATAGATCTTCCTCCACTCCATATCTGGATGGAAAGGGAGGCGATGGCTGGTGCATACAGAAGACTAGTAAAATGTCAGGATGCAGGGCAGAGCAATGTCATAGCCAGGGCCGGAGAGATAAAAAATAATCCGATACTGGAGATGGTACCAGATGCAACTAAATAAAACTACCACAAGCCACTCACCGTCCTATTCCCAGGAAGGGACGAATGGGACACGAATAGTTCGAATCTTATAATGGCTGATCAGTGTTGGTACACGGACGGCTCTAAGACCGAGAGAGGTGTTGGAGGTGCATGGATGGAAACCAAAGGTAGACCTGAGCCAGAACTTGGGTAACCTATCCACAATTTTCCAAGTGGAGGTTTTCGCAATGGAGATGTGCCTGCAGGAGATGCTTAGGCGTGACTGCAGGAACAAAACTATAAAAATCATTTCCGATAGCCAGGCGGCACTAAAGTAACTGGAATCAAATCGGATTGACTCCAAGTTACTTTGGAAGTGCCTTCAGGATCTAATACGTCTAGGGGAAAATAACAAGGTAACCTTACTTTGGGCACCTGTACATACCGGCATTGAAGGTAACGAAAAAGAGGACCTTCTAGCCAGGAAAGGTGCTGAAGGAATATTTATAGGCCCGGAGCCATTCCTAGGCATAGCGAATAGCGAAGCCAGAGGAACAATATCGAACTGGGTAGATCGGAGGAGACGTACTTACTGGTTCGAGCTAGAGGGTTTAAAGCACTCAAAGGCATTTGTAGCAGATCTCTCTAAAAAGAGGACTCAAGAGTTGCTGAATATGAGCAGGCAGGACCTACGAATAATAATGGGACTGCTGACTGGACACAGTCGTCTTGATAGGCATATGAAAACAATTGGACTGGCAGAGAGTGCGGACTGCATATTCTGTCAGGCTGAGGATAAAACGGTGGAGCATATCTTGTGTAACTGCCGAGCGCTCGAGAGAATAAGGATCAATAGATTTGATCTGCATCAACTCGAGCCCAGTAACTTCATGGAAGTGTCGCCACCGACCCTGATGAGCTTCCTTAGAGGCATAGGGCTGATAGAACGACTATAACCTAGGGGTGAGCCACAATAGATCTTTCAGGTCGCAGAATTGAACCCTTTATTTTCACATTTAGAATATAAAAAATTCATACATACCAATGTAATACAAATTATGGGAATAATAAAGACTATTATTATTATTATATTAGAAACTAACGAAGCTAAAATCTGACTCTGATTCTGACTTTTAAAATCGATAGCAAATAGTTGGTACTAAATTTATGATTGGGTACAAGCCCATAAAAAAATAAAACATTATGAAGATGCAGATTCTGTGACTAAAGCAGCAACATATACTCGCTATGATCCTCAAGATGATAAATTATCCTGCTTTCTTATCAACAGAAATCAAACAAAGTAATGGAGAATCTCGTGGAAGACCTTTTGCAAAGAAAATTCAACATAATATACCCAACCAGAAATTCCGACTTCCAGCTCATTTAGAAACTCTACATATCATGTTTCTCGTAAATATACAGGGTGTACCAACCTTAACAAAAATAGTAGATGTCTTTAGTCCATATTTTAAAATTACCTTAAACTATACAGAGTGTTGTATAACTCCGTTACAAACCAAACATATATTTTTTTAAATTGGAACCCCTGTATATTATACCGAATTCGGACTGCTAACATTTTTTTGAAGCTTTTGATATAAGGTTTTGATACGTTATACAGAGTCCTTCCGAAGATATGAACACGTTTATGTGAAAATCGTAGGTAAATCAACACTCTGTATCTTATTGTACGTTGAAGAAAAAAAAAGTATTTTGCCTTAGAGAGTTTCGTAATATGATACAATATCACCGTATTCTATTAAATATTCATTATTTTCCCTTTGGTATATAGGGTGGGCGATAATCCGCACCTTTCATTTCTTCTTTCAAATGGAACACCCTGTATTTTATATCATAAATAGAATATCCGATTATGTAACTTTAATTTTTGTTAAGCATTCCCTATACTCAAAGTTCATGAAAACAGAGTTATTTTGTAATATTTATTATAAACCATAATTATTAACCTATTATGTGAAAGGAATAAACGTTGAATGTAACAAACAATCCTAAAAAATAATAAATTTTAATAAACAATTTATTTTAAATAAAACAAGTCACCAAAAGTATAATTCCAACCATAATATTAAACTAAATGTTCAAGTATTCATCGTTGACATTGACAAAAATATAGTAAGTTATTTTAAAGATCAGCATATTATAGTTTTTTTCCTGATTTTTCTGTGATTGCACAGTTATATTGATCTTAGAGGAAGGTACATCCAGGTTAATCTCTTAGGGCTAACACCATATCGGCTTTAATATTGTTGTCTTATTACTTCAAACTTGGTCTAGTCTTAACACTGCCCAATCAACATCATTCAGCTATCTCATAAAAGAAAATGTAACTACAATAAAGCAATGTTGCGATGACAATATATCGAAACAGATGTCGACCTAAAAAGTTATTATGTAAATAAACCATTTTGATGTTCTTAATATCTGTAATATCAGTAATGTCGTGGAGTATGCAGTATAGCGGATCTTTGGGTTCGCAGCTCACATAAGTTGGCAGTGTATGATCCCTATGTTCTAGGCTCTCTATATTCGATGACAAGAACTGTCCGTCTTGTCTCGTCTATGATGTGTAAAAGTAAAATTTGTAAAATAAGGAGTCTTTGCTGACCGTTAGGAAATAACTTGTAAGTTTCTTGGGTTTGCAGCAATAATGAAAGAGTATTTTTTTAAGTTATTTATTCCAAGCTTTCGGTTATGATTATAACCATCATCAGGGAGCTACAAATATTTAACATATATAAAATGTAAGCATACTGTATATTAAAGTTGACTCCCAGTTGATCAATAATGGGCTCTGGATTAGGACATTATAATATGACAAAACAAATATGAAATGAAACATTAAAGAGTGGAGCAATTATGCCATCAAAGAGTAATTAATCTAGCTTAAGTATGCTTTGTACCAAAACATGTTGACATTCACAAATTTCTTGTTAATAATAAAGACAGTAAAGTATTCTTTGTATTTCTGCAATGTCAGGCAAACTGAAAGATGCTAGTTTTATCTTAGTTTTGTTGACAAAAAGTCAGCGTTTAAAAACATACTAAAGCCATCTATTAAAATGTTTCTTACGTGTTGCATTGAGAATAACGTCCACCTTCAATAAAGCTAAATGCAGACTGATAAAAATAAAATCGTATCAAAATGTAAGACTTTTTTGATAAAAACTTATCTATACTTACGAGGCATGTTTTAATATAAAAAAATCATCAAGTAAATTTTTTAAGCAAAACTTTATTTACCTGAAAGAGCATTATTTCTTCTACTTTTCTACGTAATTTCCATTATTATTAAGACACTTGTCGAATCTTGGGACCCACTTTTGTATGCCGTCGTCAAGGAGGCTTGTCGCCAAACTGGACAACTGCACTGGACAACTGCACATACGTTTTTATTTCTTCATCATTGAAATTATACTTCCCCGCTAAATGCGTCTTCAAGCGCAGAAACAAATAGTAGTCGCTAGGCGCTTAATCGGGACTGTATGGAGGATAGTACAATTGTTCCCAGCCAAATGAAAGGATTTGCCGAATATGGACGAGGATTATCGTGAAGCCAAACACCTGCACTTTTGAATTGCGTGGCGCAGTTTTTTGTTTCACAGTACGCGGCTGCATTGATCGCTTCACCGCGGTACTTACTTTAAAAACAGTACTTACTTTAAAAACATGCCTCATTTATTCACAAATTCCTGGCGGGTATTAACCTAAAATCAGTTTAAATAAATTATGTGCAGTAAAAATATTTGCAATTTTATAACGAATGCCACCCCGTATATTGAAGCTAACAAAGCATATAACTATATTGCTGCTTATTGTTCTAATTACTAGTTAACGTAGAAATAAAGTTGTTTCTGAAATCAGTTTGTTTCCACATGCTTTATATCAAGAGAATTAAACTTAATAGCATCGTTTATGAACTATGTATATTTCTGTCATAATTCGGAAAATATGTAACGAAAGGATTTTCAAAATGGTTTAATTTAAAGCTATTTAAAATTTAATACAACTTTGACTAGAGCTGCTGAAAACTAGATATAGGAAGAATCTCATTATTATTTTACATTTTTTTAATTTCTCTTTTAGTAAAAAAATAATGCGGAAAACTGATAAATACATCAGAAATAAGTAAATATCTTTAATCCATGGAGCAGAGCTTAAATTATTTTTTACGTTGGCAACCAACCTGCCTTCGGCACAAGTCTTTTAATTTTATTTTTCCAAGACGGATTTAGTTGTGCAAAATAATTCAGGGGCTAATACTATCTAGGATTTAATAACGATATATGTTACTACTTCAATACCTGGTGTAGTAGTCCACTTGGTACTTAATCATAATTAATTAATTAATCAGAAAACTTTTACACGGAGACACTACAGGAAAGCTCAACATTGGTTCCATTGCACATTTTCCTGCAGCTCAAGTTTTTGATCAGTGGATGGTCTATAACAAGCTAAACGAGGTGAGGGAAGTAACCACATCTCCGAATGACGAGTCAAGGAAGGATGACATAAACACTTATGAACTTGTTTGTGCGGCCCACTTCTGCAAAGCCTTTTAAGCAGTCCTAGACCAGCCTTAAATTGATCATCGTTGCATTTAACGTTTTTATGGCTGCTTGGCTATCTGAGAATATAGCAATGGCCCTTCCCTGTACCTATTGGCTGTTACCCTCTGAAAATGAATGACTGGGAAATTTTGGCGTACCACCCTTGATTAGGAGAGATTTTATGAATAAACAGTCTTGGTGGGCACAAAGGGAACGAAGAGACGGACCTACCACTAGCCCGAGAAGGCATAGTAAAGCGTCCGTAGGATGGGTATTTTTTGTGTGTTTTAATCCCAAATCTCCGCATTCTCTTAAATTGACTTGCTGTTAAAATTATGATTTTAATGATTATTAGTAGTTCAATTAATTTGTATTTGTAAGTTTTAGATTGATTAATATTTGATATTATTAAATCTAACATAGCAAGATCTTCTTTTTCTCAAGGGGGTTATGTTCTGCAAGATTCTAGTTGGATTATTAAGTATATAAATGAAAAATTGATTAGTTATAATTAAAAATTTATTATAAAAGGCTAATTTCAAACAGTAATCTATTCAATAACTAATAAAGAAAATAATAAGTAGGAAAAATAAGAAAAGGTCTGTTATAAACCAGAAAAGAAGTTATTTGATATGGAAATTGTATCAAATAAATTATTGTTATTTATACAATGATGAACAAGTTATCGAAATTCATTAATTATAAAATATCAAATAAATATAAGTACGTGTTTTGCTGTTGGTTTAATATTACCTATTATTTAATTTAACATACTCAGGAATTCATTCTAGTTATAATTCCTTGCAGTTTTTTTCGTTAAACCAACCATTTTAATATCGATCCCAATAAAAAAATTAGTTAAAATGTTAACTTACAGTTACCACTGCTAAGTTTCTCATATAGTTTAAATTTGAACTGAATTTAGATTTTATCGAACATATGCTAAAAGACTCAAATAGGCTTTTAGAAACTATCGAGTTCCGTAATCCAACCTCATCAAAAGGACTTAATTTACTGCTTGAATAGTTTTAAAAAGCGACTTTTCCATTATAGAGCTCCAGCAATGCTGACTATAAAAATTCTCGGTAAAATATGCATAATCGATAAAACTGAAATATAATTGGAAGAACGCACAATTCTCAATTTTTCAATAATGGGTAAAATATTCATTATTATAAGCTTACATATAGGAAGTCTATTTACAAATTTATTTTCAATTAATAGTATTATGGGTGAAACCGTTTCTATGTGGGTCCTAATCCTACTTATGGTATCCTTAAAATAAAGTATGAAACGGATTATCAAAAGAGCTTGGAGACAAACTTATATCCATATTCCAATACTGCATGATGAACTGAAAAAAAAAGTTAATTATGTAAAGAATAGAAGGAATTATTAATATTTTATATGGGGCTGATACCAAATATATCAATAAAAAACGAAATTAAACAACAATTTTTAATATTTTAGTTTTGGAGTGGACATTTGGAACTGGTTTAAATGTCCACAATGCAAAAGTAACTAAGAACTTATACAAGAATAAGAGGAGGGTGGGAAGTAGGAGAATAAAAAGAACGAAAGAAAGTGATTGAATTTTCAATGAAAACTGATATGGCGGTATGTAACACTATTTTGTAGAAGCGATAGAAGCACTATATAGTTTATAGAAGTAGTTTTAAAATCAAACTGATTTTATGCTATGCCAAAGTGTTACTACTTCTGAATAAAGAAATAAACTACTAGTTTATTGTGAACTTTGTCCAGAAAGAGCTGCCACTCAGGATGTAGTTTGTTGGACACAGACAAATAAGAGACTATTGGCTGTAAAATAAAATATTTAAATAATTTTGACTTAGCTAGGCCCAACATTTAAAACTTATATCCTGCTAGCATAGCATTATGTACGTTGGGACAACTTCGAAATTGTTAAGGAGAGACTGAAGTGTTAGTACTGCATTGGATAAATATTAGTATGACAGTATATATCAGTAACAAATTAATAATATAGCAAAAATGGTGTTTATAATCAATTAATTATACATCCTATTAACATAACTTTAGATATGTAATATGTACGAGGCGTAATAAATAACTAATGTTAGGTAAATGTTTTATTTACTTTGAACATTGAATATCGCATTTTCAACGTAAATCAATCTTGATAAATTATTGATTTTTCAATACATGGATTAAATGTTGTAAACATAAAATATCTAGATAAAATATATTTAATTACATATTGTGCAAATATATAACAATGTTGGCAAAATCTTAAGTTATCAATGTTTCCATGTTGTACCAATACAGTTTCAACCTCCAGTCAATTTTATGTGCTATTAGGTTCTATCCTATTAAGAATATTAAACAACGAATTCTCGTTTAATTAAAAAAGCTTTATTTTTTTATTTATATTCTTTAAATAAACTTTAAAAAGTTTCGTTTTTTAATGTTCGTAATTATATGTACTTTAAAAAGAAAGTGCAGAAATTATAAAACGTTTAAATTATATTAGTCGATAAAATAAAAAAGCTATCCAATACTTTAGGAATGCATAAATGGCTCCATACATTTATAAATAAGAAACAAGTCTAGGTTAAATTCTATCCGTTAAAAATAGTATTAAATATTTATGAGTTTAAAACTTCCGTACAACTTGCAACTACTCTAAGAATTTAAAAGTAACTTTCTTATTTTCAATACAAAATTGAAAAAGGTAAATGAAATACGGTATTTCAAAAGAATTTAAATGAAAAAATAAAAATAAAATTTTAAATGTACGAAAATGAGATTTTAAACATTCAACTTGAAATAAAGGTAAAGTAATAACAGTGAGGTACAAGAATTTATCCTGGGAATATTAGAAGAAGTGATAAGAAAAATTGTTCTGAAATACTAAAAGAAGGAATAAAATTTAACAAATAACATTTTTCATTTAGTACCGATGATCAAAATAAAGTTCGTATATGTTTAGACATTTAAATAAAATAAAAAGTAAAAAAACGCCTACAACAGTTAATAAAACCCACGTTAAAAGGTACAAAATTTGGAAAATAAAGGCATAAAATTGTGCAAGATTTTAGTTGCAATATACGAGCTAGTGGAATGGGGCATGCTATGTGTATAAATATTGTTGTCAAATATAAAAGAAGTATAATATTAATAATTATTATCAAAAAAATCACCTCAAGAAAAGGTGTTAGACAATGCATCTTTATATCTATATTTTTTTTTCATTCTTATGACGGCATTATAAAAAGTACTGGAATTTTTTTTTAACTAGAAGCTTGGAAGCATACCGATTGTCAGTATTCACTAAATTATTAATAAACAATTCAATTTTAGGTTAATCAAGATGTTTGATTTAATAAACCAAAAACTACTACATCAAAGATAGCTTTGTAGTGTACCATTGGAGAGCATTTTTTAAAATTTTTCAGGTAATAATCTATAAATAATGGTAATAATCTATAAATAAAGAGCAAACATCTACATGCTCCGAGGTTCTTTATTTATAAGCAAAAGTTAGACCGCAAATATAAACCATACCTGAAAAAACTGGCAAGATACAAGATTACTGTAATGAGGGTGCCACTTCACAAAAGGATCATAGAAAATGAGATAGCTGACAGCCTCGCAAAAGAAGGAGTCAATACACCTTTCCTTCTTTCGGGGCCCTTGTATGGTCTCACAAAAAGCCAAACCCAAAAAGCTGAATACCTGGATGACTTCACTGGATGAATGCAGCAATATTAAGGTAATCTAGAAGGTTTGTAAATGTATCACCTGAAAGAGAAAAGTACCTCGAAATGAGGAAAAAAGATATAAAACTGATCTCAGATCTTTTTACTGGACACTCTCCTTTGAAACAGGACCTCAAAATAATAGGCGTAACAGACAAATTATATAATATTATTACGAACTAAGAGAACATTTTGGTGTTGTTAGTTGTCCGTTTTAAAATTAGTCAATTAGTCAAACGTCTAGAGTTTACCAGAACATTCTGCTGTTAAAAAAAAGGATAAAACAGAAAAATAACCGCATTTCGCATCAATCACCGCATTTCGTAACGCTTTAAAATCATACTTGGTAGCTTTGTATGCAGTTGACGACTTTTTGACATAAAATATTTGGGACCATCTCACGCACTGGAAGGTACATTTATGATATTTATTTATTTTGTTGTTTGTTGTTTTTCTTATTGTTACTTTGATTAAATTAAAATCTTAAATTTTAAAATTTTTTTATATTGTTTATTATTTATTTTTCTCATTGTATAATGTATACATAAAGTATACATTTTTTTAACTGACCTTTCGCAATGTTTTAAATATTTTTTTCGACAATAAAGCTTATTATTATATATTATTATTAATGATAACTAACTTAAAGTTAGAACAGTGTTGTTAGTGGAAAAATCAAAGTTGTAAATTGTACCAGTGTATCTTTGTTATTCAGTAATAAACTATTAAAAGTTATCCCAGGTGGGTAACAAAATATGGAAATGCGTAGTATTGTTCTGTAAATGACTTAAGTTCCTACAAGGAATTGATGTGACACGTTATTAAAATTATGCCTAATTTTGTTAGAAGCATTGACGTTATAAATTTCAAATACGGTAGCTTAAGTTCAAGTTAGGGTAGGCAAAAAATATCTTGGTAGGTCTGAGACAATCTAATCTAATCTAAAGCACCACAAGTATGGCTTGGAATTTCAGAATATAAACTTTAGGTGGCGGGAGATGAGGGAGGGTACGTTGAAAGAAATTATCAATAGCATCTTCGCACTCCCTATTATAGATACTGTTTTCAGCTATTTGTTTATGGTTCCTCAGCTAAAGGATTTTTAAATTTCCAAATTGTGACCCCATATTATTAGAGAATGTACCATTGACTGACAATACATAAAATCCCAATATACTCGTACAAAAGATGTGACATAGCATCGTGGCATTTCGTCTCATGTTCTATTAATAATGTTTAAATAATTTAATATGCATTAGATGAAATAGGACGCTTAGTATTGCTGATGAATTAGAAATCTCTCATAGAAATGTAATTTAATTCAAAGTAGTGTTTTAAATTAAATACACTTTAATCAAACTGCATCAGTTGATCGATTCAATTGCTTTATTACAAGGTGTTGGCCGTTGTGCATTGCCTGATGACAAGCTCTCGAGCTAAATGTAAATGAAAATATTATGGGACGTTCATCGGTGGTGAGTAATTACAAGAAATGGGGACCATTATATGTCGGTTTGCGGTTGGCCAACGAATGTAGGGTGGATAAACCCATAGACATTTCCATGCATTATTGAAATGTTTGAGTTTATATACATTGTGGAATGTTAACATAGGCGTAACAGTAATACTGTTTCCGTTTTTGGTTTAAGCTATTTTAAGATCTTGTCTCATAACTAAATGTATAAATTAAATACCCTTTATACACAGAACATAATTAAGAATTTAAAAAAGCAGTATGTTGATTCTTTCTATAAAAAGAAGGAAAAGGCTCTACTCTTATGTAGAGTAGATGATTTACGGTACATCGTTTTTGACGTACTTTTCCTCCTTATGAGGAAAAGTACGACTTTACTCCTTATATGGAGGCCAAGAAATGTATACTTTGGATAGGTAGAAAAAACTAAGTACTGGCTAAGTACGGTATGCGCCAAAACAAAGGACACTGAAATCAGGAAGCCTGTGAAATATAATCGCTTCATATGAAACAAGTGACAATAGTTGCCATGGTATTTTTAAACGTTGTTTAGTTTAACAAACTGTCAAAAAGATATGAAATGGTGCTTAATTAAGTATTATTTCCGTTTGTTAATGGATGCCAATCAATTTCGGGCTTGCACCTACTAATAAGGACCTGTTAAGGTGTTACACCACTAATATTGAGCAATCTGAAAAATATCAACGTTGGACTGCGTTGAGTACGTCCAAAGTATATTCCAAAGCATATTCAGTTTCTAATTTACTTTTTGTCATATTTTTCTCTTTTTCAGGCTCACTTTCTGTTTTATAAACTTCACCTATAATCTCTGAATTACCCTCATGCGTACTAAGTTCATAGATGTTATTGGCTACATCGTTCTCATCACTATAATCGATGTCAATTTCTGCATACCATTTTAATAATGATTCTTCATAATCTTTATCCAAAACATTGCAAGATTTTAACCTTTTTTATGGCCCGGTAGATTTTCCATAGCAAAACTTAATATGCTCTTTACATAAAAATGTTACCATCATAGTAACCGACGAGTGGTCACTGTGACCGCTATAATTCAAATTGTCGTAGGAAGGGCAAAAATCGAACAAAATGTATAGCGCTATACGGCTGTAAAATATGGGTAATAACAGAGGCATATAAGAGACAAATCTTTGGAAATAAATGGAGTAAAGAAAAATAATGTTGAGAAAATTTAACAAGGGCCGTTAATTAGGTTCAACCAATACCAAAAAAGAATTTTAAATGGATACCAAATACTTCACTAAAAAGTGATATACGGACGCATCAAAAATAATAAAAGAAAATTTCATCTGAAAATAATTTACCAGGGAACATCGGAAAATAATATAGACGTCTAAAAAGGGCATCTACCCCTGCTATTCACTCATTCACTCATTCAACAGGTCAAAGCAGCTCATGCTTAAAATGATTGACGGAAAAGTTTGTAATGTAGCAACTAATACTAAATCTAGAATATGTTGCTATTTTTGTGTAAAGGCATTGAAAGATTTTAATAAATTAAATAAAAAACTGGGTTGACGCTGAATTTTGGATATTCGATTTTATTCAAAATACTATTGGAAAGCTGGCAAGCCAAGTTGGAAAAAAGTTGTAAAAGAAACAAAAGCGTAATAAGCACTTCAAGCAATACATGTTGAGTTTTTGCACGGGTGGATTTTAATAGAGATATATAACATAGACTCTTACTAGGTTTCGACCCATGTCTGAGTAGTAACCGATCAAGACATCACAAAAAATTCAGCCATTTTTGCAAAAGACAATTGGTCTGGTTAATTCAAGCACTCCGCCTGAACCTAATGAAAAATAAAAAAGTTTTAAGAACATTGATTGTTATTACAGACTGTACATAATAAAAAATAATAGAATTTGAATAAAAAAATACTTCACATATTTTTGTCTGGTTTTATTAGAAAAATATCCATTTATGCGTCACAAGAACAGATTGGCTTAACGTTTATCTAAATCTAAGTTATTTTTGGAAGAAAAGAACAACAATTAAATCTTCCTAGTAACGTCAATAAATTATTTAACAAATTATGCATTAATAAAGTTTTACTATACTGCAGATGTAAGATATAATATGATATAATTTAAAGCTACGTCTGTGTGTCAGTTTCATGTAATTATCGATAAACCCATAATTAATTACCGTCATCAAGAAGACAGGAACACGAAAGCGAGAGAGAGGAATTTCCAGACTAAATTTTCTGACTTCCGAAAGTGTTTCATTAGATCAGGGAGGCTTGTAGATGTGGTCGTGTAATGTACGCTGGCATTTGTTACAAGAGTGCCACTGAATTCTGGAACCGTTAAATGTTTTTTGTTCAAAAATAAATAGTTCAACGTGCGGTTTTGTTTCAAAGACCAAGAATATTTTTCTCTGTCATCTATAGCTTGATTGACGTGCCTTGAAACCATTTTTTATTGACGTTTTATTAATGAAATTGTATTATGTTAGATAAATACCTCGGCTAGGGGTAAGTTCATTAGCTCTGACTATAGTACAATATTTGTTTCTTTAACAAATTATAAGGGCGACAGTGAAATCTTTATTTTTTTATGATACTAATGAAGAAAGTTGTTTTAAGCTGAGTGATTTAAATAAGTATCATAAGATGACAGAAAGATGTCAGAAAAAACTGTCTATGAAATAAAAAAATGAAAATGTACGAACAGATAAAAAATAAATAGATTTTCTTGGTGCTAAAATGAATAAAGTTGAGAACACGTTACAAAAAAATAATCCGCAAACAGTTCTTTAAAAATACTTATTCTAATACAGTTGACGAAACGAAAATGATTTTGACATTACGTTTAAGAAATAAAGAAAAACGAGACAGCTGTATAATATTATAAATGCATTTTTATATTTCGCACTTATAAAAATCTTCATTATAAAACGCATTTGCGTATCGTAATGTAACTTTTACGCACGCAAATTATTGTTTTAAATGGTTGGCGACATGAGTGAAGTATCTAATGACAAGACTATTGACATTGACATTTGTGGCTAATAGCAATTTATTAATTTTAAATTGTTCTTTAAGTAAGTATTTGTGAATATAAATATAATCTTTTACTTATATAATTTATTATTATTGGTGTATTATTCATTTTAAAATATTTTAAAACATTAATATTTGATAATTTAAATGTCAAAACTGTCAAATGTTATAAATTACACAGTGCTACCGACATACTTTTTAAAATCAAAATTTTCGTAATTTACATACAAATAATAAATTAATTTAAAAAATGATAAAATGGCGAAATATAAAAAATATTATAAACAACTTATTTCATATGGCTGTTGTGACACTCGTCCTTTAAAAAACTCATGGCTTCGCGATTCGTTTTTTAAACTTGAACTCGTGTCATAACAGAATTCCATATGAAATGCGTTGTTTAATATACTATTATTTACGTTGGTCGACTTATCTTTTTTTACATCTGCGATCCATTGGTTGATCCAGGAGAGGGCTGGTCCAGTGAAGGGTTGGTCTGATGAACAGTCCACCAATGTAGAACCAATCAGCAGTAATTCGGTAGTAACCCAGTAATGCCTTTGAAATTGGGATTGTCTTTGAAATTGAAATTTGTAATGTCTTTGGTATTTTATATTCCAATGCTGTGTATAACACCAATGACAATAAAGATCGAAACATACTATTAAAACGCAACGCGATGTGTTGTGTCGACACCCGACTCTCGCCGTGCATATAGACAACACGCCACGCGATGCTATAACACGTATCGTGTAGTGTAGTCTCTCAAGAAAGACTTAAGTCTATTGACGTGTGACGTGGCCATGGATTCGATTCTGCTTGAAGACGAGCTAGATGAAGATTTAGAAGAAGATTTCGAATACTATGATCACGATAATGAACTGAACTCATATCATATAACACTGAGTACCGACTAACAAAAAATTTCTTTTCTTTTATCATAACCTTAAAAATGTTGTCGAAAGTTTGACGCGTGGCATCGGGTGTTAACTAGAAACACACTGCGCTGATTCGTCGGGTGGCGTGTTCCCCCCCTCTACCGGCAACACGCTGATCCAAATCGATTGGATGTTGTGGCGTGTCGTCACGTAGCGTGTTGTCTATGTGTTTCTCACTATAATAAATATATGGAATTACACATACTGACACGCGTCGGGTGGCGTTGCGTAGCGTCACGTTTTGGTAGTATGTTTCGACCTTAAGAGAATGAATCGTGGTTTAAGGTATTGTACTATGCCACATTAAAGATAGTGTATAAAGTTGGAATTACTGACAGGAATCGTTTATAATAATTAACATGTTAAGAACTCTATACAATAGATGGTGTTAGTGTTAGCCATATAATTAATTTAAAAATACTACGTTTTTAGTTAGCATATGATGTTACAAAATTTCGCTGAAACATAAAACGTGTTTCATGCATTTTAACATGAGCAAGTCTTTAATAATTGAGGTTTTGGTATATTTAAGAAAAAACTGAAGGGACAATAAAATAGTTTAATTTTACTAACTCTTACTCTGTGGAAATCCATGTTCATCCTATCATCGTCAGATTGACATATTGAACTTGCATTTTGTTTTTATGAGGTGCTATCTGATGTTAATTGAGTAGCGTAAAGCCTAAACCTAGAACCTAGACCAAGTATTGAAGTAATAAAACATAACATTATTAAAAGTCTAGATGTTATTGCCATAAGAGATTATCCTGTATACATATACATATATCTGTATATATTGTAACGGGTGACAGATGTGTGACGGATGAATGTGACGGATGATTGTGACAGATGCGAGAGGAATGCATGTATTTTGATGTAGCTGCTTGCCATAAAGGGTAGAGTCCGTGAATGAGGAAGAAGGTTTTGACAGGAACTTGACATGATTTATAATTATTTTAGGTTGGTAGTTATTCGCGAACCTTCTAGTAATATTTGGATTTTAGTAAATAGTTATTTCGAGAAAAATCGAGATGTCAAGTATTTTGATATATAAAGCGGGTCATTCGCGGTAGTAGAGTTAGTGTTCGTTCAGCTTTTGTGAAGTTTAAAAGTCAAAAGTAACAGTTAGTAATTTGTAACCAGCTGAATTCTTGTATTCTTACAATTTGTGAATAAATTGTGTTAAAAGTCCTCACAAGTGTTTCAATATATACATATATCAGTATAACTATGCAATGATAAAGATGACATAAATATAACTCAAATAGTAATAATAATAATGTTTATTAAAGAAATATAATACAATAAATAAATAAATAATAAGTATAAAAATAAATGTTAAAAATACATGAATAAACATAAAAATCACCCAAAGACCCAATGACGCTTGTAAGTGTTATTTTCACATAATTAAAAAAACACATTCCTAAAATACCACAAAATATAAAATCCAAATAATTATTTTAATAAAAAAAACATACTTATAAAGTCAGCTATGTAATATAATTATTGGGAAGTAGTCATAATAGGATAAATTGACATAATCGGGAAATATTTACTTAATAATTTAAAGTGGTAGGATCAATTCGATTCATAATAAATTAAATAAAAAATTTAAGGTCGACTATATTATTGAATACTTTTCTGTCAGTATTCCTTCACAGATCATTTAAATGTTATTTGATTATTAATGTTTCTTAAGTTGAGAGGTAAAATAGTAGGTTCGTTCCAACAAGAGTCCGAAACTATCAGAGATTGTTATGAGCATGCGCATGTGCATTTTAGCGTTCCAACAACAATTTGTGACAGTTTGCTGACTGATAGTAAGCTGTTCCAACGTTACATACAAACGGTTTGAAGACTGTCATAAAAGTTTGTGAATTTGTTAGGAACTACAAATCAGACGCATGCGCAAAGGAAATTTGATCATTCGAAACCACGTGTTTGTCCATTTTATTCAACTTTTAACCTTTTTCGCGTATTATATATTTATATCGTGAGGAGATCTATTTAATATAAATATGAGTTACAGTGGCTCGGATGAAAATATTGGCAACAGCGATTTATTAGACGAAAGTATTGGTGCATTCCACAGTGAAGACGAATCCAGTCATGTTCTCGAGTAAATAATTGAGGAAATTGGTGTTCGCCCCATAAATTCAGAATGGGAAAATATTTTCCACTTGTTGCACTGTCATGTGTTAAATGTCAAACTAGTACTACAGTGTTCCAACAGAACAGTTTTGGACTAGTTTCAAATTTCATAAAATGCGCGCATGCGTAGAAACAAATTTGAAAACAATCCGAAACGCATCCCTGATTGTTTGTTGGAACGAACCTATTATAAATTTTTGCTGACAGAAATTCCACTGAGCGTTGACCAATTGTTTTCTCACATATTGGAATACTGAAGTTTTATTTTGCCCTTGTGTTGTGAAAATGTTGGAGTGGTTGTACTTTTATTTTATTTCTATGTATATTTGTAAATATCTTTCTAGAAAAAATTTGCCTAATATCAAATATTTTATTTTTTGAAAAAAATTTGTCGCCAGAAAGGCTTATATTTTTTTTATGAATGATTCTCAATATCCACTTTTGCAATACATTAAGACCCTGCAAGTTACTTTCTGTTACACCTCTCCAACCTAGGATACCATATTGCAACTGAAATTGCAAAATGATCTGAATTTAGTTTAGCACACATCTCAATTTATTCTTAACCTAACCTAACTTGTAAATCCCATTTTAAATACCGATCTATTATAATTCCTAAGAATTTGATTTGTTCTTGATGGTTCTTGATTTGTGTTTGGTCATTAATTGTTAATGGTCTCAGATCAGGTAGTTGATTGAAGTATGATGTGAATGGTAAGTAATTTGTTTTTTGGCTATTTATAGAACGTTTGTTATATTTAAGCCAGTTGCATATTTGTCTTAAATCCTATTCTGCTAATACCTTGAGGTCTTTTCAGTTTTCACCCTCATATGTTATGGCTATATCGTCTGCAAAACTGACTATTTTTTTTAATATTCGAGAATACAATAAACTATTTATATAAACGTGAATAATTCAGGTCCCAATACTGTTCCCTGTGGAACACCACAGGTTACATTAAGTTATTGTAAGGATCAACATAATATAGTTTTTTCCTGGTTCCCATTTGTTAAATTAGAATCTTGTAAATCTACTATATTTAATTCGCTTTTCCAATTTCTTATAAATGTTTTGCGTTTTCGTTTAATATTCGTTTAATAAATAATTACAATAGAGAAAATTCAATAAAACACAAAGTCAAACCACAGACTTTATTGAGTAATACACTTATTGCAACTAGTTTCGGTCTGAATCATAATGATTGGATCTTTCTTTCATGTTTACCAATTTATTTTAATCTTTACAGCCTAATGATGGTCTGATTCAGACCAAAAGCATATTACAATAATTGTATTCCGCAATAAAAGTCTGTGGTTTGTCTTAGTGTTTTATTAAATCTACTTGGATTCAACCATATTTGAGATAAATAAACCGTATATCAAACGTGACTAAATAAGCTGTCTAATTTAGCAAGTAATATTTAAACGTTTCAAATATAGAGAAACAACAATACCTAGTAAATATTTTAAATTAGTAAGTATATAATAATTAAAATAACCAAATAATATCTTGTACTGTACCCTGCCCTCAAATTCTAGTATTTAAATTTGTGGGTCAGTATAGATAGAGATATAAACTAAAACACAAACTTTCCCAACTTAGTTCAAAATCATTCTACAATTTTCAGCCCATTCCTTCTTTCCGTTCTCCATTTCCATTTCCATATCTTCGTTTCATCTCTTTCGATCCACGCTATTACTAAATTAAGGAATGAATGTTTAATGTCACTGCTTATAACATTGCCAACATTTTGAGTTTTCAAATTACATTATTACTACACCGATACTATTTCAGTTATAACGCCAGTTGGTCCATAATACTAAACACCTCGGACTAAGAATAATAGATAGACAAAACATTCGATTCATAAACAGTTATATACATTACAAGATCTGACAGCTAGCTTTGAGAAGCGGTGTTTTTATTTCAAAAACACCGAGCTCTTGAAAATGATTTCAGAATCGTGTATTGCATTAAACTTTTCGTTCTCCCCATTCTAATGTATTGTTGATTTAATGACGTTATGTTAAAAAAAGTACATCTAGTATCAATTTAGAAGGTACATTTTTTCCACTCCTAGCAACCGATCAACTATCACTTTTCACTTTAAGTTTCACTTCTGTCATTAAGATAGAAAGTTACACTTCATAACCGCATTTTTTACAATTATACATGCCCCACTCATGAGCAATGAGTGAAAAAATAGGTATCCTGACGATCCTGACAACGCTGTTTTTGTATCCCTAGACAAATTTATGCTACTTATGTAACCTTAATCATGGGCGCAGGTTACTTAAAATATAAGTTTTAGATACTTTTAGTTGCATTAGGTACTATTTTTGAGAATTTTCTTAAATATCATGAGACATATAAAATTTAAATAAATATCAAAAGTACCTTATATTAACAGAAATATAACATGGAGTCTAGGTACGTTATTACTATATTGTAACGGTTAACATAAAAGTACTTATTCTAGTCTATAAAAACAATTAAATAACTTCAATTAAAAATTAATTTTAAGATAAATCTAACTTTTACCATAATAATAGTGATTAAATAAGATTTGAGTGATATCACAATGTTACCAGTAATATTTTCTATAGTACCTACTATGCGATCTAAGAGAGGATATAGTGAACATTAGATTTAAAATTGGTTTCATTATAATATGTTAAACTAATTAATATCTATTCAAATAAAATTATTTAAATTTGACCTAGTCCTATGTAGTAATCAAATGCTTTATGATGTTTCGGTTAAGTTCTATATCATATATATTATGTATGGTGTATATTATAAATGACATCTATAATGGACCTCAATATGATGTTTAAAACAAGATTAAGTAGGAAAAACCTTAAGAAAACTATCAATATTAATTATTATAATTACTGTATTCCGCATCCCTGTCAGTGTAATTGTTTTTATATACTTAGTAAGGCAATTCGTAGTTCCGGTCTGTCCATATACAGCAGCTCTTGAGATATTTTACAAATGCCGTTGAATGCCTTAATTAATAAGATCCGATCGACCGAGTTCCATATTGCTCCTTTGGCTTCGTTATTTATTATGCCAAGGAATTATTCTGAATCTATACATTTTCGTTCACCACCCTTCCTGGCTAGTAGGTCCACTTTCTCGTTCTCTTCAACCCAAAATGTACACGTGCCCGAAGTAAAATTCCCTGGTTAATTATCCTTAGACGTATTAGGCATTTCCAAACTAACTTGGGGTCAATCCTACATGACTTCAGTGAGGTAAACGCTGCGTAGCTTCTGGAAATGTTTTTTATAATTTTGATTCTGCACTCATGCTTAAGCAGTTCTGGCAGACACATATCTATTGCAAAAGCTTTCACTTGATACATTGTGGACTCATATTCACCCTTGGTTTTCCTCCATAGACCCCGCAGCTCCAACTTCTTTTTTGGTCTTAGATCCTTCCTTAGATCCTTCTGCACAACCATTGTCTGCAACCAAATATGAAGTGAAGGAAGATCTATTAAAACTTCTATGGCAGCAGAGGGAGTGGTAGACATAGCTCCTGTTGTGATTAACCATGCCTATTGAAATAAGCGTTCCATGTCTATTATCCATGTCTTTTATCCAACGTAGTCACTAGGTATTTAACCTTGTGCTCTTTTACAAACAGCCAGATTAGATAGTTTGTTTTGGTGACGAATGTACTTTCTTCGTCAATGGAAATCTTAATTACACAAAATGTGAGGTATTGGAATGACAAAAATTCTCACGTCTTTCTAGAAAACCATACTTAAATTCTAGAAAAAGTAAATGTTGGGGCGGGATTTTGGGAAACTACATAGTTGGGCCTGTTTTTCATAATTTTAACTTAACCGATGCAGGGTATCTCGAGCTGAAACAGTTGAACCGCTGAGTCTTAAAATTCTGGAAGATAGTCCAGATGAATTCGGCAATTTGGGAAACTATAAAACCGAAAGGCCCACATTCCCTACACATGGATTTATGATTTTTGTAAAACTTTTTTTTTAATTTTTAAACGTTCATATATTAGGTACTAAGAATAATAAACAACTAAAATTTGAACCAAACTTCCACCTTATAATAATATATGATAACTCTAGCTAAACAGCTGTCCTTTGCACTTAAAAATCTATTTTTTAAATTTAAGTTGGAATTTTAGTTCAAACGTTTAGTTGTTTATTATTCTCAGTAAGATGGACTTCCACAGATTAAGGGTCAGTGCAATTTATTTAATATATTATCTACATTAAGTTTTAAGATTAAATATTAATAGTTCCTTCCCAAAGGCAAAAACAGCATTATGTAAATGTATTGATTTAGTAAAGCGAATGATGTTTTGCAAAAATAAATCTAAACGATTAATTACTGTCGGAATTGCCTCTGTAGTCAAATGAATTACAATAATTAATTGAATATTTACATTGTTAATTTAAAATGTTTGGTAATAATTATGTAAATGTGTTAAAAATGACTTATTTCAATAGTTGTTATTGCCATTGTTATCAAGTTTTAGGAATTATTATTAAAGCACTCAAAATCGTTAAATATGATTTTTGCATATATACAGTGTGGAAACTACTTATGGAATAAAATTATTTGTGGGGTTAGTTTAGAAGATTATAAAAAACGCTGGGACCCGTGAACTTTGAAATTGAAATGTGAGCTTTTTAAACATACATTTAAATGCACAGGGTGATACACGCAAGTCTGGCATCGTCCATGATCTATATTTTTAATGAAACACCCAGTGTATATTTTTTTTTATTTTAAAAGCTCCTTAAAAATAAGATCTCAACGAACTACCATTGTACAGGGTGAAATTTTGAATTTATTTATAATTTGGAAAATGTGGTAAATATTAAAATAATATAATTTTTGACGTCTATAAAAATATGACAGTTTATTATATATTTAAACATTAACATTTTCTTAATTACAGAATGTAAAACTTTTTATGGTAGAATTTGTAAAAGTTTACAAAAATTTTTATTTTGCAAAACAATTAAAATTAAGTAAATTTTAAATTTTACATATAGAACAAATTGAAAACATGCGATTCCAAAAAGAACTATGCCTCCTGTCCTTCAATATGAAGACTCCTTCTGAGCACTTTAAACTAATTCTGTCAGGTATTCTTTATTTTAAATGCAATTTAAGCTTTTCTCTGAGTGTTTCTATATATTGGTATCGTTTTACCAAAGCTTTCTCATCTTAATCTAGAAATTGAAGGTAGAAGAAGATACATTTCAAGGAATGGAAGAAGGCTCTCCTGCAGCAGAATTATTAAATAGTTTTCCTCCATCTTCTGAAGATTATATAAAGGTTTACTATGGTGAATTCTTTACCGAAACATAAGAAAGAGAGTTATTAAATATCGTTTTACATCAAGCACTGAAACCCAAAAAAAATATACATTTTTCTTCTACATAAATATAATAAGCTCACAACACAACCATTAGCATTGGAATCTTTGGAGGTAACGATAGATAAGTATGCCGTCCTGCTGTGCCCTTTAATAGAGTTTAATCTACCACATATTTTTACACCTATCCCAAGTGGATCTTTTCATCAATAGCAAAAGTCCTACCACTATTGTCTTCTAACTGTCTATGACAAGTAGCTTGGTTTTGTCCACAACTGAAGCTTTAATGATTCCGTCTATGACACGGCAAATCTTTGTAAATATTAGCCGGTTTTTTCTTTCTTTAAAATGGCCAAATTTTCCTTAATTGCACCAAAAAGTCCTATTACGGTCGCCAAAAAACGAGCGGAAAATTTGGTAAAAATTAAAATTATACAATTTTTTGGCATCTATATGACATTTTATTATATATTCAAACTTATCCATACAGAATGTAAAACTTTTTATGGTAGAATTTGTAACAAGTATCTTTGCAGTAAACATTAAATGTTATTGCAAAAATATGTGAAAATAAGTTGCTAATCACCAATTTATGTACAAAAATTTTCTTACATTTTTTAAGTTACCTTCGAATAACCATTTCATCTAAATGAAATGGTAATTAACACTTAAAATGGAACTATAAAAAAACTGTCATCTCACTGGTTATCTTCAAATTTAACACTAATATCTTCGATTTATACATCTTTTTCTTGTCCCCTCCCTTCCTGCCGGGCATGTGTAAAATAAGAATTCATCACAAATATAATTTTTTTTGTTAATTTCGTGCGTTTTGTGGGAATAAATGGTTCATAATTTATTCTTTTTAATTATAATACAACCCCCAAAGGTCGATTTATTTCAATAAAAGTCAGGTATTGTCCAACGATTTTTTCAATTCACTTTTTGTATTGGTAGAAATACCTATTATGAAATGGAATTTTAATTTTGTTGAGTACGAAGTTCCTTTCAATTTTTAGAGCGTTAGCATTATTTTATTATATGGTATTCTGTTACCTGCTGCTATAATTTTATAAAAAAGAATTGTTAACCTACTGTTTTTTTTTATATTGTTTGGTGTGTGTGCCTATACTTTAAATTATTGTTGTTTTTTAGGCATATCAATTTTAAATTTAGAACTGTAAACAATCGTTTTATAAAGGGCGTATGAATTCTCGACGCAAGAAAACAGGTAAATTTTTGGAAGGAAGGAACTTTCGACGCACGGTTAGAAATATTATGTTTTTATTACAGGAATTTTCGACGCAAGAATTTAGGTACTTTCAGAGTACGTAGGTAATAAAATCATTCATTCTAGAAACGCAATTTTATTTTTTACATTTTTGTCTTTAAATTTTGCTGTTTTGCTAAGACTATTTATTTTTATATAAGTATCTAACCTAATCTAACCTAACCTAACCTAACCTAACCTAACCTAACCTAGCCTAACCTAACCTAACCTAACCTAACCTAACCTAACCTAACCTAACCTAACCTAACCTAACCTAACCTAACCTAACCTAACCTAACCTAACCTAACCTAACCTAACCTAACCTAACCTAACCTAACCTAACCTAACCTAACCTAACCTAACCTAACCTAACCTAACCTAACCTAACCTAACCTAACCTAACCTAACCTAACCTAACCTAACCTAACCAAACCAAACCTAATCTAACCTAACCTACTGAAGTGAGTAACTACCTTTAGAAAATGTATAATTTTCTAACAATAGCAAATCTCTATTACGACAACTTTTAATTATACTCATTTTAACAAAACAACATTAAAAGTCACAATTATTAACAAAATTGATGAGAAAATTGTACCTAAGAAATTTACCTGTTAATTATAAAAATATCAAATTGGAAGGTGCAGATTTTATTGGTAATAAAGGGATTAAGGAAATACGTTTTATGAACATTCTGTGTCGAATATTCATGTTGGATTATGAACCTTTTTCGTTCTAGCAGGTAGTTGGGGTTAAATGCGTCGAGTATTCGCCCGCCGTTTATAAAATAAAAAAATATAAAATCGTTAAAATTAGAATATTAATATAAATTTTTCGTTTACACAAACTTTTTAATCAAAATTCAATTTTATTCAACAATGTTTTATTCTTTTAAGCTTAAAAAGTGGATCCAATGTCCCTCTAACTTTTTAATACCATATTTTTAAAACCATTTTTATTTGCTCTCAATAAACTACTCATAATTTGGTCGAAATCTCTTTCAAGCGAGCCACTTTTTGAGTTCTGTGTAGAACCAGTAGTAGCTGGGGAACAGATGTGGAGGATCCGGTTGGTGCTTTAGCAATCGCCTTGTTTGGTGATTTCGGCATTTAAACGATCCAACAAATAGTTAATAAATATGGTCCATATAATGCAGTGGGTATGCCAAAATACATAGACCATTACCATTCCAGCTTATGTGTAAGTCTTGGGAGCGTCGGATGGCTTTCGCACTTTACAGTCCACTAGTAAATCCATGTTTCCTCCATAGTGATGTAAAGAAGCGAAAACTCTGACTTATTGCGCGTGAACGTGTCCGCACAAAGCTTTGAATAGACGATTCGATGTTGTTTTTGCTCTGGTCTTCACTTTGCTATTGTCCCTCATTTTCAGTGTTTTTCACTTTACCTCCTTATACAGGTACAGTCGGCTTTAGAAGAGCATATACATGTTAAATGTGAATTTCCTTTACCTACCGAAGTTATAAAAACACCCTGCTTAGGAGTGGCGATTTTTAAAACGCCTACAATTAGGTATAATACACAGGCAATTTGTCAATAGAATACCCTCTCTGTTTAACATTAAAGATGTGGACATGGACAACTGTTTGACTGATTTCAAATTTATTATTATTTAAACCGTGATTGGTTTATAGGCGACCCTTGAATGCAAGCGATTTTAGTTTGAAAATGTATATGCTATTCTGAAGCCGATAGTACATGCATTATAAAACGAAACAGAGATTTTTCAGCTAATATGCACCAGAATTGAAGAAAAATATATATATAATGGGTTCATTGAACTCTACTACATAATATAAAATAGATTTCAAAAACCTGTCAAATAGTCCATTAAACTATGATAAAATATAATGATGAATTTGGACCAATATGCTCTTAAAATCCGAAAAATCTAAAATTTTCAAATCAATCGGCTTTATGAAACCCTCACATATTCATTTATGTGCTTAAATTTAAATGCATAAACAGAATTTACATCGTCGTCTATTAAACAAAAAAAAGGTCACATTAAAATCCGATTATTTATTTATAATGAACGATGTCACATACAGACAAATACAATACACAAGACCTGCATCAACTAAACAAAAACCGTTTACAAATCAATAATTTCCATGTTATCAATTGTTTAATTTCAATTAAATAACTAAAATGTATGAATATCCAATGTACTAATTACTGATATATCTGTAATATCTGTAATATATCTGATATTACTGTATATCTGGAATGACAGACTACTAGTTGATTCCTTATTTTAAAGCCTTACAACTCAACTAAGTAGGTTTACTGCTATTATTTAAATACCACTAACTTATTTACAAGTTTTGGCCTCTCATTCTTGGGATACCCTTTATTTCTGTCAGTACTGGAACAAACCGAACAAGCCTATGTCATAGTCATAAATTAATTCAGTGATTTAGGAATCAAACATAAATTAAGTTAAGATTGGATTAAATTCTTAACTACCTTTTTTGAAAATTTGGGTATTTTTATGAGAATTAAAGAAGTATTTCAGCCTTTAACTAATTTATTAATAATTATAATATACAATACGTACCAAATAGGAAAAACAACCCATTATTCACTAACGAAAAATTGTAAGCATGAGTGTAATAATTCGCGGGTCGAGGTAATTGGTGCATACGTACAACGAGGACTTTAACAGAAGTAAAAAAGAGGACTGAACTGACTGTTGACAACTTAAAAAACATATAAAGATGTTCTTCAGTGAGCAAAGTAGAGACCACTAACGGTTCCTTATATTTTCAAATGCTTCCACTTTTTTATTGAAGTTATATCTTATTTTACACCTCTATATTTTTGTTAGATAAATCTTTTTTAAACTATTCTTTATAATAATTATGATTAAAACATGGAAGAAATGCAACCGAAAAAGCCAAAAATATGCGCATTTAAATGCATAAAAAATTGACAAAGAATTTAAAAAAATGCATGCGTGTATATTATGATGTCTAATAATACTATTATTTGACTATTTTACTATGATAGGGAGTGAAGGAAGGATTTGATAATTATACAACTAAAAATTTACGTTATGTATAAGATTTTATTGTTAATAAATTTAATAATCTACACTATTAAAAATTATTTACCTAAGACAACAATAAAACAAAACAACAATATAAGGTATTAAAACAGAAGTCACGACTTACAATTATTATAAAAACTATTAATAATTTGGTAAGTGTTTCCAAGTTTTCTAGGAGAAAACTTCGTCTTTTATCAGAAAACATGTGTTTAAAAATTGGAAAATTTCGTTCAAAATCAACCGATGTAATGAGAGCATATTTATATTTACAAATGATTTTTAATTCTTAGGTGTATTTACATTGTTTTTGGCAACAAAAACTTCCGAAATATTTTCCAAAATTTGAAAGCCTGTATTATTTTGAGCCACAGAATTGAATTTATGTAGAACGACGGTCCCAATTTATCCAGGGACTTTTTTAAAATTTAACTCAAACTGGCTTCCGTTAATGAAACACAAGCTTTTTCTAAACTTTATATATCTAGTTGTATAATATACAAACATATAATTGGTTTTTATAAATATATAATATATAAATATATAAACTATTCCACATTAATGACTTTTTAAAAAGGTTTTTTGAATTTAAAAGGGATGAAGATTATCAATAACATGTTTAATGGCGTCGTAATTGTCAGCAAAACATATTACTGCATCCATCCAGGTACCCCAACGAGTTATTGCAGGTTGTGGAGGTAAGTCTTTGTAAAATCGAACGTGTGTCTGAGCTTTTAAAAATACTTTCTTTTCATTGTTAACTAGGTAATGAACTAAAGGAAACTACTCTCTGCAGATGCAGATTAGAATAAAATATTTTTAAATTTTTTCCAGCTTTAATCATAAGGTGCTGCATCAGATAAAAATAATATGAATTTTTTTGTCGGAACAAATTGGGGTAAGAAAAAATTGTTCAATGAATCTTGGTCAAATCGTGCAATTGTTAAGTTATTAGCTTTTACAAGTTTTTACTACAATATAAAAATAGTTTGAATTGACTTCGTTTTTGATATAAGTTTATGTTTGTTTATAAATTGAGTCGACACTTAATTTATGTAAGGTCGACTAGTCAGGAGTATTTAGTTTACAATATTTTCTTAAAAATTTGTTCAAGTTGAAATTATTTAACTTGCTCAACGGTATGTTACTGGCAAATCATTGCCATGCACAAATCCTTATTGAACTCTTTTTGCTCGTCTTTTTTTGGCTTCTTAATGTTTGTTGCGATGATAATGTTTGTATATTGGAAATATGATTTGCAGATTTGACGTGTGAATCCACAATGAATTTTTTCTCGACCTTGATCTATAATGAGAACGGAAAACTACTCATTTTTATAAAACAAATGTATATCCCTATTACAGTTAATTGTTTATGGTATTTGGGATTTCCCAATCTAAGAATAAAATAATCATTGTAGTAAGACACTTTCAATGGAGTAGGTACCTACTTTTTCCTTCAATTCTTTCAATTTTGGGGAAGCATGTCGTTCCAAACCTAAACAGATTTAATAAATTCCATTATGAAAACTTTATGTTCAATAGGATTTTAAAATAATTTACAATAAATACAAAATGTAGTTTTTGGAAAGAGTATAAAAAAATGCAAAAAATGAAACCTCAATTATGATGATACATTACCCGCTTTCTAGAATTAAGAGGTATTTTGACAATTTTATATTAATTTTCGTAGAACAACTTTTGCAAGTTTTGATTCTCCAGTTCTGAAAATTTCACCTAGTGAATTATTACTAACCTTGGATCTATAATATTTGAATCGTTAAATTTTTATGTTATAAATATAATATACCAAACAACAGATTTAAAACATCTATTTAAATACTAAATCATTCGAAAACGTTTTTGGAAACATACTGTCTATATCCCGGGGGAGATAAAGGTATCATTTACATTTGAAGCTTTTCAGGGAAAAGGTTTTTTTATCCTTAGTACCATTAGTGTTTTTTTTAAACATGCTCTTAAAACCCTTCGGTAAATTTAATCGCAAGATTTTTTTCTATTTCATACTTGGCAAAAAACGGAATTGTATTTCTTTTTTAAATAAAAACGATCTAATTGTGATTTATACGGTTATAATACTCTCTGATTTAAATTAAACAAAATAAAAATAGTATTAATTGCAATAGTTGTGATTAAATAGAACCCTAGATATTTAATTGGACCCGTTCAACTTCTATCCATTTTATCGTAAAAAAATCGGATCGTTATAGAATCATAACGTGAATACTCAACTGCAGCTGTCGCTATTTAAAATGTGAATTATTATTATGACCAAAAGAAACTTAAAATGAAAATTATTTAAATTAATCTCTTTTATCATGTTTATTTAGGAAACCATTGGCCAGAGGCCCAAGTAAACCTGGGTTGTAGCGCAGCTCTAAAAGTTTCTTGCCTCTCATTATAGTTCTTTAACAGTACTAGTACTCTATTTTTTACAAACTCTAGAAATCGCTTTACAATATTTTGCTGTTTCATCTCTCTATTCTCTATGACTATCTATTATCCTTAGTTTGTCGTCCTGCTTTTTAGACCAGGACAATGAAAACTGAGGTGGTCCACTGTCTCTAGTAACCCAAAGAAATCATTCACGACTCTTTATTATTTACACTACTATCCCAGGAGATGCAATACCAACCATAAAAATATCAGCGTTGTTTGTTACTTAAAAAAATACACACAAAAAATTCTCTGATTTGAAGAACATATAGCACCTGTAGACTTACAGGTACATTGAAAAGGTAAAATTTATACAAAAGCACGTAAATCTTAACTGCTGTTAAGATCACTAAACAAATAACTCGTGAATAAAACCACAGTTTATTTAGAAAAATAACCTTTTTATCTCAATAACAACTGTTTACTGTAAAAGTTATTTTTTTGGTGCTCTTAATACTATGGACTTTCACAAAATAAGGGTTGATGCAATTCATTTCTTTATTTGCTGCTTAATAATTTATGAAATAACACTTTATATTACATTTTTACTTAAGAGCCAATACGTCTAAAAGTGGCGCGAAGAACTGATGACAGAGGAACTAAAGTTCAGAGAGAGAGATCCGATACCCCACTACCGTTTAAAATTAGCCCGAGGCTGGACTAAGTACAATCGGAGACCCAAATCGGAATTTATTATAACGAGCGAGACTCCCCTAGTACGCCCCTGTCGCCCTGATAGGTAAACAACTGATTCCCGGAAGTCTAGTCACCGCGCGTACAATCGAGAAAATTCCTTCCCTTCTACGCGCGTCGAGAAAGTGTTATCGAAAGACCTTCTCGAAGCGTGGACAGGTATATAAGCGGAGATACGGCGGATCAAAGTAAGTAAAAAGTTTACAGCGACAGTTCAAATATTTGAGCGATCTACGAAGTGAAAATAAATAGTGAATATAAATCGAAGTTAATTGTACATAAATTAGTGTGTTATAGTTAGTTTAGTTATTTAGTTATAATTCGTTTAGTTTGTAGTGTGTAAATAAATTAGACTTTTCCTTCAGCAGTGGTTTTATTTTGAACCTCTATAACGTAACATTATTATATTCGCATACGTATATTTTGAAATTACTTTCTTAAGAAAATGGAAAAATCATACATTTCAGTTCAAAATAATATTTCATACATTGTATAGAGAAATAAAATTATAATTAAAAAGAAACCAGTTACAAAGTTTTCAATTTTAATTACCTGTAAATGTTATCGATAAAATATTGAATTACTTATACAAAATTAAAAACTACGGATTTCACAATTTATACAGGAGAAAATTAAAGTTTTCAATAAAACATATTTTGAAGAAATGACAAAGTAATCGTAATACTTTTTTTAGAAAAATTTTTACGTTTTATTTATTTTTTTCTTATTTTAACAGAAAAACATGTAATTAAAAAAAAGTATCGGTGTGTGTTCACCTAAGCTGATGTACGAAATTTTCATCAAAAATCGATTATGTAAAAATATGGATCTGATTAGTTTTTGGGGAAATCATAACGTAGGAATGAAGAGAATTAAGAGGTCCGACATAAAAAAAAACAAAATAATCTAACCTAATAACATGAAATAAAGTCTTAAAAATTTATTATAGGTAAACTAGACTGACTTCTTTTTCCCACTCAACTAAGGTGGTCCCTCAACAAATAAAATTTTTAAAACTATGTAATATAAGAAAAGACTACTCTTCTATTCAAGTTATCTTTATTGATTGATTTTATTAATTCGCACGTCAAATTACAATAATAAAAATGCATACGCTGAATTAGCTGAATTAGCAAAACAATACATTATATTTCAATATTAATTAAAAACTAGGTTACCAATGTTTATACAGTATTAAATTACACAATAACTAAAAATATACTAAGTGATATAATTTATCCGTTACACCTCCCTTTCCTAGAGAAAGACCTTCACTATGGCCACTTATGAAGGGCTTTCTTGTGCAAAAATATAGACAAAGAAAACATTCTAGTATAATAACGATAGAACAAACATTAAACTTGGTTAAGGAGAAATTATATACTTAGATAATGAAATTATCTTAATTACCTAAATTACCCAAAATTAACATAAACCTAAAGAACAAGAGAGAGAAGGGAAAAAAAATACATATATATAACCGAATATAAAAGGATATATGTATATATATATATATATATATATATATATTGTAATGATTAATTATTAAAATTAAAAATAACTTACCAAATTAAGGTATAAGATAATGATAAGTAAAAATTAGAATAAAAACTACAAATAATAAAAAATTATAAAAACAAATATATATTTTTTTATATAAATAATAAATGTAATAAGTGTAATTTATTACATTATATATGTGTCCAATTGGAAAATGTTGCACGTTTAACTTAAATTATTACTATTTCTATCACTACATATTTAATATTCATTGTTTTCATGTTACATATGTTTTAACGCGATTTTTGTGTACTGTCACTTCTTTGCCTTTATTATTTTTAATGGTACAATTTGGATCGCTTACTGAGACAACTGAAAATGGTCCCCAAACCACGAATCAAGTTTTTGACGACCTTCATTATTTAGTAATACGAGATCTCCTGGCTTAATTGTTAAATGTTTTGAGTTTAGGTCCCATTGAGTTTTCCGAGCTTTCTTTGCTGCTTCAAGAAATTCTTTAGCTCTATTTTGTGCGAATTGTAACCTATATCTAACTTCTTGCTCATAAGCATCAACATTATAGAGTGGATCTATGTGAGCATCACTTAACGTTCCCGATAAATCAGCTTTTTTCCCAAATACTAATTCGAACGGTGTATAATTGTGGTAAGTACTGGGTGTTGTATTATAACAAAATGCAAAATATTGTGTCCACACGTCCCAATCGGTAAGTGCGTTGTTCACATACATTCTCACAAATTCGTTTAATACGCGATGGTTGCGTTCACAGCCTCCGATACTTTGACTATGATAAGCTGTAGATGTACTATGTTCAATATTTAATAGTTTTGCAAGGTTTTGGAAAAGTTCATTCTTATATTCGGTACCTAGATCTGTCCTGATTTGCTTCATCGGACCGTAAATAAGAACAAAATTTTCGAAAATTGCTTTAGCCACTGTGATAGCTTCTTTATTAGGAATTGGTTTAATAATAACGTACTTAGTTAATTCGCATTGAATTGTTACAGCATAGATATTACCAGCATCAGATTTTTGAAAAGGACCTATTGTATCTATACAAACTATATCAAAAGCTTTTTGTGGGGTGGGTGTTAAAACAAGTGGTTCCGTATGCTTGAATGATGCTTTATTAACTTGGCATTTATGACATTTTTACAAAATTGGCAACGTCTCGCGACATGTGTTTCCATCTATAAAATGCTTTAATTTTTTTGAGAAGTCTTTTTTGACCACCATGACCTCCGTAGAGAGGATCATTATGGAATTTTTCAATCAGACGCTCTTTTTTATCCCTATCTGTAATTAATACTGGAGGGTTACAAAGTATAATAGTCACATTTTTAAGTATTTTATTCCCTATATTTTTAAATTCATTAGCAGTGCACTGGCTAAATAATTTATCATTTAAATTTAATCTTAACTTAGGAAACTTATAATCACCAGCCAATTTTTCTAGCTGAGATAATATTTGCTCTAATGCAAAATTATCTTTAATGATTGAAAGTTTGCTTTGAGCGCTCATTTTTCTTTCGTGACTTATAGTTATATTAATGTATGTGGGATAAATATTAAATTTTACTAAAGGTAATTTTAAAGCGTCTGCGTTATCTAGAGTTTCAATTACTCTAAGACTGGGTGTAAATTTTTCTTTAGTTGGCGTTTCGTCTTTACTTATATTTTCTAATTTTTTGACTTTGACCGGGTCGTGACAAAAATTGAATTTTCGTTTGTATGAATTTCTTTTAAATGTTCTATGTTTACCCTTGATAGTGCATCTGCAGTGACATTGTCTTTACCCTTAATGTATTCTATATCAAAGTTAAACTCTTCTAAGTCTAGACGCATTCTAGTGAGCTTTGAATTAGGATCTTTCATTGAAAATAAATAAACAAGTGGTCTGTGATCTGATTTGACTAAGAATTTTTGTCCATATAAATAACAACGGAAGTATTTTATAGCCCAATGAATTGCTGTTAATTCTTTTAGAATAGTAGGCTTATGGGATTCTCCTTTCGTGAAAGTACGAGACGCCTATGCTATGGGAAGTTCTTGTCCCTCAAATTGTTGGCAAAGTACAGCTCCACATGCGATATTTGATGCATCTGTCACCAAAATAAATTTTTTAGAAAAATCTGGGTATTGCAAAATTGGTGGATTTATTAATGCATTTTTTAAAAGGTTAAACGATTTTTGGCATTCCGCTGACCAAACAAACTCAGCATTTTTCTTTGTTAGTTTATTTAATGGATATGTAATAGTTGCGAAATGTGGAATAAATCTACGATAATAGTTACAAAATGCAACCAACCGTTTTACATCGTCTGCAGTTTGAGGAATTGGGTAATTGTTTATGATATCGTACTTTGACTCGTCCGGCAAAATTCCTTTGTCTGTGATTTTGTGTCCTAAAAATGTAACCTCTTTTCTGAAAAAATTGCATTTTTTGGGATTTAATTTTAAACAAAATTTCCTGCAAGTATTGAAAACGTCTCTTAAATTATTTAAGTGATGATTTTCGGAACAGCCAATTACGATAAGATCATCCATGTAAAGAAAAGCCTTTTCCGGGGTTACTCCCGCAAAAGCGATGGAAATCATCCTTTGGAAACTATTAGGACTTACTGATAATCCGAATGGAAGTCTAGTAAATCTATAGGACCCACCATCTACGCTAAAAGATGTTATATCACGAGAAGATTCGTCTAGAGGAATTTGATGAAAACCCGACATAAGATCAATAACAGAAAACCATTTTGCTCTTCCAAGCTGATCCAGAATGTCATCTATGCGATTAAGTGGAAATTTATCAGCAATTAAGTTTTTATTTACGGCTCTAAAATCTATACATAATCTCCACGCCTTTTGACCATTTGTAGATTTTTTGGGTACAAGTAATACTGGACTATTATAGTCCGATACTGAGGGTTCAATAATATCATTACGCCATAATTCCTGTATTTGTTTATTTATTTCTTCTTTCAATACTCTGGGTGTTCTATAATTTTTGATATAAACGGGTTTGTTATTTGCCAATTTCAATTTTTGTGTATAAAAATTATTTACAGTCAACTTATCAGTTTTTAAAGCGAAAACATCTGAATATTCTTTGCAAAGTTTAAAAAGATCATTTTTAATAAATTCGGGTACATCCTGATTAATTTCAGACATTAATTGAGAGTTTCTATCTTTCGAGTCTATTTCAATATTGTAAATATCGAACTCATTTAAACTTAGTGTTTCTAATTTTGGTATTTCGCAGTGCACACTGTTAGAAGTAGTGTTTATAATCCTAATTATGGGATTTTTATTTGAAACTATGGATCTAGCAATAAACACTCCGGGATAAATCTCTTTATTTACGACCACCGAGTCACCCTCTTAATTTTTAAGTTGATTAATTTGTCTATTAACTTCACATCTAGGAGGAATATGTAAAAAATGTTCATCAATGCTACTAAAGATCGGGATAACAATATTGATATTTTGAAGTCGAATGGTCATTGTCCAGTTGGAGTAATCAATGACCGCTTGATGTTTGACGAGAAAATCCCTTCCTAGAATTCCGTCTGCGGGTATGGGAAAATTTGAATCAACTATATGGAATTTATGGCTCAGAGAGATTTGATCTAACCAAATGTATGTTTCTGTGACCCCTAATGAATTAACTATTCCGCTGGTTACGCCCTTAATTTTACTAGGATTAGAGTAATCTAAAATTTGATTTGGGTATACTTTTGTTCTTTTAAAAACTGATATGTCTGCACCTGTATCTACTAAAAGTGATGATTTACAGCCGGTCATAGCAATATCTAATGATACGAAATTTGATAGATTTAGGTTAAATGAGTATATTTTTACATGTCCCCCAACATTGCTTGACCCTGTTGGGGGTCGGGGGGGTTTTCCGAATCATCCATGTTATCCATGTACCGTATGGATGTATTATTATTAAACCTGTTTCTTTCCTGACGATAATTATTATCATTTTTGTTATAATTATTATTGATGAAGTTATTATTTCCGCGCCCCCTATAATTACCGCGTCCACGATTTCCTCGATAGTTGTAATAATTATTATAACGGCCTGAATTAAAATTACCTTTAATCTGGCCTCTGCCACGGAAGTTACGCCTGTTATCATATGAAAACCTATTAGATCTGAAATGAAGTACTTTTGAAGTGTCCATGGGCGAGGAGTTTACGAACTTTGTTAAAACATCTTGTGTGGTAGAAAATGATCCAGCTTCTATTATTAGTTTAGCCCTATCTGATTGAGCATTTTGGCTAATTGAACGCACTATAGTGTCCACTGTATAATTTTCTGCTACTTCGATTGGTACTCCTTCAGTAATGTACGACTTTTTCAACTTTACTGCTAGCGCCTCTATTTCGCCTGCGTAACTTGAAGCATCTTTGTTAAGCTGTTTATAGTTCATTATTTTAGCTGACAGTAATCTGGAACTTTCGCCTTTTATGTCTTGCCTAAGCTTCGTTATTATGCCTTCAATAGTTGTCTCATTAGCAATAAGGTCTCTTGCCCTTCCTGTCAAACGAGTACGACTAAAAGCTACAGCGTTATTTTCATGTCCAGTAGCATTTTGTTTTAATAGCTCTAAAGCGTCCAGAAATGATGTTAGATTGTCCGGAGAACCATCAAATGCAGTTGGCACTAGTTTACTTGCAAAATTTATAAAATCAATTGCACTTAAAGCCATTTCTGCTAGTTTATAGTCGTCAGAGTCTGAAGTTTCCTCGTCCTTTATCTCCTCGTCCAGAACCAATATGTCAATAGTTCCTATACACGAGTGCGGTACTTTATATTTAACGTTTAAACACTGAAAAGCTCTAACTACTTTGTCCCTAACTTTATAAAAATATTTTTTACAAATTTCTTTTTCTAAACTATCTAAAGAACTCCAAGAATTTGCAAGATTAGAAGTAAACTCATTAAACAAACTAACCAGTTGATCTCGGATTTCGTGTCGTATTGATTCGGTCCTAGGTACTTGTTTTTTAATTGCCCTTTTGGCCTGACCCGATATATCCTCCGTTAATTGTATAAGAAGTACATTTAAAGTTTCATGGGAGGCCTGCATGAGAAATTGTAACCATACCAAAAAAAAAATCTAATATACGCTAATAATATGCATTAAAATTAAGTGTTGATAAGGCAGAGAAATGTATTAGTACAACAAAAAAACAAAAACTTACGATTTCAAGCTACACCTCATCACTGCACTACCTTTCACTTTCACTTCTATTTTCATTGTTTCTTAGCTCACTATTTGTCGGCTCCTCTCAGTTGGGGTGCTCCTTGGGATTCTATGCAGCCGTATTTACGTTTCCCATGGATACTGCTTCAGCTAGGTCTCTGCGAACTTGCTTCCTAACTGCTTTTTTATACCCTCTGCAGAACTTCAAACTTACGCTAATGACCAGAAAAACGAGAATCAGATACAGTATAACTTTCACATCTTTGGTTACGTTGTACTCTGTCTCTTGTACAATGAAATTCGAGTTCACAACTCCGTTTTCCTGAACTTTTTGCTCCGTAGATTTTGTTTGTCCCATCTTAACATTAATAACTGTTTATCTTAACATTAATAAATGTTTATTGGCTGTTTATCCTTATTTCTTTTCCTTTCCTTAACTGACCGAAGAAAAACCAAAAAACTTTGGCAGGATCGCCATGTAATATAAGAAAAGACTACTCTTCTATTCAAGTTATCTTTATTGATTGATTTTATTAATTCGCACGTCAAATTACAATAATAAAAATGCATACGCTGAATTAGCTGAATTAGCAAAACAATACATTATATTTCAATATTAATTAAAAACTAGGTTACCAATGTTTATACAGTATTAAATTACACAATAACTAAAAATATACTAAGTGATATAATTTATCCGTTACAACTACAACAAAACGAAATGGTTAGTAAGTTTACAACATAAAATTTATTTCACTGTTTAATTACCTACTTGTTTTTCCTAAAATTATATAAACCCATTAGTGTACGTGAAAAGCGGTTTTAAATAATATAAAAAAATAAATAATGGATTTAGATCGAATGCAAATAATATACTTATTAGAATGAGATATTCCATTCTATATTATGACAATTATGAAAAATTTTAATAAAGGGATGAAAGTAAAATCAAATAATCTCAACTGAGGTATTTCTACATATCCACAAATATTTAGGAAAGAGAAAGTCCAGATAAAATTGTTGTAATAAAGAAGTAAAAGTCATTATTCTTGATCGAAATTGATACCACATAGATTACAAAAAACAAATTAACCAACAAAGATGGTAAGATTTAAAAAGTTTTAATTATCATCAGATACAAGTACAACTAGCGATTGCTGAACAATAATCTAGACAAGAGACGACTTTTGGTTAGGTGCTAAAATTAAAAGGAAGATGTTTAAATAAATAATTTTTAGTGAACAATTAAGAATAATAGATATAGTAATCTCTGGTTTATTCATTTATTAAATAATAAACAGACGATTGGTGAATTTCGTGACTTTTGAAATGACCACCCAAAATTGGTCTCTGGCTCTTTCTCTATATATCAGCACAGGATACACCAGCTACATGTATTCTGTGATGCCAGTGAATAATAAGAAAAACGCGGGAACAAGTCGAGTGTCTCTTTAAATCTCAATTTTGAGTTAGGAAAGTTCCATATCTGACACATTTTGAAAAGGTAATTTTATGGGGAATTCATCAGCTCAACCAATGTTGTTGTGTAAAGCACTGATTTCAGCGTCCGCTTTAAAAAAATATTAATCGTTACATAATTCAAAGTGTGAAACCTCATTTGAGATTTATTTTATTAGCATTTTAACGCAAAAAAGAATATAATCCTGAAATCATGTTTAATATGTGAAATCAAATTATAATTAAAAATCTTTAAGTCTGTTTCACTTTTTCATTCAAATAAGATGTTAGACTTTGAATTATTTGATGATTATTGCTAATATCGGAGACTGAAGCAACAATATTGACGTTACTGTTTCTGTTCTATTTCAAATTTTAAGGGTTGTTAACGATGTTGACCATTCTACAAGTAGGAGATAAAAATGTCTGAACTAAAAGAATGTTGGTTGTTTTTCATATTATTTACTAAAGGAAAGATTACCTAACGAAATTTCCAAATTTTAAAAAAAATAATTAATTAAATTATAACCAAAGCACATTTTTTTAAAGAACAAATTGTACAAAAAATATTAATACAATGTTATAAACTAATAGTTATTGATTATGATAATACTCACCTCCTTTTTCTAACCACGATTTCTTCAAGAAAAGTTTATTAAAGTCTAATGAATAAATGTACAAACTAAAAGTATCTACACCTAACCCACGCACATCCGAAAACGAGAATAAAATATCATAAACACAACAAATAATTCAATGGGAATATTTTACCTGAACAAAATGTATCTAATAAAATAATAACGACCACAATGTGCATCCAAATTTTTACCCGAAGTGTACTACAGGGCTGCGTTCATAAAGTTTTACTTCGAGTAGAGTTAAGGAGAGTCGGGTTAAGTAAGAGTTAACTCTATGAGTATACTACTTTGGGCGTCTTTATGAACGATCGGAGTAAGGTCTGGTAAACAGTTGAATTGACCACCATTATTTAAAATTATATCCTAAAAAGTTGAAACTATAAATACGTAATTTTAGAGAAATGGCAGAAAACGTGAAGAAAGTAATTTATTTTTCTATTTTTTCTTTTGCCAAAAGCTTATTGCTGAATATTAAGGTAAGTATTATATTATGCTTTAATATCTGTGCTTAATATCATAATAAATCTTTTTATCTACAGGTTATCCCATACCTCACAGAACACAAATTATCTCCTGTTTTCGTTAAAATATAAGTAGATACTCATCACTGCGCATGTCGAGTTAATTTCTACTCACCTCTTTGATATGAGTTAACAGAGTTAACTCTAGAGTTAACTATATTAATTTTATGAACGCCGTACTCCGAATTGCTTCCGATCATACTCAGATTTCTGAACGATATAGAGTTAACTCTGAGTTAAAGAGTAAACTTTATGAACGCAACCCAGAATCTATATGGATTCGCCGCTGAGGGCGCGTTTATCAGCCTTTTAAAATATTTCAAATAATTTAAATATTAGGTACAATATTCTCTAAAAATGAGTAAAATTTTAACTCCAAAATTTCAGTACTTATTGATAGTATCATGCCCCACAAGCTGTGCATAGTTTTACATTAAATTTTCTTAAATAAATAAATGTATTTCAAAAAAAAAAATTATTTAAAAAAAATATGCATGGCCTCTGGGGTATGATTAACTATTCTCACTCCAAAAATTTGGTTTAAATCGAACAATGAACACCGACGAAAAATGTAATAAAAAATTTAAGGTTTTGTCAAGAAATCTGTATTAGTTCTTATTTATATTTTTTCAAATTTGAATAGATTAATAACAAAGGCACCTTTAAAACGATGTCATGAAAACATACCCAAAAATATAGTTATTTTAAAAGTTATTACACTAAATCATTTTTTGGTGGACACACCGCGGTTATTGGCTCTTAAAATATAATAATTACATTAAGAGGTTTTGTGGGTACATTTTACGCATTAATTGTTCGGTGTCGACTAAGACTGTTCTATCTGATAACTAAATGCCTAGCGCGTGTAACGTCTGATATATTACCCAAGGGCTTTTCGAACTTTCAACTGACTAGAAGGTTCCAGTCGACATAATCTTCGAGAAAGAGGATAATATTCCTGATGAATTGCCAATCCAACCAGTTTCTCTCTTGGGCATTGCTAGTTTCTTTATGTTGGATTCCAGCATATGGTCTCGAAGACTTTGTAGCTCCATTCCAGAGAACGGTGCTGGAACTGGAGAATATGGTAGGAGCTAGAGGGTTTCAGTTATAAAAGGCAAGTAATATGATCAGGCAGGACCCATTAATTGTGATAGGACTACTAACTTGGCACAGTCGTCGTTAGCAGGCATATTAAAACAATTGGATTGATAGAGAATGGAGAGTATATATTTTGATAGAGAAGATGAAGCCGCCAAACATATTATATGCAACTACCGAAAGCTCGAGATTTACCAGCGAACCTAATAAGGGGTATGGCACTGCTTCTGACCTAGGAGACGCAGTGGAATGGACGTTTATCGTAAATTTACATAAAACCTAACCAAACCTAAGAAAACATCCTTCTTTAGACCTTGGACCTTCTAATACGTCACAAGGAATAAAACTACAAGTAATACATTGAGGAAAAAGTTGGTATAGGAAGAAATAAGAAATCATGATTTGGGAATACAGGAGATTGGACCAGAGTTTATGAAGCTCGAGCAGCATCAGTTTTTCCTAAAAAGTGATATCGTCAAAATTGCTCTAACCGCAGCAACTGTAACAGACAAAATAAACAATTAAAATAACAAAAAGTATGACATTATTAGAAAATGTAATCGGACTTCTAAAAAAATAGCAATAAACGTAAAAGAGAAAAAGTTGTACATAACCCAAAATTTACTAGATTATAGAAATACAAAAAACTCCTGGTAACAAAATATTTACAATTCTCTGTTGCTGTAAAACTGTAAATAAATTTCTTATTGAACTTCTACATGACACAATAAATATTCTTACTTGACACCACCTTTTAAAGTTCTTTTGTTCCGGTATTGGCGACGCAGACGACCATCGAAAAACCATTGGTTTTAAAAATAAATGCCACAAACATTTAGCGACTGCGTTTGCGATTTTTTAAGGATGATGTATACAGTATGATGCAAATGAATGGAATACATTCATTATTTCAGAAACGGACGACTTCTAAAAAAAATCTTAAAACACGATAATTTTAATTTTTGAATGGCCATCAACTGCTATAGATGTGTTGGATATTACGTCATTAGTGATGGCGTAATGACGTCATCGACGATTTTTTTAAATACAAACCGAGGTCACGTGACAGCTCATTTAAAAGGTCTCCTTATTGCCCTTGCAACAATGTAATCATTTAAATATTTATTTATACAGGGTTAACCAAAATTATGAACTGAAGTAAAATACACTGAGAATAAAACAAAATAGTGTTTATTGTTGGTTCCGAAAAAAATTACATTGATAAAAACAATGCTGCATTATAATTTGAAACTAATTATTGTAGTAAGTACTCGGAATTTTTTTTACAAAAATATTTAATTCAATATTGTCATTGACTCGTCTTTATTCGCCAATGATCTGTGAATCTGTCAAATAATAGACGTCAAATTTTTACTCTTCGAGTTTTTTGCCGACATTAATAACAGCATTTACAAAAATGAAACTAAGAGAAACAGAACGAATCGAGATTTTATCATGATTGGTTATGGAGATAGAGTGAGGACTCAAGCAGAAGTTCGTAATTTATTTAATGCTAAACAGTACTAATAAACAGTAAGTAAAATTGAAAAAAAAAATTTAGAGAAACGGTCCATATTAAAGATCTTCCTAGAAGTGGTAGAACATCAATATCCGAAGCCAAAAAACTGGACGACCAGTTCTAGGCAGGTCGCACTAGTTAATAATGTCCACCAATCAACTGTTGTAAGAGTGCTAAAAAAGGAGAAGTGGCATCCATACAAAGTACATCTGGTCCAGGAGCTATTAGAAAATGACTTTTATAGAAGAATCGAATTCTGCGAAATCGTTATGGAACAATGTAACAGAGATCCGGGTTTCATACAAAAGGTACTTTTTTCAGATGAAATGTCTTTTATGCTGAACGGTCACGTAAATCGCCAGACATGTCGATATTGAGCAAGTGAAAATCCACATTGGATGGAAGATTACATTACACAATATCCCGAGAAGGTGAATGTTTGGGCCGGCATTATAAACAATCAAATTGAAGGACCATATTTTTTTGAGGAAAACCTAACTGCTGCTAGTTATCTGGAATTTCTTCAAAATTATCTGTTGCCACAGCTGAATCAGCTATTTCCAAATATAAAAAAATTATGGTACCAACAGGATGGGGCTCCCCCACACTATGGCGTTGAGGTACGAAATTACCTTAATAACGATTTCCCAGGAAGGTTGATAGGTAGAAGGGGGTCTAATGAATGGCCACCAAGGTCGTCAGATTTGACTCCGTTAGACTTTTTTGTGTGAATATTTAAAGAGTAAAGTATATCAAAATCAACCGAATAATGTAGAAGAGTTGAGCAAATCCAAACGGAAATTGTACAAATAACATCTGAAGTCCTCGAAAACGTTAGGAAATAATTTACTGCTCGACTTTCTCATTGTATCATTGCTGAAGGTCGGCAATTTGAACATTTGTTGTATTTTAATTGTATTTAAGTAAACCTTTATTCTAAGTTAATTGTATTAATAAACCAACAGTTTTGATTAACCCTGTAGAAATAAATATTCAAATGATTACATTGTTGCAAAGGCAATAAGGAGACCTTTCAAATGAGCTGCCACGTGACCTCGGTTTGTATTTAAAAAATCACTAATGACGTAATGTCCAACACATCTATAGCAGTTGGTGGCCATTCAAAAATGAAAATTGACTTGTTTTAAGGTTTTTTTTAAGTCGTGTGTTTCTGAAATAATGAATTTATTCCATTCATTTGCATCATGCTGTATACTCGCCGCATTGGAAACTGTATACTTTTAAAGTCAAATATCATGACCAAGGGATATCTGTGGAACCAAAATGTTTTCGTCTCTGTACTTACTTCTTAAGATTCTGACTTTGATGTGATTATCAATTCCTTCACCGCAAGTCAGCGAAATTTACTATGATGCATTTATTTATAAAAAACTATTACTGTTGCACTTTTACAAGTATTTTTCTAGTAGATAAATATGCAACGCCAATACAATACAATTATATAACATGAACATCGAGTTTATGTTCAAGCACAAAGTGTATATCTCACGGTAAGGTTATAAACAACGTTAGATTATAATATAACTCGCGAGATTATAAACTATCGAAAAATTGTGAACTGAACTGTTGTATCTGACTAAATATATTTAGTGAACTATATGTCAAAAATCTGACATTCCTTAACATAGCATACATAAAATAATGCAATAAGTGAAGGCTCTTCATTAAAAGCTAATCTTTACTACATGAACCAAACCATTTACAATGTAACTCATTATTTTTCGTTAGTTTATAATCTGTCCTTGTCCTTGTATTTGCATTTGTATTTAAAACAAATAATCTTAATATAGATAATCCTGTATTTTAGGGTAAATCTCTACAATGTAGTTTCTATGGTATATAGGACCGAAGAAAAGTCTTGCTCATAATTTTTATTTTACGACATTTTTCCTTTTCTAACTATAAACACATAATCAGCAGTCGTAGATACCTTGAAATGTGTGTATATTATCTACAAAGTAAACAACAATAAAAATATCGTTAAAAAGATAAAAATTCTTCTTTCACAGGAGATTATCTCAATAAAGTTTTTTATTCTGCCAATGGATGTTATACTATCACATATAGACATGAGTATATTTGATGAATTGTACAAAAGTAAATAAACAAAAGAGGATTCTTGTCAATTTCATAATTAAAACTATGTTGCACAAAATTTGTGGCCAATTATGTTTGGTTTAAATTACGTTTAACAAATTTTATGGATAAATCTGTTACTAAAAACAATTAATCAATAAACGGCAACTTTTTATTACATCATGCATTATTCTGTATGTATGTATTATGTATTATAGATATATTCAAATATAAATTAATTATTTTAATAACATTGTAAAATGAAATAATTTAAAAAAGTTATCGTGCCCCAGAATACAAGGGTTCTACAACTATAATCAAATTTATTGTATCAATTCTTACTTATGAAAATGTTGAAGTAGTAAGTAGTAAGTATAGCAAAACTTTCACTAGTATGATCCTTATAATGAAAAAGGTGATGATGATGTTCGTTTTTTGCATAAATCAGAAGGAAGTGAATATTTCAAATATATTTATGTTACAAATCTGTTTATGTAATGTCTCCATTTATTCGTATAGCAATTATTTTTTTTTTATTTTTTTTTTCATTTATTTTATGTGCCTCGACAACTACGGCCATTGGCACAGCACGATTACAGTTTTACAATTTTTGAGATTAAATTTTGTTGTAAATTTTACAGTCTTTTAGAAATTTTAAAAGATTAGTGATTTCACTTGGACTCGATAACAAGTCTTTCATTAAGGGATTCAACTTATGCTTGCGTGCGAAAGTTCCATAGTGTGGGCAGTCTTCTAGGATGTGTTTACTTGTCAGAACACAGTTACAGACGTGGCACAGCGGGCGGTCTTCGGAAGAAATCAGATAGCCATGGGTTAGCCTAGTATGGCCGATTCGTAACCTTCGTATAATACGTGCTTCGTTGCACGTACAGTAACGCTCTTCCAAGCGTGGGTTGTATTTTCTGTAGAGTTGAGCTGCTATTGTTTCAACGATTTTGCCAAGACGTAAGGACTAATTTTTTGAACGTTGCTTTAAGGTCATTGTCGAGTTGTAATATTGATAAAGGGGTTTTTGCGGAGATAGAGGCTTTAGCGTGTAAATCAGCCGTATCATTTCCACGAAGACCAATGTGAGATGGGAGCCAGATAATTGTAACCTTTTTTCTCGAGCATGAAGGGATTGGTAAACGTCATGTATGCTTTGGGTTAGTGGGTGGTCTGTATAAAGGCTTTTTAAAGATTGTATGGATGATAGGGAGTCTGTGCAAATAGCGACGTTTTTCATTTGGAAGGTGACGCATTTGAAAGCATTGAGTATACTAAACATTTCTCCGGTGTGGATGCTACATGTTGTGGGCAACCGAGTCGTACTTATAGCGTCGTGAGCGGTAGTAACAGCGCAACCCACCCCGGATGGGGGATGTAGGCGTCCGTGTAAAATATTTGATCATATGAGTTCCTATTTAATATTTCTATAAATGCTTTCTTTATAATGGCCGTGTGGGTATCATATTTATTGTAAGCGGTAAGAGTGGTGTTGAAAGTAGGAAGTTGCTTGGTTCCAAAGTGGAGTCGGAGGAGATGGGGTGGGTAGAGTGACAGAGAGATCAATATTGTTTAAGGGCGCAAGTAGTTGGGGAAAGGACTTAATTGAGCAAAGGGACCTGTTGGTATTAGTGTTAGCGGTTGGGATTGTAAGGGAGTATACTGGGTTGGAAGGATTACTAGATGCAGATGCAGCGTAGGAAAAGAATAGGAATTCTCGTCGAAGGGATAAAGGTGGTTCATGGACGTCGCAGTACAGGCTTTCCACCGGACTGGAGCAGTTTTGTGTATTGAGTTAAGCAGGCTTAAATCGGATTTGGATGCTGTTATATAGATGAAGCTGCCATAATCCATTTTAGACCGTATAAGAGATCTATATACAGTGAGAAGGATATTTTCATCGGCACTCCATTGATAATGCGATAGGGTTTTTAGTAGATTAAGCCATTTCGAACAGGTACCTTTTATATCACTTATGTGTTGTTTCCAGTTGAGCCGAAAATCAAATGTCATACCGAGAATTTTGCAGTAATTAACGACAGGGATAGGGAGGTTGTTTAGGATAATTGGTGGTAAGGGAAATGCGCTTTTTTTACTAAATTTAATAATTTTGCATTTACTAGTCGATAAAGATAAGCCTAAATTTCCTGCTCCCGTCAATCATTTGCAATATGCTGATGATCTAAGCAATGATCTAGCAATTATTAAAAGTCACATAAACTAGAAAATTTATGTTATGGTATGGTTTAAGCTAAATCCTTCTTTCAGTTATTCATTTTGATTTCATATAGCATTTTAAGAAGATCGCGAATCATTGCATAATATTTTAATTGAATCTGAAAGCGAACGCTGCGTTACCAGAGTTCAGCCAGTAATCGCGCGCGAAAAAGTCACGTTACGCATGTGTTGGTATACTATTTTTTCTACTAGCCTGCGGACCCTAAAATGAGTGCGGCAAACTGGAGTTTTCCGAACGCTAGTAGAAAAAGATTTTAACATTTTTATTGCAATTTGGAATAAAAAAAACAATAGTTATATATTTAGTGTATTCTAAACGTCAACCAATGATACATCCATAAGTAGAAGTCGCTTTAATATAAATCTACACTTCAACACCTCATAATTTTTAAAGTTCTTCATATAATAATCCAGCCAGTCCTGATAAAATAGTTGATTAGTGAAAGAAACAACTTTTTAAAAAACAAGAGCCAAAAATAACTGATTTCCCATATAAAAACAAAAAGTCTCTAAGAATACTTGGATCTGAAATTATGCGGGCAATAAAAAATAGTAAGACCGGCAAAGCACGCTGTCCAGACGACGTGTACATAGAAATTATAAAACTCTTCGAAAATGAGCATCGACTGCATAGAAAGGTTATTCAATACAGTTTACGCTACTGGCCGGTTACCTAGGTGACCGTCTCCAGTCTGCCTTCATTACCCTAAAAAGGCGAACGCTACCAAATATGAACGATTTTGTATGGTCAGCCTTATGAATCTCAAGATATTTTTGAAAATAACACAGTCCAGAATAAACAAAAAATACGAAGAAGACATGAGCAGGATTTGGTACTAGAGAAGCTCCAAAAATACCGACACCAAGAGAAAGATGTATCTATGTGTTTCATTGATTATCGAAAAGCATTCGACTGATCAGATTTCTTCGAAAGAAGGGCATTGACCAAAATGATATTTATTATTAGAACGCTTTACAAACATCAGAAGGCATTTGTGAGGATTGGAAATGATAACACAACAAACGCTTCTATAGGGCGCGGTGTTCGACAGGGTTGTGTACTGTTGCACACTTTCTTTAACGTATATTCTGAGGTCGTTTTTACTCGTGCGCTAAAAGACTCAAAGACAGTCCGAAAGCATTACAACTACTAATACATAAAATATCGTCCGAATGAGATCAACTATTCCAACAGATTAACAACAACAAGACAAAAACGATGGTTGTAAGCAAAACACCGGTGACGTATTAAAAGACTTTGAGGTCTGTTGGATAAATGAAGACTTAAATCCAGACACAGAAATAATCCGCCGAATAGAACAAGCTAGGAAAACATTCCTCAACATGAAGAAACTGTTGACTAATCCAAACCTTAATTTAAAATTAAGATAACGCTCAACAAACTGGAGGCGTTCAAAATGTTGGTTTTCAGAAAATTGTTTAAGATACCCTGGACGTCTATATCACCAAAGCTAAGCTCTTGAGAAGGATGGATAGAGACAGATAACTTCTTACCAGAGTAAAACGAAGAAAAGCTGCATATCTTGGCCACATACTTCGCAACACAAACTATCAATTCCTGAAATTAATTATTAATTAATTTAATAAACATATAGGTTTACATACTTTCCCAAGGAGTGTTATCCACTTAAAGTTGAGGAAAATAATTTTTTTATGGAGGATGTTACAATGAGAAGAAGAAGAATAAGTTATTTCTATCGATAAATTTGCTATCTACAGGTATTTTTTTAAACGCTAATTATGTAAGGATTTGAAACTAATAATCCTTAAAAATTCTTTTTACAAAGTTTTTTAACAGAACCGAGGAACACAATTTTAAATTAAAAAAAAATGTTTTATTATCCTTAATGTATTTAAAAAATAATTTGTTCTGGTGTAGACTAGTATAGATTTCGTGTGGGTAAGAAAGTTTTGAATGATTTGTCGTCATAAATTTGGTAAAAAATACCAATTTCTTTTTAATTAAACAAATTCTACACTAACTTAGATTAAAAATTACAATCACATTTTAAGTTTACAACAATAATAATTTGTTGTCAATGGAAAATAATATGTACTGGTTAATATTTCATTTAATTAATAAATTCATTAAAATATTTATATTTATGTTAATAATTAATTATAAAGCTATTTGTATAATAGAGATGCTGCAGTGGTAAATATAAGCCGGCTATTTGAATGCTATTTGAAAGACCGAATTAGTTTCATTTATGAATAATTTAGTGACACTATTTACAATCTGGATTTAGGTTGTAATTTAAATTTATTGTAATTACTCTGTGAAAGTCCGTCTTACTAGAAATAATAAACAACTATTCGTTTGAACTTAACGTTTAGGTAATTAAATAATTAGCTTTTAAATTATAATAACAGCTGTTTCGCTCCAACGAGCATCGTCAGATATTATAGCCTAGATGTAATTAGCCCTTACCCCAGGATATTCTTCCCTCTAAGATTAGTATAACTGATAACTGCTCTTTACAATAACTACCAAAAAAAACTATATCATGCCGATCTTTACAATAACAATAATGATTTTTGTTACAATTACGTTTTATCTATGTATAAAATGAAGATACAATCAAAGTAAACAGTTTAATAGTGGAGAACTTCCAAGATTTGTTTGTTCATTAACAACTTTAAATTGTTAATCTGCTAGATATCTTTTTATTTCAAGTTCTTCAAAGAAATCTAAATTCTTTTTTTTGGTAACTTATTTCATTAATTTTATAATTTGTATGTACAGAGTAACTAACGTCATCGATACATTTTTATTTGCATGTTAGCCGTAACCCAAACGTAAACAATTGCCTCTATATATTTTTATATTCTATGATGATGACAAAACAAAAATATGAAATAACTTGCAAGCATTGTTGTAAACACCAAATGTTTCATGTTGATTTATGAAACAATATCGTAATATCTGCAAAAGCATAGTTGGCACAATCTCTCTTAATTAAATTAATCCAATAACCTGACGATACACGAATATAAAACGTCGTAAATCATAGCGGTGCCAACTGACGGTCACTACTAAAATCCGTAATGGAGATAAATCTTTCTTAATGAATGCCACTAACTTTAAGTACGTTAATCCTTTCAGACAATATCCTTTTGAAACCTGTGAAATTGATTGAATTTACCTCTTTAAAGTTAAATCTAAGTTTATACGTATTTATACGTCTTCGGTTAGGTCAGTATTAAAACGTTACTATACATTTCGTCAGCGAAGCGGAAAATTGAATAGCGGTATTGATTTTTATTTCCAATCGGTCCAGTAATTCTTTTTGGTCGTAATGTTTTCTAAAGCAAACTTTCCATGGACGTCTTTTTTAGCTGATTTATTTTTTTTTTGTTTCGATAAACTAATTTGATTAAATAGTTAAATGAAAGGGATTATTTGATACGTAACTGCTGCTATTTCAATAATAAGCTAAGGGAAAGAAGTTTTAATCTTATAAATCATGAGTTTATACAAAAATTTTTAAAACTAATTTTTATTAAAGTACACTTTAATTTTCATAAAAGAAAAAAATGGTTTATTACAATGTATTATTTTAAAGCAAAAGATGGTCCACCGAAAAATTAACTCGATTTTCCGTTTTTAAAATAAAAATGTGGAAAATTGCTCCAACCCTCAATTTCTAATTCGAGGTAGAACTACTTTTCTGCTCTTTGTATCCACTTAATTTAAACCACCTCTCGGGGATGAGCACAACCCCTTGATTTTGAGTAGGGATTAGGGTGTTGCGATACCTCATTTTGAATATCTTATCGAGTACTACCTAATGCTGAAATTTAGCTTTAAAATTTCCATTGATGACGAAATTACAGGTAAAGTATTAGAAGAGTGCTTACTTTTGTCTTTAGTTTATTAAATAATTGTGGAAATAGTCACCATTTACTTCTATCCTGAAAACGTTGACGTTACATTACTCAAAATTTCTAGTGTAATTTGACCGCATTTATCAATGATCTGAGCTTGTATATCATACAGGGACTCAGACTAAGTAGCGTAAATCTTGGATTTTAGGTAACTCCATAGAAAAAAGTCCATATCTGGTAATCTGGGTGGCCCCTCAATATACCAGTCAAGAACTGTCGTACTGGTATAATGGACTAAGGAGGTGCGCCATCTAGTTGGAAAATGATGTTCTACGGAATATACCATTTTTATTCTACTACAAATTTACAATTGCTTTAAAACACGTGTAACGTTCTTAAAAATTCACGATAGACTAAGGTTAATTTAAAAACATGTATAAAAATTGATCAGATAGTACTCTTTGAGATCTTTAAAATTAGGTATCACAACAACCTCCATCCCTATTCACAATCCAGGGGTTGTGCTAACCCCCGGTAGGAATTTAAAGTTATGGGGATGCAAAGAGTGGAAAAGTAGTTGTACCTCTAATCAGAAATATTTTCTGTTTACCATCTTGTATAATAAACTGCAGTTGATGTCTTACCCGATAACTCCAAAGCTTACGTGTTTAAATCCGCTTATTAGTGTCTGGGATAGGAAATGACTATATTTCAAATATATACATATTAATAACGTAATTTGGCGGAATACAATATTCTATAGAAAAATTTTATGACCTTTTTTTAAGAGAGTATACAGTAAATAAATTACTGAATTATTTATGATTAATATTCAAACAAAATTCTTTATGTCTTTGTTGCTGCATTATACTTTAAAGATTCCAATAAAATACATTCCGACATCCAGCTACCTAAAGCAAAAAATATTTTTTTCTCCTTTTTCTTCATGTGTGATAGAGCGTCTGCGATCTCTCGCCACTAGCAGTACTGTGCGTATATAACTCAATAATTCTCGACACAGATGGATGGGGCCTACGGTTTTACGCCGATTCTGTATGGCAAATTGAGTAGCTTTTCCTGGCAAAATACTTTCGGAGGTTTGTCATTTCTTCCGAAAGGTATCCGCCGCAATTATTTTTTGATCTTTTCAACGGTATCACTGGGAAGGAACTCAGAAGCTTTCGCAAGACAGTCAACGCTTTTGACTACCACAGAGGGCTCCACTTTTTTTTAATTTATTTTATGTATTATATCATTATATTTAGTTCGCAAAATGCAATCCATTACACTGACTGTAACAAATTCTTTAATTGTCGAAGTGTTTCTTTTTACACCCTTATCTCGTCCTTTATAATACTGTTCAGGAATACACATTTACTTTATTTATGTAAGAACGTTATCCTTTTCTATAATGTTCATTATAGTTCTAGTTTAATTAATATAGAAGATATTAAACAATGAAATTCTTTTAATTGGTTCTAAGCTAAAGATTGTCTTCACTTTGACACGTTGGGGCTCTGAGTTTCTTCACTTTCGAGTAAAAGCTAGTCTGGGAATGTATACATACCCTCAAAAAACTGACAAGAAACAATAAGGTTACCTTGACGTGGGTGCAGATCACAACTGTCAACTTGACAACAGTTCGATTCGATGACTGAACTAAAACTGACCAAAACTAATTCTGGACTAAGAATATCAACCTATTTATCATGCTATTACCAATAGGGACAGTACCTACAGAACAATTATCTATACTAACCTTAACTAATACATATTTCACGTCTCTATTTGATCAGATTCTTTTTCTGTTTTTAAGGTCTGCATCCTGTCAAACCGTTGCAGTTTAATAAGTAATGAGAACGGTAATGAGAATAGGTAATGAGAAAGAAGAAATGAATACACCTTTTCTTGGTTCGTAGCCTTTTTGTGGTCGCACAAAAAGCTATAACAAAAAGGAATTCCGTTTCTGGGAACAGGACCGACTACGACCTCACTGGATGAAAAGGCCAAGATGGAGACAAGCTAAAATGTTTGTAAATATATTACTTGAAAGAGCATATTGACTTCTGGAATTGAGCAAAAAAACATAAAACTAGCGAAAACTCTGAAGAAACGGTGGAACACACTATGCGAATTCGTATCATTGTTCTGCAAACGGCTTAAGTTCCAATAAGGGGTTGCTGTGGCTCCTTCAAAATAGGAATCTGTCCATTAGAAAGCTGCTTATATTCGCTGAAAATATTCAAGATTTCAAGTAGATTAACATAGTTCGAAAAGCAAAGAAGCCATCTAACTGGCTTATACGACCTAAAACAATCTAATCTAATTTTTATATTCTCTTTACAAAATGCATTGCTTCACGTTCACTGTAACAAATGCACATGCAAATATTAAACTAAACATTTCCTTAATTCTCTCGTACTTATTATTAAAACAAAAGTTAAACAATGTAATTTTCTATTTTTTATATAGTAAGCCTAAGCAGTACCTCGTATTAAAATAAACAAATTTCATCTTATTGTCATTACTGAAACAACTCTTTAAATACATTTAAAATTCAACCAAAAGATGGTTCCCCTAATGGTAGATCCACACGGTACAGACTATTGTTTGTACACACTTAGGGTGGATTTGCATGACACAGAATTTTGTTGAATTTTGTCTTCGCAACTTTACTCAGACTCTAAGTTTGTGCAAACAATAGTCTGTGTCATCATTATCATCATCATCGTCCACTGTTGAACAAAAGCCTCTCTCAAATTTTGCCACGCATTCAGATCTTGTACAGTTTAGATTTAGTTTCCTGCAACCTCTTTTATGTTATCTGTCCAGCGTGTTGGTGGTCTGCCTCTACTTCTAAAGGCTTCGATCTTGGTCACCATTCTATAATCTTTTTCGTCCATCTGCTATTTTTCCTTCTTACCTGCCCAGTTCCATTTTTGATGTAGAATAGTCTTAACGGCGTCTCGTACCCCTATTTTGTTTCGTGTGGTTTGATTAGGGATTTTTTCAGAAAGCCTGATTCCCAATACTGGGATGACACATTGTTTGAAAACTTTTCTCTTGAGACATATTGGCAGCTTCAACTTTAACACTGTTCTTAATTTGTCAAAAACCTATACCTATCCTTCGTCGAATCTCCTGTGTTTGGTTGTCTCGTCCAATGCTAATTTCGTGTCCTAGATATTTATGTAAGTACGTATATTTGTTCTATACTTTCTTTTTTAATTTTTAATGTGTCACACTACCAGATTTGTTATGAACTGTTTTTGTTCGATTTATTTTCAGTCCTATCTTGTTTGCCTCGTTGTTTACATTTTTAGCATTAGTTGAGTTTCTTGAATATTATCTGATATAAACAGTATGTCATCTGCGAAGCATAGGTGATTTAATAATTCTCTGTCTATGTTTAACCGAATTTAGTTTATTTAGCATACTCTGCAATACAGCTACGAATAGTTTGGAAGAGAGCGTCTCCCCTTGTCTCAATCCTCTGTCCATTTTTGCTTATGTAATTTTGATTCTTGCTGTGTTGCAATGATTCAAAATTAAAATCAAAATAACCTTACCTTATTTGTTAAAACAGTCCATGTTTAATTAAAAAAAAGGATAGGTATGTTATGATAATAAACTCTTCAAATATATGAATTTCAAAGCTTCTTTAATTTGAAATTATATACATTTAACTAGGAACACTAAATAAATTTGATTCCAACAATAATTTGAGTAAGGAACACTATATCTCAGTAGTATGGTTGGATTATCTTCTTGTTAGATGTCGAATCTTGCATTAAGTTGTTAAAATACCTAAAACGCAGTAAAAAAATAAAACAAATTATCTGAGACAATTACGGTTTATACATTATCATTAGAATGATGTTTCATTAAGAAATATTAAATGAAAGTAAATTAAGTTTTGATTTCAACAAAACATGAAATATCATTAGTATAAATTATTGTGTATTATAAACAACTCATACCATAAAAAGAGTTAGTAGTAAATGACCTATAAAATTAAATGAAGTCATAATTAAGTTTATATTGAAATAAGAAGTAACTTACAGATAGCAGTAGAGAGTAGTTTGGATATCCATAGCAATGGGTATAGCATTGATCATCCAAAAATTTGAATATATCTAAAACATGAAATTTGTTAAATAACAGCATATGTAATAAAATGTAAAGGTGACATGTGATTAATAAACTGTGAGTGACATGATTAAAATCATCAATAACAAGTGACAATGTATCCGAACTTATAAAGTAAAAAGACACTAGGAATCGAACTATGTATGTACAATCATTAATATATTAAATGAATCATTAAGGTGAAAGGACACTATAAACAGGGCAATATATAATTGTTATAATGTATCATAAGTATAATTACAAATTGAAGGGAAACTTTAGACTCTGTGTATGAGAGTACAAGAACAACATATAATTTGTTGTTGCTAATATTATGTGTTACTTAAAAAACATTGCCGTTTACCCCAAAAAATTCTGGTTTAATATATGAGAAAACTCTATTACTTGTTTTCCAAGCATTCGAAATATATTTATTTCATTATCAAGGAATAAGCATGAGTATAAAAAAAATTGGTGTTAAAAAAATGGTAAATATAATATATACAACTTAAAATTTTGAATCTGGAACCGTTGGCGAAAATGATACCGAAAACCGTTTACACTACCACTACACCAACACACACTTTTATATGCCTGACGCGCGTTTCGATAACCAAGTTATCTTCTTCAGAGACCGAAGGTAAACTGTTTAACTTAACTTAAAAATACAAATAAATAACAAAGGTAAATAAGAGAGCTTATAAACTAAGAATTTACAATTAGATGACAAACTGTTAAACCCGTCCTTAGTTTTTAGTAAGCGTTGTTAAAATTATTGTTAACAGTAACTATACATTTTTTTTACCCGTTTTAATCTACTTTGTTCAAATTAATAACACGTACATTATGTGGAAAGAAAAGTGTAACAGGTAATGATACCAGGATTTATTTCTAGTGGTTCTTTCATGAACATAAATCATTTTCTTTCCATGTATACCTAATACACTTAACATTCAGTCCTCAACAAGCCCTGTAAATCAATTTCGAATTTAGTAAACATTCTAACAGTTCACTGTTATAATGTCGATAAAGGAAATCCCTTCCTAGTGACATTTTGCAGCGATTTATCACAGTATTTCAAAACTTTGTATGAATAATAGTGTAGGTATATCAGGAGAAATATGAACACTAAATCAAAAAGTATTAAATTACAGTTTTTAAACAATATTTTCAATAATTCAATGTATGAAAAGTTACTTCATTTCAGTTTTAATTAAGTAGGCATGACAAAAGTAATTAATACCAAAACAAAATTTTTAATAACATCTAGAACGAAAATAATTAAAATACAATAAACCTGGAAATAATATAAGGAATATGTGTTGCTAAAGAAGTAAATGTAAAAAAACATATTGAAGTTACATTTTGTAAGATAGCTATCTGATATTGTGTAGACTAAACCAAGTATTGAAGTAATAAAACATAACATTATTAAATCCTAGATGTTATAGAAAATAACAATTAACAAGTACTTTTTACACATTTAGCAATGCTTGCAAGTGTTTTAGTAAATAGTATCAATTTTATATTTAAATTTACACTAAGGTATGTTCTTTCTTTCTTTTTGTAATTTGCACTATTAAACATACCTGTTTTTTCTAGCCTGATGATGACCTCAATGTTAGGCCGAAACTTGTCGCCAGAATTTTCTGCCCATCATAATTTAATAAAGTTCTACGACATTGACTTTGGGTTTTTTATTTCGTTTTTCCCATTAGTCACATTTTTGAGATATGGATGGTTTACTTTGTTTAAAAATAAAAATGTATGTGATCTATTAGCTAAAATATTATTATTTAACAATGCTACTAATTTATCGATGTATATTTTTTGATCCTTTATTTTTTTACATTTAATATGATTTGGTGGTTTTATGGTTTTATTAAATGTTAGTTAAAGTAATAATCCAAAATATTGCACAAACTTAACTTCCAAGCTTTAAAAGAATACACAGTTGACGCTGCATTATGCTAAAACTGGGATGATCATCTACCAGTAAACATGAGAGTGAGAAACCTTTTAAATGTGATTTTAAAGAAACTCACTTTAACTCAATTTTTCGTAAGCGCTTAAGGAGTTAACCCAAGTGTAAGAAGTAAAAATAATACGTAAATACGTAAAGATTATATTACAGTATGCAATGCAAGTTTCGTGACCTGCAAATTCTGTTTTGTATTCCATATCTCTTGCCTATCATGCTAATTTTTACACTAAGCAATTTTCATGCTATATTAATTTGCTGTAACTGTACAGCTTAACTTAAATAAAATTAAATATAAATTGTGGTTAGGTTCGATTACTCATTAATCGAAAGTTATGTCGATTAGAATAAAGAAAGCTTTACTTTTGACTCAAACTAAATTTTTTACTGGTACTTCAATGGAAAAGAAAAATTAAAAGCTCCTTTCTGGACTCAAAGTCATTTTGCATATCCTCTTTCCTGTTTTTTTTTTGTTCTAATGTCTTAATAAATGTTTTAATAAATTCTTAATAAATGTGATTTGGACGTATTAAGGTAAATTTGGAATATTTGAAACTAGAGTTTCTTCTTTTTTGTCTGCATTTGATTTTTTGTGTTTGGGAGGTTTTTATGTGGACCTTGTGTATTTGAATGGCCGTCCTGCTAGATTCTTTATAAGCATTTTTGAGGGTTTGAGATAAAAACAAATTTGAAATCAATTCACAATAAATTATCCACAAAGCTACTTAATACTATAGATACAGTATCCACCAAAATAAACAGTACCGAATATAAAAAAACATACTCATAAATCAAGTGCTATTAAATCTGATGAATGAGGTGGATGCTCTACACTTGTGTGACGAAATATTATTCTGTTCACGCCATCCATTTGAAACTATTGATTATGGATTCTTACGACAATGGGTATTTAAATCTCTCTCAAAGTTGATTAACAGTAGCTTGCTGCTCATTCTCGTCTTCAAAAAAATAAGGACCAGTTATCCCTTGACCAGATAGAGCAACCCAAAAGGGTGCTCAAGCACTGTGGATTTTTAGAAACCCAAATAATTGATTAGTTTGTTTGTTGATTTACCCGTTGAGCTGAAAACCATACGACTCTTAAAAAATTGGTACGTTTATACACTAAGCGTTCATAATGACAACGATTTTAACTATAATTTACTGTCAAATTGACAAATAATGAAAAGCATACTAAATAAGATAAATGCACCTTGCTTGCGAAATTTTACAGCCCTCTTAATTTCGGAAGAAAACAATTATTTCAGTTAAAATCAATCATATTCCAGATATCAGTGATCATGAAATCATTATAGTAAGTTTGAATAGCAAAATAAATATCCTAAATTTTGAAAAAGTGATATGCATGTTAATAAACAGATAACAATGTTCTAAGTTGAAATGGCTCAGTGTAAATGCTCCTTGTAGTCCCCATATGAAAGATTTCGTGAACATGTTTGCCGGTTTTCTTGCTCAGTCTGAAAAGAAAATCGGTCGCATATTTTAATTTTATTCGAAAATATCTCACTTTTTTATTCTCGTTATTAAATTTAAACAATAAAACCACATTAATGAGAAATTTTATATTGTAAAAATAAAAAAAAAACTCTCGTTAATTTATACGGCAGATGGCGTTTTAAGTTTTTTCTTAGCTAAAAAAATTAAATGAAAGCGAGAGTAAGGTTCGCTTTAAAGATCGTAATGAAAATGTTAAAGACAAAAAATTAATTTTCATGAAACAATGCCTTTGCCACTTGGGTAGATTTCACTGAAGGGAAAAAATATTAATATAGGTACTGTGGCATTTAAAAGGTAAAGTTGTTAAATTAATGTTAATGGAAACGAACAAAAAGAATTATTTCTTTAAAAAACAGGTAAGTTTATTAACCAAGAGACCGGTCTAGTTATTTTTTCCCAATATCTTGTCAAATTACTACCCTTTTTAATTTTTCCCTATAAAAATAGTTTGTATTTATTTTTCGTTTAAGGTATGTTTTTACGCTTAAACTATTTTTTATAGCCTGATGATGGCCATCAAGCTAGCCCAAATAGATTAGATTCTCTTAGGTCGTATAAAAGTTAGTTAGACTTCTCTGCACTTCGACCTATGAAGATCTTTTGTGCCTTAAACTACTCGAACTCTAGAATGCCAAAACTTCTGGCGAAATTAAGCTTTCTAGAGGGCTAATTCCAAATTTGATAAGGAGTCAGAGCAACTCCACCTAGGAATTTAAGCCGTTGGTAGAACAATGCTACGCATTCGCATAGTATGTGTTTCGCCGTTTCTTTAGTGCTTTTGTAGAAACCACAGTTTTCACTTTCCGATTTGCCCATTATTTTGTGATAATGCCTGTACGAGCGGTGTCCATTGAGAAGACCTAATGTCAATTTTATATCGTTTTTGCTCAATTCGAGATGGTATTTTTCTCTTTCAGGTGATATATCTACAAACCTTTTAGCTTGCTCAGTCCTGGCGTATTCCTCCAGTGAGATCGTAGTCGATCCTCTTCCCAGAAACGGATTTGTTTTTTTATGTGGCCTTTTGTAGGACCACAGAAGGGATCCGGACTAAGGAAAGGTGTATTAGCCCCTTGGCCGAACTAAATATTCTGTCAACTTCCCGAAATAACTAAGTTCAAGTTGACATGTTTCCCCTCATATATCATTTTTCGATGTTCTAACCTTTTTTAAACGTTCTCGAAAACTCTAGATACTCTACCAAACCTCAACCAGAAAGGGAAAGCAAAATTTAATTTATAAATGGGGGCGACCACTAATCTTTAGAAATCAAATAATCGGGAACTTTATACCTAAAAACTTGAATGAGAAAGAGTGGAAAGTTTGACAGAACACCATTATTAGATTTGCTACAGGCGCTATCGACAGAACGATAAATATTTATGTTGTTCCAAAAGACCTATAAAATTTTGGAATTTAAAAATAATATTCTGGTATGAGGTTTGTAATTTTCCGGTTTATAATAAAAAAATACGTATTCACTTCAAAACCTTTATTATTTTTTTTGTTATCTTTAATTATAAGCCTGCAATTAAACAGAATCATTGATTTGCAAATAATAATATAAGACCCTTTAAAATGTTATTTACACTTTTTATCCGCGCATAAATATAAATATTGCCAAATATTAAAGAAGAAATACCTAAAAAAATATTTAATATTAAAATATATTCAGTAACAATATATCTGTTTACTTACTTTTATCTCAGAATAAAAAAATTATTTTTTTTACACCATAAGAATATAATTGAAATTACTTTACAATAATTATAATTTTTTGGGATTATTTCAATAATGAAATTTATTGTACTAACCCCTTACAATGTAAAAGTTCATCTTACAGTAGAACAGTAAACAACTAAACGGTTAAACAAAACTTCCACTATTTATTCAAAAATACGTCTTTAAATGTAACGACAGCTGTTTCGCTAAAAACTAACATCGTCAAATTAACATTGTTACATTTTGTTTGTTTGTAGCTAGGTACCTGATGTTGAATAAGTAGTTAAAGCAGAACCAAGTATGGAAGTAATAATATTAAAGCCTAGATGTTATTAGCCCTAAGGGATTATCCTGGATGTATTTCCCTCTAAGATTAGTATAAACGTGCAATCATATAGAAAAACCAGGAAAAAACTATATCATGCTGATCTCTACAATAACAATATATTTCTGTTACAATTGCGTCTTATCCATGTATAAAATGAAGACTCAATCAAAGTAAATAGTTTGATAGTGGAGAACTTCCAAGATTTATTTGTTCATTAACTACTTTAAATTGTTGATCTGCTAGATGTCTTTTTATTTCAAGTTCTTCGAGGAAATCTAAATTTTGGTTTTGTTCAAATATGTAGTATTTAAATGTCATTGGTGTATATGAGTGAGTCTGGATGTTCAAGAAAGTGTTCATTAAATCTAATTTCAAATTTCTTTGTGTTTGTATGGATAGCCATTAAATTTGATAAATAAATTAATTAATATGAAAGAGCAGAGAATGTCACTACAACTAATATTCCCTCAACAAACTAAAGAAATTAAAAGTTATAAAAGTAATACATATTGTTGAAATATTTCTAATACAATTTCAAAAATAATATCTTCTCCAACATATGCATTAATTTCATTCAAATCACAAAATAATGTTGGTACAAAATTGTTAAATTAAAAATTAAATCTAAATTAAGAAAAATTTGGTGTTTACAAAATTAATTGTCCCAAATGTAATGCTGTATATACAGGTCAAACAATAAAAACATTCGGGCGATATGGTTTCATGCTGTTTACCTTTTACAACTACTATTATTACTACTATTTTAATTCGTGTTTTTTTTAATCCCTATTTCCATCTTGGATAATGAATCTATGAATCGAATGTACTCTAGCAATTTAACTTGTTCTCGAAATCAGAGAAGTATACAAACGAAATATTATTTTTTTGCAATAATTATGCAATTACACAATTATAGTTGGTTTTTTTGTTTCGATTTTTGCGCAGATTAGAATAGATTCTCTTAGGTCGTATAAACTAGTTAGACTTCTCTGCACTTCAAATATAAAGATCTTTTGTGCCTACCTTAATCTAATTTAACTCTAGAATGTCAATACATAGAGGGAAATTAAGCAGCTTTCTAGAAGACAAATTCCTTATAGGAATTTAAGTCTTTTGAAGAACAATGCTACGCATTTGCTTATTCAGGTGAAATGTCTACAAACCATTTAGCTTGCCTCAGTCATGGCATATTCCTCCGGTGAGATCGTAGTCGATCCTTTTCCCAGGTACGAAGTATCTTTTTGATGTGGCTTTTTGTAAGAGCACAGAAGGGATCCGCACAAAGAAGCTCCTTCTTTTGCGAGTCTATGAGCTTCCCCATTACCTACTAACCCTTTGTGACCTGGGAGCCATATCAAGATGACCTTGTTGTTTCTTGCCAGTTTCTTAAGGGATTGTTTAAATTCGCAGACTAGCTTTGACTCATTAGTAAAATAACTTAGAGTCTTTAAAGCTGCCTGAGTGTCTGTAAGAATATAGATGTTTGCTCTTCGAGTGCCTCTGCGAAGACACTCCTGGACATTAACTTTTATAGCAAATAATATCTCCTTAAGTTAGTTGAAGCGTTACCAAGAGATTCGGTCTCACCTATTCCAACCCTATCATCTCTCTTGGACCCATTTATATACCACACCAGTCAGCCCTCTTCAGCTCTGGTTCAACTTTAACCGTATGGTTTCCTTTAACCACTTCAAACAGTGTCTCAAAGTCAAACTTAACTGGTCTGGTGTCTAATGGTTGGTTTAAGGATGCCAGAGAAGCCCGCCGGTGCACTTTTTGCAATTTAGCACAGCCAGTTGATTGCAGTTTTCGGCCACCACACTAGTAAAGCATAGGTGACCATGGGCTTGATAGTCATCTGCATCTGTAATCATTCATTTGTAGGCCCAGAAGATCATTTTAGGTTTCAAGCCCTAAGTCTTCCAAAATGTCCTGCGGCAAGTCCAGCTCGCAACTAAGGATTTTAATAAGATTTTATCCAAATGATTGTAGCAAGTTAGTTGTTGATCCAGGATCCAGGAAAACTATGGTTCAATATTGTTATGGTTGGAGAGGTTAGAGCGGTATAGTTCAATTTGTAACGTCAATTTTGTGAATATGTCTTCAATATATTCAACGCATTAGCCGCAGCTTCTTACGTTTTAGTAATTAAAAGGTAAAGAAAAAAAGATATTGGTACCAAAAGGTGGTTACAGCAAAGAAATAACATCTCGTAAACCTCATCTGTTCCGGGTTCAGAACGTTTAAATTTCACAAATGCGTAGTGGGATTACAAATAGTGTATCGTAGTATACAGGGTGTTTCTTAAGTAATCTAAAATATTATATGGGGCGCTTCGTTACTCAATTTTAAGACGAAAAGTTCATATAAACATGTGTGATAGGTGTTGTCGTTTATGAGATACAGGGTGTTGAATTTATTGTAATAAGTCAGTTCTGATTGTACGTGAAATTAATTTTTCCCGGTGACGCTACTGGTTTTTAGAAGTAATACGCAAAAACATGCTTATTCTAAGTGGCCTTTGAAATAATGTTGACAAGTGTCAAATTTGAAAACCAACGCAAAAATCGTACATTTTTATTTGATTGACTCTGTGTTTAGTTAATAACTATGCCAGTGTTTACTATGCCTCTTATGGTAATGCCTGGACACAATCCTCTGGTGGATTTTTGTGTGTGGGGATATTTGAAATCGCTTGTTTACACAACACTGATATTAAACGTACAAGATCTTCAAAATCGTATCATAGACGGCTGTAATGTTATTCGTAACAATCCTGGTATCTTCGAACGTATTCGACAATCCATTAGACATCGAGCGGATTCTTGCATTTTAGCTGGAGGTGGACATTTTGAACATTTGCTCTGAAATGTATTATTTTTTCTTTATGTTTAACACATGTTGCTTGTAATAAAATAATATAAATCAGTAGCGTCACCAAGAAAAATTAATTTCACTTACAACACCCTGTATCTCATAAACGACAACACCTATCACACATGTTTATATGAACTTTTCGTCTTAAAATTGAGTAACGAAGCGCCCCATATAATATTTTAGATTACTTAAGAAACACCCTGTATATACTTTTTCTACATTGGCGGAGTTCTCATAATTTTATCACTTTCACTACTAACAGACATATTCGTAGGTAAAGCTGAGATAATGTTCGTTTGGATACTATATTGTGTTACAAAAGATTACAGTATAAATGACATATTCCCGTAACATGCTAAGAAAACGAGACTTTTTGAGAAATTGTAAAATATGTTGCCGATATTTAGGGACATTACTCTTCTTATCTAAAAGGTACTTAACGAATACTAAAAGCTTTTATGTTTTTCAATTAACTAAAAGTATGTAAATAGACCAAATAAAATAGTACGTAGATAAAAATTTCATTGCCATTTGATTAAATAATAAAATTTAATTTAATTCAATGTCCGTTGGGGCATATAGCCCAGGAAGTAGTTGTTTTTTTGATAGAAAACGGTCAAGCTTGGTATAGAAACTGTTAAGTTTCCTTACCCTGGGTGCAGGTGGAAACAATTTTCCACTTTTTCAGTTTTTTTATTGACTGCACCTTATAGAAATTTATTTCTTGTATTGTTTTCTCGTGATTACGGCTACCTTTGATCTGTTGGTTTGCAAATTAATGGAAGAATGGCGCTTTTACGACTTTATCATGGAATCGTGTGTTCACGGTTTATGTATTGGCGTAAAAGAATCATTCTGTATCCTGCTCTGCGGGATGAGAACTACTTACCTTGTACTGATAAAACATAATAATGTCGAAACCGGTCTACGAGTAGTTTTTAAGTTTGCTTATCTAAAGGCACGTGTATGTTAAGAGATCTCATTACGTGCATGTTATTGTTAACTGTCACTAACAGGGAAAGTAAAAAGTGCGATTTTTGACGTTTACAGACATGGGTGTAAAAAAAGATATAAATATACCTACACTTCACACTGTACAGTTATCTAAACAAGTCGATTATTGTAATTTTTATTTTTTTATTGTATAGTAAGATATTGTTAGCTAATAACCCAAGAGGTTGGTGCTAAATACAATTAAAAAAATCTTCATCTATTCCTTTACTTTAATTCCAATTATAAGCTAATAATTAACTGATGAAACAAATCAAATTCAGGCTAATACTATAAATTGAAGTTGTTTCCATCGCCCCACTGTACACTCTAGGCAAACATAGAAAATTAATTAAATCTATTCAGCAGTCGGCGAGTTTAAACCAGCTACATTGACGTGTGCTATTTCGGCCTTGTTAGCAGTGTGTAACAATCTGGTCAGTTTACGTTGTTTCTTCGGTGTTCCTTAATATTATCCTATAGGATATTCCATTATAATTAAGTTCTTGCCTCCATGGGATCGAAGAATCTGGTTGAGCAATCAAATAAACGGTTAAACTAACAACTTCCAGAGAAATTTTCGAGATGTTATTTTCCATTTAGAATTTAGTATTTCTGAGTTAATATAAAGTAAAACTGGTTTTGAAAACGATGCGCGATGTTAATCCTTTACTGCTAGCTGGTGCAGACAGTTCCTTTAATCAATCACTCTCTAACGTTTCAAATGTTTTCTATGTATTTAATTTACTTTGTATTTAAAAAGTATAATTAACTCTTAGTGGCAATGAAAATAAATTAATTAAAATTAGTTTTTTTAGAAAATATTGTTTGAAATTTAAAAAAATATTTATAGATTGTGACATTAAACTTATGAAAATCAGATTAACACTATGCGTCTAACTGAAATCTAATCGTTTTTGGCAATGACATTTGTTTCTATAAAATCAGTTATATATAATATATTGTTTTTACAAAGTAGCTATCTGGTGTTAAGATAAGTAGTTTTAAGACTAAACCACCGTGCCCGTGGAGGGTTGGAGGGAGGATGGAAGTGATCCACACGCAATGTCTCATACAAGTTTCCAGGGAGGGGACTTTCCACCCGACACGGCGCGTCCCACTGGCTCATAGGTGTCTCCAGGGGGCGTGGTCTGTCAAGGGACTCGGGCTTTTTAAGTTGTAAAAGCCTTATGACCGACCAACTCTCAGAATAAGCAATGAATAAGGATCCTATATGGGAACCCCAATATTTGCTCGGATCAAACAGAATAAAGGAGTAAACCATGGGGGTCAGCCAGGTTGTGTGACTTGAGCTGCTACTACGTCCGGAGGCAACCGTGAAAAAAGCCTAGAAAAGTAAACTTCGATAAACAAGAGTACCCAGCGTTACCAGCACAAGCGGGGCTCTGTGGTGGTGGACTTTCAATTCCCTAGCTACTCGTGGGATGTGGAATGGATTTCAAGGAAATAATAGAACAGGAAGTAATGGAGGAAGAAAAGAAAAAGGAAGTGAATTTTTGGTAAATCTAGGAAGTTGAAACGTACTCCAGATATAGCAGGAGAGTCGAGTGAGTGGACAGTGAAGAGGAGGAAGGTATCGCCTTTGGAGGATAGGGAGCAGAAAAGAAAACAGAAGGAGAAAAGAGGTGAGGATCGAGAGATAGGGAGGGGGGAGGATTGGGAGAATGTAGAAGATCTGAAGGGAATGGTAAAGCGGCTGGAGGAAAAAGCGAAAAAATTGGAGAAACAGAAGATGGCGGTAGAAAGGAGGGTCAGGGAGTTAGAGCGTTTGAGAAGAAAGGAGGATTTGAAGGAGATGATGCAATCAAGATGGGAGATAGGGCAAATAGACTAGGAGGGTTGGAAGGAGATAAGAGATAAGGCTTGGGATGTTAAAAATGGGGAGAGTATAGTGAAGGTGGGAAATCCAGTGGTCGGAGATGACAGAATTAAGGTAATTTGGGTAAACAAAGAGGATAGTGGAATGGAGAGAGGGGTCCAGAGGTTGTATTGGGAAAGGTCCCGATCCTGATAGAAAAAGGGGAGGAAATGGAGTGGATCAAGGAAGTAAAGATCTCAGAGAGGAAAGGGGTAAAAACGAAGAAGGAAAAGCGAAGCTTGCCGATTGGAGGGGATGGTAGGGATGAAAGGAAAGTTTTTGATTTGCTGAGTCGGATGTTTGGCTATATTGATTGTGGGGCAGTGTTGGTCTGCACAGGCTCGAACATATTGGGATTAAGGAAAATGGCGGCATGGGTAAAAAAGAGAGGGACGAAGGTGACAATATATACAGAAAAGAAAAGGGCAAGAGAACAAAGGAATAAGGCGGTTATCCTGAAGGATATTGGGTATCTGAATCAGGAGGAGATTGAAAAGATTAAGAAGGGGTTAGGGGAGATGAAGGGGGAGGGGGTCGATAGACTCAGAATATCAAGGAGCAGGGAGTTGATAATTGAAGCAAAGAAGGTAGTTCAGGTAAGGGAAATGCTGGGCGAGGTGGAAAGGGTTACAGGAGCAAGGGTGGTGGAGGCAGGAAGGGGAACAAAAACCATTAAGGTGATAGGGATAGACTCGTGGATGGAAGATGAAGAGATAAGGAGGAGAATAGAGGAATTAACTGGGGAGGGTATTAGGTTATTAAGGTGGTAAGAGAGAGAAATGGGATAAAGATGGCGGTGGTGACTGCGGAATGGGAAAGGCGAAAGTTTTACTGGGAAAAATTTATGGAGGATAGAGAGGAGGATAGATGTTTTGGGTGTGGTGCAAAAGCGAGGAGCACATGGCCAAGAACTACAGGCAGGCGTTCCTTTGTAGAGCATGTTGGGTCAGAGAGCACAGAACAGGGGAGAATTTTTGTATGGGGAAAAAGGTGATGGATGGGCATGAGGAGGGAAACATTTTGGTGGCCCTTGGCGCTTGGTAGGGTGGTAGATTTAGCGGAAAAGGCTAGGAAGGGCAGCTGGAGAAACAAGAAGCTGGCACTGCTAGTGTTTTTCGATGTGTGGAACGCGTTTAATAGTGTCAGCAAGGGAGCTGTCTTGAGCGCGTTGTGGAGGCTTGTAGTGGGTGAGGGGTTGGTTATAATAGATTCAAGGAGGAGGAGATATAGAATGGAGGTAAGACGAGGTGTGTGGAATTATATGCGAAGAGGGATGTGAGATTACGGTGTATGCGGATGATGTGTTCCTGGTGTGTACGGTAAAGGGAGAGACAGAGATAGAAAGAAAGGCGGAGAAGATGTGTAGGAAGATTGTGGGGAAGAACTATCCATCAAGCACTATATGTTGAAGGCAGCAGAGAAGGCGAGAGTACGAGCAGCATGGTTGATTGATGGGTAATGTGAAAGGGCCGGGAGAATGGAAGAGGACACTTATTGGTAGGACGATTGAGCAGAATATGCTGTACGGAGCGGAAGTGTGAGGTAAAAGAGCGGGGATCCCTGCAAGGATAAAACCACTACTACAGGTGCAGAAGGAGATTTTGTTGAGAGTGGTAGAGGGTTACAGGCCAGTGCGTGCATTAGCAGCATCTGTGCTGTCAAGGTCATTATCTTTGGACCTGATGGCTAAGGCAAAGAGGCAGCGATGGAAGGGTGCCATAAAAGAGGAAGCTCAAGATTGGATGGAGGAGGAAGTGGTGAGAATGTGGGAGGGATACGAAGGTGTATTAAAAAGGGCGATTGGGATCAAGAGTGGGGTATCTACACAAGAAGAGAGAGACTGGAATATGTGTGAGGTGTGAGGTGGAGGATGATGAGGATGATGATCATGTGTTTAAATGTTGGAAAAACAAGGAGAATTGAGAAGTTGGAGAGGAGACGCAGTGTATTGGGAGAACATGCTGGAGATAATGTTGAGAGGAGAGAAATAATGGGTAGAGGTTAACGAAGTCGTGGAGATAATGGGTAGGAGAAGGAAATGTTCTGATGGCGAATAGTATGAATTGGTGAAGAGTGTGTGAGTGACCACCGCCCGTCTTGAAGTATGCCAGAGTAGTGATTCCGAGGCGGGGATAACGGCGAGCTTTGAGACTAAACCAAGTATTGAAGTAATAAAACCTAACAATATTAAAGAAATCATTCTTTGAATTTTTTTAATAAAAACTCGCAATTTTATAAAAATTTTACACCTTAATAATTTAAAAGTCATAAAAATAAATTTCAAAATATGCACTAATCTATAATTATTTTTTTTAATATCTAAAATACATACATTAAGCGTCCCTTTAAATGTTTGACGTGTATAAAGGCAATTTTTTTATTGCATGAAAATCAATCCTCAAGAACGTTGCTGTTGATTATTAGAGAGAGGAAGATGCGTACCAACCAAACCCACCTCATAAACTCACCGTTACGCCCGCCTCGGAATCACTACCCCAGCATTTCTCTGCACCTGCAGTAGTGGATTTATTCTCGCATGGATCCTCGCTTTTTCACCTCACACTTCCGCTCCGTACAGCATATTCTGCTTAATCGTCCTACCAATAATTCTCCTCTTCCATCCTTCCGATCCTTTCATATTAGACAGCAGTCTCCCCAGTCATGCTGCTCGTACTTTTGCCTTCTGTGCTATCTTTACCATATGGTACTTGAAGGATAGTTCGCTATCCAACCACACACCTAGGTATTTCACCCACTCTATACAAATTCCTTACCCTTTACATTACGCCAACGCCTTGTCTTGCTTCTTCCCTTTACGAGCAATCCTACCGTTTTATCTTCTTGCTATCTCCGCCTCTCCCTTTGCCGTACATTCCAGAAACACATCATCCGCATACACCGTAATTTCACATCCCTCCTCACATACTATCCCAAAAACCTCATCAAACATACACTTCCAGAGCGTCGGTCCCAGTACCGATCACTGGAGCACTCCCACCTCCATTCTGTACTTCCTCCCCCTCGAATCGACTATAACCCGAGACGTTAGATAATCATCAACTAGGTTAACCAATCCCTCAACCACTCCTAGCCTCAATAACGCACTTACCCTTGCTGACACTATTGAATGCATTTTCCACATCAAAGAACACTAGTAATGTCAGCTTCTTGTCCTTACCTCTCTAGACCTTTCCTCCAAATCCACCACTCTCGCAGAGATACAAGATTTCTCCTTAGTGAACCCATGCCGGTTTTCACTAAAACCTCCATTTCTCCTTACTTCCCAACCTTTATTCTTCCATCTGTCACAGCAGACTTATGGGTCTATAGTCTCCTGCCCGTTTCCCCTCGCTACCCGCCTTTTTCACCAGTACTACTCTAGCCACCTTCCATACTTACGAAAATTCTTTTTAACCAAGGTAGGAAAAACAGGGCCTAACTGATATGTAAATAAGTCTCCAATAAGTAAGGGTTCATTTCATGATTTCAAGATTTCAGTTAACCTTTTGACAATAAATAATGTGTTTTTGCTTTTTACTTAAATGACAACCATGGATTGCTTGGTTTTTAACAAAATTTTAAAATCCCTATTTTATTAGATTTTTATCACAATTATTAAAAATTAACATTGTTTAAAAGTAAAATATAAAAAGAATATATAATAATAATAATAATAATAATAACTCACTTTTCTACCTTGGCGCATAATTATCCTGTTTTAGTTCAATTTTTTTTATAAGGAAGATGTAGTATTGCTGCATTTACGCTATAATTTTGATGCATTTCAGGTAGTATTCAATTATTATAAAAAATCACGGTTTCAAAATGACAATAAAAATTTGCTGCTATATGTAGAAACTGCTGTATAAAATTCAAAGTGAGTGCGATTTATACATATCGTAATAGTTTAGTCCTTTTCAGTTCTATGCTTGAAAGCTTTCTATTTTCAAAAAAAATTTATAATCATGTCAACACTTACTTTCCGTAGATTTCTTGGAGCCTGCTTTTATGACACCAGCCTTCATTTTTCATGGAAAAGTGTAATTAATTTTCGCAATAAGAAATGTTTACATTCTCAGCTATAACTTTCCATAAGTTGTCAAAAAAAGTGACGTCATAAGATGTTAAAGAGATTAAAACACGATTCGCTTCAAGTTATATTACATTTGTAATTATTGTTAAAAATTCATATCTACTAAAATAAAAACGATGCAGTGGCCCTTTTTCTATGTTCTTATAACTTTTTTGCCGAGAAATGTTGATAAATATTATACCTATCTGCATATTCCATTTTTAAAGTTTCTAAGACCTAATATTGTGTATAAAATTTTTATTTTCTGCCAAACTTTTCGTGTTTTAATTCAGAGAGCACATTTTTATAGAACATTCCTGGCTGTGCAGGAAGCAGTCGGGAACCAAACAATATTTCTTTAAATTATTAAAATTAACCTATAACAACTGTTGATCAAGAAATATATAAATTTAAGGCACAAATAAAAATCGAAAGTATGAATATGAATGTCGTCTGTAAATACAATATTTACAAAGCTGACGCCAGAAGCGCCAAACGAAAAAACAAATAAATGTTTCTTCTTTCTTTGTGTTTCAGGGTTCTACTTGTTGAAGTTAGTATCAAATAGGTTGTATTAATAAAAATCATACCTGTCCTCTTTCATGGTAGTATGTTTTCCAAAAAAAAAAAACGGTCTAGTTTCTGGGTTACAAACATGAAGTTCCATTAAAACATTTATATGTAATTCTATTAAGTTTATAACTGATGACCCAATTTTATTTTTAAAAACCTTATACACTTAACTCTGTAAAATTTTATTTCTATGAAAGAAGTGGTTGCCATTTTCAAAGCAATTTTATATAATAGGAGTTGGCTTTTCATTGTGAATCTGAAAATTGGAGAGGTATATTAAAGGTTTTTCGTAAACAACTTTAGACGGTTTTGTATTAAGAATTTAACATTTTAAATAGATAGAAATATAATCAAATATAACTGCCAGAAAAGATAAATAGCTTTATAAAGATAATTCGAGAATACGAGACTTCGTTGGAAAATGGGGAAAAATTTATATACTTGGGCACAACAAGAGTTTCATGTTTAACCTTATTATTTATAGCTTCTTGGCATTTTAATTCAATCAACTTCAGGTAACCTATGGTACACTAAAACAGGTTGCGCCTGAAAAGTTAAGAAAGCTCTTTTGTCATCAAAAATATGCATTTTTTAAATTGAAACACAAGGATACAGCGGTATACAACTTTAAAACTTGACCTTTTATCACTAATTATACAGATTATAACAAATTTCGTCGTCCGCAAACTGGGAGGGCGCAAACGAAAGGCATAAGAACTACACCACGAACTACACACGATGGAGGTGAAACTCGGTCTCTCCCTCTTCATATCATATATCAAGTAGGCGGTTTTGATGACCAGGCCAAAACTTGGCTAACCTATCCACAATTTTCCAAGCAAAGGTTTTTGCAACAGAGATGTGTCTACAAGAGATGCATGACTACTATAAAAATCATTGGAATCAATTCGCATCGACTCCAAGTGGAAATGCCTTCAGGATCTAATGCGTCTAGGGGAAAATAACAAAAATACCTTACTTTGGGCACCGGAACAAAAAATTTAGAAAAGGTGCTAAAGAAATATTCATAGTCACCAAGCTATTCCTAGACATAGCGAATACTATAACAAGAGAAAGAATATCGAACTGGGTAGATCAGAGGTGGTGAATATAAGCAAACAAGACCTACCAATTATAGGGCTAGTGACTGGACGCAGTCAGTAGTCCGTTTATGAGCATGTAAAAATAATTGAACTGACAGAGAATGCGGACTGCAGTATTTGTCAGGCTGAGGATGAAACGGCGGAACATATTTTGTGTAACTACCTAGGGCTCGAGGGGCTAAGGATCAATAAATTTGGTCTGCATTAACTTCATGGAAGTATCGCCAACGGCCCTGATGAGCTTCATCAGAGGCATGGGACTCAAAGGACGGCTATAACCTAGGGTGAGCCACAATAGATCTTTTAGATCGCAGTGGAAGGTGCGTAGAAATACCACTCACATAGAAGTTAACCTAACCTAAACTTAATTGATTAAACCGAACGAATATTTTCAATAAACCTTAAAAGTTTATTGCCCTTTGTTGATCTTAATTTTAAGTTTAAATGCCGTGATTTAAGTACTTTCTGTTCCTAGCCGAAATCAGAACTCAACTCCGCTAATAACACTAGAAGTTAATGCTGGAAATATATTGGGCACAGTGTCAATTTTCTTTATGATAATGGTCATCACATACCGCAAAACTAGTTCGCGGCACGTTGAAAATTTTTATCCAGAAAATTAAACTTTATGCAGTTTGCTTACTACCTTACAGAACCATTAGTTGGTATCTAGGTCACGACTGGTTTAAGAATAAAATTTTGACTGGTAATATAGTCACTATTTCTTTAGTAGGTAGATGAAAAATATGTGTAAAGAAAATTATAACTCTAGCGCTGACGCGCTTTTCTTTAATTATAATTTTATTCATTATTTTGAATTTGCCGCCTTATGCACAGACCTTGATTAATATCACGTTTAACAGCGACTCCTTTAGAACTGTCACTGTCAGTTGAATGTAAATGTCAGGTTAAGTAAATTATTGAGAGTATTGATAATGATTTAAATGTTATCTCATGTAAAAGAAATATCAATACCTAGAGTAAAGGCTTTAAATTTGTTTTTTTGTCTTTACAGGTGATTTAGTTATATGTTTATTAGTGAAACAGGTTGAAATATGTATAAACAACTTTGTTAATGAAAATAAAATTTGGTCTTTGCAGAAAAACGCAATTTCGCCTTTATTTCACCCAGCAGAGTGTGATATTATTATTTGGGTAGGGCTTTACTTTAACGCACGCAAAAAAAATGGTCATGTGATATATCAATCGAAAGCCCTTGAGGAGCTGAGTCGATTGACACCCCTCATAGTTGGCGCATGCGCAGAATAAAAAAGTTATGAATTTTTTAAATTTCCATTATAAGTCTATGGAGAATGCCAAAGAGACTCAAAAACGGCCCTAACCTTTAATTCAAATATCCGTTAAATGTATATTCACTCATCCCAGCAGAAACAATTAAGTCAAACCTAACCCAACCTAACCTAACCTAACCTAACCTAACCTAACCTAACCTAACCTAACCTAACCTAACCTAACCTAACCTAACCTAACCTAACCTAACCTAACCTAACCTAACCTAACCTAAACTAACCTAACCAAACCTAACCAAACCTAACCAAACCTAACCTAACTTTTTTGTTCTGCGCATGCGCCAACTGAGACACCTGTCTCAGTTGGCGCATGCGCATATCTAATATTTGATCCCCATAGACATATAATGGGAAATTAAATAATTCCTAACTTTTTTGTTCTGCGCATGCGCCAACTGAGACAGGTGTTAATCGACTTAGCTCCTCAAGGGCTTTCGATTGATATATCACATGACCATTTTTATTGCGTGCGTTAAAGTTAAGTCCCATTATATATCTAATGTTTAATCCCCATATATACATATAATGGGAAATTAAATAATTCCTAACTTTTTTGTTCTGCGCATGCGCCAACTGAGACAGGTGGCAATCGACTCAGTTCCTCAAGGGCTTTCGATTGATATATCACATGACCATTTTTATTGCGTGCGTTAAAGTAAAGTCGAGCCATTATTTGTATATACTAAACAAAGCAATAATAAACATTCATATTTTTGAAGGGTACAACGAATTGAATTGAAAAAAAGATTATCTACATTGTTGCTAATACCTTAAAAGTAATATATATTTTTCTTTTTTAGGGAAATGATAGCTGGCAAGGAAATGATAGCGATCAGGTGAGTCATCCTTTAGTTAAACAAACTATTAAAGTTATTTTAATGTTGATTTTAAAGTTGGCAGAGTATAGCAAATAAATGTATAGGAAAAGATCTTAAATAATGGGTATATTGAACTAATAGTCCGTTAATCTAGATTTTGTAGGCTACCAAAATTCTCATCCCGTTAAAACTGAATAAATACTAGTAGAGAATACCCCATAAATTGGAAACAGTTGCATTCAATTATTTTGATTTAATAATAAAGATGTTTTTGTTTGTGAAAATGTAGTTTAAATATTCAATATTGAAATTGGCATTTTAATGGGCGGCCGTATCTTTCATAATAAAATATTTACAAAGAAATACAGAGATATACAAAAGTTTAAGAATAGACGTTTGGTTCCAGTGGCGGTCCATATTTTGTTAAATTATAGCTCTAAAAAAAGTTGAGTGGTGAAAGGGGTGTTGATCCCCTCTGAAAATCCATAATAAATCAAAATAATTGAATGCAACTGTTTCCAATTTATTGGGTATTCTCTACTAGTATTTCCTATAAATTTTCATACATTAACGTTAAACCGTTTTAGAGTAATGTTAAAAAAAATTATTTAAATTTTTAACTTTAGCACCCTATAACTTTTTTTGTGTGCACTATTGTATATAGGTAAGTGGGGTTCAATCAACATATTTTTGACCCCAGAATCTGTGGTATGATTTATGACCATTCTTTTGGGGACACCCTATATATAAAAAAGGCATTTATAATTGTAAAATATCGTGATTTTTGTAGATAAATTAAACAACTAAATGTTTACCAATACTATATTTACTGCTTTATGTTTACTGCTGCCCATACACATATTAAAACTAACTTAATTCTAATACCCCACTCCCAACTACTTTATATTGACCCCAGCGCAAGGAGTCAATATATCACAATACTTCCCCCTACAAAAATAACTAAAATTCCAACTGTAACCTCTCGATAGGCTTTACATTTCGTTTAGGTCGCAAATTTCTATCCGGAGATATATTTTTTTTTAAAGATGCACTATCTAATCCACTTTGTGTACTAACATTATTATAGTCATTATTTACAATATTTACAGTATCATCCTTAAAACTTTCATCTGAAACAGATTTATTTTCTTGATCAGTATTATCGCAAATTAAAACTGGACTGCACATCCTCGATTTAATCTGATTCAAATGACGTTTCCAAATGCTATTTAATTCTGGTATTTTAACTAAATAAGTAGTTTTACCAATTCTCTTAAAAATATTTCCTTTTATCCACGTAACTCTATTCGGAATTCTATAATCTTTGACAATAACTTTGTCTTCATTATTGAATTCTATATACCTTTTACCCTTATGATATTGTTTTTGTTTATTTTGTTTATTTTCAACATAATTTTTTAAAACGTTATTTGCGCATATATTTTCAGGTAACAAAATATCAAATCTGGTGCGTAATTTTCTACCAAACATAATGCTACTAGGACTTAGTCCTGTAGTAGAATGCGGTGTATTTCTAAAATCAAATAAAAAATTGCTAAGGGCTTTATTTAAATCTATGCTTTGATTTCTTCCTAATGCATTTTTAAGAGAATTTTTTATGGTTTTTACGGAATTTTCCGCTTGCCCATTAGAAGAAGGGTGAAATGGTGGAGAAGTATAATGTTTAATATTATTTTGTGATAAAAGCTCTTGAAATTCTACTGAAGTAAATGAAGTACCATTATCAGAAACTATTTGGCGCGGTAGACCAAATCTAGCAAAACAACTACGTAAAATCTCGATAGTTAATTTAGAAGTTATAGATGTCATAGGGTAAACCTCGATCCATTTTGAGTGAGCGTCCACAATTATCAAAAAATATTGTTTTAAAAGGGGGCCCAAAAAATCTATATGTAATCTAGACCATACTTCATTGGGCCAAGTCCAAGTATTTAATATCGCAGCGTTGGGACTTTTCTTATAAATTGAGCAATTTTCACAAGAACTACAAAGTTTTTCTATATCTTTGTCCAGCCTTGGCCACCAAAAATATGATCTAGCTAAAGTTTTCATCTTAACAACTCCCATATGGGATCGATGTAGATCACTTAACAGTAAATTTCTTAAGTTTTGTGGAATTACCAAACGATTGTTCCAAAGTAAACATTCTTGTTCTATACTTAAATCATTTTTAATTCTATAAAACTCCTTTAGATTTTCCTCAATTTTACTCGGCCAACCTGTACGAACATATTTAATAATTTGTGTTAAATTTCTATCCAAAGCAGTTTTATCTTTAACCAATTTAAAATCAATAGGAAAATGTTTATTATTTTCAAAATAATTTATAAAATCTATATCCACTCTATTTTCTATGATATTTTGTTCTGGCAAGGGTAAACGAGATAAGCAATCCGCATAATTTTTATTAGTCGGTACAAATTTAATGTCATATTGATAATTTGACAGAATTACTGCCCATCTACGCAAACGGTTAGCTGCAAATTGAGGAATATCTTTCTTTGGATGAAAAATCGAAACAAGTGGCTTGTGGTCAACAACCAATGTGAAATGTCTACCAAAAAGATATTGATAAAACTTACTTAAACCAAAAATAATAGCGAGTCCCTCTTTTTCAATTTGAGAGTAGTTAGCTTCCGCGGCTGATAAGGTTCGGGATGCGTATGCAATAGGTTTTTCCGTACCAGTACTAAATACGTGGGTAATTACTGCACCGATGCCATAACTTGATGCATCGGTAATCAACCTTACTGGTAAGTTAGGGTTGTAATGTACAAGAATTTCTGCGGATGTCAATAATTCTTTAACTTTAATAAAAGCTCTATCACAGGCTGAAGACCACACCCACTCCATGTTATCTTTCAACAGATTATATAGAGGAAACAAAATTGAAGATAATTTAGGAACAAATTTTCCGTAGTAATTAACCAAACCTAGAAAGGATTTTAATTGTGTCACGTTTTGAGGAATTGGTGCCTCAGTGATGGCTAATATTTTATCTTCGCAAGTATGCAGACCTTGTTTATCAATTTTAAATCCTAAATAACTTATTTCGGTTTTAAAAAATTCGCATTTATTTAAGGCAATTTTTAAACCTGCATCCTGCAATTTACTTAAAACGGTATTTAAATTTGAAATATGTTCTTTTCGATTTTTACCTGTTACTAGTATGTCGTCCAAGAACACCAAAACGCCATCTATACCGTTAAGCAAAGATTCCATTAGCTTTTGAAATTTTGCCGGTATACATGCAACTCCAAAAGGTGCTCTTGAATATCTATACAGACCTTTGTGAGTTGTAATGGTAACTAAATCTTTTGACTTTTCGTCTAAACATACTTGTGTATATGCATTTGCTAAATCTAATTTACTAAAATGTTCGCCGCCCTGTAACTGCACAAATAACTCCTCAATACGTGGCATTGGGTAATGATCGATTTTAATATAAGGGTTTATAGTTACTTTAAAATCGCCGCATAATCTAATTGTTCCATCTTTTTTTAATACTGGAACAACTGGTGTACCCCAAGGACTAAAATCAATAGGCTCTATAACTCCTAACTTCTGTAATCGATTCAATTCTAACTCCACCTTCTCTTTCATGGCAAATGGAAGCGGCCGCGATCGAAAAAATTTCGGAGTTACCTTATCAGATTTTAAATTAATTGACATAAAACCTTTAGTAAACATACCTAATCCAGGTTCAAAAACCTCTTTATATTTTGATAAAACATTTTGTAAATCATTAGGTGAACTAAAATAATAATTATCTGCTATATTTAATTTAAATATATTGAAAAAATCTCGACCTAATAAAGGTGGACCAGTAGCGTCTTTAATAACATAAATATATAAATTATGAGTTTTATTTCGGTATGTAATTTTACAATTGAAACAGCCCAAAGGAGCAAGAATTTCACCATTATACAAATGAAAAACTTTGTTTGTTTTAATAATACTGAAACTACCAAAATTATTTTTATAAAATGAATCAGAAACCACAGAAAAACTAGAACCAGTGTCTAAATTAAACTTAAAAGGAATTCCTTCAACTAAAACATCAATTAATATCGGATTAACTTTACAGTCTAAAGTAAACAAAGAATAATCATCGAAATCAACTGGTTCTAAACAATGTGGACTATTTCTAGTATTAACATTTTTATCATTGGTATGTGAATGTTCAACTGGTTCTAAATAATGTTGGCTATTTATAGAATTAAAATGTTTATCATTGGTGTGTGTATGTTTTTGTGTACACATTGGCGCTAAATGTCCTTTCTTTTTACAATAATGACAAAAACAATTACGATAAGCACACCTGTCTGACCGATGATTCTTCCTGCCACATACGTTACAATTTGGTACTATTGAATTGGAGGTGGAAGAATTGGCCTGCAGAGGGCAGAGGGGGTGACGTGGAAGACTGCCATTGGTTGCTTTTTCCCTTCTGTCGTGATTTTGCACCTGCGTAATGCAAATCTGGCTCCTTCTTGATAAATGATTCTAAATTCGACGCACAAGATGGTTGTGCAGCTGATTTTGCAGCCGCTATTTCCACTACCGATTCAAACCTTACACTCACTTTTTCCTCGAGTAACCTATCTTGTACGGCACCTCTATCGTAACCAACTATATAAATATCACGTAGTACTACCAGTAATTCGGAATTTTCAAACTGACATAATGCCGCCAAATCACGCACTCGCGCCGCCCAATCTTTAGGACTTTCGTTAGGAACTTTTCTCGCTGTGTAAAATTTATAACGAGCCGCGAATGCACTACCACTAGGTTTAAAATGTTCAGTTAACAATTTACTTAACTCTTGATAAGTTTTCTTTTCAGGTTCTACCGTCAAGCACATGTTTGATATCAATTTATAAGCTTCCTCGTTTAAACAATTTAACAAAATTGCTGCTTTTCCTTGTTCATCTTGAACGTCGTTAGCACGAAAATAATTATCTATGCGTTTCTTAAAAATTGACCATTCCGAATTTGCGGGGTCGAATTCACGCAAATGTCCAATAAATTCCTTCGCCATTTTTATTGCTTTTAAAAAAAAAAAAAAAAATTTTATGACTACACAATTTTACACACCCGCACGGTTTATCCTCGTCGCCACTGTAAAATATCGTGATTTTTGTAGATAAATTAAACAACTAAATGTTTACCAATACTATATTTACTGCTTTATGTTTACTGCTGCCCATACACATATTAAAACTAACTTAATTCTAATACCCCACTCCCAACTACTTTATATTGACCCCAGCGCAAGGAGTCAATATATCACAATAATGTTCCATCAAAGCTACCTCTTCTGAGAAAATATTTAACATTAAATCCAAACGTCGCTTGGTTATCAGCTTGACCCAACAGATTAGATACAATCCAGAATGTACTCCCATATGCGCCGGAAAAACTACAAAACACAATTTGCAACATGTTTATGGCCTTCTTGACGGGCGTATGAATTCTCGACGCAAGAAAATAGGTACATTTTTGGGACAGGAACTTTCGACGCACGGTTAGAAATTTTATGTTTTTATTACAGGAATTTTCGACGCAAGAATTTAGGTACTTACGGAAAGGTGAGTAGGTAATAAAATAAAATTACCTTCCAAAACTGATTACTATAACACTAATTTTACAAAAGCAAGTCTTGTTATTTGATTTAAATTTAGACTTTCAATCGTTCGTTCTAGAAACGCAATTTTATTTGTTAAATTTTTGTCTTTAATTTTTGCTGTTTTGGCTAAGATTATTTATTTTTATATAAGTATCTAACCTAACCAAACCTAACCTAACCTAATCTACTACTTTTAGAAAATGTATAATTTTCTGATAATAGAAAATCTATTACACGACAACAATTACTTATACTCATTTTAACAAAACAACATCAAAACTCACAATTATAAACAAAACTGAGAAAATTGTAGCTAAGTGTAAGAAATTTACCTGTTAAGTATAAAAATATTAATTGGAAGGGGCAGATTTTATTGGCAATAAAGGGATTAGAGAAATACATTCTGTGTCGAATATTCATGTTGGATTATGAACCTTTTTCTTTCTAGCAGGTAGTTGGGGTAAAATGCGTCGGGTATTCGCCCGCCTTTCTTGACATCCTTATTTTTGTTTTACCGCGAACGAATAAAAAGATAGTGTCTTCCTCAATTTTTATAACCAATCAACCTGAACCACCGAACATTAACATTGTTTATGTACGGTGCCTGAACTATAGTGAAACATTAACTTGGAGTCGAATCACTTCTTAAAGAGTCTCTAGCTGGGACCTGCTCAGAGTGAGTTTTAGTACTGCAAATTTCTTGCAACTGTAAGAAAAATATAGAGTGCTAAGTGTTGTTTAAAGAAAGTTTGACTGTTTTGTTCTCTTTCATGCATAAATTGTCAAACAGCAGAGGATAAGTTGTATATTAACGAACAAACATGCTATACGAGTACATCGCTTCTGAGGTAATTCACTTGCACTCAAGAAGAAGAAGAAAAGAAGAAGATGATGATTAACAAAAAATAAATGAAGATTACTAGTAGGAGTATTACATTTTTCTAACTTCAAATCCAACATCAATTTCCACCACTTATAACCATGGAATAAGCATACTACGAATACTAAGTTGTTTTTAATTCCGTTTTAAATAACTTAACTCAGTTTTAGCTTGATAGAAATTTTGGTAGCTTCGCTCTTATTTTTAGGTATCTTTTCAGTTTATATTTATTGTTAAAATAGTTTTCTATTCAGGATTAAAAGGATTGACGGTTTAGAAAGGACATACGCGATAATCATTCCATAATCTGGTTATTCGAGGAAAAAGATGTGTTTCACCTATCTTGCGATAGACACTATACGTTTGTGCAGAAACAGCTTTTGATATCTCTTTTGCAAGTTTTCAAATAAGAGTTTAGGACAATTAAAAGCAGGTGTTTAGTTTATAAATAAGATAATGCTCACTGAGAGCTATTTAGTTCTCCAAATTTATTTTCATAAATTTCCATTTTTTCCTGTGTTGCTTGTATTGGTAAAAAGTTTTCTCGTTGTCCTTATTTTTCGTATCTTCTTATCTTCTTTAATTTTTAAATATCCGTGTTTTTATGTAGATCATATTACTGTTTCACATATATCAAATTTTACTTGCTGTGATACATGTTTTACTTCCTTTTAATAACCGTTTATCTGGATTTATTTATCGCTCTTTCCAAGTATCTGTTGTGGTTAGATTATTTTAGATTGCCTTAGGTCATACAAGCAGCGTCTAGGCAGCTAAAGGACACGTTTGCAGAACAATGCTACGAATTAGCACAGTATGTTAGTAACTCTTAGTGGGCTTCCACATCAAAGTAGCAAGCAACGTGCGTAGTTGATTGTAGTAACCTTTAGAACAACTAGATAAGTCGAACTATGCAAAACATCCACTTGAACATCTAGACTCACTCATACACACCAATGACATTCAAATACTACACATTTATAATAAAAAATAAAATTTAGATTTTCTTAAAGAACAATAAGAAAGAACAATAAGAACAATAAGAATAAAAAACATCTAGCAGATCAACAATTTAAAGTAGGTGATGAACAAATAAATTTTGAAACTTCTCCACTATTAATTTGTTTACTTTGATTAAGTCTTTATTTTATGCATAGATATAAGACGTAATTGTAACACAAATATATTTAGTTATTGTAAAGATCAGCATGATATAGTTTCTTCCTGATTTTTCTATATCATTGCACAGTTATACTTATCTTCTAGGGAAATATATCCAGGATTATCCCTTAGGGCTAATATCATCTAGGCTTTAATATTGTTATGTCTTATTACTTCCATAATACTACTTAAAATCTTAAAGATTAATCTATTCTTGGCCACTAAACAAGTCAAACAACGTCTGTGCGGGCTGGGAGCAAGTAGCAAAGTAGCAAATTATACAACCTGTATAATATTTGCGCCCCACTTTGCACTCGCATGTCGCCATGTCGCATTTTTGCGACCTAACCGTTAGTTTATTTGTATAGGTTTTAGAAAAAGCAGCATGCTTCCTGCTTCCAGATAGCAATTCACAGGGTGCATGCTACTTTGGTGTGAAAGCTCAGTTAGGTATTCCTGTCACTTCCATATCCTTCGTTTTGGAATAGTTTTATCTGCCTGGTCAGCCAACTCTTATCTTACTACATCATGAGCAAATGTACTGTTATCTGTTAATGAAACATTAGTTACTTTGTTGCAGTACTAAAAAATAGTTGAAATTGTGAATTGTTTTGAGAAACATTCTTTTATTATGAATTTATTTTTTTTATTCTTGAGTATCATTATTACTAACTCTTTCAATCGAATAAGTTGTTCCTGTTTAAATTATGTGCAGTTTCAGATTTTGGTCATAGGTTTTATTCTGTAGAGGTTCTTGATTTGTGGTTAATCTCTCTATTCTACAACGTTCTTATTATTTGGTTGTAGTTCGGTATCCGCCAAAATAAACAGTACCGAAATAGAGAGTGCTGTGGAGTTGTTTATGTAATATGGATTTGTCATATTTGACTGAATTGTCATTAGTTGATATATTAATAGTACGCTGCAGTTAAATTTGATTTAAAAATGGTTTTAACAAAGGAAGAAAAAGTGTTTTTGGTAGAGCATTATTTTCGTTCATACGGAAAAGATCGTAATGATGGTCCAAGCTTAGAACAGGTGTCAATAAAATATCAACAAAAATTTAATAAAGCAGCTCCTAGTAAAAGTGTGATATTAGCTGTTGTTGAAAAATTTCGTCGCACTGATAGTGTATTGTGTCAACGTAAAGGTTCTTCGGGTCGTCGAAAAACAGTATGCACTAACGAAAATGAAGGACGTGTTTTTAACCAAGTTGTGCAATCACCTCAAAGAAGTCTTGTAAGAACTGCATGTTAACTTAACATTAGTAAAACGTCTTTACGTATTCAAGTTGGACAACGAATAAATGCTGAGGACAAACGTGCAAGAGAATTTTTGAAAAACATGGTTTTCAGACGAGAGTCACGTTCGTCTTAGCGGCTATATTAATCGACAAACAACCAGATTCCTTGCATTTAAACGTCCTGATGTCATTTTAGAGAAACCACTCCACAGTCTTTGAGTTACCGTTTGGTGCGCGGTATCTGGTAATGGAATTATTGATCCTTATTTCGTTGAAGATGATAATCAGAATCCACTTACTGTCAACTAAGAACGTTATAGAGAGAAAATTATTATACCTTTTGTGAGTGATCTAAATAAATTTTGCCGTGCACAAAATCTACAGTCTCGCACACAATGGTTCCAACAAGATGGTGCAACGAGCCATACCACCTTAGACTTACTCCGTCAGCATTTCGATAATAGAATAATTTCTCGGGGAACAGACTTCGAATATCCTTCTCATTCACCTGATCTGACGCCACCTGACGCATATATTTGGGGCATAATGAAGGAAAAAATATTTCATTCGGAAAATCCGCCGGCGAATATTGCCAAACTACAGGAAAGAATACAAAATATTTTTCGGCAGTTCCATCAACCACTTTTTATAAATATGTTTATTGACTTACGAAATCGATATGAAGCTTGTTTGCGTCGAAATGGTGAACATTTTGAACACTTACATTACAGAAATTAAAAATTAATTTTTATTTTTATTTTCGGTACTGTTTATTTTGGCGGATACTGTACTTTTGCATTCTATTGCAGATAATGTGCAAATACTTCTTGTAGATTGGTAGGTTGGAAAATGGTTCTGTTATTTTCGCAAATAGTTATGCTGCCATTTTTGTAAATTGCGCAAAAAAATGTAATTTTTAAAAATTATAAAACTAAAAACTAAAACTCTAAGACTCGCACATCTATTAGTTCTGTTAATTACTAAAATACTGATATAAATAAAATAATACGGTATTACATGTCGATACTATAATACTTTATTTAAAATAACGTAATTACAGTTTTAATTACATTAATTAACAGAAACCTAACTATTCCACACATGTAACTTTTCGGATAAATAAATAAATTAAATATTTGTACCTTCATTAATTTTTAGGGGTAACTGTTTTCGTATGTATCTGTTTTCAACAATTTACATTATTTTCAATTGCTAACTACTACCGTTTTGTAAAATAAACCGTTGATTCAATTAAACAAACATTTGCACTTGTATTTGCATTTATATTAAAAAGTCTGCGTGTACATAGGTTTACAATTTCAAGAACCAAAAGAGTATATATGTAAACTACTTTTAAAAAAAAATTCAATTAAGTAGATAATCAATAATAAAGTAATCTTATTTTGGGCAAACGTATCTTATTTTAAGAAATTTGCTGTCGCAGGCCACGAAAGGTAAGAGTGGATAAACTAAAATAAAAAAGTTCAAAATCTCGAGAACCTTCTTCCTTTTTTTATAACGTTTTTATTATTAACTTTTTGTTTTATAATTTTTAAAGGGGTTCAGCGTGATTAAATCTAATTAAAATAAAACAACCATGTGTTTTTCAGTTCATATTTTGATTAATGCTCTAATATATACTAACGTTTTTGGCCATAGATTAAATAGCTTAGATGAAGATAAAGTCAAAATAATTCAATCTGTATTAATTAAAGTAGAACTTTATAGCTTAATAAAATCAAAAGCAGTATAAAATCAGGTTCATAAATAGTTTTTCTTCCTACCATTAACAAATTATTTGTAATTAAGGTAAAGATAAGTGGATAAAGGTGTCATTCGCATTTTTTAAAAAATATTTTGCCTTTTTTGTGCTTCCCTGGCATAGATTTAACATCCCAACTATGGAAAATTTAATATTTGTAACATTTTAGAGATCTTTTTTGATGATAAAGGAGTCATAACACACATACAGTATATATTTTTAGTGTACTCAGAAGTACTCAGAAAACACCAAAACATTTATATTCCAGACCAATATAGAGAAATCATTAAAAATGCAACTACTAAAAATAATTTATATTTAAATATGGAAGATAACTTTTATAACTTTAAAGAGCTTCCAGCTAAACTTCACTTTACAACAGTCTAGCAATGAAAAAATTAATTTACTAGATAACGTTCTATGGATTAGAGTTGAGCGATTTGGATTTTATTTTTATAAAACTAACCTAGATCCTTTTTTCCCATTTTTACAAGTTGATATACAAAAAAGAGGTGCGAAACAGGTTCACGTTGAGGAAATTACCCAAATGTGGTGGTTTCAAAAAATGTTTAAAAGAGAGCAGCTGAAATTTATAGACTTCGACTATAAATGGTTCTACAACGAAATATGAAAACAACACGCGAAAAATCCAAAACAGAAAAAAAGAAGAGAATAATATTTTGATGTTTTGCATACTGCTTCTTAGTTAAGATTAAACAAAACAACGTATTAGTAAATTTTCTTCATTGTTAGCGTGTAAGCGTGTTATCTACAAAATGAAAGGTATAGCTTATAAAAGGTTTGTTAAGTTTCCGAGAGGCAGTTTTTTGTTATATTCCTGAATGTTGTTAAACAAAGAAACAATGAATTGTAATCGATATTCATGTCGTTATATCGACACGACTATGCTTTATATAATTTCATTGTAACTCTACTATTCACTTTGATGGATTTGTAGTAGTTTATCGGATTTGAATCGGAATCGTTTCAAAAACGCTTTGAACTGTCTTTTTAATTACAGTAATATATCATGTGGAGTTTTATTGAACAATTTTGTCAATAATTTAGTCTATTATAACGATTTTTATTAGTCGGAAAGAGGATATTGGTAATTTTTATGGTAATTAATCTTTTAAAGGAAAATATAAAGTACTTTTTTTATAATTCGCGTATATTTTTCATGCATATTAAACAAGTACATATTTAGTTAGTAGTAGCAATAAAACTCGAAGTCAAACCCACAATATATATAATTTAATGGTAAATATTACATAAATTCAGCGACATGATTCAGTCTACGGACCATCATCAGGCTATAAGAAGAGAAACACAAAGTTAGAGTTAACTCATAACATGAGTCATATTATATAAGACAAGAAGGATAAATTAACATATTGCAGAATATGATACATAAATAAATGATTGATAAATTAATAAAATCTAATAATGACAACAAACAAAAAACAAGCTAATGTTATTAAAAATAATATTGAAACTCACTTATATGTGCAGACTGCAGGGTTTAAAGATTCATAATAATAAAATAACTTGAAATTTAGAAAAGAATTAGTTTACTTTTAGTGAAGAAAATGTGGGGTTGAAAAAGAAACATAAGAAATTATATGGATGAAAAAGTCTGTATGGTAAGACAGAAATAAAATATGAAAAATTGGCAAAAAGCAACAAGTACTTAAGCCATATTCTGCAATATGTTAATTTATCCTTTTAACTTCTTGCCTTATATAATATGACTCATGTTATGACTTCGCTCTTACTTTGTGTTTCTCTTCTTATAGCCTGATGATGGTCCGTAGACCGAAACATGTTGCTGAATTTATGTAATATTTATCATTAAATTATGTATATCGTGGGTTTGACTTCGAGTTTAATTGCTACTCTTTGTACCAGCCACATTTGAGTCATGGATAACCTCTACGATTTGACATATTTAGTTAATGCTTTCCATCCATAATTTATTTTATCTTCATAAATACCAAATTTATAGTAAAATTATAAAAAAAATCTTCCTCTGCCGTGACCAGGATTCGAACCTGGGTTACCACGGCCACAACGTGGGGTCCTAACCACTAGACGATCACGGCTATTGGAGATTGTAAAGAGTTCTTTTATTTAATAAAATAAGATATATTTAACCTAGTTATTCTTGAAAATAACCAAATCAGCAAATCAGTAGAGTGTGGCGGTCTTAGATGCGGTTGATTGAACATAACATAACAATTATATTTAGCCAAACCTACCAATTTTGCATCATCCCTGTAAAAGTATATTATTTTTAATATACATTCAGCAAATCGAACGCAAGAGCTAATCATTTCATTTGACAGGGAACAATTGGACCATCCTCCATACAGCCCCGATCTAGCGCATAGATCGAACATTTTTTCTGCACTTGAAGACGCATTTGCCGGCAAACAAAAGCTGGCCCCAAGATACGACAAATGCCTTAATAATATTGGAAATGATGTAGAGAAGTAGAGGAAATAATGTTCTTTCGGGTACATAAAGTTTTGTTTGAAAAATTTACTTGTTGATTTTTTTGTATTAAAATGGTACTTCTTTAAAAACATGCCTCATTTATAGTATATATATTTTTGAGAAATTAAATGAAATTCGAATATTTCGAATATATAAAGAGGTAAAGTCTTCATTTCAAACATAATGTAAGAGACCCTAAAGTTAGAACTCATTTTTTATCATCTATTTAATTAAAGTTTACAAAAATTTAAAATTTGCATTTCTTTAAAAAATATTTAAGGCTGCATGCCATAGAATTAAAATTTAAACCTTTAGGCTATTTTCATATTTTGATTTTATTTTTTTTGAACTGAAAGCATAAACCTACTTGATTATTGCGGGGATGAAATTCCCTGTGGGGAATTTATGCCTGCCAGCAATGGGGACCATTACCTACCTCTTGAAATATCGTGACCTCATCTTTGAGGACCAAATTACTAACTCCGCAATAAGCATTTGCAGTGAACGTTTTACTTTGAAAGATTTTACACCTAGTAAGGTAAAATTTATTAACTGATCTGTCGACACTCAAAACAAAGTAAATTACGTTTGTTTTGTTTTCCCGAAGTTTTGCGCCCCCTAGTGCCAATGAGGATCGCGAATTTATAGTACAGAAACTCAGAAACAGGCGTTTACTGTTACGTCTTGAGTGTGATATTCTGAGTTAAATATTCAAAATTATTAAAAATAATATCGATACATCAGTATCAGAGTGCACCAACTCAAAAAACATAGTTCTTCACTATTTCAAAATGATGCGGTATGAAACTACGACGGTGTAAACAAAATATTTGATTCTGCATTTTTATTCTTGGAATCTTTAGATGGTGTAATTTGAAACTGATAAATAAACATCTAACCATTTCCTTATACTTATCTTCATATTGAAAAATTTTGAGTTGGTGCACTCTGATACTGATGTATCAATATACTTTTAAAGGGATTATGCAAAATTGGTAGGTATGGCTTAATATAATTGTAATGTTACGTTCAATCAACCGCATCTAAGACCGCCACACTCTACTGATTTGCTGATGTGGTTATTTTCAAGAACAACTAGGTTAAATATATCTTATTTTATTAAATATAAAAACTCTTTACAATCTCCAATAGCCGTGATCGTCTAGTGGTTAGGACCCCACGTTGTGGCCGTGGTAACCCAGGTTCGAATCCTGGTCACGGCAGAGGGAGATTTCTTTTTATAATTTTAGTATAAAATAAAATATGGATGGAAATAATTAACTAAATATGTACTTGTTTAATATTCATGAAAAATATAAAATCATAAGAATGATATATATCCCATTGGTCGCAATTTTCGGTGAATATTTAAAATATTTATAAAAAATCGTATTTGTGAAAGAGGAATAAATTAGTTGGGGGCCATGAGCGATTTGCAAAAATATATTTATTTATTCAGTAATCATTTAAACAAAATGAAACAAATGACTATATATTTTTAAAAGATTCTGAATCCCTGAATTTAATTGACTCGTCAAGATGGGCGTGATGGGCTGAAACACCGAGATGACGTACCTGAAATTAAAAAGAAAAACAGTCTGAGTATTTAACTTGCTATATATAGTAATTCTTTTATTCCAACAAAGATTAGTATACTCAAATCCACAAAAATGATGAAAGTGTTAATAATTTACTAGGTGTCTAATGCGGTTGGATCGTTATTTTAATACTTTAACTTTAATGAAACAAAATTAAATGCCTATTTATATAGGTATTTTAGTTTAATAGAAAAAAGTGCAAGGGGCACAAACTCTCCACAAATAACATTACTTCTGTAAGTAACGCAATTTCTCCACAGTACAGCAAAATAAGGTTACACTGCAAGTGGCTCAAACCCTCCACAATACAGAGGGGGTTGTAAGGAAACAGGGGTGATGTTAATAATCACCCTGTAGCAGGAACGGACGAACCGCAAGTGGCGCAAACTCTCCACAATACAGTATAGGTTTAGGATTGAAACTGCAAGTGGCTCAAACTCTCCATAGTACAGCTAAATAAGATTACACTGCAAGTGGCTCAAACTCTCCGCAATACAGAGGTAAGGAGACATGGATGATGTTAATAATCACCCTGTAGCAGGAACGGACGAACCGAAAGTGGCGCAAACTCTCCACAATACAGTATAGGTTCATGAGTGAAACTGTAAGTGGCTCAAACTCTCCACAGTACAGCTAAATAAGGTTATACTGCAAGTGGCTCAAACTCTCCACAATACAGAGGGCGTTGTAAGGAAACATGGGTGATGTTAATAATCACCCTGTAGAAGGAACGGACAAACCGCAAGTGGCTCAAACTATCCACAGTACAGCTGGATTGGATGAACAGGAAATATAGCAAGAAAGTTATGTTCTTAACAATATTGATTAAAAACTAATTAATAACTTTCAAAGTCAACTGACAAATAAAAGGCATAATTAAAATACTCTGTGATATAGACTCACCTATTCAACTCCTAATAACTTATACACGACACTACTATTAATAAAAACTTTCAATATATATTTAGTTTAAACTGTTACCTTGGGTGGTTACTGAAGAACTGAACCCTGAATAGTTTTAAAAATTCTTTACCCTCTTGTGACCTCTCTTACCTACCTCTCAAAGATGTGAAATATGATACTTTATCGGTTTCATGCAATTGGCTGTTTTCTTTATCAAATCATGCATTTTTGAAGTATTAGGGTACCCATACTCATAATCGAATTTAGTATATTTGAAATAACAAGAAACTGTTTTTCTTTAAATAACAGGGCAAGATAAACATTAAAAAAATTATTTATTATTATTAGCATAGATTATTAACATCACCCATGTTTCCTTACAACCCCCTCTGTATTGTGGAGAGTTTGAGCCACTTTCAGTGTAACCTTATTTTGCTGTACTGTGGAGAGTTTGAGCCACTTACAGAAGTTATATTATTTGTGGAGAGTTTGTGCCACATGCTCCATACATGCATGGGGAGTGTTTGTGACCCTTGCGCCTTTTCCTATTAACCTAAAATACATATATAATTTGGCATTTGATTCTGTTCAACTAAAGTTACAGTAATGAAATATTAAATAACGAGGAGACACCTAGTAAATTATGAACACTTGCATCCTTTTGGGGGATTTCAATATACTAATCTTTGTTTGAATAAAAGAATTACTATATATAGCAAATTGAATACTCAGACTGTTTTTCTATCTAATTTCAGGTACGTCATCTCGGTGTTTCAGCCCATCACGCCCATCTTGACGTGTCAATTAAATCCAGGGATTCAGAATCTTTTAAAAGTATATAGTCATTTGTTTCATTTTGTTTCGTTTGTTAATAATTGTATTTGTTTTAACCTTAGTTTTAATTTGTTATGTTCAATACATCAGTTATAGTTATATAAAAAAACTTTAAATTATTACTGAATATATATATATATATATATATATATACATATTATACATCCATTATTAGTTATTTCAATTCAAAATCATATGTACCTATCCCATTACCTGTAATAAAATATGAAAACATTATGTGCTGCGTTCATAAAGTTTTACTCCGAGTAGAGTTAAGGAGAGTCGGGTTAAGTAAGAGTTAACTCTATAAGTATGAACGATCGGAGTAAACAGTGGTAAACACTTGAATTGACCACTATTATTTAAAATTATAACCTAAAAAGTTAATTTTAGAGAAATGGCAGAAAACGTGAAGAAAGTAATTAATTTTTCTATTTTTTCTTTTGCCAAAAGCTTATTGCTGAATATTGAGGTAAGTATTATATAATGCTTTAATATCTGTGCTTAATATCATAATGAATCTTTCTATCTATAGGTTATCTCATACCTCACAGAACACAAATTATCTCCTGTTTTCATTAATAAGTAGATACTCATCACTGCGCATGTCGAGTTAATTTTAACTCACCTCTTTGATATGAGTTAACAGAGTTAACTCTAGAGTTAACTATGTTAAATTTATGAACGCCGTACTCCGAATTACTTCCGATCATACTCAGATTTCTGAACGACATAGAGTTAACTCTGAGGTAAAGAGTTAACTTTATGAACGCAACCATGGTGGTCGATCATGCTCTCTTTACCTGGCACCGAATTAAATCCTTTCTACTACTATCGAATAATTCTAAAAATAGGCGATGTTGCTCGTTTTCACATATACGATTAGTCTGGTCGAGAAGTCATTTAAATCGGATTTGGGTTACACCGATCCGAAAAATCTGATTTTGGTGTCAATCGATTAGAAATGACAAATATAAAAATGTTCCTGAATATCAAAATCCGTTTTACAAAATTTCCTATTGGTATTAACAATTTAAGATTTTAAGAAAAGAGGGTTTACATTTTTGCTAATAACTTATAAATACTTATATAAATATCCTAGATGATTTTTACTTTCAACCGAGATGTGACATAATTATTTTTAGTCAACAAATTAGTTTATAAAACTGTTCGTGATTTTTTGGAAAATTTTAAAATAAAAGTACAATAGTATATTGTGTTAAAAGCAAGAGTACTGCAAAAACAGTCATTGTGACACGAGTTTTACAAACTATTTTTTATAATTTGCGTCCAGAAACATTTATAACAAAAAAAATTGCAATTAGAGATTTTAATCTTAATTTGTTGATGTTGATTTTACAAATTTGATTTTGACAGCTGAAATTATAAATACGATTCTAATGAGCTAGATCATAAAAGTTGGTTTACATTTATATTTTTTGTTGAAATTATTTTGTGTTCTCTATATGATTAACATAATAATTAACTAAAAATGGGAATATTGCTTGTCAATCAAATGTCTAAATTGCAACAATACATTCAACTGTTCCCTAGACCAGTGGCACTAAGTAGCTCTATGTGACACTGTTTTCTCAGTGTTACAAAGTAGATTTTGTATACGCGAATTATAAAAAAGTACTTACTTTGTATTATCCTTTGAAAGATTAATTACCATAAAAATTACCAATATCCTCTTTCAGATTAATAAAAGTGGTTTGTAATAGACTAAATTATTGACAAAATTGTTCAATAAAATTCTACATGATGTATCACTGTAATTAAAAAGACAGTTCAAAGCGTTTTTCAAACGATTCCGATTCAAATCCGATAAACTACTACAAATCCATCAAAGTAAATAGAAGAGTTACAATTAAATTATATAAAGCATAGTCGTGTCGATATAACGACATGAATATCGGTCACAATTCTTTGTTTCTTTGTTTAATAACATTCAGGAATATAACAAAAAACTGCCCTTCGAAAACTTAATTTAACAAACCTTTTATAAGCTATACCTTTCGTTTTGTAGATAACACGTTTATTATATTTTGTTTACGTTTTTTTAATACCATGTCACATCTTATTTGTATAAAATGAAATACGGGGCTTTCTCTAATGTGATGAAAGTGATGACATATTGCTTCCCCAAAAATTAAATGTTTGGGGGGTTATTGATTGAAATCATAAAATTGACCCATTTTTATACCCGGTAATCTCACTAAGGAAATTGATTTAGACCTATTGGAGAACGCTATTCATCCAGTCTTCGTACAAGTATTGCCGATTGCAGATGAGCATCAATCGATCATATTCCAATAAGATGGCGCACGATCTCATTTCGTTTAACAGGTGCGTCAGTTCTTGAATGAAAATTTTCCTCGAGCCTGGATTGGAAGAAGGGGACATGTTTAGTGGCCATCCAAATCACCAGCTGTACTGGAGTTTTTGCATGGAGTTACCTTAAGTTCAAGATTTAGGCTAAAGCTGAGTCATTGGATGATTTACAAGCACGTCAAATGAATGTCGTCAAATTACAACAGAAATCTTAAGTGCTGTATGGCAACGTTTTCAGCAAAACTTATAATACTGCATGGAAGTGAATAGTGCCCATTTCCAGCATTTAATAAATTATTCGCCAAATTAAGTACTCCTCCACTATGTTAGCTATAATTTTGATGGAAATTTTACTCTATTGCAAAACCCGTCATCCCCATTCAAAATCAAGGGGTTGGGCTCACCCTCGGTGGGGGGTTAAAGATACAGGAATGCAAAAAGCGGAAAAATAGTTCTGCTTCGAATCAGAAATTGACTGACCCAAGCGATTTTGTACATTTTCATTTTAAAGTCAGACACCACCTTGTATAATAATTTTGGACTATTTTATTCCATCTAATATAATAATGAAAAAAACAATGGATTTTGGTAAAATTGGATTTTTGTGTACAGAACACTTTTATCCACTAATCTTAAAATCAAGCTGTGTACGTTTTGTCGTTGACAAAGAAGTCGAAATTTTATTGTAACGCAAAAGGAACATTTACTGAAACAATGAAGAAAATTTAATAATACGTTGTTTTGTTTAATCTTAACCAAGAAGCAGTATGCAAAACAGCAAAACATCAATGTATTCTCTTCTTTTTTTCTGTTTTGGATTTTTAGCATTTTGTTCTCATACTTCGTTGTAGAACCATTTATAGTCGAGGTCTACAAATTTCAGCTGCTCTCTTAAGTTTGACATTTTTTCAACTGTCATACCACCACATTTGAGTAATTTTCTCAACGTCAACCTGTTTCGCACATAATAATGTAACTATCTGTTAAATCTACCTTAATTACAAATAATGGTAGGAACTGTGGTGCCACCCTTTCGGCTGAGATGGGAAACTCATGTTCGATGGGTCCTTATCCAGAACACAACAGTGTTGGACTCACCCCCGCGAGGATGCCTACCAAAGAAACCCATCTCAAAGCTCGCTGTTACTCCCGCCTCGGAATCACTATCCTAGTATACATTCATGCCACTCACTTCATCGAGAATGTTTCTTTCCCCTAATCATATTCTTCACTGCTTCGCTTACCTCTAACCATTCTTTCTCCCCTTTCAACATTATCTCCACCATGTTCTCCCACAAAAGTTCCACGCAAAGTTTCCTCTTCAACTGCTTTAACACTTCCTCGTTCTTTCAAAACGTGTCCCCCATACCTTACACTTCTCGCACATTCCAGTCTCTCTCTTCTCAATCTTATGTAGATACCCCACTCTTGATCCATATCAAGTGAGCACGTGGTTCAAGAAATAGTTCACTTCCCCAAACTTCCGGTGCATCCACTCACACCTACTCACTAATTACCATTTTTAACGCACCTTCATTTCTCCCATCTTCTCACCATTTTCCTCCTCGATCCAATCCTGAACTTCCTCTCTTGTGACTGCCTTCAACATAATATGGTACTTAAAGGATAGTTGGCTATCCAACCACACACCTTCCGCAACTTTCAATATGCATCGCTCTATTTTCCCCACAAACTTTGTACACATTCTCTCCGCCTCTCCTTCTATGTCCGCCTGCCCCTTTGCCATAGGTACACACCAGACACACATCATCCGCATACACTATAATCTTACATCCCTCTTCAGGTACTATCCCACAAACCTCATCAAACAGACACTTCCAGAGCGTCGGTCCCAGCACCGATCCCTGCGGCACTCCCACCTTCGTTTTATACTTCCTTCCCCTCGAGTCGACAATAATCCGAGCCGTTAGGTAGCCCTCAACTTAATTAACCAATTCCGAGTCTCGACAACGCACTCAACACCGACCTCTTGCTGACCCTATTAAACGCGTTCTCCACATCGAATTACACTAGTAATGCCACCTTTCTGTTTCTCCAGTTGCTCTCCCTAGCCCTTTTCGCCAAATCCACCACTCTTCTCAGCGCAGAGATACAGGATTTTTGTTTAGTAAACCCATATGCTGTACTAACCTTTATTATGCCTTCAATCACTTTACCCATACCACAGTGTCATTATCCCCACCTGTATGCAGTATATTCACATCTGACATACCCAAAACAGAGAAGCAGTCCCACAAAGCAAACATAATCAACCAAACCAACCCCTCGTGTTACCTACTACCCGTGTACGCTCCGTGGTTTGTATTCATTTTATGTAGAGATAAGAAATTTTTAAATAGAATTTGCTAATGTATTGATAAGAGATAAATATTAATAATAACAACATTGTTAGTGTAGTTAGTTGGGTTACTGTACAAAGTATTCAACTTTTTAATTTAAGCATAAAAAAAACAATAACTAAGTTGGGTACAATCAATACATGACGGACATATAATAAATTTACCTTTTTGAAGTGACTGATGCATAAAGAAACGATAAAAAGTAAAAAATTACAAACAAAACTTTTATTTTTCATTATCATTACAAAACTTATTTACAAAACTCATTAACGTTCATTTATTTTTCAAAATGGCTATTCATTTTTGTAAAATGAATCAACTGCTGCATATTATGGGTGTGTGCTTTTTATATTCTTGAGTTGGTATTTCTACGAAAGCGGTGGTGATCCTATTAAAAGATTGGTAACTTAATTTAAATTAACTGAAATTAAATATATTTTTTCTAATTTATTTTAAAATGTTGAGATATTTAACATTTTTTCTGATAAATATGTTCTCATGAATACATTCAACTGTCCCAAGGCCAAAATTATTGGGTTGGGAATGAATCTAGTTATACTTGTGAATCCACAACCCCTTGTTTTAATTATTTCATTCAGTATTAAAAATTATAAATCTACATAATTTTAACTAGAATGAACTTTAATACAATAGTTTCTCCAATTTTAAAAATATTTGGTCTGACTAACTGACTAAATGAGTTTATTATCCAAAGCCGAAATCTTAAATAAAATATTTTGTACCATATAGGTATTTCTATAGTCAGTCAGTACCTGAAGTGGGTAGTAGGGTAATTTTTCGATCATGGGTAATTAGTTTTGTATTTCACACAATACGTAATAGGTATACTTACAAAATTTAGTTAATAGGTATCCGTACATTACCTACTTTTTTTAATACAGTAGTAAAATCATATAAATAAGAATTGCATATTAAGAAATGTCAAACTGTACTTTTACGTATAAAATAATACAAAAATTCTAATATTACCTATTTTATTCTTCAACTGAATTCCCCGATAAAGAAATGTCACAACTTTTCTATTGATACAAATGGAAAACTTTTGTTGCTTTCAATTTGTGCTTTATCGAAAAAGTATCAATACCTACTCTATAGTAGGTCGACGTTTAATTTTAAATAAAATATTGTTATAAAAAGATCTTACCTATAACGAAAATCTCGATTTGGAAATAGAATAAAGTCATTTTGGTACTATGGCAATAAACTAAAACAAGCTTTAAACGAAACTTAAATTAAACAAAATAAGTACCTTATTATAGTCTAACAAACCACTTGGTTACCTAGGTACCTATTTATTAAAAGAATTTTAATTTTCTACATTTTCTTTTTTAAACGAAAATAAATTACATAACGCAATAAAGAAATAGAAAAATCCGAAAAGAAAGTTTATAAAATATGTATTATCTCGATCCCATTACTCCCCCACTGATAAGTTTTCATAAATATTCTAGTTTCAGTGCAGACAACCACTAGTAGGTAGGTATATCAACAACTACTAACAAAACCGATATCATCCACTTGTTCGTTTGTAGGTACAAGTGCACTTACTACCGAATTTCATTAACCCCTTATATTAGATAACCAATAATACAGCTCAGTAAATCCAATATCTATGACTAATGCATTCTTCGATTTTAACGTAAAGTGTGTACATATTTAAAAATAATCTTTCCTTGTATCTCAAGTCTCAAAGGTACTGTGTAGTGTAATCATTCAAATCTTAGCAGAATAAACTTCGAGAAAAATCGGTGAGCTTCGGTTATACGGAATTCTAATGTAAAGTAAGGAGTTACAGGATTGGATTTTACATATACCACACAATTTTAAAAAATATTAAAAAATTTTGGATTATTTATTCAGTTTAATAGTAATCTGACTTATTAATTATTATTAAGTTTTTTTTGTAACTTATAATAGGTACCTATAAAGATATTTTTTGTATACGAATTAATTAAAATAAAATTGGTAGTTAATCCAAATACGATAAGGAATAAAAAATCTTGGCTCCAAACAAAGCCTTTGTTTTTGAATTTTATAAGCTAATTATGTTTTCTAATTCCATTATTTTTGTAAAAGGTTTTTGTCTTTGGTATATTAACTTAATTTTTTCTGAAATGTGCCTACTGTTACTGTATTTATTTTCTTGCTTTCATTGGTCAAACCTTCGTAGAAAAAAAAACGTACACTTGAAACGAATAGGATAGAGAAGACAACAGTTTATAATTTAATATTATCGTTTGATATAGGACAGCACATAGAAAAGGTGTCGGTGATATGATCGTTGAATCGTGACGCACGGGTAATCTTTCAGCGATTCAAGTGTATATGTATATCACAGTATTCTACAAAAAAAATTCCTTTTTTTTTCCAAGGTAATAATAATTTATTTATTATTGATCATATATATATATATATAAATATATATATTTATTAATTTATTTAATCCACATCGATACATTATTTCTAAATATTTATTAGTTGGAAGGTAAGATCAATGAAAAATACGTCCAGAATGCATTAATTTTAAGTTCGACTCTGTTATCTGATTTCGGTACCTCCTCGTGACGTAGCCGAAACGCCGCCATGTAGACACTTTGCCAGCGTTGCCTATATCTATGATGCAAGTTACAAGTGGTTGAAAACAAAATTTTTGACATTTTTTAACCGGTATAATGTTATTTTCTTTTGAAAACCTTTATAAAGAATTTAAAATTAGTACAAACAATATCTCGGAAGGTTTACGACTTTCGTGGTGTGCTCGGTGGTGTAGTTAAAAGTGAAAATTTTAAAAGTAGTGTTTTTAATGTTTTGGCTTTTCTGATGAAGTTTATTAAACAAATAAATAGTTTAACAGGTAAATGCTTATTCTTAAATTTGTTATGAAACTGTTTTATGTATCAGATAAAGTAAAATTAATAATTAAAGTCAATGCTACAGGTCTCAACATAACCTCAAAATTCATAGATAAACAAGTCATTTAAATAAGCAGTTTGTAAATAGAAATAAAATAAATATTCAAACTGTAAAGTTTTTTATCCAATTTACTTTTAACATAATTTTATTTTTTATATTATAAGTTATTGTAAACATTATAATATAATGTAGTAGGTATTTAGTTACTATTCTCATACATAAAAACGGTAGATAACTGTACCATTGCTGCAGGTATTTTGTTGTAACCTCGAAAAGTAAAGTCAAAGGTTAATGCCCATATATTATTAAAGCCAACAAACTAAAGAGTATCAATATGATTAATAATTAAACTATCTATGGCTAGTAGTAGTTCACATTTTGAAACGAAACTGAGATCAAAGTGAGATCAAATGCAGGAAAGGTTGTTATGTACATATTTAAATAATCCAAATAATTTAAAAAAGGTAGTAATATATTAAAAAGTACCTAGGTATATTGCTTTATTCAGTGAAAAAAAAATTATACATACCTATGCTTTATGTGTCACGAATTTATTTATTTTTTTTGATGACAAAAATTTAGGTCACTTTTTTTATCTGTGTAATAAAGATTACGTAGTCATAAAATAGATATCTTTAAATGTCTAGTAAATTAGTACAAAATAGGTCTATACGGTTGTAGTTTATTTTTTAACCAACACAAATGTTTACAGAGTAGGTATCACGTAATTTGTAAAATGAAAACTTATTTATAATTACCTATGTAAAATGTACCTAATCTAGTTTCTTTACATAAAAACAATGTACTTTTCTTAACATTTTAATGGTACTAAAAAATTATTGGGTTTTATGCGAGGTTTTATGTTTTGTTGCTAGTAATAATTTAAAACATGTGCAAAGGAAAAATAAAAGTGTTCAAATTTTATTAAAATGCAACTTTTTTTATTATTATTAATATTATTCTAGTATTATCAGTATGTAATTTTTAATACAATAATTTTGTCTGATCTTCTGGTCCATATACTTGACGCTCTTGAAGCTCTCAGATGTTATTTCTACAAATTTACATTTAATTCGTCATAAAACTATTAAAATATTAGAATTGTGGGAATTGTTAAAAAGATTAAAGAGTTCGAACTGTTGTACAACCCATTTTATTTGAGGCAAATAAGGTGAAAGTAAAAAATAAGTAAAATTTGTGCTATTAAAAGAAAAATTGTTTATCTCATAAACTAACCACTTTAACCTACAAGTTTTATACATTTTTGAAATCAGCTCAAAGAGGAGTATCCAAATTTTACATAAAAAATATGAGAAGTAATTTAAAAAAAAGGGATGCTGCTAGGGGTGAGGGGGTGACTTTTCCAGTAAGTTTAAATAAGCAATAATGCTTGTCCCTTCCAACAAAAATTGACGTTTTTTTGAATTTTTCCTAAATGCCAGTAGGTATTACATGGTATTACAAGTTATTAAAGGTGGATACTTTTATCTGAAAAGCACTGTACTATATCGTGTTATTTTGGATTAACCCAATCTGCTAGTTATGCTTTAATCTCATCATATACTCGAACGTATGTATGTAGCTATATCAAACTTAGAACGGAAATGCTATAGAATAAAGCTAACAAAAGTTTCAGAAACATTATTAAAAATATCAAATAAGAAAGAAAATTAATCCCGTACATGGGTACCTAGGTATATTCTGCAGCTATTGAATTATACTTTATATTATTCCTTCTTGAATCTGTACTGAATTCCTCCTTGTACAGCGTTGCCAGAGTTACTACGTTTGTTTCTTGACATTCTCATTTAAATGTAAATAAGTTGATTATATTTGCACGGTATAAGAGAACTAGAATAAAATGCATATATGTTAAATCATTTTTCTACTTTATAATAATAATTAAATCGTTAAGTATGATACAATATTTAACATTCACATTCATATTTTCATTCATACAATCTTTATTAATATTAAAAACGTTCTTTCATTTTAGCATAAAAAGAAACAAGAGTTATTTGTAGACGGTATTCAATTAACAATATAACAATAGCCAAAATATATTTTGTTTTTGTTGAAACCGGCTACCAAATACCGAGCCAAATACTAAGAAATGTGTGAAGTTGGCCTCCCTTACGTCGAATTGTCCAACTATTTTAAACTTAGAGTAGTCGTAAATAAATTGGAATGTTCGTTTTCCGAATGCACTGACAGGTCCCAGACTGATCTAAATCTTGGTCTAAATCATAGCCTCGATAGTAACATTCTTAATACATCTGCTTTTAAAAAAACTTTTAAACATTTGTCCAATTTGTTGCCTCGTTTGAGATTTCGTTTACCACAATGGTCTTTAATTGTTAATAATGAAAAAAGATTTGACAATAAAACGACGTTAGGTTCCATCCTTAAGTAGCGTACCTAAAGGAAGGAGTATAAGTTCTTAATATTTTTTTATTCTTTTCCTCATTTATTTTTATAATATTTTTAAGTATTTTAAGTTATTTAATTTACGAGGCGGAACATTGAAAACAATAATTAAACAATGGACTAGTTTAGTAGGATCATATTAATCAAAATGATAGCAATATATATTTAGGATAAGATACCTACTTACTTATATTGGTATTCATTTTGCAAGTAATTTTTCTCATTTCGTAAAATTTAGCAATAAATAATTAGTAAGTTTTAAACGTAGCGCCAACTAATAACCAATAATGAAGTGTGTTTAAAAGTCAACGTTGTCACAGTTTAGCTACGTTCGTTTCAAGTATTATTCTCAAAGAACTGGCGGCACAAAACACCGTGTTCTGTGACCAACTGATTATACCAGTTGACAAGATATATGACAGGAGAGAAAATCGTGTTTATCTGTAATAAACAAACAAGACCCCTATTTTTGATGGTGATAGAATAGAACAGCCAATAGAAAGTGGGCGTGGTTCTATTGAAAATGCCAAAACCGTATTCTTGAAATTCGTTCTCTCACTGTACCGATAGAAGGGTTGCTCCCCGAGAGAACAATTACTTCTATTGGTTATTTTTGAAGGAACCGCTATAACACCAAGAGAAGGTATTAGGGATTTTTATTTTCGATCCAAAAATAGTATAGAAGTAATTTCTTTCATAAACCAAACAACCAATTAAACTAACGAAAATGACAGAATATTTTGTTTAGTGTTTTACTCCTTATTTGATAAAGTGTCAATCAGAGAACAAAAATATCGATATGTTTATCTCTTTTTAATGACAACAAATAAGAGAGAGAGATAAGTTTCTCGTTTAATATTAAAGCATATCGACAACATCGCAAATTTTCTACCAATCTTATTGAAACACGTCACTTACCACTTATGACGTATGTAACCATTAAATTTAAATTTCATAAGCCGATTATGGCTAGAGGATTAATTTTATAAAAATTTTATTTGTACAGTTGAACCACTAAAAATCTATTTTATAAGATGCAAATTTAAAAAAAAATCACTAAACTAGTCCATTGTGGACATTCTTTAAAAAGAACAAAAAATATAAAGTGCCGCTTTTCTGGATTTTATTTGTTAAGCCTTTAAGCAGTGCTGCCAACTTTTCAACGGCATTTTTTTTTATTATTATTTTAACAAAACATGGACAAAAATTTCTAAACAAAAGCAGGCCAGGAACAAAACTTTTAATTCGACATTCCAGGTCCCAAAATTATTCAAATGAAGTTAGTTAGTTAGTTATAAGAAGTTGTCGGAAGTTGTATGAGAAAGTAAATATTTTCACTTAATTTTGTAGATTATTTAATTACACAAAAATACATATCTTGTATGTTGTAGCCCGTGGTTGTACCAAGGGCTCGACCGAGGGTTGTACCTGTTTACCAACTGATTAATTTTAACCTATTGTTCACAAAACCATGAATGGATACAAAATAAATATTTATCAGTAGGCAAATCTTTATTTTCGAGGTTACACATAAATACCTAACTGATAATTGTAATTTCTGTTATTCTTTTTTATTTGCAGATTTCTTTTAAATCGTTAAGTATTCGTGAAAGCTGGTGTAATGGTGTAATTTATTTACTATTTTTATTATGAATTGTGACGTTAGAGTTTTAATCTCGGTGTTTAAATTTATTTAAATCGTTTAGTGAAAAATGACGACGCGCGGTAGAAAAAAAAGCAAACAAGAAAAGGATGGGTTTATAAAGAAGGTGTCCTCTCTTTTCAATCTAGATGTGGTAAGTCATTAGAACATTTTAATCTAATAATGAACGACATAATGTTTGTACAGTTGTGAAACGAGGGTATACAATCTTAATATTCTGTCATATAGTCAACAGATGTATTTATGAAGCAATATTCTTTTCGAAAACATCAAGAAAACGCCAAACTAGAATGTTTTTTTCCACTTTTTTATCGAAGATAGTTTTCTGCAAAAATTCTATACTTACTAAGCTAACTTGCACTAAGAAACAAACCGAGGGCAACCTAGTTATTTTTTGTACACCTACTGCAGAAATTAAACACAAAAACAGTCCTACTGGTACCGCATAACGTCCTGCATGATACTGTACAATTAGGTACCTCTATAACTATTTCCTATTATCAGTATATTAAAAAAATGTCTAGTTTAGATTATAATAAAGTACAAAACAGAATATGTATAACTTTTTATTTTAAGAACAATTAAGTAGTTATTTTTCAAAGACATACATTTTCCAAAAATGTATCTCACTCCACCTCCTACCAGTGAGAGATCCTGTGATGATAACTTTCGAAGAATGTTTGAAACATGTATAACTAAAATCTTCGGTCCCAATTTTTTTTTGTCTTCATCCATTACCCTTAACAACATCACCTCTATTTCTTTTTCTTGAAGATATTTGGATTGTACAACACCGAGGGGTCTCTCACTGGCGTAAAAAGTGTACACCTAATTCCTGTTTTCCTTTATTTCCAATAATATTTCCATATTTCTCAAATAATATCCTAAATTTCGAAATATTTCCCACATTTCCTAATTATTTCCTCTATTTCCCAAATGATTTCTTCATTTTCTATTTAGTATAATTAGACTAATTGGGCCATAAAATATATATTTCATGTCAGTTTCCTCTATGGGTAATTTCATTTTTTGGCCAAATGAAATTCTAACGAAGTCCCCTTGTAAAGATTTAACTCTAAATGTATTTCCTTTTTTTTAAGATTCATAAAAGTTAGTAAGATTTTTTGCTTTCTTCTTCTTCATTTATTTTTTGTTCGTCTTTAATATCTAAATCACTCACTGACGAATCAGAATGATTGGAAAATTGACTAGAACACTCGCCTGAGAATTCATCAGTGATTTCTTCTAGATCATTATTCATGGTTGATTTTGTTTTCAAAGTATTTTTAACCATTTTTTGTTGTATTTTTGTTGATGCTATATGCAGTTTGTGATTTGTTTTGCTACTTGTAATAGTACCTCTCATTCTCATAATTCTATCAGAGGATATTCTGCCTTCCTTCTCAGAAAATAGCCAGACCAGTGAAGATATTTTCACGGTTTTAATTTTGCCATTTTTTAGGATTACCTACCGATATTACTGCTTTCGATGTCGTCTAGATTTAACTTCTTTTATTTCATAATAACTTCTTCATTAGAATATTCGCTTTCTTCTTCATTTTTCCATTAGATATTTTTAGTCCCTATGGCATAAGTTGCAACAAAAAGTTAATCCGGAAACACCGAGGGAAACACCAAAAGGTTACAGCCACAAGGTCTAAATCTCGCTCTAAATTGACCTTCAAATAAAATCAATTAACTAATCTTATGAAATAAAAAATAAATTTTAAAGCTTTCTAATAAATAAATTTTTTTGCAATATTTCCACAAAAATTAATCACTAGTTATCTCGCTAGTTATACACTATCACAACCTCTTTGTGAGAAGGTCATAGACAAATTATAAAAGGCAGCAGATGCAAACACGTGACTGCCACAACCCGTCATCATTTCTCAAAATTTTATTTCTCTAACATTTCCTATACATTTCTCATTCTTTTTCAAATATTTTCTACTATTTCCCAAATATTTCCAAAACTATATTCCGTTTATTTCCTAAATATTTCTCAATTGTGTACACCTATTTCCTATAGTGACAGACCTCTCGTACAACACCAACGTACAAAAATATATAAGGTGTCATATTTAAAAATCAGGACCACATCTTTTTAAATCGGAATTCGGTTATTTTGAATTTTTAAATGACATTTTTGCAAACTTGTTTTTATATTACTACCCCCATTTAAAAAGCAATATAATTTTTCAATTAAATTCCATACTGTCTGAGTCACTCAGTATACAACCCCTGAATTAAACAAACCTTTTGATAGTAAGGCTACTCATCTCGTAAAAAGAGGTTTCGATAGAATATATTTAATATGTAAATTAAATCCTTAAAAATTTTCTGTTTCTTATCAATTGTTAGCATGCTAGGTTAATCCTTTAAATTCAGATAACTACAAAACTTTATTATTATACTTAACTCTCGACTTAACTATACTTCATTTAAAAAGTAGGAGAAGGCATTTCAAAAGTCTGGTATACACCACTAAAAGCTCGACCAAAAGTCACCAGATTAGTTACTCGATTCGTTACTAAGAAGCGTGTTTCGAAAAAGTCGTGTTCAAAATGAAATATGCCTTGATTGACTTAACGCGGAAACTAGCCAATCACAGTTAACCATTATATACTGAAAATGATTCTTTAGATGTCGGGTTTAGATGAGATGTAAACAAACAGCTATAACAAATATGTTACGTATGTCACTTTCAGAACTGTCAATTATTACGAGTTTGAAGCCAGTTTGAAACTGGCTGCTATCTGACCAATCAAAGATCTAATCTATACAGAATTGCCAACTTAAATTAAATTACTACCTGTAGTATTTAAATATAGTATAGTGCTTCTTATTCCATAAGGATTGAAAACCCTTATGGAATAAGTCATGTTTTCGTAGTTGGTATTTTTCGAGTGTATTATTTTTCTTGGAAATGTGGTATTCAGCACAGAACCGGAAATAGGTACCTACCCGTTTACTTCTCGGTTTACTCTTGAACGGAAATCATTGCTACCTTGCAAATGTTTTTTTTCGATTTTTTCTGTATTCTCTGAAATTTTTGCTTAATATTTGGGTACTTTTTAGGAAACAATGGGGCCAATTTGGTACAACGTTCAAAATAATGAATTTCAAAAAATGGAGTATTAACCGGTATTAACTTTATACTCATATACAGATTGTAATAATGAAAAAGATACTCAAACAAAATTAGATGCTACTGAAATACTAAACATTTAAAGTTGTACTTACCGAAAGTTGTCAATCCCTCGGTTACGATTAACATTTTTTTATATATTTTTCCCAATTCTACTACCAAGTCCTTCCAATTTTAACTTGAATTTTGATACGAAAAATTAAACAATTTTTTTGTTTCGGACCAACAGTTTTCAAATACCAGGTTTTTTCTTAGGAAGATATATCGCTTTCCTACCGGACCTAGGGATTTAGAAGGGTTTAGTTATCCTAGATAGGAGAATGCTTTTTTGTTTTGTGCGGATTTTCAGTATAATCTTAATTGTTTTCCCAGAAAAAGCTCTCTTAAGAACGTGTTTGGTTGCTGGTTGAGATTTTCTTTTAATATGTGATATTGTTGGAAATAAAAACCTTATAAGTTTACTTTGTACGTATTTGGACAATTAATCCTCCAGTTTTAGTGTCATAATAAAAAGTATATTTTCTAATAAATACGAGAATAAATATTTTTTGCTCATACATTAAAAAACTCAAATTGAATTGACAATAATAATAAAAATAAATGCAAAAATATTACAAAATAATTATTTTTATTAATATGGTTCTAAACTAATTAAAATTTTATACAAAACACACGATTTTAACTGACTTCTGCGTTTTTTGATAGCTATGCTATCCTAATCATAAATAGAATTTGAATTTAGGTTGTATCGAGGGGGCCGACATGCCCTATTTTAGCGTACATTATTTCAAAATTTTGAAATTTATTTCAAATATTTCAAATGTTTCAAATGTGTCAAATGTTTCAAATGTTTCAAATGTTTCAAATGTTTCAAATGTTTCAAATATTTCAAATGTTTCAAATGTTTCAAATGTTTCAAATGTTTCAAATGTTTCAAATGTTTCAAATATTTCAAATGTTTCAAATGTTTCAAATGTTTCAAATGTTTCAAATGTTTCAAATGTTTCAAATGTTTCAAATGTTTCAAATGTTTCAAAATAATATTAAATTATTCAGAAAGTCAAAAAATTTTAAAAAAGGCTTAGATTACAGTTTACACTCTTTGATATTTGACTGTAAGCTAATAAGTACCTAGTTGACTTGATTTTTTTGCAAGATTTATAGAGAATTCGTTGATGAAGATATAGGGGAGAGGGTGGAGGATTTGAACAGTTTTTTTTCCAGGTCAAAAAGTTAGTCAGATTTTTATTTATATTTATCAAACCTTGTAGAAACCGCAACATGATTTTTATCATTTTTTTGTAGGTAACATTAATATAAAATATTAAACAAAATCAGAGGAATCGATTTTTCCCGATTACCACTTCTAGGTTCAAAGGCTCATCCTTTTGGTGGGGAGCATTTGAACCCCGATTTGAACAGACTAGTGGGCGCATTTGAACACACCATGAGGCTCGCCATGAGGAGTATTAACCGCAACTAAAAGCTGTACAATAAAGTATCAAGCGGAATAATACATAAACCCCTTAAACAATACTTGTATAGAAAAGCAATATTTAACGCATACACAAGTCAAAATTGTGCAATACATATATTTTTCCTGCCCTTATTGTACTAACTTAGTGGTGGCATGGTACGATGCATCAAAATCTTCTATTTACTGGCGAAATACCAGGCTTTTTAAAGGCTTCTTTTATATTATTTATAGTAAATGATCGGGGTACTTTCTTCATTTTCTTTATCTATATAATCTATATTTCTAATTTCTTGATAATCGTCACTACCTATCTGTATGCGTTATTATTAGAACATTATTTCTATTTCTAATATCTTCTAATGTAATTTGATTCTCGTTTTCTTCATTAGGATTGTCTTGATTTTCTGCATATTTTTTCCGAGATTTTTTCCACACTTTAAATAATTTATCATTTTTTAAATTTTTTTGTGCTTCTATCTCTTCTCTGTAGGTTTTTAAGGTATCTGGAGAAATTTTTACTTTCAAGCATTTTTAAAAATTTCACTTTATCAATTGGACTCTGGTTACTCTGTGCTTTATTATTGTTATCTTCTTTTAGTGCTGCCTGGGAATATGCCACATGCCCTAAAGGCGTTTTGTATGATTTCAATTTTAGTGGCATTATTAAATGCTTGTGCAAAAAGAGGTGCAAAAGATACTTTGGTTAGAGATTTTCTTGTTTCTTGTTTGTACTTTTGACACTGCTTCCTCCAGGATACCTTTAGAGGTCTAAAGATACCAACATCACATGGCTGTAATATGTGCGTAGCATTTGGTAAGAGACAGTATAAAATAATTTTTTTTCTCGACAAAAAGTTGCTAGTTCAGGACTGATATGGGACTTATGCCCATCTAGCAAAAACAGTACAGGCAATTTTATGTTATTATCTAACAGCCATGGATAGAAATTATTCGCCACATACTCAAAAAAGGTAGGGCCAACCATCCAACCTGTATCACTTCGACCAATAGAAAAATTATCAGGGATTGAGTTAGCAATATCTCTAGGTATTATTTTGTATGGATATATTATAAGTGAGCTACTTTTCCACTGGCAGAAAAATTTGCTAACACAGTCAGGCACTCTTTTTCTTTTCCGACAGCAACATCATAAAAATTCTTAAAATATTTTGGCCCTAGGACCTTTCCTGTTTTGGGGCATAATTGTACCCCGGTCTCATCAGCATTATAGATCCGGTCAGCATCTTCAGGAACATCAACAGCATCTTCTTCTATTAAGTAACTTTTAAGATCTTGAAACCACTTTCTTATATCTTGCTCAGTGACACTAGCTCTAGCTTTGGAAATAATTTCAGCATTTCTTTTCCATATATTTGGCTTTACTTTTAAAAATCCCTTTAGCCATTTATCACCAGGACGGTTGTTGTTGAATGGATTGGGACGCTGGGTTTGTTCCATGACCTTTTGTACGGCATCTTTAACTTCATCTGAATGCATAGGAAATCCAATTTGTGCTATTTGGATTATCCAATTTTCCAACATATCTTCTTCCTGGGAAGTCAAGATTCTTGGTGGGCCCATCTTTCTTATTGAAACATCGGATTTTCCATGCAGTTTATTAATTAAAGTGCCTTTTGGAATTTTAAATTGTTTACTGGCTTTATTAGCACTAATTGTACCTTCTTGGACTGCTCTCACTGCCGCTTCAAGATCTATGGAATACTTAAATCTTGTATATGCTCTTTTGGGTGTTTCTGCCATCTGAAAATAAATGCAACACTTCATCTACTTCTACACATTTTCTCGTACTTCTTTTTACTTCCTCGGAATTCCTCGTATTTTTAGTGTTATACTTTCTTAGCGAACTAGCCCTTGGTATCGAGCTTGGTATTTACATGATACATTCTGGACGAAGTCAAATGTCTTAAAAACTAGATCATTGGTGTTCAAATATTTGATGCTTCAAACCACTCTATGAGGTTTTTAGTAGCTGTCTAATCTAGTTCTACACACATTGGTTCAGTCGAACAAAAATTTTATTTTTCTACCACTCATTTCCAATCTTTAGTTTGTTTGTCAAAACCTCGGTATAAACATAAATTAAAACGGAAATGAGTTTTCACTATAAAAGAATATTTTCTTATGGATACCGTTACACTAACCTCTTCGTACAGAGCAGTAAAGGCAACCTATGTCTCTAATAAAATAAAATAAATAAAATACGCTCAGGGGTCAATTCGAATCAATTTTCAATTGTTCAAGTCCACACCAAGAAAAAATACGTGATGCAAATTTGAAATTTATATTTTTAATATTTTTTAACCTGAGGACTTCTGTATTTATGCAGTAACCAGAACCGTGTTTCAATATGTTTTAATACTACAAAACGGTTAAACTTTGCTAGTTTTAAATGTTTAAGTACTTCAAAACATTTTTAATAATAATCTTTTGTAGGTACATATACTCGCGAGTATACTCGTATAACTATGGTGAATCATTAGCAAATGTGAAATATACACTTTTTTTTAGAGAGCAAGTCAATGTTTTTCTCGCTGCTTTTATAAATCATGGTAACAATAATAACTCTTGGAAGACATTTTGTTTAGATAGAACATCCCCAAATAATTTTTCATGTTCTTCTGTGGTTGAAAGTAATTAGAATACATTTAATGATTTGTTTCTCTACTCTAAACTATGTCCATAATTTTATATGGAAATATTTACTAAAAATTTTATATTTCCAGTGTTGTAAGTTCAATTCTGTCGATAATATTTATTTAGAGAATTTATTCAGGCACGCTCTTGAAAAATGTATTTTAAGTTTTTTTTATTGTTTTCCCTTCGTTTTTATTTCTCGGCTAAAATTTTGTTATTTTCATTACATATAGTAAACGATACGGAATAAAGTTTTTGAAATATTTTATTGTTGATTTTTTTTTCTTTGTTAACGTACCTTTTATGATATTAAAATTATAGATATGCGCTAGGGTAAACCTGATTTTTGGCTTGGGATAGCCATGCATGCTATGCGCAGGCGATAGTTCACCGAGTAGTGCGCATATTTTTACTTGTATTTTTATAATTAAAGTGTCCCTGGTCTGCATTAAGCACGTGTAATATTTTTTAGTCTAGTCTTTATTTATTTATTTAGTTGTTTTTTTAAATAATGATTGGAAATATCGAGGGAAATATATTATTTTAATAATTTAAAATAATATTCGAAACTTTTTTTATAACACAAGAAGTTTTTTAATTACCAAGTTCTTCAAAAATCTAAAAACTCTATTTACAAAATTAATTTTTAATCGATAAAGTGCAAAAACTAATACAACAGGTATAGGGACGGTGGGGATTGGATAGGTCATCGAAATAAATAAATAGGATAGGTCAACAGGTCAGTTATAAGTAGAACAAAGCTAAACATTCACTCACTAGAGACTTAAGACAGATCACTAAAGTCCCTTGGTTTCTACGTAACGCAAACATCCGACGCGACCTCATGGTGGGCTTGATAGCCCACCAAATCCGACTGAGAAACAAAGAGAATATGACTGAAATCACTAACTCAACAAACCGACTCTTGATGAGGGCACTAAACTACGACCAGGACGAACACCCGAGGACAAAAGGGCCCAAATTAGTTCTCCGGAACCCACCTGCAGAGATTCTTCTTGTATATTAAAATTCAAAATCACCGAAATTCAGCTATTTAGCACAATTTCAAAAAAGGGTAAAAGTTTTCTTTTGAACAAACTCAATGAAAATTACCAATGATCTCAAAAGACATTTGCAAGGATGGATGGCTATTTGAGAATTCCTAAAACAATTGTTACACAATGTGGCAATAAACTAATTAATATTTTTATGTCATTATAAATCCATACAATTTAATGAACAGTTAGTGGATTAATAATAAATGTACTGTAATTAATGTAATTAATTTATGATAGATTGAACAGTGCTATTTCCTTGTAGTTTAGAGGATTGGCTTTCAGTATTATTTTGAACACCGATAAATATAGTGACGATTCTCCATTTCTCTGGGATGTTATCAGAAATAGCTTCGATTATTATAAACAAATAACTTTGCAACAAAACTTCCACGGTATATTTAAAAAAATTTCTTTCACATCTCAATTATAGACGAGGGCCGAAGCCTTTAAAAATGGTAAAAAATGAAAAAAAAAAACTAAAGTAGAATGAAAAGGAGGGGAATATGATCAAAATAAAAGGAAAATAAATTATGGTCGATCCGAGTTCGGAAAATGGGAGGGGGTGAGTTTTTAAGGGTAAAAAATGGTTTATCTTGATTTTCGGCTAAACTACACTTCCTATGCGAAAAAGTCCGGGTTTATACAGATTTTTTTTATTCATTTATATTTATATGTTACAGCCTTTCTATATTGTATTTTTTTTATTAAACTTAAAATGTTCAGCAGCTACTAAACACCTCAATTGAAACTTCTAGTCTGTCTCGGCACAAGACCAATGTTTAATACTGCCGAGAATACTGCTGTGTAACAGAAAAGATAAGTAACAGAAAAATACCTAATCATTCAATGTAGGTATTAGGATTTCGTTAGCTATTTTATATGCGAGGATTGTATACCGGTTAAGATGTTTAGTTGTGCCGTATTTTAAGATTTCGTTTAAAAAGTTTCTATCAGAAAAAAACTTGAAAAGCTTTAAACGATTTTAGAAGCTTTTAAAGTTAGTATACCTTTAGAAGACTATTTTGTAGAACTTTTAATGTATCCTATGTGGGAGGTAATTGATAATACACCACAGTAAGTATTCAAACCGTATAGTGTATGGATTTATGAACTATTGTATGCTTCTTATATATTCTCAGGGTTTAAAGCTCTTCTAATGCTTTAAGAAAGTTCAGAACGCCAAGTGGCTTCAGAATGAGTAACTCTTCTTCTATCTCGTAAGCATCCAGATGAAGTAATCTAGGGTTGTTTGGAGCACAGTTTTATGCTCGGTTTTATGCCCAATGGTGGGATTTTTTGCGATCTATATCTTTCTCAATTTTTTTCGGAATAAATTTTTTGCATTTTATTCCTTTGTAGAATTATCTGAACCGTCTCCAAATTTTACTAAAGTTTTATAGAGTAGAAGATTAAAAAATAAAATTTGTTAACAAAACTTTTATTTAAAAAAATTGCTTTTTAAAACTAATTCATTCGATATCAGTGAGAAGAGGAATGGGTCCAGAAGACTCTTTGAGTACGCTGCTATAGTATGCAATGCAGTTGATGCCATAACTATTACAGAGAGATGATCTTGATTGACTTTTATATCAATTTAATATAAGAGCAAGAAAGTTAAACATGACAATATCACCAAATAAAACAAAAAGTATGGTAATCTCTAAAGATTTGATAAGGTACAAGCTGGAAGTGGACAGCAAAATAATCCAAGAAAGAAGTATCAACCACGTGGAAAAACTAATGCACGGTCGAGTGCACAGTTATGGAGACACAGAAGTAGTCCAACAAATAAAGCCAACATAATGTCTTAAACACACTATCTGGCGGAACAAACATTTACGGGCAGAAACCAGAAACCAACGCCAAGATGTATAAGACAGTAGTGAGGCAAAATATGACCTACACTGCGGAAACAAGACATGATACCACAAGGACAAAAAAAGCAATGGAAACATGTCAAATAAAAATGGTCCTTTATATCACTGGAAAAACATTATGGGACAGACTACGTAGCATAGACCTCAGACAAAAATGCAATATAGAGATCATAAATGAATGGACACTAAAAAGGAAAAAAGTAAACAATGAATATTGTGTTAGCGAGAATATATCTTTGAAATGTGTCCTATTTATTTGTTTATTGAAATTAAAGTTTTAGTAAATTTTATGTATGTTCATTTTTCTTTGTTTAAAATTTTTCCAAATATTTATTTTAGTCTGGATGGGAATTCTTCTGCCCATAAAAAAGTTAATAAAGTAATATTCTCTAATCTTCTTGGAAAACTCAAACCAAACGTACTGCTTTCAACTAGTATTGCAATTCACGTCCAAGAATTTCACATTTCCTTCAAATCTAATAAATATAAAGTACAGCAAAACCTGGGATAAACTTCCGTATATTATGTTTGAATTTATAAACTTAAATTTAGATTCGACACAGCAGTGTAGATCTTATCTAAAATAACGTGCAAATTGAAAAGTAAATTAAATAAAGTGTTAAGTAATTAGAAATTATTTTTATTTTTATTACGTTATGCTGATATATCCACGAGTATATCAAGGATATACCTCTAGGCTATAATATTGTTTTTATATTTTGCACTTATAAAAATCTTCATTATTAAACGCATTTGCGTATCGTAATGTAACTTTTACGCACGCAAATTTTTGTTTTAAATGGTTGGCGACATGAGTGAAGTATCCAATGACAAGACTATTGACAATGACATTTGTGGTTAATAGCAATTTATTAATTGTTCTTTAATTATTATTATTCTTTAAAAAAGTATTTGTGAATATGAATATCATCTTTTACTTATATAATACATATTATTATTGGTGTATTAGTCATTTTAAAATATTTGAAAACATTAACATTTCATAATTTAAATGTCAAAACTGTCAAATGTTATTGTTCTTTAAAAAAGTATTTGTAAATATGAATATCATCTTTTACTTATATAATACATATTATTATTGGTGTATTAGTCATTTTAAAATATTTGAAAACATTAACATTTCATAATTTAAATGTCAAAACTGTCAAATGTTATAAATTACATAGTGCTACCGACATACTTTTTAAAATCAAAATTTTCGTAATTACATAAAAATAATAAATTAATTTAAAAAATTATAAAATGGTAAAATATAATAGTATATTAAACAACGCATTTCATATGGAATTCTGTTATGACACGAGTTCATAGGTAGGTATGTTTCATTGTCTATCTCTTGTAAAATCTTTGCAACATTTTCTTTAATAAAAATGATGGATTTTTTGGGTGAATTAGATTATTGTATTAGAAAATTAGAGTTGAGTGAATTTACTTTTCCACGTTTTTTTATTAATAGTGTACTCCTTATTGAATAGTAACTCCATAAAGTGGAAGATGTTTTGTTCATTCATTCTTGTGCGATATTGACAAACATTTTCTGGGAACAAGTTGCGTAATAGGGATGTGGACTGTAATCAAATAAGCATATAATTTTACCACGAAAAGTTAGTTTATACATTAAAAATAATAAGTTAAGCACATTAAACAAACAAACATTTAAAAAATTAGCTTTTCTAACTCAAAATAGTATATTAAACAACGCATTTCATATGGAATTATGTTATAGACACGAGTTCAAGTTTAAAAAACGAATCGCGAAGCGATGAGTTTTTTAAAGAACGAGTGTCACAACAGCCATATGAAATAAGTTGTTTACAATATTTTTTTTATATTTTGCACTTATAAAAATCTTGATTATAAAACGCATTTGCGTATCGTAAGGTAACTTTTACGCACGCAAATTTTTGTTTAAAATGGTTGGCGACAAGAGTGAAGTTTCTAAAGGCAAGACTATTGACAATGACATTTGTGGCTAATAGCAATTTATTAATTTTATATTGTCCTTTAAGAAAGTATCTGTGAATATGAATATAATATTTTACTTATATAATATATTATTATTGGTATATTATTAATTTTAAAATATTTTAAAATATTAACATTTGATAATCTAAATGTCACAACTGTCAAATTTTATAAATTACACAGTGCTGCCGACATACTTTTTAAAATAAAAATTTTCGTAATTACATAAAAATAAAAAATTAATTTAAAAAAAAAGGGCAAAATATAAAAAATATTATAAACAACTTATTTCATATGGCTGTTGTGACACTCGTTCTTTAAAAAACTCATCGCTTCGCGATTCGTTTTTTCCTATTAAAGTTGTCAATTATATAATAGGTACCTATATGTAGAGCATTGCCTATGAGATGAGTTAAAAAACCTAAAAACGACGAGGTGGCTGTTTCTAGAATTGTCATACATAACACACAAAATCAACGTTCTTCGAGAATTATTTTTCGTAACGCCTGCGACGATGTCAAAGGAATAAATATTTTTCAGCTTGCTCGGATCTATTTAGCAATGAGACCCTCCGATGTCGAAATTTCTCGATTTTTTATCATTTAGAAACAACAAATGTACAAAGTAACATAGTGGGTATCCATTCTTTCGGAAATATGTGCAAACCGATCGCTGCTTTTTTACAATGACCCCACCTCGAGGAATATAAAGGTCACTGTTTTCGGAGGTCTTCAGCTTCACTGCTGACTGAATCAGAAGTCGATCTTTACACTATTAAATGCCATGTTGGCGGAAAAAGTAACACATTTGCTGAATGATATATATAGAAAATCATCATCGACTTTCTTTACATTAGATGAAACAGAAACCATACAATAAATTAACTATCACAAAAATGCAACAATTTCGACTTCTATGTCCAAAATCAACTTGATGAATTTTTTTTTTTAATTTGAATCGTTAAATTTTGTCGAATTTAAGTTTAAACAATTTTTTTAGTTTTTGCGTCTATTCTTTCCATTGTAGTACTAAGTACTCTAATGAAATCATTATGTACTCCGAGTAGTATTCAGTCTAATAAGGTTAGGTTAGGTTAGGTTAGGTATATTATTGTGGCACTGGAAATGAAATCCATAATAAGAAGATAAGATCTAAGTATATTAAAATGATTTCCGTTCTAGAAATTTTATAATAACTATTCCTTTTGATTGTTGTAAGATTTATATAGGAAAAACGTCGCGCCATGTAAATATTGGGTAAAAGTTCACTTAGAGACTTGGGAGAAGTCTACAGCGTCTCGACATTTCTGGGATAATAATCATATTATAAAATTAAACAATACTATAATAATATAATGGAACATCTCATTAAAGGATAATTGAGAATACCTTATGTATTTCTTCAAACGAAGAGAAATATATTATAAATAAACATCTTATATTCATGTTTCACTTCTTTAAAAGCTTTGTTTGTTTTTTTATTATTGTTAATTCACATATCTATGTTCATACTTTATTATACATTATTATAAAGAAACCAAAAGATTCTTTTTTGAAAAATTTCAATGTAAATTATTTTAAATCAATTGATTGTGGATGATGAGATAGATGGCTTATTTACTTTCTTTAAATAATATTTGCCATGTTTTTTTACCCTCCTCAGGAACTCTTTTATTTATATTTTCCGTTTTACATACAAGATTTTATCCTCGGTTTTTTATATTTACATCTCCATGGCCTCCAAGCGTTCTTGCTTAAAAACACTGAATGTCACCCTTAGATTACAATCCTTCTATCAGCCCGATGCCTCTAATGAATCTCATGAGGGAAGAATAAGCTAGAACAGAATCTGTTCTTTCTTTTTTATCAAATGACTGTATTGTTTAAAGGTTAATTTGCTAAAATAATTTAATAATTTGCTAGGTATATAAGTTAACTTGTTATTCCATGCAGCTCCCAAATATCAAAACTCATTATTTTTTATGGTGTTTTTTTTATTTGCCTTGTTATTCTTATTTCCTAGTTGTGATTGTTTTTGATACCTTATAGTTGATTTTTAACTTTCAAGGAGTCTGATAGGATGTTGTGTAATATTAAACCATATTTTTGTTCGCTTTGATATCTCACAGCCTTTATTGCGTCTTGAATAAATGGTTTAATTAAATATGGTGAAAGGGTGCCACCTTACCTCTATTATTTTCTAGTTAGTGCATCTGAGATACTTTAATTAATGTCTGCAGTTGTTATTTATAATCAATATGAACCTATCCTGCCAGACAGAGTAGATAGACCTATTATGTTAAGGTTGTCATCTAGTTTTGTCTCCAACTATTTTAAAGTTTATGTTTCACTGATTTGGGTTTCTGTCTTTTTATTTAAAAAGTTGGCGTTGTTGTTGGTAACTTTTTTATGTAAATAATTAATATAAAAGTAGAGAGAAACCGAGAGAGAAACATAGTCAATAAAAGTTTAAAAAAATCTTAATTACACAGATTATGATGCCTATCAAATGCGCTCAAATACAATGTTTATTTTATTTAAAATTCTTTTAAATTATTCTATTCTATAATTTTATACCTTAAGCCCGGTATACTTTTAGAAACATAAATTAAAAAAAAAATAATCTCCGTCCATTACATAATAACAAACCTCAGGGAAGTACTAACAAGATATCTTGAAATTAAAATATTTTAACCGAATAAATATACCTATTCCTTAACAGGACCCGCGCACCATGGGACAAACATGAGGATCTACACTGCATTCATATCTCGACTAATATCTATGATAGCACATAGAGCTGTTGTATATGATGTGAGGACAACGGCTATACAAACATAGGAACAAATACACTTGAATCGCTGAAAGATTACCCGTGCGTCACGATTCAACGATCATATCACCGACACCTTTTCTATGTGCTGTCCTTTTCTATAAATATCAAACGATAATATTAAATTATAAACTGTTGTCTTCTCTATCCTATTCGTATGCTTACATACAATGACGCACGGGTAATCTTTCAGCGTTTCAAGTGTACTTAATACATTATAAGCGATGAAACCACATCAACTAGCATAATTCAATGGAAGTAGTATTAAATCTAACGCCTAGGCTTATTAAAAAGGTGGTTTAAAATCTAATGTAGAGTACGTTCTGGTAAGGTGGAAAAAGCATAGACTGTTGTCTCCATGGTGTTTCTACCTGAACCCTCTTTAGGTCTAATAAAAAGAGTAGTTAATAATATTTATAATTTATACTCTTGACACAGTCGCCTTAATGGGCATATAAAAACAATTGGACTGACAGATAGTGCGGACTGCAGATCAATAGATTTGGTCTACTTCAACTCGAGCCTATAAAGACTTTATCGAAGTATCCCAACGACCCTGATGTGCTTCATCAGTGCATAGGGCTGATAAAAAGACTATTCTAGGGGTGAGCCACAATAGATCTTACAGGTCGCAGTGGAAGAGACTTTGAACGACCACTCGCATAGAACCTAACCTTACATAACCTAACCTAACATAACCTAACCTAACATTCTATTTTAGAAGGCCTTTGGCCGCTCTAGGCTTTCAAAAGAGCCTCTTAGCTACCCAAACAAGAATATAGATAAAAAATTAGGTAAGACTTATGACGGGGATTCTAACTGGTCACCCCGTTTTTAATAAGCTAAAGTTTCTTTGGTTTGGCAATTTTCAATGCTACTTAAGTGTTAGTACTGCACTTGTTATCAGTGTCGATTTTTAGAAAAAAATTGTTGTTTTTAGTTTCTTGTATCTTGAATTTTGTTGTAGCCTTCCTCGACTCCCCTGAATAGTTTTCCAAACGTTTCTTGTGTAATAAACGCATGTTCGTTCGTTATTTTTCGTTTCCTAGAAGTCATATTTCACCTAGTATTTCACTTAAAAACACTAGAGTTTCTGCGTACTAAATCTCATTAGCACCAGAACAAAACTGCTCGTCCTTCTTGATTAAAACCTACTTATATGTACACACGGGGCTACCCAAATGTTCGGGTATGATCGAGCAGATAAGTAAATTTGCTGCGTCTTTCTGTCGGTCGTCAATGGTCTCACAGGTTTTATTTTATTTTTTTCATACATTCTAATATCGCGTATTTAAATATTGTTTGTTTAATTTTAATAATTCATTATATTTAGCATTTAAATATTTTGAATTTCCTTCAAATTTCCCATATTTATTTAAAAAAAATCGATTTAACACATTTCTTTAAACTATTTCATTAAATATCTTTTGAACTTAGAAAAAACTTATTTATTTTTCTACAGTGGTGTAAGTTTCTTCTTAAATGTACCCATGCTGAATTCTTTTACATAATATCCACCATCTTTCCATATCGTTCGGCCACTGATGACACTTTAATAGCCCCGAAACGTATAAAAGTGACAAATGTATTTAAAAAAAGCTGTGAAAAATGTGAAGATCATAAATTATGACTTTTCTTTCGGAATATTTTTTGGGACTGCCCCGTTCTCATATATTCGGTATTATTTTACGTTACGTGACAGAGAAAAAGTATTAGTCCGGTTACAGTAACGAACAAAAAAAATCTAATTTGTAGACAATACAAAATGTAATTCATAGCTTTTTATCTGTGTTGACGCGCAATTTAATGGTTTTGTCTATTAAGTTTATCAGAGATAAAAGTTCGCCCAAGATAATAATATCGATAGATAAAAATATATATTATATATTGATGGTAGGTCGAAAAATGTTACAAACTGTATTCGTATTGGTCTCAGAATAACTGGCACTTAAATAAACATTTTTTATCAATTCACTAATGTCCGAAAATGTCTCGATGTCATGTTAATTATAGGTCATTAAAAACAAACTCAATTTTTCCAACAGTAAATATTTTAATGAAATTGATTGTGTTAACCTCTACTTTTTGGAAGTTCATCTTACTAAGAACAATTAATAACTGCACAGTTAAACTAAACTTCCACTATTTATTTGAAAAATTCGCTTTAAAATCAATTACAGCTGTTTCGCTATCACTAGCATCGTCAGATTGACATATTGAAATTACATGTTGTTTGTTTGTAACTAGGTGCTTGATGTTGATAAGGAGTTAAGGCTAGACCAAGTAAGGAAGTAATAAGACATAACAATATTAAAGCCTAGATGTTATTAGCCCTAAGGGATTATCCTGGATGTATTTCCCTCTAAGATCAGTATAACTGTGCAATGATATAGAAAAACCAGGAAAAAACTATATCATGCTGATCTTTACAATAACTTAATATATTTATGTTATAATAATGTCTTATCTATGTATAAAATGAAGACTCAATCAAAGTAAACAGTTTAATAGTGGAGAACTTCCAAGATTTATTTGTTCATTAACTACTTTAAACTGTTGATCTGCTAGATGTCTTTTAATTTCAAGTTCTTCTAGAAAATCTAAATTTTGTTTTTTATCACAAATGTGTAGTATATGAATGTCATTGGTGTGTATAAGTGAGTTTGGATGTTCCAGTAGGTGTTTTGCATAGTTCGACTTATCTGGTTGTTGTAATCTATATGCTCTTAAGTGTTCATTAAATCTTACTTCAAAATTTCTTTGTGTTTGACCTATATATACTGCATTACATTTTGGACAATTAATTTTGTAAACACCAGATTTTTTTAATTTTGGTAGTTTTGTTTTTACATTTAACAATTTTGTTCCAATACTATTTTGTGTTTTAAATGATATTAATGTTGATGTTGCCGAAGATATTATTTTTGAAATTGCATTGGAAATATTTCCACAATATGTAATACTTTTATAGCTTTTAATTTCTTTAGTTTGTTTTGGATATATTAGTTCTAGTGACATTTTTTGTTCTTTCTTATTAATTAATTTATTTATCAAATGTATTGGATAGCCATTAGATGTAGCTATTTGTTTTATGATCTCAATTTCTTTATTAAAATTACTTTTGTTCATTGGAATCGAAAATGCTCTATGTATCATGGAATTATAAGCTGCTAATTTATGTGATAGTGCATGATTTGAATTATATGGTATGGTTACATCTGTTTGTGTAGGTTTTCTGTATATTGAATAATTTAATGAATTATTAACTTTTTCAATTCTTAAATCTAGAAAATTAATTGAATTATTTTCTTCAACTTCTAAAGTAAAATTAATTTTAGGATGCAAGGTATTAATATAATTAAAAAAAAAAATATATCTAACTGCCGTTCGCTACCTACAAAACCTGCTAACACATCATCAACATATCTATACCAAAATACAATATTGTTTTTATAACTAGAATTAAAGATTTTGTTTTCTAAATTATCCATAAATATATTTGCCAAAATTGGAGAAATAGGACTTCCCATGGGAAGACCCTCATTTTGAATATAAACTTTGTTATCAAAAGTAAAATAATTTTGACTAATGCATACATCAAATAGATCAATTATGTCTGATATTATACCTGGATGGATATTTCTTTCATCTAATAGCTTTTTAACTAGAACTATACATTCTTTAGGTGGTATTTTTGAGAACATATTAGTTACGTCAAACGATACTAATTTAGTATTATTTTGTAAATTACATTTATTCAATTTTTTGATCAAATCTAATGAATTTTGTACTGAATATTTAGATGTGTAACCATAATTGTTTAGGATACTATTTAATTTTTTAGCTACTTTAGTATTAGGAGTGTTAACATACGAAACTACCGGTCTAATTGGTTTTGAATCTTTATGTAATTTAATTGTTCCATATAATTCTGGACATTGAGGATTTTTATTTACTAGGTATTTTTTATCGAAGTCATTAAATAGGTAATTTGAATGATTTACATGTTCTCTTATTTGGTTAGAAAATTTCTGTGTAGGATCGTTTTTTAGAATTTTGACATTACTTGACATTATGAAATCATTCATTTTAGATTTATAATCTTCTCTTTTTAAAATTACTGTTGAGTTACCCTTATCTGATTTTGTTATAATTAGGTTATTTTCATCTACTTTATTTTTGATTGATTTTAAAGCTAAAATGTCATTTTTAATACTTTGACTTTGACTTTTAAATTTGTTTGGTTTTATATCTTTAATAAGATTTGCTATTTGCATTTTTTCATAAATAAAATTATTTGATTTAGTTTTCAAAGCTATTTCAGAATCTGTGGCTAAAATTTCTTTTATATTATTAGTGAATTTAGGAGGTATGCAATATTTTAAACCTTTACTTAAAAATGTATTTTCATTATTTGAAAAAATAGTGTCTGATAGATTTGCGAACCGAGGAGCAAATTGTACTGGTATGTGAGTATTTAATGTGTTATTGTGTTGTGTATAATGTGTTGTGTTGTGTTGTATATTTAATAATTTTTCTAATTTACTTAATTGTTTTTGATATTTATTATGTTTCAAAATGCTAACCTGTTCTCTAATTTTATCATCTAAGCAGTCAAATTCTACTGAATGCATGGAATAAGTTAACTCTGAATGAACAGTTTTGATGTAAATGTCTAGAGAATCTCTAATTTTAAACCATTTTCTACTTTCCTCTTTAATCCACATTCTTTGTGGCTTTTTAACTACTTTTTGTGCTTCTTTTGATTGAGTATTACATTTTATATTTACATAACTGGGTATTAAATTCTTCTTAAGACATTCTTGGTTAAACCAGATGTTTTGGGATGCCTTACACCTTTTCTCATGTAACTTCTTGTATAATCGGGTTAATTCTTCTCTCGAAGATGATTTAATGAAATTGATTGTGTTAACCTTTACTTTTTGGAAGTTCATCTTACTAAGAACAATTAATAACTGCACAGTTAAACTAAACTTCCACTATTTATTTGAAAAATTCGCTTTAAAATCAATTACAGCTGTTTCGCTATCACTAGCATCGTCAGATTGACATATTGAAATTACATGTTGTTTGTTTGTAACTAGGTGCTTGATGTTGATAAGGAGTTAAGGCTAGACCAAGTAAGGAAGTAATAAGACATAACAATATTAAAGCCTAGATGTTATTAGCCCTAAGGGATTATCCTGGATGTATTTCCCTCTAAGATCAGTATAACTGTGCAATGATATAGAAAAACCAGGAAAAAACTATATCATGCTGATCTTTACAATAACTTAATATATTTATGTTATAATAATGTCTTATCTATGTATAAAATGAAGACTCAATCAAAGTAAACAGTTTAATAGTGGAGAACTTCCAAGATTTATTTGTTCATTAACTACTTTAAACTGTTGATCTGCTAGATGTCTTTTAATTTCAAGTTCTTCTAGAAAATCTAAATTTTGTTTTGAGTCTTCATTTTATACATAGATAAGACATTATTATAACATAAATATATTAAGTTATTGTAAAGATCAGCATGATATAGTTTTTTCCTGGTTTTTCTATATCATTGCACAGTTATACTGATCTTAGAGGGAAATACATCCAGGATAATCCCTTAGGGCTAATAACATCTAGGCTTTAATATTGTTATGTCTTATTACTTCCTTACTTGGTCTAGCCTTAACTCCTTATCAACATCAAGCACCTAGTTACAAACAAACAACATGTAATTTCAATATGTCAATCTGACGATGCTAGTGATAGCGAAACAGCTGTAATTGATTTTAAAGCGAATTTTTCAAATAAATAGTGGAAGTTTAGTTTAACTGTGCAGTTATTAATTGTTCTTAGTAAGATGAACTTCCAAAAAGTAGAGGTTAACACAATCAATTTCATTAAATCATCTTCATCTTCATCAAAATTCTAAAAAACGATCCTACACAGAAATTTTCTAACCAAATAAGAGAACATGTAAATCATTCAAATTACCTATTTAATGACTTCGATAAAAAATACCTAGTAAATAAAAATCCTCAATGTCCAGAATTATATGGAACAATTAAATTACATAAAGATTCAAAACCAATTAGACCGGTAGTTTCGTATGTTAACACTCCTAATACTAAAGTAGCTAAAAAATTAAATAGTATCCTAAACAATTATGGTTACACATCTAAATATTCAGTACAAAATTCATTAGATTTGATCAAAAAATTGAATAAATGTAATTTACAAAATAATACTAAATTAGTATCGTTTGACGTAACTAATATGTTCTCAAAAATACCACCTAAAGAATGTATAGTTCTAGTTAAAAAGCTATTAGATGAAAGAAATATCCATCCAGGTATAATATCAGACATAATTGATCTATTTGATGTATGCATTAGTCAAAATTATTTTACTTTTGATAACAAAGTTTATATTCAAAATGAGGGTCTTCCCATGGGAAGTCCTATTTCTCCAATTTTGGCAAATATATTTATGGATAATTTAGAAAACAAAATCTTTAATTCTAGTTATAAAAACAATATTGTATTTTGGTATAGATATGTTGATGATGTGTTAGCAGGTTTTGTAGGTAGCGAACGGCAGTTAGATATATATTTTTTTTAATTATATTAATACCTTGCATCCTAAAATTAATTTTACTTTAGAAGTTGAAGAAAATAATTCAATTAATTTTCTAGATTTAAGAATTGAAAAAGTTAATAATTCATTAAATTATTCAATATACAGAAAACCTACACAAACAGATGTAACCATACCATATAATTCAAATCATCCACTATCACATAAATTAGCAGCTTATAATTCCATGATACATAGAGCATTTTCGATTCCAATGAACAAAAGTAATTTTAATAAAGAAATTGAGATCATAAAACAAATAGCTACATCTAATGGCTATCCAATACATTTGATAAATAAATTAATTAATAAGAAAGAACAAAAAATGTCACTAGAACTAATATATCCAAAACAAACTAAAGAAATTAAAAGCTATAAAAGTATTACATATTGTGGAAATATTTCCAATGCAATTTCAAAAATAATATCTTCGGCAACATCAACATTAATATCATTTAAAACACAAAATAGTATTGGAACAAAATTGTTAAATGTAAAAACAAAACTACCAAAATTAAAAATCTGGTGTTTACAAAATTAATTGTCCAAAATGTAATGCAGTATATATAGGTCAAACACAAAGAAATTTTGAAGTAAGATTTAATGAACACTTAAGAGCATATAGATTACAACAACCAGATAAGTCGAACTATGCAAAACACCTACTGGAACATCCAAACTCACTTATACACACCAATGACATTCATATACTACACATTTGTGATAAAAAACAAAATTTAGATTTTCTAGAAGAACTTGAAATTAAAAGACATCTAGCAGATCAACAGTTTAAAGTAGTTAATGAACAAATAAATCTTGGAAGTTCTCCACTATTAAACTGTTTACTTTGATTGAGTCTTCATTTTATACATAGATAAGACATTATTATAACATAAATATATTAAGTTATTGTAAAGATCAGCATGATATAGTTTTTTCCTGGTTTTTCTATATCATTGCACAGTTATACTGATCTTAGAGGGAAATACATCCAGGATAATCCCTTAGGGCTAATAACATCTAGGCTTTAATATTGTTATGTCTTATTACTTCCTTACTTGGTCTAGCCTTAACTCCTTATCAACATCAAGCACCTAGTTACAAACAAACAACATGTAATTTCAATATGTCAATCTGACGATGCTAGTGATAGCGAAACAGCTGTAATTGATTTTAAAGCGAATTTTTCAAATAAATAGTGGAAGTTTAGTTTAACTGTGCAGTTATTAATTGTTCTTAGTAAGATGAACTTCCAAAAAGTAGAGGTTAACACAATCAATTTCATTAAATCATCTTCGAGAGAAGAATTAACCCGATTATACAAGAAGTTACATGAGAAAAGGTGTAAGGCATCCCAAAACATCTGGTTTAACCAAGAATGTCTTAAGAAGAATTTAATACCCAGTTATGTAAATATAAAATGTAATACTCAATCAAAAGAAGCACAAAAAGTAGTTAAAAAGGCACAAAGAATGTGGATTAAAGAGGAAAGTAGAAAATGGTTTAAAATTAGAGATTCTCTAGACATTTACATCAAAACTGTTCATTCAGAGTTAACTTATTCCATGCATTCAGTAGAATTTGACTGCTTAGATGATAAAATTAGAGAACAGGTTAGCATTTTGAAACATAATAAATATCAAAAACAATTAAGTAAATTAGAAAAATTATTAAATATACAACACAACACAACACATTATACACAACACAATAACACATTAAATACTCACATACCAGTACAATTTGCTCCTCGGTTCGCAAATCTATCAGACACTATTTTTTCAAATAATGAAAATACATTTTTAAGTAAAGGTTTAAAATATTGCATACCTCCTAAATTCACTAATAATATAAAAGAAATTTTAGCCACAGATTCTGAAATAGCTTTGAAAACTAAATCAAATAATTTTATTTATGAAAAAATGCAAATAGCAAATCTTATTAAAGATATAAAACCAAACAAATTTAAAAGTCAAAGTCAAAGTATTATAAATGACATTTTAGCTTTAAAATCAATCAAAAATAAAGTAGATGAAAATAACCTAATTATAACAAAATCAGATTCGCGAAAGTTGACAAAGGGTGCGACATCTATTGGTGAATTTGAGAACGCGCATAGCGGTGAACAACAAAACCTTTACGTACTCCTTTAATAGAGTATTTAAACTTACATTATTAAAAAAAGTGTGTTAAACAAAAAGTGACAAGCATATTTAGTTTTTTTTTTAATAAAAGCATCTATAAGGATTGTAAAAATGCATATTTAACAAAATAAGATTGTAAAATTAAGTGACCTACTTGTTTATATAAATCAGTGTGGCTACAATATGTTTGCAAAAACCTGACATGCCTGCTTTGCATGAACAAAGGCACTTCCACTGCTTAACATCTTTATGCAAACTTATTGTTATTTCATGGGGGGAAGATGTCAAGCTTGATGTCTGCAAACATAAACACCTTATGTTGGAAGACCCTTCTTCTAAACCACATAATATTATATGACCAGCTCTAAAAACAGCTTCACCTTCCTTGACAGGTCTACTTCTTTCGCCAATATATTCTAATATATCGGTGATGGTCACTTCCACGTTTGCCATTGTATTAAAAAAGAGTCACTTTAAAATAAATTCGTATTTCACAGTTGTTTTTTGGTAAATTATCTCTAGAAATTTAACAAAAATGCACTGCCACAAGCTTAAAACCACACTAAACACTTTTGTTGTTCACCGCTATAACATCCATCTTGGATTTTTGTGGCGCCCTCTGGTGACGCCCTGCGATCGCCAATAAGGGTAACTCAACAGTAATTTTAAAAAGAGAAGATTATAAATCTAAAGTGAATGATTTCATAATGTCAAGTAATGTCAAAATTCTAAAAAACGATCCTACACAGAAATTTTCTAACCAAATAAGAGAACATGTAAATCATTCAAATTACCTATTTAATGACTTCGATAAAAAATACCTAGTAAATAAAAATCCTCAATGTCCAGAATTATATGGAACAATTAAATTACATAAAGATTCAAAACCAATTAGACCGGTAGTTTCGTATGTTAACACTCCTAATACTAAAGTAGCTAAAAAATTAAATAGTATCCTAAACAATTATGGTTACACATCTAAATATTCAGTACAAAATTCATTAGATTTGATCAAAAAATTGAATAAATGTAATTTACAAAATAATACTAAATTAGTATCGTTTGACGTAACTAATATGTTCTCAAAAATACCACCTAAAGAATGTATAGTTCTAGTTAAAAAGCTATTAGATGAAAGAAATATCCATCCAGGTATAATATCAGACATAATTGATCTATTTGATGTATGCATTAGTCAAAATTATTTTACTTTTGATAACAAAGTTTATATTCAAAATGAGGGTCTTCCCATGGGAAGTCCTATTTCTCCAATTTTGGCAAATATATTTATGGATAATTTAGAAAACAAAATCTTTAATTCTAGTTATAAAAACAATATTGTATTTTGGTATAGATATGTTGATGATGTGTTAGCAGGTTTTGTAGGTAGCGAACGGCAGTTAGATATGTTTTTTTTTTTTTAATTATATTAATACCTTGCATCCTAAAATTAATTTTACTTTAGAAGTTGAAGAAAATAATTCAATTAATTTTCTAGATTTAAGAATTGAAAAAGTTAATAATTCATTAAATTATTCAATATACAGAAAACCTACACAAACAGATGTAACCATACCATATAATTCAAATCATCCACTATCACATAAATTAGCAGCTTATAATTCCATGATACATAGAGCATTTTCGATTCCAATGAACAAAAGTAATTTTAATAAAGAAATTGAGATCATAAAACAAATAGCTACATCTAATGGCTATCCAATACATTTGATAAATAAATTAATTAATAAGAAAGAACAAAAAATGTCACTAGAACTAATATATCCAAAACAAACTAAAGAAATTAAAAGCTATAAAAGTATTACATATTGTGGAAATATTTCCAATGCAATTTCAAAAATAATATCTTCGGCAACATCAACATTAATATCATTTAAAACACAAAATAGTATTGGAACAAAATTGTTAAATGTAAAAACAAAACTACCAAAATTAAAAAATCTGGTGTTTACAAAATTAATTGTCCAAAATGTAATGCAGTATATATAGGTCAAACACAAAGAAATTTTGAAGTAAGATTTAATGAACACTTAAGAGCATATAGATTACAACAACCAGATAAGTCGAACTATGCAAAACACCTACTGGAACATCCAAACTCACTTATACACACCAATGACATTCATATACTACACATTTGTGATAAAAAACAAAATTTAGATTTTCTAGAAGAACTTGAAATTAAAAGACATCTAGCAGATCAACAGTTTAAAGTAGTTAATGAACAAATAAATCTTGGAAGTTCTCCACTATTAAACTGTTTACTTTGATTGAGTCTTCATTTTATACATAGATAAGACATTATTATAACAAAAATATATTAAGTTATTGTAAAGATCAGCATGATATAGTTTTTTCCTGGTTTTTCTATATCATTGCACAGTTATACTGATCTTAGAGGGAAATACATCCAGGATAATCCCTTAGGGCTAATAACATCTAGGCTTTAATATTGTTATGTCTTATTACTTCCTTACTTGGTCTAGCCTTAACTCCTTATCAACATCAAGCACCTAGTTACAAACAAACAACATGTAATTTCAATATGTCAATCTGACGATGCTAGTGATAGCGAAACAGCTGTAATTGATTTTAAAGCGAATTTTTCAAATAAATAGTGGAAGTTTAGTTTAACTGTGCAGTTATTAATTGTTCTTAGTAAATATTTTAGTTTGTTACTTACTAATAGTAGGTGAGCTCAGGCGGGGATTCGAGCACAGCAGTTTAATATTAGGGGAGAATCTTTGTATTTTAATAAGTACTTCTGCTAAGTATTGTCTCCCAATACAGTGATGTGCGTCTCGGCCAATCGATCAGAAAATCAGATCAGTAAAAAAATCGTTCCTCGAAAAAAATCAAGCGCATCAGATTTAAACAATTTAAGTTGATAATTTGTAGAAAACTTGACCCCTTTAATAATGTAATGATTTGAGTGCAACATAAAATATTGATTGAGTCACTAAGTTGCTAAAAAATCGTCATCTTGACTTACTCGTGCGCGAATTTAATTTTTTTTAAAAGAACTTATTTCAAAATTATAGATATAACAAAATCTGCCGATTTTCATAAGAAAATGTAGTATGTACAACTACTGAGAATTATGTATTTCTCACTTCATGCATTTCTTCTTTTCTCACTCTTTTTCTATATCTTACTCTCTCACAGTGCCCCAGTACCTTCGAATCAAACCAATTAAAAGAAAATCACGTATAGTAATTACAATATAGGATTATAAGTGTTATAAGCTGTTTACTGCAATAAAAGTACTCGATGACTTTAAAAAGGAAAATGAATTAAGTTATAAAAGTTTCTTGAGTTTATGTTAGTACAAGTAATTTAGTCTTATAATTATTACCCTCGTAATTACCTATTCTGCCAATTAGTGGCGAAATTTACTTTTTAACACCAGTTAGGAAATATGTTAAATCTTGTAAGTTATCCATATCTCAAATGTGGGTTGAAACACAAAAGGTTCAAAGGAAACTCAAAGTCTATCCCACAACTGTTTAATTTAATGTTGCAACTAGTTTCGGTCCTATAGGACCATCATCAGGCTGAAATAATTACAATATAATAGAAAGAGGATCCTAAAAGTATTATATCAAGTTAAAAATTCAAAACAATTCCTTACAAATTGTTAACAAAATTGAACCAATAATACAAAAAATATGAAGTCACAATCAAATGTCAAAATATATCAAACAATAAACAATAATAATACTATGAAACCACAAGTTATTGTTCACATAATTAAGCAAAATGAAATAATATAGCAAAGTTAACATTGTTAAATTTGAGTTTACAATAAAAATACTTTAAGAGTCAAAAGATGATAAACTTTTAAAAAATATCTATAAATTTATTTATATTACTGACAAGTAGAGATTAAGTCAAAAAACAATTCAAAAATATATAGACTAATACCAAAATGCCATTCAAGGTAAATTGATGAGGAAATGTTAAATGTTTAATCAAAACTAATATAATAATGAAAAAACAACTCACCGTAAAAAGTCATGAGACAAAAATCACAGTAGATTAAATTTAAAGGGATAATAGTTAATAGTTAAAACATCTCAAAAATAGAGACCGATATGGAAATAGTGGGAAAATGTAAAATAGTTTTTTAAAAAACTTATTAAACCCCCAATAGAACAAATGGGGAATATAATGAAAAGTATCAAAGGTTAAATTTTGAAAAAATATAATTTGAAAATATAGTAATTCCCAATAGTGGGAGTATTTATATAATTCAACTGTTATAGGAAGAAGTTTAAGAAAATGATTGGAAGAGAAAAAAGTTAGAAGTTTTATAAAATAAGAAACTTTAGGGGATGAACAAATCTCATAGTGAAGAAACTCATCTTTTCCATGTGGATGGAATTTCTGGTTAAGAACCTCCAAACAGGAAAATATCCCACTAAAGTTAATGAGGATGAAATTAAGTATAAAAATTATCATCTTCATCCATTAAAACGTAGAGATGTCAGAAGATTTTAACAATCTACGAAAATGTATCTGAAGTAGACACACCACCACTAACGACTATTCAATAGAACAAGGTTAACTTGTCATATTTCAATGTAAAACCGAGCAGCATGGGATTAGAAGAAAGGGAAATATCTAACCAACAAGTGTAGTGTCAAAGAACTATGAAAAAGTATCCTTAAACCAAAGTGTCTATGTCAACTTTAGGAATAGAAACGAAGAAGAAAATTAGTAAAGAAATTCATCTTGTTGACAAAATGTTATTTTTGAGACTGAGGAAAACATAACTTTCAGACGGTCTAAGTTGTTCATTAAGGCAATTAATGTTATCATCTAAAAGGGCAGTATGTATCTCAAGGCTTTCTAGCAAATTCAATCTAAAACCTTTATCACAAAAATGCAGTAAATCTACACTAAACAATTCACGAGAGTGGTTTTTAGAAAGGATGTGATTAGCAAACGATGAAGGAGAATTGAAATGTTCAAATTTCTGGTAATTCTTAATGAAGTTAACATGTTCAGAAATACGTGTTTCAAGTCTACGTCCACATTGACCAATATAAACTGAATTGCAATCAGCAAAAGAGAGTCTATAAACCCCCGATTTATGTAACTTGGGAATAGGATCTTTATTATGAACTACAATGGATTTAAGTGAGTTATTAGTTTTGAATGCAACCTCAATATCAAATTGTTTAAAAATCTTCTGTATTTTGTAGGAAATATTGCCAAAGAAGTGAATGGAACCTCGAAAATTTTTAATAGAATAATCTGTAACATTTAAACTATTGTGACAAGATAACCTGAACTTAATAAAAAATTTTAAGTACAATCTTTGTATGATATGTAACGGGTAATTGTTATTGACTGCCAATTGTTTTATAACATTAATCTCATCCACAAAACCAGAATTGGAAAGAGGTAAGGAAAAACATCTATGAAAGAGACTATTAAAGGCTGCTAATTTATGTGTCATTGGGTGACAAGAAAAATAATCTATGAGTCCATCAGTTGTAGTGGGTTTTCTATACACTCCAATATCCAAACAATGCAAAGTAGTATTTCTCGAAATCAGAATATCAAGAAAAGGAATACAATTGTTGGTTTCAAACTCAACTGTAAAGCGTATCCTTGGGTGTAAAGAGTTAATGAAATTTAAAAAAGAATGAAAGGACTGTAAAGAACCATTGAATAACAAAATGCAATCATCTACATATCTATAGTAGAAGACAATATCATTTTTAAAAAATGAATCAAGAAATTGTGACTCTAAATTATTCATAAAAACCTCAGCAGAAAGGGGGATAAACTAGAACCCATCGCTAAGCCCTCCGTCTGTTCATAAAAAACATCATTAAATTTAAAAAAGTTTTGTTCCAAAGTCAAACCAAGCAATGAACAAAAATCAAGTACAATATGAGTTGGAGTATCATTAAGAAGCATCAAGTTTCTCACGAGTGAAATACAATCCGAAGGTGGAATACTGGGGAACAAATTACTAACATCTAATGAAACTAAAAATGAATTGTCTGGGACTGAGACATTTATAAGCTTATTAGCTAAATCAATAGAGTTTTTAATAGAAAATTCATTATTGAAATTAGTTAAAGTTTTCAAATTGGAACAAAGAAAGGAAGCAAGTTTAGATGCGGGTGTGTTAATGAAACTAACTACAGGGCGTATGGGAACATTAGCTTTATGGATCTTAGGAAGACCATAGAGTAAAGGAGTAACTGCTCTCATAGGACACAATTTGAAGTGATTCTGATTGAAAGAGAGGAGAGTGGAATGAAATTTAAGTCTCAAAGAATTTTTCAAATAATTATGGAATTTAACAGTAGGATCAAAGGACAAAGTTTTGAAAGAAGCATCAGATGAAAGGAAATTTTCAACTTTAGAGACATAATCAGTCTTATTCAGAACAACCAAACAGTTTCCTTTATCAGACTTTGAAAGTACAAGACCATCATTTTCAATCTTTTTGCACAAAGAAGTAACAGTAGATTTAAAAGGATCAAAGAAATTCCTCAAAACCCTCCCAGGACCGAATACCCCACTATACCTATTTAAAGTGTGAGAAACTCTGACTCTCAATGCATCCTTATCAATAATATCTGAATTAGAAATGACATTCTCACAATCTATAGATAGCAATTTTATATTAGATTTAAATTTATAATTAGATGGGAGATTAAATTTTAAACCTTTCTTTAGAATATCAATTTGTGTTTCAGAAAAAACTGTATCACTCAGATTAAGTACCCGTGGGTGAAAAGTAAAATTAGAAAATTTATTAAAGTTCTTATTAAGATTATGTTTGTGAAGTGTAATTTTAGAATCAATGAGTGATTTAAACTTTTTATTAAGATTGTTGTAAATGTCAGTTCCAACATCAGAGATCCAATCTCTTATGTCTGAATCTAAATTACAAAATTCAACAAAATCCAATATACTGGTTAAATGAAAATACAAAAACTTTAGTTTAACATTGATAAAATCTAAATGGTTATAGTGACTTTTGATCTCACTCTTCATCCAAATGAATTTAGCCTTCTCCAAAGTAACGTGTGCTGTTCTTGTAGACATATTCGTGTGTAAGGAAATGGATTTTGGGTAAACTCCATGGCGTTTGCATTTCTGGAGAAACATTATCTTCAACAAGGTCTTCTTTCTAGAAAGCATGGTGTTACTGTAATGACGGATAACAACTGCCAGACTAGCCGATTGTAAATCTTGTAAGTTATCCATATCTCAAATGTGGGTTGAAACACAAAAGGTTCAAAGGAAACTCAAAGTCTATCCCACAACTGTTTAATTTAATGTTGCAACTAGTTTCGGTCCTATAGGACCATCATCAGGCTGAAATAATTACAATATAATAGAAAGAGGATCCTAAAAGTATTATATCAAGTTAAAAATTGAGGTTTTTATGAATAATTTAGAGTCACAATTTCTTGATTCATTTTTTAAAAATGATATTGTCTTCTACTATAGATATGTAGATGATTGCATTTTGTTATTCAATGGTTCTTTACAGTCCTTTCATTCTTTTTTAAATTTCATTAACTCTTTACACCCAAGGATACGCTTTACAGTTGAGTTTGAAACCAACAATTGTATTCCTTTTCTTGATATTCTGATTTCGAGAAATACTACTTTGCATTGTTTGGATATTGGAGTGTATAGAAAACCCACTACAACTGATGGACTCATAGATTATTTTTCTTGTCACCCAATGACACATAAATTAGCAGCCTTTAATAGTCTCTTTCATAGATGTTTTTCCTTACCTCTTTCCAATTCTGGTTTTGTGGATGAGATTAATGTTATAAAACAATTGGCAGTCAATAACAATTACCCGTTACATATCATACAAAGATTGTACTTAAAATTTTTTATTAAGTTCAGGTTATCTTGTCACAATAGTTTAAATGTTACAGATTATTCTATTAAAAATTTTCGAGGTTCCATTCACTTCTTTGGCAATATTTCCTACAAAATACAGAAGATTTTTAAACAATTTGATATTGAGGTTGCATTCAAAACTAATAACTCACTTAAATCCATTGTAGTTCATAATAAAGATCCTATTCCCAAGTTACATAAATCGGGGGTTTATAGACTCTCTTGTGCTGATTGCAATTCAGTTTATATTGGTCAATGTGGACGTAGACTTGAAACACGTATTTCTGAACATGTTAACTTCATTAAGAATTACCAGAAATTTAAACATTTCAATTCTCCTTCATCGTTTGCTAATCACATCCTTTCTAAAAACCACTCTCGTGAATTGTTTAGGGTAGATTTACTGCATTTTTGCGATAAAGGTTTTAGATTGAATTTGCTAGAAAGCCTTGAGATACATACTGCCCTTTTAGATGATAACATTAATTGCCTTAATGAACAACTTAGACCGTCTGAAAGTTATGTTTTCCTCAGTCTCAAAAATAACATTTTGTCAACAAGATGAATTTCTTTACTAATTTTCTTCTTCGTTTCTATTCCTAAAGTTGACATAGACACTTTGGTTTAAGGATACTTTTTCATAGTTCTTTGACACTACACTTGTTGGTTAGATATTTCCCTTTTTTCTAATCCCATGCTGCTCGGTTTTACATTGAAATATGACAAGTTAACCTTGTTCTATTGAATAGTCGTTAGTGGTGGTGTGTCTACTTCAGATACATTTTCGTAGATTGTTAAAATCTTCTGACATCTCTACGTTTTAATGGATGAAGATGATAATTTTTATACTTAATTTCATCCTCATTAACTTTAGTGGGATATTTTCCTGTTTGGAGGTTCTTAACCAGAAATTCCATCCACATGGAAAAGATGAGTTTCTTCACTATGAGATTTGTTCATCCCCTAAAGTTTCTTATTTTATAAAACTTCTAATTTTTTTTTCTCTTCCAATCATTTTCTTAAACTTCTTCCTATAACAGTTGAATTATATAAATACTCCCACTATTGGGAATTACTATATTTTCAAATTATATTTTTTCAAAATTTAACCTTTGATACTTTTCATTATATTCCCCATTTGTTCTATTGGGGGTTTAATAAGTTTTTTAAAAAACTATTTTACATTTTCCCACTATTTCCATATCGGTCTCTATTTTTGAGATGTTTTAACTATTAACTATTATCCCTTTAAATTTAATCTACTGTGATTTTTGTCTCATGACTTTTTACGGTGAGTTGTTTTTTCATTATTATATTAGTTTTGATTAAACATTTAACATTTCCTCATCAATTTACCTTGAATGGCATTTTGGTATTAGTCTATATATTTTTGAATTGTTTTTTGACTTAATCTCTACTTGTCAGTAATATAAATAAATTTATAGATATTTTTTAAAAGTTTATCATCTTTTGACTCTTAAAGTATTTTTATTGTAAACTCAAATTTAACAATGTTAACTTTGCTATATTATTTCATTTTGCTTAATTATGTGAACAATAACTTGTGGTTTCATAGTATTATTATTGTTTATTGTTTGATATATTTTGACATTTGATTGTGACTTCATATTTTTTGTATTATTGGTTCAATTTTGTTAACAATAATTTGTAAGGAATTGTTTTGAATTTTTAACTTGATATAATACTTTTAGGATCCTCTTTCTATTATATTGTAATTATTTCAGCCTGATGATGGTCCTATAGGACCGAAACTAGTTGCAACATTAAATTAAAAATTAGAAAAAAATATTTATCAATTATCACCTTTATTATTTAAGTTGAAGTTAACAGTAACATGTAACGTCACTCCATAGGTTAAATTTTAGTTATTTGTCTAAATAGTTTAATAATACCGCCCTAATTGGCATAGGTATTTTAAAAAATCATTTTAGTGTCGTTGTTTATTGTTTATTATTAAAAATGTTACTTTGTAAATGCCAAATCTCAGTCTGTGGGCTTCCCGATTTTACAGAACTAGTAAATTTAATATTCATTGCACAAATTTTATCATTGATAAAGTTTCCTTAACCCTACAACTAACCTGAAAATGTATAAAATATAATTCTGAGAGTTCCGAAGTACTTACTTTCTATCAGATTAAATTTTATAGCCACCTTCGATTTAACATGTTTGTTTTTTTTTAACACAACTCGAAGTGGATTATTAATAAAAACTATCCCTGTTTCGGGATATATCAAAATATTATTCCCTTATTACATTACAGTGTTTTCTTTTATTATACAAGCGATAGGATACTTGTGAAATTTTGAACCACTTGCTACACCCTCTTAAACCACCTAAAAGATGTTAAGATATTTTTGTCCACAAACAAATTGATGAAAATATCTCAAACTTCAAGGGGGTAATACTGGGGTCAAAATTAAATATGTAAAATCCTATTAATTAATATCTCATTGTGCATAAATAATAAAGAATGTCATGGTTGCGGCAACCAAGTTAGGAAGGGGCTTCCTCAAATATTCCATTTTCAATAGTTATAGACGTTGCTTGACCTTATTTTATCACATTGTAAGTTTTCAGTGTCTAAGTGGAGAATAAGATATTCGTAACAAGGTTAAAATGAAATTCGAAACGAATGAAAGATAATTTATATTATTTATACTCTTTGTAATTTTAAGTTGTGAATTTTTATACTCTAATTCGGAATTACTGAAAAATTTATGATTTTTGTATACTTTTGAAACGAATCGTGACAGTAATAATTTTGACAGTTATTCAAATCTTGCAATACAATGACAATCAACTGCGTCAAGGCTAAAGCTATTATTGCTTACCAGTGTGAGGACATCATGCTATCACAAGAGAGAGAATCCAGCATTCTGTAATCAAATTTTATTTTAGAATTGGCAAGTTCTGTGATGATCGTGAAGAAAATAATTTCTACAGCTGTTACTTAGACAATAATATAAGGAGTTTTATATATTTTGTAACACTGGAATAAAACTCTCTTAGGAGTCTAAGTTAAATTTTAAAGGCTGTTAAAAATATATATTTTAAAGGTCCGTTAAATAATAATATCGGAATAGGTATTCTGCAGGCACAGTTTTTAGAGGACCGTTAAAAATATGTAGCACTTTTTAATAATTATATTAGCATTATTAATTCATAAAATATTGCTGCATAATCATAGCCCTTATTTATTGACATCTTGCTTCAATTGTTGTTTCTAAGAATATTATCATCCTCATTTGATCATTTCAATCTACTGTTTCTTCTTCAACACTATTATCTTTTAAAATTCCTCTAACAATATCAAAATACGCCATTTTAACACTCCTCTATTTTTTAAAGCTTTGTTTTAACATGCCTCTAAATGATACAATTTTAACGAATTGTTTTAAATCCCTTAAAATTTTAACGAAAATTTAGTTAGTGAGTACCGAAATAATATTAACGTCCGTTAAAATCTTAACGCCCTCTAAAATTTAACGGAATGATTACAGAATAGACCCCTTATTCAGTATAATAAAATGTTTCTAGAAATGTCTCGTACGTCGTTATCAGTATAACAATTCAATTTAATGCGTCCATGGGGTATAATAAGTAGATAAAAACAAAAAATAATTTCTTTTAGCAACGCTAAAGTAACCTGTTATTTTAAAATGTTACATTAATAAAAAAAACGGTTAGTTTAATACTAGAAATCAGTATTGCGGAAAGTAAATGGTGTAAGCATCATAATTTTTTACATTAGTAGGTACGTTTGGTTGTTGGCTTGTCGATAATTTTCATTTATAATTTCATTTTCCAATTATGTCAAAAGTTGAGTTTTGAATTGTGCCCTTAAAATAATAAGTTACTACACCATTTTAATATTGTAGGTAAAAAGTATTAAAATTTTTTTATGGTTATTATAACTTGTAATAAACAATTAAGCGAATTAAGGAACGAAATAATAAGAAAATTGATAGTAGATACTGTTCAGTTGTATTTATAATGAAGTTTCTGTGCTCTACGAGTAAGTTGAAAACAAACAAACTATAATCAATACTCTATAATTTCTATACTCTATTTATCTTCTATATTTCAGTTCCAAGTTAGTCTTTGTAAAATAAATAAAGTGATGACACATGCTGTATTGCAACTCATGCTTTCGTAAGCAATTTTCTATCGTTAGTGTACTTTTCAGCAGATTTTTTTAAATTGGCGATTGATTCTCTATTATTAGTCTTATTGTGTGGATCTTTGCTTTTTTAGCTTTTTTTTTGGGCGAATATTATATTTTTATTGTTACAAATATTAGATTCTCCCTAGCTGGGTGGGAGAATTTTGTAGGTATATTCCCGTTATATCATTCCTAATTTATTTATACCACTCCGATGTAACACTACTTATATACACTTATTTCACTGTTCACATCCTTTCCTTGCCCTATTCACTGTTAATTAAGGCTGTTCTAGTTGATAACTGACTTTCTCACGCGTGCATCGTCTATTTCGCTCTAGTGCCTTCTCGAACCTTCTTTTAATTTTACCAGGCCAAGCATCTAGTTAACATCATCTTCGGAAAATAGAAAACAACGGAGATTATTCTCGAAAATGTATACGCCATTATCTAAAGTTTTGGACATGGCCGGCTTCTGTAACAATAAAACTAAAAATCTTCTGTATAATAGGGTTTTTGTTGGAAGTATCTCCCGGAATTAATGTTATGGACTGGGTTTTTAGATATTTTGGCAGGTACTTTTGCATTATTGATAATAAAATGTTTTATAAGACTAGAGGGAGACACAAAGTTACATCTGAAGCAAACTATAAAACTAACCTCGTTTAATTTTGCATTGTTGCCAATACGTGTACATTTTAATCTCAATTTTAAAAAAGGTATAATTACATACTTTCCACTTTATTCCAATTTTTCTTTAGACCATGTTGATGTGTGTATATTCAGAAACCGTAATATGTTTTTATTATAATTAATATATTTATTCTAATAAATACCTTAATTAGTAAGAGTTAGTACCAGAGTTGGGTCTGGATACGGATATAATATCCGGATACTTTTTATGTATCCGAAAGCTTGTACCCGGTATCCGTATCCGTGATCAAATTTGAAAGTATCCGGTATCCGGATACTGTTTTTGATATTTGGATACTTTTAAATATTATTTATCACCCTCCGATAATGCACCTAACGTAGGCACAACACTGCCCTTCCTTTAATTCAGATGTGTCTAATATGTTAAATCCCATTTTTCGTACTGATCACCGTTATAATATATTATTATATTCTAATGGAGCTTTGTTTTTATCTAATCAGTTATAAATCTTCATAAGTACGTTGTTTAATTAATTACTTACATTTATTTTTCATATTTTCTATATCTCTCTTTTCAAGAACCCCTTTGTACCCTGTATTTATAATTAGAAGAAATTATTTTTCGGATATAATAAAGGACATCCTAATATTTATATTTTTATTTTAGTGTACCTACCTACAAGTACAAATAAGTACAAAAGTTTAAAATTTGAAAACTCGGCTGGTCCGACGCCGGTCAAATTCAATATCAAAAGCTCAGGCAGTGACACGAAAAAGTTTTTCGTTAGCTCATCATTTAATGTATTTTTATTATTATATATTACATTGAAAATACATGCACATCACATAGTTTTAATATTAACAATTTATGTCCTTTTTAAAAAAAGTATCCTATAGGAAGTATCCGAAAAAATATCCCGATACTTGTATCCGAATAAATTTTTAAATGAAAGTATTCGAACTTTTTTAAAAAGTATTCGGATAAATTTTGAGTATCCTTATCAGGTATCCGGATACTTTTTTCAATATCCGACCCAACTCTGATTAGTATAATAAATTTCATTAATTAATTATTTGTTAGGTATGCCTAAATCTTATTTTATTTTATTTTTTTATATATCCATATTTTTAATCCTAAAAACAATTAATTTGTTACGCCTATGACACAACAATAACACAACAAACTTGTTTATGGTCTCAAGGTCAAATATATGTGTATGTCGTGGAAACATTCAAAGATTTACGAAGCAAAATTCATATTTTCATCTGTCTTAGATAAGGAAAGTCACAGGCTCTAAAAATATTCAAATTTATAATAAAAATACTAATTTGAAACCACTATCGCCATCTACTCTATATTCTTGTAATTTAAAAATAACCAGATTTTTCACTAAATTCAGGCAGTCTTGCCAAATTAGAAACGCCCCTTTTAAGAGTAAGAAGCATATTTACGATAAGATCAAATAAATGTTGTTAAACAAATTATTTACTTTAATTGGCTTACAATATACAAAACTGTTGTCAAATCACATTATAAACTAGACTTATTATGGGTTAATTTGACAGATATCATCACAAGCAACTAAGATGTTAGTAAATAACTATAGGATCCAATATTAAAGTAGATATTCTAAAATTTCTCCGAAACTATTATTGTTGAGTATAGGCAACCCAAATACCGACTGAAAGGTAATTAGTTACGGCTGCCTATAGGATACAGAAATACAGGGTGTTCCATTTAAATTAAGCCATTTATTTACGTTTTAAATGGTGAGTAATATATGGTTATATTACAAACACTCTGTATATTATGGCATATTAATAAATATTGTAAGAAGGACATTAAAGACTTTTAGTAAGGTGGTGTAGGGCAAATTGATTTTTTCATACTTGTTTTAAAGTTATTGTATTTTTTCGAGGGGTCTACAAATTACATAAAATCGTTTTTTCTCAGAAACGGAAGTAGGTAGCTATAGGGACGTGTTAAGGAATAAACATTATTTTTGATCGTATAACTCAAAAACAAAAAAAAATACAGGGTGTTCCATTTGAAATAACCTAACTTTGATATGTCACGCTTTTCTGGAGCACCCTGTACAATCCAAAATATTTTTAGAATGTAGTCCCAACAAATTTAAACTAACCTATGTTTAAATTTTTTCAATTTTGTTTGTCGTTTGGATGCTAGAGAATAGTTTTATCACGGTGCCCCACCCATTATTTATAAATTATACCAAATGCAGCAATAATTTTTCTTTTATATCGTGCAGTGATTCTGCAAGATATTTCTACGTAAAAATTAACCTCAAAAATTAACTCCTTGTAGTGCTGATTTATCCTTAAGTTTGTTTGAGATGTAGTTGTGGCAATACCAAAATTTAAAGAAATAGCATTAAAAAAATGAGAATTTCCGGATACAGAATTAATCTAATCTAAATTTAATATATATATTTGATTTTAAAACTCAGTCTATTATTATTTGAACGGGACTTGATCTAAGTGAGTTTTTTGTTTATTTTATACCGTAAACTTACCTTATTCGTGACAAATAGAGTGATTCTGCCACTTATTATTAAGTCTGCCATATTAATATAAAATAAATAAAAAAATTGGATCTGAATTCTTCTCCTACGTATTCTTTGTCATTGGTGTGAACTAATTTTATTTTTATTTTCTGAACAGGACTTTAATAATATGCAGGGTAAACTTCTATCGTAACTGAAGTATGACGACACATTAGAAAGTCTGAACAAAATTATAAAAGACTACTGCAGTAGATATAATTTTTTTTCCACGACTATTTGTGTAAATATTAAAAATCCATATTTCTTGCCAAGTGACATTTAATAATGCCAAAAAACCTAAATTTCTTTGTTTAATCAAATTGCAATGAATTTTTTATGTACTACCTACTTTATTTGGTCTATTTACATATTATTAGTCAACTTTTAGTATTAGTGAAATTCCTTTTAAATTCTACGAATATGTCTGTTAGTAGTAAAAGTGATGAAATTATAACATTCCACTGGGCGTACACATGGTGTATGTTACACGAGTTGTAATCCTAATTGTTTGGAAACTATTTCACTTTGTGCGTAATGGGTTACTTGCAACTCTTGTTACATAATATGCTATTGTACAACTTTTATATTTAAGTAATTTCGAGGGTAATTTCAGAATATTCTCATTGATAGATATTTATTGTGAAACGGCTGCATGAACATTATAGTAAAGTAATAATCATAGAGCAATTTACCTTAAAAAGCAATTTGCAGCAAATGGTCTTGTTTTCTTGGTATTTTTTAAACCAGAAATATATTCTTACGTTATTTTATTCTCAGTTACTCTCACCCAATATTTAACTTTTACTCTGACCATCTTCGTTGTTCCGTTAGGTTATAAAATTTATCCACTTTCCTTTTGCTACTAAATTTTCGAACGCAAAATAATAGTCTCGAACCATACAATTTGTTCTCGGTAATGCCCGTTTTTGTCTTTTATTTTCAGGAACTTACGATTGTGCTGTTCTATCGAAACGTTCAATTTGCTATTCTCGACCTCACATTTTGTTCAGAATGTAAATAGATTTGCGTTAGTCCAGGAAAATCGAAAGGATTTTCCATATAAGTAGGTTTATCTGAATTAAATAAAATAGACGTCAACTAAGTAAGAAGTTATATCGAATGTATCGTTAAAAAAAGTCTTACGTGACGGGAATATTGGAATAAAATCGATAAGAAGTATACACACAGTTTTGTGATTGTAGAGGTGATTGTAGTGTGTTCTGATATTAATTCTTAATTATTAATATAGTCAATTAGAGGGACATGTTTTGTAATATTAATATAGGTGTATTTTGTGGTAATGTGTTAAAAATAATGAAGAGAACCTAGAACTATTTATTTACACCTATTTAATATGTCGTACTTACGTAATTTACCTCTAATATTTTTCTTTTAATTTAATTTTAGTGTAAGTTGACTCGCACGCTATTTCCGTTACTGTTCTGTTATTTACTACTCATTACTTTTCTTGTCTAACGACTGTTCTATCTATTGAGACACATAAAATTTAAATAAATAGTTAATTGAACAGTAAAAGTGTGTATAAATAGTGTTGGGATAAATAAGTTGGGACTGGTATACCGAGTGTATATAAATTAATGAAATTCAGTGTGTATATTAATAAATAAGCGTAGTTAGCCATAGTGTGTATAATTTATTCCACCCACGAAAACAATATAAATAAATAGAAAAAACATTTCAATATGATAGAAATGTCAGAATTTATTTCACCCTGTAGTCCTTTTAAATGCGAAATAAAATTTTATTACCTTTTTGAAAGAGTTTAGTAGTTAATAATTACTAAAAAAAAACTCCCATTCATTTAATAATCTCAATAATCTCATAACTTTCTGGTGTTTTTCTTTTTTTAACTTTTTAAATACAACTTGAATATTGCTTTTAAAAAAATAGTTGACAAAGTATAATAATAAATTTTTTATCACTCCATCAACTGTAAAGGGTAATTAGCAACTATACAACAAATGCAATGTTAAAATAAATCAATCAATCAATATTTCTGGCATTATTAAAAGTATGGGAAATCAAATGAAATAGGTAGAGTGACTATCTATCTGTTAGTTGTTTTTTCCAATTATTTATGGAATTTGCACTAGTATGACACAATAGCCGAATAAAACATGATTAAAAGTAAAAAAATAAGTCGGCGTTGACATGTTTTAAACACTGTGTATAATTCTGTTAATTTTGCTTACTTTAGAGTAACTTTTAATCGCACAAAATTATTTATAGGATAAAAGTAGTATCAAAGATTATCGGATAAAGGAAAAGCAGAGCCAATGAAATCTAATAAAAAATACTGGCTAAGACTGACTGCCTAAGACTTTCAATAAAATCCCAAATCTGTGCAAAAGTATAAATTTATTTTATTCGTATTTATTGTAGAAGATATAAAAATAATCTTTTTTAGTAAATAAACTGCAATATAAATCCGTATGTAAACAAGTGACTAATAGTTTTATTATTTTATTTTAGTTAAATATTAATAAGTACATATCACTCTTTTAAAAAAGCAATTGGGAAAAGATCAAAAATAGAGATAAAAATGATTCATCACCCTCAATGCTCATTCCGAAACGATACCTACACTTATGCCAAAGACTCATTTATGTCTTTTAACGGATGAAAACCGGTGCGACAAAAAGGTAATTTTAGTTCAGGAAAAAGAAATAAGTCAACTGGATTCATATCTGGTGATTAAAATGTTTGCTTGATGGTGTTTGTTGAGTTTTTGGTCGAAAATTAATTCACATTTATCGTCCCGTCCGTGGTGTCGTGTTGTAAAAACCAATAAATTTCTTATTACTGATCTGGCCTTTGTTGGATTTGCTCTATTACCTGTATACCTATCTGTTATTACCTTAACTGTTCTCTTAACAGGTTATTTGAATCTTATATTCCTAAGGTTCTTCGAATCTTATATTCCTAAGGTTCTTCCTCGGGTTCTTCTTGTGAAGGCTTTGGAATGTCTAAGAGACAATGAGTACTCAAGAGTTACTTTTTTGGCGACCACAGGTTATGGTCCACTAATCTTATCCTCTACAACAGCATTTGCAATATAGTCCGTGACTACGTTACCCTGGATCCCAGCTCGCCCAGGTTTCAGACTAGGGTTACGTTGTTTCTGCTAAATAATCTGGTAAGTCTTGCTTTTCCGTAGAGTTGCAGCAGGTGGATTCAAGGGCCTTTAGCTGCTTGACAGCAAATGTTCACACATTTCAAAAGCAAAAATGTAATACTGTGGCATGCATATTTATAGTTCATTTCATAGAAACATGAAGTTTGATAAAAAATGTTGGGTCTTTTAACAATGAAAATGTAACGAAAATAAACTATAAGGAGTAAATAAAAGTCTCACTAGATTTGTGAGGTACTAACCCTATACATGCGGATCATTTATTTTATGAGTATGTAGCAATATGTTTAAGAGATAAGGGTTCACTATATTGATTGCATTTTTATGTAAATATACAAGTTTTGATATTATTTATTAATATCCATGAAAATAGATTAATACCGAAAACTTTTATTAATTGTATTTCCATAAAGTTTTTGCATAGTATAATATTTTTTACTTATTAATAATAATTATAATACCTATTAAATATCTGCAGTTAGTTTATTCATTATCATCTAATGAGGCAGTATTAGTATCGCTTTCGCTACTGTTTTGTCCAATATTAATTGTGACAAGTTTTACTGTATTATCAACCATATTTTCCATTTGCTACATTTTCTCTTCCAGTTTTTTTACATGTTCTAAGCATTTCGTCCATTTTTCGGCACCTATTCCGCCAATAGCTTTCTGAAGAAGTACTTTAACATCTGGTAATTTGAAAGTAGTATGCTGTGGAGCACCAAAACCTTCACATCATGAACTTAATGGGACTCAGCTAACAATGATACGGTCGTATCATTTCATCTACACAATATTTATTAAATCGAAGAAAATGTTACTTAGCAAGTTTTAATACTTGTAGTTTTAGTAAGAAAAATATTGAAATCTATATTTTTTTCGTGCAGCCAATTTTTGACTTTATCTTTTCTCCAGGTATTTCTAGGCAACTGTTCTAGTTTGCGACTGTGGTAAGCAGCATTATCCATAACTATTGCTGAGGAAGACGGTATTTTGTCCATAATTCTGCCAAACCAGTCCTCAAAAACTGCTGCATTCATTTCTTCATGATAGTCGCTTGTTTTTTTAGACTCAAAAAAGAAGTCCAGTATCTACAAATCCATTTTCGATATGCAATATTATTAGTCGAAATTTTTTTCTGGCTGGCATTTTGAGACCTGAAGAACAACCTTCCATAAAGGCTTGTCGTGAACTTTGAATATTTTTATCTTGCCAAACTTTTAAAGTAGACCTTCATAACCCATGTTTCGTCTAAATAAAAATGTGTTTTCCTTGTTGGCATCTTCTATTTGCGGATCGTAAGTAGTCTCTGCGCCAACAAATAATGTTCACTCTTTCAATAAGCATACTTCTATCTGCTTTTTCATATGCAATATTCATATCTTTTAAGACTCTCCATAACATTGTTTTACTCATATCTGGTAAAATATTATTACAATATGTTGAAGTTAGAAAATTATCGATGTGAAATTTGAATTTGGCCATAGGTAAGGCTGTTGTACTTATGTGATGTTGCTAGAAAACCAGTGAATAGAAAATCAAATATCTGTGTATACATATATCCGGGAAAAGTGACATTACCTATTATCCGAAATAAAATGTCAAACTTTTTTCACGTCAAAGAAAAAAGATATTTTATTACCCGTGCTATATTTCTTGTTTTCAATGTCATTGTATTTTTCTCTACAATATTCGGGTAAAGCTCAAAGAAACTTTTTCGGTTTTCATTTAAATTCTAACATCACATCCAAAAAACAGGACTCCAAACAGATGGGACACCAAAACAGTTTTTTTTTATTTTCTATCGGCAAGGGTATTTCGTGAATTGAGTTGAGCTTGTTTTTAACTAGTCGAAAAGTTTTTCGTGACTTTTCAGTTTCAAGTGTGGTCTCGATACATTGAATATTTATTTCTAGAGAGTGGTTGTAAGAAATGATGCCATCTGCATTATTTAAAAACAATTTTAGAATAAAATACTCTCGTTGCTATCTGATAGTAAAAACAGATAAGGCAACAATCTGAAAACCGTGACGTTAGGTATATGATTACTGTTTGCTGCAATTTATCTTACGTATATATATAGATTTTATTTTTTATAAAGCTCCTCTTAAATCAAGAATTTAGGATCAATTCCTCAACATTATAAAAAAGTAGGCAAAAATTATTTTAATATTATATTTGGAATTGGGAGTGAGGATAGCGCTCTCATGGCTTTACTTTCACTTTGTAGATAACTTTTTTAAATATTATCATCATTGTGAGTTGAATACAGCTAATTGCCGTTTCTCGCATCCTATACGCCAGCTTTTTCTGTTCATCCAATCCCATCATTTAGGTTTCTGGTTCTATAGTTTTCTTAACTTCCTCCTTCCATGATCTTCGAAGACGTCGGGGTCTTCTTCTATTCTTTGGCGCCCAATCTATTATTCTTTTAGGTCATCGATGGTCCGGCATCCTTTTAAGGCCTGTTTTAAGGTGTCCAAACCATCTTAAACGTTTACATTCTATCCATTCTATGGTAGGTATCATTTGTTGTACCTATGTATTCCCATTTCTTCTCTTATATTATCATTTCGTTGTCGGTCCAATCTTGTTTTTCTACAACATCTTCAGCAATAGTCTCCATGGTGTTTAGTTTGAATTTGTTTCTCTTAGTTCCGATCCATATGTACCATTCTTATTTTAGTTTTTTTTATTTATTTGTTGGCTCCATAATACACTCTATAGTTGTCTTATGGCAGCACTTTGATATTATTTATTAATATCCATGAAAATAGATTAATACCGAAAACTTTTATTAATTGTATTTCCATAAAGTTTTTGCATAGTATAATATTTTTTACTTATTAATAATAATTATAATACCTATTAAATATCTGCAGTTAGTTTATTCATTATCATCTAATGAGGCAGTATTAGTATCGCTTTCGCTACTGTTTTGTCCAATATTAATTGTGACAAGTTTTACTGTATTATCAACCATATTTTCCATTTGCTACATTTTCTCTTCCAGTTTTTTTACATGTTCTAAGCATTTCGTCCATTTTTCGGCACCTATTCCGCCAATAGCTTTCTGAAGAAGTACTTTAACATCTGGTAATTTGAAAGTAGTATGCTGTGGAGCACCAAAACCTTCACATCATGAACTTAATGGGACTCAGCTAACAATGATACGGTCGTATCATTTCATCTACACAATATTTATTAAATCGAAGAAAATGTTACTTAGCAAGTTTTAATACTTGTAGTTTTAGTAAGAAAATATTGAAATCTATATTTTTTTCGTGCAGCCAATTTTTGACTTTATCTTTTCTCCAGGTATTTCTAGGCAACTGTTCTAGTTTGCGACTGTGGTAAGCAGCATTATCCATAACTATTGCTGAGGAAGACGGTATTTTGTCCATAATTCTGCCAAACCAGTCCTCAAAAACTGCTGCATTCATTTCTTCATGATAGTCGCCTGTTTTTTTAGACTCAAAAAGAAGTCCAGTATCTACAAATCCATTTTCGATATGCAATATTATTAGTCGAAATTTTTTTCTGGCTGGAATTTTAAGGCCTGAAGAACAACCTTCAATAAATGCTTGTCATATTTTTATCTTGCCAAACTTTTAAAGTAGTGGGACCTTCAGTAAGTCATGTTTCGTCTAAATAAAAAATGTGTTTTCCTTGTTGGCGTCTTCTATTTACTGATCGTAATTAGTCTCTGCGCCAACAAATAATGTTCTCTCTTTCAATGAGCAATCTTTTTTTATCTGCTTTTTCATAAGCAGAATTCGTATCTTTTAGGACTTTCCATATTTTACTCATATCTGGTAAAATATTATTACAATATGTTGAAGTTAGAAAATTATCGATGTGAAATTTGAATTTGGCCATAGGTAAGGCTGTTGTACTTATGTGATGTTGCTAGAAAACCAGTGAATAGAAAATCAAATATCTGTGTATACATATATCCGGGAAAAGTGACATTACCTATTATCCGAAATAAAATGTCAAACTTTTTTCACGTCAAAGAAAAAAGATATTTTATTACCCGTGCTATATTTCTTGTTTTCAATGTCATTGTATTTTTCTCTACAATATTCGGGTAAAGCTCAAAGAAACTTTTTCGGTTTTCATTTAAATTCTAACATCACATCCAAAAAACAGGACTCCAAACAGATGGGACACCAAAACAGTTTTTTTTTATTTTCTATCGGCAAGGGTATTTCGTGAATTGAGTTGAGCTTGTTTTTAACTAGTCGAAAAGTTTTTCGTGACTTTTCAGTTTCAAGTGTGGTCTCGATACATTGAATATTTATTTCTAGAGAGTGGTTGTAAGAAATGATGCCATCTGCATTATTTAAAAACAATTTTAGAATAAAATACTCTCGTTGCTATCTGATAGTAAAAACAGATAAGGCAACAATCTGAAAACCGTGACGTTAGGTATATGATTACTGTTTGCTGCAATTTATCTTACGTATATATATAGATTTTATTTTTTATAAAGCTCCTCTTAAATCAAGAATTTAGGATCAATTCCTCAACATTATAAAAAGTAGGCAAAAATTATTTTAATATTATATTTGGAATTGGGAGTGAGGATAGCGCTCTCATGGCTTTACTTTCACTTTGTAGATAACTTTTTTAAATATTATCATCATTGTGAGTTGAATACAGCTAATTGCCGTTTCTCGCATCCTATACGCCAGCTTTTTCTGTTCATCCAATCCCATCATTTAGGTTTCTGGTTCTATAGTTTTCTTAACTTCCTCCTTCCATGATCTTCGAAGACGTCGGGGTCTTCTTCTATTCTTTGGCGCCCAATCTATTATTCTTTTAGGTCATCGATGGTCCGGCATCCTTTTAAGGCCTGTTTTAAGGTGTCCAAACCATCTTAAACGTTTACATTCTATCCATTCTATGGTAGGTATCATTTGTTGTACCTATGTATTCCCATTTCTTCTCTTATATTATCATTTCGTTGTCGGTCCAATCTTGTTTTTCTACAACATCTTCAGCAATAGTCTCCATGGTGTTTAGTTTGAATTTGTTTCTCTTAGTTCCGATCCATATGTACCATTCTTATTTTAGTTTTTTTTATTTATTTGTTGGCTCCATAATACACTCTATAGTTGTCTTATGGCAGCACTTGCTTTTCCTATTCGGCTGGTTATTTCTTCGCTTTCTTCTCTGCATTGCTTAATCCACTTACTCCTATCCAGAAACGCCCAAATGATTTCCAACAAACCCATTTACATTCTATGAACAAATTAACTCTACTATGTTTTTAGCCATATCCCAAATATTTTATCAATTACAAAAGCTCAACCTCATAGTTTCTGCTATGTTTTCATTAATATTTTTAATTCGTCAGTCTTAAATATTAAAACTCATAATCTTCGATCAACCAGATATTTTTTCATCCTTCTGATTAATTAACGTTTTAAATTCGTAATTACGTACATTTTTCTTTATTTAACCATGTTTTTGGAACAAAAAAGCGTTGCGAGTTCGGGAAGCTATTTGTATTTAATTTTCTTGTAAAACCATTTGAAAGTCATTATTGCTGTTGATTGAGATAAAGAAGTTAAACATAAAACGTGAGTACCGGTTTCTGCTAGTGACATTTTAGACTAGCACGTTTTACTGAAATTCGACATTGTGGAAAATGAAAACTGGCGGAACTCCGAAAGTATATAATTAAGAAAAGCGAATTTACTGTTGTTGCCGAAAACAAACCGCTGAAAATTTATTCAATTAAATTTATGTTATCCATCTCCACAGCGATATTTGTTTTTGATAAACTTTTTTAGTTTCATTTTGCATTGATATTTGAAATGTCTATTGAAAATCTACATTATGTAGATGATATTATTTTAAGCCCCAGAAACAGGGTTGAAATAATACTTGCAAAGGTGTTATTTTAGGAAAGGCAATGTTGTAACTATTGAAGGTATTTAAAATAAGGACACTGTGTCTTAGGAAAGGTTATTTTTAGATTCCGAGACTAGACAGTTGTTAATTGAATGGAATTTTAAAAGAAAGCCGGACAGTCACACGTAATGTGCTCGACGGTTTTCTCTTCTTGTTCACAAGTGTTACTTATTTTTAGCCTGCATAGGTGGTTTTGGAGGCCCCGTCCGTAGTCTGATTTGTTTTCTGATCGTTTTCAGAAATCTTTTGGCTGTGTACTTGTTTGGTTAGCTAATTCATTCTTTTGGGAGTCTACTGCCTTCTGTATCGTCCCATCTCTCTCTGTAAATAATAAAAGGGAGTGGAACTGAATTAGGTTGTTATTGCTGACTTTGTTGGGCCTATGGAGTTTTCGGGTCCAAAAATTATGGATAGAGCAGTTTCTCTAATCATGTGATAACCTTCTAAACTAGCGTGCGCCTTTATCGAGCTAAATGTGACTTTATTGTCCATTGTTACTGTAGTCAGGGCCTTAGCACTCTTCCGGAAGTTATTTTAAACTTTTTACTGGTAGAAGTACTTGTCTACTATCTGTATGAATGATAATTATATCTGAGTTGGAGGGTTTATTAAATCTGGGCGTAACACAGTCCATATTCGTCTGCAGGACGCCTCCTTTAATGAATACTTTGCCGTACCTCACACACTCCACAAGAAACCGTTATAGTGTAATCAGCTTTACTTCATTGATAAATATATCCAGGGGTGTTAGACATTACTTCCATTTCCCTGGTCTGTGTGGTTTTCATGACTCGAAGTATGTTAAGGCATGCCACTCTTTGTATTTATTTTAATTTTTGCCTCAAGAGCTACAGTTGGGGCCTTATGATGACTGTATACATCTTGAGGATTTCGATCATCAACAATTGTAGCTCAAGAAATGGTTGGATGTGGGGGAGTAGCGCTTTAGAATAAACGACAAGTTTTAGGAGAACTTCAAAACTTACTTCAAATTCTTTGGAAGCTGTATTATATGAAGAGGGTAATGAAAAGCAAGCTTGTCCACAAGTGTCTTTTGGATTTATCTAATCTCTGATTAGATAAAAATTCTGATTTTGGACAGATTGTCTAAGTATTATGCAAAACGATTATTCTTGTAATTTTCTAAGCAATAAAAAATCTCCAGCAATCTATATATTTAGATCAAGTATATATTTTTAATAAATAGCACGTCACTGATTACAAGCGTAAGCATAACTCCTAAATAATTGTACAGCGTTGCCAGCACGAGGACGGAATAAAGAGAATCGATTGGTACTCTCTCATAGACACTCTTGTAATCATTGCGATAAAACGTAGTTTTATGCATAGAACGTTGCGTCTCCTCTGATAATAAGTATATGGGTTGTTGGAAAATGCTAGTGTTTATTTATTTTTTCTGACACTTTGTATTTTATTTCAAAGAAAGTAGTTGTCAATAACTGTCATATTAATTTTGATATAGATTGTCAATGTAGATTGAAAAATATAAGTTTTTAAAAGATATCATCAATTTTTTATATATTCTCAACTTCGAAACTAACTCCGAACCTTGAGGCGTATTGAATCACCGGTTAGGTGCTTTGTATGCTACACATTTTGGCGACCGTGACAGGACTATGGAGAAGGTTTTGAAAACTTTAACCACATACCGAACTTCGTTCGAACGATTATATGAAGAGTCGATGAAACTATTACTGGACCCGAATCATGACGTTGATAGTCTACATGGAAAGATTAAAGTTTTGGATCAAAAGATAGAAGCCATTACAGAACTTGATAGACAAATGTTAAACCTGATGTTAGAAGATGATACGCCAACCGAGGACATAGATGCAGAAACTTCTAGAGCAGATGAAATTTTAGAGAAGTATAATATACTTAAGGCTAAAGCAGAAAGAAACTTGAATAAGGATGATGCTTTATCTGACTTTTCTAAATCAAATCATTCGTGTAGTAAACATAGAGTAAAATTGCCATTGATAGAACTTAAAAAATTTGATGGTGATATAAAAGACTGGCTATCATTCTGGAGCCAATTTAAACGTATACATGAAGATGAGTTTATACCTACCGAGGACAAATTTCAATATCTTATTCAAGCAACTTCTATAAAATCACGGGCTCGTCAACTTGTTGAAAGTTATCCTCCAACCAAAGAAAATTACCCAAAGGTCATCGAGTGTTTGAAATCCCGCTTTGGTAGGGACGATTTATTGGTAGAATTTTACGTTAGACAACTTTTAAAACTGATTTTAAATAATATCAATTCGAAATCGAAACTCAGTTATCTGTATGATCAAATCGAATCACAATTACGATCACTGGAGACTTTGGGAGTAAATTCCGATACCTGCGCAGCAATGCTTTATCCACTTGTGGAATCATGTTTACCAGAAAGTTTACTACGGGTATGGCATCGCAGTGGAAATTATGATGTATCATTACTTTCGAAAAATCGATTAGATTTATTAATGAATTTTCTCAAAAAAGAAGTTGAAAACGAAGAAAGAATTTCACTGGCGATATCTGGTTTTGGCAAAGAAAATAGAAAACAAGAAGAAACTCAATCAAAATTACTTTCTGTACCTACTGCTTCTGGATTATTTAACAAAAATAAATCTCCCAAATGTATTTTTTGCAAGAAATTCCATCTTTCTTCAGATTGTGACGATGATGAAATGAAAAAGCTATCAATTGATGAAAAAAGGAAGGTATTGATTGATCATGGTAGATGTTATTTATGCTTGAGATTTGGACACCTAGCTAGAAAATGTAAAGTAGATATTAGGTGTTCTAAATGTAATGGAAAACATGCTACTTTAATGTGCTCTAAGAAGGAACCTTTTTTAGAATCAAATAGTATAACCACTAATGATGTTTCTGCGATTGTTGATAATTTATCAAACACCACGTATCACAATGAAATTATCCTTCAAACACTTGTTGTGCAGCTAAGTAGTAATTGTAAAACTCGATTGGTTAGAGCAATAATTGATACTGGATCACAACGATCATATATTGTGAAACATGTTGCGATTGAAATGGGATACGAAATTTTGGGTTCAGAACAATTAATTCACGCTCTATTTGGAGGAACAAATTCGGAAACTAGTCATCATAATCGATATCGAATTACTCTGAAAAATTTGAACGAAAAGTATATTTGTAACTTTGATGCTCTTGATCAACCATTAATTTGTAGTAACGTTGCTTCCATATCAGAAGGTCCGTGGATGAGCGAACTTCTTCAATTAGGCATTACGATCTCAGATACGAACGACGGTCCAATAGAAATTTTAATAGGAGCCGATATTGCAGGAAAACTTTTTACCGGGAAACGATATTCTCTGCAATGTGGATTAGTTGCAATGGAAACTCTTTTAGGTTGGGTTGTGATGGGGAAAATTCCCAGAGACCATTATAGAAATTCATATGCTTCTTCAATGTTGGTTTCTACTTTTTTTTGCAATAATGATATCTCACATTTGTGGGACTTGGAAACGTTGGGTATTTCGGATCCTAAGAAACAAAATCAGCAAAAAAAGATAGAAGAAGATACAATGGAAAAGTTCCTAGATTCGATTTGTATTAATAGAGAAGGAAGATATGAAGTAGGTTTACCCTGGATTGATGGGCATCCTCCAATTGTTAATAATTTCGATATGGTCAAAAAACGACTAGATAATCTTATTAAGAAATTGGAAAAAGATGGATATTATGATACATATGACCATACTTTACGTGAATGGAGTGACGAAGGCATAATTGAAGAAATATTTCCAATTGATAAGGAGAGTGGTTTCTATTTGCCACACCGACATGTAATCAAATTAAATAGTGCCACTACTAAATTAAGACCTGTTTTCGATGCATCTGCTAGGGATAAAAATCAGGTTTCCTTGAATAATTGTTTAGAAAAAGGAATAAATTTCATCGAACTTATTCCATCGATTCTTACTCGATTTAGACTCCATAAGATTGGTGTTGTATCTGACATCAGAAAAGCTTTCTTGCAAATAAGTTTGAATGAAAACGATCGTGATTTCTTGAGATTCTTATGGTTTGATAAAGAAGGTATTTTAAAATGTTATCGTCATACAAGAGTTGTTTTCGGAGTCACCTCTAGTCCTTTTTTACTGGCAGCAGTAATAAAATATCATTTGGAAAAAGCTCTTCTTCAACCGGAAGGATATTTAAAATTTTCTAATTGGGTGATAACAAAATTGATAAATAGTTTTTATGTAGATAACTGCGTGACCAGTGTTGATAATGAAAAAGATCTCAACGAATTCATTTTGGAATCCACTCAACTGATGCTAGAAGGAAAGTTTGATCTTCGAGGGTGGGAGCACACTTTGATTAATAAATCAACAGATACTACAGATGAGAATTTGACTACAGTTTTAGGCCTTCATTGGAACAAAGAGATAGATACTCTTCAAATAAATTTAGATCCTTTCAGGAATATTAATACAGATATGATCACAAAAAGAATAGTTCTTTCTGCAACACAACGTCTTTTCGATCCTGTTGGTTTTTGTTGTCCAGTTATTATTTTCCCTCGATTATTGATTCAGAAATCATGGGATTTAAAGTTATCATGGGATGCGAAAGTGCCTGAAAAGATGAAAGACGATTTTTTGTTATGGTTAAATGAAATTCAATTTTTAACTCAAATGAGAATACCGAGATGGTTAATGAATAAAAATACCGCTGATTTAACCTTACACCTGTTCTGTGATGCCAGTAAAGATGCGTATGCTGCCGTTATATTTTTACGATCTGTTGTAAACGATGAAGTACATGTTCAAATGGTCCAAGCCAAAAATAGGATATCACCTCTAAAAAAATGACTATTCCCAGATTAGAGTTGTTAGCTGCTACAATAGGTGCCCGTCTTTTGAATGCTGTTGTTAACAGCTTAGAAAACAGAAGTATACCTTTATATTGCTGGACAGATTCCACAACAGTATTATCGTGGATTCGTAGAGATGATTATTGGAAACCATTTGTCTGGAACAGAACTCAAGAAATACGTTCAATTACTAATAAACATGATTGGCTTTACGTACCAGGTGATATGAATCCAGCCGATCTTCCATCAAGAGGCTGTTCTTCTAAGAAATTGATCCAGTTGCGTTGGTGGGAAGGACCGGAATGGTTAAGAAATGAAACAGATTGGCCGAAGCAAAATAATTATGAAAATTGTGAAAATGAAATAGAAAAGGAGAAAAGAAAGGGAGTCAGCATTCTTCTGAATATTAAACAGGATTTTACTGTTTTTTATCGATATTTTTCGAAATATACCATGATATTGAATCAAATGGGTTGGATTAATAGATTTATTTTCAATTGTAGGTTTCCAAACAACAAATTACAGGGAAATCTATCACTAGAAGAAATTGAAAATGCTGAAAACGTTTTGATAAAATTGATTCAACAAGAGTCTTTTGATGGCGTTGGAGATAAAAGTATTGCTCCTTTATGCCCTTTCATTGATGAGAAAGGTATGATGAGACTCAAAACGAAAATTACCCAGCGAGATGATACTAGAGTTTTCATATATCCAATATTATTACCATCCAAACACCCTGTTGTTGATAGGCTCATCATGTATTTCCATAAAGAAGCTTGTCATGTGGGAATTCAAGGACTTCTTAGTCGTATTCGTCAAAGATTCTGGATTATAAGAGGCAGAAAAACTATTAAAAGAGTAATTGACAAATGTGTGATTTGTCGTAGATATTGTAGTAAAAACTTTGATGCTGATACTGTTACTTTACCAAAAGACCGAGTAAGAGATGCTGCTGTATTTGAAATAGTAGGTGTAGATTTGGCTGGTCCCCTCTTTCTGAAATCGACGGAGAAGGTATGGATATGTTTATTTACGTGCGCGATATATAGAGCAGTTCATCTCGAACTCGTTTCCAGCTTGTCAACTGAAATGTTTTTATTGGCTTTTCGAAGGTTTATTGCCAGAAGAGGAAGACCATCTATTGTTTACTCCGATAATGGTACGAATTTTGTTGGAGCTGAAAATTTGATGAAGAATATTGATTGGAATAAAGTGAAAGAGAAAAGTATTGCTCAAAGAATAAAATGGAAATTTAACCCTCCTGGATCTCCTTGGTGGGGCGGATGGTGGGAGCGTCTGATAGGCCTATTGAAACAGCTGTTGAAGAAACAACTTGGAAAAGCTTGCCTGACCTATGAAGAGCTCTTTTCAGTTATATGCGAATGTGAATCTGTAATAAATTCACGGCCGCTTACCTATATTACAGACATGAAAGATGAATTAGTTGTTCTAACCCCGTCTATGTTTCTTCAAGATGTCAAGGAAATCGGAACACCTTGTATGGACGAAATTGATGCTACGTCTCTTAATAGGCATCTGAGATACATTCAGAAAATAAGAATGAATTTAAGAAAAAGATTCAAAGAAGAATACCTAAGCCAGCTAGTATTACACATGAAAAGAAAATCGTCCAGAGAAGTTAATAAAGGAGAAATTGTGATAATCGAAAACGAACGTTTGAAGAGACTTGATTGGCCTTTGGGTATAGTAGAAATTATTTTTCCGGAAAGGATGGAAAAATTCGTCTGGTGAAAGTTCGAACTTCAACGGGTTCTTTGATGAGACCCATTCAAAGACTTTACCCCCTTGAAATCGAAACCGAAGAAGATACTTCTGTGAGATGTGAGCTGCAGAAAAAACACTTAGAAAAGTTAGATATTAAGAAAGAACAGCCTAAGTATAATATTTCTGAAGAAGACTCAACGATAGATAAAGGAGAAGTAACTACCGTTAAGGAAAGCAAAACTCCAATTGTAACCAGATATGGAAGACAAGTGAAACCCCCATCGAGATTTGAGTCATAGATTTTCCTGAGAAGTTGTGCCACTTGGAAGTATGGCACAAGGTGGGAGTGTGTTGGAAAATGCTAGTGTTTATTTATTTTTTCTGACACTTTGTATTTTATTTCAAAGAAAGTAGTTGTCAATAACTGTCATATTAATTTTGATATAGATTGTCAATGTAGATTGAAAAATATGAGTTTTTAAAAGATATCATCAATTTTTTATATATTCTCAACTTCGAAACTAACTCCGAACCTTGAGGCGTATTGAATCACCGGTTAGGTGCTTTGTATGCTACATGGGTAAAAGCAGCAGTGCCCTTAGATTTGTTCTGTTAAAATCAATTTTTTTATTTTTATATTATACGAGAATATTTCTGTTTTATCATTAAAACGACTGAATATACCCCCACGCGAAGTGAATATAGAAACATCACCTATAACTTGTTGATGAACAAAGTTCAAGACGAAGTTTACCCTCTGGGGATTTTCCGGTACGAATATTAGAGAAGGTGGGATGTACATCTTTACAATCAAGTATTTTACGTACTTGTTGGAGAATTCGTTGAGCTCATATCGGATTTTAAAACAAATATACTCGAGATGTAGGTGACTTTCCTGGTTTTGTTTGTTGCTTTCAAAATTAAATTTACTTGTTCAAGAAACTAAAGTAGAACAGAGAGAGCAGGGAAGTTTTAATAAGGAGTTGATTTGGTGGTTTGGAAATCCACCTTTGAAAGTCGGGGTTGCTAGAATAATCTTAAATTAATAATATTTTTAGATAACTGTTTGTAATAGCAACGTCATAGCAGTACCAATTAAAAAAGGCTTATTTAGAATAAAAAAAATTTATTTATTTATAATATTAAAGTAGAAAATTAAGAATATAACCGTTAAATCTAATTTTATAAGGACATAATGATTATAGTGCAGCAATTTTTTTAATTTACTCAATACGGGTTGCCGAATAGTATGACACTGTGAAGTAGCACTAACATTTAAATGTACTTCGGAACAGTGAAACTTTTCACTAAAAAATGACTAAAATTTAAGTGGACTTTGGTCTCCTGTTTCCAAAAACAGTAAAACCTTTCACATAAATATCAGTGAGAGAAATCTTAAATCTCCAGTCAGTATTTGCTGGATATTGCAGAATTGCCTATAGTTTCCAGCAAAAATGGCATCCATAGGGTTTTACTGCACCACTTACCCCCGAATGCAGATTTAACATTGTTCTAGACTTGCTATCGAAAAACTGACTGCTCCAGTCGATTCAGCGACTAAAAAAACCCTTTTTCCATATTTTCAAGCATTTCAAAGAAAAAAAAATTCACTTAAAAAAATGGCAAGGCTAACAACTTTGAATTTGGTGTCTTCAAAATTTGGTCAAAATAGAAATTATGTTATTTTTGGTAAAAATGGTCCAGAACCACTGATTTGACCATATTTCCATATTTCTCTTTGTCGGTCGCTGCGTGGACCAACTCTCCTATCGTTCTTAATCCCATCCAATATTTTATATTTCTCAACAATGACATTTGCTTTCTGCCTATCCTTTTTATTTTTCCCTCGACAATAAGTTGCAGTAGTTGACATTTTGAGTTTTGCATTATATGTCCAAAATACAATGTTTTCTTCTTTTTATCCTTAAGCATTAACTTACGGTCTGCCGATTCTTCTTGGACTTTCATTGTTGGTTACTCCGTCTGCAAAGCATTCCACAATTCATCCACATTTCAATTTTGCTGATGACTTCAATGCATAGGTTTCTGCGCCGTACAGCAAACTCGATTATACATAATATTTGTCATTACATAATTGTACATAACATTATCTTAGATTTAAGTAAATGCCAGGACTAGTTAGCTCGCTTTTAAATTTAAAAGAGTTATTTCTAGCTGCAGTCTACAAAACATATGAAGACATTTTTCTGAACATCTCTGTTAAGTAGTACCTCAAAATTTTTTTTAAAGGTATGACTTATTAAATTTTGTTAAACATTACTTCTAGGAGATAAAATTTGTCTTCATCAATAAGTTTGATATTCTTTGCTGGCAAGATATCAGGGACAACTGCCTTATTTGTTTTTGGTTTGCTTTAAGGCATGGTCAGTTTTATCCTTTGTTATTCCAGGACTCGTAATATTTATTTCGTTATTATCTTCTTCTCTGATTGTTCTTTTATTATCTTGAAAGAGTTCTTTAACGTAGTTCTCCCAAGCTTGCAGATTTTCTATTATAAGGCATACCTCCCTTTATTACTTGGCTTTGGCTTTTCGAATTTCTGATCTGATTTCTGATGTTATTTAATCGTCTATATTCTTGCACATTTAGATTTTTGTAGTATCTTTCTTCCTTTAGTTAAAGAATACCTATTATTCGTTATCCATTTTATCTTAGGAGTTGCCTTTCTCACGTTTATACAAAGTTGGGGCATAGAATTATATCAGGTTAATATTTAGTGGTTTTGTCTGTATCTTGATCATTCTTGTTTTGTCTGAATATGGAATAAACTCTGTGACACTCCTTATTCCATATTCCATATTCCTATCAACGATTATTCCCACTCCATTTCTATGGTTTCCATCGTCGCTACCTGAATAAGAAGAGGTTTACTAAGAATAATAAAAAATTCTTCGTTTTAACGCAACTTCTAAGTTTAATTGAAAAAATTAGGTTTTAAATCACAATGATAGCAGTTTCGCTAATTTTAATTCTAGCGAAACGGCTGTTGTCATGATTTAGAACATAATTTTTCAATTAAATTTGGAATTTGCGTTAAAAGAAAGTGTTTTTTATTATTCTTAGTAAGTTGGACTTCCAAAAAGTAAGTAAGTAAATTTAATAAAAGGTTTTATCTTGGGTATTGCATTTCCCTGATTCAGACCATCGTGTTTTTTTATGTATAGTACAGATGAGAACTATTCTCCGCAGAATATAATATTTTTTAATGAAAGCTACCGATACATTGAAGTACACGTTTATTAAAATCGGATGGTTTTATGTTAATGATGATAATGTGAGAGAAATGTCTGTCTAAAAAAAATCCAAACATAATAACCTATGTATTAAATTTTTGTAGCAATAGTTGTCCCAAAAAGGCAGGAAGCCAATTTGCAACACTATAACTCCTCAAAAAGGATCCCGGCTAAGAGACTCTCTCCAGGGGGTGGTTCGACTCCAAGTTAATGCTCACTATAGGAAGGATTGTGATGTATAAGTAAAAAGGGCGCCACTATCTTTTGAACGATTAAGCAAAAAACTATACAAAAACTAAGGTGAGAAAGATAGAAACACCTTGTAATTACTTTAATTAAACAAATGAAGAAGCTACTTGAAATGAAATACCGGCCACGCTACACCCTTAAGACTTATAGTCTAAGGTATACAAATGAAACTGTTTGTTAAAGCTATTGTTTATTTATTGAGAATATAAGTACTTGCTGATAGTGAACTGGAGTTGTAAAAAGAGGACTTAACTTTGAATGTCTGTGCTGTCTAGAAGGGCGGCTTCAGCTTCTTTATGGATGGATGAAAGTTTCTGTGATGGTTCTGGCTGCTCGAAATGTAATAGTACCTATTCTTATCTCAGAAGTGGTTCGAAGGGCTGTCTACACATAGGCGGCAACTGGGCTCTAACTTGGATTAATTGTAGCTTGGCTTCAACTTAGGGATGATTTAACTGTAGCTTGACTACAACTTAGGGGTAATTTTCACTCCAACTTAGGGGGTTGTATCTTTCTGGAAGTTTCATGTGTGTGAGAAGGAATCATGAAGGTATGGGCGTTGGTATTGGACAGACTTTTCAGATAGGACAGCAAACTACTAGATTTCAACAAATAAATTGTCTTATCTTTAAGTCTTCCAACACAGCGTCCATAAATTTAATAAACACATAGACAAAATTGAAAATTATTAATGTACAGGACGGTGAAGCCGATCCTGTTCTTTATAATGCAAAAAAATTATCAATAGACTAATAATTGAATAAAAAAAGGTATGTATTTAATTAGTTCTAATAAGACTTTGAAACAATCATATATTTGTACTAAATGCATATTTGTGAAAAATTGATTTTTTTAAAACATTAAAAATATTACAGTGAAGTGGTTTTTGTTTAATAACTACTATTAGTTTGGCTCTACAGCAAGTTTTAATAGCGTGGTTGAGGACTACGCTCTAAGATTTTTATGAATTTAAAATTTGACAATAATTATGTTTTTAGCTTACGAAAAATGTAATGTATAGCGGTTTACTGATCAATTATTGTTTTGTCTAAAAGTAATAGCTTACCTTGAACGATTATTGAAGCCACGTGTTCGGAAGCACGTTTCTGATACAATTTTAGTAGTTTTCAAATAATGTGTAGGGATTGTGTGTGTAATTGTGTAGAAAAGATTTTTTATTATGATTAGAGCATAATTAAATAACTAACAATGAAAAGAAAAGAAAAAAAATCTACATACCGTCAACCAATTTGGGAAATTTCACAAGCTGAGATACAGACGCTTCAGTTCGCCTGTTAGTCGTCGAGGAAAAGGAAGGATCGTTGCCTTGCGGGTCGTTTAAATAGATTTGCTCAAGACGGAATTTGTGTTTTATGTCAGTTGTCAGCGTTCTTTATTTGGCCTCGTTCAAACAGATAAATAGTTAGCGTCTATAAGGGGTGTCTTGTTTACAGTGGCATTAACAGTAAATAGGGTCGGTTTTAATGGTAATAAGAGCGGTATCGTTTACGGTCGATAATAGTGCACGGTGACATGACGATAGACATGTTACATTTTATTAAATTGATTATGTTTATGTTAATTAAAATACCATATAATCGAATAGAACCATAGAAATGGACAATAGCGAACTTGAAGCAGCTAAATTGGACAACTTTGAAGACTGTAAACTATAGCTGGCTGCGATTTAATTGAATGTGGCCTTCAATCCAAAGTTTCGAAGGATCACCGTGCTAACCACGGATAATAGTAAATTTAAAAGCATTTATTTTAAAAATAAAGTTGTATAATATAATGAGTAATATTTAAATAACAAAACTAATACATGAGAGTTCCCGCACAATTATCTGATCCGCTATATTTTTATTTACATTAACCAGAAAAGATGTCTGCGTCTTGGGTACTTGGCAACACCACGTAAAATAATAAACCGCTTTTTTAAGCGTATGATCAAACAAAATTACTTATCCGCTTACCAAACTTTTCCCAGTCATTTGCACTTGCACATTGAAAGTTAAAATTTTTTTGAAAAACAAATACTAGTATTGACTAAATTGCAAAATTTTTAAAAATATGCGCTTACATCTTTACTTAGTCAAATCAACTTAAAACTAAGATGCGTTACACATATATGCGGCTTATGGTAATGGTACGTTAGACACTTATGTTACTGACCCGGTGCGACTGACAGGAGTTAGAAGCAAATGCCTCTTCGAACCAATTTGTCAGCTGTTAAAACTCACTCACTGTGTCCCTAAAATCTCGGAGCATGTGATTGTTTTGAAAATTTATTTAAAAAAGAAAAAAACGTCGAAACACATCAACTGTACTTTTCTATTATTTTTTAGCTTAATTACTTGAAAAAATGATCCTGCCACTTTTTATGGACTGTCGTATGCAACTAGCATGGCTAAGAAACAAAATGATTCTTATACACTAATGTAACTAACATTGTGTCAGCGACATCAAAAATATCAGTAGCAAGTTCGTCGCATATATGTGTAACGCGCCTAAGTATATCGGCGACGTTATCGAAGGGTGAGGGGAGCGGAAAGGTAGCGTTAATGACTAAAGTTTGAAATTTAAGTCGGCGGGATCGACGCATAAGTTAAAATGAGATTTTAACAATAATTTAAATGGAAAATATTTTAATTATAGGAAATATACGTGTTGGAGAAATCATTTAATTGCAAAATAAAACCAAAATAAATATTCTTTAACTACTTAATGGTTTAAGTTTAAAATAACATTAAAACTACATATATAAAAATTATATGAAATTGATTGTGTTAACCTTTACTTTGTGGAAGTTCATCTTACTAAGAACAATAAATAACTGAACGGTTAAACTAAACTTCTACTATTTATTCGAAAAATATGTCAATCTGACGATGCTAGTTATTAGCGAAACAGCTGTAATTGAATTTTAAAGCGAATTTTTCGAAGAAATAGTGGAAGTTTAGTTTAACCGTTCAGTTATTTATTGTTCTTAATAAAAATTATATTTTCTTTCAAGACCTCAATTTTTTTCTATTACCTTGGCAACTAAAAAAATTTCCAGGAATATTTCGTGGCGCCACGATATGTAAGAGGAAATTTTTTGACAGTTAAAAATGTAAACATATGATCTACAACCATACATAGACTGAACTAACCACCCAACATTTAGTGTAACTAGAGTTGGTAATATTTTTTAAACTAGTAATTATTAAGCTTTGTGACAGTTGTCAGATAATTTTATTTCCAAATTATTGTGTAAAATTTTCCTACCGAATATCATGAAGCTTAAATTATTTCTGGAAATAATTTAAGCTCTTGCTCTTATAAGCAAAAATAATAATTTCGCGGAATATTTCCTAAGAACTCTATATCACTTATTTGGTGGCTTGGCTGAAAATTTCTGCTAGAAAATGGCCGCTAACTTTACATAATGTATAGTACAAGATTCTGAGTAGCTCTACGAATAATTGTTTAGCAAAAAAAATACAAAAAAATGTATGGTAAAATTTATTATAAACTTGAGGTTAAGGAAAGACATTTTAAAGAAAATATCTAATTACAAAATCCATTGTTTAATTAATTACAAACATAAAAAGAAATTACATGCATTGGGTATACTAAGATAATTATTTCCGAACAAACTGAAGAAACTATTCTCTAAGCTATTAGAATAAATTTCTCTTTTCTTCTGTTCCTTATCTTGTCTTTTTGGTGATTATGACGGAAATCTAAATACCATTTATGTAAAAGAGGACGAGTTTTGTATAGTGAATCATAAAATAAAATATTATCTTGAACAAATGAATGTCGTATACTTCCAAAATATTCTTCCTTTATTTTTTGGGAGCGTATAAAACATTCAGGATTATTCCTGCGCACATTTTAAAACATTCTACGAGAACCTCCTGGAGACCATTAAATTTAGCCTAAAGCATCGCATTAAAAAAATATATGACTACTTCAAAGGGTCGGTAACTTGGTTCGTAAAGAACTGCAACAAGTGCCCTTTACGGTTCTGAATTACTAAAGATACGAGCCCTGTTAGCACACGCTGTTGAGTCCCATAGTGCGGGAGCTTAAATAAACCATTTTTGTAAATATATTAAGGACTATTCGCATTAAGTATTGAAGTATCTTTGCTTTACCCTTATTTTAACCCGTTTGAATGGTGAAGCTTTGTGCTTTGTGGAAACTGATTAATTCTGCATAATAGTTGCAATTAATATGTTTTGATGAAAAAGTTTAAATAACACAATAAACAAATAATTTGTTTTAAATGTATTTAAAAAAATTATCCGTAGTAATATTCCAAGGACAGTGATAATCACGAAATAATTTTATTAATTTCCTAAAGCACGTTGCTTGGTAACCTAAAGGAACCTGCTTGAGGAAACTAATAAAATTATGAGTATTTATAACTGTCCTAGTGATATTCTGACGAAAATTTTTGGCATTATAGATTAACTTATGTATTAAATAAAACTAATTATTGAATGAACAATATTAACTCGAGATTTAATTGGCCAAATCGCGACATGTTTAAATTTCAAATTGTCAATGATAATTTCCCTAGGGATATTATCAATCTAATCAAGCGTTGATTGGTTAGTTTTAAACACGTGACTAAAAATAAACTGTTTTTATTTGGTTTTATTCCAATGCCAACAATTTTCTTAACCAATAATTTCTTTCATTTTTATCTGTATCTTCTACTATTATGTCTGTACCTGGAATTTTTATACTTTCAGTATAATTTAAGATAAAATTCTTGAATATAATATTAGGCTAATATAATCAAATTAGAAATGCTCCAAAAAACAATTTAGGATTCCCTATACCCAAAGTTTATGAAAACAGAGTTATTTGGTAATATTTATTGTAAACCATAATTATTAACCTATTATGTGAAAGAAAAACGTTGAATGTAATAAACAATCCTTTAAAACATTAAATTGTAATAAACAATTTATTCTAAATAAAACAAGTCTTCAAAAGTATACTTCTAACCATAATATTAAACTAAATGTTCAAAGTGTTTACCGTTAACATTATCTCAATACCGAATTCCATAACAGATGGATTGAAAGAGGGGGCCCAAATGATTGGCCAGCCCGGTCTCCCGATTTAACTAATTTGGATTTCTTTTTTTGGGGTTCTATAAAAAATGATGTTTATAAAATTTCCCCGACTACTAGACACGACATGAAAGAGAGAATCACATCGGCATTTCAATCTGTTAACGTTGAAATGTTGAAAAATGTTGGTCAATGATTTGAACTTAGCCTGCAACATTGCATTGCTGTTAACGGTGAACACTTTGAACATTTAGTTTAATATTATGGTTAGAATTACACTTTTGGAGACTTGTTTTATTTAGAATAAATTGTTTTTTAAAACATTATTTTTAAGGATTGTTTGTTACATTAAACTTTTATTTCTTTCACATAATAGGTTAATAATGGTTTACAATAAATATTACAAAATAACTCTGTTTTTATAAACTTTGGGTATAGGGAATACTTAACAAAAATTAAACTTACATAATCGGGTATTCTATTTATGATATAAACTATAGGGTGTTTCATTTGAAAGAAGAGAGAAAATGAAAGGCTCGAGTTAGTTATCGTCCACCCTGTATACAAAAGGGAAAATAATTAATATTTAATATAATACGGTGATATTGTATTATATTACCAAACTCTGTTGGGCAAAATATTTTTTTTCTTCAATCTACAATAAGATACAGAGAGGTGATTTACCTACGATTTTCACACAAACGTGTCCATAACTTGTGAAGGAATCTGTAAAACGTATCAAAATCTTCAAAAAAATGTAAGCAGTCCGAATTCGGTATAATATACAGGGGTTCCCATTTAAAAAACCATAATATGTTTGGTTTGTAACGGAGTTATACAACACTCTGTATAGTTTGAAGTAATTTAAAAATGTGGACCCTAAGGACATGTACTATTTTTGTTAATAACATATTTTTATATCTTATAAAACAACCCATATACCGAACTTTGTCGTAAGGTTGGTATATATATGGGACATTTCATGCCAACTCATCCTACCGATTAGATTTGCATCTCCGATGTCGCTGAAATTTGGGCATTTTTTTCTACCGTTCGAAAAAGGTTTCTATGAATTTTTTAATTCAGCCAATCTAGAGATATGAATTTTCGAAAATTTCGGATATTTTTTTTAAATAGCCATAACTTGGTGAAAAATTATCCGATTTGGGACTTTTTTTTAATTTCGTGTTTTTTTCTGAACTTTCTGTGCAAAAATTTGATTGCTTTCTTTCATTCCAAAGTTATAACAAGAATTTTAAGATTGTTTGTATCCTTTAAATTTTTTTAAAAAATTCTCAAAAATTCTACTCTTTAAAACATAAATTTTAAGCCCAATCTCGTAATGGGATAATAATGGGTTATAATTTTTTTTATTTTTAAATTAATTTTTTTTTCTGATTTTTTTTTAACTATTTGTGCATTAGTGGCGTGCACACCAATGACATCCAAATACTACTTTAGATTTCCTTGAAGAACTTGAAATAAAAAGACATCCAGCAGATCCAAAATTTAAAGTTGTTAATGAAGAAATAAATCTTGAAAGTTCTCCACTCTTAAACTGTTTACTTTGATTGAGTTTACATTTTATACATAGATAATAAGTAATTCAAAAACACAAATATATTGTGTTAAAGTTATTGTAAAGATCAGCATGATATAGTTTTTTCCTGGTTTTTCTATATCATTGCACAGTTATACTGATCTTAGAGGGAAGTACATCCAGGATAATCCCTTAGGGCTATTAACATCTAGGCTTTAATATTGTTATGTCTTATTACTTCCATACTTGGACTAGCCTTAATACTACCTAAACAACATCAGGTAGGTACCTAGCTACAAACAAACAAAATGTAACTTAAATGTCAATCTGACGATGCAAATCAGCGAAACGGCCGTCATTGTAATTAAAAATATAATTTTTCAAATAAACTTGGAAGTTACGTTCAAACGAAGAGTTTTTTATTATTCTTAATAAGATGGACTTCCAAAAAGTAAGGGTTAGTACAATAAATTTAAAAAATACGAAATTCAAAAAAAAAGTCCCAAATCTGATAATTTTTCACCAAGTTATTGCTATTTAAAAAAAATATCCGAAATTTTCGAAAATTCATATCTCTCGATTGGCTGAATTCGAAAAAATTCATAGAAACCTTTTTTGAAGGGTACAAAAAGATGCCCAAATTTAAGCGAAATCGGAGATGTAAATTCAATCCGTATGATTGAATGCCCCATATATATATATAGAAGGAAACGCGAAGATAGTTCTTCCTTTTTATATTCTTGAGAAACTTGGCATCTTCCATCCACTTTTACTTATCCTTGTATACATTCTTCCCCTTCATAATACCTCCTCCCAAATATAATAAATATTTGTCGGTCTTTAGAAAATCTAAATGTAGCCCTATGTACCGGAAGGACCAATAAACCGATCTCTCGGCTATACAGGGTGCGGCAGATAAACGGTCAATTAGAGATATCTCGAGAACTAAAGGTATCTGAAATATGAAAATTGGCATGAAGGGGTTTTGAATAATGAGCTATTCAATGAAAATATTGCCGTCACCATTCTACTTCCGGTTATACCGGAAGTCGCACATAACTTTGTAATTTTTAATGGAAGACCCTGTATATTTTTAAATTTTAGAAATATTTACGTTATTCTGAACATTTTTTGTTGATATTTCCCTATACCTATCTTGAACCGTTTTTGAGTTGTAATGTTTTTTATATGAAAATGACACTTTTTTACCATGTACATAAAATTCAATATCCTCTAATGTAATTTGAATAAAAGTTTAAATTTCTCAGGAACTATTTACCACATACCGCTTTATCGTTTACACTGTCAAGTTACATTTTTTACTATACAGGGTGCTGTCAAAATTGGAATAAAAACGGAATCCACAATCTTCGCGTAATTCCTTTTTTTCAAATGGGACACCCTGTATGTGATTATTTATTTTAGAAGAATACGCTGTCCACTATCGATATGTATTACTATTCCCTATACCTATCTCCTGCAGTTTGCAAATAAATCAGCTTTATACATTTTTGTCACAAAAAATTAATTTTCTTATAGGCTATGTGGTAATAATTTATTGAGTTAAACATTGAACAATTATACAAATACTATCAAAGATAATAAGGCACTAGCTCGTTAATGCAACAAATGTTCAAAGTGTTGCCCATCAACTTCCAAACATTTATGGACTCTTTTAAGCAGATTCTCATTAGTAGCTCTTGATAGTGATTCTCCATCTATTTCGTTAAAAACGTGAAGGACTTTGCTTATCATATTTTCCTTAGTAGTGACAGGTTCAGAGAATACCTTATTTTTAACATATCCCCAAATATAGTAATCTAATGGTGACAATTGTGGGGATCTTGGTGGCCAGAGAAACGGACCTTTGTTAGCTATCCATCTATCATTGAATATTCCATCAAGCAATGTGCCTACTCCTCGAAGATTGTGAGCCGGTGCACCATCTTGTTGAAACCAAGCTTCGTTAGCCTCATTATTAGGTAAAGCGTGCATTGCTGGTACAATTACTTGCCGTAAGATGTTGCAGTAACACTCTCCGTTTAAATTTTCGTCATAAATCATGAGAGCGAACATCTTATTATTTTTTACAGCACAAAAAACATTAAACGAAAAGGATACTTGAAATTTACTATCCCATGTGACTTGAGGATTTTCGTCACTCCAGAAGTGACTGTTATGGCGGTTAAACAAACCATTTTTAGTAAACTTCGATTCATCACACCAAATAATTTTTTTGTAAAATCTTCATCTTCTTGGCATTTCATTAAAATCCATTCACAAAATTCTACACGTCTTACATAATCTCCAGGATGTAAATGCTGAGCTAGTGTATACGAATAAGGGGTCCAATGATGTTTTTTTAAAATTCTGTGAATTGTTCTAGTCGACACCTCTAACAGTTTCTCACATTCCCTTAAGGATGAATTTGGATGAGCTGCAAAATATCCCAGGATGTCTATTTGTAAATCCTCATTATCGACATGGGTCTTGGGCTTATTTGTTTTACTTTTAAACTGACCAAACTGGGAACAGTTGTGTAGCAAACGTTTAACAGTTTTATGATTTGGTCGAGGCTTTTCAGGATATCTCTCAGCAAACACACGGCAAGTTCTGGATACTATTCTGTTATACTCACCGTGAATCATAATTAAATTTAAAAAATCATCATTTGTATATGCTAAATGTGCCATTATTATTAGGTTAAGGAAATTAAAGGCAAACTATTATTACACCTTTCACACAACGGCATACAACAAGGTGACTATTAAACAATAACAATAACTGACATGTGTCAGAATATTCCATAGGCGACTTGATAAATTAATTTTTTGTGACAAAAATGTATAAAGCTGATTTATTTGAAAACTGCAGGAGATAGGTATAGGGAATAGTAATACATATCGATAGTGGACAGCGTATTCTTCTAAAATAAATAATCACATACAGGGTGTCCCATTTGAAAAAAAGGAATTACGCGAAGATTGTGGATTCCGTTTTTATTCCAATTTTGACAGCACCCTGTATAATAAAAAAGGTAACTTGACAGTGTAAACGATAAAGCGGTATGTGGTAAATAGTTCCTGAGAAATTTAAACTTTTATTCAAATTACATTAGAGGATATTGAATTTTATGTACATGGTAAAAAAGTGTCATTTTCATATAAAAAACATTACAACTCAAAAACGGTTCAAGATAGGTATAGGGAAATATCAACAAAAAATGTTCAGAATAACGTAAATATTCCTAAAATTTAAAAATATACAGGGTCTTCCATTAAAAATAACAAAGTTATGTGCGACTTCCGGTATAACCGGAAGTAGAATGGTGACGGCAATATTTTCATTGAATAGCTCATTATTCAAAACCCCTTCATGCCAATTTTCATATTTCAGATACCTTTAGTTCTCGAGATATCTCTAATTGACCGTTCATCTGCCGCACCCTGTATATCAGAAACTATTCACTTTATAACTTTAGGACAAAAAATTCCTTTGTAAAAGTGTGTTAAATTGGCCAGGAGGCTATGGGGCGTAACCTGTGAAGAAAAATTTGAAAACCAGTTTTTTGTAAAATTAGCCCAATAATACCAAGTGTTAAATAAGGAAACTAGAAAGAGGCCTAAATTCCACACAAAGTTGTTCAAGTGCTTTTTGTATTTTTTCAAATAAAGGGTGGGGGAGTGTGGGAAATTATTTGTGGATAAATACCTATAACTTAGGTTTGGATCAACAGATTTTAATAAAATTAGTGTCATTAGAAAGAGTGTAGATGAATTAATTAGATCTACTATAAAATAATTGCATTTAGTTTTAATTGTCGTAGGTAGAGGGTACTTTCGAATAGATATGATTAAAACTTGTTTTTCTTCAAAATGTTTAATGGAAACACCTAAGTATTGTAAATTATAATGGAATTGGAATAAATTGATAATAAAATGGCGCAAACCACATATTGATAGCTTCTGTCGAATTCGAGATATGAAAAAAAACGCATAAACATAAGAACGTATAGGATTTTATTTTTTACTAAGGAATTTTTTCTCCTAAAGTTATAACGTGAACAATTACTGATATATAACTGAGAGATCGGCTTATTGGACCACCCGGTACATTAGTGTAACATTTTTAGAAGCTCTTTCAAATTTTATAGAATATCCTAAGTTTTTCTCCCAAAAAATGTTTCTTTTTATTTATTTTTAAACTTGGTATATAGATTTCGATTAAAACCAAGTAACACGAAATTGTAGTATCGGTTTTATAACTCCCGATCTAAAACAATAAAAGCCTAAGGTTCCAGTAACTAATGTAGTTCATTTAGAGTTAAAGTATATGTTTCGGTTGGTCGATTTCCCTACGGAACTGGCTGTGTGAAAAACGTGCGGTGTTTTTTAGAAGGTCAACTAATAAATTTTCAACGACTTAAGGGGCAACAAAATTGGATATTTTCCCCAAAAATACCTCCATTATATGTTTATATTTCCATCGTTAAAATTTCACTACATACTATTTCATTTTTTGCTTAGTTTGTGCAGTTTTTAATTTGATATTAACAAGTTTAAGCAATAATAGTTATTGTTCTAACCGTTAATCTGTCGAAGTCCATCGTACTAAGAACAATATTCAATGAAACGTTTAACACTACTTAATCAACAACATCAGATAGCTACCTTGAAAAACCAATATGTAACTTCAATAAGTCAATCTGACAATGATAGTTTTAACGAAACAGCTATCACTGAATTTAAAAATCCAATTTGATATATAAAAGTAAAAGTTTTATTCAAAAGTTTCTTGTTCTTAGCAAACTTAATATTTTTTTAATATATTATGATTTTAACAAACATTTACATAACATGGTAGATAATTGTTCTTGTCCTACCCATTTAATGCAACCCTCCCTTTCATAATTTATTGTGATTTGCAAGTCTTTTTTTAAACGTTTCCGCTTTTATATCCCACCTTCCAATATGCACAAAACATTCATATTCTCAACCTCGGAATCCTAATCCGTAATTTTCTCTGCTCGTGAAAAACTGCAATTTTCCTTCGTGTAAAAATCTAAGCTAGTAAGATAGATATGCTATCACATCTTTCGCGAGGTTATGAAAATTTTTCTACAAAAGAAATTTTTGCATTCAACACTAAAGACGTATGGGTGGCTGTGATAAATGAATGGTGATATGAAATGCGCTCGCCTTTGTTTGACTAATGTACGTACAGTCTTTTAGCAGAACAAATTTTCATTTGTTTCTATTTTTATTTGACTCGTTGATCTTGATGTAAATGTACAAACAGATAATGAAAAAAAAGAATAGCGACTAAAAAAAGCAACTGATACTTTTAAGGTTTTATAAAGAAAGCTTTGTCTTTTTCTACAGAAAATGTAAGTCGAATGCTTATGCGGATTAGTTGTACTACAAAGGTTGCTTATACTTTTGAAGATACTGAAATATCTTGTGTCACACAGACACGAAATTATTTGACGTTCCTAATTTAATCCATATCACGCTGTTAGCTGCTATGGAAGATTTATCTCCTTTTTACGATTTTTTGGAACTATTCTGGGCAAGGAAATAACGCATAAAAATTATGTTTGGTGGAAATTGAACAGACTTATTTCCGAAAATGCATATTATTTTTATATTTTGCACTTATAAAAATCTTCATTATAAAACGCATTTGCGTAGCGTAATGTAAGTTTTTATATTTTGCACTTATAAAAATCTTCATTATAAAACGCTTTTGCGTATCGTAATGTAACTTTTACGCACGCAAATTTTTGTTTTAAATGGTTGGCGACATGAGTGAAGTATCTAATGACAAGACTATTGACAATGACATTTGTGGCTAATAGCAATTTATTAATTTTATATTGTTCTTTAAGAAAGTATTTGTGAATATGAATATCATTTTTTACTTCATTTCATAATTTAAATGTCAAAACTGTCAAATGTTATAAATAACAAAATTTTTGTAATTTATATACAAATAATAAATTAATTTAAAAAATGATGAAATGGCAAAATATAAAAAAATATTATAAACAACTTAGTTCATATGGATGTGACACTCATCGCTTCGCGATTCGTTTTTTAATCTTGAATTCGTGTCAATTCGTGTCAGAAAGCTATATGAAATGCGTTGCTTAATATACTATTGTCTCTCATGTTATTATATCAATTTAAACTCAAAAAAAACTGACAATACAATTATTTTTACACGAATTGCGAATTGAATTTACAACTGAGGTTATTGTTTTATATAGTCTAGTTAGTCAAAATTAAAAACCTACTGGTATATTTTTCATTCTTTCTTTTTTTTTCTTTAAATTTTTAATGATCCTTTAAATCATTTTGTTTCTATCTTACTTTAAACTTATAAAAAGGTAGTGTAATGAATTTTGAGATAAGCTTTGAACGAAAGCGTCGCATAACAATAGTTTACGTTCGAAAAGGGATATACGGTATCCGCCAAAATAAACAGTACCCAAACAGAGAGTGCTGTGGAGTTGTTTATATAATATGGATTTGTCATATTTGACTTAATTGTCATTAGTTGATATATTAATAGTACGCTGCAGTTAAATTTGATTTAAAAATGATTCTAACAACGGAAGAAAAAGTGTTTTTGGTAGAGCATTATTTTCGTTCATACGGAAAAGGTCGTAATGATGGTCCAGGCTTACAAAAGGTGTCAATAAAATATCAACAAAAATTTAATAAAGCAGCTCCTAGTAAAAGTGTGATGTTAGCTGTTGTTGAAAAATTTCGTCGCACTGGTAGTGTATTGTGTCAACGTAAAGGTTCTTTGGGTCGTCGAAAAACAGTATGCACTAACGAAAATGAAGGACGTGTTTTTAACCAAGTTGTACAATCACCTCAAAGAAGTCTTGTAAGAACTGCATATAAACTCAACATTAGTGAAACCTCTTTACCTTGCATGTTCAAATCAATTGGTGGTTATCCATACCATATTCAAGTTGGACAACGTGCAAGAGAAATTTACTGTGGTCGCATGTTGAGTTTAATTGAGATCCCGAATTTTTGAAAAACATATGGTTTTCAGACGAGAGTCACGTTCATCTTAGCAGCTATATTAATCGACAAACAACCAAATTCCTTGGATTTGAACGTAGTGATGTCATTGTAGAAAAACCACACGACAGTCTTCGAGTTACCGTTTGGTGTGCGGTCTCTGGTAATTGAATGATTGTTCCTCGTTATAGAATAATTTCTCGGGGAACAGACTTCGAATATCCTTCTCATTTACCTGATCTGACGCCACCTGACGCATACATTTGGGGCATAATGAAGGAAAAAATATTTCATTCGGAAAATCCGCCGGCGAATATTGCCGAACTACGGGAAAGAATACAAAATATTTTTCGGCAGTTCCATCATAAATATGTTTATTGACTTACAAAATCGATATGAAGCTTGTTTGCGTCGAAATGGTGAACATTTTGAACACTAAGGGCCGGTTTATTCATCTGTCCATTAAAGTATCTGTTAGTTATTTGTTCACTAAACTTAAAGGTCACCTGTAAGCAATTTGTGTTTATTCAACGCATTTTATTCGTTCAGTAGTTACTGAATACTTATCACTGCGGGAGATAAGGCAACAGTGTATTTTCTGTGGTTTGTGAGACTCACTCTACCTTAGAACAAAAAGATCTTTTTGTTTTAAGGACTATACTAATGAGTTCTATAGCTTTTTTTTGACAGATGACATTTTACTCTGCATCAGCTGTGTATCTTGTTTGGTTTTTTCGAGATTTTAAAAGATTATTAGAAGTTTTTAGTTAAATCTGAGGGTTAACAAAAGCTGTTGCAGTGACGGAATCGGATTGTTTCTAAAAAATTTCATTATTTCCGAAATTGTTTTCTAACATAGTTTACAGTAAAATACCTTTCAGATTGGTGTAAAAGTATTTCTTCTATGAAGTTTGTGCAATCGATTTTTTTGTTAAACGAAATTATCCCAACAGTTTAAATTTCCCATTGGTGAAATCTGCTTTGGCTATTATCGTTAATATGGTCAAGAAAAAGATTTATTTCGTCAATAACATCCATTTAAAAAAAATTAAGTAAAAGCACAAAACACGCGAAAAACAATTTGAGGTAATTCCTTAATGACAGGTCCAATCGATCTGTAAGTTAAAGTCTTCAGTAGCTTATAATTACTGAAAACTTGGCGTTACTAGGAGATGAATAAACACTTACGGACAACAATCTTCTCAGTAACGCTACCGAACACTTTACTGAAAGGTGAATAAACCGGCCCTTACATTACAGAAATTAAAAATTAATTTTTATTTTTATTTTCGGTACTGTTTATTTTGGCGGATTCCCTAAAATGTCATTCTATGACTGTCTCTCATTGTAGAAGTTCAGTAAATTTAGTTTCTTTTTTAGATAGTTATATTGTATTTATTAATTATGTTATTTTAATCGTTCAGTTGGTATACTAAAGACTCGAGTAAAGACAATAATCTGTGGAAATATTTTGTTTAGTGAGTTAGTTTCCTTGATAGTAAGGTATGCATTTTATAAACATTTTAATAAATTATTATAAATTATTGATTTTTGGCCGTTGTAAGTTTTAACAATAAAATACATTGTAATTCATATCTATATGTTGATCTACGATTGCTAAAGAAACGATAAATTTTTCTTATGTATTTTAAATGATACTGATAAACTTTAATAATGAGCGACATTAAATAGTTTATTTTACTGATAAATAATGACTACTATTTTATTTAAATCATAACAAATGTGGCTTGCAACCTCACTTATTTAGTAATCCTCAATGTTTTACAATAATGTTTTTTTCATATTATTTTATTGCTTAATTAATGAAAGTATTTGTGTGTACCTATTAATTTTTTTTCTAGAATGACTATGAAAACATAAGCAATTCCCAAAAAATTATTCATAGTCAACGTCGGAAAATTATATACAGTGTATATGGATTTTCGAAAAAAGAAAAAGAATATGAGGCTCTAAATGTTCCACTGAGCCATTTACAGAAACGAGTACCCAAAGCTAAGTGGTGTTTCTATTGTCACAACGGATCCTTGTTGAAGCGAACAAAAAATCTCCAAGTGAAAAATTTAATTCGCTTCGTAGAAACACCAACAAACCTTCAACTTTCAAAGGATGCGTTGATGAGTTGAGGAAGAAATAATCCGAACTTTTATTTATTCTTATACGGCAATAAATAAGAGAAAACCTACCATGCAAAAGAATTTTCGAGGAAGTAAAGAACAAGGCAGTAATAAACTTATTGGTAAAATTGACAAATTTCGAAAATTGGGATTTAGATGGAAAAAAACTGATGACAATAGGAAAGTTTTAATGGAGACGTACGACATAAAAGCAAAAAGAATGGAGTATTTCAGAAAGTTAAAATTCTATACTCCTGTACCAAAGGCATGGTACAAACAAATGTTTAAAAGCACCGTCTGATTATTGTACAAATATAATTATACTTTACTAGAAATACAAATTATGTTATTTTTAACATAATTTGACTGGACTATAAATATAGGTACTATGGTTCTTTCATAAAACCAAACCGATGTTTTTACTTTTCACTTTATGAATTTAGTGCGTTGTTGCCTTGCATTACAGCGCAGCTATTTTGAAGGCCACAGCTCATCTCAAAATCCATTACCTCTACTAGGGTTTTAAATATATTTTAGAGCTCGGTGAGTTTATTTTAAGTGTACGTATATCGGTTAGTTCGTATTTGTTTACTCTTTGTAATTGATTTCATCAATAAGCATGAAATAAAGCTAGTATAGGCCTTTGGATATTTATTTTGTAATTATTTGTTTTTTGTGCTCAATTAAGGGTATTTTTTTTCATTTAACCTGCAAATTGATCCCCATCTATAATAATGTTAGATTGGTTAATGTTATTTAAAGTGAAGGTTTTTTTAAGTAATGGTTAATTAAACCTATGGTTAAATGGCTACAGTTTTTTTTTCTTTTTTTTCGGGGTGAGGTGGGAAACTCCTGTTCGATGGGTCCTTATTGAGGAGTCAACAGTCTTGGACTCACCTTAGAGAGGAGCAGTGTAACGAGAAACATCTGGATGCGAAGTACATAGTTTAGGTGTATTTCTACCGACATATTTTCGAAACAAAGTTCAATTTGTCTTTTGGACAACCGAAAAGTGATTACATGCACTGTTTGCAATGCTGGAGATAATTCGGAAGAGCATAACGAAAACTGTACATTTCTTTTAATTCCCAAAGAATAGATAGACAAATACCCTCAGTTGACAAGAAAACATGTTATGTGACGTTGGATTTACAACAGACCATGCCATTGTCGAAGTTGTCCACATCTAAACTTTTTTATTTGAGGTAAATATGGTTTTATCAAGTGGGTATCCACTGTGTTAAACGTTTAGGGCACAAGTCTTATTTCTTAACTGGATAGAAGACATTGCCAATAGAGGCAGTAATGAAATAGCTACCTGTCTGCTACTATTTTGCAAGTTACTCAAAGAAAAGGATTCTGAAATTGACCGTTTAATAGTTTTGTCCCATTCATGTGCAGGGCAAAATAAAAATTTTTAGATACTCTGTCTTTATCAATACTTGATTCTAAACAATAATTTCAAAATAGTTGACCACAAATTTCCCGGGGTTGAACACAGTTTTCTGGTTTCAAACCGAACATTTATATTCCAGACCAATATAGAGAAATCATTAGAAATGCAAGTGCTAAAAATAGTGTATGTTTAAATATGGAACATTACTTTTATAACTTTGAAGAGCTTCCAGGTAAACTTCACTTATTCCTCTTTGCCAATTTTTACAAGTTGATTTACAAAAAAGAGGTGTTAGACAGATTCAGGCTGAGGAAATTACCCCAAGTATGCTGTGGTGGTTTGACAATTGAAAAAATGTCGAACTTAAGAGAGCAGCTGAATAGATGATTCTATAAGGAGATATTAAAACAAAATGCTGAAAATCCTAAACAGATAAAGAGGGGAACACATTAATAAATTGCTGTTTTGCATACTGCTGCTTGGTTAAGATTAAACACAACGAATTGGTAATTTTCTTCATTGTTTCAGTTAATGTTTCTTTTGCATTACAATAAAATTTTGTTAAGTGCTACATAACTTCTTTATCAACAACAAAACATACACAGTTTGATTTTAAAGTTTGTGGTCAGGTTAGATTAGGTTAGGTTAGGTATGCTGTGGTGGTTTGACAATTGAAAAAATGTCGAACTTAAGAGAGCAGCTGAATTTTGTAGACCCCTACTATATATGATTCTATAGGGAGATATTAAAACAAAATGCTGAAAATCCAAAACAGATAAAGAGGGGAACACATTAATAAATTGCTGTTTTGCATACTGCTGCGTGGTTAAGATTAAACACAACAACGAATAGGTAATTTTCTTTATTGTTTCAGTTAATGTTTCTTATTTATTCTTCTTCTTATTTATTTAAAATTGATTTCAAGAAAATAGATAACAGTAAAATTTAGCAGTGGGATCCTCGGGGATCCTGAACTACCTATTTTGTTTCTATAATAAGATATCAAATACGTTAAGATGTGTATCATTCAAGAAAATATTAAAAGTAAACTTTTCTTGGCAGCCTGCCTTCTTTTGCTTTAAATTGTTTTAACTGCATTTTTAAATAAACTGTCATCGTTACTCGACTTCAATCCTTTGTCTTTTACCCCATCGTGATCATCGTGTGTTGACAGTAATACAGTTTCTATAATTTATAGCTGTGCTATCAAATTTTAAATTATGGTCAGAGGGCGTTTACTTGATATGGGATTTATTACTTTAAGAGGGGCGTTTCTAATTTGGTAAGACTGCCTGAATTTAGTGAAAAATCTGGTTATTTTTAAATTACAAGAATGTAGAGTAGATGGCGATAGTGGTTTCAAATTAGTATTTTTGTTATAAATTTGAATATTTTTAGAGCTTGTTGACTTTCTTTGTCTAAGACAGAGATGAAAATATGAATTTTGCTTCGTAAATCTTTGAATATTTTCACGACATACACAAACATTTGACCTTGAGACCATAAACAGATGAAGAATACTTGTATAATTTTTATTAAATATCCTATTTGGATACATTTTGGAAGTTTGTTGTGTGTTATTGTTGTGTCATAGGCGTAACAAATTAATTGTTTTTACGATTTAAAATATCGATATATGAAAAAAATAAAATAAGATTTCGGCATTCCTAACAAATAATTAATTAATGAAATTTATTGTACTAACCAGAGTTGGGTCGGATATTGAAAAAAGTATCCGGATACCGGATACGGATATTCAAAATGTATCCGGATACTTTTTTAAAAAGTTCGAATACTTTCATTTAAAAATGTATTCGGATACAAGTATCCGAATACTTCCTAGGATACTTTGAAGGATACTTTTTTTAAAAGGACATAAATTATTAGTATTAAAACTATGTGATGTGCATGTATTTTTAATGTAATATATAATAATAAAAATACATTTAACGAAAAATTTTTCGTGTCACTTCCTGAACTTTTGATATTGAATTTGGCCAGCGTTGGACCAGCCGAGTTTTCAAACTTTTTAGGGGGTGTACTTATTTGTACTTGTAGGTACACTAAAATAAAAATATAAATATTAGGATGTCCTTTATTATAATATCCGAAAAATAATTTCTTCTAATAATTGAGGCTATCAGCGCAAAAGTGGTGTAACTCCCGGCACTGCACTTAGGAAAAATAGGATTTAAAATTTGCTAAGATAGATTTGTTTTTATTAATTTATTTTTTAATTAGGGCCATCTGTTGTTTTGATCAAAAAAAAGGTGGCTTACTCCACTTTTGTATTCAAAGTTAATAATGTATGGAATGTAGTTTACACCAAAACTGCAACCAACACAAATAGTGGGTTACACCACTTTTGCGCTGATAGCCTCAATTATAAATACAGGGTACAAAGGGGTTCTTGAAAATAATAGAGATATAGAAAATATAAAAAATAAATAACGTACTTATGAAACTTTATAACTGATTTATAGGTAAAAACAAAGCTCCATTAGAATATAATAATATATATATTATAACGGTAACCAGTACGAAAAATGGGATTTAACATGTTAGACACATCTGAATTAAAAGAAGGGCAGTGTTGTGCCTACGTTAGGTGCATTATCGGAGGGCGATAAATAATATTTAAAAGTATCCGAATATCAAAAACAGTATCCGGATACCGGATACTTTAAAATTTGGTCACGGATACGGATACCGGGTACAAAATTTAAAAGAGCTTTCGGATACATAAAAAGTATCCTTATACAGAAATATCCGGATACTACCCAGCTCTGGTACTAACCCTTACTAATTAAGGTATTTATTAGAATAAATATATTAATTATAATAAAAACATAATACGGTTTCTGAATATACACACATCAACATGGTCTAAAGAAAAATTGAAATAAAGTGGAAAGTATGTAATTATACCTTTTTTAAAATTGAGATTGAAATCTATTGGCAACAATGCAAAGTTAAACGAGGTTAGTTGTTATCTATGACGTAAAATTGAATATGTTTTTAAAACATTATTGAATACGGTTCAACGCCAAAAAATAACTCAGAGATGTATTATTTGAAGGTGTTAGGTTAGGTTAGGTTAGGTTAGTAGATGTAAATTTTTAGAATATATTTTGTTGGGAAAAAATTTAAATACTCTTCCAAAACGTTCGATGATTATTGCAAAAGTGTTACTATAATGTTTGTAAACATTAACAGGTTAGTCTGTCTTCAATATGACTTCAAGTAAGTAGGTACCTTACTAATTATTTACTGCCTAAATAAATAAATATTATTTATTTTTTAGAGAGTATTGGACATTCCTAAATTACCACCCAGATCCATGATTTAATGAAAAATGGAGTACAAAGTAAAGCACACCCTACATAAAGCTTACCTATAGTTTATTTTTATTTTGAGAATGTGGAGCAAGAAAAAAATAATGTTTTGAATAACCTACGATAATAACTAACCAAATCTAGTATCTATAGAAATACACTTTGTGCACCTGTTTTCAAGATACCTAAAGAAGTGGGATAAGCTGACTATCAGCGATTGGCCAACAATACTCTTACAAGTACTAAACATAATTGTTAATGTTATGGGTATATCTTAATAAAACTAATTGTATCATTAAATTATGGCTATTAATTATATTCCAAAAATGCCAACCCCATACTTTTTGGAATCAATTGAAATTAAAATGTATCTAATGATTGTAACTGAATTTTTTAACTGGTATCTTTCACACAAATTAAAAAATTTTATTTATTTTATTTACATTTGAAAGCACTCTCCATCTAGTAATCAGAAGTGATAACAGGTAAGTTTTAATTTGTTTATTTACTGGTTTAATTTTTTTACAATTAATAGGTAGGTATTATTTATTTTATTATATATGATTCAGATCTAAATATCAAATTTAGTTTTAAAAGATATTTTTCATATTAGATATATGAATTTTCTTCTTTTTGAGTAGGTACCTACCAATAGTATTTGCCCATGTTGAAGTATTTTCTTTGGAAAATTGAAATCAGTGGTATTTTGTGTACTACTGCTACTGTGTGCTTATTCCCCTGTGAATTTGCCTCTTGATACTAAATAATCAGCATTATCTGGATAGCATATTTCTTTGGTTTCATATAAGAGTCTTTATTAGGGCATCTCAGAGAAGTGTTAATGCTACTCGTCCTTTGAGCCATCCTTTGTGTACTTTAAATACTAGGATAGACCAGGAAGAATATTAGTGTTATTTTCTAAATCAAAACTATTTTATTAATTTTTGATTATTTTATTAGGTGGAGTATAGAAAACAAAATATTTCTACAAGATTCAAAATAGGTTACTACTTTTCTAAAGTATTTCAAAAATGTCCTGAAAATACTATTTTTAGCAATATACTTTTTCTGGCAACCATATATGTTATTTCATCTATGTTTAGATAATTAAATTGTTGGAGAAATAAATCAATGGTTTTCAAAATATATGCTACTGTTTCCTCAAAATCTTTGGACCTCAAGTATAACTGTCTACACTGGTTGTATTCTGTTGATAGTAAGAAGACTGACAAAATTTGTAACTGAGTAATGTTATGAATTATTTTATATTTTATTTCTAATCTTTAATTTTTTAGAACTGTTTCCTCAAAAACTTTGGACCTGAAGTAACACAGGTTTTATTCTATTTATAGTAAATAATTAATAATTTTTACTGTTAATTCTAATCTTTTATTTTTTAGAACTCTTTCTTCAAAAACATTGAATCTGGACCCTTATAGAACTACATCAATATGAAACCTATTGTGGGCTACTATGTGTTTTAAAATACAAATGTTTATTTTAGGGTTCAATTAAATTTTAAACATTACCAAATTACATCTGCATATTTATTAGTAAATAACAAGTAAATGTTTTATGTTTTTCTTTTTTAGAACTCATTTTCTCAATTAGGTATATGTACCCAGTTCACCATATATGAACTTCATTCTGACATGAATATGGAACCCTTTGGTCTGTTTTATCATTTACCAACAAACTTTCAATGGTGAGGGGGATATATATAAAGATAACAGACATATTCAGTATCCAACCCAAATTTGTAAAACTGTTTTAATGAAAATATTACATATTTGACTGCAAATTTTTATTCATCACATTATCTAAAGAGAAAGCTATTATATTTATGCATATTGAACATGTAAATAAATATTGTAGAAACCCTTACTTTGTGGACATTATCCTGTCTATTTAGAAAAACAGTTTAACACTTAGCTGTTAATATTTACATATGTAGTTTTAATTTATGAATGTAAATCCCTTAGGTTGGGTTTATGTTATTTAACAAATAAAGATATAAGGTAACTTAAAGATTAAAAAAATATAAAGAAAAATTAGGTCTCTCAAAACTCACATTTTTACCAATTCGACTAAAATAAGACAACTGTGTTTAAGTAAAAAGTAATTTTGGAAATAACAATGGTTCATAACACTAAATTCCTTGGATAATGCATAAACCGATGTAAAAACCAACGCAAATTGTGAAAATATACTTTAAAATTAATTTAATTGACTTCTGGTAAATTATAAATATAGACAATTATATATTTAAAAGCAAAACACTAAAATGAATATATTTTGACGTTATAAACGAGAAATAAGGTTAGGTTATGTTAAGTGAAGTTTGTGTTTGGATTTGGAGAATTAGAATAGACATACGTTTTTGAAAAAAGCGCCACCAAAACTGTTGAACTAAATTGACAGATTAGTGCAATGTTCAAATTTTGCGTGCAACAAATCTCAAAAAATATACCTTTCTTTAACTTCATATTTTGCTAGTCGCATTCTCTATGCATTCTTTAGGAGTTAAGCTTCTGGCGTTAAAATTCGTGATCACAAATTGTCAAACTTTTTAAAAACATACCATCACTTAAACACCAATATCTCTTTTATTACAATATAAAACTTAACTAAAAAACCTTATCTCCTAGAGAAAGGTCTAAGCTATATCCTGTTAAAATTTGAATACGTAATTTAAAGGCGTTCTTTAGATTTGTTGTTTACAAAATGATTGAAATTTTGGGTACAATTCAGGCATGCCACCCGTTTTCAGCTGTCACATTTTTGACGCCCCTCTTAAGTATATATGTTTTTTATTTTATTTCAGTAGAACCGAAAGCAAAAAGTTTTTAGAGTATTTTTTTTGTAAATAAAACTCTTTGGTCCGATCATTAATTGAAAGAAAATGTCAAACGTCAGGGATATCGGAAAAAACTAATTAATTAAATTGCTCCATTAAAAAAAAACCTTCACGGTCTAAGCAACTTTGAGTCATTTATTTTCATGTTAAATTTAACTATTCAACATTTACTTACAAAAGTCGGTATACAACGGCTGTGTTATTTTCCACATTATCCTGAAGATATAGATGCTCAATATTTTAAAAATTGCAAAAACAGCCCAAACAAAAATAAAATATATTTTCATTGCAATGTCTAACACGTTTGAGATCAGATGAAAAGACAACTTGGAAAATTAAATTTTTTTGCGGATGAAAAGTAAAACCGGGAATTTCTTTCAAGTGTTTTTTCTCATTTCCTAATTTAAGGTAAGGTAATAGTCTAAGACGATAGAAAAATGTTATTTCTTTTTTTTAATGATGAATTAAAACGGCTTCTTATCCAGTCGATGAACGTCACTTATTTGTCAACTTTAGGAACTAAAGGTTTTTAGCTGTATAGGAGTTTTATTTTAAAAATTATTCTGCAATCGAATGCTCCCCTTCAATGTACTCGCCTCCTCTCGCTCCTCACTGTTATTTTCCCCTTTTCCATGGTCAAAGTAGTGCTGGATGTCCTTCTGTAAGAACCTTTAGGAGTTCCTCTGCAATAGATTATTTTAAGCCAGTCTTGATCCTAAATAATAAATATTTGCCTAAATAATATATAATACGTATAGATAAGACGTAGTTGTAAAACAAATATATTAAGTTATTGTAAAGATCAGCATGATATAGGTTTTGAATCTGTGTGAATATGCGAATTGAATATGAAGAAAGTTTGTGCGAAAACTGGCCAAAAACTGTCAAATCTGCTCAGTAACTGTATTGATAGAAAACATAATCCCAATACAGAGTTAAAATTAAGTGGTAAAGAACTCTTATACTGCCAGGAAGGATTTTGAAATTGAAAGTTAAAACCATGCTATTAGTTCAATATCAAGGGCATGATAATAACTAATGGGTTCTAGAGGGACAAACTGTAAACTTAACTAACCATTCGTCTTAGTTGTAAAATTAAATCATAGATCTTCACGAAGACTATATTCTTGCAGACAGTCAGGCAGCTTTAATAGCTCAGTTCTTTTATTTATGAGCCTAAGCTATTGAGTGAATGTAAACAATTACTTAAGACACTGTCAAAAAACAACAAAGGCAGCTTGATGTGGGTGTCGGGTCACAGAAAGATATTAGGTAATGAGGAAGCTGAAAGAGGACTAATAACACTTTCCTTGGTCCGGAGGCCTTCTGTAGTCTTACAAAAGCCACATCGAAAAGGAACTCCGTTCCTATGAAAAGCATCGACTACGATCTCACTGGAGAAATACGTCAGGACTGAGGGAAGCTAAAAGATTTGTAGACATATCTCCTGAAAAAGCAAAATGCCTTCTCGAAATGAGCAAAAAAAATATAAAATTGATCGTAGGTCTTTTTACTGGACACTGCCCTTTGAGGTATCACCTTTCTGCCAAGGCGCCAAGGAAAGTGCGAATGCATAGCACTGTTCTGCAAACGGCTTAAATTCCTAGAAGGAGTTACTCTCACTTCTTATAAACTAAGGAATTTGCCCTCTAGAAAGCTGCTTAACTTCGATAGAAGTATTGGCATTCTAGAGTTCAAGTAGATTAAGGTAGGCACAAAAGATGTTCATAGGTCAAAGTTCAGAGAAGTCTAATTGACTTAGACTTCTTTTTTTTATTGATTTATTTATTATTTATCCAAATAATCTGTCAATAATTTCAGTAAAGGTATAGTTTGGTTTCGTACAAAATCGATAACTCTGTATATCAGTTTATAATTTTAGCAAAGGTATTGATCAATCACATTATCACTTTTTATAAAACTTTTTTACTGTTTTATTATTATTAAATGTTTTTATTATTAAATGTTTTATTTTTTGTTACAGGCCCATTCTCCTCTGCTCGGATCTGGAGATAAGCCGGTAAGTACCTATTCAACTGTTTACAAGATTATTGAAAGACTCCACAATAAACATTTTATATTAATACGTTAAGGCTAAGGGTATTTGTATTCCATTTTAAAAAATGCCACATATTTAGATAATTGTTAGGTAATTTTGATAATTTGTAGATAAGTGCTTGCTTTACCGGCATCAACAACTAAAAAAAATATTATTGCCTTTGATTTTGTAAATTACGTAACAGAGATCGGTTTTAACAAAACCGTAATTATTCCAAGAATATTATTAATTCCTTCAGATTATAAATGTTTTTTATGTATACTACCTATAAAGTGTAATTATTGAAACAAGTCATGCAATGAAAGGCATTATGTTTGTGTTGAAAGAAAAAGGCCAAAATGTGTTGTGTTGAAAAATTTTACATATAGGCAAGTTAGTATACAGTGTGCTCGACAGTATATAAGCCAAATGGAATGAATGCATTATTTCGGTTACTGTACATATTTAAAGAAAATCCCGGAACACGTCAAATTTAAATCATAAATTGACATTCTTTAAAGTGAAAATTTGATACCTACCTTCAACCCCCTTTTAGTGACAGTTACAACTCTCAATTTTTTAAATGGGAAATATAGGCTTATAATATTATCGTTTGAAAGGTCTTATTCTCTATCGAAAAATGTTATTGTTTTTAAATGTATTGCAAAAATGAACGTAAAACAAAATAAAATCACCTTATTACCGAAATTTGCTAGACTACCTACCTACACTACTAATTTAGTTCCGGTTTCATCAGTCTTTATAACAAGACAGCAAAAACCATATCAGTGTTCTTTTTTAATTACAATTTAAAAAAATCCGTTAAAAAACTATCATAGCAATGTTAGTTTGTTTAAAACGCCTCAGCAAATTGGGTTGTAATAATTATAACTACAATATTGTCTCTTGAATTTCGTTGACCGCAATTCATAAAAATGGTTAGATCTACCGAAATGCATAAAATAATAGTTTTTCGCAATTTCGCGAATTTGAACATATCATAGTAAAATAAAAGTGACCAGACAGGGTGGTTAGGTAACGTTAAATTAGTTTATGTTAGGAATAATAATGATAATTAATTTCTTCGGATTTCGGATTTTTTTTCGGGCTGAGATGGGAAACTCATGTTCGGTTGGTAGGCTCACCCTCGAGCCTACCAACCAAACCCACATCAAAACTCGCCGTTACCTCTGCTTCGGAATCACTACCCTAGCACATTTCAAGACGGGCGGTGGTCCCTCACACACTCTTCACCCATTCATACTATTCGCCATCAGAACATTCCCTTCTCCTAACCATTTTCTCCACAACTTCGCTAACCTCTACCCATTCTTTCTCTTCTCTCAACATTGTCCAGCATGTTCTCCCAATACACTGCTACCCCGAGTCTCCTCTCCAACTTCTCTAAATCCTCCTTTTCTTCCAGCATCTAAACACATGACCCTCATCATCCTCCACCTCACACCTCACGCATATTCCAGTCTCTCTCTTCCCAATCTTGTGTAGATACCCCACTCTTGACCCATGCCCAGTGAGCACTTGGGTCAAAAAGTAGTTTACCTCCCCAAACTCTCGGTCCATCCACTCATTCCTACTCCCAATCGCCCTTTTTAATGCACCTTCAAATCCTTCCCATTTTCTCACCATTTCCTCCTCCATCCAATCCTGAGCTTCCTTTTTTGTGGCACCCTTCCACCGCTGCCTCTTTGCCCTAGCCATCAGGTTCAAAGGGTATGACATTGACAGCACAGCTTCTGCTAATGCACCCACTGTCCTGTACCCCTGTACCACTCTCGACAAAATCCCCCTCTGCACCTGTAGTAGTGGCTTTATCCTCGTATGGAGCCCCACTCTTTCACCCCACACTTCCGCTCCGTACAGCATACTCTGCTCAATCGTCATACCAGTAACTCTCCTCTTCCATTCTCCCGGCCCTCTCACATTACACATAAATCTCCCTAACCATGCTGCTCGTACTCTCGCCTTCTCTGCTGCCTTCAGCATATGGTGCTTGAAGGATAGTTGGCTATCCAACCAAACACCTAGATACTTCACCGACTCCTCCATGCGAATTTTCTTCCCCTTCACCACCACCCTAACTTCCCTCGTTTTGCTTCGTCCCTTTACGAGCAATCCCACCGTCTATCTTCCGCCACTTCCAATCCGCATCGTTCTATCTTTCCCACGCGAACTGTTAGTTAGAATGTTAAAACTACCCAACTGTATTAACCAATTACAGCTGTTTCGAGTTAAAAACTAATCTACAGATAGATAGATATTTTATGTTAAGATAACCAGTTCATAAAATTTCTGAGTGTATTAAAAGCTTATTAGCTCCAAACTTTACTATGGCAATACTATTCAAGCCCATCAACTTTATTTTTCAACGCCCAGACCAAAGATTCTTCATCATAATATATTTGTCAAGGATCTTCATCAGAAGACTCTCAGAAGATATAAGCCTTCTTGGGTTACCCAAGTTGGAAATTAACATGCCGATTCCAAAGTTAAATTATTACATGAGATGTTGTTCATTTTGGAAATTTGATTATTTCTGTCATTCTTTTGACTACAACATTTGGAGAGTCTTGGAAAATATTCTTAATATAAAATTTACTACTAGCCCCTGGAATCAGGTTACCCTTCCAATTATTTTTGGTGGGTTTGGTATTCGTGCAGTTTCGGACGTTTTTATTCCTGCTTTTTGTCCTCTTCATACTTACTAAATTCTGATTAATTTGATACTGACCCCTTCCTCAAGCGAATTTAAGATTGAGTACTTGAAAGATGCCAAGGATTCATGGTTGGACAAACTACCAAACGCACAGTTACCCAACTTGCCATATTTAAAAAAAATGGCATGTTTTGTTTGTGCAGTTTGTTGACTTGAATTAGCTTGAAAAAGTAGTTCGCCTTGCCGTTTCTAATAAGGAATCCGGAGCATAGCTAGAAGCTTTACCTACATCTAAACTTGGGACCTTATTGGATAAACAAAGTCTCCAAATAACCTTATCTGTCATCCTCACAGCTGCGTTTGTGGTTCTGAAGTAGATAGTTTTGGTCACTGTGGTCTGTCATGTGTCAAAAGCGCAGAGATAATTCACTGCCATAGTTGTCCCAATGGTACAATAAAAAGAGCCTCTAATTCTGAGGATATTTTCTGCATTTTGGAACTACTATGGCTTTAGCGTGATGATGGAAAGCGCCCAGATGAAGTTATCTTTATCAATGTCTCGTCTGGGACGTCACATGTGCAGACAGTATGGCTCCCTGCGCCACGCACGGCACTAGCAGATCTGCTGGTTTCGCTGTCAATAGTGCATGAACATATCAAGTGTAAATCTAAATATATTTTCCGAGCTTTCGCTGTTAAAACTCATTGTTCCTGTAGTGGTTACGCCAAAAGTCTTCTCTATGAATTAGGACGGTTGCTTATACAAGCACTGGTACACCCAAAGCCAAGTCATTTACTATGAACTTTACGTTATGCTTTTGTAGAACAAGAAGTTTCACTGGCAGTTTACGCAGCTGTTAATGTACTGAATTTGCTCTATATACTGTCCCATAAGCCAAAATATCAAGTTGTTACTCTTTCAAATAATAATAGTTTATTTTCGGGTTAATCAATGAGCTGCATCTTTTGAAAATTTAAATTGTATAAATATAGTATCTGTAAAACATAAACTTCTGATTCTAAAAATATAAAGTAAAAAAATGTAAGCAAAGAAGAACTTTACTATTACATTTTGTAAAATCATAAAATGTACATTATAACTAAAATTTCACATTTTAAAAATAAAGTTTTGGTATAATATTAAGTTCTAATATTGAAACTATAAAGTGTAAAGAGGGATAGAATACTAAAAATATTCTGCACAAAATCACACTGTAGCTACCTCGAAAGTTAATCTCAAAATGTTTTAAACCATTATTAAGCGAAATGAAAAGCAAAATCAACAACTAGCTATTCATCTAGAGAAACCTTGCAATTTACGAAAGTGGAATTATACTTACAAATAGAAAGAAATTTTATATGGTCCCGGTAGCTTCAATCTACTAAATATACTTGTTCCCTTAGGAAATACACATATAGAGTGAATAATGTGGATAGAAGTGGGTTCAAATTATTAAGTAAAATGCAATATACGAGGTTCTTTAATAAAATAACTAAATTTTTGAAATAAAATTTTTATTATTTATTGGTCTATTCGTTAATGTTGCCTTTAAAATAGTTTCCAATAGATATTGTCCCAATATTCTTTGCAGATTGCTAACCTAACCTAACCTTACCAACATTCTTTGCAGATTGCTAATCTTCGTTGTCTTGTAAATACCTAGTAATGATACAAAGTAAATAATAAATGAGTATTTGTTTCTAAACGTAGAAATTTCTAGATAAAACTGTCCTGAAAATAAAGAGAAGTTTCTCATGTTTTTAAAAAAGTGTTGTATTATTGGCCATAGCTAATTTTCTAGCATCTTGGTGAGATATTGTTGCTTTTTTCTTACTCACCAACTTAACTGGGCGCATTCAACCTAGGCTGACTTTGCCACTAGATTCTATTTTTTGCCGCTAGATTCTACGCCTGTCAGGCCCAGGGTCGACAGGTCTTCGCTAACTTGATGCTTCAACCTTCTTCTAGGCCTACCTGGGATACAACCAACTAGAGTAGAAAAACAACAAGATGAAAAACTTGTGAGTAAAAAGGGACTACAACAAAGCTGATATGATAACATCAAGAGAACAGCCGGACTTAACTGGTACCAAGTGGCACAGAATATGGAAAACTGGAAAAACATGAGAAAAGTCTATATCCAAAGGATAGAACACGACAAGAAGAAGAACATAATGATAATTACAAAGTTATTAAATCAAATCACTAGATACTTTTCTCCGAGTGTCTTATTGATGTGATGTTGTTCATTTATAAAATCATAAAAAATACTTCCACATCTTGTTATATTGATTCAGAAACTTCTGATTTAGGTAATTAGAAAACGGCAGTATAACTCCTTAAAATCAAATTTAATTTTCTTGTATTTTTAATGATTTTAAATAAATTAATATCACTACCATCCACAAACGGGCATTGTAAAAAGTCATAGACCTATTATCAGAGGAGACGCAACGTTCCATTCCATGTTTGTTTTGTGGCAATAATTACAAGAGAGTGACTATGAGTGTGACAAAGAAACCAATCGAATTTCTGCTCCGTCCTCGTGCTGGCAACGCTGTATCATTATTCACGAGCTACGTTTACGCCTGTAATCAATGGCGCCCGTAGTATTTGTTAAAAAGGAATATTTCTCTAGGGTAATATATAGATATTTTTATGGGAAAATATTTAAGAATAGTTAATGACAAATGCCACTTCAGTATTCGTTAAAAATCCAATAACTCTGAAAATATTAATTGATACTATAAATGAATAAACAAAAAATTCACCCTGATGGTCTTTTTGGAGGACTATTGGAAACTAAAGAGTCGGTACTGTTAAATTAGTGAAAGTTATAAATAAATGGAACTGAATAAATAAAATGTACAATGAAAATTCGTTTAGCTATGATTTATAAAAGAAACTTAATTTTTCTCATATTTATCAAGGAACAGCAAGGAAAATAACCTATCAGATATGAACTGAAATACTGAATTGCTTGGTAGTGGATTTGCACTTGCCTTTAAGTAAGTTATATCACTTCCTTTAAAATGATTGAAACATACATATATGTTTAATCCCACAATTATTTTTTCCTCAGCGAAGAAAAGCTACTCATAATTTTTGGTAAAATTCGAGATTGCCAACTAACGGAATTACCAAACATGTTTAATTTGATATTGAAATCATCATCGCTACCCCCTGGCCCCTGGATGAAACTATTGTAAACAAACAAATATTTTAACTTACTTGACAAAAAAATATTGGGGCTTAAATAGTCCGGTTTTTTACACACTTGCCAATGACGAACCATTTCGTTCACAAAATGTTACTTAATATTATATATAATTTCGCTAAAAAACACCAATATAACTCCAAAATCTCATTGCAATTGCTTCGGCAACAATGCTTAAAATAAAGATACTTTGTTAAATTTCACAGTATAACCCCTTCTGCGCGTGGTATCAATCAGCCAAGCCGTGCTGCGTTGTCGCTTATTAAGCAACTCATTTCTATCTTACCTTTTCGTTTTACCAAAACTTCCAATATTTATTTAAAAAATTGCTTTCTTAACTTTAATGACAGCCGTTTCGCTAGACTTAGCATCGTCAGATTGACAATATGTCAATCAATCTTTGATTAAATATTTAAATTTTGAAAGTTCAAATTCAAATTTTTTGTTTTCCAAATCTAATTTTTTTTTCTAGTTCAATGTATTTATCACAGAATGTTTTTACTATTTGTAACAGGTCAGTATTTCCATTTGTTGCACTCTCACTACACTTTATAAGATTTTCAGCCAAAACCGATAGAGGTTTTTGCCTTCTTTGATTATTTCGTGGGGGCTTTTCTTTATTCTTTGTGGATGTTATGGTTATTATTGGCCGCTGAATTATAGGTTCGGTATTATTCGGCGTTACTTCAAATACCATGATATTATTGTTGTGCGAGTACGCCCCTTCGAGAATATACGACGTCCGATGAGCGAAGCATCTAGACTCGAGACGATCGAGAATAGACTGGAGTATGCTGGAACAATACTTACCTATATAAAGGACCGATTTGAATATTTTAAGTTAGTACCTAGTATGTTGTTAGATAAATGCGAATAGAAATATTGTCTTACATAAATTAAAATATTGTAAATAAATTGTGTTATATAAATTAAACAGTGTTAGTGATTTAAATAGTATAAAAATAAATTAAAAAGACTAGTAAAAATAAATAAACGTTACATTATTATCAAAAGATTGATCTACATTTTCAAATTCAAAAGTTTTTGTATGTTGGGGTTGAACTTGAATTGCTGGCTCAGATTGAACTTCTATACCTTCATATCCAGTAACATTTGCACTCATTACGGTAACTTTTCCCCAAACTGTTAATCCTCTTTCCTCTGTGGGTGACATTTCCCAATTCAATTTTGGTCCTGATCCAGTTTTTTGGGATGTTCCACTATTTTTCGGCATTTAGCCTTGGTGGTATATTTCCAATATTTAAACCTCTAAAAATAAAATTTACAATTCTTATAAATTGGGGACATGTAACTATACATTTATAATCGCTTACTTTCTTCCATTCCTCGACAGATAATTCTGGACCTTTACCGATTGCGTTCAATTGTAAACTTAATTCCTTCCATTTATTATGTAAATAATCCGTTTCGACAGTAGGGTTTAAGGTGTTAGTTCTGAATATTGTATCATTTTCCATTAATGATAAATAAATATCAAATTGTTCTTGTGTGGTATTTCGCAAACGTTTTCGTTATCTTGAATATCACTTCGAAACAAAACCATAAATTGCAATAAACAAATAAAATATAATATTTTGAGAAAAGTTACCTCATTTTATTTAAAAAGAACCAAATTGCAAATAAAATCTACAAAGAAAATTAAAGCACTCAACACCTTAACCTATAAATTTCCAGCTGATAAGTACGCGATCACACCAATAACATAAGTGAATTTAGCTGTTTCTATAGAAGTAGTTCAAATTATCAACTATAAGCGCACCGCTTACAGACATTTATTCATAATTGCACTTTTTATTTTGTCTGTAAGAACGCGCGTTACAGACCGTAAAATTTACAAATCTATAAGCTTACAGGTGCTTGCACAGAATCGCACCATTAATATCACCAGATACTTCCTTGCAATAACCACAAAACCTTAATAACCTTATAAATAATCTATCACAATTATATGATCGACCAACAACAGTACTAATTAAGGAATAGATTATGTCAATACTTTTTAAAACCAGAAGTGGCTTTACCATGGAAAATACGAGGGAAAACATAGTATGCGTTTTCAGTTAAAATGTATTCAGGTAATTTTTGAATAAATTGTGTTCTATTCAAATATGTTTGAAAGTTTTTTCTACTTCTATTTCAGTAGCAACCTATTGCCATATATTTTTCTCTTAGAATATTTCTTCAACTTGTAATGTTAAAGAACCTCACATGTTCTTCACTAGCTGAACCAAACATTAAAGTCTTCGTCATCTTTCATTATTAAAACTATTTAAATATTGCCTGCAACGTAAATATTAAGCAACAAAAAACAAAAATATAGAACAGAACCTATTTCATGGAAACATGTTTCTACAAAATTTGTTTCGCTATGACGTCACAGGACACACATTTTGCTGATGTGCGTATTCTCATAACGGCAATGTGTACTTATTTTATGAAACGTGTTTCTTATTTCGCATTTCATTTCGTTTCCTTGATGTGTGACCTGCCTATCGACAAGGAGTCCAACACTATTTAATTGGGAGAAGTAGAATTTTATTGTTAAAGCTGCATACTTGTATTTAATATTTTTCAAGGAAAACTGGATTTCTTAAAGAAGTAGATTTTTTGACAAAATGTTTTAATTATATATTATTTGAAGATATGGACTAAAACTTTTAAAACAAAAATTTTTTAAAATACCTTTCGGCACCTACAAATTTGACGCATACGCATTTCAGTACTGTTTATATTGCCGCATACCGTGTATGGAATTTTTAAAGACCTTTAAAAAGTCTTTAAGAATAGATAAATTGTTAAATGAAACAAAATAAATCACTGAAAAAAAACCATAAAATGTACAGCCGGGGTAACGATAAAGAAAAACTGCAATCATCAAAGTTAAATTCAGTAAAAGGAAAAATGAAAGTATATATAACATATTGTTGAAAGGGTTTCCAACAAGTTGATAGTGGTATTAAAAAATTCCATCAAAATAGTTGGCCAATAATTCACAAAGAGTAAACTGATAATAAAAAGTAATAGCTATTAAAAAAGAAAAGATAATCCATAAGTTTTTTTTTTAATTGGGACTTTCAATGTTGTCAACAAAAAACCATAAATATGTAAAGGAAGTATATATACAAGGTGATGCCACAAATACTCCGATTTTCCAACTTTAAAATAAAAATGTGGAAATTTCTCGGACTACGTTTTCGCCTTAGACCATATACAAATAGACTGGCTGTGACGTCATTTTTCTGAACAACATGCTGAAGCCAATATTATCTCTCTTTGTCGCATGAAGTTCGTGGAGCTACGGGATGAGATGTGTGTGCGGTACCAATCACAAATATCAGCGGCGCAACCTTTTAATAGGTACCTAACAAGGTCTTAATAACACAAAGTTTTAACTCTAATCAAAATTCTTAAATCATAACTTTAACCCAAAATTAATACAACGAATACAATACCACAATTAGTTTATGAATAGGGTAAGATTAATGTTTACGTATGATTCGCAATGTTCCATGCTATAAGATACAGTGCAGCCGAAGATATACGAAAACAACCAAAGAAATTTTATTCAAACATGCAAATAAAAAAGTGGGGATGTTGATTTCAGATAATCCCATACTATGAATGTGTCGATGACGTTAGTTTCCTTAATACATTTTAATAATATTAAGCTACTCTATACATACAAATTATAAAATGGATAGAATACTGAAAAAATAACGTTAAACCTTATACATAATCCCAACATGTTTATGTACACAGATACATTTTTGCAACAACACTGTATTGTCGAATTACTACATTTTACGCATTTTTGACGATTCTGGTTTCTTCTTACCCCTTACACAGAACATAATAGTTTACTTCGTTTTGCGTTTCGAGATTGCCGTGGTTCACGGAGACTTATTAAACTAGGATAAATAGCCATATTGTCATAGTAAGTGGTTGTGACTGTGTGTTTTCTAGTTGTTTAACTTTCAAATAGTATGTAGACGACGTTTAGAAGTGAAGTGATAATGGTTCGGACGTATTTGATTTGCAAGAATAATAATTATTGAACTCCCAACATCTCATTTTACGGGAAATAAATTAGTAGTGTAGTTACTCTAGCGAATTTCTAGTAACTTCCGTTAAATATAATTTTCAATTGTTTTAAAAAAATCTTAAGTGACCTTCACTTTTGTATTAGCTATTTCACTGTTTATCTTTTTTTATTTAAGATTTTTTTTAATTATATTAACTGAAACAAATTTCATTTCTGGTTTATAACGTAATAAATATATGCCACATGTTCCTGCAAACTGATTTATGTCGATTGAATCACGATCATATAATAAAAAAATTAACTCCTTCATAAAAATAATGAAAAATAAATTGCATAACGGAATCGTTTGTATATTATTTTACGCTGCTATCATCCGTAAAAATAGCCCGTTGAATTTGAAACTGTGCCAACTATAAATCGTTCGTTATTCATCGTTCGCCATAACTACTTGTTGGTCTTTCCGTAAAAAAAATTTTTTTCACAGTGTGTTATACCTGTATTTTTTAACTTGTTAAAATTATTCTAATAAATTCTTATAGCCGATTTAAATAGAAGTCAAGATAAAATGTGGTTAGGTTTCATCATTCTGTATTATGTTTATAGAAAAAAATTCGTTAAAACTTCTGCTCGAGTTGATTTGTTGAATGCATTAATTTTCCTTACAAACTAAAGGAATCAAAAGTTACAAAAATATTTCTACTACAATTTCAAAAATAATAATCTTCTTAATTTTTATATCAACATGAATTTCATTTTATTTAAAACACAAAATAATATTGGTATAAAATGTAAAATTAAAAATACCCAATTTAAAAAATTCTGTTGTTCAAAAAATGAATACTGGATACATGGGTCAAATAATGAGAAAATTTTAATTAAGATAATGTTAATGTACACTTAAGAGCATGTAGATTACAACAAACGGATAAGTCAAGCATCTATTTTAACACAAAGTATTACTCACACAATCTAAATAAATAGAAATACTACACATTTGTGAAAAAACCAAAACAACTTCACCACTAGAATTGTAATAAAACCAATTATACCCAGGTAGTAAAACTCGATAATGTAATAAACAAACTGTTTTAATACCACTATGGGGCATATATCGATTGCGCACATTTTATTACCTGCCTAAGTAATCCTTCTAAACCGGGTTATCGATTGCGCACAAAATACTTACCTGAATATTAGAATTTAAAAACGTACTTTATTTTCAAATTCACGATACTTTTATATTGACCATATTAAATCTATCAATTTTATTAATTATACATAACCTAAACTAACCTAACCTAACCTAACCTAACCTAACCTAACCCAACCCAACCTAACCTAACCTAACGTTAAATAAATAAAATATCCAAAAAATTAGTACCTAGAACACAACACAATTATTAAAAAAGTGTTTATACAATATGAAATAAAACAATAACATAAATTGCACAACATTACATACTTATACCTATACTATTTTTTATAGTGAATGCTTACTGCTTTTACAAAATCAAATCCCCGAAAACCCGAAAAGAATAGATATTCTCTAAAATTCAATTTTCAAAAATCAATTATCTAGTTATTATACAAAAATATTGCAACAACAATCTTTATAATTCTGCCTGTCTCACTTGGGGCGCACACCTTTTTCATGTAAAATTCGAAAAGGCAAAGTTTTATTGCGGGTTTGGGCGCAGTCGATAATTTCCCCCATTATGTAGACATCTGAATTATATTTTACAGATTATAGAATATTTACCCAATTATGACACAATAATAATAATGTTAATACACGACTAATACATAATAAACTTATAATACTTATGTTTGCTCAACCTTAATAGTACCCATTAATCACGGCTTTAATATTACATTGTTTTGCGAAAAACCATCGGTTTTCAAATTTTATCATGAAAAACTAAATATTTTCAATTTAGTTCTGTATATAAAACAAAAATAGTAGAAAAATCCTAGTCCTCCATGCGATTCGAACCAGGGGACTCGCGGCTGTGAGCTACGGGCATATACACTTAGCCATCAGCACTTTCATAAATTTTTGTCTAAAACATTTTAGAAACTGAAGTAGCTTATGAAACAATCAAATTAAAGTCAAACCTGTAAACCAAACGAATTAATGTAAATGTACACCTAATTCAAATATTTTAAGTTACATAAAAACATTAGTTTTGATGTAAATTCTACACCACAGATAAACTTCACCAATTGTTCTAATATTACATTATCAATAAGTACTATTAAATATTATCATCTTGTGATATTTTTTGGTCTAAATATTTTTGGTTTAATAATAGTATTTTTTTAAAGCTACTCTGCATAAATGAACAATAACGTATTGTATCAAATAGTTAATACAGTAGTGTTTCTTAAAATATGTATGTAATGTAACCAAAATTTTTCAAATATATTTAGTAGTCGTGCATAAAGTATTGCATTCTACTCGCTTATAATGGCCATCATTATACGCCATTGAATAATATACTATTATTCATTTATAAGCACAAATTGTAGTATATGGCATACTATAAAAATATTGCAAGTAATAGTTATTTATGAAACAAGGGCGTAATGTGGATGTTTTTTTATTCGATGGCTTCTGGTCCGAGATTTTGTAAATATGAATCTAGAGTTGAAGTAGCTTTGGTTTGATGGCAAAAATTGTCTTGGTAACCAAATTGTTTGAAAATTTTCTCCAAGGTTCTTGTGCGTTGTCCAAACTGTCAACGAGACAGTACTGATTTTTGTAATTTAATGGATACAATTTGCGAGCCATAAAGAGCGGGCATATTGATTTAAAAAATAATATAAAAAAGTCAAATTTAAATTGGAAGGAAGAAAAATTATTAAGTTATTTGATTTTTTAGGATAGTCTGGGGCTTTGGGATTTTTCTCGGGATTTTTATAGATTCAACAAACTGACACAACGAACTGTCAAAGTACTTTATTGCGATTTGTTTTTACCTTATTTTCAATAATAATTTTCACGTGAAAAATCAAAATTAGAAGAAAAAGAAGATTTCGTCAAGTAATTTAGGAAACATCCACCTTCAAAAAACAGCATTAAAAATGGTACACTGCATTTCTACAAAATGGATTTATGGAAAGGAAGAAATATCAAACACGAAATGGTGATTTTTTTTAAAATAGACTCTTACGTATTCAGGAAACATTACAAGAACATAATCGAATATCTCTTCGCAAAGTATCATCCACAACTGGAATTTCAAAATGCGAAGTTCAGAGATGTATGAAGGTGTTGAATACAGATACACCAAAAATATATATGAAAGGGATTTTCAAACCAGAACTGTTTTTTCTGAGACATTACTAGATTTATTTAGAGAAGTTTCTGATGTTTTTCTTATAATGCCAGATGAGGATGGATTTCATTTAAACGGGAGATGTAATAAACATAATTGTCACATATGGGGGTCTGAAAATCCAAGGGTATTTGAGGAATACGAAAGAAAATTCAAAGTTGAACGTTTGGTGTGGCATTTCTAAAGAGAAAATATATGTACCGTTTTTCTTTCAAGAAACTACAATAACCGATATTGTATACACAGAAAAGTTACAAAATTACCTATATCCACAACTGAAACAAAATGGCATCATAAATTCAGTTTACTTTCAGCAAGACGGTCCACTACCACGCTATTTACTTGTGGCTATAAATTCTTTAACAGAAACATTTGGAAATAGGTGGATTGGGAGAACTGGACCAATTGAGTGGCCTGCTCACTCACCCAGACTTTTTTATATGGTATTTTATCAAAGATAGGTGTTATAATCCTATTCCAGAGACTCTAGAACAACTGAGATGTAACGTTGTCCGAGAATTCCAAGAAATTACCCTGCGAAATTATTTTCAGAACTTTTTGTTAAAAAAAAATGTATAGACCAAAATGGACAACTCTTAAAACACCTTGAGAACTTTTATTAAATTAGATATTTTATAAAATTTGTGTTGTTATTTTCTTTTGTAATTTTTTGTGTAGACATCTCTATCTGATAAACAATTATCATTAAAATCCAAATAACTCACTTATTTTTCACCTAAACTTTAACAAATTGTACATTTTCTCAAAGGGAAAGATTTCGTCTTTCAGATAGAATAAAAATATAAATGGTGTTCCATTAAAAAAATCGACGATATTTGCATTTAAAAAACAACTTTTTTTTTAAAACACCCTATATAAGATTTTACTTATTAAACATGTATGCTGAAAAAAACTATAAATAGAAATTGTTCCTCAGAACCGCACCTTTCTATGGTTTTTTATGTTTTGTGTATTTGCAGTTAAAATGGGTCAGAAACTTCTGGGACACCAGGTATTGGCTAAAAACAGTACGATTTTGGAAAATTAAGAATTTAAAGTAAAATAATAATAATTTGGGGGTTGAAAAATAGTCAATTAAAAACAAATTTAATAATAATTCTTCATATATATTTAAAACATTTAGTTAAAGGTTTTTTAAGTATTATTATAATATATAATTCCATCTAGGCTTCAATATTGTTATGTCTTATTACTTCCGTACTTGGTCTAGCCTTATAATACTACCTAATCGACATCAGGTATCTAGCTACAAACAAACAAAATGTAACTTAAATGTGTTAATCTGACGATGCTCGTTGTAGCGAAACAGCTGTAATTGAAATTTAAAACTTTATTTTTTAATTAAACGTGGAAGTTTTTTATTATTCTTACATATACAATTTTTTTTTTAACAATTTAATTAGAAAAGGAGGAATTATTTCACTGAAGCACAACGTTGAGAGGAATTAGCAGTTGGGATATTTAAAAAAAAATCTCATAACTAAAATCTGTACACTCTATTATATTAAAAATCTGACGTGTTGCCACTATATTAACGACCTTGGTGATTTTCAAACTACAACATAGTTACCGGGTTAACAAAGTAAATTAAGATAGCTAAATCTTGCATTGTCCCTAAAAAACCCTAAAATTAAAAGAAACAGCTTCTAACGTATATAATTATATAATTTCTACTTAAAATTATGATTTCCTCATAAAATATCTACACAAGGTGTAATTTAAAATATTAAATGAAACTGAATAATTTATTTATTTAAGAAATATCAAAGATACTCAGTTTTCTTATTTTTTGTATAAATAATTTTGTACTCTTAACAGTTTTTGTAATAAAAAATCCCTGGATTAAGGATTAAGACAAATAAATATTTGTTTAAAATGATTTTTACCATAAATACTTTTAATAAATATGTAGCATTATTTCGCGTATGTATATAGATAACAAAAATTGATTTTATTATTATGGCAATAATACCAGATTAACAATATATTTGAATATCCGTATAACACGTTATTAGTGGTATAAATTTAATGTGCACATGTTGAACTGGAAATCACGTTAAAATTACGTATATAAACTGTTTATTTATAAAAAAGTGAACATAATTGATGCAACAGAACGCTACAACGTTTTAATTAAAAGTAACTTTAAAAACGTTTTATTCACTGATCACGAAAATAAAGTTATGGTGAAGTATTCGTGTCGCAGCAAAAGTTTCTCCAATTACCATAATTATAATGCTTTTAGGATAAAGAAAATTAGAATAAAAATTTCGTACAAATGGATAATTTTTAACGCGATAACTTACCATAAAAATGTAACTACTAAGTATCTTTTTTTTCATCGTCCGTAAATTACACTGTTTTGTTTTGTATTAGTGCATAAGTAATACACTTGTACAGCTTATAATATAGTCTGGTCGAGAAGTCATTTAAATCGGATTTGGGTTACACCGATCCGAAAAATCTGATTTTGGTGTCAATCGATTCGAAATGACAAATATAAAAATGTTCCTGAATATCAAAATCCGTTTTAAAACATTTCCTATTGTTATTAACAATTTAAGATTTAAAAAAAGGGGGTTTACATTTTTGCTAATAGCTTATAAACTATAACAGCTAGAACAAAAAACTGAACGGATTCTTAAAGGGCAGGAAATTTCCAACAAAAAAGTCCCAACTTCCCGAATTGTAGCTCAATTATTTATAGATCTAAATTAATGTTGAAAATGGCATAAAAAACGGGCGGCGCGTCACCGTCGCAACTACCAAATGACATATTATTTTTTTTCAATAAATAAATAGAAGAAATTTCAAAAATTATAGCACTAACAGAACATATCAGAGAACAAATTTCTGCAATCAAAAAATTTTTTCGTTATTTTTCACATTTCTATCCATTTCTTAATTAAAAAATTACATCTTCTTTGTTACTAACTTTAAATTCGTTACTGTGAGTAAAATAAAAAACACAAGAATTTTTTTTAACCCTTGGAATCCTTTATCATAAAGTCACTGAACAAAGTTACATAATAAAAATTTTAAAAATTGAAATTGTTATTAACAAGCAAAGTAAACAAATGCGATTTTAGATGTGAAAAATTTAAACTTTTTTAAACAATTGTTTACAGTCGTTTTTAATACGCTATAAATAATATAAATCCAATTTTTTTAAATGTTTGTGACCAATTGTTTAAAAAATTTTTATAAACAAATGGCTTATTTATCAGTTAAAACAATTTTTTTTTGCCATTCTATTGTTTATTAAAAACCATGATTTAAAAAAAAATTTCTAATTGTTAATTAACGTTTTTGTTTATTAACAATTGTTTTAATTTAATATTAAGAAATAAAAAAAATCCTAAAATCAAAATTTTCTCTTTTCTACAAAATAATATTTTTTTCGAATTTGTCAGTTAATTATTTAATTGTTTATTAATTAAACAATTTCTTATAAACAATTGCATCAACAATTAATATTTTTTTATAACACCTCACAACATACTGAATACCATAGTATACGTTTAATTTTTGAGAAAAATTGACGAAACATTTCAATCACTAAATTTTACTAATATTACATAATTTTACCAAAAATGACCAATATAACTTCAAAATCTCATTACAATTGCTTCGGCAACAATGCTTGAAATAATTAAAGAGCCTGCGTACAATGTCACAGCATAACCGCTTCTGCGCGTTGTATCATTCAAACAAACCCAGCGGCGTTGTTGCTTATTTAGCAACTCATTTCCATGGTCTAACCGAATAAAATAGTTGAATGGTTAAACATTCCATAAAATGAGTTGTATAATTTAGGCGGTTATAATTCATAAAATATTAATGGAGTCTTTTAGTCACAATATTTTTGCAAATATAATCAACAAATACTTTAAATGATTCAATAACAATCACAAATCTCTTACCTTAAATGGAGAACACGCAACATCACATGACAACAAATTCCAGTCGGCCATATCAAGGTAACCCCTGATATTAATGAAATTTATTGTACTAACCCTTACTATGTGAAAGTCCATCTTATTAAGAACAATAAACAACTAGACGGTTGAATTAAACTTTCACTATTTATTCGCCGTCATTGCATTTAAAAACGTATTTGCGAATAAATAGTGAAAGTTTAATTCAACCGTTTAGTTGTTTATTGTTCTTAATCCCTGATATTAGGTCTAGAGTCTCAAATTTGCCACTTGTTGTAGTGCTGTATTTTCTTTATTCATAAGAGTCAAATCATTTCTCGCTAGCACTGTTATGGCTACTTGGTCTGCGAACCTTATCAGCGTAATCACCTCTGATAGATTTAGTCAGATAAGGTCATCATACATGACACCGCTATTTATTGAGATGCTCTTCGTTTTTCTTTTTGTTTCAGTATTATTTTTCTTCTATTACTATTACGATTTCTTGCTCCCCACCACTATATTTCCGACTTAATTCTAACTGATACCCCCGCATAGCACATTCAGCATCGGTAAAGGGGGAGAAAAAATCTCAGTTCATTTCGAAGTGAGTGAATCGAAAAGAACGCGCACATCTGATGTGAGCTGAGATTAACTGAGATCTCAGTCAAAAAGAACGCACCTAATATAAGTAATTTATGCTGAAAAATAGTACTCACTTCAGAGCGCTGTAAAACCTTAGCTGTTATCTTATTAAAAAAATGTTGCCTATAAAAGTTGTTCCTCAAAAATGATGTACAAAAATGGTCTGATATCATTTTTTCGTAAAATTATAAAAAAAGTACCTAACATCGACATTTTCGCTTATAACTTTTTTATTTATAGTTCTACGACAAAAAGTTACAGAACTAAAGTTGTAGATAATTTAATTTGCAACAAAAGATTTTTATAAATTTTTTTATCTGATGTATATTTTAAGAGATATATCGTAAAACCCATTTTAACTGCTATTTTCAAGATGGTGGCCATGGGACAAGGGTGGCGACCCACAAACTTGGTTTTAGCTTTACACTGACCCCCCCCTACACTTCAAAAAAATAAAATTACGTCCTCTAAAAAACACTATTTTCAAGATGGTGGCTGTTGGACAAGGGTGGCGCCCCACAAACTTGGTTTTAGCTTTACACTGACCGCCCCCTACACTTCAAAAAAATAAAATTGCGTCTTCTAAAAAACGCAAGGTAAGGCCTAAAAAAATGTAACATGTCAATGGAATAGGCCAAATAGCTGTTGATTCTATTTAATTTATACGTTACAAATCGTAGTTTCTGGTCGAATAATGGATGTGTCAATCCCATTCCTAACCTAACGTATAGTTATAACAAATTGTAAGTAAGGGTATTGCGCCCTTTTTAATAATCCCGCTACGCGTTTGCGGATTTTTAAATTCCACTAGGGTTAGCGACACTTAAGTTAAACATATTATATCTATTACATTATGTATAAGTGGCTGGCGGCCTGTTTAAAATAGGCACTCAGTAAAATGAATACGTTGCTGTTAACGTTGACATTTTTTTATATTATGATAAAAATTTGCAGAATAAAAAAGTATGTAAAATACTTACTTGGTAATATTGTCAGTTTAATATTTTACTCTTTTTAATGTTTCTTTGTAAAGAGCAGTGATTCTAAGCCTTACTGGGAGTTATAATTTGCTTTTATTTCGAAATTGCTTAGATTTGGTTATGGATTATTAAACTTAATAACTTCAGAAATTTTAATTAAATACTTCAAAAAAAAAAACAGTGAAGCTATGCTTTTCCCATACATCTAAAAAGTCTGCATATACAAACATTTCCTTGACCTGAAGTGCCCAATTAAATTTAGATAGGCATATAGGCAAAAGCAACTGTTAAAATATTTAACAATCAATAAATAATTTGTATAAGGTACAGTCAATAAAAAAACTGAAATAGTGGAAAATTGGTCAAGCTTGGTATGAAAACTATTTAGTTTCTTTACCCTGTGTGCAGGTGGAAACAATTTTTCACTTTTTCAGTTTTTTTGTTAAAACATTGTTTTGTAAACCGCGAATCATTCATTAGCAGAAGCTTGGATAGCCAATTAAGTGGAGCTTTCATGATGCTATATTCATATTTCACTCCTCCAGTTTACAGCCTTATTGCGTAGTCCGGTGTGCGCAATGAAACAAACAATAGTTTTTTTTAGAAAGGAAATTTGTACGCGCTCCAGAAAGTCAACGTACCTTAAACCCCAAACAGGAAATCAGTTTGACAACTCACTCAGAGATAAAGACTCAAATAATTTTATTCTGGCTTCCCAAGTGTTAATCTTAGCCCTACTTAGAATTGAGAATATAGCTCCCCTAAATGTTTCTTTAGCTGGCTAGGTCCGCTTTTTCGTTTCATTCTATTCTTTATCACTACTATGCTTGGGCACGTAAAGTTACTTTGCCACGTTCTCCCATACATATTAGACCCTAAAGGTATTTTCAAACTAACTTGTTGATATAATGATCCGATTTTATCTCATTGACTTTAGCGCCTGCTTGCTATCGGAAATTAGTTTTCTCTACTGCCAACACCTCTATTGAAACTTCCAGGATGCCTCAGACTCACCCTTGGTTTCCCTTCCTAAACCACAGCTTCCACACTGTTCTCGGTCCTAGAGCCGTTTATATGGGAAATTCGATTTATTCGGCTTCTACTCGCTTTTTCTTGGGAATAATATTGATATTTGTAATTAGTTTGAATTGCATCTGATACCATTTTTTATTATCTCCGGTTCTCTTTCCAACTAGATGTGTAATGGATTAAAACCCCATCCTAGCGGTGAGAGTGATAGTCCCAGCTACCATTAAGATTAACGATGCTTATTTATCTTCTCTCTAGTACTCTTCTGCTGACTTTTGCCACACCAGGCCGCAGCAATGTATGTAAGCATAGGTCTTGTTACTGTCAAATGTAGCCAATACAATTGTTTTGCTTTCATGGCCCTGATACTGCATATCATTGGATATTTTTAAAGAAAGAGCTTTGCTTTTAGCCTCCTAGTAAAAGTAGTAATTGTTATTTTACAAGAATTAAACAAGAGAGTATTCTTTGTCACACTACCTAAGAACAATGTTAAAGTTAGAGATTCCCTCTTACCACTATTACCAGATAATTAGGCTTGTACCTCTATAACCTTGTTGTCAACGTCCGAGATCAGGTCGTATCTAGCAATCACAAAATGGGCAAAGTACTTAGTGCCTCTGCCTTTGTGTAATTGATGAAAATTTCAATCAGAACAAAAAACGAGTTGGGCATTTTTTGCGTCTTGTTTCTCATTATTTCGTTTTGTATTAACAACAAATTGTTAAATTTGTGTTAGTTGGTACAAAATCCCACCGGTAGAAAGGCCTGCAAATTTTAGGCAACTAAGCTAGTTTGAAAGAGGCCGTATTGTGGGACTACGTGAAGCTGGTAGATAAGCCTTCGTGTTAACCTGGGTTTGCATAAAGTATCTTCGAGAATAGTCTAGAGAACATCAAACAAATAATTGGGGGCTCTGGACGAAGGAAAAATGCCAGCCCACGCCAGAACCAGTACCTAAGAATTCAAGTGCCATAGCTGATGAATGGTTTCGTGTAGCTGGAAGAGTCATCTGTTTATCGAAGAATAAGGAATTTTGGATGGCATTCGGTAATCTTCTCAAATGAATCTAGGTTCTGTCGTGACAACTAGTTTGGAAGAATGCGTAGCAAGAACAGTAGGAGTTATGGTGTGGGGTGTTATTAGTTTAGGTCTCAGATCTCCACCAGTATTTATAAATAGGTGAATTACTGCATCTCGCTATATACCGGAAGTAGAAGAACCCGTAGTTGTGTCATATGTAATGAATGTTTTCAATGATCTTTTTCAATAAGACGTCCACACGTCGGCGTGTAGTCCGGATGACGATGGATTTTTTTGAGGTTTTCAATACGCACTTTTTTCCATGGCCTCACAGATCTCCCGACCTCACCTGTCGAACATGTCTGGGACATGATAGGCAGAAGGCTAAGCAGATTACCTAACCATCCACGCACACTAGCTGAGTTAAGGCATTATGTGACATTATGACGTCTATATGATTGTATAAATTTCAGAGGCGGACACATGAATAAGAAAAGTAAGTTGTGATACAATAATATAATTTCTACTATTACATTGGCTAAACTTGTATGCATAATTTAAAATCATTTATGGCTCATGGGTCTCCAATTTTTCATGATAAATAGTATGTGTAAAGTTTGTTTTGTTTAAAAAAAATGTTACCATGAACTGTTCGATAATTCTCCATGCACGACAATGTTGCGGTCTTGATACGCTAGTTATTTTAATATGTACGCGTTGTTAAACGTCCTAGTCAATTTTACTAATTTTTTTTTGGCCCATCTCGTAACACATCGCAAATAGAATCCGCACGACAAAAGTGGGTTGGGTTTATCGTTAGAAAACGAACCAACATTTTCTGCTGTTGGGATTTTTAGAATTTAGTCTAGTGCGCGTTCAGGGTCGAATCAATGACCCATAATTTTTTTTCTGGAATTTCAGAAAACCTATATTTCCAAAAGTTCGACAAGTGTTGTTTGTTGTTTTATAAAAATTTTATTTTCGGGAAATGTTGATTAGTTTTAGTTGTAAAATTGGAATTGAATAACGTTGCCTCAAAAATTAAAACGGTAATACGTTTTTTTAATATCCATTAATAAATTGTCTATGACTATTCACTACAATATTTTCATTAGAAACACCTAATAACCATTTAGTAGCTAACTTGTTTTCGTTAATTAGGTACCTTCGGTATTTCAGTATAACATTTTTTTAAGCATTCTTCAATCTCAATTCTAATCGCATTGAACGTTTAGGTAAATTTTATTTTTACACCTATAAAGGAATGTTTGTTTTACAGTCTAACAAGCATTCTACTTTTTATTGACAGAAATTTTATCGAGAATCTAATTACATTTATTTATTGTATCGGTCCTTTTCAATTCCGATTTTTTTTATTTCGGTAATCGTAATTATATATATATATATATATATATATAGTGAGCTCGCTGAACCTTACTGTCGTTGATAAAGTGTGTTTGTTTATATTCTCAGTTCAGTAGTGAGTGTTTTTGTTTTTGGATCAAATCGTGTGGAATAGACGTAACCCAAATGGGCTGCGAGGCGAAAAATGGATCGACAGCTGTTCCAAAACGTGTGGTATGTTTTGACAAATAATAGTAGTTGACCACGTCATATAGTGGATAATTCCTTTGCAAAATTGTTTTTATTTTGGAAGTAATTTTTTAAACAACGAACACCTCAGAAAAGATTGATAAAATCCGGTGATTTCTCCGATTTTTATTAAAATTTATTCAAGGGTCTGAGACATTATAATGATTGGATAATAAAAGTTTTTTTCCACAGAAACTCGTAGATATTCCAAGAATAGATAATAATTTGGAAATAAATATAACCTAACATCTAGCTTTGGTAAATATGATAATTAAATTCAATTTATTATAACAAAACTGGATCCATAACTTCAGTACTTATTTAGTTTTAAATAAATAAATTTCATAAAAATAGTCTTCTTAATTTTATAGATACGTCAAAATAATAAACTTATTTTTCTGTGTTGCCAGGCAAATAATAATTTTTAGTATAAGATTGAATATTAAAAAATATGCAGAATATATAAAATCTATTCTCGAAATATGTAAGAAATATTAAACTATTTTATAATATCAATTTTAACAAATAAGAAACTATTAATTTCATGAATGTAAAATGAATAAACACAACAGACGTAAAATATTTTTTTTAAAGCCTCTTCCCGACCAACTTACACTTACACAGATCAAACTACACACATAAACTATAATCGATGATCTTAATATCTGAAATAAAATAAGCCAAAGTAAAAACAAAAGTAGATAAAAATAAATATAAAAAATAAAGCATGAGGATATATTAGAATACCTTCATCTTTTTAAAATACATCTTTTACAAAATACATATTACATCTTGGCAATATTGCAAAGTAAGTGTTAATAAGATTGACAGCTTGTTAAAATAAACAAATGCAGTTTAAAAATTTTAGAATAAAATTAACAAGAATAATGTTTTAAATTATCTTTAAAGTGTTTATCTAATTAATATGTCTTGTTAAATTTAATATATATTTGTCACATTTATACCAAGTAAGTGCTAGGATGTTGGGTTAAACCATTAAATTCAGCTACTATACTTTATGTTTCACTAATACCACAGAGTATATAATACAAACCAGAGTATCGACTCGCTGTCGGCACCTTTGATGTTTATAAGACAAGAGCGGCCATTTTTTGGGAGTATACACCACAAAACAGAAAATTGGTTAGTCTGTTTTGTGGTAACCAATATTCTGTTTTGTGGTATAAGCTCAGGGTAGTACTAAAAAAATTGTTATTATAAATAAGACCCGTAATTTTTCTTTATTGTTGAGATAATTTTTATTTTCAGAAAGTTTAGGAAAATAGAATTTGTTTTCAACAAGATTAATAATATTAACTAAACGTTGATTTATTTGTTTTTAAAAAAAGTAAAATTGGTTTTTTAGGTTAAATAATTACATATAAATAGAATTTCTACTCAAAATAAATGACCGAATATGTATGTCTTACATGCAATTTTCCTCGTTAGTAAGGAAGGATATAAAAAAAAACACATCAACAGCTTTAACACTTATTTATTTCTCCATATTAACAATTTATCTTTATTTTCATTACTTTTAAAATTTCTGTTGATACATTTAATGGTAGTGTATAGTCTTAACCTAAATTTTTTTTTTTTTACATAAAGAAGTGGAAAATTTGTACAAGGATGTATAAAAGTTTCATTACTACTAATATTTAATATAGTTTGAAGAACATGATCTTTTATTGCCAATTCTTCAAATAGTTTTTCAATGTTATTTAGTTTAGCAATAAATATAATAAAACTATTACCAGGCATTAAAATATTTCCATAGACACTAATATCTTTATTTCTATATGCTTTAAATAAACAGAATAAAGCTGAATCATCTAAATTTTCAATGGATTTAGAATAATGCTCACATTGTATGTTGTTGTAAACATTTTTTTATTAAATATCCACTTACAGAACACTGGGAAGTAGTATTTATTTTAATGTCATTTAATGTAAGTAACATTTATTCCGCATCTCCTTCGCAGTTTTTTGTACTTTAATTAAATAATTTAATTCACTATTCCACACAATACAAACGCTACTACTGATTTATTCACATACAACCAACTCCCTACCTTAACCAAAACTAATGGCGACGGCTATGGATACTCCCAAAGTGTCATGGCGATACCTGCAAATGGATGCTTACCCCCTCCATATAGAGTCGATACCAACTCTGGTTTGTATTATATACTCTGTGCTAATACTTCTCAATCCACAAGGATAAAAAAACATGCATTGCTCTAACATAGCCCCGCACAGGTAATTTAGAGTTCTGCACATATACTGCAGAGTCGTGCACAGGTACTGCAGATTCCTGCAGAAAATGTGGACATCTACTGCAGAAGGTTGCACACCCCTCCGGATTTTTGTTAATTTAAAAAAATTCCTAACAATTATTAGGAGATACGATAATGTGTAAGAGGACCTTTTTCATTCATAATATCCTAAATGCATTTTTTTCATTCACTGATTAAATATGTCAGAATGCATATTGAATAGAATGAATATGTTACAAGCGGCGTGCAACGGACGTGTCTGTTCCTGTTCGCTACGAGAGACTTTAAGAAGACGTGGCAAGGGCGGCAGTGCTTTGTCACCTTAATATGTATTTGACAATTAAATTACATAGATAAGATGCGGAAACATATAAGTCTGTGGCACGTCCTCGCTTGACGTCCGTTCAGTGTGCATTGCCCCTTTAGCTACGCATTTTAAGAACCCGTTAACAAAACGGGTAGGTTTTTAAAAAGGACCCGCTTTTTAAATCGTTCCGTTTAAAACGGACAGAGTGCAATGTATGGACTGTGATGAATCAGTTTGTCAAACGCATCCCAACTCTTTCCTTTGGATAGTAGAAACAATATTGGTTTCGTGTTTTGTGCATCAAAATGGATGTTACGACTTTTTGTTGTTATATTTAATAATGGAGGAGGATGGAGAGGCAGTTTTTGGACCGAAGTTTCTTCATCTTCAAGAGTGAAAATATTGCGCGTATACGTTTTCTTTGTTCCATTCCCACTACACATTTTTCTGGGTAACTACAGTCTATAAATAGATTATTTAAATTGGTTAAAGTAAGATGGTGAAATAAATAGTAAAATTTTAACGTGCCTTATTTTCAAAACCACGTGCTACGAAACGGGTTGTCACACTATGCGGTCCGGATTTTAATGAAACACGTTTATTAAAATCGGGTGGTGAATCGAACGGTACCGATTTTATTTCGGATCCGTTCGTTTACAATGCACATTGATTCAATTATAGGCTCTCATTATTTAACTAAACGGATCCGTTTTATATACGGAAGCAAACGGATTCTTAAAATGCGTAGCTTTACACTTTTGTCATCAGGGAATCCTTCCAGACAATTAAACGAAATTATGAATTTAAACAGTTTTGTAAACGAATGCGCCAGTACTTATATTTATATATAATATTTTAAACATAAACCTTTTGGTAGGTTCAAATGTATTATTAATATTTTTATCATTTATACGAAATATTTACAAACATTTCTTTTTCCAATATTTCAAAAATAATTTAATAGATTTAATGTTTAAATAAAGACGGTTTTCTTCTATCTCAATAATAGCAGTACATTTTTCTGTTTTTTTTTAACTTAATTTACACACAATGGTCTAAAAAATTGTAAAAATTGCTAAAAAATATACTAATACACTCCAATTGTAAATTGGACTGTTATATCAAACTTAGCAACACTTTTATTTACGGATTTAAACAGTTTAAAACATAAAATAAATGTTTTCAAAATTTGTTTTTGATTAATTTATAAACAGTATGCATCTATTACATTATATTTCAGCAACCTGTCAAACTACTCATTCAACGCCTATTAGAAAATAATTAGTGAACTTGTTTAAAACTTAAAATTATTTTGCGGTTGTCGACATTTTATTCTCTCTTTATGTAGAAAGTATTAGAAAAATATATAATAATTTCCTTGTTTTATTTTAAATTTTTTATGCTTAGTTTTTAATATTGATAATTTTTTAAACTTAAAATGTTTTTTACACACCTGATATTAGATACTCAGTAGAGACGTATATATGTACATAAATATCCTCTAGCGAAGACTACTCTGCTGTTAACAATTATGATTATTTAAAAGCAGAAAATGGTTTTGAATTTTTTATAGTGCATAACAGTAATTTATACACATAATTTGTGTGTTTAGATCACCTAGGTCAAATATTCAATCTTTTCTTGACAACCTTCTTAATTTACTTGACGCATTACCTATAAAGGTGAGGAAAATTTTATGTGTTGATTTTAATATTAATTTTGAAAATGTATGTACCATTCATAAGTCTTTGGTAAATATTTTTAAATAATTTAATTTAACTATGTATGTCGACTTAACAACCAGAATTACGAATTCTACAGCCACTATTCTAGATTACATAGTCTCGGACTCAACGATTGGAGCACTCGGTGATCAGCGCGGGTCTCTCAGATCATGAAGCGGTTTTGTTTGAGGTTAAGATTCCGGATAGATTGCCAAAGAAAAACCACCCAGTGGTTAGAATCATTTAACAATTTTGTACCAACATTATTTTGTGTTTTAAATGATATTATTGCTGATGTTGCCGAAGGTATTATTTTTGATATTTTATTGGAAATACTTCCACAATATGTAATATTTTTATAACTTTTAATTTCTTTAGTTTGTTTAAATGTAAAAACAAAATTACCTAAATTAAAAAAATCTGGTGTTTACAAAATTAATTGTCCAAAGTGTAATGCTGTATATATAGGTCAAACACAAAGAAATTTTGAAGTAAGATTTAACGAACATTTAAGAGCATATAGATTAAAACAACCAGATAAGTCAAATTATGCAAAACACCTACTTGAACATCCAACCTCACTCTTTCACACCAATGACATCCAAATACTACACATTTGTAATAAAAAACAAAATTTAGATTTCCTTGAAGAACTTGAAATAAAAAGACATCTAGCAGATCCACAATTTAAAGTTGTTAATGAACAAATAAATCTGGGAATTTCTCCACTTTTAAAGTGTTTGCTTTGATTGAGTCTTCATTTTATACATAGATAAGACGTAATTGTAACACAAATATATTAAGTTATTGTAAAGATCAGCATGATATAGTTTTTTCCTGGTTTTTCTATATCATTGCACAGTTATACTGATCTTAGAGGGAAATGCATCCAGGATAATCCCTTAGGGCTAATAACATCTAGGCTTTAATATTGTTATGTCTTATTACTTCCATACTTGGTCTAGCCTTAATACTACCTAAACATCAGGTACCTAGCTACAAACAAACAAAATGTAACTTAAATGTCAATCTGACGATGCTTCATAGCGAAACAGCTGTCATTGAGTTTTTTAAAAAAGCAATTTTTAAATAAATATTGGAAGTTTTGTTAAAACGAAGAGTTTTTTATTATCCTTAATAAGATGGACTTCCAAAAAGTAAGGGTTAGTACAATCAATCTAATAAATTTTGTTTTAATACCGAAAAAACTATTGCTCTACCTAACAAATTTAACTTACAACCTATTGCATTAATATACCATTAAAAAATTTATTTAAGTTTTTGGGAATTTACATTAGTGACACCCTTAAGGGGTCATATTAACAAAAAATTAGCTTTCGAACTAGTATCACAACTTTTAAGCATCTTACATTTCTAGATTATTTTATCTGCTAGAATTTAATTCCATTATTTTTTATAATTTATTTCTAAAATACACAAGATCTGCTTTATTTAATATTATTTTTTTAAGATGATAATTGGTCATTTATTTCCTCATATATAAATTTAAAAAAATGTTTATAAACCATTAATACCCATTTGAACTAATACTATGTCTATCTGATGTAATTTAAAACTTATTTTAGTTAATATAAGTATTTTGATAGAATTTAATTTCATTAACTGCAGAAATTAACATTGTTTGTAAATGAGTTCCATAAACGAAATTGTTGCCAGGTTGATTCAAAAGATTAAAATATAAAATCGTTACAATATAATGTTAATTTTCAATAGTGATTATTTAGGCGCAGTAATGAGATGGTTTTATTGTTATAATTATTACAGCCAAATAACAACCCCCCATTTTGCAATAGAAATAAATAATTTATTCTAAACAAGTCTAGTTTACATTGTTTTTGGTTTCGATTATTACTAAAATTCTAAATAGAACAAATTAATTTGAAAATTATCAAGTTGAATAAATGAAATAAAAATTATTAAACTAACTCTTACTCTGTGGAAGTTCATCCTATTCAGAAAACACAAAGAACTTTTGAACACAAAATTTCCACGTTTACTTAAAAAAATAGCTTTTTTATACATTGACAGCTGTTTCGATATACTATCATCATCAGATTGACATATTGAAATTATATTTCGTTTTATGAGATATCTATGTGATGTTGATGGAGTAGCGTTTCACTCCTAAGAAAAAATAACTATATCTCCCTGATCTTTCCTATAACTTAATGCATTTCTGTTACATTTATATAAATAAAGGTAAAAGTTTTGCTTTGAAAAGTTATTTGTTTAATGTTTTTTAATAAAATAAATAATAATGAAACACTCTCAATGGCAGTTTATATTTTATAATAATTACTATCAAGAAATACTTTCACATAATGAGCAGCACTCAAGAGGTCTTAGCGGACTATGGTAAATTCCTAAAAAAAATGGTAAGTTCTGCAAAACTGGTGAATTACTGAGTTGCTTCTACTTTTTAAAAAGGAATATTCCAAACTGTTTAACAAAATTTAGGTACCGACAGATTTGATTATTTATCCGTATAACAAGCATTGTATACAGCATTTGTAGTCCACTTTATTCCCTGCATAGTGGAAGAGACAATTTCATAGAAAACCAAGCACTGGAACCACGGTACTATATATTGGAGCCTAAACCTAAGCTGTATACTTGAAAGCAGACAAATACAAATAATGTGCCTATAAAGAAAAGTCTTTAAAATCTGTACCTTACCAATAATCACGTATGGCATTAAAACAGTTACAATTACCGATTGATGTATGCACAAACACCCCTTGAAGAAAGTAATTCGGGAATGAGTCATCGATTTCTTTTTTGCTTTTTTGTTTTTGTATTCTACATAAGTGTTTTTTATTCTATATAAATTCTATAGTGGTTTATATTTGTATTTTTGTTTTCAGGTAAATGGAGACGATGAATGGGAATACGAAGAAATTATCCTCGAACGCGGAGGTGCCGGTCTCGGTTTTAGCATTGCCGGAGGTACCGATAATCCTCATATCGGCGATGACACCGCCATCTACATCACTAAGTTAATACCTGGTGGAGCGGCATCTGGCGATGGACGATTGAGAGTGAACGATTCGATTTTATCAGTTAACGATGTTCCTGTTGTCGATGTACCGCATGCCACTGCCGTGGAAGCTCTTAAAAAAGCCGGAAACACAGTTAAATTGGTAGGTCAATCTTAATAATTTGGTAAAACTTGAAATTGTTTATTCAGATTAAGGATAATTTGTCTATACATACGGAAGCAAAAGTGATGTTTTCACTAAATTAATATCTTTTTATATCTTAGAAACTAAATTATTTAAATGAAATATTTATTTTTTATAATTTTTATTTTTATATCAAGTTTAAAAAAATTATACTAAGTTTGCATTTAATTGATTTTTCAGCAAATGTTCCAATATTTGCGAAATTATAAACTTTTGTTTATAACTGTATCTTGAATTAAGCTTTAACAAAATAAAGTACCTTAATTTTTTATCACAAATCACTGATTAAAATTATTCTGATAAACTAAAAAACAGAATACAGATCTACCTACACCGTAGTAAATTAAAAAGTCTATTTTACTTTAATTAATTTAATACAATAAATATTATTTTTAGTGAGTTAAGCGAGACAACATCGCAATATTTTTAGTTAGTAGTTGTGGTATTTTAAGTTTTAGAAGTAAATATAGTGAGGTTATGTTTTAACATATAAAATGAAAAATTATAACAGCTATAATAATATTATAGTTGTCTTTTGACGACAATGACGTTAAATTGAAAAAGTCTCATTAATGCTTTACCCAGATACAAGTGTATACCTACAATGGGAGCTTGAATTTTTACATTTACATGTGATCTGTTTATTTATATAGCAAAAATGTCCACTGTAGATTGACATTGGCTTTCAAATATACATTAAATTCTAATACTTCACAAAAAAGGGAGAAATTATGGTATTTTTACTAATTTTATTTGAATCCTTAACATGACCAAAATAAAGTCACAGCCTTAACTTATTAAGGTTTTCTTTATTCAATGACCTTTTTGTGCAAGGAACTGACATTATAAGAAAACTTTATTAAGGTAAGAGTGGCGGGGTTCCACTACATATAAATTTTATTGTGAAAAAAAAACTTTATATTTTAATACATTTCTTTAAAAAAATACTGTATAAAATTATATGACAATCTTTTTTTTTCAACTCCTTGTTTTTTCTTGTTCTCATCCATAATCTCCCTAGCGACGTTCCTCTGGTGATTCTCCAGCTTCCAGCTTCCTGCCTCCTTGGATCCTTTTTTCTTCTTCTTTCTTATCAGAGAGAAATGGCATTGACAGGAAATGCCAAATGACTGTCACTCAAGAAAAATTGCATATAACCATATAACCACAAAATAAAATAATGTCATAAAACTGTCAACTTAAAATAACGTCAAAATATGATTAGAATGTAAGTCAAAAAGTGATAGGAGTCATTTTGTGTGCTCGTCGTAACCAGACAAGTGCACCACAGTAAGGCACAAAAGTGGTGTGCGATAACTCTTTAATTTGTTCACAATGAGCGCTGTCGATAACTTTTTACGGTGTTGCCACGTTTTTTTATAAATCCCACTTCTCATTCAATAATTTGGTAAATATAACCAATTATTTTTCTCCATAAACAATATTCAAACTGCTAAATATTAACTAAAATGTTGAATCTGGAACCGTTGGCGAAAATGATACCGAAAACCGTTTACACTACCACTACACCAACACACACTTTTATATGCCTGACGCGCGTTTCGATAACCAAGTTATCTTCTTCAGAGACCGAAGGTAAACTTGTGATTGAGTTTACCTTCGGTCTCTGAAGAAGATAACTTGGTTATCGAAACGCGCGTCAGGCATATAAAAGTGTGTGTTGGTGTAGTGGTAGTGTAAACGGTTTTCGGTATCATTTTCGCCAACGGTTCCAGATTCAACATTTTAGTTAATATTTAGCAGTTTGAATATTGTTTATGGAGAAAAATAATTGGTTATATTTACCAAATTATTGAATGAGAAGTGGGATTTATAAAAAAACGTGGCAACACCGTAAAAAGTTATCGACAGCGCTCATTGTGAACAAATTAAAGAGTTATCGCAATTTTTCCGCTTGAGTCGGATTAATGGCATGTTTTCCTTTTAACTACGTGTAAATTCATTAGAACTAAAAACTTTACAATTTTTTACGGGCTTGTAAAAATAGTCCAGATTTAAAGGGACTTGAGGAAACTAGTCAGAATTATATATATTTTTTTCAAGAGATTTTCATCATATCCAATATACCGACAAAACATCCTTAAGTAATTAATTGATATCATTACAAGAAAATATTCCTACAATATTTTCTAATATCTGGCTGCTATTACCTAAAGGCGACTATAGTTTAAGAAACAATTTGAAGAATGATTTTCTTATGCTTTTTTTTCTCTTTTTATATTCCTAGAAACAAAATCGTAGCGCGGCAAGTTGCCCTTTTAATGTAGGGGTCAAATTTAAAAAATCGAACTGTGGATTCAGGGTAAACCGTTTTTCATGATTTAAAAACCACAAAAACTATTTTTAATTTCTACACCTAGTGGATTAATATTAATTACAGTACACTGTTGTAAAGCTAATCAAAACTACCATCGATTGGAAACAATTTCATCAAAATTGTAAAAGTAATAAAAACTTTAGGACACTTTTTAAAAATACAAAAATACTCGTACAACACATTATATAATAGGGCATGTTCTAACCTCTACAATTTGGTAAAAAGGCCTTGCGGTATTTTAATAAAATTAGCTTTTAATGTTTTGAATTGAATTGTTTATTTTATAACTATTTTATTACTCTCATTACCGAAGATTTGTTATGGCCTTATTTGTATGAAATATTTTTCTGCCAATTTAAATAAATGCTACATAGTTTTCTATGAAATTGAGAGTAGCATTTAATACCCTAATCAAAAATGGGATTATTTCCTTTAGTTTTTGTGTTCAAAACAGACATAAATAAAGTGTAAACATAACAAAAAAAAATGTTTTACCAATTACTGTTAAGTAAACATTGCTCTTACGACACGCGTGTATAACCAAATGTTCATCTTTAGGTTGAGTCCCCATCTCCCAAAGGCGATTGTAGCTTTTTGTGTGATTTTTTGGATTTGTGGATTCTGTGCCAGTTTCTGGTCAAATATTAGCCTGACTTGGAATCTCCATTTTCTTGGTAACTGGTGCTTTTAGCATTGTAGTGATGTTTTCCTGGTAGAGGCGATCACCGCTGTTTTTTAAGGATTGAACTACCATCTGTCCACTTCCTTCTAAGCCTCCTGCGGGAGCCTTGAAACTCTGCTAGTAAATCGTCCTTTTTCTACGACTGACTGATCATCTGTGTATCCTGAGAAGATCTATTCTTTTATCTTTTTAATAGCTTCTTCATTGACTAGTAAGACACATTATTAAACATCCCCTACACGTCTAAAAAGAAGTTATTGCTATTTCCTTTCCGTCGCGTTCAGTTGCCCGGCTGGTACGCGTATTGGCGTTCACTAAGGGGATTTGCCATCAGCACTTTTTCCCTGACGTACGTTTTTACCTACTTTTCAGTGTTTTGACCAGGAAAGAAGAGAGGCTTATTGGTCTGGTCGGTTACCTTACCTACTTTGGGTATGTAGATAACCCTTTGCCATTCCTTTAGGATGTATCTCCTCCATATCAGACTGGTTTAAAGATTTTACTTCGTTATGGTATGAATATATACTTCCTGTCCTATTTAAAAGGACAAAATTCCTTCTGTCGCCGGTGACCTAACGGGCTGAAATTTATTATCTGTCATGTGGGCGCACTGAAACCCCACACCGAATTTTCATAATCGTTAACACCACACTGGCACTCCCCACCAAATAATATTATTTTAAAACCAAAAAATATAAATTAAAGCATAATTTAATTAAAAAACTATTTTTAATCAAACTAGTTAGTAGTAAAGCACCTATCTCAATTGAAATTACCATTCGTTTATCAACGAAATAACCTAACCTTATTTTCTATGGAAAATTCCAGTAATAAGTGCACCCAACATGGTGTGGAGTTCCAGTGCACCATCTCATATAACCTTTACGGTATAGTGATTTCGATAGCTAGCTTCCATTCTCCAGAGTGCGAAAGAAAGTACCTCCATTCTTGACTCCTCCTGTGTAGACGATCCTGCTTCGGTGAGCTTTCTTCCGGCATTTCCCTGTACGTTCCGTCTTCCTTTTTTAGAAATCGTAATATCCCTTTTCATTTTTAAAGTGAATAAAAATTTATTTTCTAAAAGAATCTACTATAAAATGGATTCGTTAATCTACTTGAACGATAATGTCCGCTTAGAAAGTTATACCGTTATCAATTTTACAAAAAAATCAACGTATAATTCTTCAAAAACTAATTTTATCTGCAAAACTTTATATACCCACTTGAAAACTACGAAAATTATAATTGCATTTTTGCTATTAGCTAATTGAATACAACTTTGTTTATCGCCCTGAATCCATTTTTTTTGTAAACTTCACCTTAATTATCAAGTAAAATATTATTTTATCCTTGACGCAAAGTTCGCCCGATAAAACTTTTTTTTATAATTGATGAATCAATCTTGGAGTTGAACATTTCGGTAAAATTTGTAATTTGAAAATTTTTGATGACCGAGTGGGTCTCATCTCCTTTATATTTGTTCGAAACATAAAGTTTGCAAAACTTAATGATCTACTTTAGAAAACATTACTTTATTAAAATTTATAAAGGTTTAGAAGTTCTGCCGTGCTTCATTAATTGCACTGTTCAAAGTAACGGATTTTTTGTGCCGTAAAAGTATAATAAAGCTCAAAATTATATCCACATGAAATGTTCTCTTCCTTGTGGTATATGTTTATTCATGATAATTGCCAATTATGACAAAAAAATAAGCATTACCTACCCCACTAATTTGGTAGGTTCGTTCCCGAATTTGCAATTTTAGACAAATAAGTCTTAACTAAAGAATAAAAATTGAAACCCATTTAATGGATAAGGAATATTTTTAATAAAAAAAAACTGAAAAAGTGGAACATTGTTTTCACCTGCACCCAGGGTAAAGAAACTAAACAGTTTCTATACTAAGCTTGACCGTTTTCTATAAAAACAACTACTTCCTGGGCTATATGCCCCAACGGACATTGAATTACATTCCAAAGAAAACGTGATGGCGACCGACTTCGTCGATACTTAAAACCATCTCTATCGATTTGCAAACCAACGGGAAGAATACTACTCGTAGACCGGTTTCGACATTATTGTATCTCATCAGTAAGTAGTTCTCATCCCGCAGAGCAGGATGCAGAATGATTCTTTTACGCCAATACAGGAAGTTGTTGTTTTTTTATAGAAAACAGTCAAGCTTGGTATAGAAACTGTTTAGTTTCTTTACCCTGGGTGCAGGTGGAAACAATTTTTCACTTTTTCAGTTTTTTTTATTGACTGCACCTTAACTCGTTGGTTAAGGAGTCAATGACGCACGCAAAATTGCGAGGGCATAATTGACCTTAACCTGCAAGTAACGTACTATATTTTATCTACAGCGTTTTAAAAACCGAGAATGCGTTTATGTACACCTTTATTTTTAACAATTTATAGAAACTTTATTAATATAGGTATATACCAAATTTAAAAACTATTTTATTTTGTGTTAATGTTAATGGTAAAATGAGAATAAGAAAAACGTATTCGAAAAAACCTTACCTTGGTACCCTGGACATACCGACATCGAAGTAACGAAAAAGCGGATCTTCTAGCCAGAAAAGGTCCAGAAGGAATATTATGTCCGGAGCCATTCCTAGGCATAGCGAATAGCATGGCCATCTTTATCATCTTACGTTATTGCTGTTGAAATTTTTTCGCGCAAGCTTCTGTGTACTGACAGTATCGACACCACCTTAAAATAGTACGTAATGTGATAAAAAAAAATATTGTTAATAATTTTATTAGGAACAAAATAATATGCTTACAATAAATTTGAATGAATCTCCTTTAAAGTACTTTCCTTGGCTGGCGATGCACTTATCTCAGCATTAAATCCATGATTGGAAGCATTTCTACAAGGCTTTTTTCGGAAGCGCCGTCAATTGCTCCGTCGTGGCCCCTCAATGTCGAAAATGGGGTAAAACGCTTACTTTTAAACACAATTTTAATTTTTGGGAAGACCCAGAACTCGCATAGTGCTAAATCCGCAAAGTAAGGCGGGTGTGGACCGACAGGAACCTCTTTGTTTTTCGGTCAAAAACTCACACATCAGAAGCGAGGTGTCGCGTTGTGAACAAGGAGGGAGCGATTGTTCCATTTTTCTCGTCTCTTTCTTCGTATATCTTCTCGCAAACGTTGCAGAGATGCCCTTGTAATATTCAGAGTTTACATTTGTTCCTCTTGGAAAGAATTATGATCGCTCTATAAAAAAAACAATGCGCATGATCTTGACGTTCGACTTTGATTGACGTGGCTTCTTATGGCGAGGAGACCACTCGTTTTCTATTGGGAACTCTGCATTTTTGTCTCAGGGTCATAACCATACACCTAACTTTCTTCTTCATTATAATTTTGGCCATAAAGTCCGGCTCTGCATCAAGAGATCCTTCAAGTCTATGCAAACTAACACACGATTTTCCTTCTGTCCATCAGTCAAAAGTCTGGGAATAAGTTCTGCACTCACTTGTTTCATTTGCAAATTATCAGTAAAAATGTTTTGCACACAGACTCGTATGAATTGCTCAGTTCTTCGGAAAGCTCTTGAAAAGTCAATCGCCTGTTTGAACACATTATTTTTGCCACTTTTAGCTCTTATAAATCGCTCATATCAGTTGTAAATCACTTTTCTAGTGCTGGAACTCGACTGACAAGTCACAACTTATTCAAACTTGACCTTGACTACCTCAATGGATCAGGCTATTGGACGTATCATTTCTAATAGATGTAAAATGCATACACCGTATTTTTTTTATTACAATATATATTGTCCTGATCGAGCTTAGTTAAAACTTTGTTGAAACCACATGAAGTTAAGTTATATAGCTTACTGTTTTAAAGTGTTAATTGACGAATGTATTTGGTACCAATCTCGTTGTAGTTGTTTTAGTTTAAATTTAATTACATCTCCTATTCAGTACAACATCCATTATTGCGGATTTATTTAACAACCTCTACCGAAACAGTTGTTTACAACTTTGGTAATTTAAGTTTTAAAAACACTAAAAAAACATCATCCTGCCTGTCTTAACGAACGCCCTTGTTTACATCATCGGTATACGTTTCTCATCGAAGAAGAAGTATGGCCGAGGATTACATGTTACAGAAACGCTTATTAAACTTTATAGGTTGTAAATTTATACTGTAAGGGGAGTCTGAGCTCTACTTGCCCAGCGATAATTTCAACCCCGTAAATTTATCACTCGGGAAATTTAATGCCTCCTAATGTGATATATTTTTAGATGAAAGATGTGGCTATGAAACCGTTTGTAAGATAAAAAAATAGGTGACAAGAGATGATTATTAGAGATTAGAGGGAATAAAAAATAAATTAGTATAATTTGTAAAAGCTAATCAAATACATCTAGAAATTATTATTGATTCTCGTTCACAAAAGTTAAAAAGATAATTAATATTCAACCACTGAATCAATTATATATATATATATATTATTATGATTTTATTATTTTATTGTTGTTGGGTTCTTATGTTTTCTTTTTTGTTTTATTATTTTAATTTTTTCTGATGATTGAATGTTATTTTAGTAAATTCACGTTAATTGTGGCATGATATTATTAGTGGTTTGTTTTTATTTGATTTGACGTAATTGTTGAAGTTTTTTTATTACAATAATAATGTTTTTTAGCCCCTTAAATAATATGTTGTATAATGATGACTAGCTCAAATAAAATTAAATGTTTCTTGAAAATAGACACTATCGTTAATCGAAAAATTATATCTCAGGTCGTACAGGTTTCACCACAGATTTACGCTCAAACAAATTATAAATTTTCTATCAAAATGAAATTCAAAAATCTTTACAATAAAGTAGTATAAATGTTCTCTAGCGGCTAATAATTATTATCGCTTTAAAACAGTTTATACGCACACTTAATACAAATTAAATAACGGTACCTTTTTTTAACTTTGTCTCTCGAGTGTTCGCCATTCACATGTAGGTGTCGCTGGAACTGGTAAAAGGATTCTATCTTCTCTTCTGGATAACACGTGGTATGCAGAAACTTCCAATGGTTTAATTAAAGACAGAAACTCTTACGATGTAGAATTTATTATTGTTTATTTGTGGATTTGTTTATACAATTTACTGGTTGATAAGACTCCCTTTTTACAAGTGGTGTGTTACAAAGTTTTATACTAGGATTATTTCTGATATAAGGTAAGTCAAGTTTCTTATATTAATTTAATACTAACTTTTGTATCATTTAAATTACAGTTGAAACTGTATATTATAAGATTATTATGCTCGATTCAACAAACCTATTTTCGATTCAAAGTCGAATACTGTTAACTTATAAAGTTAATAAAATTTATGACTAATCAAAGTCTTTTTTAAAATGTAGATTACGAGTTGAATATTATAATAACTGTTGTTGAATGTTTTGAAAATGAGTCTTGAATCTTTTTTAAAATTAAACTTGAGTATTGAGTCGTGAAAGTTTTTTAAAATTAAATCTTAAATGTTTTGTTGAAAATTTTTTTTTTTAAACGAAGCTTTAATGTTTGTATAAAGGGTCTTGACTCTCTTAAAATTAGGCTTGAATCTCCTTTTATTCTTTCTGACTGGTTCTTTTACGTAAAACTGAGATCCCTCTCTCATTATTCTCTGACCAATAAAAATGCTTCATTTAAAAACTCCACGAGAACCAATCAGAAGGAACTATTTCTTAATTTGCTTATTTCTAACTAACTACTTATATTTTACAAACAATTTTTTTACATAATATATACAATAATCATTTTTAATGTTCAATAATTTTTATATAATTTATTATGGTCGGAAAAGCTCTCAAATTATATTATCACTGAGGCTTGAAGTCATAAATTCGACCGATATACTTCCGAGTAACTCATACGTCACAACGTGCAGCTGCTCTTGGAGTTCTAGGAAACTAAACATTTCAAACACGCGATGGTGTGTACAAGCACTCGTAGTTCTGATAATTTGACGTCACACAGGCACAGGTGCACTTCTAAAGTTTTGGAGTTCATGGAAACTAAACATTTCAAACACGCGATGTTAGCAGTCTAATTTTTAGAACGAGGTCTTATAATTTTACGTCACACATATGCACAGGTGTTATTCGTAGAAGAACTTTTTATACACTTTTGTAAATCTTTGAAAATCCTTTTATATATTTAACGGAAAAATATTTTTCAAAAATTTACAATTTGTTCGTTTGTTTTATTTTACATTTAGAATTATATTTTCATTATTATTTATTTTTTTTAATGGTGATTTTGATTATTTTTTATGTAATGTGATTACTTTTTTATTATTTATTTTGCTTTTAATTGACTTAACGATTTTGTTTTTGATTTAATCATCATAATACACATTCTTATTGAAATTAATATTTTCTTTAATGAATAAATTTTTTATGATAATAAAACTTCGTCTCAATATATATATATATATATAAATAGTTCTTCTGCTTTTTGTTTAATATGTATTCTTGAAAAGCAATATTTTTTGCTCAAAATTTCCACATTTGGTCTTTTAAGTACCTACCTACATCTATTTAAGTTCAATATCTTAAGAAGGTCCTTTCGCTGCATTTGAGTCAAATAATGTGTAGTAGCCAATATTTGATAAATCATTATAAAAATCCGAGTAAAAATCCCCATAAAATTTCTAGAATATTAAAATAACTAGTATTTGCTCATTGATAATCAAAATTTTAAAAATTATAAAAAAAAATCAAATACGAAAATTAGTTTGACATTTTAAAGTCAGATCATCGTAAACTGTCCGTGATTTGGCAACGCTGTTATACATTGTTACACAATTTAACCACGCCTAACCTTCGTTCTGTCGAGCCTCATAATAATAAACAAATTACTTAAATATACCTAAATTTGTTATCTCATAATATTCGAATGTCTCATATTAAAAACGTAAACAATGGCGTGATCATGTTAATGATAGTATAGTAGCAACGGAATTTCGTTAGAAAATTTACGGGAACCAGAGCGTGTAAGACACTATCAAATTGGCAACAATGTCAGAGTGACCAGTATGATATTCTACTGAACAGTAGCGTAGATATCTAATTTTAAATTAAATAAAAGTTATTATTGCAACATTTGATTTTAAGTGTAAATGGGACCGTCGCATGTTCTCAAACTATGTGGGTATCAGTAAATGTTTTATTTTACCAAAAAGTTTTATTTTCTATAAAGTTTAAAAAAAACAATATCTGTGTTATCAACTTCTGTAATACACCTAGGTAGCGATAACACTAATGGACTCGACTGAACAGAACTTATTGTAAAATAATAATACCAACATAAAAAAATTAAGTATTAAGTCACAATCAAACTCACTTGCCGTTCACTATTTGAATTTAACTGAACGCTGTAATAGTCATAGTTTTACTAAAAATATTCTTGTTTTACAAAATCTGCTAGTCATATCTGCAATTTAAAAATAAAATCTTGCTAAATAACTATAAACCCAAATGCAAAACACTGGACTGACGAAACGGGACTCTACCTGAAAAAACTATTTATGATTTCGGTCGCCCAGCAAATATAGTCATATCTTACTGGAACTGTGAATAAGCCTGCCGATAAGAGATAACGCATTATAATTTGTCATAACACCGATATCCGATGTTCTGATTGGCTCTCGGTCCACGTGGATTGATCAACATTTCGATGAAAACTTTAACTGGGTTACTGCCCGTATTTATAAAGATAATACCAGGCACATCTGAATGTAAATATCTGAAGAGAACCTTAAAACTGTGTTTATTATAAATCTCCGTAATTGATAATTTTGCAGTTAATAACTACACCTGGTAGAGTACTTTAATTTTAATTTTTATTGTCTGTTTTTATTACAGATACATATATTTTTACACAGTCTCAGCGAAATACGAGGCTACAATCACTCAATGATGTACTAATAAAAAGTTACTAGATGTGCCTTTGACAATCCGTCGTATACTGAGCATTGACTCCAACCCAACATTAGAGACAGTGTGAATTATTCGCGATTTCGACTACCGTTGAGGGCGCTAAGAAACGTAAACAAATATGGAGGATTGTGAGTAATCTTTTTGTTTGAGGTGTCGAACTTAGTGGTTGAGTTGTGTGTTTTAATTGTTTGGTGGTAATTTTACAAATACAGATAAAAGAATCAAACATCAACCTACACATAACAATCCAAAATAAAATTAAAAATAATTTGCGATTACTCACAAAGTAGGTTTATTATTTATCCTCCAGAGGGCGTCTAGACTTTCGAAAAGGCGAATAGGAGAAATTGTCTACCCGCGACAAAATAGATACATTTTGGTCACGTGACATAGGGCAACAGTTCGAATTGTTATGAAACAGAAAATTTGTAATTATGTAAGATTATGAAGAAAAGGTGAGCAAAACAACAATATATATCTAAAAAAGTGTATTACTGATGGTTAAAAAAACAATTTTAAATAATTGTATCTAATTTTATCTTAAAAGGCATTTAAAGGTTTTAAAACATATGTCAAGAACTTGAGCTATAGCATAATTAGTGGTCTTCTTGAGGATTGGTAAATTATCTGTTAATAAAAAAAATCGTTGTAAAATTCCGTGGGTCGGAAAATACAACAAACCCTATTATTAATTTCCTTGTTGCTGCTGGTAATTTAAAATAATGTCAATATACAAATCTGTTTAAACAACCAACAGTTGTACATTGTACCTACTAATATATTTAAATGAACGAACAATATTATTATTTACACTTTTATTTTAATGAAACTAAAATAAGATCTTAAAATAATATCATCAACAGCAACAGAGTATTATGAAGTAATAGTCTAAATAGTCGTTAAATTTTGGTAAATTCTCAGCAACTTTTAATTTTTTGTTATTGGAAACATAAGGTGTAAGATTACATTTCCAGTAAAATTTTTAGTGTTTTATAAGTAATTTTCAGTTAGACTACAGTATATATGTTATGAGATGATTTTTCTGGTTTCAAAGTTTTCATTCCAAAATTAATAACAAAATCTTGTGGAAGAAAATGTATCAAATATAGTTTAGTACTTTTCCGCAGCACAAAATCGTTTCTTAGGTATCATAGCTATAACCCACATTTTTAATGAAATACCATTTTTTTGGAAAACTAAAATAAAAATAACTATATACATGCCTAAGGGATTTTATTAATCATATTTTAGTTAAATAATAACTTACTATTAAGAACAATAAAAAACTCTTCGTCTAACGTAACTTCCAAGTTTAATTGAAAATATTAGGTTTTAAATCACAATGACAGCCTTGTTGCTAGAATTAGCATCGTCAGGTTGACATATTTAAGTACATTTTGTTTGTTTGTAGCAAAGTACCTACCTGATGTTGATTAGGTAGTATTAAGGCTAGACCAAGTATGGAAGTAATAAGGCATAACAATATTAAAGCCTAGATGTTAATAGCCCTAAGGAATTATCCTGGATGTACTTCCCTCTAAGATCAGTATAACTGTGCAATGATATAGAAAAACCAGGAAAAAACTATATCATGCTGATCTTTACAATAACTTAATATATTTGTTTTACAATTACGTCTTATCTATGTATAAAATGTAGACTCAATCAAAGTAAGCAATTTAATAGTGGAGAACTTCCTAGATTTATCTGTTCATTTAAAATTTTATGAATAAATAGTAGAAGTTTCATTTAACCGTTTAATTGTTTACTGTTCTTAATAAGATGGACTTTCACACAGTAGGGGTAAGTACAATAAATTTCAGAGTTCTGGTAACCTGCCGAACCATTAGATATCGCTGTATCCGAGGCGGCCCAAATTTTTGGTAATGCTATTCAAATTTTTGTATTACCATTGCGTATTTCTTTGTAACAAATACAATTATTAATATAAATATTGCATTTATTGTAAAAAAAAATAAATACATACATACAGTACAAAGTAATGTCTGTGGAGCAATATTCTTGATCTCTTCACTATTTTCTGGACTTTTTGGAAAACGAAACATTTTGTTTAAACCTGGACAACCAGGCACACAACAATTTTTTGTCGGAGTCACATTTACTTTAGCTTAATCTGGAAAATTTAAAGATTTAATATCTCAACAAAAGTAGTGCTACGAAGGTATTTAATTTTTCAATATTGCATATTACTTACCAACTTTTCTCCTTAACAAAATACACTTGTGATAAATAATAAACAGTAACAATAAATCCAAAAAAATATACTAAATAACTTAAAGAAAAACGATAATACTGTACCAATGAACACAAACAATAAATGATCATTTACGAGTTCAAAATAAAAATAATTCCTTTTACGTCATTTGTCAAAATTGGACAAGCGCGATTATAATTTTCTTGTGGCGCCATCTATTGACTCGTCCGGAGTACTAAAAAACAGTACAACCTTGTCCGCTTAAGATTCAATTCTAGTTCAGTAATATTTTGTGAATCTGCCTTAACAGCTGTTATTAAGTTAAAAAATTAATTTTTTGAATAAAAGGTGGAAGTTTTGTTTTAAAAAGTATTATTTTTAATGTTGTTAACAGAACCTCTCATTTATAAGAAGAATTTTGCAAAATAACTACAAATGTGTCAGCATTTATTGACGGTGTACCCTGCAGTGCTTTTGAATACTGATATTTAACTTTACCTTATTTAAACAGAGTATAGTTTTCATCATTTTCAATAATTCTCAGTTAGTTAAACGTTTTCTTGATTACCATTTAAAATAAAATTTAGAGCATTTATGTTTTACCCAATGAAAATATTAATTAACGTAATAGTATGGTGCATATTTTCACCAAATAAAACAAGGATATACAGAACTCAAAGCGCAAAATAAAATTATTAACCAGATCGTATCTCTGTTATCTCGTGAGTAAATACAGTTTACTGCAGTTCAATCGAGTACGAAAGGTCGCAATACCTTGAGAACTTACGATTTTTAGTCCAAAGTAGATGCAAAACTAAGTATGCGGAAAACAAAATGAGACAAACGACAATATATTTATATATCGGACAGTTATCTTTTATAGCACGCAAGAACGGCTTGACTCACTAGTTTATTTACCGAGATACGGTTCTGAAGGTAAATGTAATCAAGGCTATTGTTAATTCGTCCAAGTGTTTAATGAGTTGAAAAACTTTTATTTATTTAAAAAGTTTTAGGGTTTTTCTTCAATCGCCTGTAAATAACACACTTATTACCCATTAATGAAAATGTTGGTCCATCACATTGTATCTTAAGATCTTATTTTTAAGTTTGTTATGTCCGAAACTTTTAAGAAACCGAAGTAGCTTGTGAACCAAACAAATGTAACTCCGAGTGTAACTCAAACCTGTCAACATTATTGTTCGTATGCATAAATGAACAATAACGTATTGTATCAAATATTTGCTACAATAATAGTTTTCTAAAAATATGTATGTAGTAACCAAAATCTTTAAAATAAAAACAAAAATGTTTAGTAGTCGTGGACAACAGTATTCTACTCGCGTATAATGGCTATTATTCGCTCGGTGATTTAGGTAAACTTCACCTCGTGAATAAAAGCTATCATTATACACTCATTGAGTAATATGGTATTAATTAATTAACATTTTATATAAAAGAGGTTTTATCTTATTAATGTTTTTTATGGAGATTCTAGAAACTCCTTTTTTAAATTATTATATTTCTGTATTTACTTTTCATTACTTTGATGCCTTTAAATTTTTTTCTTATTCTTATCTGCTTTTTCAAACTATTTATTATCCGAAACACTTTTTTTGGAATAGTATGCTTCAAACTTCTTGCTGCTTCTCTTAAATATTTTTTTATAGCATTTCTCTTCTTGATCTTTAATTATATTTAGGAACTCCTCTTAATTTGTAATTATCATAATATGTTAATTGTTTTATACAGTTTTTTCTTGACATTTATTTTAAAATAGTTTTATTTTTAATAAATTGTTTTATTAAGAACAGTAAACAACTAAATGTTTGAACGAAACTTCCACCTATTCAATATGTTAATCTGACGATGCTAGTTTTTAACGAAACAGCTGTAATTGAATTAAAAAACGTATTTTTCGAGCCTTCGGCTCGTTTGGTATCCCAGTTAATGCTCGTGTATTAATAACCATCATCACATAATCGTTGCATAATATACTATTATATACATTATAACTATTATTGTATTTATATTCTATGTGCTTTTGTTAGTCAAAAGAGCACTGATTGAGAAAGGAGTAGATAGAACGACTTCCATCTGGATGTCGCAACTGCTATCTACAAGAATCGCAGAAATGGAGGCAGGACAAGACACTATCTTCATTAATGTGACCAGAGGCTGTCCACAGGGGGGAGTTGCATCCTCACTTATGTGGAGTCTCACTGTGGCCAGTCTACTCTCTCAATTGACTAGGGAAGGCATACCATGTCAAGGGTATTCCGACGACATGGTTATCCTGGCAAAAGGGAAGCATGAAAATGTTCTCTGTGATATTGTTCAAAGAGGACTGAATATTGCGAAACAATGGTGTGACCCGGTGGGACTCAGCCCCACCAAAACCACACTAGTAGCCTTTACGAAGAAAAAGGAACCTAATCTAAAAATCATAAAAATAGAGAACATCGTCGAGTGGAAAACAGAGGTAAAATATCTAGGGCTAATCCTAGATAGCAGGTTACTCTGGAATAAACACGAAGACGAAGTAATACACAAAGCAACCAAGGCCCTCATGGTGTGCAGGAACATTGCAGGACAGAACTGGGGATGTAACCCACGTATTCTGCAATGGATGTACACAGCAATAGTGAGACCATTAATCACATATGGGGCAGTGGCTTGGGGCCCAAGGGCTAATCTGAGCACGACGAGGAAAAATCTCTCGAAGATTCAGAGACTAGCCTGTTCATGTATCACTGGAGCAATGGGAACTTGCCCCACTGCTGCAATGGAGGTGATTTTAAATTTGACCCCACTGTACATTCTGCTAGAAAGTATAAGGAAGAAAACAATATATAGAATGATCAAAGAAGGAATTATCAGGGGAAAACCTCGATCACTTCAATTTGATCAAACTTGGGAAATGCCCCAAGATGATATGCCAAAGAAATTCAACTTTGTGAGAAAATTCATCACAAAGTTAAGTAATTAATCTGAATGGGATGAAGACACCATACAGAATTTAAACCAGAATGCCATAAAGTGGTATACGGACGGTTCCAAGCTAGAAGAGGGAACTGGGATAGGAGTTTTTGGACCGAGAGCCAAATACTCAGATAGCTTGGGCACATACCCGAGCATATTTCAAGCAGAAGTCCGCGCCATCGAAAGATGTGTGGAATTCAATATTGGAAGCAGCCATCAAAGCGCTGAGCTCAAATATAATCAGTTCGAAGATGGTTTGGGAATGCCTAGGCAAACTAAATGAACTAGGTCAGAAGAACACTGTCACCCTTCTATGGGTCCCGGGAACGAAACAGCAGATAAGCTGGCAAAAAAAGGAGCCGAAACCCCACATTTGGGACCAGAACCATCTTGTGGGATCAGCAGTAGAGTAATCTTAGGAAAACTAAGGGAAGAAATGGAGAAGGAAAAATCCAAGTACTGGAATCAGCTGGAAGGACTGAGGCAATCTAAGATACTACTGGGGAACTATGACCAGAAGAGATCTCTTAGCTGCCTCAACCTCAGTAAAAAAAGGCTCTGAATTCTAACGGGAATATTAACCGGGCATTGCCGGTTAAGAAGCCACATGAAGAAACTAGGGTTAGCAGATGAAGCAAAGTGCAGATTCTGTGAGGAAGAAAATGAAACAATACACATACTCTCAGAATGCCCTGCCTTGCAGAATTCTAGGGTTAGATACCTAGGAGCGCATGAAATAGAAGAAGGGGATCTGCCTGATTTGAAGCCCGACGATGTCCTAAACTTCCTCAGGAAAATAGGACTCGAAGAGCTGCTATAAATCTGAGAAAACATCAGACCATGGCAAGTAAGGGGGGACACAATAGATCGTATAGGTCGCAGTGTGCTTATCACCCCTATACATACATACATACATGTGCTTTTGTTTTGTATTTTATATATCTTTGTCTACAAATTTAAAATTTTTTTTTTCAACAATAATGCTTATTATTATTATTAGTAGGGGGGCCCAAGAAATTACAGTGCAATATCACTCTGTTCTAAAGTAACGTAATCTAAGGTTCAGATAGTAAATAATTTGCCATTCAGAAACTTTATTATATGAGTTTTGCTTTGTGAAAACGTATATATGCCATAAACCAACAAAATATCTGCAATTAGTTTTCCGCGGCGCTTATTTTGATTTTGGATATCCACTGGTTTCATATTTTTGCTATGAGAAACCGAATTACTGATGAAATCTCACAATCATGGAAATTAATTAAACTTAATTAAAATGGAGTTGGATCCACACAATGGCTTATATTTCGCTCCATTAAATTTGTATAGATTTTTGAATTTCAAATAATTAAAGGAAACTTTACCTAATTATTTTATATAATGGGAAAACATTAACAATACCAAAGAAAAAAAGGTTACGAATGTCTCATACAATAAATTACTGAATTTAATTATTGTATCATTTTGCGAAAAAGTCTGGCAACAAAGCTTTATCTTTGAAACAAACTTAAAATTATAATATTTTGAGAACTAATTGGCACTATATTCTGCATTTTTTACAAGATAATTCAAGTTTGTATGACGTCATCGTTCTCAGTATCGCCGCCATCTTTCATTTCTTTTAAATAGCAACCTTGTTTTGAGTGGTACATCCCAGAAAAGCTTATTTCATCCATTTTTGATAAAACCTTGAAGCAATAATAAATAATTAACTAAACTTTGTTACAAATATTAAACATGGAAACATGGGGCCGGTTGCATAAACGCTTGTCATAGCTCTGTTACTTAACAACTTGTTAACTCTATGTAAAAATTGGTAAGGATTATAACCCCCTGAAGCACATGCGATTATTTGAATTTTTAAGTTTTAATTAGTCTACGAAAGATGTAAAAAGTAATTCTTGAGCTTAGTTGTCATATTTCTTAAAGTGAATAAGTAGAGTAGACTTTGAAAACACGAAAATTTTATGTTTCGTAATTTATACGGACTTCGTTACTTATGTTTTGTTACTGAATTAACATAATAGCGACAACACACTTCTTTCTATTTTTAAAACTTTTTTTTAACTCCATATTTATTTATTCTAGTAGTTTATATTTTTTATTCATTTGAAGCCACATAAAAAAATTAAAATGACATATTTACATAAAAACTAGAGAATCATTTATTATTTATGGATTTCAGCATTAACAGTCCATTTATTTATAAATATTAAGATTTGTTTTTTTATAATCAAATTAAATAAACTAAAATCTAACTATTCGCTTTAAGGAAAAAATTATTTAAGTCAACAACAACGCATTTAAAATCAATAAATATGAAATTACCGCGTACCCGGTATTGTTGCACATACCCTTGTCAAAAGTTTACAACGTGTTAGCTGACAGAGCTTTCACAAGAGTTTATGCAACCGGCCCATGGTATCTTATAACTCATAACACTAGTATACAATTAAACTAACTTGCAACTTTTTATTTTTTACATAGTAAATGCTCAAATTGTTCGTTGTTCCCTGCATTTTACGACGTTTGCTATCTTTAAAATAATTTAGGTTAGTTGGTAGTAAAATAAACGTGATGACATGGTGTCAAATCGGCTGATCTTGCCGACTACTCGAACATACTACTTCGATCAAACCATCTCTGATGATATGTAACGATGACTTCATACGAACTTGAATTATCTTGTAAAACATGCAGAATAAAATGCCATTTAGTAAATATCTCGAAATTTTATAATTTTAAGTTTATTCGCAACCATGTATAATAGAAAAAAACTCAATCCTAGCCCTAAAACTGATTGTTGAAAAAAGCATAGACGAAACTCCATTTATAGCATTTATTGATGTAGAGAAAGCTTTCGAGAAAATCAACTGGTAACTTTTATTTGAAACAGAATAAATTCATTAGTAAGTAGAAAGTTTAGGTATATTAAATCTATAGAACGAATAACCATCAGATGTAGATATAGGTAAACACGATGATAACAAAAAGCAAAAGTCAGACAATTAAAAAAATGAAACAAAGCTCATGATAGTAAGTTAACAATAATTAACTTACTTTCTATATTTTTTGTAACTTGTAACCATATTATGACGTTGGGCGTCAATTTGTGATATGATTTACTTGTTGAGAGTGAATTTATAAAAATATTGAGTTAACTTTTTAAAAAAAATAACAATATACCAAAAGAAAAAAATGTAATTTACAATAAAACAACCATTAATCTTAATTTCGTCTTTAATTAGTTGTAAAAGATATTTTAATAATTAACAAAATTTATAAATATTTATCACAGCAAAAATTATAATAGTTAAATACCTCGGCTAGGGGTGAGTAAGTTCATTAGCTATGACTATAGTACAATACTTGTTTCTTTAAGAAATTATAAGGGCGCCACTGAAATCTTTTTATTTTTTATGATACTAATGAAGAAAGTTGTTTTAAGCTGAGTTGTTTAAATAAGATGACAGAAAGATGTCAGAAAAAACTGTCTATGAAGTAAAAAAATGATATGAAAATGTACAAACAGATAAAAGATAAATAGATTTCCTTGGTGCTAAAATGAATGAAGTTGAGAATACGTTACAAAAAAAATAATCCGCAAACAGTTCTTTACAACTACTTATTTTAATACAGTTGACGATACGAAAATGATTTTGATATTATGTTTAAGAAATAAAGAAAAACGAGACAGCTGTATAATATTATAAATCCATTTATTTACGTTGGTCGACTTATCTTTTTTTACATCTGCGATCCATTGGTTGATCCAGGAGAGGGCTGGTCCAGTGGAGGGTTGGTCTGATGATGAAAAGTCCACCAATGTAGAACCAATCAGCGGTAATTCGGAAGTAACCCAGTAATGTCTTTGAAATTGGGATTGTCTTTGAAATTGAAATTTGTAATGTCTTTGGTATTTTATATTCCAATGCTGTGTATAACACCAATGACAATAAGAGAATGAATCGTGGTTTAAGGTATTGGACTATGCCACATTAAAGTTTGTGTATAAAGTTGGAATTACTGACAGGAATCGTTTATAATAATTAACATCTTAAGAACTCTATACAATAGATGGTGTTAGTGTTAGCCATATAATTAATTTAAAAATACTACGTTTTTAGTTAACATATCATGTTACAAACTGTAGTATTATAGTTAGTGCAAATGGCATAACTTACTTAAAGTGGCATCAATGGCATCGTAAAAATATAAGATTGTTGCAGCGCATGTGCGGATCGCAACGTTGCAACTGCGGAAATTTGACGTATCTTGTATTTATTTATTTTCCAAGTTTGTGCTTTTTGTCTTTAATGCCAAAGAATGTTAATAATAATCCAAGTCCAGTTGACAATTTCCTTTTTTTTAAAGGAATACAGTTTTAACACAGCACCAAGCCAAAAACTTTACGGTTAGTATCATATCGCCATTCTATCGGTTAAAATCGCGTTTAACCTTTTAACAAATATTTTCGATTTTCTTCATATTGAATATTATTATCTGCTCGCAATCTCAACTTTTTCAATTCCAAACCCCCTTACAACAAAACCATTCTGTTTAGAAGTTCAGAATGTTTGATTTAAGCCCTCGAAAATTGACCGCTATTCATATCTTCCATTAAAATTGGTTGTGAAATGAAGATTTATGGGTTTCATAAAATCTTTGTGCTCGTGAATTGTGATTTTCACGTGTGGTTTTAGTTGTGGGTAGTTTGTAAAGTTCAGCTTCAGCTATTAAAAGAGGATAAGAGGGTTAGGTAGACGACGAAGTAGTTCAAATACGGATTATTAGTGGTAACTTTATAAAACAATTGTTTGTTATATTCAAGTTTTAACGAAGTTACGAAAGTTTCATAAATGAAGGATAACGAACATGAAATATAGGCCTACTATTATTTCCTTTAACTTTAAACTCGTTATAGTTTGTTCTTTGATATACAGACTGATTTTCATGGTTTTTGTAAATACCACAACACACTCTCTATTACATCTCGATAAATAGTTTGAAAAGTTGTTTTTACAGTCTTCAAGTATTATCGAAAAATTGGAATTAGCTTTTATGCAATAATATTTACGGCTTACTTTTATGTATATTATACCGTTGTGTTGACCTATATAAGTTAGATTTATTAATGATATGGTTTAAAAAGTCTCAAATTAAAAAAAAAAAATAAGTAAATCATCCATAACACAAATATTCAACAGTGAATAAAGGAAAATACCAAAATCAATGTCACAGATTTTTATTATCAAAACTATAGAACAGCGACTAGTTTCGGCCTATAAGCAGGCCATCATCAGGCTAGAAAAAACATATGGATGAGATAAAACAATGCAGATTACATTAAATTATCAATACCTACCTTAAAATTAGTTATATTTAATATCAAATTGGAAATTAATCAACAAAACATAGGATATCAAAATTTATAATGTTAACATCTAAGGGAAATTATATAAGAACATGGAAGAGCATGGAATCTCATAAGTTAGAGTTTGATATTTACCGCAAACCTACTACTACTACTGATTCTGTCATAAATTATTACTCTAATCATCCTGTATCACGTAGCTTTCAATATCCCCCTATCTCATTCATATTTTGAGAAAGAAATTATATTATTAACAATTATCTTATCGGTTTTATTAATAATTTTTACAATGAGTTTTTTAGTAAATATAGACTTAGTTTTATCTATGTTCTTCCAGTTTCATTGTCTGATAATAATCCTTATTTAGGATCCTTAGTTATTTTGGTCCTGTTTCTTATAAGAAAATATAATATCAAGTTCGGTTTTAAAACTAATAATAATTTGAGCTCTTTCTTGATCAACACCAAGGAAACTGTTTCTTGCTTGCATATAACTGGAATATATAAATTATGTTGTAATGCAGTTTACATTGGTCAGACAGGGCGTCTCCTAAGTACTAGAGTGAATGAGCATGGTATTCAAGTTAATAAATATTAGAATTTTGACCCACCTACTTTCCCTTGAGCTTTTGATAACCATATTATCTCTGAAAACCATAATTTTTCTGAGTCTAATATTTCCAGATTACATAAATGGTGATGTTTTTTGTTTAAATGAACAGCTTAAACCTAAAGACCCATATATATTTCTTAATATTCCTTTTTAATTTTAATCTCCTTATATGACAACAGTTCTTTTTCCTCCACATGGTTTTATTGCATTTAATGAATTGAATCTTAAAAGTTTTTGAGTATTAAATTGTATTTTATATATTTACCTGTTAATCTTTTTCCTTCTTTACCAATTATTGACATTAACTGTAATTTCAGGTATTGTTCGTCAGCCAACTTGATTAATTTTGTTGCCCTACATTTTGTTTTCATTAATTTTAATTATTTATTGTTATTGTATATAAATGTTTGACCTAATATACTTGTCATTATTCCTCATTTATCTAATAATTAGTACTTTATCATACAGCTATTTTCATCGACAGACATTATATTTTTGTGTTTGTGTTGTATTCCAAATAATTTATGTTCTATGAATTCCTTTTTTGGAAGCGTCGTTACTCTGATCGTCGCCACTTCCTACATAGTGTGGTTTCTTAATTTGAATTCATTTGTGTCTAATTATTTTGTTAGTTTAGTGTTATGGACAATTTGTGCACTACTTTAAAATTGTTCTTAACATTTCAATAATAATTTTGATACTACGTTATTTATGACGTGTAGCTCTTATGAATGGCCAACATTAAATGTTTTATTACTACCAAAGTTAAATGTTCATAATAAAGAGCTTATATTAAACGTAGGCTTACATTTAAGCTACTTATTTTCAGTTTTTCTACCCAATTTTAGTCTATTTAAGACTTTCACTCCTATCTTATAGAATTTTTCATTCTTAATGTGCTATCCTTGCAACAAAGATCTATTTTGTTTTCTAATGAACTTAAGTTCATTAAATTTTAATAATAATCCCATATTATTTATTCTGTAATGTTTTTTGTCTTTTCTTACATAATTTCCCTTAGATCTTAACATTTTAAATTTTGATGTCATATCTTTTGTTCATTAATTTCACCATATTCCTTGTTGCAAACTTGTTGGTTCGAGCAATTATATTTTCAATTTGATATTAATTGTAACTAATTTTAAGGTAGGTTTATTAATAATTTAATGTAGGTAATCTGCATTGTTTTACCTCATCCATGTTTTTTCTAGCCCGATGATGGCCTGCTTATAGGCAGAAACTAGTCGTTGTTCCATAGTTTTAATAATAAAAATCTGTGACATTTATTTTGGTATTTTCCTTTATTTAAAAAATATTTTTTCTTCAATAGACATCAAAAGCGGCCTTTAATTGACACTCAGCAGGCTTAGAAGTTTTAATGCCTAGACAGACAACTTTTCAAAATTGCCAATGACAAAGTAAACAGTAAACAAACAAACATATTCAACAAATGTCATCATAGTAACGCAGGGCCCCAGTTACCTTTGATACAATAATTTAGTTATTTGGATATTGATAATGGAACGCAATTTAAATATGAAAAAGTCGATTTTGCCTGGAATTGGAACAAATTTGAAGAAAAAATTATGTTTCTCACGGCAGAAAAGCAGATTTAATACCTTGGCTGGTTTCATACTAACACCAGCTGCGGCATTAAATCTTGTGCTTGTATGCCTTGTAAAACAAATAACTATTATTTGTCAATATTTATTTTATGGTTAGAAACACGACTTGGGACAACATGCAACAACAAACTCTGTCATCTCTCTTTCAGTAGGACCGACAACGAATACATGGCAACCATGGCAACATTTAAAGCAAACACCAGAATTTTACTTAGGTTTTTGTTTACATTGACTATTACTCATTAAATTATACCCCTCGAAAACTCATTATTTGTACATATTATTATTAATCTATAGATATTAACATCAAATCATATAGAGGATTTCAAAATAAACACAAAACTATTATATATCATCATCGTGTATTATAATTATTTATAGTTCATTAATATTCACTGTTGAAATGAATATAGCTTGAACCCACAATTTTGCCAATTATTATTTTAAACCTGATTTGTTTGTACAATCACTCAATTAAGTTCATCCTAAGAATTTTAACTGTTATGATTTTTTCGGCAAATCCAAATTAATTTGGTGATCATTTATTGTAATTTTCTGGGCATTTCATTATCAATTTTAACACTTTCTCGAAAATGTTTGTAAATGTCGGTAAAATCTAAAAGTAGGTAAAAGTTTATTATTCAATGAGCGTATAATGATGGCTATTACTTCCTCGAGCGAGTAGAATACTATACTTTATCCACTATTATCCAATACTAAATATTGTTGAACTTTTACAATGAAAATTTTGGTTACATTACATACATAGGGTAGACCGGGGTCGAAACAAGCAGAGGGCGAAAGTAACACTACGATTTTATTTCAATGCGCTCGGTGGAGCTGCGAGTACATTAGCTGTTTTAGAAGAGAATAGCATCTCACACTATGCTTCAGTTTGTTTGCGACAAGAACGATAATTGTTAGAGTGTCAGGGTCAATGTTTGATTTCGGTATCGCCATCTATCTATTTTATACTGTGTTTGGAGGCTAATAATTAATTTTTTTTTATTGAAGGTAAGCCCTTTTTGCAAATTTTCTCTTAAACTTATTTATTATTAAGTACTGAACGTACTGATAATTTGTAATTTTTTGCGATATCATCATGAAAATGTTGAAATATGTTAACAGGCATGGTCGGGGTCTATTGTAATGAGAATGTTACTAAGCTGAAATCAATAATGAAAATCATGTAATATCAGGCGCTCCAACAGAAATAGCAAAGGGATCTTCATCATCGGTTGCTAGGCTAACTGAAAAAACTTAATCTAAATCCTCAACATCTTGTTCAGCTGAAACAATAACCAAAGGAATCCTAAATGTGTACCTTCAACACCTTTTAACTTAAAAGAGTTTGCTCCATAAGCAGTAAGACCTTTCCCAAAACCTCCACCTAGTAAAGAAGGAAACATAGGAGATAAAAAAGGAAATCTGCAATATATACAGACGCACCTGAAAAGGAACAAATTAGGTCGAAATATGAAGAAATGAAGAAAAAGAGTGTAAAGAGAAATATTTCCAAAGATAAACCAAAAAAACAGATACGGACAGCGAAGATGAAAATGATGATTTCTTTTTAATGTGTGTAGAACGTTTCAGTGGAATTAAACCAGGCGAAAAATCGGTTCAATGTATTAAATGTAAAATCATGATGAAATATATTTGTCACAATTGTGATAATTCGGACTAATTTAAGTTCTTTTATTATTTAATTGTGCATTGTGCTACAATAGACCCCATGTAGTTTTACAATGGCTGCGGGGTTGGGAGCGATTGTAACACTTTGCACCATTGCACCATTTCATGAATAGTTTCGGATTTATGTTTTGATAAGTTTGTTTTTTACATTTTTTAAATGTTTAATATATGTGCATTCCACTACACCAAAAGTTTTTCGTTTGTTATATTACCCTATTCTTAATTGAAGATGAAATTCAACTTGTTACTTTCGACCACGGTCTACCCTACATTTTAGTAAAACTATTACTTTATTTTAACAAATATTTGGTACCATACAAAAAATATAACAATATGATACTATTTAATTGCACATATTGATCATTGTTGTATTAAAACAATTGGTGAAGTTTATCTGTGGTATAGAATTCACATCAAAACTAATGTTTTCGTAACTTGAAATATTTGAATTATGTGTACATGAACACTGATTCGTTTGGTTTACATTTGAATGCTTCATAAACTACCTCAGTCTCTTAAACACGGATTAACACATATAAAGGTGCTGATGGCTTGTGTATATGATCCGCAGAACAATGTAAAGCTAAATCAAGGAAGCCGTGAATAATGGGTACTATTAAGGTCGAGCAAACAGACGTATTATGTTCATTATGTATTAGTCGTGGATAAAAGTTTTATATCTTTCGATTTATTATATTTATTTGAACCAGCTGCAAATCATATTTGTCAAGAACTTTTTAAAAATGAAATTTATCACATATCGAGCTGAAATAAAACGAAATTTTTTGAGCCGACTGTAGAACAGTTTTTAAACTCCATATACTATGATAAATTAGAAATAGAAATACGGTATCTCAACAATAAAAGCAAACGTCGTTCCCATTTTCAAACTCCCGGAGATACAATTTAAAACGTTACAGCTTTACGAATTGTTCGTATTGTGCAGTGTTGATTTTAGATCCGAGACAAAATTGGAATTGTTGCGAATGGAATAGAAGTTCAAAAAAATATTAAAGATGATCTTGGAATATTACGGAAATTTACAAATGGAGAGATTATCTGGAGAGTCTTAATATTTTGGATATTTTGAATAATAATATAAAAGAAATGTTAATGTGTTTAAAAGCTTTTTATGGTGCTAATTGAAACTAATCTAAAACATTACATGACATATATTGCTGCAGTAGTTTTTCAGACAGGAGTGGATTTTGATGCTTATCATCTCTAGAAGTAGGAATTTTTAATATTTTTTTTTTTAGTGGAATAGACATCAAATGTATTTCCTTAAATACAAACCAATATGTTTCTCAGATCTTTTATGTGATTAGTTTTCAAGCTGAAAATAAGTATTGAACTGCGCAGGAGTTTTTACAGTAGAAAAAATTGACCTTTACCCTTACGTCACTAACAGCGAACAGCAGTAAACACAAACTTTATATAACTCATCCTTTTCTACTGACACTGACTAACATAAGTTCTTTTTAACTCTAATTATGACCTTAGAATGTTAGAAAGAGAAACGCTTAAATGGTTGTATTCCTTAAAGGACAATTTTGTCTACTAGAAACCTGCTTAAATTGTTACGTATTTTAATTTGTTTACAATGTGCCAACGATATATTCGTATATTGTAATAATTAATTGAATTATATTTTTCAACAGCTTTTTAGGGGTTTCATTGATTTTTTTTTATTTTAAAAATGTGTGGATAAAAAAACAATTTAGTCTGATATAACTGGCGAGTTCGATAAATTAGAAGATAATTTGACATATTTTGTTCAAACTTGTGGCCATGTGGAAATAGCCACTCGATCACTGCGGCAACTAGTGACTATTGCTTTGCACTAGAATTTCAAAAAATCTTTCAAATTATTTTCACTCTCTTGATATATTATTACTAAAAATATTTGATTTAAATTATCTTGCGCATTCGCCATTATTTAAATACTAACTATAAAATATTGGATATTATAAATTTTCTAATATTCATATATTTAACAACTTAATTATCTCTCTAAGTAAAGTGATCCATTTAGACTCACCTGAATACTTTCATTGAAATGGTTTGTTCTACACCTCCACAAAATCCCTATACCTCTCAAATTAATGCCTGGTTGTGGTAAAACTCTCTCGACCGATGCTGACGGTTCAACGTCGGCTATTGCCTCGTCCTTTCCAGATGTTCGTAGTGCCAAATTTGATAACTTCGGTAAATAGAACACGTAAGGCATGGTTATGTCCATTTTAGAAAGGTAAAATAGGATGTTCACAAATAATGAAAACGGTAAATCGTTTGATTCATGCAGCACGCAGTTAATTCGAAAACTTCAAATTTTTAAATTAGTATCAGTATTTAGATTTGTAATGATTTATAATTATGGGATTGTAATTTATTTACAATTAATTAGTTTATCAAGTTCCACGTTGGTTATGAGGTTTATTATAATTAATTATTTTTATATTGTTTTTTTTTTATTATTTTGTGCTGTTTAAATTAATCAATGGTAAAATAATTAATTAATTTTGTTGTTGAACGCCCTATAAGAATTGAACTAGCTCGGCCGCTTGCGGCCGAGGCAAGATAATCTTGAGGTCGTTAAAAAGTTTCGCGGCCATGGCATACACACTATTTTTCGTGCAATCGTTAAAATTATTAAAATAGATAGTTGTAAATAAATATATTATTGCTCTAAAATCAACAGCATTTCAATTCATTTAACAATATCACCGTGTGCTATGGAAATGATATGTTTCAATATATATTTTGACAGTTCTTGTCAAAACGCAAAATGTCTGATACTGATAGCGATATTTCAGTACCTTCCACTCCTCCGGAACTCAAAAGCGTTGTAAATTCGGCGCTTTCCGTTTTAATACCCGAAAAATCTAAACGGCAGTACGAAAAATGTTACGGCGAGTTTAAAGATTGGTGTGACAAACAGAATGTTAAGACGATGTCTGAAAACATTTTATTGGCTTATTTGATTCAGAAATCAAATGTTGTAAAAAGTTCAACTTTATGGAGCATTTATTCCATGCTGAAGTGTATGCTGAACATACGAGACAATATCGACATCAAGCAGTTTTCAAAATTAGTACCATTTCTGAAAAGAAAAGCAGTAGGTTATCGAGCAAAAAAGTCTAAAGTATTAACGCGTGAGCAAATTGATACATTCCTGAAAGAAGCTAATGATGAAAAATACTTATTGCCTAGTATGATTGCTAAGTATCTCAGATTACCAAATCCTGAAACATACACGGGTCACTGTTTTCGGAGAAGTTCTGCCACGCTGCTTGCCAATACTGGGGCTGATATGTCAATTCTTAAACGTCACGGTGGATGGAAGTCCACAACAGTAGCGAAAGGATATGTAGAAGACTCTATCGAAAATAAGAAGCAAATTTCCAACTCAATTTCTGGCGATATGGTATCTGGTTTGAATGTAGGCAATAACCATTATTCAGAAACACTAGATGTAGTTGCTTCAACTTCTGGAGTAAATATAAGTAATAATACAAACTGTACAATTAATGTAAATATTCATCCTAAATAATATAACTTATGTATTTGTTGGTATTCAATAAAAAATAATCCTTGTCTTTGTAGTATTTTAGAAATGTCAAATTTGGAAGTGACGTTTGGTTTCGCGGCCGTTGCTATGGGTAACGGCCGCGAAATTAAATTTCGCGGACTGTGCTGAGAACGCGAAATACTGACTTCGCGTGCGATTGCACGAAAAGGATTTTTTCCCTTCAATGCATGAACGGAAAAGATTATGACGCTCTAGAAAATTTGAATCAACGAATTGTTGGTGTCACTGAATACAAGCAATGATGTCAACATTGGTAAAACTATTTTGTAATGCAATCTAAGAGGTTTCATACAAACTTTTTTCCTCTATTTTACCCGCTCTGGGATGGAATTTTAAAACATCCTTTCTTGGTGCACATCTACACCATAAATGGTATTTACCCTAAAAAAAGGGTGTATCTTCCTTCGGCTGTTTGGGCTCTAGTCGTATGCCAACAATAAATCAGTCAATCAGTTAGTGAATCAATTTAGAGTTTTATATGCAAACATGATATATGATCTTGTTGATTTTTAAATATTTGGTAAAGTTAAACAATTTTATAACCTTTTCTTTTTTCTTTTTGATTCGTTAATACCTTAGATTTATTTGGACTTGCTTTTTGAATAAAGAAAGAAGTTTTGAATATGTGCTTAATTGCAAGGGTTGCCTTCAACATGACCCATAATGTTGAACATTTAATCTTTAAACATAGGTCTAGGTTGTATGCCAGATCAACATTTTCTAAGAAAAAACTTTTATTTTTACCCTTGCGATAGCCCTCGAAACGTTTTAATGTATATTCAAACTATTCTCTTCATTACTTTGACAATAATTCCAATTGAGCAGTGTTCTCAATTCAAATTGAACAGCGCTTTCAAGTACGGATTACAAATTGGGACGGCTTGACAGCTTCATACACCGCGACCCTTGCAGATCTGTTTTGTTGCCCTTGTATTTTTAAAGCACCTCATCTGGCCCTGCCCTTCTGATCAAGTTCATTATCTTTTAAAGAGGCAATTTCAGGTAGCTTGCTATTTCCGGTATTTCCTCTCCAAGTTCTAGAAACCGCAATCTTGTCAAGCCTTCTTCACATTTGCATAGGACGTGGATTGCGGTTTTCTCCTCTTCCAAACAGAAGTTGTCAAGTTGTTACGGGTTAAATTTGTGGTAAAGAAATAAATAAATTTAAAGCTCTTTGCTCATAAGATTAAATTCATATGTTTATTATTTTTTTTTGGTTAAAACTGGATATAATTGGTTTTATACTTTTATGAATGTTTCTCTTTATTTACTTTGTATGAACAAAATCAGTTTATAAATGGTACCAGTCATAAATTTACCCCAAAATATCTATTTATGATTTACTTGATTTGTTTATTTATATTTAACTTGTTTAAGTATGTACATTTCGTATCAGATGTCTATTTTGTAAATTTTTAATAGTTTATAGGTTATATACACTAAATATATTATACATCATAATTATTTTTTTTGATAATATACTATTGTAAGAAATAAATTGTATTTTTGTTGGTTTATTTTAAAATATCATTTATTTGGTGTGTGCTCATTTTACTAGTTCAGGGTAAATACTGGTATCGTGTGGTCTTCATTGGGAAGACTAGTTGGCGCTCAAAATTTTTTTTATTTTTACTTTCTCTTATTACTCCCGACCCTTGCCTTCGACTGGATTAGACCACACTCACGGCAACTCATACTTACCAACTTACATACAGCCTCTGCGTTGGAAGTGTCTCAAAGTTTAATAATTGAACTTTAATAACGTTTGAATAGTAACCCAAGTAATTTTATTACGCATTTTAGAGACAAAAAAAGTATTCGCAATTTTTTCAAAAGCCACATTCCTGGGCCCTTTTTTACTAAATGTTCCTCGACTTAGCAATATTCACAGTCGTCCAGGAATGTCCAAGGCTTCCTACTTGGTAAGAAATATACTCTTTTTCAGTAATTTTAGGCATACTATAATTTTTGTTGTTTTTTCATTTATTTTTTTGCTTTATAATCGTATACATATTCATTTATTTTCAGATCTAAACTCAATGCGAGCATAAAACAAATTTGAGTTATAATAAAATGAACTACAAATTTTACTCACTTTACTGAATATTAAATGGGGAACTTTCTACCTACGAGGAGTATTCTTCCGTCCTGCAAATGAGTAGAACAAACAGTTAATATGAAATAATTATCAAAAGATTAACTAACTTTAAACTGTAACAAAAGGTTTTTTGCCAGCATAATTGCTATTGTGGGAAAATGCGAAATGCTGAGGATATACAGCCATAGTTCAAAAGAATTATATCCTGAGAGATATCTCTGACGGAGTTTTGTTGAAAACAAAAAGAGTCAACCCGAGGCATATATAGTAGAACCAGTGGAGTATCAGAATAGATGGAAATAATTTTTTTTAAAAAATGCTCACAGTTTTTGTTTAATAATTATTCTCATTAGTGTAACAAGTAATTTAAGTATTATAATTAAAATGTTTGCAACTCGAATAATTATAACAAAAGGAGGGTATTTTTGTAATAAGACATTTTCAAATTATAATAATAATGACAGATTGGGTAGTTGCATAACATTGTCAAGCAGGTTTAGGTGTAGTCAATTTCATAATCTAAAAATCTGTTTTGACTTTAGATTCAATATAATTTTATAAATTTTCTGTTTTACCTTACAGGACCGCACTATACCTTATAAAAAATAATTGATTAGATAGAATGAATTTCAGTATTGACCGAAATGCACGTCGAATATATGTATTAGTTCAGTTTCTAGTGGTAAATAGACCTATTACCTTAAAAAAATTGCAAAAGTAAAGATATTGTCTAGTTACTACATATAAACTATTCTGTTTTATTATGGAAAGGAGACATTTACGTTAGACGAAAATAATCGAGCTGTAGGTCTTCTTGACGGTGGCATGCTGCAAAAGTTGCTAGAAAAAATCTGTAAAGTGACATATTATACACAGAACACTAATATGCGATACGTTACCAATACCTCAATATCAATACAATAACATTTCTATTCTGTAACCGACTTCTGTACCAATTATATAACCTAAGTGTTCTTTTTTTTTGAAAAGATCTAAACTGAACTACGTTCTTATTTTGACAACATCTTCCTGTCTTATTTAAGCTTTCAAATTTCTTATTCATAAAATTATGACATGTTTGTATACATATCCTAAAAGCATGTTTATTCTCTTATATTTTTATTTAACAATTATCTTTCTCTATTATTATGGGTTCTTTTACAAGTGTCGAGTAAGCAAATTTTATGTAAATGATCATTTGTCGTACCAATTTGTCATCAATACTGCAATTATACTGCTCATAAAATGATGATACACATAAACATTTTTAATTAAGAGTTTTAACAAGTCGGTAGCACTGTGTAATTTATAAAATTTGACAGTTTTGACATTTAAATTATCAAATGTTAATGTTTTAAAATATTTTAAAATTAATAAAACACCAATAATAATATATTATATAAGTAAAAGATGATATTCATATTCACAAATACATTCTTAAAGAACAATATAAAATTAATAAATTGTTATTAGCCACAAATGTAATTGTCAATAGTCTTGTCATTAAATACTTCATGTTGCCAACCATTTAAAACAAAAATTTGCGTGCGTAAAAGTTACATTACGATGTGCAAATGCGTTTTATAAAGATTTTTATAAGTGCAAAATTTAAAAAGTTATTTATTTAACTCAAGACAAAAAATGTTCTTTAAGAAAAAAAGTTACCGGGGTTTGTATGTTATTTTTGTTTAAAATCGTATTTATTATCTCTCCCTACATTTGGTTTTCTAGGTGAATGTAAGAAAGGTGAATAAATTTTAAATTTTTTTACTCTGTTTTATTAAAAAAAATTAACAAAACGACTACATTAAAATAGATATTTACGTTACTAGTGCTGTAAGTACACTTTTTCTAACTGTTTACTCATTTTCGAAACGAATTCTGTAAAATTTTACCGAACGTTCACAATGTTTCATACTGCTAAAAAACACAAAATTACAGTGAAATTAAAAAATATTATCGGTGTTCGCTATTTTTTAAATTTGCATTCAATGCCAATATATGTAATAATATGTATTAAGATACTGTCAATGGTTGTCATTATCCGATTTTTAATAATTGTTCAGAATTAATTCATTCCTGAGGACATTTTTCTTAAATGTCATGAAGCCACTGTTCTGATACCCAGCAAATCGTGGTCCCATTATGACAAAGAATTTAAGTTTTTTTGTCGATAGAAAATTTGAATGTCGAAATAGAATGATGTCAATAAAGTCTTGAACAGCAACAATCAAAAGTAATTGTCTAATTTTTATCTACTATTTCAAATGCATTGTAGTACTTTCTAAAATCCTTCATAAGCCATAGCAATATGCAACGGCATTCTTAAATCCTTTAAGAGATAAATATCATGGTTGTAATTGTTATGTATTTATCTACTTTAGTTAAATATTTCGTATTTAAATAAAGATACTCACTAAAATGAAAACTTTCTAAAATGATAAGACTTTGACATAAGTCATAATAATTTAAATTATGTAGCGAACACAACAAATCCTCCCAAATAAATTTACAGGCTTAATCTTTCTGGTTTCCTTCTTACTCTTGTACTTCTTCATATTGAACGTTATTTTCTGTTTCTTCCAGTTCGTGTTGTATTTGATGAACTGTTCTTTTTCGTAACTTTTTTCTATAAACATGACTCAGATGACCAAATTTGACACAGGCTGTACATTTGGAATTCTTATGCCTACAACTGTTGGCTAAATGTCTTTTATCTCCAAACATTAACAGTGTCTTACCTTACCGTATTACAGACATCTGACTTTTATTCATTTTTTTTAGGTGATCTGATTTGATTTTGAAATGTATTGGTACTGGCTTTTAAGAACAGAATTTCTTTTGAATCTCTATGAGCAAACTCTAAAGCAAGTGCTGTATGAACACAATTTTTTAATTTACTGTCAGGTTCTTTGAGTTGTATCAATCTTTCGATGAGATTTGAATTTGTCAGACCACTAATAAACTGCAGTCGCGAATATACATCGTATGTTGAAACCTTGCAAGTGTCACAAATAAACTTACAATTTGCGGAGAGCCTTTTTAACTCAGTTACGTAATTTACAATAGTTTCTCCTTTTTGTTGGATACGTTTTGTATATCGATTTTCTTCGGCAATAGTACTTGAAGTAGGACTGAGATGATTTTGTATTAAATCTACCAATATGCTGTACGATTTAGTTTTAGGATCTTCTGGACAAGTTAAAGAATATAAAAATTGTAGAGTTTTAGTACCTATTGAATGTAATAACTATTTTTTCTTTTTGTTCTCAATATATTTTGGAGTACCCTTAAAATATTTCATTAAGAAAAAATTCTCCAATTTTTTTTGTAAATATTTCTTAGCTTTCATTTTCTTCTGAAAATGGATCCAAGACAATATTTTCCTGAAGGTTTCCATTGGTGTTTTGGTTACTTTGTAATACTTTTGCGAGAGTTGTAATTAACGTACTGAATTGCTTATTTTTGTAGATCCCATCTTCGTCGCCAATTAGTTAAGTATTCACCTACTTTAGTTTAATATCTAAATAAAGTTACTGACATGAAATGAAAATTTTTTAATGACAACACTGTGACGTAAGTCATAATCTAAATTATATAGTGAACACAATAGTAATCTCTTCTGTACTATAACTTTTTTAATCCCTATACCTTACAGATTTTGTAGCTTATTGGAAATGCTCAAAAATTTTTGATCTTCAATAACAATATTACCATACATACTGAACCAAGCCTTTCTTCTAATTTGGTATAACAGATTGCATTGTCCTCATGAATTTCTTTGTTCTATTTATACCATTGATCTATTACATTTCTGGAGTCTGCTTTTATGATAAAAAATCCATTTTTATTTAAAAAATATAATTAATTTTCGCAATAAATAATATTTATACGCACCAACTATACATTACCATAAGATTAGTGACGTCACTAGACTCTGATTCGTGGATTAAAACACGTTTCATCTTAAGCTAATTTTAATTCATAATTATTGTTAAAAATTAAAATTACCCTCCATTATACTTTTACTACACAGTGAAATAATTCGTATAAATATTACATCTGCATCTTATCTATTAGCTATACCATTGCGCTAAAAACTATTAATAATTGTTTACTTATAATATAATAGTTTTCATATGTGCACTATAAAGTAACCTAACCAACTTTAAAAAGCATTACAATATAAACTAATTAATTTGGATATAATAATTATGTATCATTAAAAATTCCTGTATCCATGACGTATGATATCTGAAAAAAATGAAAACATCACATATTGAAGGATTGTGAATACAAGTTATTTTCATTTAAAATATCTGGTCTTGTACATAATAAAATTATAAATATTTTGAATACTTAAGTACCTATACAATTGAAGAATTAAAATGAAAGGAAACGCGGTGGCATTAACTGTTGTAATTTAACAGATTTCTTTGAAGGTAAATAAAGGTTATATCATTTGGAAACATCTCCCACAAAAGAGAACAACATAAAATCTTACGAGTATACCAAATTTAAGAATAGAGTATTTGTGTTCCTTGGTTAACATTTTCATATCACCCCGTATTCGCTTTTGAGAGTTGGCTATACAAAATTCTATATAAAATTCGAATTCCAGATTAAAATGGGTTTTCCTGGATAAAAGACGTGGGTATTAAACTTAGTTTAAATTTCGGATAGATATTCTTTGGCCAGAGGCCGGAGTTTTAAAACATATCGTAGAAAAAAAGAATAATATAAAAATGGACAGGATTAATCTTCTCGAAAAATTTTTCGGTATCAACTTTGGACATAAATCATTTACATTCCGTCTATGCGAGTAAAGAGAAATATATTCAAGAAAAATACGGGGAAGTGTTGAAACCAGAAGCGTATCATTATATGAGGATATTCTATATATATAAAAATTAGTTAAAAATATGTAACAATTTAATAAGTGGTTCGGTAATAGTTAAATTTTAAAAAAAGTTTAAGTAGTGTTACTGCACTTTTTTGATTATCATTTTTTGATTTCAATCCAATTAAAATTTGGTAGACAAAAATATGTTTCTTAAAAATTAGTTTATTGGGAAAACGAGTTTCCAAATAGTAGAAAGTTTACTAAACTGATACTGATCCCGAAGGAAAGTCGTTCAGCCCCTTGATAAGTTTGAACAATAAATTTATTATTGGTTGATGGCAGAGGAAAGGCTCCTCAACTTTTGTCACTATTCCAAAAAAGTCTAACGCATAACAGGATGGCTCAATATGCCTAATGAGATACACATTAAAAAGTAAGTGAAATTGATATATATGTTATATTCACAAAATCACACTTGACTTTTTGAAAACAAACAACAAACAAGTTAAAATGAGTTACAAAAGTTATACACTTGATTAATAAATAAAAATTAATATAGTAACTGACTGGTTTACAATGAACTTCTGAATTTATAACATTTTTATGTAAAATATCAGCGTGTCTATGTAAAATGCAAATCTAGCTTTGTTCTCACGAAAATGGAAAAGTTGTTATTGTAAATTAACTTGACACTTTAATTTGATACCTGTGGTACCCATAGCTAAGGGGTTTTTCATATATAACAACTCCCCCCTTAAATAAAATTGTTGTTTAATAAACAGCAATTTTAAAAATAATAGTAATAAGAGGAAAATGTAAAATAATAAAAAATAATAATTAAAACAATAATTAAAAGTAAAAGTAAAAATACAAATTAAATTTAGTTGTTAGCAACTTCGTGTTCTGCATCTTCAGAGGTAGCCAGCTTGGTTCTTCTTTTTGGAAGAATGTTTTGATGGCCAATAAAGACATTAGCATTTTCAGGAACGGCCTCTACTGCGGAATTTTTTCGTTTTATGTTCTTGCACTCATAACATGAGTAAAGAACGGTCAACGCAATGATAAATGAAATTGTAAAATAGGTGAACCATGAGGTGTTTTTCTCAATAGATGGTTTATTTATCATTTCATCCAAATCTCTAGAATATTGATCTAGTTTGTGTTTTGTTACTTCAAGATCGTTCACGTTCATAGTATTAAGTTCTAACGGTACCAACTTAGGTATTTCTGGCTTATTTAGTTTATTGTGGCAACAATTGTAGTCAATTATTACGGGGTGAGGTTCATGAAGTACAGTTGATGTTTTCTTGGTATTGGCTTGGATTTTAGTAATACCGACGAAAGCGAAACATTCTGAGTATAATCGTAAAATTGAATTTTGATTTATCGTTAGTCTTCGTTTTTGCGTCTGGGCAATTTTTCGATACACGTATTGATTCGGCGATTAACACTAGCCACATATTTTCTTCAAGTTTCTGCACATTGTAACCTTGTCCATTGACTACCGCACTTATACAGTTTTCGGGAAATGTTTTGTATTGTTTTAACAAACGAGCTTCGCACACTGCGTTATCGTCTATCGGAAGAACGTACATATTGCGACATAACTTTTGACGAGTAGATAACTGCTTACAATTTTGCATATTAAAAACAGGAATATAAGATAAAGAATCATCGTCTCGCGCTATATATTTTTGTGAACATGATAAAATATGATGAAGTCCAGTTCTATTATCATATTATTGGGATAGGATACAAATGATAGGGTAAAAGTCTGAGGTTCAATCAATGGAACGTTAAGAACGAATACAATGTCTGAATTTGTTTGATATGCCTCAAGATTAATTATTTCCAAGTATTGCGAAATTTCTGAATATTTTATTGTCAAAGGTAAACTTTTTCTAACTGTTTTCTGATATTTCTTTCAATGCAGTGATCAAATTATCAGGTTCAATTATTGAGGTATGAATTATTTTAAGCTGGACAAAAGTGATCGAATTTAAAATGCCATTAATATAGTTTTTAAGATACACGTAACTCCCCATAAGTTTTTCACAAATTTCGAAAAAATTTAATTTTGTTTCAATCAATGAAATTTTACTGGTTGATTGTTTAATAACAGTTTCGATGTTTATTATGTGTGAATTAAATATTATTTCGTTTATTTTTAATTCTCCTATAGTTTTATTAAATTTCATTATAACTGAACTTGTTACTGAAATTTGGTTTTTTAACAACAGATTTTCTATTCGGTTTAGGTGAGTTTTTAATTTATTTATACAGTTTGAAAAATATTCGCCATAAGATGAATCTAGATTTCCAGTAATGGATTTAGAGATACTTTCAACGTCGTTAATTAATCCTCGCTTTTGCCTTTTTGTGCCGAAAGATATTTCTTTAAATTTTTCACTAAAAGATTTTGATATTTGCTGTAATAATGCTAAATGGGATTTTACTTCTTATCGAAAAGATGTTATAGGCAGAGAATTTGAACTAAGCGCATTTTGAATTGTATTTAAAATTCTATTGTTTCTTTCAAAATTTTTTTTTAAAAGCTGAAATATTTTTATGTACTAATAAGATATAAGATCCATTCATCATTTGAGATGATTAATTTGGATTCTTCGTGATAGAAGATCCCAACGGTATTGTTTATAGGTGAGAGTTTAAATTCACACGTTGCTGTTCCGATCAGCACCAGGAATCTGAAAATGAATTAATTTTCAAAAAATGGTTTCATAAAATCGAAATGTATTTTAGATTGATAGTTTGTTTCCAAGTTTAATACTGTCGCAGAATTTTTGTGTATTTCTAATATTAAAAAGGACCTTCAAATTTGTTTTCCAATTTATTTTTAATTTGAGTTTCTTTAATAAGCCTTGTCGCCGACTTTATATTCGGGTTTATTTCCGGGAACATGTTTATCGAATCGAAGCTTTGCTTTTTCTTTTTCTCTTAACGTTTTTTATTTTGCAATTTTTTAAAAGATTCGGTATTTAGATCTCTTATATATTATGTAAGCAATTCTTGTTCGTTATATAATTTTTCGGGGGGTCTACTGGACGTGTGTCCGAATACCAATTCGTACGGTGAAAATCCGTGCGTTTTATTTACTGAATTATTAATGGCATAAAGTAGTATACTAAACGGGTGATCATCGGGATGATCTGGCTAAATTTACTCTGATCATTTCTAACAGAGTAGCATGCAATCTCTCTAATAACCCATTACTCTGTGGATGACCCACGCTTGAATATTTAAGTTTAATATCAAAACATTTCACAAAGGTCTCTTATTAAGCTATTCAGCTTCGTTTCCAGTATCACAATGAATTCTAAGTGAAGCACCATAGTGTTGAAAATAAGATAATATTGCGTTAACAACAGATTTAGCGGTTTTATTTTCGATAGGATAAGTTTGGGAAAATTTTGTTAACTCGTCTCTTATAGTAAGAGCGTAATTTTTCGTAGGTACTTCTAAAATGTACATGTTAATTCTTTCAATAGGGGTTTTAGGAGTTTCAGTTATAACTAATGGACTGTCTAAATTTTTTCTACAAATTTTCGTTTCTTGACAAGCTCGACATGATTTAATAAATTTTTGTACGTCCCGGGTGAGACCGGCCCAACTATCCATGACAGCTGTTCCATAGGCACGATGCATGTCTGCTAATTCAATATTTTTAAAATGATGCATATTCAAACAAATACTAAATTAAGAATTGTGTGACACTAAAAAACAATGCAACTTAAGGAGTAATTTGACACACGTCAAACAATTACGAAAATAGTTGTTTTTTGGAAGGTTGTTCCGATTGTATTTTTCAATTTACTAATTCCCTAAAATCTTTCCTGTTGTAAAAACAGATTCTTTTTAAAAATTTTTCTTCACATCGAGACATTTTTGGACAGTTGTGTATTGATAAAAAATGTTTATTCATATATGATCTCTTAAAATTAGAAAAGTTATTCTGAGATTGATATAAAATATTTTTGTTATTTAACTCTCTTTACTTGTTACAGTGTGTTCGACGAAGACGACAACCGCGGAATATGCGACTGATGGAAATCGAATTAGTCAAAGGAAACAAAGGTCTGGGATTTAGTATTGCCGGTGGAATAGGTAACCAACATATTCCAGGTGATAATGGCATCTATGTTACTAAAGTTATGGATGGCGGAGCAGCACAAGTTGACGGTAGATTGTTGGTCGGAGATAAGTTGGTAGCAGTCAGAGATGCCGTGGTAAGTGTAAATAATGTACTCTTAAATTTGATTCAATAGTACTTATATACTTACTTGAAATAATTGAAACATTTTATATTTTTAAGCATTATATTTTTTTACAAGTAGGTAAGTTTTATTTTAAAATATAACAAACTCCTTCTTTTATTGATAATGATGATTTAAAATGACATGTAAATAATAATAATATAAACATATAATTTCCAACATCCTTCCCCCGTTACAATTCAATTATTGACGTCTTCAATTTTGCTTTGACCACTCTTGGCATGTGCCCATTAATGTCCACCCAAAATTAGTTTGTATTGCCGTAAGTGAATTACTGATATTTTCAATGTTACCTGTTAGTAGCCTACCAAATATATCGGCCCTACATAATAATCTAATTTCATTTGGCAGTTTGAGATTATCAATAATAAATATTTTTTTCTTTCAAACAGTTTACAATTTCAATATCGTTTATTCTGGGAATACTATTACAAATCTTATTTTGTTCTACATCTAGTTTGTATTCAAATGAATTGTTTTTTTGAAAAAAAAAATTAAATTTTTTAGTGGTTAAAGTTATACTTAATACATACAGTTTATAATCAATTTTTTCTTTTATTTACTGCAAATTTTAATTGCTCCCTTTGAATTTAATTGAAAAAAGTATTTAGCTGAATAACCCACTATTTTTTTTCAGTCTTCAGTAGAAATATATTAGTTTTTGTGTTAAGATCACCTCCAGATTAAAAAAAAATTAAAAGGTGGTTCCGATTTTTTTTAAATTTCAAAAATGTCAACTAATGAATTTTTTTGCTCGGTATAATTTTGTAGACCAACAAAAATTTCTGAGAGTTTTAATCAAAATTTTAATTTTAAAAGATTGAACAGGTTTTTTAGTGCACAATGCACTAATACCTAAACATGAATTAAAACATCAAAAACCTTTTTTTTACCCAGATTTAAATCTTGTTCATATTAATGCTGATTTAACCTTAGAAAATAGGCGAAAGTCACATGGTGCCAGATCAAGCAAATAAGGAGGACGGTTTAAAACTTGGATGTTTTACTTGTTATTGTATTTTCTGTCAAGCAATACAATAACTTGGATGTTCTACTTGTTATTGTATTGTCTTGACAGACAATACAGCGTTCTTCTGCAAGCGTCTCGCGTTAGTAATGTTGATCGATAGTTTACAAAAACTGATATAATTTGTTTATTTAAAACTTCTGTCTTATTTAACGAACTATATTTTTTAAAATAACCCTGATGATGGCCTCTAAGTTAGACCGAAACTAGTAGTTAAGTTATTTCTCCCATCAATAAAATTCTGTGACATTGACTTTGGGTTTAAAAATATTTTTCTCTATAAAACCAAATTCGTGAGTCAAATAAAATATTTGTAATAATATTTAATCTATAATAATTTTGATCGGTATAAACGATAAAAAGCCATAATTAAATCACAATATATTAATTTTACTGTGCTATATTCATTCTAATGTTTATTTTACACGTTTTAAACATTTACCTCTCAATCCTCATACGGATACAATTTTTTAAGGTTATAGCCTTGTCGGCTAGCGCAGTTTCCCAGCAGATCCCTTTTAAAATTCATCTCGCTGTCGCAGAAAATGAGAATTCAGTGCCAAGTAATCTTATTTAAAATGCTTAAATGCAGCACTTGGATCTACTACCTAACCACCTTTCTCCTTCTATCGTTCACAACAGAGAAATTAACAAATTCCAACAACGTTCTCGGAGATTGAATGCACGCATTCGCAACGAGAAGTTTTATGAGAAAATAAATAATTTAGAGATTAACTTCACTGTTGCAGTCTAACAATTCTTGAATATTGTAGTTGTTCAAACTTCCTTCTTAACATTTTAATCGTTTCGCTACCAAATTCAGAATTATACAAAATAAACCCGAATGTAATATTTTATTTAACAATTAAAACTTTAAAATAGTTTTGAAACCTGCAGGCTTAAAAGGTACCCAAAATGTTAGGTATTAAAACTCAAGTATTAACTATTACTATTAACTATTAAGAATTATTACACTGATAAAATTTAATTTTCGGGTAATATGTTGGTATATCTAATACACACTCCATTTTTCTGTTTCCCCTTCCAGCATGTACAAAAAGAATTTCTGTGTACCTCTTACTTCCACAAAATATTTCTTCTAGAATAGCAATTAAACTCACCCTTTTCTTTACACTCCGACAATTTTTATTGGGTCAACAAAGGATCTAAAAACTTCTCATATGTCCAGAACCTACGTATGGGTGCCTTGCACGAATATATGTCCACCAGTCGTTGGAAAAAGGATACCGTAAGCGCTGGAAGTCATCTGAATGAGATGAGAATACCAGTCCGAGGAAATGTGGTGAGGGGAAGCGGGAGGAACGGAAAAGAAGATCTCATGGTTTAGTATGACCTGGCAATCCTGGATCCAAATTCAAAAGTCGGTCCCCTTTGTACAAAAAATAGTTGTCATAAATGAATACATTCAAACATAGATAAAATTTCTTCTGAACAACTTTTAGCTGAAATAGAACTGGTCTTCAAGGAACAGTTTTAACATTGTTTCAAAGAAGGTTACTTAATTTCATCCCATAGCAGGAAATGAAATACCTTAAATTCAAGCAGAAAGCTGCCTTATTATAATGATTTTATTGAAGTGAAAGTAAAAGTAGGTACCTACCTACCAAAGATATATAATATTCTCACTAAAAGTCCTTATTTCATGCAGTAGATATATAGGTACTTTAGCTAATGTTATAATACTAGAAGAGATAACAATGCTATTTTTTTTCATTTTTATTACTTTATTACTTTTTATTACTCTATGGAATATCTTTATTCTGGTTCTTGAGACATACAGCTAGAAAAATGTTGGCCGAGGTATTGGCTTAGTCCTTTGAAATTCCTTTCCTTTTTATCATTTCTACAAGCACCCTCTTAAATCTTTCAATATTACCCTTTGTTTTTAAAAATTATTGAAAAAGTTCTTCAAACTTCTCTATTACAAAAACAATATTTTTGAAAATTTTCCATAAACGATGCTACACTCGCACCGTATCTTAAAATGGTCCGAAACAAATATTTAAAACTTGTTTTCTCTTGTAAAGTTGGTTTATGTCTAGTGAGTTGCCACAAGTGTGAAACTTCCAGCCCGGCAAAGCACTCGGTAAATACCAAACAAAACAGAGAGTGCTTATGCAAAACAGCAGAACTAGCTACATAAATAAGAATAACAAAACATTTTAGTGAAATTTAGAACATTTCTCTTTCTAAGTTAAGATGCTTTCAGAAGCAGAGAAAGATAAATAATCTGTAATTAGATAAGAAAAACTCCCAAACGGTATCATTAAATAAAATAAAAACTTTATGTCGAATAGAAGTTTCCAAAGCTTGTTTTTACATTGGGAAAAGTAGTCGTACTACAAATTGTTTCGTATATCTACCTGTTTTAATTATTAAAGTTTTCTCGTTTACATTATATTGCCCCTGATACATAAAATTAAACCAACCCTCTTAAACACGACAGTCCTATAAAACCTTACTTATACTTGTGCTTCCTGAAGTATAATGTTATAGTATAACTAACATAAGTTGCTACAAAGGGTACCGCCTAGCGGCAAATTTTCCTTTGTCGGAACATTGTCTCCATAGGCGTGTATGTCCGTGTATATTACAAATATTGTCGATCATATAATCGTTCTTTAAATGAAGCGCTTTTATACTTCGTAGTAATTCTTTCTTTGTCGTTACCTTTTCCGGACTAATGTTCTTATTTTTCATAAATTCTAAAATATCTGCCTTCTTTGAACTAGAATTTGGAATTTTATTTAATATCTGCGAATGATAAGAGGCATTTTCCGTAACGACTACTGAATTTGGAGAAATGTTAGGAAGAAGCTGCTCTTGAAACCATTTTTCAAATAAATCTGCAGTCATATCCTCATGATAGTTTCTAAACCTTTATAATTATAATCAGGATAATCTCGAAATTTCTCTTGAACGATTTCTAAAGTCGGTACAATATTTTCTTGATATAAATTATAAACCGTTCGCTCTATAACATCTTTTGTAGCATCGTCAACATTTGCAAATTTTGTTTTTTTTTGTTTTTCCGCATCTGCGAATGCTCTATAACGTCACCACGCTTAATAACCCGAGAAGTAGTGTAAATAGAAATTTTGGTTAACGTATTAATTCGCTTTATTATAACCGTATCTGATTTTTTATTATCTTAATTTTTCAAACACCGATACATATTTAAAATAACCCTCTGAATTTAAATGTTAATCTGGATTTCCATTTTCTGATTCAAAAGGTCTCCAAAACGCTGCCATAATATATGTAACTAATTTAAGGTTGTCAATTAATATGGGCAAAAATTACTATACGTAAACCAATGATTAAAAATGAATTACCGAAACAAAGATATAATTAAAGTTAATACTAAACAGCCCCAAATAAAAATCTGGACTTTATGAGCTGCCACAAAAAATAACCCCGAGACCCCTGCATGCAACAGAATACAGCGGACCATGGCTGTTGTGGCTGTTGCAACGAACAAAATTTTTTAAACCAAGCGCTCGTAGATATTTAAAATATTGGAGAATGCGCTATCCATTGTATATAATATTACAATATTGTTTTTTATTTTTTTTTAACAAAAAGATTTTTGAAGATTTTTTTATATATTTCCAGGTGTATCTACTAATTTCTCAGTTTCAATTAGTCAAGATCATACATTTTTGCCATAAAAACATCAGAGGTGTTTCCCCGGCTTTCACTTCTTGTTAGTTGGGGTATTCTTTGGTATAATATGACTTGTATACTTTCTAAAAAGGAATTGGTGAAATATTCACTGATTTATTTTAGCAGCAGTAAAACTTTTTACTAAATTAGAAAGCAATGAAATTTGAATCTGGCGAATGCAAAAAAGTTTGTCACTTTTTGGAAACCCGTGCCATTTTCTATGTCAACAAAGGGAAACGCAACTATTAAATTGGGCCGGAATTTACAACTTAACTTTCCACACATTTCAAAACAATTATATGTATTTATACCTAACTAGTTATTGGTAATGCTGTAATATATTCTTATTCTTATATATATCATTAAAAAAATCGAGATGTTCCATGACACTCAATTATGTTAAACAATTGGTTGTAAACTGTGAGTGGTAGTTATCATCTCTATCCATGTTTTCCTTTTGCTATAAACATGCCGCTGGTTTTGTATACCTTAATTAAATCTACTGCGACAGACACATCATAGCGATCTTCCAAGTCATAACAATCTTAATGAATGGGAGCGAATTTAGTTAGCTCCGTTGAAAATTAGTAAAATTTTAACTTTAAATTCATCTAAAACCCACTATTTTAATTAACAGTTTTAATTTGTGAAATACTTGCATCACATTTAGTTAAACAACTTATCATATTATCTCTTTATTTATTTATTTTTTGAACAAAAAATTCAAGAACACTAAACAAGGTACATTTTGTGTTTTGAGTTGTATTTATCTAATGAATGAGTATAGTGAACAGTCTAAATCAATTGCGGAAGACATAAGAATATTAAAGCTTAAATGTTATTAGCACTATGGGATTATCCTGGACATCTTTCCTTCTAAGATCAGTATAACTGTGCTTATACATAGAGAAACCAGGAAAAAATTAGTTCGTGCTTATTGTTACAATAACTTACTCTTTGGAAGTCCATCTTACTTATAATAATAAATAACTAATTATATATGTCAATCTGACGATGCTCCTCTCTCTCGAGCTCTCGGTAGTTGAAAAAAATATGCTCCACCGTTATATCCTTATTCTGACATAATCTTTAGTCCGCACTCTTTGTCAGTCCAATATCGTTCTCATATAGGCCCATTAAGACGAGAGTATCCAATCAGTAATCCTATCACACCAGCAGTTGAAACTTCTTTTTAGAAATATCTCTTACAAATGTATTTGAGTGTCTTAAACCGTCTAGCTCAAACCAGTAAGAACGTCTCATCTGATCTACCCAGTTTGATGTTTTCCTCTTCCTGCACTTTTCGCTATGCCTAAGAATGGCTCTATAAATATTCCTTCAGCACCTTTTCTTGTATGCACATACCTACAACTGGAGGCCAAAAGGATTCAAGTTAGAATAAACGGTGAATTGGCCCCCAAAAAATAGAAGTAAATAATGGCATGCGACAAGAAATATCCGCGAACGTGGATATTAAAACGGAGGTTAGAGGACAAGCCATGAAAGCAGCAAGAACAGCCGCAAATATTGGAAACAACAAAAAGTATAAGAAGAAGAAGAAATTTCCGGCAGTAGCAATCCATAGAATTCCGGTTATATCGGACTCTAATGCCAACTTTAATATAATAAACGAAACATCCTATATATTTTTAGGTTTGTGAGGATTTCTACAGAATCTGTAAGGTATAGGGTTTGTCATGTGAATCTTTACAGATTTTTGCTTACAGACCTTACAGATGTGCTCAGATTTCCACTATTAATTCCAACCAAATTTCATAATCCATAACCAAATTTCTCATAATTTTCCCCCCTACACTTCAAACAAATAAAATAGCGTCCTCTAAAAATCGCAACGCCCAATTGTAACTTTTCAATAGACTAAACTGGAAACCTTTCGGAATGGGTTTATCTTCAGCGTCTAATGTTCTATCGAAAAAAATGACCTTTTATTATTAAAAAGAAATATATATAATGATATATAAAATATAATGTTTTAATAATTAAAATGAGAAACATTTGTCCTAAATGTTTAATGAAATGAGTTTTTATTTGCTGTAGTTCATTTGCATTTTGCGCTTTATTAACAAAACAAACGTAGCACTAATTTATTAATTTGATAATGTTAATATTTAAAAAAACTTTTTATAACCTACGAAATATTATACTCATTCGACGTGTTGTTTTTATTCAACACGTAATGAAAAATTAATTAAATTCATTAAAAGCTGAAACTTAAATGAAACATCACTTCACACATTTTAACTCGCATTTCACATTTCGTTGCACACTTGTGTGTGTGTGTGTGTGAAGGGACTGGCTTGGAAATTGATCCGTTAGCCACAGATTTTTGTTAATAACTTCTCGTGGATTAATAATGAAATAAAGATACAATAACCGAAAAAGAAAATTATATGTTGATTTTCGCTATCTTAAGAAAATCAATAAGAAGATCTGTAATAATTTTGTTGTCCAGGCTTAACAAATAAGGAAGATTAATAGGTGGGTAAATATTTAATTTAAGTAGAGACTTATACAAACTTTCTGTAAGAGCTTTCTGATCGTTACAGCTAAAAAATATGTGATTAAGATCTGCAATTGATACGTTATCACATTTACATGTGGCAGAGTTGAGAATGCCCAATTTGGCGAGGTGAAACGGAAATTTTCCATGTTGTGTTTTCAGTCTGATCACTGACGCAGAGTAAAACTTGGAGACCTTATATTCAAATATATACGGTGATGGTGGTGGTAGTTGTGGATAAAGGAGAAAGTAAGGATTTTTGGAGGATTGTGCAATGTCTAGCCATTGTCTTTTCCATTCCTTAACAGTTGTTTGCTTTATAGCTGTACATACGTCCCCGTTGGTGACATTTTTTAAGTGAATACCGTTAGAAACTGCATCTTTAGCTAACCGGTCTACTATTTCATTTCCCCTTATGCCTAGATGACTTTTAACCCATATGAATGTAATTTTGATATCTAGCAACATGTTTTTAATATTGCAAAGTACCTACAGGTGATGTGTGTGAACTAAAGTGTATATTTTGAATTGCTTCCAATGCTGACCTCGAATCTGTTATTATTAAAGCTTCTTTTATATTATTGGTAACAACATATTTTAAGGCGTATTCTATAGCAACCATCTCTGCAGTAAAGATATTACATATGTTAGATAATTTATACTGTTTATGTTGATCAGTAGTCTGGTCATATAGTGCACATCCTACCCCCTTTTCTGATTTAGACCCATCGGTGTATATAACTGTCTGTCCTGCATAATTACTAATAATTGCTTTTAAAAGAATATTATTCACCTGGCCTGTGTCTGTATATGAAGGGATTATTACTTTAGCTTTACTTATTAACCCTCGGTAAGGTACCTGATAAATAGGTAATAATTTATCTTTTATTAGTAGTTCTGAGTAATGGTTGGCTTGGATGAAAGCATCTGTCAAGGGAGGGGAATTTTTCTTCCTCCAGTATTTATTTGTTAGGTTTTCAGTGTTAAGGGTTGCTAAAACGTCTATCAAGTCTGAGTCAAGGCTACTTAGTTTAATAATGTAATTTTGAGCCAGAATTTGTCGGCGGTATTGTAATGGCATTTCATTACATTCAGCCAACAACACATTTGTAGGTGTAGAAGTCATGGCCCCTAAGCATATTCGTAAGCATCTGTAATGAATACGATCTATAATTTTTAAATTAGTATTACTAGCTGAACCGTATAGCCAACACCCATAATCCAAAATTGACCGCACATAAGCTCTATAAAACATAAGTGCCACTTTAGGGTCGGCGCCCCAACTACGATTTGTTACACATTTAAGGGAGTTTATGGCTTTTTCACATTTACCTCTGACATATTGGATATGCTTTGTCCACAGGAGTTTTGTGTCCAACACTATACCCAGATATTTATACTCTTTTACCACAGGCACCGTACGCCCACACAGGGTTAGGTTTCCTGGTGGCCGCAACCTATGCCGGGTAAAGATCATAATTGAGGATTTTTCAGGGGAAAGAGTCATGCCGGTTTCGTCGGTCCATCGTAGAACTGTGCGCATAATTTGTTTGAGAGCTTTAAGGCCGTCTTCATAAGTATCCAGGGTGGAGTATATACAGATGTCATCTGCGTACTGTAAACTTTTTATATTATTAAGGTTACTGCACAAATTATGTATGTTGGCTGAATATATATTAAAAAGTGTAGGGCTGAGAACCGATCCTTGTGGTAATCCTTGATAGACTGTCCTAGGTCCATGCAAGATATTTTTATGATCTCTTATATAAATTACTCTTGCAAAATAAAGGTTTATTATATTATCACAAATGCTGTCACTCAAACCTATATTACTCATTTTATGTTTAAGTATATTAAGATCTACCGAATCGTATGCTCCCCTAATATCCAGAAACAGGCATACCAAATATTTATTCTTGGAGTAGTTAATCTGAATGTCGGTTACTAATTGTGTTACAACATCTAGAGTACCAAGACCCCTCCGAAATCCATAAATGGATTTAGGAAGGATACTTTTTTGTTCTAGATACCATTCTAATCTAGTTTTAATCATTCGCTCAAACGTTTTGCTTATACATGACATCAGTGCTATTGGTCGGTATGATGTGGCTACCGTTTTATCTTTGAGTGGTTTTAATAATAATGAGACAATTATTTTTTTGAAATGTTCCAAATACTGACCATCTACCCACCAACTATTTAGAATTTTTAACAAACGTTCTCTACCTGCAAGTGGTAGGTTATTAATTATTTCATATGTAATAAAATCCTCCCCGGGGCTGTACTTTTAGTTGTTTTAATCGCAGCCTCTAAGTCTGCGGGGTCAAATGGTAGTTCCAAATCTCTACAATCACTTACTTTCTTCTTACTTTTCATATTTTTTAACGAATTAGGAACATAACTTGGAGCTATTGAATTGAGCAATTGGTCTATAAGTGATTGTGAGAGTGGGATCTTTTTCATTATGGTATTTTTATTTGAGATTTTACGGATAAACTCCCATACCTTAGAAATTGGTGTATTCTTATTTAGTTTGTTGACAAACTGGATCCAACAGTTTCTTTGTTTTTGTTTGAAGATAATTTTACTTTGCGCCTGTATCTTTTTGAATTCTAAATAGTTGCTAAAATTTCCTAGGCTTTGGTAATTCTGTAATGCACGTTTTCGGTCTATAATAAGTTGTTCGCATTCTAAATCCCACCATATAGGCTTCGCAGTCTTAGAGACTGTGGCCGTTCTGACTTTAATAGTTTTTAAAGCGGCAGAATTGATACTTGCTAGTAATGATTCGAGTTGCTCGGCATTACTTCCTGCTGCATGGTTTTTTAAAATGTCATTCGTCAAGTGATTCTGAAATAGTGGCCAGTCGGCTGATGACTATCCATTTTCTAGCAGGTTGTATCGGACTTGGGTTATATGTATGTTCGATTTTGATATATATGGGAAAATGATCAGACCCGAGTGTGTCTGCAATCGGATTCCACTCTGCGTATCCTACTAAGTTAGGAGATAAAAGGGAGAGATCTACCGGGGATGGATTTTCATTGGGTCGAGTTAATCTGGTTGGTCTACCATCATTCAATACAATTAGATCTATATTATCCAATGCTTCTACTAATCTAGTACCTTGCGTATTATCATGGTTAGAACCCCATCGACTATGATGTGCATTGAAATCCCCGCATATTAAGGTATCCCCTGAGAATTGGGACAAAAGTTTATCCCAATCGTTTTTAGTTACTTGTACTCTAGGAGTTTTGTACACACTAACTATGGAAAGTTTATAATCTTCAATAAATATGGCACACACTTCAATATTATTGTTAAAGTTTTTTCTAATTCTAACGTCCGAAAATGTAAGATGCTCTTTAACAAGTATACCTACCCCTCCGTACCCATCGTCTCTTATTATATTTGTAAAATTGTAACCTTTTAAACTAAACTTTTACTGGCAGATAGCCATGTCTCACATAATACAATTATTTCGTAGGTTTCAGAAGACTCTAGAAAATTTATAAGATTAGGTTTGTTTTTATAATGGATTTACAATTCCACTGTAGAATATTTAAACTTTTATAAGTCATCTTCCATATACTCGACTGAATCCTGTGACGTATTTAAATACCGGTTACTATTTAATATTCTTCTGAGTTGTTTCTGAGTTTCTATATAGACTTGTTGGTCGGGAAAATCAATTTTAAAACTTTTAAAAATATTTTCCATAATCGTTGGGACACTATCTAAGACTAGACTCTCTACTTTTTCTTTATATGCAATAAAGTCATCTCTATGTGGGTTTGGTAATATTGAACTAGATGTCGAAGGAGTGGATTTAACTGTAGATACTTTTTTAATTGTAACAGGAATGTCTGATTCTAGTCGTCGTTTGATCTGACGGGGAGCTCGTGGTCGTGGTACCCAATTGGTATTATTTGTTGTCTCATTGTTAGTGAGGTTGGGAAAATTATTTAAATCATTTAATACATTAAATTGATTATTAGTTAATATTTTAGAATAGGATGGGTTATTTTCTAACGTTTCGGCTTCTTTAAACGATAAATTTTTAGTGGACATTATTTTTTTAATGTTATATTGTTGCTTGTATTTAGGGCAATCCTTTGAAATAGATTTATGTCCTTCGGACTGGCAATGTATGCAATACTCGACATTAGCGCATTCCCATTCTTCTGTATCGTGTATATTTCCACATTTTTGGCACGTTTCCGTTGTACTTTTGCAAAATTTTTGGGTATGACCGTACCTAAGACACCTATAGCATTGAACCACGGGATATATATAGGGTTCGACTACGAATCTAACCAAATCAATAGTAACACATGCTGGAATATTATTACCTACGAACGTAACAATTAACATTTGACGTGGGACGTATTCAACCTCATTGTCCGAATTAATTATTTTTCTTTTCATCCGTTTGACTTCTGTTACCTTTTTTTCACTTATTATGTTTTCTAAAATATATTTTTCGTCTAAAAAAGTATCAACTTGCCTTACAATACCTTTTTTATGATTACAAAAAGACGGTATATATGCAATTAATTTATTAATTTTTATAATTTCATGATTTATTATGGAATTAGCGATTTGAAAGTGATTGAATATTATTTTAACCTTGTTTCTTCCTACTAATTTGATATCGTAAATATCTTTTTTAAAAGTATTGTCTTTATAGAGATAATGTCCTACCTTAATTGCCGATAAACGAGTTGTTTTATCTATTGGTTCGACAAAAACATAGAATGGTCCGGTATCAGTGTACAAGTATTTATTATTTAAATCATATTGCTTTTCCTTTACCTCCACTGTTTCACTTTTATCAGGAGGCGGCTTTCCTCCATCCGATGTTACTTCCATCAGAAATGAAAAATGTTAAGACTTACCAGTAATCCTATGACAGAATTTATATATCAATTTAAACTAAATTAACCTGCTTTAGAAAATCACAGCACAACACACAACCGTACTATTCGAAGTGCACACTTGAGTTTCGTGCATATATTCATAATAACTACCAGGTTTTAAAATTTTCATGAAAACGTAAATGTATCGTATCTACACGTCGCATATTTTAACGATGTGCCTCTGTTGTTTCAGAAAGGAGAAGTGAATTTAGAAAATGTTACTCACGAAGATGCCGTAGCCACGCTAAAAACGACGCAAGATCGTGTCGTCCTCGTCGTAGCTAAACCAGAGAGTGCCTTTAATGCTCCAGCATCGGATACATCATATTCACCGCAACTGTGTAAGTAAATTTTGCAAATGTAAAAAAACTGTAGAAATATATTATAGTTTCAAATGTAATATTTTTATATAAATCCTTTTTTAAAAACTCTATTTTTTCATAATAATAAAATAGTTATTTACAAGTCCGGGAAGTGACTTATTACGGTACGAGATAGATGTTTATGGACGGAGGGACGAAGGAGCCCAGTCAAGAATATCTAATCGAGTACCGTAATAATCACTTCACGGGCGTGTATCGTACTATATTTTTTTTCATACTGCCTTTGGTTTTAAACGCAATAAAATATGAAACTGAAATGACATATTTGATCATTTTATTTGGAAGTCATGTAGACTGCCATGAAAAAATTATGTTACTTGATTTATTCTTAACATGGTTGATTTGCTTTATAAATAAAAAAATGAACAGCGGTTACCAAGTAACAATGTAAATAAAGGCAGACATATTGAATTTTTCTCCACACACAAAGTATCTGCGAAGGAAATGGGTCGAAATTAGATGAAATTGCTGAGAAAACTGCGGAAGTGATAGGGCAAATCATTCCAGTTAAGTCTGCGAAAAGATATGAAAAAGAATATGCGCTGTTTTGCAACTGGCGTGAACAACACAATTTGAAAAGTAGTGCTGATGAAAATGTGCTGTTGGCTTACTTTTTGGGATGTGGTAAGTTTTTTTAAAGAAAATTCTTTTCATTAGTTTAAATTTTCAGTCAAAAAAATTCAACCCTTCTTCATTATGGTCCAAATACTCGATGGTTAAATCAATAATTATGGTTAATGAGAATGTCGACATATCACGTTTCCCAAAGTTGATAGCTTTTTTGAAAAAACAAAATGTGGACCATCAGTCAAACCAGTCGAATGTGCTGACAAAGGAACAAATTAAAAGCTTCATGAGGGACGCTTTAGATCAAGAATATCTATTACTCAAATAAATCTTGGAAGTTCACTGTTTACTTTGATTGAGTCTTCATTTTATACATAGATAAGACGTAATTGTAATATTAAGTTATTGTAAAGATCAGCATGATATAGGTTTTTCCTGGTTTTTCTATATCATTGCACATTTATACTGATCTAAGAGGGAAATGCATCCAGGATAATCGCTTAGGGCTAATAACATTTAGGCTTTAATATTGTTATGTCTTATTACTTCCTTACTTGGTCTAACCTTTATATTACCTATTAAACATCAGGTACCTAGCTACAAACAAAATGTATGTCAATCTGACGATACTAATTCTAGCTAAACGGCCGTCATTGCATTTAAAAACGTATTTTACGAATAAACAGTGAAAGTTTCATTCAACCTTTGAGTTGTTTCCTGTTCTTAATAAGACTTTCACATAGTAAGGGTTAGTACAATACGTTTCATTAAGTATTTTTATTATTAACAATATAAAATTAAAAGTCAAATTTTGACAATCTTTGATATTTATTCCAGAAGTTGATGTTTCAGAATAATTAGTAGTAGAATTAGAAGGATTGGACGTAATTTCAAGATTTTATTGGACATTTTGAAGATGACTGACCGGATTGTTTTTAAACGAAGTAAATCATCCATGTCTCAACAGTGTCCGATGGGAAACAACCAAATGAAAAACTCAAAGTCAATGTTACAGAATTTTAATAAGATGTATAAAAATCTTTATATTTTCAACATATCACCTTTCTTGGGTAATAGAATTACTTGAGCAGTTTGCCTTGTCTCTGGGATGATACTTGTGTCAGGCATTAGTTGTGGTTTAAAAATGGACGGTAAATATCTAAGCCATATTAGCTTTACGGATGATGTAGTGCTCATTATTCAGGATGTCGGTGAATTGCAGGAAAGAGCTTAGAATGACATCAGAAAAATTGGGTTAACCATGAACCTAAGCAAAACAAAAATTATGTGGAAGAAAAGTAGTGGAAGAACTAAACTATTATCATCCTTTGTGAAACCGTTTGTTCATTTATTTATTCTTCTAATCTTAACACCTTCCATTAAAAGTAAAAATCTTTTCTAGCATGCAAATTCGCTTTCTCCATTTAATATGGGCAATGTTATTTCATCGTTTTTTGTGCTATCTACTTTGTTTGTTTTATATATTTTTTTTAATTCTCCACGTCGGTGAATTAGGTATTTAAATTTATTTAAGAGTTTCTTGTAATGAATAAACATTAGATACGAAGATATTTTACTTAATAATTGGTTTTTTGTTTTTTTTTGTTGAGTACCAAATGGCTAATAAGACAGTGTTGTTAATATCTATTTATTTTTTTTTAGTTTTACTTTTAAATAACTATGTATTGCATCAGTTTAATTGAATATAAAAGGAGTGTATCCTTTTAAATGGCTGTTTTGAGCTAATCCGGAAAAGTAGCTTTTTTTAAAAAACATCGAAGAGGAAAGAACAAAAATTGGCTTATAAATTCAAGTTATGGGCTTAAAATTTATTTCTATTATTTAAAAACCTACTTTATATGATATTTAACGTGTAGAAGAATTATTAAAAAACTACTTAATGCTAGAAAAATTCTTCGACTGTCACAAAACTTAGATAAAATGGGTAATTATTTTATTGTACTTACTTACTATGTGAAAGAACAGTAAACGGTTGAACGAAACTTCCACTATTTATTCGAAAAATACGTTTTTAGATCCAATTACAGCTGTTTCGCTAAAATTAGCATCGTCAGATTGACATGATGAATCTAAAAACGTATTTTTCGAATAAATTGTAGAAGTTTTGTTCAACCGTTTAGTTGTTTACTATTCTTAATTTTAATTCTGCTAATAGGTTAAATATTTAACCGAAAAATCTAAGAATATAAGAAAATGTTTGATATTTATTAAAATCTAAATTAGTGAAATACATTTTTAATGTGGCAACTGCACATGTTTGGATACAGCGCATAGCCACAAAGCTGGATCACAGATACATAAAATTCTATGGTTAGAGCCCGTCGCCAGTCGCTAAATATAGTAACGAATTTAAATTGGTTTTATTACCGAAATAAACATGGTCTTTAAAAAGGTAAAAACATCGTTCTTAAAAGTTTTATTACTATCATAATCATTATCAATATTGCTAGTTAATTTCATAAAATAATTAAAAATTCATATTTAATAATTTTATCATTACAACATTCTGTGGCTAATATTCTTTCTTCACAACCAAGCTTTCAAGGCCCGATTAATTTTTGTGTTTTTATATTTTTTCTCACTTTGCGTTTCTTTTTTGGTAGGTAATTATTTTGTAATTTACCATGTTAAACTAAAAATTTGAGATAAGCCGTAAATATCTCTAAGCGTGTGAAAATCGACATTTGCGTGATACACCGATCGCATAATGATATTATTTAAAATATTCTTCAGGGGTTAGTAACCGAAGCCGACGTGAGCGAAATGTGAGGGAAGCGGTGTCAGACTCACCAGAACTACAAAACAACATTAAAACATGTGACATGTTTCCCCAAACTAACTAAAACCAAATCTCATTTGAGGTAATGTTGTTAAATTCCCATTTTAAGGATAATCCAATATGAATATCCGAAAAGTCCATGGCATTAAAAGTAAAATAATAAATGGATATTCGTTAAGCTGTCAAGCTACAGTGTATTATATTCAGAGCAAAATGTTGGTCCTACAGTAGTCTAATTTTAATGAAAAAAGCTTAAAACATTTAAGTTAATTTAGGAAAAATGCTGTTTACTGAGTTTTTGATTGTTTTAGTTCTACAATTTGCATATTACTTTTATAAAATTGTAATTACAAACTATTTTAATAGGAATAGCTTACTTAAATAAATTATTTAATTAAGAAGTTTTATTATAAAGATCTACGGGGACAAATCAAATATTGACTGAACTTTTGTTTTAACTTTTATTGGTACAGTAAATAACACAGTATGTGCCAAAACAAACGACACAGTAAAACTAAACTTTTATTAAACATGAAAAATTTAATACAAACATTTTAAATAATACAAATTTTGCAAAATGTGTTCAAAGTGCTCGCCATTGCGTTCCAAGCAATACTCATAAGCTTAGCATGTTATTCTTATGAAAATGGTCAAAATTTTTTCACGGAGTTCATCAACGGTGTTTATTCATGGTGGGTTTCCTGTAAAATTGGCTTGTTTCTGCATATCCCATACGTAAGCATCAAGAGTTGTTAGATCAGGTGAATGAGAAGGGTAAGGAAAATTCGTGTTACGGGAAATTACGCGGTCTTCAAAATTTTCTCGGATAAGATTTAAGGATGCGTTCGTGGTATGACAAGTAGCCCCATCCTGTTGGAACCATTGGGTATTCAGCTGTATGTTTTGGTACAACAGAATTGTCTGATATCAATAAAAAATAGTCTCAAAATTTGTTCTCTATATCGCACTTGATTTAGTCCAATGGGTATGCTACGCTCGTCTTCCACGAATCAAGGGCCCAATAATCCATTACCTGACACTGTGCCCCACATCGTTACACGGTCACTATGAAGAGGTTTCTCTACGATGATGTCTGGTCAAGAAAACGATTTGAATGTTGATTGAAAAATCGACTTTCGTCTGTAAACCACACATTAGACAAAAATAGGGGTTGTTCTAAAGCACAATAAACAACTCTTGAGTTTTTGTCTTGTCTTGTCAAGTGTTGTCCAAGCTGTATTTTATAGGGAAAACTACCAATCTTCTTTGCCATTCTTAGGGTAGACGTTTTACTCAAACTCATTTTTAGAGATGTTCTGCGGAGACTCCATTTTGGTGATTCTAACAACTGTTAAAATAGCCTTCCTTGATTCGCATTTGTTGTCACGGTAACTGAAACATTAGTACAGCTTTTGCGTTGAGTTAGAATGCATCCTGTTTGTCGAAATTTGGTAACGACTCTTAACAAGTCCTTATTAGTCGGTGCAGGTATCTGAAGCTCTTCCTGAAATTGACTGGCAACCAATAACAAGCAAACAAAAATAATACTCAATAATTAATATTTTTTCTTGTGTTGTAAGCACCATTTCAAAATTTTTTGACAGTTTGATAGAATAAACACTTGTTTCATATGACGCGATTATATTTCACAGGCTTCCTGATTTCAGTGTCCTTTGTTTTGGCGCATACCGTAGTTCATCTACTCTTAACTTTTCTTTATAATCTTCATTTCGTTATGAAAGAATTGACGTGATGGTTTTTTAAACAATTTGCTGACTAACGTTTCTACACCTTCGTGTACTTGTGTTCCCTTAGAGATTGGGACTGTAGAACGTATGTTTCAGTACTTTTCAATAATACTTATGATGATTGGGTATGAAGACAGATGGCGAACTCAGATGGAAGTGTCCAATTTGTCCAATGATAAATATCCAGAGAAAGAACTATAACGCGTTCAACGGTCAGTAAGATTGAAAGAAAGGAGAGTATTGTTATAAATGGCTGTTTTGGGCTAATCCTAAAAATCTGAGAGGAAAGAACAAAGATTTTTTTAACAAGCCATGGGCTTAAAATTCATTTCCATTATTTAAAAACCTACTTTATATGATATTTAACGTATAGGAGAGTAAAAAACGATTTAATGCACTAAATATATTCGATTTGCAAAAAACTTACATAAATTAATTAATTATTTTTATACTAATATATGTGTCTCGAATATTCAGTAATATTTAACTGAAAAATGTAAGAATATGAGAAAATGTTTGACTTTTATTAAAATCTAAGTTAGTAAAATACATTTTTGAAGTGGCAAATTGTTATATGGTTACGGTCCGTATGCACCAACAATCGTTTCTAATTCAGTCCACTTCAGAAACTGTAAAATTTGCTTCCTATTGCCCATATTCGGCAGGTTACTAAATTCAATCGACGTTTCATAACCTATGTGTGTTTAATAAATGAATGTATTACTCCTAGATAAATAGGTATTATTGGTCATAGAAAATACAGTAATATTTTGCAGCTCTTCTGGTAGAGTATAACATTACGTTTTACATTAAATTGATTGTACTAACCCTTACTTTTTGGAAGTCCATTTTATTAAGAATAATAAAAAAACTCTTTGTTTTAACAAAACTTCCATTATTTATTTAAAAAATTGCTTTTTTAACATTAATGACAGCCGTTTCGCTAGACTTAGCATCGTCAGATTGACATATTGAAGTTACATTTTGTTTGTTTGTAGCTAGGTACCTGATGTTTATTAGGTAGTTATAAGGCTAGACCAAGTATGGAAGTAATAAGACATAACAATATTAAAGCCTAGATGTTATGAGCCCTAAGGGATTATCCTGGATGTACTTCCCTCTAAGATCAGTATAACTGTGCAATAATATAGAAAAACCATGAAAAAAATATATCATGCTGATCTTTACAATAACTTAATATATTTGTGTTACAATTACGTCTTATCTATGTATGAAATGAAGACTCGATCAAAGCAAACACTTTAAAAGTGGAGAACTTCCCAGATTTATTTGTTCATTAACAACTTTAAATTGTGGATCTGCTAGATGTCTTTTTATTTCAAGTTCTTCAAGGAAATCCAAATTTTGTTTTTTATTACAAGTGTGTAGTATTTGGATGTCATTGATGTGTAAGAGTGAGGTTGGATGTTCAAGTAGGTGTTTTGCATAATTTATAATCGTTTTTTGATAAATAATAACGTGTGCGCATGCGGTCATACGTCAGACGCATGCGCAGACGCTCAATGTGTAAAAGATTTTAAATATGTCGGTTTAATGTACTCCTTATTGTAGTAAAAATCGGTATCTCGGTAATAATAATTTTATTAATGATTGAAGGGTACACAAAATCAATGTCACAGATTTTTATTTAGTACAATAGCGACTAGTTTCGTCCTTTTTAGAAGGCCATCATCAGGCTAGAAAAAAAAACAGGATAAGGTCATTACATATTTAACAAGATCACAAAAAACATACCTTAGTAGAAAATTGTTAAAAAACCATAATTGCTCGAACAAAATGCTTGAGAAAACAAAATAGTTGAAATGGTAAAATTATTAAAGAAAATTGTGAAAAGGAGGAACAAGTGTGACATTAAAAATATTTAGTAACAAGAATAAGTACAAAATTAAGATCAATTATAAAACTATATGCTGAATGGAAAATGTGTCTTATACAACTAAAAAATGTATAGAAAGGTAAACATATCTATGTATGGGTTGACGAAGTTAAAACATCAGGTAGGGTGAAAATAAAATAAAACAATTTATTTTTACCAATGCAAGAGCTCAAAGAGGAAATAATCATGGCAAATGGAGTAAAGTATAAGTTCTAAAAAGAATTTCTAATGAGAAATTGGTGAAAAATCCAAGAAATGATGTTGGGATGTGGAACCTCCGACCTTGTAGAGATCCTTGAAGGGCACTCAACCAGGCCAAACTCAAACAATGTCAATAGTAGACATAAGGTAATTATAGTTTTGAGAGACATGTTGGATTAATGTTAGAAAAGTCCATAACACTAAACAAACTGAATAAAAGCACTGATTACTCAAAAACACAGTTTAACAGCAATGGCGACGATCAAACAAAGACGCTTGAGAACGGAAATCATACAACATGAAATATAAGTAGAAGCACAAAACAAGGTTAAAAGTCGTTGTGTGTGTGGATATAAGAAATTATGTAAATAACAATGCTGCTATTATCAAAAACAAGCAAATTAGGTCGAACAACTAAAGTTGAACAGTAAAATTATGAAATCAATAATATATAGCTATTTGAATTTAAGTTAATAAAAACAAGGGGGTGTTGACTAACAATTATGAAGTTTAAGTACATATCATGACTAATAAAAGAAGATGAAGTTAAAGTTGACAATTAAATGTTTACAATAAGTTCTTGATCAATATTTAAATGATAAAACTGTTCAAAATAATAAATAGTAACATTAGAAAAAGAACAGAAATATGTGGAGGAACGTTACAATCTATAATATAAATAGTAAATTAAAAAGGAAGACTAAGAAAAATATATGGATCTATAGGTTTTAGTTGTTCATTTAAACACAAAAGGTCATTTTGATTGGTAGCTTCATTAATCTCCAGCATCTCCAAGAGGTTCATTCTTGGTCCCTTAAAGCATTTATGCAATCTAGTAATATTGGAATCAGAAAAATTGTGGTGTTCAAAAATAATATGGTTAGCAAAGGATGAAGGAGAGATAGGTGGGTCAAAATTTTTATATTTATTAACTTGAATGCGATGTTCATTTACTCTAGTGTACAAGAGACGGCCTGACTGACCTATGTAAACTGCATTGCAATCATTACAACACAATTTGTATATTCCAGGTGTATTCAAGAAAGAGACCTTATCTTTTGTGTTGACCAAGGAAGACCCTAAGGTATTATTGGTTTTAAAGGGAACCCATATACATATCTCTGTCTAACAATGAAACCTGACTGACATAGTTAAAACTAAGCTTGTATTTAACAAAAAATTTATTGTAAATTTTATTAATAAAACTTACGGGATAATTATTGACTGCTATTTGTTTAATAATGTTAATCTCATTCCTAAAAGATGATTGAGAAAGGGGAATGTTAAAAGCTCTATGAAAAAAACTGTTAAAGGAAGCTAACTTGTGTGATACAGGATGATTCGAGTTATAATTAATGACAGAATCTGTAGTGGTAGGCTTACGGTAAATCTCAAATTCTAATTTATGGGATACAATATTTTTTGTGATTAGTATATCAAGAAAAGGGATAGCATTATCAACTTCAAACTCAATTGTAAAAGAAATTATAGGATAAAGACCATTAATGTATGTATAATCTATAAGTGGTAAAATTTTTATTTACATTGATCATTAGCCCAAAAACCGATACCATCCTATCGAAAAACTGGTACTGTTGAAAATGCATGCAAATGAGGTCATCCCTCTGTAAATGCTAATAAAACTGATTTTTTATTTAGTTTTGAAGGAGTTGCGTACACTTGGCATCCTTATAAAATCAAACTTATTGCAAAAAAAAGGTTAGATAAATGTCACCGAGATGAGGACACTTTCACGTTAAATGGCGAGGTTATCCGTCAGATTTGTACACTGGGTGAATGAAAACCTTCACTGGATGCGTGAGCATCATACACAAATGTATGGACTAGAATCATCGGACCCTATTTTGTCGAATGTAATTTAAACGGGGCAACGTACCTTGAATTTTTCATATAATTTGTTTCCCAGTAGAATCCTGAAAGTTTATAGTTTCAACAGAATGATGCACCTCCACATTATCCTGTAGATGTTAGAAGGTACCTAGATGAAATTTTTCCGAACAGGTGGATTGGTAGACGTGGACCTATTGAATGACCAACAATGTCATCAGATTTCAATCCTTTGTATTATTTTACGTAGGACCATCTGAAAAATGTTGTCTATCAAACGAAACCAGCAAATATTCAATAAATAGAAAAGATAATTCGGGCTATAATAAAAAATATTTCTGAAAACTCAATAAACAAGGTTCAACTAGAATTTTTCAGCGTTTGGGTACAGTCAAATACAGCAAGGCCTGCAGTGCGAATATTTATAAAGGCATGTATTTCATCATATTCTGTCCGTTATACAATAAGTATTGTTGATAATATTGTTAATTTAACTAATGTAAAGAATGTTACGCGTCACTTTATGAGCACACACAAAACTATTATATTTTTGTGCACCCTGTGCCAATTGGAATCAACATGTTATACATTTTTGGAATCAGCTCAGCTGAGTGATCCAAAAATTGAGACAAAAAAGATGACGGTGATACGTCATTACTCGAAAGTAACTCACCATGTATGTTAGAATATTATTTTAAAATATATATTTTTTATTACTCTGTATTTCCCTACTCTGTATTCGGAGTTTTACCGTAGAGTAGTGTTTAATAAATAAATATATAGTATACATATAGCAAACAATAGAAAACACAACCCGTTTATATCCGTGATACAACTATAGTACGTTTAGAAATTAGAAGGAATTAATAAAATAGCTAAGAACAATAAATAACTGAACGGTTGAACCAAACTTCCACTATTTATTCAAAAAATCGTTTTAAAATGCAATTACAGCTGTTTCGCTAATAACTAGCATTTTAAAACGATTTTTCGAATAAATAGTGGAAGTTTGGTTCAACCGTTCAGTTATTTATTGTTCTTAGTAAGATGAACTTCCACAAAGTAGAGGTTACCACAATCAATTTTTTTAATAAAATAACTACAAAAATGTAATGGTTCATTTTATTAATTTTATTTTTGCATAAAAGATGATAACTTGCTCATATACTGGCTTTAAATTCAATTAGAAAAAAATTGTTTTCGGAAACGTTGTTATCGAACAAAATTCCGCCACCCATTTACTTATTGAAATTAATAGGAATAAGAGTCTAGTAGCAGTCTATACAGGGTGTTTCATTAAGAATTATCCATATAGTAACTGGAGAAACCTTAGCACTAAATATGAAGATTTAAGCCAAAACACTTAAGTAAAATATTTCTCCTAACTGAGATATAGGGTGTTTTATTTTAACTATTCTAAATGATTGTATCCTATATTTTTGACACCTTCAAATATTTTCTGTTCATACTTGACAAAAAGTTTATACATATTAGGTTACTTTAAACAGTGGAAAAAGATATTTTTTCTCGATTACCAGAGGCGTGCGGTAGGGATGGATACTTTCTTTTATCCCCCTACAATTTACGCCACTGTCGTAATAATTGTTTGTGCATGTTTTTTTGATTCTCCGTCACTTTCTACGTAAATATCATCCTCTTGTCTCAATACGATAGAGTGAGTAGTTTTAGAGTTATTTGCATTTAAAGGTAATGTTTAAAATATCCATTTTTTTCCAATAATTCCTTAATAAATTAATCAACCCAACATATTTCTAAAGGTTAGGAGAAATTTTTCCAAAAGGATTATTAAATGTATTGAAGTCAATGGAGGCCACTTCAAAAATTTACTATAATGTTAAATTGATTATACTAACCCTTACTTTTTGGAAGTCCATCTTATTAAGAATAATGAAAAACTCTTCGTTTTACCAAAACTTCCAATATTTATTTAAAAAATTGCTTTAATAACTTTAATGACAGCGAAACGGCTGTCATTAAAGTTAATAAAGCAATTTTTTAAATAAATATTGGAAATTTTTGGTAAAACGAAGAGTTTTTCATTATTCTTACTATAATGTTAACTAACTAGAATTTTTTGTTACAATAGTCTAAATAAATAATTGTTTCAGTACGTTTATTTTATGTATTCATCATGTTATTTCGTAATGAAAATCATAGTTCTATTTTGTTATAAATTTTTTTTTTTTTTTTTTATTTAAATTAAAGTGTCTCAGCTGCTAAGGCCATTGACACACAACGAAAAAAAATATATATATATATAAAGAACAATTAAAAAATATTTACAAATGTAACAAATAGGTCCAATTTACAACTTGCGACACATTAAACACCGATTTTATTCCGTTTTAAACTGAACTATACATTTTAATGTTTTTCAGAAACTTTATAACGGCACTAAACTTGTTCGGAGAAAGTACATCCTTGAGTTCTTCATTTAGTCCATACAATCTTCGGGATGCTGCATAGTGGTTGCATTCGACTAGGACATGTTGGACGGATAGTTGAGTATTGCATTTCTCACAGTTTGGGGGATTTTCGGAGGCCATGATATGCCCATGAGAAAAGCGAGTGTGTCCTATTCGTAATCTTCTTATAATCGACATCTCTTTTCTGTTCATGCCTGGTATCTTGGGTGATGGTACATTGGGTTGTATTGTAGAGAGTTTTGTATTGCATCTACTCCAATGATTTTGCCATGTTCGCAGAGTTATTTGTTTGACGCTGTACTTGAGGTCTTGGTAGAGTTGGATGTTTTCTGGTGGCAAATCTGAGGTGCATGCTTGCTTTGCTGCTTCATCTGCGTTCTCGTTACCAGCAATTCCGATATGTGAAGGTATCCACACAATGTTAATCAGCATACCTGAACAGAAAAGGTTGTGGCAAGCTTCGTGAATGAGTTGCACTATTGGATTTTTTGAAAAGGCGTCTTTTATAGATTGAGTTGCAGACAGAGAATCAGTGCATATTGTTAAAGTTTTAATAGTTTCTACTGCAGTCTCCAAAGCTTTAAGTATGGCATACAATTCTGCAGTGTGTATAGAACAGGTTTCGGGTAGACGAAAAAGTAATTTATTTGTTTCTGAAGTAACAGCACATCCAACACTTAGTTCATTCTTAGAGCCATCAGTGAAAATAACCAAGTCGGGTTTTTGATGATTAAGTAACTCCCTAAGTGCTTGTTTGTAAAGGAGACTAGATGTTTCTGTTTTGTCGTTATGTAGGCTAGTATTTATAGTAGGTAACCTTTTGGTCCATGGAGGAATATTTGAAGTTTTTATGGCAGTGGTGTTGTGCAGATTGAGGTTTTGTAGGAGACACTTTATAGTTTGTGGGACTGACTTTGTACATCTAGGTTTATTTATTGGAATCGGTGGAATATTGCTAATAAGTTTTGACGTTGGGTTGTTCGGATTTGCAGAGACTTTCACAAAATAAGACAAGGCTAATTGTTGCCGTCTAATATATAAGGGGGTTCACGTGCTTCAACATAAAGACTTTCCTTTGGACTGGTTTTGAAAGCCCCTAAGCAGAGTCGCAATGCTGTGTTTTGTATTACATTGAGCGATTTTAAATAAGATTTACAAGCGGTCTTGTACAGCATGGAACCGTAGTCTAATTTTGATCTGATCAATGCTCTATAAATTCGTAACATGACTTCTTCTTCTGCTCCCCATTGCAGGTGTGCTAATGACTTTAATAGGTTAATTCTTTTCATGCAGTTACCCTTAATTTCTTCTATATGATGTTTCCATGTGAGCTTTTTATCGAATATTATCCCCAAAAATTTACAGTGGTCAACAGTTTGTATTAGTACTCCATTCAGTTTTATATGGGGTATCCATTGATTGTGTTTCCTACTAAAGTTAATGGACTTGGAAGGTGAGAAATTAAATCCAATATCACGGGACCATTTATGCAGATTATTCAATGCGTTTTGCAGAAGAGTACAAGAGCTTTTAGTTACTTTTCCTTGACAGGAAAGAATTAGATCATCGGCATATATAGAATATTTAACAGGAAATTTTATGAGTGATGGTAAGTCATTAAATATAAGCAGAAATAAAGTAGTACTCAGTACTGAGCCTTGGGGTACACCATTGTGAACAGTCAAGAAATTGGACATTTTTCCATTTGCAAAGACTTTGAAACTTCTGTTTGTCAGAAAATTTTTTATAAAAAAATATATTTCCAGATAGGTTAAAATCTATGAGCTTTTTTAATATTCCTGGTCTAAATATAGTGTCAAAGGCACTTTCAATATCAAGTGACACGACGGTAAGGTCATTATTTTTGGAAAGGGCTTCTGCTACATCAGTTTGAAGAATCACTAAGTTATCCATTGTACACCGATTCTGTCTGAAGCCTGACTGAGCTGGATCTAATAGTGAATTGTTTTCGAGATACCACATCAGGCGTTTATTAACTATTTTTTCTAACAATTTGCATAGTGTGCATGTAAGTGAAATTGGCCTAAATGCGTTCGGAGTAGAAGAGTCATTTTTCCTTATGGGAATGGTAATTGCTTGTTGCCAAATAGAAGGAAATTTTTGATTCAGCCATATATTATTGTATATTTCTAGTAATTTGTGTAATGTGTCTGGATGCAAATGCTTTAAGAATATCGATGGAATATCATCAGGGCCGGCAGCGGAGTCTTTTAGAGAAATAGTAGCGTCATATAATTCAGAAAAGGTAATTGGCAGATTAATGGGAATAGGGTTATGTGAAGAGACTTGTTTGGTTTTGTTATAAATTGAAAACTGAAATTTTGATAAATATTAATATGAAAAAATCATTTGAAACTAATAAACTTTATTTATTCAGTGAAATAGTTATTGACTCATGTGAATTTACGATTAGAATTAACAAATTTTGTTGTCAAGGTGGTTAGATTATTAAGGAATCTCATGTTAAATAAGCAATAAAACAAAAATAGATATTTTAAACATTACCTTTAAATGCAAATAACTCGAAAACTACTCACTCTATCGTATTGAGACAAGAGGATGATATTTACGTAGAAAGTGACATGCAGAAACAATTATTACGATAGTGGTGTAAATTGTAGGGGGATAAAAGAAAGTATCCATCCCTACCGCACGCCTCTGGTAATCGAGAAAAAATATCATTTACCACTGTTTAAAGTAACCTAATATGTGTAAACTTTTTGCCAAGTATGAACAAAAAATATTGGAAGTTGTCAAAAATATGGAATACAATCATTTAGAATAGTTAAAATAAAACACCCTATATCTCGGTTAGGAGGAATATTTTATTTAAGTGTTTTGGCCTAAATCTTTATATTTAGTGCTGAGGTTTCTCCAGTTACTATATGGATAATTCTTAATGAAACACCCTGTATATTACAGATAAATTCCTAAATCAGTTGCCGTACTACAGCCGTAGAGGGAGTAATGAGAAATTAATTAGAAAATATTTGAAATGCCTTCGTTTAAAATATATGCAGCACTTGTGTATGTCAACCGTTACTGTATATTAAAAGTACGAAGCAGACTTTTGGTAATTCATTAAACTAATAAAGAGAAATGATATAATGTATAAATATAGGTTAATGAAAGAAGATCCAGCATTCTATATTTTGTTAGAAATGAAATATGTATGAAAATTATGTAAATCGTAACTTAATTTACGAAGTTCCCATAAATGAAATAATGAAGAACACAAATTTGAATCGTGAATCATACCAAAACGCTACTCTAAGTACGATACGAATCTCGCTTTCTTATTTAATTCTAAAGATTCTTTGCATATCAATTAAATACAAACAAAAGGAAATCAAAACAATCTCTACAAATTTTCCAGTTTCTGGATATTTGCAAAACTCGAGTTTTCTCTAATTAAATCAAAGAATTATTAAAATCAGAAATGAGTTAATATGCAAAAATCCTTATTTTCTGTAAGCAATATAAGAAAACAGCAGAGGAATTAAATGGAAATACGAATAGGATTAGTCGAAGGATTTTAACGTTTTACACAGTAAAGATTAGAAAAGCAAATATCTGTTCTGTCGTTAAAAGATATCTTTAAACTTACATCTGATTCTGTTTTCGAAATTCGAAGTCTTAGTTCTCTTATAAATATTGTATAGATCCTTCTCTTAAATTTAATATTATTTTATGGCTCAAGTCACATAAGTATTTTTAATAACTTGACAAAGTTGCTAATAAATTTAGGTATTTCGAATAGTAAAATTTCCAAAATCTGCTAATTTTTTAATTAAAAATCATTCTCTCGGAAATTGTCAACCTTATCTTTTAATAAAAGTTAACACAGCTAAGCTAGTAAAATGTCAGGGTGAAGGGCAGAGCAGAGATAATAAAAAATCATCCGATACTGGAGATGGTACCAGATGCAATGCAACCTAAATACAACTACCACAACTACCGTCTTATTCCCAGGAAGGGACGAATGGGAGACAAATAGATCGAATCTTATAATGGCTGAGCAGTATTGGTAGACGGACGGCTCTAAGACCGAGAGAGGTGTTGGAGCTGGGGTACATGGAGGGAAACCATCGAATTTTGATTTATTATTAAGCAATGACAAAAGAAAATTACAGACTTTTGTAATTCCACTTCAATTCATTTAATATATTGTAGATTATTAATAACATCTATCTTTATATCATTAAGTGGGTTTATTATAGGGGAGAGGCTTGTACCTTGAACCGGATTTTTTTGAGCGTTAAATATTTTCACATTTTTAAATTTTATGCTGAACTATTCGGGCAAACTTGTAGCTTACATACTGTGAAACACTATATTAAAAGATCATTGTAATATAACAAAATCAAACATCTTTTTGAATTTTATTCATTGAAAGTAATTTTGGCCCAAGGTACATAACCTAACCTTGTACCTTGAACCATGCGTAGAAATTAAAAAATAAATGCAAAATAAGTTGCTATTCAACACTGAACTCAAAATCTAAATCAAACACATGTATCCCTTTTTGCCTCTCCGACAATCCAGCCTGACGTGGTGGTGCAAGTTTTAGTAAAACGTCTTCAATATCAATTTCAAATTGTTGACCACTTGGGCCGGAAAATTTGTTGCTGGTGATAATTCTCTTCAGATACTGGACTTTTAAACAGGGACTTACAGCAGTTACTTGTGCAACATATGTACAATGTACATATGTACAAATGTATCTTTTTTCCCCATTAATTTGGTGAGACGAAAATCACCGACTGTCAAATCAGAAATTTGTACTCCTTTCGGTTCATCCTGGCACTCTTCTGCGCTATCCATATCGATGACATCATCAACGTCTAAGTCTGAATCGTCAGAATAAACAACAATGTCATTTTCATCTGAAGATGAACAGTTATAACAGTTTATTTCTTTGCTTCTTCCTTTCTTATAACTGTTTTTTTCTTGTTACTCATAGTTTCGATTTCTGTTTTTTCAGGCGTATCAGTTAGAATTCGGTATTTTCCTCTTTTTCGTCCTTTTGTCGAAGCAAGTCTTGGAGCCGCTTTCGGAAATGGACGAATTATTTCAGGGGAGATGAATGTATGTAATGTGCATGGAGTAACATTTTTTATGGAAGGTGTTGTGCTTGATGTAGACTGAGTAGTGTTTGGTGTGGATGGACGAATATCGGAAGAGGTTGTAACCATATCTGATGCACTAGTAGCAAGATTTGTTGTTGGTACGGATGCTAGTTGTGAAGATTGAGTTCCTTGGGATGTAGATGGTGCCGTTATATGGCCGATAAATTACTCTTGGAAGATATTCTCATTAAAAGGCCATAAACCAGATACTCTAAAACCGGATTGAATGTTTGAAGGTGTAAATGCTAAAGGGTAGGCTATTCCTGATATTTTGGCCACATCATAAATCGAAATGGTTTTTCCAGGGTGGCAACGCATCCAGTCGGCACATGCCGTGTTGTAATATGTCTTGTATGGACCAAATACGCTTCGGTCTAGCGGCTGGAGCTTGTGGCTTGTGTGTGGGGGTAGCGTAAGCATCACTATTTCGTTGTTTCTTGCAAAAATTATTGCTTCGATGGTTATATGACTCTCGTGATTATCGAGGATTAGTAGCACCTTATTATTTGGAGAACAGTTCACATGTTTCACAAATTGGTGAAGATACTCCATAAAAATTGTTTTGTTTGATCACCCGCTAGGGTGAGCAGATCCAATCGACCCAGGAGGTGCACCTTTAACCATAAATATATATATATAAAGGTGGCACATTGTTTCCTATAGCATTCACGCATGCAATCAGAGTTGATGTCTCTCGCGCCTGAAGTTGCACTTCCAACCTATAGGGGCTAAAATCTTGTCTGAAACCAAAAGCCGAATTTATATTAGGCTGATTATTTACTAAAGATTTCAAAAGCACAAATGTGTGAAAAATATGTTCGGGTAAAATTACCTGGCATGTGAACATTTGTGTTTTTGCGCTTTCATCTAAATTGTAGATTTTATCAGCGGTAAACTGATACTTTTCAATACACCCCTTGAACTTTTCAACAAATGTTCAACATTATGTTTATTGAAGCTAGTGCACCGGGCTAAGCTTGTCGCTTGTGGTTTTCTTAAGCTTATTGTTTGCTTGCGCTTCACAAAATCCAAATACCACTGTTTCTTTGTTTTCCCAAGAAGTTGGAACAGTTTTATTGTTTGCTTTTGCAAAATACAAGGCAAGACTCTGAAGATCTCGACGAGTAAGGCCATAATGCATATGAGACGCTGCAACAATATACTCGCATATGCTCTCTTCTTCAGCTTCCAAAAAAAAACTTTGTAAGTGGCACAATTGTTATAAGATTTGTAAGGCACAATTTAATCAAGTTGGATCAAAAATCTTTTTAAAGTAGATTGGGACACTTTGAAGTCTTTGGATACAGTACGCAATGAACTTTGCTCATTTCGTACTGCTTTTGCTGCGACTTGTAACGCGAGAAGGTTGGAACAATTCCTTTTTATGCCGTGTTTACTTCGTGGCATCTAAAACAAGAAATTCTCACAATTACTGAACGAAATGAAAAGATTAACACTGGGCTTAGGTACCAGACATATCAACGGTTCAAGGTACAAGCCTGTTAACTTCAACAAGGAATTATTTTTCTAACCCACAAAAAGCGACAATAAAATGATAAAAATGATCAAAATATTAAGGATAATAAAAAACTCTTCGTTTTAACAAAACTTCCAATATTTATTAAAAAATTGCTTTTTTAAAGGCTCAATGACAGCTGTTTCGCTATGAAGCATCGTCAGATTGACATTTAACTTAAATGTCAATCTGACGATGCTTCATAGCGAAACAGCTGTCATTGAGCCTTTAAAAAAGCAATTTTTTAATAAATATTGGAAGTTTTGTTAAAACAAAGAGTTTTTTATTATCCTTAATAAGATGGACTTCCAAAAAGTAAGGGTTAGTACAATCAATTTAATGATCAAAATAATTCGTCTACATACATAACTTCAACATAAAGCATGTATTGTAAAAATTGAGAAAAAATATTAAAGTTAGGTAAAAATACTTACTTTTGTGGACAAATCACACATGCACTCGCTCACAACACAACTGCTTAACACAGATCACTGAAATTACCTAGAATGCCTTCGGTGGTGGATATGTTAACTAACAAGCAAAACTGATCGAGATTTACGCGGTAGATTTGAAATTCTAATGATGGTCCAAGGTACACGATGGTTCAAGGTACAAGCCTCTCCCCTAATGATATTATTTTACTTGAGTCATAAATACTCTTCAGTCTTAATTATGTCATCCACATATTTTATTTATTTTTTTGCAGCTACCAAAGTATCACATAGTTATGCGGATTCAGTGCACTCTGTACATTCGTCGAACTTGGCTTTACATCACCCACCCTCTACACCACGAGCAATCAGCGCTGAAGATATAACAAGGTAAGTTTATTTTCTGGCTATATTTTTTATCAATTTTAAATAGTTTATGACATATTTACCATCATATAATTTACATTGAATAATGAAGGAAAAAAAGACGAAAGCTTATCCTTTGGCAATTAATGAGACAATTATATAATTGAGATAGGGCTATGATAAAGAATTTTTAGAAATAGGACAAAATGAAATGTATTCCAGTATTTTTTTCCATCACAAACTTATCCGGGTTAATTTGTAGATGGGTGTTAGGTTAAGTTAGGTCGATCAACCTCCCTTCCACACCGACCTGAAAGATTGTGGTTTACCTGTAGGTTATAGTAGTTCTATCACGCTTATGATGAAGACACACTTCCATGAAGTCCATAAGTTCGAGTTGATACGGACTAAATGTATTGATCCTTAGTTTCTCGAGCTTTCGGCAGCTACACACAATGTGCTCCCTCCATCCTCAGCTTGACAGAATCTGCAAGCTGCATGCTCTGACTGTGTCCAGTCAGTAGTCCTATTACAATATGCTGTAAAGTTTCAAAAGAGTTAAGAGGATCGGATTCGAGCTAATCGTTTAAGAGATTTAATTGTTTAATAATTTGGTAAGTTAATTAATTTGCCACTTGAGGATATACTTCAAGATATTTGAAAATTTTAAATTAACCAGAAATTGACAACTTCTGTATATCTTTATTAAACAATTTTTTAATATACCTTTAGTATACCTTTAATATATCAGTTAAATTTGGCCGGAAAAGTTCCAAAATATAAGTTAATCCAAAAAAAGGAGGAATACAGTTCATAGCAAACATTGTGTAGCTGTAAGGCCCAATTGTAACTGTAGTTGTTAGTATATTAATCTATGAAATATTATTGTAGGTATTCTTGTATAGTCCATGCTGAGAGCCATATTTAACCAATGAAAACAATGCTGAAATACTAAATAATGGAGTATAACAACTCCTGCTTTTAAGCGCAATAAATAATCAGGGACGTTTTTAGGGAGAAAAAGTAATATCTAAACTTAAAAAATAGTGGTGAAAATGAACCTAAACTTTATTAAAATAAAAACAAACTATTTTTATTTTACTTATATCACAAGAGCTTAAATTATTTCCTTGAGTGGTATTCGGTAAGAAAATTTCACACCTTAATTACTAGTTTAAACATCTGTTTCATAGAGAAATATAATATATTTTTACTTGTCTATGGTCTTTACGTTGAAGTTTCCGCTTTTTCCATTTTTTTTTAAATATCGAAGCGCCACGAAAAAATTTCTGGAAATTTTTATAGTTGGCAATGTCTAGACAAAATTAAATTATTGGTTAAAAAGTAGAGGTGTGAAATTTTCAAATGAAATAGTTTCCAAATAATATATTTTATACTTTTTTGGTGTCAAAATTAATGAAATACAATATATTTGCCAGTGTAATAAACGGAAATTATGTCATTAACAAGTGATCATGGTCATAAAAATTGGAAGCAAAATGGAACCGACAAGCTTTGGCTTCTGTTAGTGCCAATTACATTTGTTAGTGCCAATTTAATTTGTCTGGTGTGATTTTTATTACCCCTAATTTTAAATTGAAAAGTTTTAACCGTTTTAGACGAATTTATCATTTTTAGGTTTTGTTTCTTTATGATTAAAATTTAAACAGTTAATGATTTAATGTGTTTCGGTTCTGGACACTACAAATTATAATCCAACAAAGAAAATATAGATACAAAAGAGAATCTCAGTCCGCGAATCTCCGTTTCGTTTCGATTGCGTGCTAGTATTCACCAGCCAAACAGTAAAAACCCCCTGGAAAATTTACTAACGAAACGAACAAAGCTTTTAATTTTCAAACCTGGATGTAACCTAAATCCACGCGGATTGGCTGGATGAATGAGATGCTTTGGATTTGCTAGCCAAAGAAAATGATATATAATCATCCAGGCTTGAATTTACCTTTTTTTTCATTTTTTTGTGTATGGTTTTGTTTCATTCGCTATTATCTGCTAACGAATTGGCTGTACATAAATATGATCGTTATGTTTTAATAGATATTTTTTATTTTAGTGGTTAACAACAAGTTAAAAATCTATTAATGCTCATTTTATTTATTTATAAAAAATAATTCTTATAGTCGATGGATTGTCAGTATATTGCTTAACAAAACTTCCAGAACCATTGACGTTTCCTGCTTTAACTCTAACATTTCCCTAAAATAAATTCACTTATCCTGTTCAGTTAGTCTCGTCTAGGGCTTGGCGATGTCTCCAAAAGACCTCCATTTCCTTTTGGAGTTTATTTATTTTCGCATCCATTTTCATTCAGGGGATATATTTGTGGGATAACTGATTCCGCATTGCTTGGGCCAATTTTTCTTGTTTTTTTATCTGCTCCTCTTGTTGATGCTTCATCTAACTCGATAGCTGGGCCAGTTGTTGAGTTTGCTCCTCTTGTCAGTCGATTTGTAAGCTTGGCCTGTTCTTGCGTCAGTAGCGGCTCATCATTTAATTTGTAGGCCTAGATAGTTGGTGCCCCCTTGTTATTGTTTTTAAATTTTTTGCAAAAATTGACATCGAAAAATAAAATCATCTTATTACCGAAATTCGCTGGAATACCTACACTAATAATTTATTTCCCTTTTCAGTCTTTATAATAAGGCAGTATCTAAACAAAACCCATATCAGTGTTCTTTTTTAATATCAAGCAAGGTTAGTTTGTTTAAAACGCCTCAGCAAATTGGTTTGTAATACTTATAAGTGCAGGATATTGTCAATATTACTGCAATTCATAAAAATGGTTAGATTAACATAAATGCATAAAGTTTTATAGATGATTGGTTACGGAGGTGACACCCGAACACAAATGGAAGTTGCTTGCCTATTTCCTAAAAATTTTCCGAATTTGCCGCCTATATCCCATGGTAGAATTAGTAAAATAGAGAAGCACTTTCGCTAATTTGGACATGTAAAGCAGATGGAAAAAAACAACTGCCAATGCATCCCTATAAAATAATACCGACTTAGGAACTCATGAAAGACAATTTTAATAGGAGAATAAATTTTTGCGAACAAATGATGGAAATGTTGAATAACAATACCATCCAATTAGAAAACGTTATGTTTTCTGATTAGTGCACTTTCTCCGTTAACCGTCAAAATTGCCGCTGTTGGACCATTCGCAATACCCTCAAAACGTTAATCTTTTAGCAGGGATTGTTGAAAACCATATTATTGGCATCTTTTTCGTTGAGAAGAATTTGATTGGCGATAATTATTTAGCACTAATACAAAATGATGTGGTGCCAAGCTAGGCAAATTTATTCCCAGATTCATGAAACCCTCAAGTTCCAGCAAATACGGTATGGTTCCCGCAACATGGAGCACCTCCATTTTACCAACTCAATGTTCGCCAGTATCTAAACTTAACATTTCCATATCGCTGGATAGGGAGGCGGGAATCAATAGAATGGCCAAAGATTAGGATTTTGCCAAGACGTTCGCGGTAAGCATTTTGAACATCTACTTCATTGACATTCATATTTTTTACGGTATGGACAATTTTTGGATAGAGAATGAAGTAGTATGTCACAAGCCCTCACTTCCATTTTAAAAAACGGGGGGTTGTAACAGTCACTAAAAGGGGGTTAAAGGATTATATCAAAATTTCACTTTAAAGAATGTCAATTTATAATTTAAATTTGACGTGTTTTGGGATTTTCTATATGCACAGTAACCGAAATAATTAATTCATTCCATTCCAAAAGGAACTTTTAGAACAGTCCAGAACAAGCATAACTACCAAATAACAAATTTCACGTCAGTACCGTCAGATTATTCTTCTCTTTTTATGGTAGGGGTTTTATTCCGTCAAGCTGTTACAGTATTAAAAAATATTATTTTAAATAATAACAGTTGTTCGATAATAAATAGGTAATTGTTTACATTAATGAGTAGAAAATGCATATTTTAGTACAAACGTCTACTAGGTACTACTTAATTATATATACTAAAGATATTTTCTTTGAAAATAATAAAATTCCTTTTTAAAATTAAATGTAATCTAGGGCACATAATAAATATGCTAATGAATTGTCCATAAAAATTTTATAGATAATAATATATATTCGAAGAAAAGAATTTTTACAATCAAAACTATGTAAACAGATTTTAATAGGTAGTAGACATACTTTGTCATCATCAGAGGTTTCTAAAGCGCTGTCGTAAATACCATATTTATGTTCTACACTAACCATTTAATTTACATGTCTTATCTGAGATACAACTTGGTTACTTTTTATTATAACTACCATTAGATATTTTCAAATGTTTGCTACCGATTGTATGTCTATTGTATTAAGTAATGGCTGACAATAAATTACTTTTTTAAAAGTTATTTTTATACAGTTTTTCTAATACTCGAATACATATTTTAATAGTTACGAAAAATTCTGTTTTCCAACGTTTTTCACTCAATATTTTTTATAATTTTAAATAGCATATGACTAATTGAATTCAAATTAACAGTATAAAAATGTTCCTACAAGCGTCCATCGTCTAGTGAATTACTTTTTACTTCTTTGCATAAATGTTTTTAGTGCCATATTTCCTAATTTCGATTGTGTTTGATGGTCAAAAAAGTGGAAAATAATAATATTTTTATTCCATTTACCTGTTAAAGGGGTCTATTCTGTAACCATTCCGTTAAATTTTAGAGAGCGTTAAGATTTTAAAGGACGTTAATATAATTTCGGTATTCACTACCTAAATTTCCGTTAAAATTTTAAAGGATTCCATTAAAACAATTCGTTAAAATTGTATTATTTAGAGGCATGTTAAAATAAAGCTTAAAAAAATAAAGGAGTGTTAAAATGGCGTATTCTGATATTGTTAGAGAAATTTTAAAAGATAAGAATGTTAAAGAAGAAACAGTAGATTTAGATGATCACAATGAGGATAATAATGTTCATAGAGACCACAATTGACAAGCAAGTTAATAAATTTATTAATCTTCATAATAAGTACCCACATTAAATTTAATGACATATACATATATATACACATCAACATGGTCTAGGTATATTTTAATAAATTTTATTTAGGTTCTTTACACATTGACTAATCAAGACCAACTTTAACTTTACGTTCCAGAGGAAATGTAACGGTAACAGCATCAGAGTTGGTTTCTGACCTGCAGTTATAGCATAATGTTACAGTATATACTCAGACTGTTAGAAGGCGTTTACATAAGTCTAATTAACATGCTAGAAGACCAATGAGTTCAAGATTAGTTTGGGTACAAAAGCACAAAATCTGGACTAGAGAACAATGGACAAGGATATTGATCACTGTTTACTTTGATAGATTCAGTCTTCATTTTTTTTATAATGTTTAGATAAGACGTAAATGTAACACAGATATATGTTAAGTTTTTTATGGAACTAACCCTTACTAGGTATGTAAAAGTTCATCTTATTCAGAACAATAAACAACTAAAACGTTGAATTAACTTTCACTATTTATTCTATAAATACTTTAAATGCTATTTCGATAGCGAAACGGCTGTCATTGCATTTAAAGTATTTGTATTTATAGAATAAATAGTGAAAGTTAATTCAACCTTTTAGTTGTTTATTGTTCTGAATAATATGTTAAGTTATTGTAAATATTAACACAATACAGTTTTTTCTTGGTTTTTCTGTATCAGTGCACAGTTATACTGATCTTAGAGGGAAATATGTCCGGGATAATCTCTTAGAACTAATTACAACTAGGTTTTTATATATCAATAAAACGCTAAGTCAAACCACAATAAATTTAATATTAAAATTATAAAAAAATGCAACTAGTTTCGGTCTTAGACCATCGTCAGGCTAAAAATAAAAATGTACGGTAAGGTAAGGATTAAGACAAGAACTATTACAATAATAAATGATAATAAATATAAAGTTGAACAACATAATAAGTGAGGTACAAAAGAAAAGCTTACCTGATTATGTAAAATTCAATGCATTTTTACAATATTAAAAGTTACATTATTCAAAACATATGAATATATAAATAAATTATAAAATGTCATAATAAATCAAGGAGTAAAATAGAATAAAGAAATTATTAAATTATAAACATAGAGAGAACACTCAGGGACAAAACGGGTTTTTTTTTAAACAACTAAAAGCTCATAAGAGAAGGACGTACAATAAAGAAGGGATTCAAACATTGTTATACCTAAATGTAGGAATATCGAAAGAAGAAATTAGAAAGAAAGAAGAAATAAACAAAATAAATGGTGATGCATAAAGTTATACATAATCAAATAAAGTAATCAAAATATACAACAGGACTAATTTGCGAGTAGTGGTCTTATTAACAACAACATCCAGACAATCAAGAAACAGAAGAAGAAGAAGGTTTTTATATTGTTATTTCCTATTATTATTTCAATCTTAGTCTTAACAATACTTCGTTAACATTAAGAAAACAAAATATAACTTCAATTTGTCAATATCATGATGATAGTTTATCTAAAAAAGCTGTTATTTAGTTAAAATGCTAATTTTTTAAATAAAAGTGGAAGTTTTGTTAAAAAATAATATCATTGATTAATAACTTGGTGATCGAAACACGCGTTAAATAGTTAAAAGTGTGTATTGGTGTAAGCGGTGTACAGAATACCTTAAATTTAAAGAATGACTTGGTTTTAAGGATATATATATATATATTGTAATGAATATTATGATTCCAAAGATAATTTATTGATTTATTTATTTATGAATTTGACTGATTAATATTTGATATTATTATTAGCAACAAGATCTTTTTCTCAGGGGTGTTTGGTTACGCCAGTTTCCAGTTGGATTATTAGGTATGTGAATGAAAAATTTGATTCAATTATAATTATAAATTTATTACAAAATAGTTAAATTAAAACAGTAATATTGAAGTTTAATAAGGAAAAAGAGAGGCCTTTTAGTAATTATAAAAGAACTTACTTGATGTGAATTAAGTTAAATTAACCAATGTTGTTTATGTAATGGCAAATAAGATTATTAAATACACTAATTATTAAATATCAAGTAAATTCCTTTGTTTTTTTTTTTTTTTTTTTTTATAAATTATAAAATTCAACTAACTACTACAAAAATTTTTAATAAATTTACAATTTTATCTGACCTTGAAATAAAGTCCTGCTTCCTGATTGGTGGAAAAATTTGTAGTTGATCTATGAAAAAAAACGGAGACCAACGAAGCGATACTTGGAACCTCCGACCTTGGCAAAATGTCGCCTTATTAGACGTTTGGACTCTCGTGTAATATTATTGTGTTTTGTTTGTTCCTCAAATTTGATACAGTTTAGTGTTTGTTGGATTACTGTTCGTTTTATTGTATTAATAATGGTAAGTACACTTATATTCTTCTTTTTTATCGACCAAAAAACGTTTTAATTCCACTTTTGGATTCAATCTTAGTAATGTCACTTTTTGTCACTTTATTTTACTTTTTGATTGTTTTACTTTATTCTTAACGTCACTATTTAACACTTTATTATGATAACTACTTTAAAAACTGTTTGTTCAAATTGACTGTTCACACTCAGATCTTCACTGTTTGACTTCCAATCATAAACTCCCCTTTTAACGACCTCTGTTCAGTCTTTTATAGGTTTCAAACTTCTAGATTATTCGTTTTTTGTTCTAGAGCTTAGTCATTTCTGGGAAGAAGTATGTGTATCTCTTTCTTTCATATATATGACTAGACATACTCGCTTTGTCTATCATCGATAATTCCAGAATAAAATATAGTAAAATATATCTGTCTCCTTTTTACACATTATCTGTCCTTTTTTTACACATTATATAATCAATTTTCGCGAAATATCTACTAAGTACTAGATATAATATCGATACATTATATAATAAAATAATTTCCAACTTAACATTTTCTTACAAATACACAAAATATACAATAAAATAATACAACATGATTAAAATTATTGGATTTAGTTAAATTAAACAACTTCTGTTGATATTTTAATCATTATGCTATTGTCAAATATTTAAACATTGCAATCAGCCCCCGATTATTTAAAAATATTTGTATAGTCATATAGAAATTTTTTTAAATAATCTGTTAAACATTTTGAAATTCTAAGTATGTCATACGATATTTTTTTATACTAACCATGGTACAAAAATTTGTTTCGTGAACATTTAATAAAAACGAAGAAGTATTCTTACTGTTCTATGATTTTAAGTCTCCGTGTCTGACCTGATTCTTAGTTCTGTGATCAAATCAAATCAAATATGTCAAATTTTAAAATCATCTGTTTCTTTATTAACTGAAAATTAAATTTGTTTAATGTTATGTTTAATTTGATGAATATTAATTTTATATGTTTTAGGATTTTGAAAACATCTGCATTTGAGGATATAAGTTTATTATTTTCTACAATAAAATGCAAAAATTTTAACATTATATTAGATATATGATTTTGAAATGCATTTAAATAAGATTGTTTTTCTTTTCTTAATTGAATCACTCTAAGTAAGTACTGATCTTAATAGATATTTTATCATCTTGTCTAAGTGTTGTTAGTTCTTAACTTCTTTAACTCATATCTCTTGTTTACATTTAAGTTTATTTGATATATTTTCCCTCAATGAAATCATAATTTATTGGACTGTATAGTTTATTCTTGTTAAATTGTATAATAATATTATTTCTTTCAATTGTTTATATTATGTTTAAATTCATTGGTTCCATATATAGGCAATAATAGCAATGAAGTTTAAAATTATCATCATTTTGTTTCATTATATTTCTTGGAGTATTTTGTAAATAGATTATAATATATTTCCCTCAACTATCAACTTCTTATCACATCATCTTTCTTCTACTATACATACAATTATCATTTTCTTATGCTTATCATTTCATATTCATCATATAATTTTTATACCTTCTTAAATCATCATCAATAAACATTTTATATCATTTCATCTTATACACACTCGTGTATCTTCCACAAATAAATCATATTCATTTCCATTTATACCTCTAGTTCCTTAATAATTCTTATTTACACTGTTCTCCAAGTACTTATCTTCTAATATTTTATATTTGTTTCTATCATCATACCAATTAATATTAAACTTTATATTTCTTATATGTAGGCTGGTATTTTGTTTTATTTATAGAATTAATGCTATAGTTTCATTGTTTTAAATTAAATTTGTATTGATCAAATTAGTTTTATAATTATTGTTAATTTCTATTATTCAAACATTTATTATACCTACTAATGTTTTTTGAATATTTATGTTTTCATATATCCAATAGATCATTAGTTATTCTTTTACTTAGTATTATTTAGAGTGATTTATTAATTAGTATTAATTTTCCTTTTTTAGGTAATATTTTAGATTTATGCATAAACTTAGATGTACCATATATGAAAGATGTTTTGTCACCGATGCAGCATTTTTCTCAAAATCATGATGTCAAAGTTGTTGCCTTAGGAGTTTTATTATTGTTTTAATTTTTAATCTTATTGTTAATGTTGTTTTGCTTATTTTAATGTTGTGGTTGCCATATTAATAACATTTACTATTATAGTTACTATACTAATAATCTTAATTCTATATCTTATATCTATTTCCTATACTACTATGTACACATGTGAATACTCTTTATCTAGTTTCTTTTCTTTCTTACTTTCCAATTTCGTTTATTATCTTTTATTGATGTGGTAATTACATTTTGGTATACCTTCTGATTTATTATATACTTTTTATTCAAGTTTTTATTGTCATAGTTATATGATGTATTATATTGTAATTGTCTTATAATTCCATTCTTATTGTCTATTCTTGAATTATGTTCTTGTTTATTTGTTCTGATGTATGTTTCTTCTGTTCCATTTATTAAGTTAAAGTAGTTTGATTTTGGTTCATATTTTGGTTGTACTTTTATTGTGTTTTCATTATCTAGTCTCATTTTATTTTTTTGTTTATTTGTCCATGTTTTTAAATCCTTTTGTATTTTTATTTCATTATAGTAGTCTAAAGTTGTGTTATATGTAGGTTGTACTAGTATCTTGTTATTGTTTAAGTTATGTTGAAGTTTCTTAGTCCATATTTCCTCTCGTGTATTTTCTTTTGTCTTATCCTTTATTAAGTTAAGTTTTAAATATTCTTTATATATTATACTTTTCTTGTATATGAATTCTTTAATTAATATATTTCTATGTATATTCTTAGTATTTATATTTCTTAAAATTTTTTCAAGTAGGTTTATGTTCCTTATAACTTTCATATTACTATCTTTTGTCTCAATTATATTAGTTTTTGTTTCAATTTCATTATTTTTGTTTTGTTCAGTAAGTTTATTGGAGATAATTTCTTTTTCTACTACAGTTTCATTTTTATCATCTTCTAATGCTTTCTTCGAGTCAATGTTTTCATCATTATTATTTACATCTTTTTCATCTACTATCCGTTTGTCTTCTAGTATTCTATCTTGCTCATTATTAATGTTTGTCTGTATTTCTACAATATCATCTTTTAAAGTTTCCTCTTCATTTTGGAATTGGTTTTTAATGTCTTCCTTTATTTCCTCTATCATAGTTTGATTAAGTTGTTCCATATCCTTTTTTATTTGTTTCTGTGTATTTTCGATTTTGTTTTCTAAACTTTTATTTAATTCTTTGTTTTGATATTTAATCTCTTCTTGTAGTTCCTTCTTTTGACTGTCCATCTTATCCTGTAGTTCTTTATTTTGACTGTTCATCTGTTCAAGTAAATGTCTCATCATATCCATCAATTGTTCATTATTGTCTTTTGTTTCTTTAGGTTTTTCTATACTATCATATCTCACGCAGACAAAACCACCTCTTTCCATGGTTTGTTGTGCTTGAGTAGAAGTTAACTGTTCTTCTGTTTGAAATATGTATTCTTCAGGATTTATTCCCTCTTCTATTAGTACTTCCTGTAGTCTTTCTATTAATCTTTCTCTTGATCCTTCAGTATCTAAATTCCTGGTTTCTAATTCTTTTTTAAGTTCTGATAAGCTTAGTTCTTTTAATGTCTTTCTTGATTCCATTTTGATTATTTATTGTTTAAGTATTTAGTATAATAATTTATTTTATTAGATTTGATTGTGTTATTATATTATAAGAAAATTGTACTTATGTTACAATAAAATGCAAAAGGTATGTTTATCTGAATAAAATATCATATTATGTTGTCTTTTAATAAGAAAAAACCTTCCTATAGTTTAATATTAAATTGTCTACTATTTTTCAACAGAAATTGTTTATCTAAAAACCTAATTTTCCAACAGAAACGAGCCCTATAGTTGGGACGCCACTTGTAATGAATATTATGATTCCAAAGATAATTTATTGATTTATTTATTTATGAATTTGACTGATTAATATTTGATATTATTATTAGCAACAAGATCTTTTTCTCAGGGGTGTTTGGTTACGCCAGTTTCCAGTTGGATTATTAGGTATGTGAATGAAAAATTTGATTCAATTATAATTATAAATTTATTACAAAATAGTTAAATTAAAACAGTAATATTGAAGTTTAATAAGGAAAAAGAGAGGCCTTTTAGTAATTATAAAAGAACTTACTTGATGTGAATTAAGTTAAATTAACCAATGTTGTTTATGTAATGGCAAATAAGATTATTAAATACACTAATTATTAAATATCAAGTAAATTCCTTTGTTTTTTTTTTTTTTTTTTTTTTTTTTTAAATTATAAAATTCAACTAACTACTACAAAAATTTTTAATAAATTTACAATTTTATCTGACCTTGAAATAAAGTCCTGCTTCCTGATTGGTGGAAAAATTTGTAGTTGATCTATGAAAAAAAACGGAGACCAACGAAGCGATACTTGGAACCTCCGACCTTGGCAAAATGTCGCCTTATTAGACGTTTGGACTCTCGTGTAATATTATTGTGTTTTGTTTGTTCCTCAAATTTGATACAGTTTAGTGTTTGTTGGATTACTGTTCGTTTTATTGTATTAATAATGGTAAGTACACTTATATTCTTCTTTTTTATCGACCAAAAAACGTTTTAATTCCACTTTTGGATTCAATCTTAGTAATGTCACTTTTTGTCACTTTATTTTACTTTTTGATTGTTTTACTTTATTCTTAACGTCACTATTTAACACTTTATTATGATAACTACTTTAAAAACTGTTTGTTCAAATTGACTGTTCACACTCAGATCTTCACTGTTTGACTTCCAATCATAAACTCCCCTTTTAACGACCTCTGTTCAGTCTTTTATAGGTTTCAAACTTCTAGATTATTCGTTTTTTGTTCTAGAGCTTAGTCATTTCTGGGAAGAAGTATGTGTATCTCTTTCTTTCATATATATGACTAGACATACTCGCTTTGTCTATCATCGATAATTCCAGAATAAAATATAGTAAAATATATCTGTCTCCTTTTTACACATTATCTGTCCTTTTTTTACACATTATATAATCAATTTTCGCGAAATATCTACTAAGTACTAGATATAATATCGATACATTATATAATAAAATAATTTCCAACTTAACATTTTCTTACAAATACACAAAATATACAATAAAATAATACAACATGATTAAAATTATTGGATTTAGTTAAATTAAACAACTTCTGTTGATATTTTAATCATTATGCTATTGTCAAATATTTAAACATTGCAATATATATATATATATATGAGTTTTAGAGAGGAAAAGGACTTTTTTTAAATCTGAGGTTAGTGTATAACCCCAAATTTTATTCGTAGAGAGAGCTGTGTATTTGATTGTTATTGATACGTAAACAAAATTCTTACTTACATATGTCTATTTTGGATAATCTTTTTATAAAATATATTCATAATATTACCAATATGTCCATCCTCTTGCATAAACTAATTTTCACACTCATAATTGCACGTTAGCTTTCTATACATATTCAATAAGTTGCTCGAAATCAAATTAACACAAATACATATGAATGCATTATTAACTGAGTTCGATATTTACTCCATAATCCACTTTCCGGAAGTTAAATATTTACTAACGAACGTATTCAATGTCCGTGCAGCGGTTTACCTGAAGGATGCGTACTGGAACAGAAACAACTTTACGGTGATCTACTAATAGATTTTGTTCTCGCACTGACGATTAATTAGATTATCTTTTATGTTAGTAATGTTGCACTTGGATATATTGGAAAGGTGAAAAAGTAGTATTCTTTCATCGTAGACAACAATTGCAACATTAAAGAAACAGCCTATACTTACTGAAAACCTGCGTCTCCATTCTTAGGCTACATTCATAATCAATTCGCTGACCAAGTGGCACTTTAGCACGCAAGCTAAGTAAATCTATTTCAGTGTGATCTTTCCAAACGCAATTTGACGTTAGGGCACATGGGACATGCGCATTTAGTTTTGTTTTTTTAATATACTTATTTGGCATTTAATACCCTTATCAGATTCATCGTAGAGCGGATTGTAATTGGAAAGGCACTATAACAAAAATTCATCATTGAATTGATATTATACGTTGTCCACCACTTTTAAAGTTACGGTATAAACTGCTATAAAAAATAAATCCAAATCATGCTTCAACCTTTAGGATTGTCTCTCACCATAATATGTTGAATAATCATGACGATTATTTAGGTAAAAACGCACATGTGTTAAATTGATTACGAATGTAGCCTTACTGTCGACGCAACAATAATTTTAATAGTTGATAGTGTAGTATAACTTACTCTGTTTTCTACCTAACAATTTTAAATATACACGTAACAGACACTAGTTACTAGCATTATAATGGGGTATTTTTAACATGTTAACACAAAAAAACCATACTATTTATAATTGTTCTTATAACATTATTCCAATAACATAACTGTATACAACTAAATAGTATATTACAACACGAGTTTTGTACTTTTCTACTACTGATATATGAATTTTTATTTATTTACATTTATATATAGTTGGGGGCTAGACATTCATATCGGCCTCAACATCGGGTTAAGACGCTAAACACTCTTCCCACCTTCGAATGGACTACTTAAACTTGTTGAATCACTGAATGCTGGAATCGTAGACATCATTCAAGACCACATTATAATATTTCCATTTATTATAAATGTACAAATAAACTCGTATTAACGAGTATAAAAACGAAGATCAAAATATAAAAATAACTTAACATGAAACGAAGGACCACCGGCTTCAAATACCGGAAATATCTTTGATTGAAATTTTATATTATTTGACAAGTTTTTCATTCACTGAGACATTGTGTTGATATTTTTTTAACTAAATAGGAATTTGGACTTAATAAATTGGAGAATGGAAAACATCAGTTTCACTTAACCTTTATGTTAAGTTATAATTTGAAAAGAACCTTCAGGATATATTTTGTAGTGCAAAAAGGAGGATTCACTCTTCTTCACTTTAAAAATTACTGAGAACAGTGACAGTTCTTTTTGACATTTTTTCTATATTATAAAAATACGTGTTGTCATGGATACTTGTGAAATGAAATTGAACATTTATAGTTATATTCTGACAGCTATTGAATACAAACGCCCCTGACTATTCAAATACACTGCCCAATTCTATAACTATAATGGTTCATTTAATGTTCTTGGAGACTTTATATAGGTAACACTAACACTTTATTTGTAAAATTTCATGGCAAAAGTTTTCAACATGCTGACTGTTAGTATATTCCATTTTCATGACACTCTGATCAAACAAAACTGAAGGTTAGTTAGCCGACATAGTCGGAAGGTACAGAGGTCCTATACTGGAAGCAACCCACCTATAGTTCTAGGTGAGGAGAGAATCTACTTTTCTTTTATTTCTTTTTCTTACGTAATTATGGTGGCAGATTTCTCTCCTCAAGTTTAGAAAATGTTAGTACATACATTAAGGCCCTTTTAAAGTCGGGAAAATATAATAAAGCACACAATTTTACTAATAGCTTATTATGATAACATAATACTCAAAATTAGTAAGAATTATTACGGAACAAAGTTATTACAGAAAAGTTTGGGAATAATTTTACTCGAATTATTTATAATTAATTTTCGAATAAATAGTATCAAACAACAAAATGGTTCATAAAAGAAAATGGGGAACATGAATATTGTTAATGAACAGGTAGGTATAAGTAGATGCATTAAAAAAATATTTTACCTGAAATACAAGAACTACACTTTTATGCCTCTTATAATATTCATCTGCCGACATTCAAATCCTTAATATCGTTTTATAATCATTCTCATGTTTTTTATGACCCAACCCTAACTACCTCCACCCCACCTCATTACCAAGTATAAAACTTATTTTGTACTCTATGCGGACTTTTACGATTAGAATTAAACTCAATAGTTGCATATTATTTTATTTCTACGTGTACACACATGAGTGTATTTCTCTGCGACCTTGCACAAATGAGAACCTTGGAAAGGGAAAAGCAAAAGGAAGTTAGGAAGCTAGTCAGCACGAGGTTGGGATAAGCTTAATTTCTTTCGGGCACGTTTTATAGTTACATTTTTCCGGATTAAATTTCTTTTCATTTTCTGTACTAGTTTGAGGATGTATGTAACAATCATTTAAGGATCACAAATGAACTAAAATATTGAATCTGGAACCGTTGACGAAACTGATACCGAAACCCTTTATCACTACACTAACACACACTTTTAACCACCTGACTCGTGTTTCGATAACCAAGTTCTTCTTCAGAGACCGAAGGTAAAACCTCTTAAGTGTGTGTTGGTGTAGTGGTAGTATACACGATTTGCGTGTCACAAATGTGAAGACGAGAAACATTTTCCACCTTCATATCTCTATAGCTACAATATTTCGGGCACATTATGTGAAATGAATCCAGATACGCTTCAAAAGAAGAACGCCAACATTCGTAACGAATCAAGAAGAAGAAGAAGAAGTGTCCATTTATGTGTTTATATAACAATCATTTTACAATTTCCATTACTGCTGCGTAAATAAATTTGGTCTGTTCGTCTGTACTTGTCCAAATCAGTTGATTATGAGTGAAAATATAAAATATTGAATTATTTTTTATATATTTACATTTTTTTACTATTTTCGAATACATTTTGAAACTAGCTAATGCGCCAGTTCGCTATCGAGTAAACTCATTTTATTTACTATTCCAAAGTGGTTTTAGCATTAACAGCATAGTAGATTCATTATTATTGGAAGAACCTCTTTTAAATAAAATAAATTTATTTATTTTAAACTTACTCACCAATGTTGACTAGGGGACAATAATAATTTCCAGTGCCGTATCTAGTTTTTTGAGGAATTTAACAATTTCAGTAAAAGAAAAATAAAGAAAGAACTTTAGTTTTAATCCTCATTAAAATTTATTTGGACAGTCTCTATATAAACAATACACTGCACCATAATCTTTATTCATTTTATAAGAATGATAGTCTATACCACTATAATTCTAGATTTAATCACAATTGATTAGTCAAATATCATTTTGTCCTTTGAGCCATGCCGTCACCGTTATTGCGCTTGTTTGCCAAAGATATGGTTTGTGAAAAAAATATATATTACTATAATATGATTTTTATACATTATAATCTTTTTAATTCTACATTTCTTTAAATATAAAATTAATGAAAAACAAGTAATTGTCGAATTGTCAGAATCTTTAAAAAAAACTGTTGGTTTATGTTTATAAATATACAGACACAAAATGCAAAATGTTTTGCATATTATCGGAATATTGTATTTTTAACTTATTTTGTGTGCTAAAATAAAATGTTTTTAATAATATTTTTATTGTTTTTGCCTATTTTTAAAATTTTACTGAATTTATCAACATTTGTAATGCAAATTTCTTATATTTTATTGATTATATTAAATCGACAATTAATATTGGACTTCAATCGTGCTAGGACTGTTACTTTTGTTAAGGAAGGCTACACATAAGCTGTGTCCAAAGAATTCCATACCGAGGTGGTATAATGTTTTGAGTGGCATAATGACAAATAATAAAACTCTAATTCCTATCGTCTTGAATGGAACATTATGTGAATAACATTCTTCGACCATTGGCTAGGAGCTGTAGGTCCAGAATTTATTTTCATGGATGATAACGCCCCCCTAATCAAAAAAGACATGTAGATTTCTTGGAAACCGAATACATTGGCCATGCAACTCTTCGGATCTTAATTCTATAGAACATGGATGGGATATGCCAATTAAAAAAATTCTGGTTCGATGTTTATAGCGAAATGATTAACGTAGAAAAATGATCATTGTCCTATTTCCAACTCGTTCATTTATGGAAATAAATAAAAATACTCATACGATACACTCTGTTTCGCGTTGGGGTAGTGTCTCTTCTTCCCGGTATAGAAACTTGAAACTTCTCCCGCCAGCCGGTTTCCGAATGTAAAGGGGTGGTACGGCCGAAACATACTCCCGGCCTTGAAAGGCTTGCCTTTCAATCTTAATTGGGTAGTGGGCATATTTTCTGAAATCCACGCTTAATTATGCCAGAAGACGTTTCGATGGATGCCACTCTGGATCCGCCATCAGGGTATTAATTCTGCCTAGCTGCCATTGAGTTGGCTTGCTATGGTCATCTTTCACGAGTTCTAGGGTTCCTTCGACTAATTTGCCCTGATTCTGCTTCCAGCGACTACGGACTTATAATTCTGAAATGTACTCAGATTCCACCTTCGCCAAAAATTTTGACATATCTGTTGTACTAGCTGAAAGCGATTTAGTCTGTGTTGAGATCAGTTACATCTTGGTCTGGAGCAGCTTGCCAATTAAAAAATGAGCTGGTGTGAGAGGATTAAGTTCATTAGGGTCGGAGCTCTAAGAGATCGGGAGTTTAAAATAGCCTTAATTTGACAACAAATTATATTGAGTTCTTCCAAAATTAAAGGGGTTTTGGATACAACTTTTTTTAAATGATGTTTACAACTTTTGACTCCTGCCTCCAAAATTTCGCCGAAATGAGGAGAATATGGTGGTATAAATTTCCAATTAATTAGTTCTGACAAGGTAAATTTATTAATGTCATCTTGAATAGTTTTTGATAATAGGAATTTTCTTAATACCTGCTGGGAATCGACAAAGTTAGTCCCGTTATCGGACAGTATTTTACTAGATTTTTCACTTCGGGACATAAAGCGACGTAAAGCTTGTATAAATGAGTCTGAAGATAGGCTTGATATTAATTCAACGTGAATGGCCTTTGTTGAAAAGCAAACAAAGAGTCCAATTTTGCAATCGCGGCCCTTTCTGTCTTTGATTTGGAAAGGTCCCGCGTAGTCTATACCTACAACGGTAAATTGGCTAGAAGGTTTGATACGTTCAGCAGGAAAACCGCCCATTATTAATTGAATTTATTCTGAATCTCAAACAACGTATGCAAATTCTTACAGAGGCGCGAGCTAGGTTGCGCCCCTATGACCCAAAACGTATTTCTTATAGTGCTTAACAACAACTGGGGACCTCCGTGTAGCAAAAGTCGGTGTTGTTCTTAGAAAATGAGTTTTTTTAAATGTTTATTACCATGTAACAAAATTGGATGTTTTTTATCAAATTTGTAAATAGAATATTTGAGTCTTTCACCAACTCGCAAAATGTTATGCTTGTCTAAAAATGGGGTGAGACCAGCTAATTTATTTTTAACTGGCTTATTCTCTGCCAAATCTTGAATTTCTTCATCAAAACTTTGATGTTGACTAATTTTGATCCACTTGATTCTTGCTAGTTTTATTTTTGACAATTTGACAGGTCCACAAATTCTTGCATTTTTGTGGTTAAAACAATTTTTTTTTGAATCGGAGCATATAGGCAAAATTTTTATATAGTTTTGAGAAACGGGTAAAGGGAAAGTCTAAATCTACTGTGGTTGTTTTTGATAAGAACGTTTGCGATTTTAATTCTGGTAAATCTTTGATCATGTGCCTTTCATTAGGCTATTCTGAAGGAGAAGAAAGAAACCAGAGTGGGCCGATCCACCATAAAACAGAATGTTGGATCTGATTGGGATACAACACTCTTAAAACTGTCCGCTGGATTGTCATTTGATGAGACGTGTCTCCATTCGCAATTTTTGGTTAGAGATTTCTGACACACGATTTCCTGTGAATGTTTTTAATAAATTTGGACTTGTTTTCATCCGTGATAAAGATATGGTTGAATCAGACCAGAGAATACAGTTTTTAAATTTAAGATTTATTGATTTAATTACCTTGTTTGTTAGACGGGATAAAAAAGAGCAGAGCAGAACTCAAGTCTCGAAATGCTGATGCTTTTAATAGGAGTCACCTTGAATTTGCCACAAAGAAAAGAGACGTTAATACTGTTATTACTATTTTAACTTCGCAAGTATATGCATGCGCCATAAGCTCTTTTGAAGAGTCGCAAAACCCATGCAACTCGACCTCTGTGGTATCATCAATTATTACTTGTCGATTCATTGATAGTTTATTTTTATGATTTTTAGATTAGGTTCCTTTTTCCGTTATAACCACATCTCTAGTGTTTATACTAAGTAATGGTTGCCCAGATCTCAACCTTTGTTGCTCCGGTTCACTCTAGTGGAGAAGGGAGTGAGTAAATCAAATCTGGGATATTAAAAGGGCGCCAGTTAGATTTATTTGAGCTATACAGTAGTTTTCCCTAATCTAAATCTAACAAATAATAGGAATTTGAAAAGACAATCTTTAACTTATGCTTACTTTATTATGAACTACAAAATTATTGCATTTATACTATTACTCGAGAAATCTTTAAATATATATCACACATCTGGGATATTAAAGGGCGCCAGTTAGATTTATTTGAGCTATACAGTAGTTTTCCCTAATCTAAATCTAACAAATAATAGGAATTTGAAAAGACAATCTTTAACTTATGCTTACTTTATTATGAACTACAAAATTATTGCATTTATACTATTACTCGAGAAATCTTTAAATATATATATATATATATATATATATATATATATATATATATATATATATATATATATATATTGTGATGATTAACCTCTTTCTACTTAATTTTATTTATGAAAATTAAGTTTTAATTTTATAATTTTTCAAATTAAGGTAGGGTTCTATCAAAATTTATTTTTAAATAATTTTTTTTTTTTTTGAATATATAAATTTTTAATAAACAGCCAAATAAAATTTATTCTCCCTAACTAATTCCTATCTAACCTATCTATTTGCCTATCTAACTTATCTATCTTATCTTAACTACCTAAACTAACCTTAACTATCGCAGTGTCTTTTTTTATTGTCTTTATCTCCTTGTTTCACCTTATATTTCTTCACTTCTATAGAACCAAATCTCTTGTCTAAACTTGTCTGTAGGTTCAACGACTATGCTTTTATTTTTGTTTCTTTTTATTATTTTATTATTCTTTTTAATTCGTTTCTTCTTTAAAAATATCGTAAATCTCCTTCACTTTTTATATAGGTACTCACACACTGTTGAACTTTATTCTATCCAGAAAACTATCAAACTGATGGAAGCTTTTCTATTCTTATGCTGCTTTTACTTTTAACTATTACTTATTCAAATTATTTTCTTCTCAATATTTATGACTTCTTTTAAAAATGTTAATTTATGTTCTTCTTGATTTTTCAATTCTTTTCTACCAACTGTCAAACTTTTCTTTTCTCCTAGCAACCAAACTTCTTCATCACTATAACTTACACTTCCTATCTATACTTAAAACTAATACAATACTTGTTTACATTACAGAAATTTATTTTACCTAATAATTTAAATTTGACATAAACTTCAAATTTTGACATATTTCCGAAAATAATAATTAAACTAAAATAAATTTTGATTTCACCTTGTACCTCTTTTTCTCATTTTATTGATAACTTTAATTTATTTAACTAATTATGTGTATGTATTGATAAATATTTAAATTCTAAATTTTTATTTTGAATTTTTTTTTTTATACTATAAATTTAAAATAACTATCTTTTTTACCTATGAGACATATCATGACAAATACCTCAAATATTAGATAGGAATTTATTATTTATCATATAAATTCATATCTCATATTTTTCCCTATCTAAATTTTTGTTTGTAATTAAGTTTAATTATTTATCTTTGGCAAAATAATTTCATGTTTAAACAAGTAAATATCATTGATATTAAACACACCTCTTATTCTATCTTCATTTGTATATTTTAATCTATAACTATTTACATTATCATCACTATCTATAATATAAGGTCCTTCAAAAACTGGTAGAAGCTTAGCACAAATATTTCTTTTAACATCTGTTACCCTGTTTGCTCTTAGCAAAACTAATTGTCCCTTTTCATATTTTACTTTGTTATGTCTTTTTCTTTTTTTCCATTCTTTTTAGATATTGTTTTCCACTTTTATTTGCTTAAGTTTCACCTCTTCTAATACATCTTCTAATGTTTTATTAATTTGCATTTCCCATTTTCTAGATGGATGCTGTCCTGTCATAAGAAAATATGGACTTATTTCTGTTACTGTGTGTGGTATTTCATTTAAAAATAATTCAACATCTGGTAATTTAGTATCCCAATCTTTATGATCATCCTTGGAAAGAATCCTAAGAAATTTAATAACCTCTTGTATATATCTCTCAGAAGGATTTGATTCTGGGTGTCGAATACTGGTAAAAATGATATTGATTTGATTTTGATAACAAAATGTCTTGAACTTTTCATTTTGAAAATATGTAGCATTATCCACTATACACTTTTTGGTTTTCCTATCTCCTCAAAATACTGTTGTAAACAATTCTTTATGGTTCTAACATTTGTTCTTGTACATGAATATAATTTGCAATATTTTGTAAATAAATCTACAATTACTAGTATGTGTCTTTTTTCATTATTAGTTTTTATTAGTTCACTAATGAAGTCAATGGCTATACATTCTAACTTTGTTGTTGCTATTATGTTTTTAGGTATATTAATATTTATATAATTCTTACTCTTATATTGCTGACAAATGGAACAAGAATTTGTTATTTCTTTTATTATCTGCATGTCCCCTTTACAAAAATAATTTTCTCTGAACATAAGCCATATCTTTCGAGTACCAGGATGACCATTGCTTTCATGCAAATATTTTAATATATTATGAGACAAATCCTTACTGATAACATATAATTCTTGATCATTGATTTTCTTTACCCAAATATTATTTATTTTTGTGCATTTGCTTATATCTTTATCATTGAATTGTTTTTGATCTTTAATAATCTGACTTAATGAAAATAGTCCTTCTTTCTCCTTCAAAGCATTAACTCCTATTTGTAAACTTCTTTCTGTCTTATGATTGCCATCTGATCTAGTTAGAGCATCTGCTACTATATTCTCCTTTCCTTTTATGTATTTTATTTCAAAATTATATTCCTGTAAGAGTAATGCACCTCTATGTATTCTATTGTTTAACAATTTATTGTTCATAACATTTACTAATGATATATGGTCTGTTTCAATAAAAAATTTGGAACCTAATAAATAAAATCTTAATTTTGTTACACAAAATATTATACTTGCAAATTCCAATTCTGTGATACTGTAATGTTGTTCATATGCTTTTGTAACTCTTGATACAAAACATATGGGTACCTCTTTATCGTTTTGAACTTGTAACAATACTCCAGCTAATTTATACATAGATGCGTCTGTTCTCAAAATAAATGGTAATTGATAATCAGGATGATAAATTTTTAAATTATTAATAAACTCCTTTTTTATTAGGTTAAAGGCATGTTCTTGATCTATACCCCATTTCCATTTTACCTGTTTCTTTAAAAGAGCTACTAAAGGCAATGTCTTTTCACTGATGTTTGGCATAAGTTTTTTTAAAATAATTTATAATCCCCAAAAAATCTTCTTAAAGTTTTTAAATTGTTTGGCCTTTTATATTCCGTTATAACTTTGACCCTTTTCTTCATCCATACTTATTCCCTGTAAATCTAATTTATAACCTAGAAATTTAATTTCTGTTTGAAAAAATTTTGATTTTGAAATATTTATTTTTAATCCTGCTCTATCTAATTCTGCTAATAAAATTTCAATGTGTTCTAAGTGACTCTGTAAATCCTTGGAATAAATCAAGATGTCATCAATATAATGAAGGATGAAATCATTATGCTGATCCAAAATAGCATGAAGTGTTCGAACTAAAGCTGAACATGAACTTTGTAGACCATATGGAACCACTTTAAATCTATACAATACTCCATCGATTGAAAATGCTGTATAATCTCTGCTATTTGGATGTAATGGAATAAGCCAAAAACTATGTTTCAAATCAATTTTTTGAAAATATTTTTGTACCAGTTATACTGCCAAATATTGCATCTATGTTTAAAGGAGCTTCATATTGAGGGTGTCGTATATTTATTTATGTTTCTTGCATCGAGACATAATCTTAATTCTCCATTTTTCTTTTGCACCACTACAATAGGGTTTATGAATTTTGAATTACATTTTTTCAATAATATTTTGCTCTAACATTTTTTAATTTCATTTTTTAACTTCTTTTCTAAATTTGTAAGGAATGGGATAAGTTTTTGATTTAAAATTTTGAATGCCTTTTACCTCAATTTTGTGTACATACCTATCAGCTATTCGATTTTCATCTGTTACTAAATTTTTATATTTGTTCAATAAATCTACCATTTCTTTTTCTTTATTTTCACCACATACTATATCTATTTTAAAGTCTTTTACACTTGAACCTGCTTGTTGTATTTGATTTGTTGATTTTATATGAATTTCTTCGCCAATTTCAATATTTTTTTTAAATTTAATTATCTCTTCCCCAATTTGTATTTGCCCATGCTCATAATCAATGACAAACCCATGTCTGTTTAATTCATCTGTCCCTATTATTGCATCATGCAATAAGTTTTCTATCAATAAAAATTGTAATATATACTCTCTTTTATTAAATATGATTTTTTCACTTATTCTCGTGTTTACTTCATATAACTTTTTGTTATTGGCACCTACCAAAATTGTTTTTGGTACACTGTAGCTATAAATGTTCTAAATTTAGTTCCTTTATAATTTTGGAATTTAATAATGATATTTCAGAACCAGTATCTATTAAAAATTCTAAATTTTTCTCTTGAAATTTTCCTAATATCTTTATTAAACCTTTTGATTCTTCTAATGTAAAATTCTTCTCAATATTTACAAATTCTCTTGGATGTTGATATATACCTGTACAATATTGAAAATTATTTTCTTTTAATTTTGGTAGGTTAGTTTCTAAAAATTTTGTTGCTCAGTACTTATTTCTATCTCATTTCGAGAATTATCCCTTGGTTCTGTCTGGTCTAATTGAATATGGTTAATTTGTTGAACATTCCTATCATCTATACTCATTTTCCTTCTGTTTCTATTATGATTTTCCCTATCATTACTTCTATTATTATCATGTCTGTCATAATGTCTCTCTGCACTCCTACTTTCATATCTATTTTGATAGTTATAATTACTGTTTCTATTATTATTTAAATTTTGATTTCCTTGATGATATTGTCTATTTCTTAAATTTCCATGATTGTAATCTTGGCATTGAGTGTTATAATTGTTGTTATTTTGATATCTGCTATTTTGTGGATTTTTAGAAATATTGTTTCCTCTTGGATAATTATTTGAATTATTATTTTGCGTGTAATTGCCACCACTGTTATTAAACCTGTTTCTAACATTATCGTTCGTCCTTCTTCTTTCTTGCATAATGAGAAATTGGCATAAACTATCCATATCCTTGTAATTATAAAGCATCATTACCTCTTCCAAATTATTATCGAAGTGCTGTATAATTAACCTTACTATGTCCTCCTCAGTAAACATACAATCCAAATATTGTGATGTACTATAAATCTGCATGGCATATTTATGGTATGAAGTTCCTTTATTAGGATTGTATTTTCCTCCTAACAGCTCATCTTTTACCAATTTTTGTTGAGATGGTCCCCAAAAATATGCTAAAAATTTTTGAGAAAATTCTTCAATATTATTTAATTCATTTTCCTTATTGTTGAACCAAAGTAAAGCCTCTTCTTGTAAATTACTTTTAATTGTATCTTTAAATTTATTAAATGGGATATTTTGAGAGTATTTATTTTTTATAAAGTTTATAAAGGGTACTGGATGCTGTCTTTTAATATTTCCAGTAAATATTAATTTGTTTTCACTAGTTATAGTCATTAATGTTCTGAGGATATTCTCATTATCTACACTGTTATTACAAGTATTAATTTTATTTTCATTGTTTTTAATTCTTTAATAAATATAATTAATTTTTATATTAATTTCTTATTAATGTCTATTTATCCTTTTAATTAATATTGTTTTATCTATATCAAATTTCTTTTCTATTTTTTCATTTTCTTTTTTTACAGCTTGTCTATCCTGTACTATACCGTCCTCGATTATATTGACTCTTCTTTGGACTTGATCCATTTGCTCTTCCATTTGTTTTCGGTTGGTAGCAATTTCTACTGAAAGATTTTCTATCTTGTCCTCCATTTGGTTTCTAAATTCTGTTATTTCTTGCCTTATCTCATTTGAGAGTGTGTCTGTCTTCTCATCTATCTTCTGAAATAGTTTTTTTATATCTTCTTGTCTTTTCTGTTCCATTTCTTTCATGTAATTTAATATCATTTGCATTTCCACAGCCTTTTCTTGTTTTTCTAGTCCATCTCCTTTTTCCTGAACATGTTCCAATATATCTCCACTTGTTTGTCCAGATTCTTGTTGCCTGCTGCTTTCCTCTTGTTCTTCGGCAGTATTTTCTTGTGGATTTTTCCGGGTAGTTTTCTTATATCTAGATTCCATTATTAATATTTCTATTTTTTTTTATAGTAAATTTTTTTTTAAACCTTTTTTTTATAAGCCCCACGTTGAATTATTGTGAGGCGCCAAATGTAATTATTATTCTCTTTCTACTTAATTTAATTTATGAAAATTAAGTTTTAATTTTATAATTTTTCAAATTAAGGTAGGGTTCTATCAAAATTTATTTTTAAATAATTTTTTTTTTGAATATATAAATTTTTAATAAACAGCCAAATAAAATTTATTCTCCCTAACTAATTCCTATCTAACCTATCTAACTTATCTATTGCCCTAACAAACTTATCTAATCTTAACTACCTAAACTAACCTTATCTAGCGCAGTGTCCTTTTTATTGTCTTTATCTCCTTGTTTCACCTTATATTTCTTCACTTCTATAGAACCAAATCTCTTGTCTAAACTTGTCTGTAGGTACAACGACTATGCTTTTATTTTTGTTTCTTTTTATTATTTTATTATTCTTTTTAATTCGTTTCTTCTTTAAAAATATCGTAAATCTCCTTCACTTTTTATATAGGTACTCACACACTGTTGAACTTTATTCTATCCAGAAAACTATCAAATTGATGGAAGCTTTTCTATTCTTATGCTGCTTTTACTTTTAACTATTATTTATTCAAATTATATTCTTCTCAATATTTATGACTTCTTTTAAAAAAATGTTAATTTATGTTCTTCTTGACTTTTCAATTCTTTTCTACCAACTGTCAAACTTTTCTTTTTCTCCTAGCAACCAAACTTCTTCATCACTATAACTTACACTTCTTATCTATACTTAAAATTAATACAATATTTGTTTACATTACAGAAATTTATTTTACCTAATAATTTAAAATTGACATAAACTTCAAATTTTGACATATTTCCGAAAATAATAATTAAACTAAAATAAATTTTGATTTCACCTTGTACCTCTTTTCTCATTTTATTGATAACTTTAATTTATTTAACTAATTATGTGTATGTATTGATAAATATTTAAATTCTAAATTTTATTTTGAATTTTTTTTTTATACTATAAATTTAAAATAACTATCATTTTACCTATGAGACATATCATGACAATATATATATATTCAACATGAATGACTTAGATCATAGTAATATACATTAAACAATTGATTTATTTTACTTTTAAATTTCATTATTGAACTAAAACGTTTAACATCAGATATCACTGACAATAATAAGGTTTTATATTTAAGAAAAAATTTTCTAATGAGTATCTTCCTAGTTTAACAAAATTAAGTTCTAATTCTACCCACAATTCAAAGAAAAGTATACCCGCATATATAATACCGTAGACTAATATGGTTTATAGACATTGGATCCAAGGCGTACAACAGGGTAAAAAGATACCTATCGATTCTCACAACATAGTCAAGTGATCTAATGTTATATAATGGTATTGTACACAGGCATATTATATAATAATGATAAAACAAAAATTTAAATTAGTTATGTTAAAAAAATTAATAAACATCAGTGAAATCGATTGTGTTAACCTCTACTTTTTGGAAGTTCATCTTACTAAGAACAATAAATAACTGCACAGTTAAACTAAACTTCCACTATTTATTTGAAAAATTCGCTTTAAAATCAATTACAGCTGTTTCGCTATAACTGACGATGCTAGTTATAGCGAAACAGCTGTAATTGATTTTAAAGCGAATTTTTCAAATAAATAGTGGAAGTTTAGTTTAACTGTGCAGTTATTTATTGTTATCAGTGAAATCCATATGAAATTTTCTTCCCCCTCCCCGCAAACATAAAAACTTAAAACATTAATCATTAATTATTAAAAAAAAAATCAACAAAAACTTATCTTCAAGTCTCAAGCCGGTAGTATCTTAAAGTTTCTTAGATCACCCCAGGTATAGGTCACAACTGCCTTCTACCAGAGTCTCCCAGTACCAATCTTACAATTTAAAAGTTGTTAACTTTGAGTTATCTTTCCATATACCAGAAGAACCCTAAAAAACTTTTTCATACTTCCCTTTTGCCATGATAACCATGTCTTCGGAATACCCTTTACATGGTATGCCTTCCCTAATCAATTGACAGAGCAGACTGTCCACAGTGAGACTCCACATAAGCGGGGATGCAACTCCCCCCTGTGGACAGCCTTAGGTCACAAGATAATGTCTTGTCCTGCCTCCATTTCTGCGATTCTTGTAGATAGCAGTTGCGAATCCAAATGAAAGTCGTTCTATCTATTCCTTTCTCAATCAGTGTTTGACTGCCTCATGTGGCGTATTGTCAAAGGCTCCTTCTATGTCTCTTTTTTATTCAGAGCGTCTTGGATTTCGTCAGTCAACTGTGTTGAAGCGGTTTCCGTGGACTTTCCCGCTTGGTACGCATGTTGCCGGGGGTGCAATGGCACCTGTTCCAAGATTTATGTTCTAATGTAGTTGTCTACAGCTTTTTCCATCGTTTTTAGAACAAACGATGTGAGGCTGATCGGTCTAAGGGATTTGGGGAGCGTAGTGTCCCGTTTCCCTGCTTTTGGAATGAAGGTGATATTGGCCCTTCTCCACGCATCTGGTATGTATCCCAGTTCAAGGCTGCTCCGACTAATAATTTGGATCAAGTGTGGAATTGTTGCCTCTTGGCCCTGTTGAAGTAGGGCTAGAAAAATTCCATCCTTTCCAGGGGTTTTGAAAGGCTGGAAAGTGTTCATAGCCCATCTCAGCCGTTCCTCACTGCATGTGTTTTGCCATTGCAGTGTCTTCCCTGGTAGGTCTTTTAGCTTTCTCACTTGTTTTTCCCGAAGGGACAATTCCTCCGGGAAAGTGATTTTCTAAAAGGATCAGAGCTTTTTCGCTTTCTGTGAAGCTTCCATCTGGCTTCCGTAATGCCATTACAGTGTCTACTTTTCCTTTTGCCAAGACTTTGTGTAGCCTTGCTGCAGTAGCGTCTATTTCTTCGCAGAATTTTCTGAAGCTGTTTCTTTTAGCTTTTCTAATTTCCTTTTTATATGCTGTAAGGTTCTCGGTGTAGCTCTACCAATCCCCATTACGTTTGACAGATGACTGTTCCACCATATCGCATCTTTTGCTTTTCTAGTCCTTTGGAGAGGACAACTGGATTCATAGGCATCAAAGTATCTTGTTACTTCGAATACACTTACTATGTTTGGGCTCTTAGTTATCTAATGTATCCAAATAAATTCTTAATCAGTTTTAGAGAAAAACAAGCTTGTCTAAATAATAACGTTTATTCTCATAGTTAAATAATATTTAGGAGGTTGCATCATCACTTAGATAAAGACCAATATTTAATAAAGAATGTTACGTAAATATTTTATTATATTGTTGTATTGTCTATTATTTATTTATTTTTAATCCAATAGTCTCAACGGCTCGAAATTAAAACAATCCGCACGACTATGGCATTAGTACCTACTGCCACCTTGTTGAAATCTATTACTAATTAATTCAAAAATACTGGAATAATAAAATTTTAGGTAAATTTAAATATAGATGTCCTAGCAAGTCCACTGCGTCATTTATTTTTTTGTTACTAACTTTGGAAAAACATTTAGAATTTAGTGAACTCCCCGATTTTCATAAAAATTTTATGAGGGGTCTCATGGTACGCAATCTTTTGAGAGCAACTGATGGGGCGTATGAAGTGAGTATTGAAGAGTTAGCTAAACCGGTACTAGTAGCTAATGCTACGGCGGATCAAATCGCGGCTCACACAGCAGCTATGAAGGTGTGGGACAAAGCAGATGGCGCCGCTTGTCAAATCATCGTCAAGACAATTGACTCAAGTGTCATGACTCTGATCGTCGCTTGTGAGACTGCTCATCAGATGTGGACTAAACTGCACGGTATTTATGAGCAACAAACCAGGCAAGCTGTTCATTCAGTGCAGACCGAGTTTTTCAGCTTTGACATGAATTTAGCGGACGATATGGTAAGCCATATAGATAAATTTGAAGGTTTGATTCTTCGTATGCAGCAGCTGAAGGTGAAGCCCGACGAGTCAGCGTTGATGGTCAAGTTGCTGGAGACTTTGCCTGATAGTTTTGTGAGTTTCAGGCAAGCCTGGTGGGCCAGACCGGATGATCAACAAACCCTGGACAACCTGATCAACGTTTTGAAATCTGATGAGCACAGGCGGAAGCTTCGGCAAGAACGAGAGAACAATTTGACTGCTTTGATGGCAACAAAGTTGAAGATACAATCCAAGGGTGCGAGTGGAAGCAAGCAAGGTTCAAGTCAACACGCTGAAGGTGGAAAGCAGACCAAAGATTACTCCAAGCCCAACCAGAAGGGGAAGAAGCCCACCTAAAAGTGCTATGCTTGCCAAGGGGTTGGTCATATTCGAAGAGATTGTCCATCACTGAAGAAGAAGAAGTCTGAGTCGAAGAGCTATGTGTCTGAAAATGAAAGTCAAGCTTGGGTTAGCGAAGTGTTCAGCGCAGAGAGAAAGAATGATGTTTGGATCATTGATTCTGGTGCAACAGATCATATGACTTTCAAGAAGGAGTGGTATTCGTTCTTCGAAGCTTTCTCGATTTCAGCAGAGATTCGTATTGGGAACAACTCGGTGATGAATGCTCTGGGAAGAGGCTCTATCAAGTTCGAGGCGCTGGTGAATGGGCGTTGGACTCCTTGCCATATGGAAAACGTGCTGTATGTTCCTGATGCTCGAAGAAATTTAATCTCGGTTACGCGTGCTCTAGACAGAGGTATGACTTTCAGCTAATCCAAGGATAGCTGTGAGTTTTTGCTAAATAGTGTTGTCAAGGCTTAAGGTGTACGAACTGGTCAGCTGTTCAAGATGATGCTCAGAGTCAACGAACCAGATGTGTGCTGCGTGAGTAAAGCTAACCTGGCGTCCAAGGATTCTTTTCAAGTCTGGCATGAACGCTTAGGTCACCAGAATAAACGTCATGTTGTGGAAGAACTCAAGAAACACGGAATCAATGTTCAATCTGTAATTAGTTCTGTGGAGGCTGCGTTGAAGGTAAACAACATCGAGATTCTTTCAAGTCACGTCAACAGCGTTCTACAGTGCCTGGAGAAGTGATGCATGCTGATGTCTGTGGTCCAATGGAAACGGAATCGATTGGTGGTTCCAGGTACTTTGTGTGCTTCACGTGTGACTACTCCAGATTTCGCCTGATTTATTTCTTGAAGAGGATATCTGAGGTGGCTGACAAGGTCAAGGAAATGTTGCAGCTTGTGAAGAATCAACGCGGTCGTCCAGTGAAGGTGGTCCAGTGTGACGGTGGAAAAGAATTTGACAATCAGGCTGTGAAGAATCTTTGTAAATCTGAAGGAACGAAGATGGTGGTTACCAACCCTTATACTCCTCAACAAAACGGTTGTGCTGAACGAACGAATAAGACGGTTTTAGAGCTAGGACTAACCATGCTTCATTGCAAGAATCAACCGAAGTTTCTATGGGCTGAAGCTGCTAACGCTCCAAGCCGTGTAGAAGGCAAAACTCCATACGAGCTGTACGTTGAGAAGAATGTTCATCTCAAAAGGTTTCACATTTTTGGAACCGCTTGCTGGCTGATGGTGCCCAAAGAACGTCGGAGGAAGTTGGATCCCAAAGGTGAAGAAGCAGTTTTCGTCGGGTATTCAGACAACACAAGGGAGGTGATTCGTAGCCGAGAGGTAGTGTTTGGTCCAGAGTTACCTTCTAAAGTTTTGGCTTTGTTTCCTGAAAAATCTTCAGAAGAGAATCCTGTTGAACCCGTTCATCAGAAGAAACCCAAGGACCTGTAGTACGTCTAGACTCTCCTGGAGTCCTGAACCTACCTGAAGCTCGTGAAGTCCCTGAAGTTCCGAATCCTGTGTTGCCAAGGAATGGTCAAGCTGTTGCTGCTGAACCGCGAATTGAAGATTTCGCTGAAACTCCTAGGGCAGCGAAAGAGACCACTCAACGATGTCTCCGAGATAGAAGTACCATTCGAAAACCTAAAAGATCAGCTGAGATGTTTCTTGCTGAGTTAGATGAACCTCGAGACTACAAAGAAGCTACGGAGTCAGCTGATCGTGTCCGCTGGAAGGCTGCGATGAAAGAAGAAATGTCTTCGCTGGAGGAAAATTCCAGCAGGAAGGAAGACAGTTGCTAACCGCTGGGTCTTTTGTATCAAACGGGATTTTGAAGGCAACATCAGCCGTTACAAGGCTCGACTCGTTGCGAAGGGTTATAGTCAACGACAAGGTGTTGATTATAACGAAACTTTCAATATCCGAGCGATCCTGAATGTTGCTGCCAAGGAACATCTAATATTGGCCCAATTTAATGTCAAGACAGCATTTTTGAAAGGTATCCTGACCGAGGAAATTTACATGGATCAACCTGAAGGATTTGAGGGCGGTTCTGGTCGTGTGTGCAAACTAGTTAGAAGTTGATTATTCCTATCATTCATTCTGTCAATAAAAAGTTGTGATTAAAACGTTGGCTAATTAAAGCATATTATTTGAAGTACAAAACAATAATAGTCTGCAAGTGGCTCAAACTCTCCACAGTACAGCAAAATAATACTAGTCTGCAAGTGGCTCAAACTCTCCACAGTACAGCAAAATAATACTAGTCTGCAAGTAGCTCAAACTCTCCACAGTACTACAGCAAAATAATACTAGTCTGCAAGTGGCTCAAACTCTACACAGTACAGCAAAATAATACTAGTCTGCAAGTGGCTCAAACTCTCCACAATACAGAGGGGGTTGTAAGGAAACATGGGTGATATTAATAATCACCCTGTAGCAGTAACGGACGAACCGCAAGTGGCGCAAACTCTACACAATACACTACAGGTTTATGAAATAAGCAAGTGGCTCAAACTCTCCACAGTACAGCTGGATTGGATGAACAGGAAATATAGCAACAAACTTATGTTCTTAACAACTTGACTTCAGTCTTACCTACCTCTTAAAGATGTAAAATATGATACTTTATCGATTTCACGCAATTGGCTGTTCTCTTTATCAAAACATGCATTTTTGAAATGTTAGGGCATATTCATAATAGAATTTAGTATATTTGAAATAACAAGAGACCCTTTTTTTAAATAACAGGGTGAGATAAACATTAAAAAAATGTCTTACAAGGTTACCTGTTAATTATAAATATATCAAGGGGCAGATTTTATTGGCAATGAAGGGATTCTGTGTCGGATATTCATGTTGGATTATGAACCTTTTTCTTTCTATAGAGCGGGTCACAGTTATTATGCAGCGTGGCCGGCATAGGCCAATGTAAATCTTATGGGCGAATATTCAACACTGTTGCCGCTTTGGTTACCTTGGTTTCCTTTAAACGCGTAAAAATTATTTTTAGATAACATATTTCATAATTCTTATAATAACAGAAACAAAATATTCTTAAATTGTTATTGTAAGAAGAATTATTCAAACTTAAAAAATACTGTGCTTTTAGCACAGCTTTCTAGAGGGTATGCTTCTAACTCCATAGGTTATGCTTTAAAAGACAGTGTCCAATTAGATCTATGGTAATCTTTAAATCTTAGCTACAGAATACCTTTTGTTTTAGATATATTTAAAAATGTTTAGCTGAATCCCGACATATTCATCTATTGATATCGTAGAAGATCTGATTCCCTGATAACAATCAAAATATGTCCAATTCAAATAACAAGTCCCAATTCATGTAATAATGTACAATTGACATAGTTTTCTTTTTTTCTTTTGAAATCAAAGTTATAATCTGAAACAATAAAAAAAGAGAATAAAATTAAAAAGTATTAATCTCATTCATATGTTTAACAAATAAATGTGTAATTTTAAGTGTTAAGTGTTTAAATGTTATTTATAAAGTGAAAGTACTTGTTACAAGTAGACAAATGTTAGTCTTCGATATTAAATAAGTATTCAAATAAATCATAACAACTTGAAATGTACCTAAAAAAATGTAACAAACCAATTTTAATTCAGAGATTTAATTAAATAATTGCTTATAATAGTGAATACATAATTCAAATAATAGAGTCACTAGAAAGTTTAAATTTTAGTTCTTAGAGGTTAAATTAGTATTTAAAAGTTGTAATAGGATTAGTTTAATAGATTTATGCATAGATTTAGGTTTAATTTATGTTTTTAACTCAAATTTAAAAAGTGTACAATGTATTTGACATGACTCAAAATAGCATATTTCAAATTCAAATTTTATGGGGAAAACTGATATATTATAAATATAATTTAAATAGATTTTTAGTAAATATAAGAAGATAAACTATCTTTATATTATCAAAGATATGATCAAAAATGTAAAATCATTACCTTATTTTTTTGGAAATTTAGGTTATTTTTTGAAAATGTAAACAGTTGAATGCTGATTTATCTGTCTAAATTGTCATAATCGGGAGAGACTATAAAAGGACCAGGAAATGGAATTTGTTTCTCTTGTTTTCCTGTTTGATTTACGCCGAATACGTTGATTGGTAATTAAAACCATCAGAAATTAAAAGTTCATTTATGTTAAATTAAAACATTCAACAAAAATATTAGTATAAAAGTTTTGTAAAAATATTAAAGCACTTACCAATAAACTAAATTTAACACAATATATCCAGATCACAGCAGAATTTGTAAGATTTAATTCCATCATCCCGAGTAGCACAGCCGGCAGACATTTTGAATAGCAGTTCACGATTGTATATTACCGTTATTATTTTATTTTTTTCTATATCATTGCACAGTTATACTGATCTCAGAGGGAAATACATCCAGGATAATCCCTTAGGGCTAATAACATCTAGGCTTTAATATTGTTATGTCTTATTACTTCCATACTTGGTCTAGCCTTAATACTATCTAATCAACATCAGGTACCTAGATGGACTTTCACATAGTAAGGGTTAGTACAATAAATTTTACTATTTAATCAATAATTAAAAGTTAACAAGGAATGGTGCATACGGCTATAAGTGATATAAAAGCTTGTCTCGAGATGATATTTAATTTATAAGATAAGACAAGGGCTGTTTTTTAAGACTTAATAAAAGCTTTTTTAAAACAACCATTAGGAACTTTGAAATGAGAAAGTTTAACATTAAATTTGTAGGTGCCCTTTGTTGGATTTATTACATTTTGACTGATATTGGGTTGCAAGCCCTACCTACTATCAAACCAATAAACCTGGAGGATTAGGTAATTTTCTTTTGGCAAACCAATATCGATCAATTAGGTCAGTGCGCTTGGATGACGCATAACGATGGTTTAAATAATTTCACATTTAATCACTTTAATCCTTAATAAATAAGAACAATGTTCAAATGATTGAAATTGTAATCTTAAGGGGTTTGCACAAATTTCATACAAAAGTGAAAAGTTCCTAGAAGCTAACTTAGCATCCGGTAAACATCAATAATAGCTTAGCTCTTACATGCGAAATTTGGGTCCAGAGAGCAATTTAAAGTTGCATGGCACATGGCATTCTATTTCAAAAGTTGTCTACAAGGATTTGTAGTTCAACCGAATATTTCTTGCTTTTATAGATATGTTTGTTTCTGAAAAAGTTTTCGAATATTTTATTTTGGATTCAGTAGACACGATAGAAATGTTTTCATATTAAAAATGTTTGCAATACTTTTGTTCGTAACAGAAATAAAAGTATAATTTAATTATTCTTTATATAAAAAATGTATCCATTCATATTAATTTTTTTTCTTTGTTTCAGGTAAGTCCATTAGTATTCAACATTTTTAATGAAATATGGTAAGACTACAAATGTATTATTTATTTTTATCTCTTGTACTTTTCTAATAATTAATAATTATATCTTTAGATAATTATAAATGTTATAAAATTCGAAATGAGTGAAACATTTCGAGTTCATTATTTATTATTTTAAATTAAAAAATTAGTACATTTAAATTTATCATTTTTTGTTAAATATATTTCAATATTAAATTTGTTGTATATTGATCCATGCTCTGTAGAAGTACATCTTACGTTAAGAACAACAAACAACTTTTACGTTAAGTTCAAACGAATATTTGTTTATTACTTATTCTTAATATTTCAATATTTTTCTGAATGAAACATTTTAACGTAGATATAGTATAAATATTTATGATCGTAAAAAAATAGAGTACTTAAGTCGTTGTAAAGTATAATTCAATGTTTTTTCTAAACTGTCAATCGTGTGAAATAGTTCACTATCTTTCTAAGTAAAAAAGATACATTTTCTTACACTTCTTTTTAGTAGATTTTTCTATTTTTATATGTTTATATTAAGGGTTAGCCCTTGAGTAATAGTTTTGTTATAAAGTTTTATTTTTTAATGTTCTCAGTAAAATGAACCCACATAGTAAGGGTTAATACAATAAATTTCATTAAAAGCAGTAATTGCTGAATTTTGGTCGTAGCTTACATCTTGTCTATTGATCCTCCCCATAATTTTAGTTTTTTTTAAATAGTTTTGTAGCATAAAATTTTAATATTCTGTTATTTTAATTTTCTTTGTTCAGTATTGCTCCGAGTATTTTTAATCAAATCCTATTTTTGTGAACGATTTGATTTTTAATTAAATACCTCTAAATGGATTTAATTTTAAATTTAAATAGGAGCATTTTATAATTCCGTCTGATGAAACTAATCTATTAGATATCTTTTAGAAAGACTGCATTTAAGAGCAAACCAATTAAAAACATTTTTATTGTTAAATCTTAACCGGATGGTTATTACATAAAATTTACAATGTTTTAAATTAATTTTCTATAGATAGGAATTTAATTTGTGAAATTTGACAAATTAGGAAATAAGAATCTTAATTAACAAATAAGGTTAGCAAATGCCGATAGGTCCTTTAGAATTCAACGCCTAGCGGCATTAATCTTTGTTACTGCCTTAAATCGCGTGTGTCTTGTTTCGCTTTAATCTGCGATACGCACTTGAGCTACTTTAGGAAGGACGGATGCAGAGGCGGGTGCACTGACTCAAAACTTTGTTCTCCACTGTTTTTTTTTTGTTTTTCGTTTTTCAATATCTGAAAACTTATAAGTTTTCAAACTCACTTAATTCAAAACTTCATTTATCGGCTTAGTCATTGTTATAAAGAAACTGACTGTGCAAGATCTGTCACCACTTCTCTAAATCAGTGTCTACCCGTTGAAACACTTGGAGTACTTCGTTTGGTTTGCATTGAAACATTTTGTCGAAAACTTTCAATTAAAGTACATTCCCGATAAAAGTTTAAAAAGATTTACTTACAAATCATCAACGAATATATATTGTTTTTGGATAGTTTCAAGTATAAATTCTTCCTCTAAACTTTTAACCATTGTTGGTGCTTGATGGGAACATGAATGGTAAAACTAACTTTAAACAAGTTATCAAAAATGTTTTTGTTGTATATGCAGCAATTGAGCCGAATTTATTATTTAGGTGTTAATTAATTGTAATTGCAATTATCGATAATTGCAAACGTAATTATAAACTTTTATTATTTATTAATGTAACATAAATTTTAATTTGTTGTTTTTGATTTTAATGTTTTTTTTTCAAAGTTTAGATTGACTTTTCATCAGTAACGATGGTATGTCGACACTATAAAATACGTTTATTATTTTGTAATTTATTTATCTATTTTTGAGTTTTCTAATTTTAACTAACAATAATTAAAAGGTGCTAACCTATTTAATGTTACAGTTCTTCTATTGGCAAATATCTATGAGGAAGAGTTATGAAATGTAGTAAAATGGTCCCTACGCCTTTTTACCCTACATTGAATTTTTCTTGCAGTAACTTAAATTTTATAATATTGAAACACTTGTGAGGACTTTAAACACAATTTATTACCAAATTGTAAGAATACAAGAATTCAGCTGGTTACAAATTACTAACTGTCACTTTTTAATTATTAAACTTTACAAAAGATGAAAGAACACTGACTAACTACCGCGAATGACCCGCTTTATATATCAAAATACTTGACATCTCGATTTTTCTAGAAATAACTATTTACTAAAATCCAAATATTACTAGAATGTTCGCGAATAACTACCAACCTAAAATAATTATAAATCATGTCGAGTTCCTGTCAAAACCTTCTTCCTCATTCACGGACTCTACCCTTCATGGCAAGCAGCCACGACATAAAACACATGCATTTCTCTCGCGCATCTGTCACAATCATCCGTCACATTCATCCGTCACACATCTGTCACCCGTTACACTGCCCCCTCCTTAGGTTCATTCCTCCCGGAATGTGATAACTCTCCGGAGTAGACTTCAGGGTCATCTTCGGAACTGGTCGAACCCTCTACCCGAAGTTGCTGTACCTCCCCACTGTGGTCACCCTGATATAACGCCAACCTATCATGATGGACTACGACGGGTTTTCCTTTGGGGACTCTAACAATCCGATAGATCACATCATTGATTCTCTTTTTAATCAAATATGGACCTTCCCACTTCTTTTGAAGTTTCGGACACACACCCCGTTTCCGTCGAGGATTATAGAGCCAGACCAATTCCCCAGGTTCATAAGTGTTTCCTGTTGCTCGTGAGTCGTAGTACCTTTTCATCCGGTCACTGGAGAGTTGTAGTTTGTGGCGCACCAGTTCATGAATATTTTCGATCTTCTTCTGAAGATCTCCGACGTATCCTTCACCGGTTGCTATTTCACCAGGCTTGCTCCCATATATCAAATCGCAAGGTAATCTAGTTTCCCTACCAAAGAGGACTTTCGCAGGTGTCTGACCCGTAGATTCGTTGACAGCCGATCGGATAGCCATTAAATAGCGGAATATGTTTATCCCAATCTTTCTGATGTTCTGAGACCACTTTCGATAAATAATTTGCAATGGTTCGGTTCATTCGTTCAACCATTCCATCAGACTGTGGATGCATCGCTGTAGTTCTAGTTTTATGGATACCTAATCGTTTGCAGACTTCTTGAAATAGCTTGCTTTCAAAATTTCTTCCCTGATCTGCGTGCAGCTCCAACGGTACCCCAAAACGGCTAATGAACTCGTTGACCAGAATATCGGCCAAGGTAGGGGCTTCTTGGTTGGGAACAGGGTAGGCTTCCACCCATTTAGAAAAATAGTCCACCACAACGAAGATGTATTTATTTCCAGCCTCACTAGTTGGTAGTGGCCCCAACACATCTACGGCGATTCTTTCGAATGGACTTCCGACAAGGTATTGCTGCATCTCTGCTTTAGGTTTACGATTAGGTCCATTGCTAGCAGCACACGTCGTGCATTTGCGGCACCAATCTTTAACATCGTTGGAGCAATTAACCCAATAAAATCTATCCCGGACTTTTTGCAGCGTCTTTGTAATACCTAGGTGTCCTCCAGATATGTCATCATGAAGTTGTTTTAAAATTTCCGGCACCGTACTTCTTGGGACCACAATTTGTTTCTTGATTTCTGAGCCTTCAGGGTTTTCAACTATCCTTTTAAGGAGCCCACCGTCTAAAGTCAAGGGATTCCATTGGGCCCAATATGATTTTAAGACCGGAGAGGACGATGATACCTCTCGCCATAGGGGACGCTGATCCGTTCTTTTCCATTCCAGTATCTTCCTAATAACGGGATCGTTGTTTTGTTCCTCCTTCATTCTGGAGCACAAGTCGTCTGGCACCACTTTTATTAGAGCGAGCTTCTCGTTTTGTTCGAGTCGACTGCAATTTGTGCAATTAGGTGGGCATGGCCTTCTAGAAAGTGCATCGGCGTTACGGTGCTTAGTTCCAGGTCTATGTTCGATTTCAAAATCGTATTCCTGGAGTTTTTCCAACCATCTTGCTATCTGCCCCTCTGGATTTCTAAAGCTCAGTAGCCACTTTAAACTGGCATGGTCTGTTCTAATTAGGAATCTTTTGCCATACAAGTATTTGTAGAAATGTTCCACAGACTTCACTACTGCGAGGAGTTCACGTCTCGTTACGCAATAGTTTCTTTCGGATTTTGATAATGTCTTGCTAAAATATCCTAGAACTCTTTCTTTTCCGTCTTGAAGTTGTGAAAGTATAGCTCCGATTCCCACATTGCTAGCGTCGGTATCCAGAATAAGTCTGCCCTCAGGACGAGGATAAGCGAGAACAGGGGCCGAAGTCAATTCCTTCTTTAAAAATTCAAAGGCCTTTTGGCATTCTTCACTCCAACAAAAAGTCTTATCTTGCTCAGTTAGTCTAGTTAAGGGCTTGGCGATGTCTCCAAAATTTCTAACAAATCGTCTGTAATATGAGCAAAGACCCAGGAAGCTACGAAGTTGATGCTTAGTTACATTTCTTAACATTCAATGTGAGATTAGCCTTTTTCAGTCGTCGAAAGACTTCTTCTAGGTTAGCCAAATGTTCCTTAAAATCCTTACCCATTATAATGATGTCATCTAAGTAGACCAAACAAGATTCCCAGGATAAACCTCGAAGAATAGTTTCCATCAACCGCTCAAAGGTAGCAGGAGCATTGCATAAGCCAAATGGAAGGACGGTAAATTGCCACAAACCTGATCCACTAGTGAAGCGGAGACACTATACAGATGCGATCAACAATGAAACCCCCTATCTTCGATGGAACAACTTCGTGGTCCAACTACGTCAAGCAATTCGACGCGGCGGCCAGGGCGAACGGATGGTCATCCAGAGAAAAGGCAATATCTCTAACCATAGCGTTGCGAGGCGATGTCTCCAAAATTTCTAACAAATCGTCTGTAATATGAGCAAAGACCCAGGAAGCTACGAAGTTGATGCTTATCAGAAGGGACCGGCCACTCTTGAACGGCTTGAATCTTGGCGGGATCTACAGTAACGCCATCCTTGCTTACAACATGTCCCAAATAACTGACCTGTCTCTGGAGCAAGTTACATTTCTTAACATTCAATGTGAGATTAGCCTTTTTCAGTCGTCGAAAGACTTCTTCTAGGTTAGCCAAATGTTCCTTAAAATCCTTACCCATTATAATGATGTCATCTAAGTAGACCAAACAAGATTCCCAGGATAAACCTCGAAGAATAGTTTCCATCAACCGCTCAAAGGTAGCAGGAGCATTGCATAAGCCAAATGGAAGGACGGTAAATTGCCACAAACCTGATCCACTAGTGAAGGCGGTCTTCTCTTTGTCAGAAGGATCCATTTCAACCTGCCAGTATCCGCTCTTTAAATCTAACGTAGAGAAAAGGGTAGATCCACCCAAGGCGTCGAGGGCATCGTCAATCCTCGGAAGGGGATAACTATCCTTCTTCGTAACCTCATTCAACTTCCTATAGTCAACGCAGAACCGCATTGATCCGTCTCTTTTCCTTACCAATACTACGGGAGAAGCCCACGGACTATTGGAGGGTTCAACTATTCCATCCCGAATCATTTCTTGGAGGGCCTTGTCCACTTCTTCCTTTTTAACTTTAGGCAATCGTCGAGGTACCTGACGAATCGGACGTGCATCGCCAGTCTCAATCTTGTGCTTGACTATGTCGGTCCTTCCCAGTTTACTTCCAGAACCGAAGACAGGTTTATAGCGGTAGAGTAAATCGCTTACCTGCTTCTTTTCTATTTTTGACAAAGATGGGTCTAGTCTAGCCATTAATTGTTCTATGTCGTTGGTTCTGTCTGATTCAAAGGCTCCTACCTGGTGAATCACGGCCGTCACCGGTTCCAAGGTTCCGATTTCGGTGTTCTTTCGCAGAAGAACTGGATGATCATTCATGTTAATGATTCGGATTGGTACCTCTTTGGCTGATCTAACAAGAGCTTTTCCGACCAGAAGTCCTCTTCCCAATATCTGATCATGGTTCTTGGGTTCTACCATAGCTGGGATTCCATCGGGCTCTACTTCCTCTAGTCGTGCCGTTACAACACATTCGCACGTCGCTGGAAGCTCGATGTCGTCAGATAGTTTCAACGGGGCGATAGCTTCATGTTTTCGATGTAGAAGCAATTCTTCCTTTTCCGTATGAAGTATCCGTCGTCCCAAATCAAAGCAAAAACAACAGTTGTGCATTACGTCCATACCCAGGATAGCATCTTCATCGATATCAGCAACCAATATCGAATGAGAAAGACAAGTTGAACCAAACTGTAGAGACACGTTAACCTCTCCGTAGACTTTGGCAGGTTCCCCAGTAGCGGTGCGCAGTCTCCAACTGGTAGGCGACATCTTCCTAGCCACGACAACTGTCGGCCGTACCACAGTTTTTGTCGCTCCAGTATCCACCAGCATGTTGTATCTCTTTCTGTCAATCAGGGCTTCGACGTATAAGCTGCCTGCTTGGTGTTTTAATATTGCTACCTTGACCGTAGGAGGGGCTTTACAATGGTTTGGGGTCGTTGTCGCAGAAGACGTCTCCTTGCGTGGACATGAGTTTTTCACGTGCCCTAGTTCTCCACAATTCCAACATCGTGTAGGTCGCCGTCTCCTTGTGGGTAATAGCCTTTCCACTAATCCATCGATGCCATCAGCACTCATCTCCCTTATTCGTGCAACTCCCCGTGATGCTTCCGTTGCCGCTTCGAATTCAAGTGCAATGGTTAACGCGTCCACAAGGTCTTTTGGTCTGGCCAACCGCACAGCTCTTTGTAACTCCGGTTCCCTAAGGCCATCGGTAAAGGTTTGGACTGCTAGACACTCCAGGAACTCCTCTGCTGCTGTCGGATAAGCAAATCGAACCATTCTAGCTACCTCCGCCTCGAACTCCTGGATAGATTCTCCACTCTTCTGTTTACGGTTCTTCAGCTGTGTTCGGTACACGGGTTGTAGGTGGGTCTGACCATACCTCATCTCCAGGCGATGTACTAGTAGCTCGAAGTTGTCAGCTTCGTCGGGCTTAAGGGAATGCAAGACATTCAAAGCATCGCCTCGCAACGCTATGGTTAGAGATATTGCCTTTCTCTGGATGACCATCCGTTCGCCCTGGCCGCCGCGTTGAATTGCTTGACGTAGTTGGACCACGAAGTTGTTCCATCGAAGATAGGGGGTTTCATTGTTGATCGCATCTGTATAGTGTCTCCGCTTCCCCGTCGTTCGACATCCACGCTGAAGGTTTCCATTCTTTCCGCATCTCCCTCGCCGCGGTGGACGTAGCGATCTTGCCGAAGGACCTCTATTTCTTTCTGAAGAATTCATTCATTCATTTTGGTATCTTCATTGCGTAGTTCGGCTACTAGTTCGGTTACTTGCTGGGATTGCTCACAACGTAGAGTCGATATTTGTTGTAAAACATAGCTTGACAACTCTTCACGCATTTGATGGACCAGTTCTTCTTGTTTCTTCATCTGCTCCTCTTGCTGGATCTTCATTTGATCTTTCAGCTCTTCTTGTTGATTGGAAATTCTAGTGGCAAGCTCCTCTTGTTGGCTTTTTATTTGACCGGATAGCTCGGACATGGCTTCTTGTTGACCCTTTATCTGACTGGACAGCTCGGACATTGCTTTGTGCATAGGATCTTCGAATTCCACCGAGTCAGGGTCAATATTTATACTTAAATAGTACTCACGTAATCTATTGATTAAAATAGTTTTTCCTCCGGTGGTATCCAAATCCAACTCTTCCAACTCTCTTCTGAGCTCAGCCACCAACAGTTCACGTAACTTCTTTCCAGGCATTCTTGCTTCTTCACCCCACACCTGACACCAATTTGAAACACTTGTGAGGACTTTAAACACAATTTATTACCAAATTGTAAGAATACAAGAATTCAGCTGGTTACAAATTACTAACTGTCACTTTTTAATTATTAAACTATACAAAACCTGAACGAACACTAACTAACTACCGCGAATGACCCGCTTTATATATCAAAATACTTGACATCTCGATTTTTCTAGAAATAACTATTTACTAAAATCCAAATATTACTAGAATGTTCGCGAATAACTACCAACCTAAAATAATTATAAATCATGTCGAGTTCCTGTCAAAACCTTCTTCCTCATTCACGGACTCTACCCTTCATGGCAAGCAGCCACATCAAAACACATGCATTCCTCTCGCGCATCTGTCACAATCATCCGTCACATTCATCCGTCACACATCTGTCACCCGTTACAATATTTTTATTTTGGGGTGATTGATGATTGATTATTCGACCTTCTACTACTGTAATTTAAAATCCTTGTATTTAAAAACTATTTTTTTATTTTTTAGTTCGACTAGCAATAAAAAAGTGTTTTTTTAGTTTCCTTAAAATATTATTTACTAAGAATCCGTCTCTGTTTCGGAACTGACATGAACTTGGGGCTTGCCCCTGCTTTGAACACATGTACGTATTCTTATACTTACTACAACCACGCTGTAAATGCTTAATTTAACAGTAAACTTCAGTATCGTGTATTGGTCGGTCATGGAATTGAATAGACGGCATCGTAGTTTTTCACGGACGTCGTAAACAATCGCCAACCGTCGCGACGTTATTGTTATCCAATTAATAAATCCAGTTTGGTATCGACGTGGGTGTTCGTGTTATGTTTTCGTTAAACTTTTTTTCGTACTGTGATTGGTGTTTAACTTTTATGGAGCTATAATTGGAAGGATTTCCTGCTTTAAGATAAACAAATAAATTCGGAACAAACTAAAGTAATTAAATTAGCAGTTTTAATTTTGCAAATTCTTAATGTTTGACCTGAGAAAGTTTTCAATTTGAATTTAGGACTCATTAATTGCTAAACGTATAAATATACAGCGTCGTGTCCAATTAAATCATAAGGGAAACTTTTTTATTCTTAGTTTTATATTAGAATATATTCTTCATAAAAAGTTCAGCATGGTCTAAAACTTGGGAAATAACCATCAGATCAATTTTTAAGCCGTATGTTAATGTCAAAAAATATGAATCACCTTTATTGAACATGATTAAATGGTTATTTGTTCAGTTGGGATAAGCACAACGTGTCATACAGTATTTTTTCTAATTTTAAATAGTGTGTTTATTTGAATTCAAATTAAATTTTTTTTTATAATTTTGATATATAAAGTGACAATAAAACTTTTTTACATTTTGCACTTCATTATAAAACGCATTTGCGTATCGTAATGTAACTTTTGCGCACGCAAATTTTTGTTTTAAATGGTTGGCGACATGAGTGAAGTATCTAATGACAAGACTATTAAATATAAAAAATATTATGAACAACTTATTTCATATGGCTGTTGTGACACTCGTTCTTTAAAAAACTCATCGCTTCGCGATTCGTTTTTTCAACTTGAACTCGTGTCATAACAGAATTCCATATGAAATGCGTTGTTTAATATACTATAATAACTGTTCTAATTGTGTTATTAATATTATACAAGTAGTTTTTCGTTCACGTATTAAAATTGAATTAAGTTATAAAACTTTCTTGATTTTATGTTATTTATTTATCTATATTTATATTTAACTAAACTAAAAGGGTACTTAAAGTAATTTAGTCCTACAATTATTTTTTATTTACTATATTGAGGTATTTTGTATGTAAGTTGGTACAATGTCCAAAACAGCGAATTTGAAACAATGGGGTGGTAACTTTATTCACGCTACCAGCACCGTAAAATGTTTCCATATTCTCATTTTTGTTATTATTACTTATTCATAGATACCACTACTATTTGATTACCATTTGAAATTAAGCTTGAATATCATTTTTGGTTTTAGAGGTCAGATTTTTAATAATGTAGAAGTAAATTAGACTGCAGTGATTTAAAGTTTCATTTCATCATTCTTTAAATTGAATTTTAATTAAATTGTAATATTTTTTTTACATTAAAATGTAATCTATTTAATCAAATGTTCTAAAATTAAATTTAATAAATATTTGAATGTATAGAATTTTAATTAAAAATTGTTTTATAATATTTTTATTTTTAATTTAGAATGTTACTTATAACTTGTAAAAATAATTTACCTTTTTTCTAGGTTTTCCAACTTGCTTATTAGTCTCGGTGAGAACTCCAGAGTTATTAGCACATATTAATATATCGGTCTATTTTATATTTTTAACCTTTAATTTTCGTATCTCTGAATTTTGTATATTACTTATGCAGTGTCTGCTCTAATTTGTTTCATTTTTTGTTTCCATTTTTGTTCAAAGTAGGTTAGGTTCTATGTGAGTGGTCGGTCAACCTCCCTTCCATCGCGACCTGAAGGATCTATTGTAGCTATTGTAGCTCACCCCTTGGTTGTAGTCATTCTATAGGCACCATATTTCTGATGAAACACAGGGTTGTTGGCAACACTGCCATGAAATCCGTTAGCTCGAGTTGATGCAGACCAAACTTATTGATCCGAGCTTTCGACAGCTGCGCAATATATGATCCGCCGTTTCCTTAGCTACTTAGTTTGACAAAATATGCAGTCAGCACAAGTCCAATTGTTTTCATATGCCTATTAAGGCAACTGCGCCCAGTCATTAGTCTTATCACAATTTGTAGGTCTTGTTTGCTCATATTCAGCAGCTCTTGAGATCTCTTTTTAAAGAGATCTCTTACCTATGCCTTTGGGTATGTTAAAATCTCTAGCTGGAAGGAGCAAGAATGCATCATCCGATCTAACCAGTTCGATATTGTTCCTATAGCTGCGGTATTTGCTGTGCCTAGGAATGGTTGCGGGCCTATAAATATTCCTTCAGAACCATTTCTGACCAGAAGCTTCTCTTTTTCTTTCCCTTTAATGCCGGTATGTTCAGATGCCCAAATTAAGGTTACTTTCTTTATTTTCCCCTAGACCTATTTGATCCTGAAGGCATTTCCAAACTAACTTAAAGTCGATCCGATTTGATTCCAATGACTTTAGTAGCGCCTGGCTATTTGAAATGATTTTTATAGTTTTGTTCCTGCAGCATATGGGAAAATGGTGGATCTGATACCTAAGTTCTGGTTTAGATTTACCCTTGGTTTTCCTCCATGGAACCCAGCTCCAACACCTCTCTTGATCTACTTTAGTTTCTATAGCTACGTTAATATCAATTCGTCAAAAAATAAGTTTTTGAATAATTTCTTCAACTGAGAGCCATTAAAAGAATGTCATAACGCTGTAAGTCGTTAGACTTTACTAATTACGTTTGTTATGTTATCAGGCTAGCTTAAAAAGACCATGACGCTTATAGATTTTCCAAGCACTTATAACTGCATAACAGAACAAACAGGATTGTGAAAAGGATTGTATTGTTACGAAGATACCATGCTAGTGGCATTAGTTGTCAGTTTGATAATTATTAAGTTAAATTGTTCTTCCCTTTGAGTCGCCTGTCGCCTTTCGGTTATGTGGTTATGTGGTTCTATGACGTTCGAGGAAAGGATAAAAATCTAAAAAAATACTATATATATATAAACCGCTGTATCCTTGCTGCAATGTGTTTCTGTAATGAATTGTTAAGCATAATTAATAATGCTATAGTATTATTAATTCAACATAAATATAAAAAACATCAAACTTTGTCATATCATTGTCATATGTCATATCATTTTCATATAAATTTAAAAAAAAAACTTCCGATAGGAAGTTTATTACCAAAATAAACATGCACTAGTCCAATATTTCATGTATAAAAGAGATATCAGACATTATGTTAATGTTTATTTTATTTTAATTTAACAGTTACTTACTAACTTTTCTACATCATTGTAGATAATATTAGGTTGGTACCTACTAGACGGATTAGATCAGATGACACTTTTTATTCGTCTAATTTCCGCTAGGTTGTCGTATTAATTTTTATTAAATTTCATTGAGGCGGCGGCTCTGCTCTGTCGAAGCAGGAAATTAAAAATGATGCAATTTCCATTGAAAGCGGAATCCTAGTTACTGACTCGAATAGAAACGAATGTGAATTATGTCAGCGGCATAATTTTGATTCTTTGTCGGGTGAATGAATCAAATAATTTGTTATTAAAAGTGCCATTTGGTCTGGTTTATAATGATATATCTGGCTTTAATGATTTTAACAATACTGCTATACTTAAAAAAATAATTTGGATTTTTTAAGTTATTTTTCTCACAGACTGTTTAGTGCATTCGCAAATTCCATCATGTTTAGCTACGTCTACTTCTTTTTGTTGACTCTCATTTTGTGGTACATTCCTTCTTCTTCTCTTAGTTATTAAATTATATGTGTCCCTTCTTTTTCTTTTTATCCTCTTCTGCGTTTGCCTAAAACATACAGTATAGTGTGTGATTGGTGGTGAAGAAGCTGGTTCTTCAGTCTGAAATGCTACCACTGTATGTCGCACGGATCTTAACTTAGCAGAGCTCTGAGTTCCTCATTCCTTTAAGTTAAGTGAATACGGTCTAAATACAGACATCCTTTTAGAATGAAAAAGCTGTCTCTTGAAACTGACAAAACAACACTGCAATGTAAATATAAACATAACTTTTAAAGAAGGACATCCTTTGAAGCAATAAAACAAAAAATTTGGGAACTCTTTACATGAATAACTACAGTGGTTATAATTGAAACTCCAGTGCAAAACCTACAACTACAGTGGTCATAAAATTCCAGTGCAAATACACAATACATCACAAATACATCACAGCCATTACTTCATCGAATTTTTGCACGTTGAATAATATTAGATTATATTATCATTTATTACCATTACAGCATTTATAATAAATTAGATAAAACTAAAAATAAACATACTTGCTCACTACTATACCCTTACCTAATAATTATCAAACGAAGTTTCAAACAAATTATTTGCCTAAAATTTGAAATTTCGTTCTAATTGATTTCTTTAGCTCACATTTTATATGACGGTTATGGTAAGCTTTCACCCTCTGGTCCCACATACGACTTTCATCTGTAACTAGTTCTATTAACAACTCCCTGTCTATTTTTTCCGTCATTTATGAACAATTTTGAAAATGTTCAACTTAACTTTTTAATTCCTTCACCAACTACGCCCGCGTCGGACTAGAAATGGAAACAAACATGATTGATCGGCCGTCGGATCGGATAGTGTTTGTTTTTCTTCCGACGTCGTCCGACTATCGGACTACGTCGAGTCGGATCGGATCGAGAGAAATACGGATCTAATATAGGTGCGACCTAAAAGTGTAAAAAGTAGGGCATTTTAGTATTATAAAAAAGTCAAAATAATACATATATTCTTTAACCAGAAAACAAATCAAATTATTTGATGATTGCTTTAATTCCTAAACAGTGATTCCTATATTGAGAATACAATTTTTTGTTACTTGTTAAATTTGTTATAAAAACTTTCAAATATTTTCAGATTGACTTTCCTAAATATTTCGATTATATTTAAATACCCACATGATTGTGGTATCAAGACTAAATTGCGTTTTCAAAGTATTTAACTATAGGTTTCTGTTTTGTTTTTGGGTGATTAAGGACATAAAATTGCCTCAAAACAAAATTAAAAAGTTTTTTCAATTCATGAAATAAATGATTAGCCTAGAGTTCTGTACTCGTATTTGTACCTACATTTAGAAAACAAGATTGTTAATAATGTAGCAGTAAGCAGAACAATATCTCCAGTTAAAACTTTAGAAAGATAAAACTTTTCATTTATTTTAATTTAAAAGTGATTAAGTAAGAATCTTAACAGATAAAACTTTTAAAGGAATCCTCAGCTTCCACTTATCATTATTTAAAAGTCAATTATCAGCAAATATTACACTGGACCTGATATCAGCTACTATCTCCCAAGAGGGATAGTCAAAACATTACATAAAAATGTCAAATACCACTGTATTTTTATTATTTTAATTGTATTCCTGATGCTTGTGTTATGTTAATCAACTTTTGTTCTAATTTTCTTATCTTTAATCTTCGCAGGAAATATTCTTCCCAAATATAACACGATGTTGATTTGATTGATACTCTGCTATTTTTGTTGTTGCCAAATTTCTAGGCTTTTTTACAATTCGATTCTACATAATTTTGGATTGATTAAATAATAATTAAATAATAATAAAATGATAACAATATGTTATTAAGAACAATAAATAACTGAACGGTTAAACTAAACTTCCACTATTTATTCGAAAAATGCGCTTTAAAATTCAATTACAGCTGTTTCGCTAATAACTAACATCGTCAGATTGACATATTGAAATTATATTTTGTTTGTTTCTAACTAGGTACTTGATTTTGATAAGTAGTTAAGGCTAAACCAAGTAAGGAAGTAATAAGACATAACAATATTAAAGCCTTGATTTTATTGGCTCTATGGGATTATCCTGGATGTATTTCCCTCTAAAATCAGTATAACTGTGCAATGATATAGAAAAACCAGGAGAAAACTATATCATGCTGATCTTTACTATAACTTAATATATTTATGTTACAATAATGTCTTATCTATGTATAAAATGAAGACTCAATCAAAGTAAACAGTTTAATAGTGGAGAACTTCCATGATTTATTTGTTCATTAACTACTTTAAACTGTTGATCTGCTAAGACGTCTTACTTGGTCTAGCCTTAACTACTTATCTACATCAAGTACCTAGTTACAAATAAACAAAATTTAATTTCAATATGTCAATCTGACGATGCTAGTTATTAGCGAAACAGCAGTAATTGAATTTTAAAGCGAATTTTTGCGAATAAATAGTGGAAGTTTAGTTTAACCGTTTAGTTATTTATTGTTCTTATGAACAAAAAGGAAAGGTTAACACAATCAATTACAATATGTTATATTTCTTATTAAATGGAGACAACAAATACTAACCACTTATATACTTATATATACTAACTGTTCCACTTGGTACAACAAACTTGATGCAGGAAGTGAAATTCTAAAAATGTTAATTCATTATTGAACAGTTCTTTACTAAAATAACACACTAATAAATGATGATAGGATAGAAGTCTTCCAAAACAAATAGCACCACACCCTGTTAATTCTATTAAAATTAGGAAGGTATAACATTGTTTGTATCTTTGAGATCTAGATAATTATGTTAAGAGTTGAAAAACAAGCGACTGTTTACAGCTATACTATTTTTAATTTATCAAGTGCTACTGAAAAAGTTTTTTTTCATCACATTCACCATCTTGTTTTACTTACGAATTAATAATCTTAATTATTTATAAATACTGGGTAAAGTTTTATTATTTATTTTTTGTTATTTTTAAACTTGATATTAAATTTGTTCATATTAGCTCATTAATAAGCTAGTAATTAAGACAATAATTTATATGATATACATATCATGTTTAGTTTTAGTAAACTTAAATTTTCATTTTTAAAGAAACTGTGCCCGGATAATGTCAAATCAAATAAGGTAACAAATGATTAAAGTACAATCTGTATAATATTTTCTTCGAGATTTTCTTATTAATCCTTTGATGTGCTATGTGGGAGTTAATAAACATCAATAAACAACAAATAACATTAACATTGCTTTCTCTGTTATGTCGACTATTGAGACCATTTTCGTTTGTTTTATTGTGAGGAGTATAGCTTTTTTTGAAACGAATTTCTTTTTCGTTCTATTAAGTTGGTTATCGTAAACGATGCTGCAAATGGTCGATTGTGTCCTCGATCGTCATTACAATGCAGAACGGCGGTTTTTTAAAATGGACAAATTTAGTAAAAGACATATCCGGTGCCAAGTTCGGATGGCCTTTTAAGGAAAAGTGGACTAATGTGAATGTTTATTAAATAAAAGAACTGTAGTGTTGAATTGGCATTGTTTGTTGGTATGCATGTTAATGAGAAAAGGAATGTTGGAACTGTTTTGATTAAATAGGATTTAGCTTTATAGTACATACTTAAGTAAATTGACGTAAAAACTTTATACATTGCAGTTTCGAAAGCATTTCGAAAGCTCTCACATTTTACAGGAAATGCATATATGTAGAAAGAAAATTAAAAGGATTTTAAAAATAATTAGTGTCCAAAGCGTTGGTCATCTTTGAAGAGGAGAGACAATAATTTTTTGTATAATTTTTGTATAATGTAATTGACTCCTATTCTGGTTGATCTAACAATAGGAAATTAAATGAAATTTTAAATAAGCTTAAAAAGAATAATAAAAAACTCTTAGTTTTAACAAAACTTGCTTTTTTAAATAAATAGTGGAAGTTTTGTTAAAACGAAGAGTGTTTTATTATTCTTAATAAGATGGACTTCCAAAAAGTAAGGGTTAGTACAATCAATTTAATTTAAATAAGCTGTTTACACTGAAGAACACAAGAACACAATCAATTTAATTTAAAGTAGTACAATCAATTTAATTTAAATAAGCTGTTTACACTGAAGAACACAAGAACACGTAGAGATTAATCGTATATTTCAATAGAAATAACTACATTTCACTCAACTGCTTCCTTGACAATCAATTCGCAATAATTCAAAAAGTTTTAACTTTAATGGTATGCTTAGAGCTGTTGTTTAATTGACAAAGAAACGTTTTAATGCTTTATTTCCACACAGTCAAGCGATAAGTGGAAAATTTGAAGAACACAACAACAAGGAAGCCAGTAAACCAGATTCAACAATTGAAATAGCTCTTCATAAAATACTAGAAAAGTTAAACGCAATGGATGAACGTATTTCTAAACTAGAGTATCGCACACAAGGAGCGATTCCAAAAAATAAAAATGGCTAATCAACTGCGAATACTGGAGTGGAACGCCAATGGACTACTAAAGCACCAGCAAGAGCTGCAAGTAGTCCTGGACATAGAAAAAATTGATATATGTCTCATTGCTGAAACACACTTCACTAAGGAATCATATATCAAGTTCAAGGGCTATCAGGTATACAACACCATCCATCCGGACAACGACGCAAAAGGCGGTAGTGCAATTATTATAAAAGAATCCATACTACATTATCAAGAAATGGGTTACCAAACAGATAGGATTCAGGCAACATCCGTTGTAGTAAAAACTAAAACATATGAAGTTATGATCACAGCACTTTATAGCCCTCCAAAACATTCTATCAAGGAAGAACAATACCTTACCTTCCTGGAAAAACAAGGACATCGATTCATAGTGGGAGGTGATTTTAATGCAAAGCACACATACTGGGGATCGAGGCTGACAACAACCAAAGGTAAAGAACTCATAGGAGCAACTAAACGCCTCAAGTGTGAAATACTGTCTACAGGCAAACCAACATATTGGCCTACCGACCGGAACAAAATTCCTGACCTTATAGATTACTTCATTGTCAGGAATATCTCAGCAAATTACCTACTCGTAGAAGAGGCTTGGGATATGAACTCGGATCACTCACCTATACTCCTTACCTTAAGTGATAAGGTAATTCAAAAAGAAGTGCCCCCTAGACTCGTCAACCAATCGACGGACTGGCAAAGCTTCAAGATCACACTTGAGAACTCTATAAAACTTTCGACTCCTCTTAGGACTCAAGAACAGTTAGACAATGAAGTAGAATTGTTTGTCAAAAACATTCAACAAGCAGCATGGGAAAACACTACAAATATTAAACCTAGAACAAAGGGCAATAACTACCCAAAGGAGATCAGAGATCTGGTATCTGAAAAAAGAAAATTGAGACGAAAATGGCATCAAACTAGGGCACCAGTAGATAAAACTGCTGTGAATAATGCCACCCAACAACTAAAGAGAGAAATTCAACGTATTCAAAATGAGTCTATAGCTGCTTATCTAAGGGAATTAACTAATTATAATAAAACAGATTATTCCCTTTGGAAAGCCACAAAAAGACTAAAACCCACCAATCAAAAACACAGACGGAAGTTGGGCTCGGAATAACCTACAAAAAGTTTCCAGATTTGCAGAACATCTGGAAATGACCTTTCAACCAAACGATGGAGAAGATCCACAAGATAGGATTGAACTAAGACAAGAGGATGTGGTTATTAGGCATACCTCCCCTAAAGAAGTTACAGAAGAAATTAAAATCAACATTAATCCAAAAAAAGCTCCTGGATTTGACCTGATCACTGGAGAAATATTAAAACAGCTTCCAAAAAAAGCAATTGTAAAACTGACCAATCTCATCAACGCCTCATTTAGAATGAGGTATGTTCCTAGGATGTGGAAAGTAGCGGAAGTAATAATGATCCCGAAACCAGGAAAACCACTATATGAAGTTTCGTCGTATAGGCCTATCTCATTGTTGCCTGTAATTTCGAAATTGTATGAAAAACTTCTCCTCAAAAGGCTAAAACCAATAATAGAAGAAAGTAATTTGATTCCCTCACACCAGTTTGGCTTCAGAGAAAGTCACTCTACCATAGACCAGGTTCACAGAATCACGGACATTATTGAAAAATCGCTAGAGGAAAAAAAAGTCTGTTCTACTATCTTTCTAGATGTCGCACAGGCTTTTGATAAAGTATGGCATGAGGGCCTATTTCATAAACTGAAGAAGTTCCTGCCTCAAAAATACTCAGAACTTTTAATTTCATACCTCTCAGAAAGATACTTCAGAGTTAAGCAAGAAGAGGCTTACTCTGAATTAAAAGAAATCAAAGCAGGAGTGCCACAAGGTAGTGTATTAGGTCCAGTACTTTACCTTTTATATACGAGTGATATACCTGATCTTGAACAGAACACAGTCGCAACTTTTGCAGATGACACCGCAATCATTGCTGTTGGAAAAAATCACGAAGAGGCTGCTGAAAAACTCCAAACCTCTATAGACAGAATCCATAACTGGACTAAAACTCATGGCGTATCAAGTTAAATGAAAGCAAATCTGTACATGTAGATTTCACTAATAAACATAAACAATACATCCCTATTAGAATCAATGATGCCCAAATCCCACACGCTGACTCAGCAAAATACCTGGGCATGAACTTAGACGCAAGACTACGCTGGAAAGTCCATGTGAAAAAGAAAAGAGAAGAGCTTGGTTTAAAACTCAAAAAAATGTATTGGCTAACTTGGGAGAAACTCCAAGTTATCTATATACAATAAATTGCTCCTTTATAAGCAAGTTTTAAAACCTGTTTGGACCTACGGCATCCAACTCTGGGGATGTGCCAGCAAATCCAATATTTTAACCATTCAGCGATTCCAGAATAAAGTGCTAAGAAATATCGTTGATGCACCTTGGTACTTCCGTAATTGTGATCTTCACCGGGATCTTGAAATAGACACAGTTAACCAGACCATACCCAAATTTGCCAGAAGACATGAGCAAAGGTTTCTCCATCATGTGAACATCGAGGTAATCCAGCTCCTCGATAACACTAATCCAACAAGAAGACTCAAAAGGACCAAACCCTTTGAGTTGCTGTAGTGATAGTGAAAAGCAGAGCACAGTGCGGTGTTTACACGTTAGTTATTAGTGTAATTAAGTTAATAGAACCTAAGGTAGACTAGTAGTAGACACATTATTTAAAAAAATTACAAAATTTTCGCCGCCATTCTTAGTACACACAAGTAATAAGATAATTACCAATGTTTTTATACGAGGTTGCAAATAAAATCGGTCTCAACGTGTAACCAAGAAAGAAACTTGATAATTTAAGAAATACTAATCTACTAAAAGACTTTGATCAAAACTTCTGGGGAAAAGTTCTTGTTGCCGTTTATGGCGGTGGACACAACGATACTTTGATCGAATTGCGTTACTGTAGCTTCAGTAAATCTACTAATTAAATCTCGCTTCTTCGCCATCGAATTGCGTTACTGTAGCTTCAGGCAATCTATTAATTCAACCTCGCTTCTTCGCCACCTACGAAGTCTGCAGCACGGCAACATTCGCTGCGCACATTTCACCAAATCTAACATTGGATTGGTAATGATTTACCTGCATGATCCAGCGCCGAAAGAAATTTTACAATATGTACAATGCAAATGCGCTAAGCAATGCGGAGGAAAAGGCAGGTTTAAATTGCTTTGAGGCGTGTCACTTTTGTCATGGACCGTCTTGCTCGAATGCAACAGATGTCGAAGTTGATGAATCAGACATCGACAAGAAAGAGCCACGTACCACCATGCAGTGGAAGACTCAAACCATCGTGTGGGTCAACCCTTGGATACATTTCTTGACAGTGACAACCACCTTTATTCCAATCAAGAAGATGAAGGTTTCGAAGTAACTGAATTGTTTACCGAAGACGAAGAAGGTTTGAAATAAGAAATTGAATCTTTTGTGATTGCTCGGGTCTTATGTATATTTTGTCATGATAATTCATGAACATTACAATATTTTGACATATCTTTCACTTCACATACATTTATAGTGTTTTATGTTTGGAGTAAGAGATTGCGAATCAGAGCACTAACTTAAGTTATTTTTTGGAGTTTTCGGAACAATTTTGATTTGTTTGAATGCTGGCAAATATTTTATATTGGCCAAAATATTATAAACTAGGTAATAGTTTCCAAGACTTCACTAGTTTGGAGAACTGTAGCTTTTTTGAATGTGTACAAAAAAAAACTTTCTTTTTTTTGTTTTTACCTTTATTTCCGTGTTACGTTGGTTGCAAAAAATTAGGATTGATAACTTCTTTTAAAAATAAACATTTTCTTTCTTTTTGAATGGTTTCAAATTTTTTAGAAGATGTACAATTTGTAGAACTTTAGATTTTGTTGTAGAGTAAAAATACCATAATATTTTTCATTTTGATTTTACCCATATTTCCGTATTGCCAACGTGGTTGCAAATCAATGAAAAAGTTATATTGTGAGGACTTCTTCATATGCAACCCGTATTTAAATCTATTGTAAACATTTCGATACTTGTATTGGTGACATTAAACTACTTATGGCAAAAATATATTTTCCGTTTGACGCAACAGGTTGCAAATTATTCAAGAACAATATTTCGGTTATTTATGCAAGTTTGCAGAACTTTTGGATTTGTTTTCGAAAAATTAGAATTATTACTAATTTTTTTATTAAAACAAAACATTTCTATTTATTTAAATGGTTGCAAAGTTACCATTCACGGTTACGAGAAGCATTGCCCACAAGTCGTTGGCGTAAAGCAGAGCATTTGGAGTGGCTTATTTCGAAAAATATTAAGTTTCCAAAAGATCCACTAAGGAAAGAACTTTACAGAATTGCAAAAATGAACAAGAATAAATACAAAACCTACATTGTCGAAGAAGTGGCTTCTTCTCGTGGGATATCAGTTCTTCGACTTCCCCCTTATCATTGTGAACTTAATCCCATAGAAATAATATGGGCTCATTTAAAGGGGGAAGTTGGAAAAAAAATAAACGATGTTGTGAAATTGTTTGAGAGTGCTGTAAGTCATGTTAGTAAGGAAAATTGGACAAACTGTATCGAGCATGTTATCAAAGTAGAGGCAAATATGTGGAAAATTGACAATATTTGTGATGATTTAATCGACCCTATTATTATTAATGTCAACAACGATTCTTCCTCTTCCGAGTCGGATATAGAATAAAATGTAAGTAATAAATGTATTCCAATAATTATTTCTTTTCATTTTTTATTATATTATAATTTAAAACGTATTTTTTTCCCAAAATACACACCACTGCATTGCGTTATTGCTTAACTGCTAATCCTTTAACAATGAAGAATCCCTAAACTTTGCTACAACTGAAACAAATACGGGGTCGATCTACCTGGTTTTTAGATTTACGGAAGAATGTAATTTAAAGTAAGAGATTTATCAAAAATTTCATGGCGCTCCCTGTAAAGGTTTTGCATACTTAATTAGGGTTTATTACTCCTCGTACTTTTTGTACATACTATAGTTTCGGAATATTTTATTAATATATCCCCGGAAAGTGATTTATCAATATCTCTGTTTAGATGTACCAATTTATTTTTTAAAAAGGATGTAGGTAGTGTACTTTATTTACAGACGTTGTCAGTTCACTTTTCAACTTTCGCCACAAGTCAAATTAGAACCCTATGCTTTGAACGTTGAACATCATATAAAATATCTCTTTCCATTAGGCTAAAGATTTTTAGAAAAAATTCTACACCTCTCCTTTTTAACCAATAAAATGTCTTAATTTTGCCTAGTTACCAGGGAAACTAAAAAAAATTTCTGAAATTTTTTCTTGGAGCCACGATATTTAAGTGGAAATTTTTTGACACTAAAACCATAGAGAACGCTGAAACCTCAACGAACAGATATTATTTTTCTCTACTGTGCAGACTTTTAAATAAGTAATTATTAAGCACACCAACTTATGTTGTGAAATTTTCTTACCAAATACCACTCAAGCTTAAATTATTCCAGACAATTTTTTGAGGACACGAATATTTTAAGAATTTTCAAATTCGTGCCCTAAAAAAATTCCGGAAATAATTTAAGCTCTTGAGATATTAGTGAAACAACTATGTTGTAGTTCTTGTCTAATATATTATACTGCTTTTACAATTGTAGATTTCATCTTCATTCATAAAATGAAAGTGACGGATGCTGTGACTAAGACCATATTTGAGTGATGGTGTAGCAAGGCCATTTCTCTCTAATTATTAATTGAATCCATACAGCATGTATTTATAGCAAAATATTTTTAATGTGCTAATTCTTTATGTTATAATTTCACGAAAATTTTTATTTGCACCATAAATAAAATCTAAATTTCTAAAAAAATAATACAATAACTTTAACATTAATTATTAACCCGTTCAATAACCTATTTTTTAATGCATTAAAGAAAATGGTTATTATTGGTAAAAATATACTGTATGCTTCTAATGTTATCATTTGTAAGTAACAATAAAATAAAAATTTTGAAATCATACTGGAATACAACTGTTGATTTTTTTACATTATCCAATAATCTTTAGGTACAATAAATTTTCACTTTTCCAAAAAAATTATTTTATTTCTTATAATCTGTATGTTATTTTGAAAGTTTGTAGAAAAATATAGCCTTAAATGCTGGTTGTCTAATTCTTTATTTTACCTATTATAGATTGTTGATCATATTTTTTTATCGTCTTTGTATATTCCCTTGCTTTCATTCAGTTAAATACACACTGTATAACTAACTACACAAGTTATTAATATTGTTGTATGAAATACCTAGAAGTTTATCTTTTGAATATAAACGATCAATAGTGCCGTGGGAAAGTTTTCAATTAATATCAAAGCCGCTTTCTTAAAATGAATTCATACCTAATAAGAAAACGATTAATAACATAAGATATATACATTTATGAACATCTCTAAATAAGTTAAATCGGAAGAATATTTAAAGCAGCAGTAAATGGTAAATTATAAAGAAAATGTATTACTTTAAGCGTTTTGATTAAATATGTCAATTATATCGAAAAATACAAAGGTAACACAATTATTACTAATTATTTTAATAATTTTTCATTGCCCCACTGACGAACTAATGGACCAAAAACATTCGTTATTTACATTCCTAAGAACATTTGACTTAAATTACTTTTGATAGTTTCAGATATTTCGACAGTGTCATTATTATAGTCGTGATTCTATAAGAAACATTTAATATTCGTTAAAACTTTAACGGGTTGTTAAAATTAATTCTTATTCTCTAATAAAAAATAAGGTATGCTTAGATAACAAATTAGGGCTAGAATGCTGGGATTTGGGAGGTTAGCCTACAGGTATGCACAAAACTTGGGGTATTGGTTCAAATGCGGCGCATTATACTAGACAACTAGCAGTTTGACCACGTGATGGTCTGGCTCAGCTGACTAATGTGCTTCCTTGCTGTCTGCACTTCGTGTCGTCTGGAGTGATTACTGTCTTCAGTATATCTTTGTGTTTTATATATCTTTTTGTACATCGTGTGTGTACTGTAACTGTAACTGCGTGTAACTGCGGTTTTTAATTCTTATTTATTATAATAAAATTAAATATTCAAGACCTACATATACAGTTGTCATTTATTTGAAATAAAACTACTATAAAACGTATTAATTCAATATATTGCACATAAAAAACTTAGAACTACCTACATATTATTAATACTATTATACCAAGATACTGTTTTAACGAAAGTAAATGTTTAGGTTAGGTTAGTTTATATTAGGTATCAAACCCAAAACAAAATCCTTTATAGTAAGTACTTCAGGAAAACCCAATTTAACAATAATACCTGTTCCTATAGAGTTTAGACAAGATGGGATGGTAATTTGAAAAGGTAAATTTTTCAATCGAGCACGAGTTAGGTATACAGATTATTGAGACCTTTACTCTTGTACCTTTTAAGGGATTAACAATAAACAATATTGCGTTGTACTAAAAACGGGATTTATTATTACATCAATATTAATGGTTTTAAATGTTATGACCTGAAAGCAGAAAAACGATTGAATTAAATTGTTTTTCAGTTCCTTTACAATATTTTTTCCAGTCTCTCGACTGTACTATATCTTCCACTAACTTTTATCTACCATGTCCCATAGAAGTCTCACAAGTCTCCACAACCTCCAGCCCTTAATCAACATCAAAACCTATTTTTCTCTACCTCTCTTCCTTGCACCTCGCCTATCTGTTTCATCTCGAAGTGATTCTGCTTGCATCCATTTTAATTATATATAATATAATTTATTAAATTTTAAGTTTTAATTTTGTATATGTATTTTTATAGAACACCACTTTAAAATAAATCATTATTTTATTTATTAATTTATAGTGGGTTAAGTCACTTGTCACTTTTTTAGGTCGGATTTCAACACGATGAATACTTCCGAAGAGTAAAATTTTCTACAATAGAAATAATTTTATTCCTTTCTGTACTTTTTTGGAATTACGTTATTAGAATAAGTAGAGGATGGAACAGTTGTAAATTAAGAATACATTTCATCAAAAACTTGGAGTTTAAATTAGTTTTTTCTTTGAAAACCATTAAACTTCTTAAGTGCAGGTGAACTTAAAAAAGACAACTTGAGCATTAAATTCAGATTTCTCTTACATCTTGCTTTACATTTCCTTGCCGATATGATCTTTTTCTTTACTTTTGGTTATAAAATAGCATTCCATGGGCGTTTCAAACTTACAGTTATGTTAAAAAAGAAAATAGTTTTAAAATTGTACTGTTTAATTTTTTTTACAGTTAGAAATTGAATAATAGCTAAATACTAAATTGGATAATAGCTAACGACTTTTTATAAAAAATGTGTATATTTATATTTTTCTCTTATTCCACTAGATTAAGAAACTTGACCTCCTTTTTTTGTCCAATTAATTCACTCCTTGTGCTCTATGCAGGTATTTCATATCTTGTTTTCTCTAAATCTCTATTAGTGTCCTTTGTTCTCTACCAAATAAAGGAGTGGGTAGATGTATTGTTTTGAATACTGTTAGTTTTGTATTTTTACTAATTTTCTTTTATTCATTCATCCATTATTCAGAGAATAATAAAATCTTGCAATACTATTGTCCAGCTCTCTCTTTATTCTCCTGTTTATATATTTTTATTCCTAAGTATTCAAAATCATCCACTTGTTCTATGTATTTTTTCAGTTTTGGTTTTAAACTAAATGATTCTTTACTACATTTTTCTGTTGTTTGTTTCTGTATAATGTTAAATACTAATGGGCTTACCACTTCACCTTGTCTTACTACTTGGGTCGTATTAAGTCTAGTTGACACAATTTTTTATATACAATAGCTAAAACTATATCTGTAAGAAATAATATAAATTAAATTGATTGTGTTAACCTCTACTTTTTGGAAGTTCATCTTACTAAGAACAATTAATAACTGCACAGTTAAACTAAACTTCCACTATTTATTTGAAAAATTCGCTTTAAAATCAATTACAGCTGTTTCGCTATCACTAGCATCGTCAGATTGTCAATCTGACGATGCTAGTGATAGCGAAACAGCTGTAATTGATTTTAAAGCGAATTTTTCAAATAAATAGTGGAAGTTTAGTTTAACTGTGCAGTTATTAATTGTTCTTAATAATATAAATACTTAATTAAAATAACAATTAATTATAATAAATTAATAATTAAAATAATATAAGTACCGTAGCTTTTGAAAATCATTACATAATTGCATAAAAAATTAAAGATGTATAATGGTGAGCTGCAAATGAAGTTAAACCATAATTCTATTCTATTAATTGATAATTGTATCGATATACATTAAATGTAGTCCTTTTTACATTTCAGTTATGAATTTAAAATGATAAAATGTCCATAAAATCATTAAGCAGCAGGTGATGTAAGTTACCTTTTTGATCAATAATTTGTTAAAGATTAGTTAGTGAAGGAACTAAAAATGACATATAAAAATTACAAAAATTTTTAAAATTTTCTTCTTTTGCATTTCTACTCTTTTGTATAGCAAATATATTAAAATAAAGCCATTTATCAATAATATAGATAAATCTTAATAATAAAATATATAGAACTTAAAAATTCTTTGTAGTGAACAAACATATTGTTTAGTTGGTAATTTATATAGTTTATTTGCTACTTTAATTTTTAGTAAATGTCTATAATACATTATTTTCATAAGAAGTATGTTTTGAGGATAATATTGTTTATTTTTTTGAATAGTTCGTTCTCTGCCTATGTTCACTTTATATTCAAAAATCGAAATGCAAAATCAAAAAACTGTTTGAGACAGGAAAACGTGACTAACTCTTAAACTATATTTTTTAAAGTTATTGGTTTATTTTAAATGTATTACTAGGACGTGACTGTTGGGATTTTTGTCGATTTCTTTATGTCCACGTCGTCTGCAATAGATTTGATGCAATCCTAAGAAATATAGAGAAAACGTCGATAGAAACGTGCGGAAAGTACATGTGCATATTTTATGTATTTTATTTTTTCTTGAACATCCTAAACTTTAACGAATTTCTTTAGAATCCATAGAATCTAATAAAGTTTATTGATGTTACCATACAATTCCTAATATTCATATTCGTTATTATGTACTTTTAATATATTTTCTATTTTTCATAGAAAAATGTTGATCAAACCTCAGGTGACTATTACCCTTGTTCCGGATAACAAAAAATAACATAATGAATAGAATAAAAAATAGAAAAACTAATATAATTGAAACATCACTGTGATCCGTGCGTTTACTTATTGATCTTATAATTCTACGCATAATAATATATGAATAAGTATTATTTGCCTGAAATAAAGGACAAATATTATTACGATCATCACAGAACTCTGAAATCAAATTTGATTACAGAATGCTGGAGTTCTTTCTCTTGAAATTGAAGCACATCTTCCCCCATGCAATTTAAATGCAGTTACATTCTTTTTCTTGTGACAGAATAATATTCTCACATTGGTTAGCAATAATGCAGTTGATTTTCATTGTAGTGCAAGATGTGAGTAACTGTCAAAATTAGTTTCGATTCGAAAATTTAAAAAAGTAACATGAATTTTTCTAATGATTCAGAATTAGATTGATAAATACATCACCTGAAATTACAAAGTGTGTAAATAATGTACTTGAAAATTTTACTACCAAAAAGATCAAGAATGAATATGAAAAGTATTACAAACTGTTCATGGATTTAAAATCTTTGATCTTGTAGAAAGTATTGTCTGCTACTCGGTTAAAATGAAAATTCGTGATGGTTTCCACTTGCATCGAATTTTCATTCTAACCTTATTACAGAATATGCTATTCCGAAATGCAATCATTACAGAATATTTTCTTTCAGTAAACCATTAGTACAATTTTTATTTTCTTGTTTAGAAGGAATAAAAAAAATGTAAATACATTAGTTTCCGTTTTAGATGTTTATACTACAACACATTTAAAAAATTATGGTTTGTGAGAAGTTATCTCTCATCTGCAAATTTCAAAAATGGATCCTAGTCATAAATTTGGAACTTCTAGTTTATTCTGAGTTATAAACTTAAACCATAAGCACAGTGAAAGTAATTGAAATTTGAAAGCAATATTTTATAATAATTGATAAGCAGGTAATATATTCAATAAACTACCTTCAGTGTCAAACAAGCACTTGTTAACATTTTGTTTAGATGAGCCTCTTATTTCATTTGTAAATCCCAACGAAAATAGCTATAACATTTTTATTATGTATGCAATTTAAAGTTTGGATTTGTTTAGTTTACTACATACTTCTTAACTCGAAGTTCTCAAGTTGTGACATATAACCGGAAACTGGAGTCAGATTGCAGAAATTAATCTTTTTATTATTTATTGTACTGACATTTTCTTTGTGAAAGTCCATATTATTAAGAATATTTAATAGACCGCTTTGTAATAAAACTTTCATTACTTATTTAAAAAACCTAACTCTGCGCTTCGATATATTATCGTAGTCAGATTGACATATTTAAGATACATTTTGGTTAAAGAGATGACCTTGATCAACAAATGTTAAGACTAGAACTAAAATTGAAGAGATAACAATATTAAAGCCATTTGTAGTACCTTCTATAATATATAAAATGAAGACTCAGTCAAAGCAAATATTTAAATAGTGAAGAACTTCCAAGATTTATTTGTTCTACAAGAAAAATATACCAAAATGTAGGCTTTAATGTTGTTAGTGTGACGATAGTATATCGGAATAGCACAGATTGTCTATAAAAGTTACGTTTTTTGAATAAATAGTGAAAGTTTTATTACAAAGTTCTTTGTTTAATGTTCTTGATTGGTCTTGTCTTCTTCTAAGTGCTTCTCCTATTATACTTCATTCCATGTTTTTCAAGGTGTTCCTTTTTTCTCCCATATCCCATAATGTTCAACTTTTGGTGTATAATCTTTATATGAAAGTCCGTTTGTATATCTGTTTTGCTTATTTTATCTTTTATTTTTTTCTTTTAAGTTATTTTATCTCTACTACTTGAATTCGTTATTTTATAACCATTAATTGATTTATATCGTTTTCCATTAATTTTAATATCTACTCTAAAATGATTATTTTTTTCTGTTTTTATTTGATCAAGATTATGTAATTGATCCTGACCATAGGCATATAAAATACACTGATTTCGGGAATTCCTTCACAATATTTAATATTAAAACTTAATAAATAACATTGTTCTAAAAATAAGTTGTATGAAGATCTGTCATTTTTTTAAGTTTAAAATTCACAGTGAAAGGATAGTGTATATTGTACTTATTAACTATATATTAGACATTGTTTAAAACTTGTTCACATATGACTAAAAGCTGTCATTGAGTTTAAAAAAGCAATTTTTTAAATGAATGGTGAAAGTTTTGTTTAAAAAGTTCTATTTTTAATGTTTTTAGTAAGATGGACTTCCACAAAGTAAAGGTTACTACAATCAATTTTGTGTATAGAATAAACACAAACACAAGAATTTGTCACTTCGGTTATTATTGATGAAATTATATTGGACTTTGGCGGCAGCATATTGTGTAGTTTGTTAGCGGCATTGCCGGATTTCTCAAAATTTAGACAATGAGCTAAAATTTTCCAACATTGTTGTAATTAAAATACAATTTAAAATATTCATACTTAACAAAAAACTTTCTAAATATATGTATGTATTGAAAAATATGTTTAGTTTGTGAGAATCATTAAGTAATAATGTTGAACATTAAGCATCACAAATAATTATAAATTATTCATCTGGCAATGTTGGATTACTACACAATAATTCATAGTAAGTAAAAAATTAATGTTGGCACATACATATTTTGTAAACAACTCTGTCTATTGTATTTTATAACTTTTTCTTACTATTATTCATAATTTCTTAAGTTGTTAAAAATTTAATATATACAGGGTGATTGATTAGTGTGAGGAAGCTCAGTAGATCTGTTATAGTAAAAAATACCAAAAAAAATTATTTACGAAAATTGTAGGCAACTTTAAACTTCACATTTTAAAATTAGTTACAATCTTACAGGGTGATCCACAAGATGGTGGCACACCAAACTTATGTTTTTTTTTTAATGGAATACCCTGTATTTTATTTTAAATTCGAAATCTGCATCACTTCCTCATCACAACATTGTAAAGTTTTATTATGTTATACCGGGTATTTAAAAAGTTATAATCAATATTACCTGAAAATCGTATCAAGTTTAACTCCCTGTATAATTAAAAAGGAGTATAGGAGCACTGATCTATTGCAACCATAGTTTTTTAATAATTGTTAAAAATTATAAAACATATTCGTATTCATAATATTCGTTAAATTAAATATAGGGTAGGTCAAAATGCAAGTACATTATTTTCTTGGTAATTTTAAATAGAACAACCTGTATTTTATATCACTATCAAAAAGTACTAATATCATTCTTCAAATTTTATGAAGTACTCCCTATACCTAAAGTTATCAGTTTTCTGGATTTTTATTTTTTCATCAAAGTATTCATTTGGTAGATATTTTAACGTTTACCAATAATTATTGTGAGTTGGCCATGATTGGTTTGGCAGAAACTGACAGTTTTCAGTTTGACATTATTGTTTATTAATTTAGTAACGAAATAGCGTCACAGAAAAGAAAACAATTTATTTTAAATAAAATTTATAAAAAATAACTGACGGAAATTAAAAAAAATAACACATAGAAAAATAAAAATAAACAGTAATTTTAACTTATCTTACTTAAGTAAGGTGTTCAGAATGACTTCCCAAATGATAGTAATGAATTTTTATTACATTCTCCTAAAATTCAGATTATATCTACAATTTTATTGCTAATTTAAATTGAATTTGAATTGAATTACTGAATTACTAAATAATAATTGTTGCTAATTTACGATGTACCACAATATTGAATTAACAAACAATAATGTCAAACTGTCAGTTTCGGACAAACCAATCATAGCCCACTCACAACAATTATTGGTAAACGTTAAAATATCTACCAAATTAATACTTTGATGAAAAAATAAAAATATCTTGAAAACTGATAACTTTAGGTATAGGGAGAACTTCATGATATTAGTACTTTTGGATAGTGATATAAAATACAGGGTGTTCTATTTAAAATTACCAAGAAAATAATGTATTTGCATTTTGACTTACCCTATATTTAATTTAACGAATATTATGAATACGAATATGTTTTATAATTTTTAACAATTATTAAAAAACTATGGTTGCAATAGATCAGTGCTCCTATACTCCTTTTTAATTATACAGGGAGTTAAACTTGATACGATGTTAAGGTAATAGTTATAACTTTTTAAATACCCGGTATAACATAATTAAACTTTACATTGTTGTGATGTGGAAGTGATGCAGATTTCGAATTTAAAATAAAATACAGGGTATTCCATTTAAAAAACAAAAGTTTGGTGTGCCACCATCTTATGGAACACCTTTTAAGATTGTGACTAATTTTAAAATGTGAAGTTTAAAGTTGCCTACAATTTTTGTCAATAACTTTTTTTTGTATTTTTTACTATAACAGATCTACTGAGCTTCCTCACACTAATCAATCACCCTGTATTTTACCTAGACTTCATTTAACTGATTCTTTTATTTCTAAAAATCGGTTCACTCTCGTATAAATTATATTTCTGTTACGTTTATCCATATTATTAACCATAAAGTTAGCCTTCGTGATCACGGCTAACAGCATCTCTCAATTAATTTGAGCCACTCGCAATTATCACATTAACTCATTGATCATGCAATTGAAGAGAGGTACTCTGAACAATTTCTCGACAGATGATCGAATTGTAGAGGAGAAAATACCCATCACATGTCCATCAATTGTGTGATAACCTGTTTGTCAGTCGGTGCTGATTGATGTCAATTGATGGTTGTCTAATTGGATTGTTTCTGTATTTTAATTATTGTAATTAAGCGTTATAAACTGTTTTACATTAGGTGCTATTTTATAAAAAAAATTGTATAGATTTTCCAAAGATATAAAAATAGTGAATTTTTTTTATAATTGTTGTAGACGCCCAATCAGTGGTGTACATAAATATTATATATTATTGTATTGTATAAAACTTGTGAGCAAGAAAATAAATTGTTCAATATTGTTTTTGAATTTTTGACAGTTCCATGAATTCATCAATACTAGTAAAACGACTGGTGGTTTTATCACGAGTCCTTAAAATTTTATCGATAAATTTTTAGTTTCGACGAAAACAAACTGAAATGTGATAAAATCCGTAGGACGAGTGATTTTATCTTATTCAGTTTCTTTGAGTAGTTTTGCCTAAAATAAAAAAGTTTGATTCTAGAAAACAATAATTTATCTAGTAAAATTTTAGAGGACGAATGGTATTTGAGAGGATTATTTTTTGAACCATTCTGTACAAAAACCACTTTATTTATCGTTGTCTTTTCACTAATTTTTACTATTTTTCTTTTCACTATTCGCTGTTTAATTGTTCAATATTGTTATTGAATTTTTGACAATAACATGATTTTATCAATACTGGTAAAACGACTAGTGGTTTTATCAGTATAAAACGGAATGATTGGCTAGAATTTAGCACAGAACATTGAAGATTAAGCGTTTTCATAGGACGAAATAACGAAATAACTGTGAAACTTTGACAGGTGAACAATAATCATACATATTTCATTTCTTATTTATAAATAAAAGAGATATATCAACAAAATTACCAGTTTCCCATGTATTTTTAAATTTTATTGTGCTATTTGTCATTGGATATCAAAACTTTTATTGCATGTATGTCCTATTCGGTTCACTACTTATCTATACTAATATTATGAAGATGGAGAGTGTATATGTCTAAACGCGTTAATCTCAGGAACTGTTAATTCTAATTAAAAATTCTTTTTGTGTTTGTCATTGTAAGGAAAGCTGGTAAACTTGAGTTCACAGAATCCAAATATCAAAACTGATCCTCGATTATTTTGAAAAACCTTGTTGATCTCTTTGATTAGCTGTTCACTGGTTTAACCGAGGGTACAGCAGAAAGTAGTTCAAATAATCAAAGAACTATCAATTTTTAAAAGCTCAATATTGTAATTTTTAGGTAAGGCTGAGCTTTCAAAAATATATATAATATAGTAAAATTAAAAAAAAAAGCATTGCACGTCATAGATTTCAATATCGTCATTCGTCAGTGATAACAATACAATATTTAAAAAATAAAAATATTTAGATATTCTAGAGCGGCATTGTTGCACAAGAAAGCGCTATGACGTACAACGCTATTTGTTTTAATTTGACTATATAGACTTATGTTATTTCTGCAACAATACTCGTTATACTGTATAAGTACATCCCCTTTGGGCCTGATGATAATAAATAAATATTTATGATTCTTTCAATTAGAAAACGAACAACTGGCTTTAGAAATCTGAAACTATTTAGATTCACCATCTCTCCACATTATTATAATATAAATATAATATAAAATAAATTAATTAAGAAATTAACCTCACTTTAGGAGAGCCTTAGTAAAGATAATTTTGTGCAGTTATCGGAGATCAACTTTGATTTTGGCTTAAACTAGCTTTGTACAACGCAACCTATAAATCTTTGAAAGATGACATCTGACAGATAATGAGAGATGGTATATGGGTAATATTTTAAATGAAATTAAAGGAAAAGACTAAGTGTTAAGTGAAAGTGATAAATATTGAAAAATGACCTAAAAAAGTTGCCAAGAATGGAGAAAATAAATAATATTTCAAGAAAACTGGCTAAGACCGTTGCTTCTTAGGGTATCACTGCGATTGTAATAGTAGGTTGATGCACTGCTCATTCAAAGTTTAAATTAACTCTTGCTGTTTCTTTAAAAAAGAGAGAGTGTGTGTGCTCTATTCGTAAAGTTCACTCATTAGAAAATACTTATTTTACAAATTTATTATAATGCATCATGATTAATAGAGTTCATAGCTGTAGATAGGGTTCTTAAAGTAATTAGAAGATCTAACCAAATCATGGGTGGTACGTGGTACCACTGTCTTTTTGTTTTGGTGATTTTCTAAGGGGAGGAACAACTATAAAAATAAAATGTAGATGCTAAAACTTCACTACTTTGACAGTTAACTGTTGTTTACGTTTTTATTTATGCAAATGGTAATATCTTTTTGTTATATACATATATTTGTTTAAGTTACTACTCCAAAGTAGATTGACATTATTGCCGGTAGTAACAGTAGATTTTTAATATTTAAGTGTTAATAGGTCATATATCAAAATATTTCAAAATTCATCTTAAGTCTATAACGAGGTCTACAATCACGATGCAAGCACGTAAGAAATTTCGAATATTGTAAAGAACCCAACCTATTTGAACGACTCTGCGGTCATATTATTAGAAAGCATTTTCTTGAACATTTATGCAACATTTGTCAACATCAGTCGAATGAATAATATTGTTTCTAATATCTATACAGCGTGAGCAACTATTTCATTATCTATAATATAGAGAGTTTAAAATAAACTTAAAACAAATTCAGCGGTGAGAATAGATAAACAGCATTTTAACACGAAAATAATTTTATGTTTTAAATTAATTGTTTAAATATCGCTGGTACCCTTTAATCTGTACTTTTTTATTTTTTACTTAACAAATTATTAAAAACTATCCACCCGCCTTGGCTTGACTATTTTGCATTATTTTCAATTTTAACCATGGAGGTAAAGGGCAACAATTAGGGGTGGATTACCGTCGATGATGGAAAACAATATAATAAGGGATATTTTATTATCTTTATGAATATTATTGAACCGGCCGCAGAATCCAAGCAAATTCTTTACGTTTCCATCGAATTTCTTAACTTCGAGTTTTGGAAGTCCTGAGTTTTTTCTTTTCTTATCTCCAGTAGTGGTTTCTCTCATCTCATCTGGTCGTCTTGTTCGTAGATCTTCTGTGTCAAGACTTCATAGCCTGATCTTTTTTTGATGATTTGATCTCCATAAAATTCGATTTAATCAAATTCTTGTTGCTATTCAGCATCACTTGGATTTGAACTCCAATAATAATAAAAATAATCGTTGACTTTTATTATCTAATGGCCTGCCTAAACCTCACATCCAGGACCAGAACCATCTTGTAGGATCAGCAGGAGCCCAATCTTAGGAAAACTAAGAAAATAAATGGAGAAGTAAAGTACTGGAATCAGCTGAAAAAAAGGCATCGTATTTTAACGGGAATATTAACCACACATTGCATGTTAAGAAGTCACATGAAGAAACTATGGTTAGAAGATGAAGCAAGATGCAGATTCTCTGAGGAAGAGGACGAAACCCCAATACGCATACTCTCGGAATGCCCTGCTTTGCACAATTCCAGGTCAGATACCTGGAAGCATACGAAATAGAAGAGGATCTACCTGACTTGAAGCTCAACATGTCCCAAACTTTCTTAGGAATATAGAACTGGAAGAGCTGCCATAAGTCTAAGTAAACATCAAACCCATGGTAAGAAGGGGGCACAATAGATCTTATGGGCCGCAGTATACTTATAACCTCTAATTTCTTACATACATACGTACATATCTATTTGCCAGAGTGAAGCTATCATTTGTTCTTTGCTCGTCGACATGTAGTGATACTTAGGTCTAATGTTCGCCTGCATTTATTGAAGAGTCTTCGCAGTGGTTCCCGTTCCTTCTTTATGTTTTCCATCGATGCTGTCCTGTCACGGTCGCCACTAATTACATACAGTGTGTTACTCACAACAATGAATATATTGCTTTTGGCCAAACAGAACTAGTTCTGTTTTAGAGTTTTGAATTGGTTGTACGCATTTTTCATTTACTTACTTACATATCCTACGCTTTTCTACCTTTTTAGTTGTAATGCTGTTTGGGTTGGGTTTTGCATATATTTCTCCTCGTTTTCGTATCTCATGGAGGGGAATATATCCAGGATAATCCCTTGAGGCTAATAATATCTAGGCTTTAATATTGTTATGTCTTATTACTTCCTTACTTTGTCTATAGCCTTAACTTCTTATCAACATCAAGTACCTAGTTACAAAAAAACAAAATGTAACAAACAGCTGTAACTGAATTTAAAACGTATTTTACAAAAAAAAGTGGTGGTTTCATTCAACCGTTTAGTTGTTTAATGTTGTTGATAACAATTTCGGTTGAATCTAGATTGGTTTGTTTTTTATTAAAGAGTTTCTGGAACCCAAATTACACACCTCATAAATTTAACTGCTTAAAAATGCCTAAAATGTTAATAAATTATTTTACAAATAAACAAGTCAAATAATATTTATGCATATTAAAATGTTAGCTATCACTTACTTTTAGTTAATCTTTTTACTTTGTATACACATCATTAATAGGTTTTTTGTCTTTTTTTCTAGCCACTATGTATAGTTACTTAACCATGTGACTGGATAAATAAGAGGTTGAAATAATACTAAGAATTTGAAATGTATGGCAATAGATATTTTAGTGTGTATTGGAGCAAGAAGTAGTGACAGTAGAAGTTTTGTAATATACCGTAGTACGAGGTCTATTGCAAAAATTCTAATGATCCAACTTTCTATATAAAGCCCCGATTCTATAAAGTTGAATTTCATTTACTGCTGAATAATATTGCTCTACATATATAATATGATAGTTAATATGTAGATATCGTTATTGTGGAATATTTTTCGAAACAAAAGTTGTCCTTATTTAACTACATTTTTTAAATTTTGGCGCAAAAAGTTAGCATATACGGATTTGTGATACTTCTTCGCGATTACAAACTTGCAATTCTCCAATTTGTTTCGATAATTTCATTAATCCATTTTCCTAATTTTTTCCAAACAAATACTGTGACACCGCACAATTTCGTTTTAATTGCTTTGAATACTAAACATTAATTAAGAACTTTTATCCAAAATATTCGTAACTTACAGCAAGTGGAATAACTTGAGAGATGTTAATTAGATTCTATTGTTTAGTTTGAGGAATAACCTGACGCTGACGAAACTGCTGTGGTAGTTTCTTGTGGTTTATTTGATGTGTCTGCTCTTTGTTCCATGTTGTCGCAGGAGTAATTAAAAGAAATGAATAGTTCTAAGATATATACCAACTGGCATTATGTTTGATTTGTCTTCGGTATCATATTTCCAAAAAACCTTAAACTATAAATATAAATAATTTTCATCTTTAATCTGGAATTATAATAAAGGTTCAAAATGGATATTTTGAGAAATTATTCTTTCGAGGCTACCATTTTTATATTGGAAACTGGCAACAAAAATGCCAATAGCTAAAAAAAATTTTTAGTATGTTTTAGAAAACAATTTAGCAACAAATGTTTTTCCAAATTTTTTCATTTTGTCGTAAATTTACTCAACATGAATGTATCGCTGGACTCAGCCATGTATGGCCATTCAGCACTTTTAAATACCATGAATGGTACCGCCAAAAAGCTAACTGGAACCACCAAAAGTAGCATTCGGCTATCTTCTCAGATGAATCTAAGTTCTATCTTGGGATACACGATGGTAGATAACGAGTTTGTACGATATGTGGAGAAAGGCAAAATTTTACTTTTCTGTTGAACGTCACGTCAGTAGAAGTTAAGGTGTGGGGTCTACCGGTCTTTATAGACTGGTGAATATTACAAGGAATATTATCACTGTTTTTTTATGTATGTTAATGAAATATTTTAAAACATTTGTTTACCTTCCCTAATGAAACAATCAACATACCAGTATTATATATTTTAAGGCTACTCCTGTTTCTTTTAAATTTTCTAGAACAATAGTTGTTGTTATTGGACACATGAAATAAAAAAAGCTCCTTAACTACTTTTGTTTAGTAATTTCATATCTGTGCTTAAACTACAAGTAATAGCTTTCAAAAAACATACAAGGATTATTTGTTATTATCAAGGAAATTTCAACTTAAAACAAATTAACTTTTCTATTCTTTTATTTTAAAAATATTTTGATTTTGTAAACCTTAGTTGTTCCCATGTCCTTCTACAAGTCTAATGTTGCGACCTAGAATTTATTTCTCGTTTTATCATTGTGTACATTTTTGGTGACTAAAGCATTTTTTCTACTCTGGGAAAAAATCACGGTTAAGCAACTAGAATTCATTGCCTGGATTGCTAATTCCAAATTAGGAATAAATTAACCGTAATATGCTTAACTGTAAATTTGGATTAGGTTATATGTCACGGATTTAATGACGTCACAAATACATTTTCGGTTATTAATACAAAAACACGGTTAAAATAAAATAAATTCAACTTTGAGTTCGTGTTACGAACTGAATATTTGATGTTATGTAATCATATTTTTAGTTTTATTAAATGTCTTTAACTGTGTTTTTTTATTAAAATAACCTTGTAAAGCTTTTTTATTTAAATCAGATTTAAATAAATGTACTTGATTTTCATGTTTCTTTAATTGTATATTTGAATTAAATTATTTGTAAATTTGAGTTAATTTGATTAAAAATTTTTATAACATTAATGTAATTTTAAAATTAAGTTTTTTTCTAAATTTAATATATTTAATTCTTCATTGATTCCATATATGTAATCGTATTTCAGCCCATTGTTGCTCATTTAATGTTGCAATTTATTGTTATTTAATATGATTATATTTAATAATATTATACTTATATAATTAATTGTATTTAGGATTTAAATCCTTAATAAAATTTGCATGAGTACAAAAATACAATTTTTATTTAACTCACGTGGGTCGGTATATTTATATTCTATTAATCATATAATTATATTAAATTCCAATTAATTGAGATAATTAAAAGAGCCATTAAAAATGGGCTAAAACACGATTACATATATGGAATAAATGAAGGATAATTAAAATTTAGGAAATAATTACATTTTATGTAAAAATGAGGATTATATTGAAAAACTATCTGTAACGGTATCAAAAAAACAAAATTCATTTTAAAAACATTTTTATTTATAACAGTAGCTATAAAATCAAAATAGTACTACACATACAAGAACAAAAAATATATAGCTATATATACAAACAAATGGTGTTAAAACATGAAAATAACTACTTTAATTACAGATAATTCTTAATTTACTTATTAATATTTAAATAACATATTGTTAAAATGCTCGATTTTTTTCTGTTTTCTTCTGTACCCCTTTCATCTGTTGCCAAAATTGCTTGACCACTCTGTTTTTTTGTAGAATACTGAGACACTGTAATAAAAATATTTTGTTTCTATAATATTCAAATAAATTATGTTTATAAAATACAAAATTTCTGGAAATAATGATTCTTCTTTATTTTGTTGATTATTATTATTATTGGAAATTATAGCTTGATTAAGCTCCTGAAAACGCAAATAATACATATATATATATATATATATATAATTAATTGTTAATTTGTAAATGTCTACCAAATAGCAACTATAAAATAATTACAGTTAAAACATGTAAAAGGAATTACCAAATTTATAATAACTAACAGTTGCTTGATTTTCTTTAAGCCAAACTTCTAGCTTTTGCCTGAACCGGAACCTAATATCAATACTTGGTATTAACTGACTTAATTCATCTACATCTACAGTTTTCCCTGTAAGAAATGAAAAATCAGGAAATAAAATACAAGAAAAAATAAGTACAAGATTAATTTTATGCAGACACAATATTGTATGCTTTTAATATTTAAAAGCTTCTTTTATAAACAAATGAATTAAAAATCTAAAAGTAATTGTAGTAGTGAAGAAAAATATTTTAATAGTTTTTGTCAATTTGCATATATACATTACGGTAACTTGCGTTCAAATGTAGGTATAAGGTCGTTAAGCCCCCAATCCTTTAACAATACTTTAGTTATTTCGACCATTTAAAAACCTATTACGATTAAATTGTCCACATACGTTGAATAATTATGTAAAAACGAAACTTCACTCGGTTCCTCGGTTCAAATTTTCCCATAAACGATATATATTTTTATATTTTATCTCCTTCTTATTCACAGAAACCAAAACCCCGATACTAGGCCGTTTTTCCTCGGACAACAAAATATTTTGAAAAAGGACAGAAACTAAGAAATGAGTTTTATTAATACAACCTACATAATACGAATATCAAAAAGTGTAACCATGGAACACAAAGAAATAAGAAATGCTTCTTTATTTTTCATTTTGTGCTCTGCGTATCAGTTTTGTAAATATTGTTTTCACAAACGACATTCATATTTATGATTTTGATTCTTATTTGTAGGTAGTTGCAGGTTAATTTTAATATGGGTTTAAATATTATTTTAGTTTTTAAAAATTAGAATGTCATTATAACAATGAACTAAACGCTCATCTGAATGTTAGTCATTTTCTTATATTAACATTGAAATATGTCTCGACCTCCGTGTTATCTTTTGATTTAGTTCGTGTGCACATGCATCGTGAGTATTGTTACGCATGTAATCCACCAAACAGACTGTATACCTACAATATTTAACTTGAAAGTATTTGCTTGCAGAGAGACAAATAATTAACAGGTTTCTGGTAACTTCAATAAATAAAATCAGTTCTAAATCTTTTAGTACACTTAATAAAAAAGAGTATAAACATTTATAACCGTACCTAATTTATATATTATAATTGCGATAGGTTATCTTTAATATTTGACATGGTCTATGAGAAGAAAGGGCACGTTCTAACTGCCGGGAGCAACTTATTCGTGGAGCACGAAGAAAAGTACTAAATTAAAACTATTTTAAATGAATCGTCTCCGTATAGACATTTATTGACATATAATTGCAGAAATTGTTCTCGTGACTGCTCATGTGTTTCTAGATTTATTAGTCAGACGGTCACGATTTTAAAGATTGAAAATAATAATTAAACAAGCTTATGGCGGCCACAAATATAAGTTGACCTTAACTGTTGGCCACGGTGCACTGATAAGCCAAGACGGGAGTTCCATGACAGTTAATAATTTATTATCAATTATGTTAGGAAAAACAATTTGACATTTTTATATAAAAGTTATATACCTTAGATGAGAATATAATTTTTTGTATATAATTTCAATGTACCATTGTATACAGCAAGATTTACCAAACCTTTTAATGACTCGAGAAATAGTAATTGGAAGTATTATAAAAAATTACGAAACTGTACAACTTCAGCTGTTATCAGGAAAGCAGGCACCAAAGAGGCTAAAAATAAAAATAATTGTAAAATTTTAAGAAAACTGAAAATAACCATCAATTGAAAAATCAAAAAAATTCAATTTCCATACTACTTGTGATAAATTTATATATTTGAACACATTAGCAAAGCATTAACAGATAGTCAATGGCTAACAAAGTATTAATAGAAGAAACCCTCACACTCTGATATTATTTCATAAAATCCTCAAACAACAACGACCTGCTGACATAGTAAATAAAATAAGGTAAACCTGTAATTACTATTCAGGCGGCACGTGTTAATGAATCTTTTGTACGGTCAAAATTAATTAAATTACCATTCTATTATTTTTTATAGCGTTTTCTTTTGAGACCAGAGCAACGCACTGAGTGCACACTGAGAGCGAGTTGTGTGTTCTATTGAAATGTCATTAGGGAGAGCAATCTGTCACACATGTTCTTTTGAATAGACTGCTCGCTCTCGATGTGACCTGAGGGCACCAAAAACTGCTCTGACTATTTGACTCAGGGCAATACCATGGTACAACAAATTTACAGGACAGGACAATACGAATAGGTTAGGTTCAAGCGTTTAACGGTTTAACGGTCAAGTTCAAGTTGAAATGGGTAACTATGGAGGAGGTAAATAGATCTTTGTGCAGAATATATAAAACATTTCTTTATTTTATTTTATTTTAGCACGCCTGTAATATCATATTCATCAAAACGGCTCTATACTTTAAGTTCTCCTTCAACGTATAATCGCCTTTTGTAATTTCACAAAAAATTTTCTAGTACTAATAATAACCAAAAAAGTGCACTATATCAAATGCATTCTTTTGAAATGTCAAAAACACACAGTTCGCCCTGAAAACGTCCGTTGCCAGTGCACAGTAAAAACTGGGGCAGTGCAAGAGCAATCTCAGTGCGCCCTCGGTGCGCACTCAGATCACTTTCTACTAATCTCAAAAGAAAACGCTATTAGTTCTATTTGCTATCGTTTTGACATATCCATGTGTATTTGTTTTATGTCATTACTTATGAAAAAAAGAAAGAAATAAACTGATCTTGCGTCTACTAGCATCCACAATAGTATATTAAACAACGCATTTCATATGGATTTCTGTTACGACACGAGTTCAAGTTTAAAAAACGAATCGCGAGGCGATGAGTTTTTTAAAGAACGAGTGTCACAACAGCCATATGAAATAAGTTGTTTATAATATTTTTTACATTTTGCCATTTTATTGTTTTTAAAATTAACTTATTATTTATTATGTAAATTACGAAAATTCTGATTTTAAAAAGTATGTTGAGAGCACTGTGTAATTTATACCAGTTAATATTTGACAGTTTTGAAATTTAAATTATCCAATGTTTAAAAATATTTTAAAATGAATAATGCACCAATAATAATATATTATGTAAGTAAAAGATGATATTCACATTTACAAATACTTTCTTAAAGAACAATATAAAATTAAGTAATTGCTATTAGCCTCGAATGTCATTGTCACTTGTCTTGTCATTAGATACTTCACTCATGTTGCCAACCATTTAAAAAAAATTTGCGAACGTAAAATTTACATTACGATACGCAAATGCCTTTTATAATAAAGATTTTTATAAGTGCAAAATATAAAAAATTTATTTACATAGGTATGTATTTCAGTTATTTAATAAAGACAAACATTATTATTATTATTCCTAACGTAAACGCAAATGGGATTAGGTTCATAAAATTACATTTTTAAAGAAATTTATGGTACTAACCCTTACTGTGTGAAAATTCATGTTATTCAGAACAATAAACAACTAAAAGGTTGTATTAACTTTCACTATTTATTCTATAAATTGCTATTACAGCTGTTTCGCTATAACTAGCATCGTCAGATTGACATATTGAAATTACATGTTTGTTTGTAACTAGGTACTTGATGTTGATAGGTAGTTAAGGCTAGACCAAGTAAGGAAGTAATAAGACATAACAATATTAAAGCCTAGATGTTATTAGCCCTAAGGGATTATCCTGGATGTATTTCCCTCTAAGATCAGTATAACTGTGCAATGATATAGAAAAACCAGGAAAAAACTATATGCTGCTGATCTTTACAATAATTTAATATATTCGTGTTATAATTACGTCTTATCTATGTATAAAATGAAGACTCAATCAAAGTAAACAGTTTAATAGTGGTGAACTTCCAAGATTTATTTGTTCATTAACTACTTTATATTGTTGATCTGCTAGATGTCTTTTGATTTCAAGTTCTTCGAGGAAATCTAAATTTTGTTTTTTATCACAGGTGTGTAATATTTGAATGTCATTAGTGTGTATGAGTGAGTGTAGATGTTCAAGAACGTGTTTGGCATAGTTTGACTTATCTGGTTGTTGTAATCTATATGCTCTTAAATGTTCATTGAATCTTATTTCAAAATTTCTTTGTGTTTAACCTATATATACAGCATTACATTTAATGTAATTAATAATAATAATCAGTTAATTAATTAATTGAATTATTTTCTTCAACTTCTAGATTTGAAAATTGAAAAAGTTAATAATTCATTAAACTATTCAATATACAGAAAACCAACACAAACAGATGTAACCATACCATATCATTCAAATCATCCTATATCACATAAATTAGCAGCTTATAATTCTATGATACATAGAGCATTTTCAATTCCAATGAACAAAAATAATTTTAATAAAGAAATTGAGATTATAAAACAAATAGCAATATCTAATGGCTATCCAATACATTTGATAAATAAATTATTTAATAAGAAAGAACAGAAAGTGTCACTACCACTAATATTCCCTCAACAACCAAAAGAAATTAAAAGTTATAAAAGTATTACATATTGTGGAAATATTTCTAATACAATTTCAAAAATAATATCTTCGGCAACATCTGCAATAATTTATTCAAATCACACAATAATGTTGGTACAAAATTGTTAAATGTAAAAACAAAATTACCTAAATTAAAATAATCTGGTGTTTACAAAATTAATTGTCCAAAATGTAATGCTGTATATATAGGTCAAACACAAAGAAATTTTGAAATAAGATTCAATGAACATTTAAGAGCATATAGATTACAACAACCAGATAAGTCAAACTATGCCAAACACGTTCTTGAACATCCACACTCACTCGTACACACTAATGACATTCAAATATTACACACCTGTGATAAAAAACAAAATTTAGATTTCCTCGAAGAACTTGAAATCAAAAGACATCTAGCAGATCAACAATATAAAGTAGTTAATGAACAAATAAATCTTGGAAGTTCACCACTATTAAACTGTTTACTTTGATTGAGTCTTCATTTTATACATAGATAAGACGTAATTATAACACGAATATATTAAGTTATTGTAAAGATCAGCAGTATATAGTTTTTTCCTGGTTTTTCTATATCATTGCACAGTTATACTGATCTTAGAGGGAAATACATCCAGGATAATCTCTTAGGGCTAATAACATCTAGGCTTTAATATTGTTATGTCTTATTACTTCCTTACTTGGTCTAGCCTTAACTACCTATCAACATCAAGTACCTAGTTACAAACAAACATGTAATTTCAATATGTCAATCTGACGATGCTAGTTATAGCGAAACAGCTGTAATTGCAATTTATAGAATAAATAGTGAAAGTTAATACAACCTTTTAGTTGTTTATTGTTCTGAATACATTTTTAAAATTTTCGAACATTGTATTTAAGATTGCTGCTTTTTGCAAATCAATAAAAGTGTTTTTATGAAGACTGAGTTATTTAAAACTGTCTTCAAGACTTCTGGGGATGAGTCCAATTGATGATACGATGATCAGTACCACCTCCACTTCTGCATTCCATAGCTGCTCTCTACTTCTATAACAATATCGGCGTAATTGCTGTTTTTTCATTATATTTGTTCAAAATATTATTGATTGGAACTACAACATTGACTTACAGAACTGATTTAGCTTTTTTAACCAACACTACAATGTCTGGTCGATTATTCATCACCTTACGATTGGCGTAGTAGAGTATAAATTGGCATATTCGAGCACAGCCTTTGAATTGTTTTTGTAATATGGAGTATAGGTAGCTGATGATAAGGATATTTTCTTTAAGAAATGGATGTGAAAATACACAAATTTGATTGAAAGATATTAGTATAAGTGTAAGTAAAAATCTGTTTTATGTTAAGTTTGTAGGAAAACAACCAATCAGCTGTTAATTTAAAGCTATACATCTCATTAATTGCCGGCTTCGATACTCTTTTGTATCTATATTTTTATACTTGAAATAGCGGTTATTGTGTACCAAACTACCACCAAGTTTATTTCCAAAGTTAATAGCTTTTGCTTTTTACTCTTGAAATGTAACAAAAAAATGCATACTGCAAAAAACACACTTAATTATTACAGTTTTTCCAATGTAATAAAAAGTATGTAACCTTTTGAAGTTACATATTAAATATCGATTTTTTTAATGATGTCATAACCGTTTTGCAATTTTTGATGAAAATGAACAAGTGGATTTGTGTTTTTAACGAGAGCTGGTTTGCCCGGAAAAAAAAAGAACAACGTGCATCCCATTAGATTTTTATTCCGGTATAACGATTTTGTGTATGTATGGTCGCTGTTATTTGTTTACAGTACTAGTTTATTTAAAATTGGGTGGTCCAAAAGAGGGCACTCATAATACATGACTATTGGTTTCCATTGTTTAATACTTCGTGTCAATTGCCTGCACAAAAATAGAATGGAAAAACTAGTCATTCTGGAATACGATAAAATTGTTTAGGAAAGTCTAAAAGAAACAGAATAAATGTATTTACTCTGTAGACTTTAACAACATGAGGTTAATTTTACAGATCATACCGGGTGATCTGAAGAATTTTTCAGGAATCGCTATTAAGCAATTGGCAATTGCTTATTTTATGGAATATTAAAATTATACAAATCATATCAAACCAGGTATTTCCAGACGAAACTATTCAAATTTCTTGAGAGCTAGTTTCCTTATATCAAAAGACATTCATTACAAATGTGCGGCAGCAGTCTACATTCTTCCTGTGTAGTGCATTAATTTTTTAGCTGTTTAATGGAGACCAAACTTGATCTCTCAAATTCAACTACACATAACCATTACAGTTTTTGAGGTACCCTAACCATATTTTCTGGGCAAACACTCTTTGAAATTCTCTATTGAATGGCATATGGATAACTGTAAATATTTTCGGGGAACAGTAGAAAATTTAAACCTCATTGTCATTCAATAGCGTATTACGGTGGCTAGGAAGTAAATTTTGGGGTTATGGGTGCTCAAGTTTAAATGGTACCCTATCGAAAGCGTGGGTCAATGTTCTTCTAATTTGGCAACTTGGTTTTATATGTCATGGGCTGCAACATGGGAGTGTCAAGTACTTCAAACAACATGAAAGTCCTTCACACAGTTTAAAAGGCTGCCTTACAAATGTGTGGCTGCCGTCTACATCCTTCCAGTGTAGTGCATTAATTCTTTTGGCCTTCTAATCGGGACAACATGAACGTACTTTGAAACAACATGAAAGTAATTGAAACAACATGAAAGTAATTGAAACAACAGAAAACCCGTAAAATTTATCCACAATTTAATTAGATTTTAGCCGGGCGACTTAGGAAAAAATGAAATATTTAAATGTCGCGTACCACTAAAACTGTTAAAGTTATGAACGTTGTAGTTGGATTTGAGTAGAATAAGGCTGCCTTATTATAACTATGCTTAACTGCGCTTGATTTACCGATTATTAAAAGTGGTTACCGACAACCAATGAATCTGATAATTAAACTCGGCCGAGCTTTAACACTATGGTATTGATTATTGAAAACAGAATCAAATGCTGATCATATTTTACTGAAGGACCATAGGTGTCTACTGCCCACTAGGGCGGTTGCAAGTTATGGCTGGTCTGGGTCGAAAAATCCAATAAAATTATTGCTATGTCTGATACAGAATCAAAAGCTGATCAATTGACTGAACGACCATGGATCAGTTCTAGTGTCGATAGACCGGTTTCATATTTTAACTAGTTAACAATTTAAAAATTTTTTATTGTTGATTCTGATAAAGAATCAAAAGCCAATCAGTTTTAAATATGTTTTAAAACTCTTGTTACTGCTTTTAAGTATTTACTGTGCTTTCGCTACTTTTCTATATTTCGATTGTTCGGTTTATTTTATAGTTTTTTGTTAATAAGATGTTAATAATGTTGTAGGTCCCGCAGTGTGAAAGTACACTTCTATTAAAATGCGTGAAAAACTATTTATTCACGTTCCACGTACATAAACGATGCGGAAAATATGGCTTTAACTAGCCCGTCGACATTCTGCACTTGTATCTACAAAAAGTAAAATGTATTTCTGTAAGGATCATTTTGATGTAAGTTTGATAACGCGTGATAGATTTCCTTGTATTAAAAGAGCACAATCATGACAGTCTGCACTCACTATTACACCGCTTTCTTCATCTACAACCATAGGGGCGGAATATGGTAGTAGTACGAATTTTATGCCAAATTTAGTATCTCGACAAAGTTGGACATATTTCACAGCATCGTTTCCCTATGACTGTCTCGAGGAACTAAAAAGAACTGAAACAATTTGTTAAAAATATAAAACATAACCTCAAAATCATATTATTTTGTTTTATATATTTATTTTGTTTATATTCAATTTAACTTTTTGGGTTTATAAATACCTACGATTATTATTATAATGTATCCTGAGTATATTACTAACCTGAGGTCACATTTCTAAATTCCGCAGAGCAGAAGTTACTATTTGTTGCTAAGAATTTAGCAACCGTAAAGCAACAATTTTTAGTAAATTTAAACTATATGCCTTAATATATATACTTTCCATGGTGGGAAATATGTAAAAATTGATTCAAAAAGACAATTGGTTAGGTTAGGTTAGGTTAGGTTAGGTTAGGTTAGGTTAGGTGGTCGTTTCAGGTCCCTTCCACTGCGACCTGAAAGATCTATTGTGGCTCACCCCTAGGTTATAGTCGTTCTATCAGCCCTATGCCTCTAATGAAGCTCATCAGGTTCGTTGGCGACACTTCCATGAAGTCATTGGGCTCGAGTTGATGCAGACCAGATTTATTGATCCTTATTCTTTCGAGCTCTCGGCAGTTACACAAGATATGCTCCACCGTTTCATCCCCAGCCTGCAGTCCGCACTCTCTGCCAGTCCAATTATTTTCATATGCCTATTAAAACGACTGTGTCCAGTCAGTAATCCTATTATTATCCGTAGGTCCTGTCTGCTCATATTCAGCAGCTCTTGAGACCTTTTTTTAGAGAGATCTCCTTTGAGTGCTTTAAACCCTCTAGCTCGAACCAGTAAGAACGTCTCCTCAGATCTACCCAGTTCGATATTGTTCCTCTGGCTACGCTATTCGCTATGCCTAGGAATGGATCCGGGCCTATAAATATTCCTTCAGCACCTTTCCTGGCTAGAAGGTCCTCTTTTTCGTTACCTTCAATGGCGGTATCCCCAGGTGCCCTTAGTAAGGTTACTTTATTTTCCCCTAGACGTATGAGATCCTGAAGGCACTTCCAAACAAACTTGGAGTCGATCCGTTTTGATGCCAGTGACTGGCTATCGGAAATGATTTTTATAGTTTTGTTCCTGCAGTCACGCTTAAGCATCTCCTGCAGACACATCTCCATTGCGAAAACCTCCGCCTGGAAGATTGTGGATAGGTTACCCAAGTTCTGGCTCAGGTCCACCTTTGGTTTTCCTCCATGCACCCCAGCTCCAACACCTCTCTCGGTCTTAGAGCCGTCCGTGTACCAACACTGGTCAGCCATTATAAGATTCGAACTATTCGTCTCCCATTCGTCCCTTCCTGGGAAAAGGATGGTGAATGGCTTGTGGTAGTTGTATTTAGGTTGCATTGCATCTGGTACCATCTCCAGTATCGGATGATTTTTTATTATCTCTCCGGCTCTGGCTATGACGCTGCTCTGCTCTGCATCCTGACATTTGACTAGTCTTCTGTATGCACCAGCCATCGCCTTCCTTTCCATCCAGATATGGGCATACGGCATGTCCAAAGAGATAGCTTTGCTTCACTGCATATGTTCTCTACATGAGCGTTTTATGAATGTCTTCTATCCTTAATAGATTTTCCATAGAGGGCGGGCATTTGGAGTTTATCCAGTTTCCGCCTCCTGGTGAAACTAACAACTGTTGCTTTACTAGGGTTGACCAAAAGTTGTTCTTTGTTGCACCACCTAGTAACAATATTAAGTGCTCGTTGAGTCACTTTAGAGATGACCTCTTCATACTTTCCTCTTACCAATATCACCAGATCGTCTGCATAGGCTTGTAACTCTATCCCCTGGTTGTCGAGGTCCGAGATCAGGTCGTCCACCAGTAGCGACCACAAGAGAGGGGAAAGTACTCCTCCCTGTGGGCAGCCCCTAGCAGCCTTCGCTCTCATCTCCTCGCCTTCCAGTGATGTTAGGATCAGCCTGTTTTCTATCATAGCTCCGATCCAGTTACATAAGGATAAGGATGCAGCAGCATTATAGAGAGAATTAGGTAATGCGTTAATGCTCCTTCTATATCAAGGAAGGTAGCCAGAGCAATCTCTCCATTAATCACGGAGTGATTGATCTTGTGGACTACTTCGTCCAGCGCCGTTTCTGTTGATTTTCCTTCCTGATATGCATGCTGGTGGGTACTGAGAGGATGTTCCCTCAATGGTCCCTCCTTCAGGTATGTAACCCAGAGCTAAGCTTGTTCTAAAGAGCTTAGTCAGAGTAGGCAGCAGAATGTCCAGTCCTTTTTGTAGTAGGGCAGGAAAAAGTCCATCCTCCCCTGGAGATTTGTATGGATCGAAGTGGTTTATAGCCCACTTTACATTCTCCGGTGTGATAGTTTTCGCAGATATTTTCCAACTTTCCTTCCTAGGTCGAGGCAACCGTCCTAGGTCTAAAGTTCGCCTCTGCGTCTCAATAATTGTTGAACCTGGGAAATGGTTTGTAACAAGAGCACTAATGTTTCCCTCTTGGATTCGGTATAGGTTCCATCTTGTCTTTTGAGAAGACACGGCCCCTGGTTCGGATCCTTGAAGAGGATCTTGTGAAACTGGCAGGTATGTCAGATATACTCTGGCAGAACTTTCTCTAAGGTTCGCGCTTGGCTCTTCTTATTTCTTTGGTATATTCTGTAAGAGCGCTTCTATATTTTTCCCAGTTCCTTAATTCTTTTGCTTTATTGCATAGCATCTTGACATTTTTTCTTAACTTGTCCAGTTTTCTGTTTCACCAAGGCGTTTGTCTATTATTCGTCTTGGTTTTAACGGGACAGTTTTCCTGGTATGTTTCTAGAATTGCCCTACCGATCAATTGCCTCTTCCAAATCAGCATTTTGATTATCGTGGGCATATGCCCTGTTTTCCCCTCCAGAATAGTGCGATAACCGTCCCAGTCTGTACATTTTGGGTCCCTATAATTATTGGTGGGTCTTTTATCCGTTTTTAAGGTAAAGTCAATGTGTCTGTGGTCCGAGCATGATGGCTCGTTAGACACGTTAAAAATTTTATTACTGATTGCCTCAGTACTCATTGTTATGTCTATAATGTCTTGACATTTCTTGGTAACAAAGGTTGGATCATTTCCTCTATTGTTTACTACAATCCCTTCACCAAGTATATAATTGAAAAGGTACTTACCTCGTTCGTCGGTCGTTCTGCTCCCCCACGCCGCATGGTGTGAGTTCACATCGCATCCTACGATGACTTAAAGTCCTTTCCTCCTGCAATGTTCGATTAAGTTCCGTACTATTGCAGGTGGAGGATTTGCTGCCCCTCGCTCGCCCAGAGCATACGGCCATATCCCGTCTGCTCCCCTCCTCCTGAATGTTGAGCTGTGCGGACACCAAGTCTTTTGTGCAGAAACAACAGTTAATATATTTTCTAAGTACAATACAGGCTCTGGGTTTTCCCCCACTCCTGTAATACAGTACCTTAGTTAAGATGGATCCTAGGCCTCCCAATGTGACCTGCTCCGTTAATTCAAGGTTCCTGGATTAGGGCTACATCTATTGCTTCTTTAGCAAACCTCCTGCCAATGGTATATGAGGCAGCCTTGGCATGTTGGAGGTTTGCTTCTACCCTTGTTTGGGTGGATTATTTCTTTCAGTACCCTTGGAAGGCAAGACTTTACCAGCCTTACCTTTGCTCTTTTTGCTGGTAGAGGGGAATTTGCTCCCCCCTTTTACCATGGAAGTCCTAGGCTTGTCCTTCCTTTCTCCAGGACGTTGCTGTTTTCGCGAGGAAGAAGATTTTACCTCCTTTCTCACTCCAGCTCCGCCCATGGTTCCAGAAGTGCATAGCTGATCATCCTTCCTGGTTTCTCTTGGTTTTCTTCGCGTCCCTGTGAAGGAGGATGGTTCCCCCTTCTTAGGGAGGCTTGAAGCTGAGTTGCTCCAGTGCCTTCATGGATGAATCGTCCACGGAGAAGGTCCAGGAGAATATCCAGGACCGGCCTTTTCACAGTGGAGTACTTTCCAATCCTGTGTCTTCAGGCCCCGATTCATCTTCCTCAGTCCGTTGAGGACAGTTTCAGCATCTAGAGGGGTTTCTTTGTCTTCATCAGGTATGTGTGCCACACATACCTGAGTTTTAGGAAGATCTTTCCGCTCTATTGCTCTTAGCGTTGCTCCTTCCCATGGTGTGAGTCGATTAACCGCCTCAATTAGCCATTTAGAGCTAGCTTTGTCGGCACATGTTACCTGAAGCCATCCTGGCCGATGTGAGCGGCCAAAGAATCTTACTTCAGGTCCGTCTTCAGGTAAATCCTCGACGGCCCGTAGGATGGCTTTCTGCAGCCTTCCTAAATTTTCTGCCCCAATGAGTGCAGCCGTATGGTCAGAGTGGATTATTCCCACTCTGTGTCCACCAGCCGCAGCCTCGTAAGACATCGCGTCGTTCCTAACCTTTTTCGGAATAGCGCCCTCAGGGGTGCTTTCATCCGAGCGAAGTCGTTTCCCGACGCTCTTGCTGGGGTTTTATCCCCTTCCAAACACTTCTAAGGTTCCTTCCTTTGAAGGACCTCTTCGTAGGGCGTTCCTAGCTTCAGCAACCGTTGCAGCTGCTTACGCCCCGCCCCACTCAGCCTTTTCCCCTCCGGTTTCTCCATCGGGGAGCTCTACCTCCCGAGACATTTCTCTTTCAGGAATTCGTTCTACCGTCTCCTGAATCTCCATGTGTTCAATGAGGGAATCAGCACCCTCATTGTCGTCATTTTTTTTTTTGTTTTTTGGTCTATATAAGTCCCACGAGCAACTAGGGATGAGGAGTCCACTCGGTCAGAGCCCCGCATGACCTAGTAAGGCTATTTACATCTACATATCGCCTGGTATCTGGATGCCACCGTTCAAGACTGAATTTACCCATCAGCCATCCATCCATCAGCACGGTACGGATAACACCTTAGATTGGGGATATTTAACTCCTCGTGCATCTCCTTTAGTCTGACTTCTCCTCTTTGACCTGTCCGGCATGGGAGACCCTACCCTACCTACCCTACTGCCGGCATAGCCCAAAGATTCCTTGAAGTTCTCAGTCGCTTATTACAGCTCCTGCTTCGTCAAGGTAGACATGCATGGAGAGGGGTGTAATAATATTATCCAAATATCAACAAATACCATAGTACTTGACAGCAAAAATTATTGTTTGGCAACAAGTGACGTCACGCATTTTGATTGGTCTTTATTGTCATGTGACTTGAGGGTGAAATATTTAATTGCATTTTATTAAATAAAAAATTAATCCGTTGTTTGTTGAAGGAAATATTGTCTGTTTTACTATTTTTATTATAGAAACTACCTTTTCGTGGTAAAATTGTATACTTATTTGAGTACAGTCCACATCCCTATTATCAGTATTTGTCATGAAAATGACGATAGCATCTAAAACTTCTACCTTTAAGGAAGTAAGTTGTTTTCAAACTTCCTTAAAGAAACGACAAGCAATCCTAATTAGAGACTATTTATTACGTTTTTTTTTATTGGGAAGAATTTGTCAAAAATGTTCTACCAATTAATTAAATATTCTGTTAATAAAATTAATTGATATTAAAAAGATAAATAAATTAAATTGACTTGGTTTAAATCCAATTAAACTTATAAGATACATTTATAGTCCCATAAAATAACTAACAAAATATAAATTCGTTCTGACTAATTTGGTGATGATTCTTTTAATACTTAATAGACATTAAACAATAGTTTTTATTTACTTTTGTTTTAAATTATGTCATGTTTGTTAAATAATATTCCATATACTTCATTATTTAAGAGACACAATACAAACCTTGATTTTAACTTTCAATGAAAACTAAACCAAAACACGGAAATAACAGTGTTCATTGTTAAAACTATTAAAGTGGTCCTCCTTTAAACTATTGTATTTCATTATAATCACATCAATTCCAATAGCGTGAAATTGTATATGCAACCTTCAGCCATTAAATTATTTAACTGTCTAATTAGTATAAATACGAAAATATACTGCGTGGCATAGAAACCCAAACAACCAGTAAAAATGATTTTATTTTAATGGTACTTTATATAAATATCAGGGTAGTGGTACCAAACGATCAAAAATTAAGTCAATGTGCCATGATGCCTTAAACATTAAGCGATACCTCTAGGCAGACTTCTAATTAGGTGATTAATATCCTCCTGGTGTTTCTTATTGGAGGCTACCTCAACTTAGTGTCGTAGCTCATCCAGTATTCTGCGAGGTTGCTGTAGTTTCTATAGTTTCTATAAGTTTTCTACACACTATGTCCCACACATGTTCAATTGCGGACAAATCTGGAGACCAAGGTGGCCATGGAAGCAAATTTAATTTGGCGCTTTCTAAATAGTCATAAATATTATAACGTAAAATGGATGTGCCCTGTCAATACACAGAGTATACTACCGTGTGTCGCACTAGCAGTGCAAGAGAGATGAAGATAGAAGGGTGGCAAAAAACGCGGGTTGGCAATGTAAAATAAATACAAAATTCAAATTAATTTTGTCTACTATAGAGTTATTAAGAAGTTTGGTTTGGAAATTAATTAGAATAATTTTTCCACGCGTAAATCTTTATTTTTTTCATTTTCTAAACATAAATAAATGTAGAAATTCTACAATTAAATTATGTTTACATAAAAACTTAATTGATAATTTTTTATATGCACATTTTACTTTTGTTTGTAATTGTATATAATTACATTTATGAGTAATACAACATTTGTATATGTAGCCAAAGTAAAATATTAATTCCAGTTTTAAAGTTTATAAAAACTTTAAAATTTAAAAGTTATTTACTGATGTTTAAAATGAATTAATTTAGTAAATTTAGGTAAAACACGAGAACTAATTTCGTTCTTCAACTGATTGTAATAATGCAGTCTGATTGTGTGAAGTATAATTTCAATATAAATTTAACTAACTGTAAAATAGGCCCGTAAAGGGGATCTTGATCCCAAAAAGTTGTGAAATGTTCAATTTTCTCACAGAAAAAATGATCAAGTGATTTAAAATTTGGGTTTGAGAGATTTGCAACAGTACATATTTTTTAAAACATCTTTTGAAGGCTCTTGCAAAGTGTTCCTCTATTATTTTTATCAAGCAATCGAGAAAGTGAATGATGTGATTGGAGAGCGTGTGCACATTCTTTACAATTTATAGTTTTTATAATTTTCCAACGAACAAATCCAGCTATATATCCAATAACATAATTTAAATACCTATAAACAGTTGGAAATAGTTGAAAATGTCTTTTTTGCTTTATTTCGTCAATGGTTTTTATTTATCTAAATCACAATTTAATGTATCTAAATTATTACTACTTTTATATGTCGAAGCGACATTCAAAATACTTGTTTCATCCTGAGCCAAACAATTGGCACTATAAGGAGCTTTTATTTCTGAGTGAATAAGCAGTCGCTTATACTCCTTCAAATTTTATATAGTTTGTAAATAGTTTTACCCAAAAAGTTCCTTTTATTTAAAATATCAAAAATGTTATTAATTGGGTTACAAAACCTGACAGTGGCTTCACTTTGAGAAAATTCTGAAATATTTAATTCCTTATCACAATATTCAATAGCATCAGTTAGGTACTCTATTTCTTAGTTAAAAAGCAGAAATAAGCCACTACTCACAATGCTTTCGCGCTCCTTTTGCCACAATTCTTTATCTATCTTTGTCTGGTTGCTATGGTCCCATACTATCTCTTTCTAAGGCACATCCATTTTAGGTTATAATATCTATGTAAATAGTCCAAAATTGCCTATGCCACCTAAGGTCAAGCTTTATCTTATTGGAAAACGGGGTTTTGGAGAGATCTAAGGTATGGGAGCAAATGTGGTTCTAATATTTCATTAATGTAATGCTGCGTGGTCATGCTGCCTCTAATGAATACTAATGGTGACTTAGAACCATAAGCAATGGAATATGTTCCATATACTTAAACTACTTTTAAATAATAATTAATATGACATTTATTATTTATATATCTGACAATATAATGACAATAAACATCAAATGCAAAATAACAAAATACAAAGTCGAATTGGTCCAGCATTTGTGCAGTGTGGAAACCACTTATGTAATAAAAATATTTGTGGGGTTAGTTTAGAAGATTATAAAAAACGCTGGTACCCGTCAACTTTGAAATTCAAATGTACAGGGTGATACATGCTACTATTAAAATATATATCTATACATCAATTTTGTTTTATTTAGGAGGAAATCCATTTTGATTTTAATAAACTTACTACTTATTTAGTATATCTAGTGTTACTTAAATTTGCTAATTTAATTAATAATTGTTGTTTATTCATTATGCTTTATTCATTTAGTTAAAAATGCTATTGTGCTAAATAACTTTATAGATGTGATTTAAAAAAGTTGCTAGTCACTTCATTTGTTAGAGATTTTGGTAAATTGTTAAACATAAACAATATTACTTGACTTCTCACTCTTGTCCAGAATTTGACACCGATTATTTTCAAAAATAGTTTTATATTTTAAAAAATATTCGCAAATTATTATATAATAATAATATAATAATAAATAATAAAGGTATTGTTAAAGGTATTGTATTGTTACATTGTAATTGTAATTGTATTGTTAATCAAAAATATTTTTTTTCATTTTGTCTTTGCATCAGTTAACGTCAAATTTTGCCAAATGGATTGAGATTTAATGCTAATCAAGTAGTCCCCTTCTTTTTCTACCTTGCTTAAAAATGAACAACGTTGCTGCCTCAACAAAAGTCAATAAATTTAGGTATATAGGCTAGCAGTGAAAAAAAATATTTTTTGTTATAAGCACTATGTTATTGATAACTGATTAAAAAAAATTATAAATGGTAGCCATCAAATTTTCTTTTAATGGTTATAAAAAGCCGAAACTATAATCAATTACCAAAAAGCCTAACAAGTTTCACAGCTGATAGCTTTAGAGCTATCCTATTATGTGGAAGCTTTGTGAACAATATACATAATAAGTCTAAATTCGTATGATTTATTTCATCCTGTGTGACTAATTTTTAAAGGATATAGGGGATAAAAACATTTCTAGAATGTTGTATTCTATGAAAAATAAGACAAATCTATTTTTCTAAAACTCGCACTTAAGTATAGGAATGCAAAAGAACAATTTTGTACTCTTTGATCATTGATAAGGTGTATAATAAATTTTTTTATATATTATTAAAGTTATCTATAGTCATCCTTACATATTACAAATTGGACCGACCTGAGAGCCTCATACACTACAACCTTTGCAGATCCATTGTGCCGCCCTTTTTGTTTTAACGTATTTAGCCCTGTCCTACTGAGTATTTCAGAAGAAAACAAGCAATATGTAAAAAATATATCAACATGTATTAATAGTCTTTTTCGTAGGGGACGTCGACGTTATCTCAAAATTAAACAGATGGTGTTGAGTTAAAGTGGGATTTATGATAAAACTTTTGTGTGACGTCCTAAAAGTAGATGTGATTATTGATAAGGAGTGTAAGTAAAATATAAAATTTTTCTAGAAAACTGACATAATGCAAATTAAAAATACTAGAGTGTATATAAATAAATGGATAAACATAAATTTACAATAGAATCTATTCATGTTGAAAGCTCCAATGATACGTCAACTTTGGCGTAAGCTTTACTTTTTATAAAAGCTCTAATAAATTAGTGTATTGCAATTGGACCATATGTTGAGATATCACCCTCAGGTTGATTTAATCCATTCTTGCAAGCTCCATATTATTCTGGAGTTTATTTAGGATTTTTTCAAATCTTTTACCGTCAATTAGTTATCTGAGCAAGTCTTGCTCCATGCTCCATAACCGCTGATTTTTGCACAGTTCTTGATTGCCAAAAACAGTGTAATATCCTTCTAATTGGAAGTGTTATATAATTTTATTGGAAGATTATTTTCTATGCCAAATGAATAATAAAATCATTTTAATCCTTTCTATATGAAATTTATTGTATTTTTGTTAAATTTACGTCTTATCAATGGATAAAAAATCATCTTCGATACAATAGATTTCTTTTCTATATGCTTATTTTATTGTATTGCAATTGGATAGAACTCTGATAGCACATCACTTTATACCCATTTTCTTTTATGAGGTATATTCTAAGCAGTTTGTACAAATATGATATTACTTTGATTATCTAGATCTCGTTTTCTCTGCACGATAGTTAGAATTTCCCCTCTTGGCTATTATACAACTACGCTTTCCGATTGATTAGTCAATCTGAAAGTTTTGATTGCAAAGTCAAACGCATGTATCGATATGGCATTAGGACTTTAAACACATCTAAATAGTTTTGAATCAATTAAAACTTAGAACTTTATATAGCGTACCATAATGTAAAACTATCACGCAAGAAATAAAGCATTTTACTTTTATTTCTAATTATACAAGATTTCTAATCTATTGATTAATATTCATTTTAATTATAACTTAATGATCCTAAGATCTGAACTTTATTATTAGAAATAGTAGACCAATATGCAGGTATTATTATTAGTTCGTTTTTTGTTGCTTTCTTGTTAGGATTTTGCAACCAAATTACACCGGTACACGAAAAAATACCAGCTTAAAGTTATATGTTAACTCAACAGTTATTAAAAAAAAGATTATAAATCTAAAGTAGATGATTTCATAATGTCAAGTAATGTCAAAATTCTAAAGAAAGATCCCACTCAAAAATTTTCTAATCAAATAAGAGAACATGTAAATGATTCAAATTATCTATTAAATGACTATGATAAAAAATACCTAGCAAATAAAAATCCTCAATGTCCAGAATTATATGGAACTATTAAATTACATAAAGAGTAAAAACGGATTAGACCTGTAGTTTCGTATGTTAACACTCCTAATACAAAGGTAACTAAAAAGTTAAATACTATATTAAATAATTATGGATACACATCTAAATGTTCAGTACAAAATTCATTAGATTTGATAAAAAAATTAAATAACTGTAAATTACAAAATAATACTAAATTAGTATCGTTTGACGTAACTGTTCTCAAAATATGTTCTCAAAAATACCTCCTAAAGAATGTACAGTTCTAGTTAAAAAGCTATTAGATGAAAGAAATATCCATCCAGGTATAATATCAGATATAATTGACCTATTTAATGTATGCATTAGTCAAAATTAGTTTACTTTTGATAATAAAGTATATATTCAAAATGAGGGTCTTCCAATGGGAAATCCCATTTCTCTAATTTTAGCAAATAATTTTCATTTAGAAAACATAATCTTTAATTTTAGTTATAAAAACAATACTGTATTTTGGTATAGATATGTTGATGATGTGTTAGCAGGATTTGTAGGTATCGAACGACAGATATATTTTTTAATTATATAAATACCTTGCAGAAGTTGAAGTTGAAGAAAATAATTCATTTAATTTTCTAGATTTAAAAATTGAAAAAGGTAATAATTTACTAAATTATTCAATATACAGAAAACCAACACAAACAGATGTAACCATACCATATAACTCAAATCATCCTATAATGCATGAATTAGTAGCTATACACACTGGTTTTTCTATGTTATAGTTATAGTTATACTGATCTTAGAGGGAAGTAAATCCAGAATAATCTCTTAGGGCTATTAACATATAGGCTTTAATATTGTTATGTCTTTTTACTTCCATACTTGGTCTAGCCTTTACTACTTAATCAACATCAGGTACCTAGCTACAATCAAAGCTGCTAAGACGATGCTAATCTTTGCGAAATGGCCGTCATTGTGATTAAAAACCTTCTTTTTTCAAATAAACTTGTAGTTTTTTATTATTTTTAATAAGATGGACTTCCAAAAAGTAAGGGTTACAATATAGTTAATCAGATAAACACGTTAGCTTTGCTGATGTATTTTATGATTTTATATTTATATGAATACCTATTGGATATTTCAGTATTTGAATTCTTTGAATTGCATTTAAGGAATGTGTACATATTGCTTGCCTTTGAAATAAAGTAAGTTTTTCATTTGTCCAGTGTCCAGATAATCTAAAAATTTACAAGAATATGTTTGAGGAAAAATTATATTAAAAACACTGTTATTTCAGCTATGAAGTGTTTCATTATTCGGAAACATATGATTGTACTTTTTTTTTCTTTTTTGTTTTGTTTTTGCTTTAATTTTACCTTACCCAACTTTTTAAGTTCTTAATGAATCATATATATTCTGTCAGTATTAAATAGTAATCAATATCTCCAAAGTGTTTAAATAATTTTTTATTAAGATAATAAGGTTTTTTTAAATGTTAATACTAATTTTAAACATTAATTTGAATTAGAATATTAACTAGTAAGAAGAACTAAAATAATATGTAAAGTAGCTCCTGTAAACTTAACTAACACTACGGTATTATAAGCTCCCGTATTAAATATCAAAAAATAAAATTATTATAACTAAATATTTACCTTTGTTATCTTGAGCACCGTTCATTGTTCCAGATGATTTATTTTAAACCGTTTTCCACATTATTCCTAGAATCGGTAGTCCCGGTGAATGATTTAACAAACATTTACCAAAAAAAAATTCTCGTTAAACACGTACATACTTGTACACAATATTCTAAATGCCCTATGTGCACGATTTATCATTTAAAGCATGGGTAATGTCACATTGTTACTGGTATATATTTACATTTCTACAGGATGGATTCGTTTACAAAAAATATTGAAATATATGTGTATACACATGTAGATATTCTAAATATAAAACATAAATCATATTTTTTTTATTTCTATTTTTTTTTCATATTGGTTATTAGCTATTTTTAAGATATTTCTTACTAAATTTCTAAGACATTAATTTATCTAACTTATTGTACTAACTTGGTTTTCCAGCAGTTTTTGTCAGATTTCATTTCTCGTATTTTTTTATATTTTGCAATAAATTTTGCACAGTTGGATTTAATTAGATTATTGCATAAACGCTTTTCAAAGCTCTGTTAGCTAACAAGCTGTCTTTTTCTAAATTTATTTGTATATTGTTATTGATATGTCATTGGAAATACAGATTTATAAAATGAACAATATTACAATATGAAATTAAACACAAGAGCCATCATATTTATAATTGAATGATATTTATCTTTTCAGATCTGTCTTATTTACATCAAAATCTTTTAATATACACACGTGGCCTCATGTAACGTTTGCAAGCGTCTAGTATTATGTGTAGTCTCGAATCCATTGATTAATATTTTAGGCATGGATATTGAAGGTTGCCATTGATTATTCATCTATTCCACATACGAGTATAAGTTGTGCAATGTGGAATTTGATATAGTAAAATAAAAAAAAATTGACATATGAAATACTATACCTCCTGTTTTTTGTAACGACAAATCAAGCTTGTCAACTCAATGCTTCTTTACCAATTCTTAGAACGGTCAATATGTGTAATAATCATAAATATAAATAATGTATTTTTGTACCCATATTTTTTTGTCATTCTTAGAAATAAAATCATCATTGTTGTAGTATGTTACAATCTGCATTTAGAATAATAAATAATTTTGTTATCTCTACATTGCCGCATTAACTTCTGTTATTTGTAATGGCTATTATTTAAAAATTTGTTTATCAATAAATGATTATTTTGTTTGTTTTAATATTTATTTTATTTATTTCCTTATTAGATTTTTTTATTGAGTTCGATGTCCCTATGGTACTTATTATTTAATAACTACTTTTATTTGTATTTGACTAGCATTTGTGGACTGTTGTGCTAGGTATTTTGTCAACAGTTCTTCTTCGTTCTCACTCTCAAATTAGGATATTTTTATTTGATTTTTATTAAATCGTCAATAACTGCAAATTATAATGATTATACGTGTTATTTTGTTGTGTGAAACACTTCACAAATGTTAATATTCGTGTCAGCCAGTAGATACACTATAGTACTTGTAATTTAGGCTTAGTTTTGTTAGATAGATTTGACTAGTAAATTATAAACAATAAAGGTTGATGGAGGTGGAGTTAGTTTGATTTTACACAAAAAGAAGCTACTGAATTAGTATTAGTACCTAAATAGTTTTAAGAATTTACACATTTTAACTTATTTTTACAATCTATTTATTACAAGGAATACACAACCGAATATGCGTAAGAATGTTTAACTATAAATGCTTTTATATAATTTTTTTTTAATTTTTACTTTTATCGGTACAATTTAATGCATTTTCTTATCATTTTAATTTTAGATGAAATTAAAATCCGCAATATCCCTGTGTCGGTTACCGTGACTCTCCTTCCTTTAATAACAACCTTGATTTGATAACTCATGGTAATGTTAGACTTGTAAAATTATATTGATACTTTTGACTTACATTTGATTTGATAACTCATCTAAAAATTGTCTTGCCCTGGTTTCCTTGTAAGCTACTTGTTCTCTATTGACTATTATATGAAACGTTTATGCAAGATAGACATTTGCTCTGCAGTTGTTACATAATCAAAAATATAAACAGTAGTATAAGTTCTATATATTTAAGAAAATTTATTACTTTTTTAGTTTTTCCCATTTTAATATTCTCCCTATTGGTTGTATTTAAATAGATAACTCTGTGAAATTTATTGTACCAACTCTTACTTTATGGATGTACTAAGAATTATTAACAAATAACTTGGGAAAAAAGCTTCCACAGTTTATTTAAAAGAATAATATTAATTTGATGGGGTAGATCACAATAAATTTTAGCTTAGCATTGGGAAGACCTACAAGGCATGAATCAAGTAAAAGCTACAAAAACAGACCAAGATTAAACAGATTAAGATTATGAACGTTGAAGAAACCTCCTTGCACTAATTCACAAACTGCTATGCTCTAAAAGGAGTGATTTATCTGTGTGCTTACGAGATAGAAGAAGAGAAGTTACTCAATTGATAGTATATACTAAGTAGATTTTGATTCAAAGTACTTCGTGCTTTATTGGTAAAACTGTTTTTTTCATAAATGTGGATTCTTGTACTATTCTTTGTTAACAAATTTTTTTATGCGGTATCCGCTAAAATAATACCGAAATTTTCATATTTGGTATACTTTCAATTAGTTGTCAACTTGTATTGCCATTTCAAAATCAACAAATGCCTTTCATTAAATACTTCCAATATTTTGATTTTAAGTAACACAAAAAGTTTTGTATATGTGTCCGTTTTCTAGGCCATGTATAATAAATAGTTGGTAAAAGTACTTCGTACAACAAGAAAATGTGCCATCCATGTAAATAATGTTCAATTTACACAACGAAGTAATATTTGGCTGACACTAAAAAACAATATTATCAACTAAACTTTTAATAAGCAAAAAATACTTTGCTGTGGTCGTTTTTGGGGAATAGTGCACTATGTACCTACTTCATTAATTTCCTTAGACAGGGCTGGTAATAGCTTACGGCGACTGTTGTATATGTTTTTTCTTACTTACATCGGTTGCGTTAAGTTTCTCCGGTATATTATTTTTAAAGGTATTTCCGATATGTCCTCCTGGGCTTTTTTCTTGTCATTGGGCTTGCCACAATTTTCTGTGCATAGAACGTAGATTTGGTTTATGATTGTGACTTATTCACTTGTGGTTATTGTATATTCGGTACCAACCGTATACAGTTTCGCCGAAAATTTTAATTGTTTCTTAATACACCTCCAATGAATTTCACCACTCTTGACTTGATTGCAAATGAAAATTGGTCTAAAATAAGTTAATCACAACCACGTGAATTCTTGCTTGTCGATTACAAAATAAGATGTAGAAAAGTATTTTAATATTACATAAGAGATGTAATTATAATTTTAATTTTACAGTTTCAAGGGAATTCGTAAATCTTATTGGTATTTTCTATCATTCGTACTTTGCAAAGAATTTAAACCTTCGGCGGGGGGTTCTTAATCTATCTGCCCAAAATAGCTATTTCATTAGATGGGAATTTTCCTTTGACAAGTTAGTCGATTGGATTACTGGCCCAAATTACGCCCGCCCAAGCCATACAGCCGAAAATTCCATAAATTTGCTTCATGAACGTTTTGGTAACAGGATAATTTATCGTCACACAGATTTCCACTATCCACCTCATTCACCGGATTTAACACCATCTGATGCCAATTGGGGTATGATGAAGGATTCTATATTTCACTCGAAAAAATGTCCCAGAAACAGTTGGAGAGCAAAAAATAATAAATTATTTTCAATATCTGCAACAACCACTTTTCTTCAATGTTTAATGATCTACGGAAAACTTGTTTGCAACTCGATGGTACACAATTTGAACATAAATATTATTAAAATGATTTCATAAGTATTTTTTTATAGTCGGTATTGTTTATTCTGACGGATACTGTAATTTAATTTCACTGTACCATTTTATACTCGAAAAACCATAATTAGCATTTCCACTGACATTGCACTGTCTAGTTTGTATAGAGTCGATAAAAAAAACTAATGGCAGATTAACAAACAATCTCCGATCACGCGTGCTTTGCTTGGTGCATAATTTAACATTCTAAATCGTTAATTTCTCCTAACCTTCCGTAGTAGGTTGACTCATACTTTGTTTAAGTTTAAATGTTATAAAATTTGCTTCTCGTTTAGTCATACTTTGATATTGTTTGGAATATGATGTGCGTTTATGTGTAAACAAATTATACTGGTTATGAAAACTAATACGTTTATGGCCAATTGTGATTGTGATGAATAGAAAGTGTGTGTATGAGAAACGGTGATAAAATAAATAAAATTAAAATGAAGGAACGAGAGTCCAGTTTTCAAAATGATTTTCACTTTTGTTTGGATAAAGTAGGTAGAAGTAAATTCTATCTATTGAAGTACGTATTTCAAGTTAATTACCTATATTTTCTTTTGCATTACTTTTGTAGAATAGGCAACTAATATTTTCAATATTTTTACTAAAAAAATTAGTTGATAAAATTTTAAAATCAAGTATCTTTATGTTTATAACATTGGAACAATGTCCAAACCGAACATGGTACTATACTTATTTTATATTACATTAGATTGTTTTAATTCTACAATTTGTATACTTCCATATCTTGTATCACCCAAGACTCATTTACAACTAATAATAAACGAATTATTGTATTGCATTGGTTCCAGGTACTAAGCAATTTATCTGAAACTTGAAATTTTGTACCTAAATACAAGAATATTTTATCTACACTTGTAAGGCAAAACCAGTCGGCACTGAACAGTGTCACTTGAACGGTAGTTGATGTTCGACCTCGACATTTTTTTTAAATAGTATTTTTTTAAGGATTATTGAATGTGAAAGTTATTTTATCATTATTACGTTTCTTCCTCTGATTTGTAAATAAGATGAATGATGTGAGTGTGGTGTATGATCATAAATTGTGTGATTAATTTCTGGATATTGTTTCTAAGGAAGTAAAGAGTGAGTGCCCACAATTCTTTTATATATAATCAAAACATATAAACCACCAAAGTTAACACTAAGTTTAGGCTTTTTATGATAAAATAATTAAATTTATTGTACTAACCCTTACTTTTTGGAAGTCCATCTTACTAAGAATAATAAAAAACTCTTCGTTTTAACGTAAGTTTAATTGAAAAAATTATGTTTTAAATCACAATGAAAGCCGTTTCGCTAGAATTAGCATCGTCAGATTGACATATTTAAGTTACATTTTGTTTGTTTGTAGCTAGGTACCTGATGGTGATTAGCTACTATTAAGGCTAGACCAAATATGGAAGTAATAAGACATAATATTAAAGCTTAGATGTTAATTAAATAATACTAAATCAACATCAGGTACCTAGCTACAAACAAACAAAATGTAACTGAAATATGTCAATCTGATGATGCTAATTCTAGCGAAACGGCTGTCGTGATTTAAAACATAATTTTTTTAATTAAGCTTGGAAGTTACGTTAAAACAAAGAGTTTTTTTATTATTCTTGATAAAATAATTGTTTTAAATAGCCATGCAGTTGGGAAATAATATGTCAGTGTTTAGGATGATATAAAGAACAAATTTAGATTTACTATTCCAAAATAAGATGTATAAACAATAAATGCTCAGGTAAAATATTTCATCTTCCAGAAATACAGGATGTTGTATTTTAATTGTCCTTACTTTGATGACTTGGCCACATGTTTACAGTCGTAAAAAAAGGATGAGTACCTTTTTCAAATTTGTTATTTAAATTAACAAGGCCAATATTAAAATATAACTTCATCAGCAGCTTATTAATTTCCAGAAATAGTCATACTTATAATTTTAATAAGCTACTCTTCTTCCAAAAACTGAATTACCCTCTGTTCTATTTGAACCGTTACGATTTCTTTTAAATTAGATTTAATTACATTTTGCTTTCGTTGGATAGTGAAATAAGAACACACTACACGAATTAATGTATTTTTGGTAATACTGACAATAATGTCTGGGAGTTTACGATATTAGATGACCATGCCTAAGTCGTTTGTGATCAATGAGAAAGAGAGTAGGTATCGCGGTATCGTGACCTAATAAAAAATATCAGACTCATACATTTGACCATGTATCTAATGGATGAAAATTTGAAGTTCATCTTCTTGGCTTAATGTTAAAACTACCACCATTTTTACAAATCCAACAAAATAGCTGAAATAAGATATTTTTTGCAATAAAGAATGAATTTTAATCTCGAAAATTAAAAAGTTATTTTGAAATAAACTTTGAACTTAAATAACTTGAATTTGGTGCATTTTGTATTGATTCCAGTAACTTTGATATTTGTTATTACGAGCTCAGGTACATTATTGTAACATAAATATATTAAGTTATTGTAAAGATCAGTATGATATAGTTTTTTCCTGGTTTTTCTTTATAATTGCACAGTTATACTTATCTTAGAGGGACATACATCCAGGAGAATCCCTTCTAATAACATCTTGGCTTTAATATTGTTATGTTTTATTACTTCCTTACTTGGTCTAGCCTTAACTTCTTATCAACATCAAGTACCTAGTCACAAACAAACAAAATGTAACTTCAATATGTCAATCTGACGATGCTAGTTATTAGCGAAACAGCGGTAATTGAATTTTAAAACGTATTTTTCGAATAAATAATGGAAGTTTAGTTTAACCGTTCAGTTATTTATTGTTCTTAGTATTTTTTCGTTTTACTTAAATATTATTTAATATTTTCCTTATTATGTTAAAGTTTCCAATAGGAGAGTGTCAGTTTCCCATTACAGCTGCAGAAATCAAAAATTGTGACACATACTGTTGACGTTTCGTCTAATTCGCGATTAAGTTTCCTGTAGAAATAAGTTTTCGCTCATTTACTACCTAAATTAAGAACGATGTTCCATGTCTTCAAAGAAATATAGTATATTTATAAAATATCAAATAAATTTACTTCATTTCAGTTCTCAGCTAATTCAGAAATTTAAAATTCACTCGTAAATTAAATTTTAATAATATTTTTTTTATTCAAGTTGTTTCTTTTGAATTTGTTTAATGAAAATGATCTCTCTTCCTGTGACTTTTCTTCATGCATTTTCGCGAAAAAACTCTTCTAACTATAAAATAAAATTTACCAAATATTTTCAAAACTAATTAGGTATTTAATATTCAGTAGACCTGATTACGAGCCTGAATAACCTATTCTGAGAAAAAAAATTTTCTATTCTGTGTACCAGTATGTGAACAATGCCATCTTTACTTTTTGTTTAATAAATTAATTTAGAAATTGTGTTATTGATGAAATAGATTAGGTATTTTTTAGGTAATTAAAATGTATTAAGGGAACCATCTGACAATTTTCATAATAATTTGTTTGAACATGATCTAATTTTTTATCTAAAAGAATAAATAATTGAACTGTGCATCTCTGAAGAAGAAAGTAAACGACTATTACTTTTTTACCAGCATTTTAAATTAACGTTCGTCATTTTTCTCGAGCATTAATTTTTTGTTGTAAATAATTATACACACCAAGTTTAATTTAGAGTGACGTCACATCCTTTAATATTAAACATTACAATGTTTATTTAGATTTTGTTGGTATGATATTTCTAATTCTTTTTTTTTATTAATAAATTGCGTGACACAGAGTAAAAATGATTTTATTTTAATGGTACTTTACACAAATATCAGGAGGATATTGGTAAGCAAACGTTCTCTAGTGCCCGAACTACATTGCTATATAAAATCGGAATTCATAAGAAAGCAAAGTGGAGAACGCCGTGATCCTCAAGACATGTGCATAGGGATAATGTTATGGGGTGCCATTGCTTATGGTTGTAGGTCGCCTTTAGTATTCATTAGAGGTAGCATGACGGCGCAGCGTTACATTAATGAAATATTGGAAGAACATCTGTTCCCATACCGTAGAATTCGCAAAAACTCCATTTTCCAACAGGATAATGCTCGACTTCATGTGGGAAGGGCAACTTTGTACTGTTTACGCCGAAATAAATTTGCTTCCATGGCTACCTGTCTCCGGATTTGACCACAATTGAACATTTGTTGGACATGGTGGGTAAAAACTTAATAAATCCACAGCAGCCTCCTCGAACATTGAATGAGCTACGTCACGAAGTTGAGGTGTCCTGGAATGAGAAACACCAGGTGGATATTGATCACCTAATTAGAAGTATGTTTAGACTTACGCTGAATGTATAAGACACCTTAGCACATCGACTCATTACTAAGAATTATTTTAAAAAAATGGTTTATAATAAATAAATTCCACTACCCTCCAATTTTACTGTTGTGTTCGGGTTTATATGTCACGCAGTATATTATTTCTTCTCATAGTTGTCAAAGTTTCATTGAAACTGTATTTATTAAACTTGTAAAGACAGTAGACTATTAGTATTTTTAAAATATTTTTTTTTTATTTTAAAACCATTATTTTTGTTTCTTACGCGTTTGAAAACACTTTGAGGAATGTGGTCCAACAGAATTGGCAAGCACTAATCTAGATATTTTATTCTTCTTCATGGAAAAAAGTTACCCAATTTTTTATTTATCTCTCTGGTAATGCAACAAGGAGTTGTATAAGGAATCAAAATAATTTACTGCAATATTTGTCCATCCTGGACACACTGCATTTCGTACAATAATCCTGTCACATAAGAAACGAGCGAGGAAAGGACGAAGAAAAGGATGCAATAAGGGTTAACCTGTTATAATAACGATTGGTCCGAAGGAATTTAAAGGGTTAGTTGCGATTCCTACATTAAATCCATCTTAGATAAAGGTAGGAATTGTTGATGTATCTTCTCGTCCTAATGGTTATAGTGCGGAGGAAAATAAACTAACGAGGGTGTGGTGTGGTGTTAGGGAGGATTCATTTATCAAAGATCGTGAGGCGCGTCCAAGTCCTTGAACGGGACCACAACCCATATAGGATGCCAGGCCCGTTGCCGATTGCGGGAGGATCTCTCCTCACAGTCGGGTTGCTTGAGAGTGCTGCCCTAAGTGGGTGGTAAACTCCATCTAAGGCTAAATATGACCACGAGACCGATAGCGAACAAGTACCGTGTGGAAAACTTTAAAAGCACTTTGAAGATTACGTTAAAATGTTTAGGGGTAAACCTGAGATATCCAAAAAACATTAACATTTTTGGATAGAGAATGATGAGACCTTTCAAACGATATATCACAAGCCCATACTTTCCATTTAAAAAATTGGGAGTTGCAACTGCCACTCAAAGGGTTGAAGTTGGGGATCAAATTTTTTGTTTCTGTTTCTAAAAATATGTAACAGTAATAGACATAATTAGTTTATTCCATTTGGCTTTTCCATACCTTATAAAGTATAACATTGTAGTTTTATACGTTTCAAGGTTTTCATAAATATTTCATAAAAATATATCTTAAATTTGATTCAATTTTTTAATCTAAAATTAAACTAGTATAGTCTTTCCAATATTAATTGCTAAAATCCATTTAAAAGTGCCATACAGAGTGAGTTAGTTTACTAGGCGTCAAAGTAAAAAGAATGGCATGAAAACGACATATTTCTTCCGTTAAACATCCACTCTGTATCGTCGAAACCCAGCTCTCTCTAGACTTGTAGGTCTGTATGACACTTGTAAATGGATATTAGCAATTAATATTGGAAATACTATACCTATACCTAAAACATAATATATAAAAATAATAATCGTTGTACAGGTTAAATAAAGTTAAATTTTCTGTTTCCGGTTAGGCAACATTTTAGGACATTTCTGTTTCTATTATTATGTCACAATTCAAAATACAAAAATTAAAATTATTCAAATTTTCCCTAAAGATTTTCTCATCTAAAATTCTAAAAAATTAGATAATTGACCATGTGGCCTTGGATGAATTTTTATTGCCTTTCTGGTTATAATCTTTATAGGTTTTCTACCTGTAACATTCCTAAAATATTTTACTATTGTTACTACGGATTATCAACCCTAGTAAGTGATTGTACTCGATTCAATTTGAGTTCTGTACCGGATAGGTAGTCCGACCCAGCTAAGATTTTGTCAAATAAATTATAAACTTGTGAAGTCACCTGTACCAACAATTTATAAACAACTAGTTTGTTAAAAATACAAGGAATGTTTTCAAAGTTTTTACAAGAAAATAACTTTAGTTGTCAAAATATCTAAAGATTTCAGTTTTTAGATCATTCTTAAATAAGCAACAAACTTCTTTAGATCTAGAGTGTAGGAACAATTTGTTTGATGTCAATTTTAATTAAATAAAGTTAATATTTTAGCCAATGTTGTAAAAAAAAGTAATAAACTGTTGTTTTTTGTATAAACTAATTGTGGGAAATTAATTAATTAATATCAGTGTTAACATTTTTTATGTGATCCTTTTCAAATTGCCCTCCTTATGATATAAATGCATGTCGCCATGGCGCAACCCGGTGCCATGTTGTTTAAACCGAAATTGTTTAAACAATTACAAGGAATCGTTATTTTTCAACCGGACAAATTTTTTTTATATTCTTTATTGAAATGCCAATAAAAAAGGTCCTATGACTTTTTACGATAAAGTTAATATTTTTAATGATATGAATTTTTTAAAGTTCGAAAAATCTCAAATTTGGGTACTTTCGACCTATGAAAAATATATTAAAAAAACAGATAATGTGAAAGTAATAAATGTTGTTAATTCTCTATACAGTAGTTAATAATATTGTTAATAGAGATTTAAAAAAATTTCATTGTTTATATATTTTTTTTAATTGTTAATTTGGCGCGCTCACAAGTATGCATCGCTTACTTTTAAGTATAGCTGTCTCTCTCTGACTCATGCGTTGCGTCGGCCTCTCTGTGTTTTGAATCATTATCATTTATCTTAAAAACTATCAACCTTATCAAAATTGTTAAAGAAAGCAATGTTATTAGATAATAATTAAATTGCCTACAATTTGTTTTTAATAATTTTTTTCCTGAAATCAATTTTTCAAAAGTTCTTTAAGCATAAATCGGAACATGTCATTAAAATTACTTTTTTATCAGATTATATTACTTTTTGCTATTAAACGAATAAAAAATAAAAGAAAGAATTTTTTTCTTACTCAGACACACTCATACACACAACCGACACAACATTAATACATATACATAAAATTATTTTTATTCAATTTATTTGAATGTTTTTTCTAAATACCCAATATATTTTTATTATTTATAAATAATTGTGATTTCAAAAAATGTTCAAATACCATTATATCTATTACTATGATAATAACAAAAAGTAATATAAACTGATAACAGTAATTTTAATGACATATGCTTAACTTTTGAAAAATTGATTTCAGAAAAAAATTTATTAAAAACAAATTGTAGGCAATTTAATTATTATCTAATAACATTGCTTTCTTTAAAATGATAAATAATGATTCAAGACACAGAGAGGCCGACGCAACGCATGAGTCAGAGAGAGACAGCGATACTTAAAGGTGAGCGATGCATACAAATTAACAATTAAAAAAAAGATATAAACAATGAAATTTTTTTAAATCTCTATTAACAATATTATTAACTATTGTATAGAGATTAAAAAAAAATATTACTTTCACATTATCTTTTTTTTTAATATATTTTTCATGGGTCGAAAGTACCCAAATTTGAGATTTTTCGAATTTTAAAAAATTCATATCTTTAAAAATATTAACTTTATCGTGAAAAATCATAGGACCTTTTTTATTGGTATTTCAATAAAGAATATAAAAAAATTTGTCCGTTTGAAAAATAACAATTCCTTGTAATAGTTTAAACAATTTTGGTTTAAACAATATGGCACCGGGTTGCGCCATGGCAACATGCATTTATATCATAAGGAGGACAATTTGAAGAGGATCACATAAAAAAATTGAGGTGGAATAGTTTTCGGTACTCATGCGCCGATTCCTCCTGGACTAATCGTACCATTTATGTTAAAGTTAAACAGTTCTAGGTTTCTGATGGCCAATTTCTAATTGCTGTTTAGTTTTAGATCATAATTGTAATTTGATTACTGATTAATTAGTTTTTGATGTTTGGTAAAAAATCTCTTTACAAACAGTTTAATAGAGTCATTAGCACCAGAATTAAGAAAGTATAATAAGTATTCTTACGTTACTGTTACAAACCAAACACAATATGAACTATACACATTAGAGAACCAAATTTCGAATTAATTTTTTTTAGGAATATATGTTATCTGTCGATATGCTTTAAACATTTGAATTAAACAAAAATTATCGTCTTCGGCACCTAGAGATCTATTAGGCAATATTGTATATAGGCATATGTGTTTGCTCTGTCTTCTATGTCCTAACAAAGAGCGTTGGTTATTGTTCCTCTTCTTTTAGCAGAAATTCGGGGTAGCGATTTGTCCTGAAGTGAACATTTTATTATATACAGTGAAACTTCTCCATAACGGACACCAACGGGGAAAAATAATTGTCCATTGTGTAGAGTTGTCCGTTATGTGGAGTTATCGCTTAGACAATTAAAATAAAAAAGAGATTTTGATTTGCTTGATCTTTAATTATACATATTCGTATTTGCATAAGCATATATACACAAATAAAATATTTATATCAAAAAGGTAGGTATGTGTTACTTCTTAAAAAAATCATCAACTTTGGTTTGTTTTTTGTTTTGGACATTATTTTTCACAATTTCTGACTCAACGTTTAGAATTACATCAGATATTTTTTGACTTACCCTTGCATCACCTTTATATATAAAAAATAATTCTAAGTCTTTTAATTTTAGGTAAGCATCATTTAAATTATTTACAGTTGTAGTAAGCTCTAGTTCATCGTCACTCTCATTGTCGGAAACATTGGACACCAGTATGTTTTCTTTAAAATCACTAACACAACTAGCTAAGTTGACTTCAGGATTTTCTGTCAATACGGCTGCATCAATCTCCACGTAGTTCAAAAAATTTTCAACTCCATGACTTTCGCAAAAGGTTGACAATGGCAAATCATCTTCCAAGTCTTGTAGCTCCAGATTTTCCACAATTTCTTCTCCATTACTATCGTTTTTAAAAAAACCTCACCTAATGAAATATTTTTTAATTGTTTGTGTTGAAACGTCTCTCCATGCTACCACAATCCAAATTAAGGCGTTAGCAATCGTTATGGACTTCTCCAGTTGAACCGTTGATAAAGAACATTCTATAGATGATAACATTCTTCTCATCAAAAACTTTCTATATAGGGATTTAAAGTTTTTAATTATTCGTTGGTCTAACGGTTGGCAATGTGCTGTAGTATTAGGTGACAAAAATATTATCGATATGTTAGATAACTGAATATCCGGACGGGATATTGCGTTGTCTAGGAATAAGAGAATTTTTCTTTTTTGACGTTGCATTTTTCTGTCAAATTTGTGCAGCCAATCTGTCATTATATATCTGGTCATCCAGGCTTTCTTGTTGTAGTACCAGTGTACTTGGACTTTATCAACATAAACATTTTTAAAACAGCGAGGATTTTTACTTTTACCAATCACCAAAGGTTTTTCTTTTTCCCCATTTAAATTTGCACACAATAATACGGCCAGCCTTTCCTTAGCAGATTTACCCCCAGTGCACTTTTCATTACCAAATGTAAAAGTTTTACTTGGTAAAGCTCGATAATACAGACCAGTCTCGTCGGCGTTGTAAATATCTTGAGGTAAATAACCACTTGATAAATTTGGCAGTTTTCTTCGTCATTCTGAAACGTCGCCGTCGCCAAGATTAACATTTGCAGCTTCTCCAGAAATTGCTCTAAATTCAATATTATGTCTTAAGCAAAACTTGTCAAGCCAACCATTGGAAGCTTTATAATTCAAATTGAGTTCTTTCGCCGCCTCTAATGCTTTTTCTTTTATTATCGGTCCAGATAATGGAATGTTCTTACTTCTCACTTTACAAAACCAATCTTACACAATAGTATCGATGGCAACAGCTTCAGTTTTAATCCTCTTTTTTTGTTGAACATTTCCACTTTCACTTTATAACTTTTTTAAATCAGCCTTCTTCTTTAAAATGTCACTAACTTGAGTTTTTCCTATTTGAAACTTTTCGGCCAAAACTCGAACACTAATTATTTTTTTCAGATGTTTCTATCACCGATATTTTTTCTTCCAAACTTAAAAATTTTCTTTTAGTCGAAGACATTGTTACCATTAGAACAGAATATCGCAACCAAATTAGAAATGTGTATGTACAAAGGATGAATAAATTCCTCTCTTTATATATGTACATACATACTTTCCAGGTATAATTAAGAGATAGAGATTTAAGAATTTTAAGAAATTTCTTCACATAATAATATCTCCGTTATTGGGAGGTATTTTTATGAGTAAATTAACATACAAAATATTAATTTCGGTGTCCATGTCCGTTATTAGGAGTTTCCGCTATTTAGAGGTTCTTATACAATATATTTCCTATACTGTAGGCTGGGGAACCATAATCTCTCCGTTATATGGAGGTGTCCGTTAAGGGAGGTTTCACTGTAGTTTTTAATATTGCTAATATTTCATTAGCATTTCAAGGCTTTAAAAACTCTTTTAAACTAAGGTTTTGTTTAAATCAAGGTTTTCAAGGATCAGTTTCATTTATTGCAGCTCTTGCTATAGGATGTCTACTTTCTTATTGCTTTTTCTACGTACGATGGTATCAAAATATAATGTAGACTTCATACACTGCCAAGATAAAATCTGATTACTGTTGATTCACTATCTAAATACCTAATTTAGCCTAAAATACAAAATCCGTATTTTTAAAAACATTATTTTTATTTGAGAACTACCGAATTTATGTAACTTATCAATGCCAAAAAGTAGTTAAAATCTGTAACAATTTTAATCTTGTTGTTTGTTTATTATTGTGTTTATATTAAAAATGGTGATTTTGAATCTTATTTCTAGATACTGAGGAATAAAATTTTCATTACGTTCGGATATTACTAAAACTAAAAATAGACCTTTATAGCTTATATGTTTATGAAAAACTAAAAAGCATGAAATAATAAACTTCATTAAGTTTTCATAGTCTCCGAAAATATACAAATCATAAGAAGCCTATCTCTTTTTTAAAATAAATTTTAAAAATAGTACGACGAGTGCGGCGGAATTTTATTTAAAAGTGACGAACCAAAGAAGTTGCTTTCTGCTAAAAAATGTATAGGACCGTTCCGCAACGTGTGTATGTGTTTTAACCTGTAATGGACATATTTAAGTGGACTATCAGTTTAATTTATTCATGTCGTGTGTCAAAAGAATGACGAAGAATAAACAGCATAAGTTTCCCCTAGGCAGAAGTTTCGCAACGCTCAGTAAGAGATTCAAGAACAAGGAAAAGTTAAAAAGGTATTTTGATTTTATTTTGTTAACTTGCTTCGTATGGTATATATCAATATTTTATTAGGAGTAAAGGTCGCAAAAAAAATAAATTAAAATTAATATCTGCCAAGCATAAAAGATATAGTTGCAGAATTAATTATGATTCGATTTTTTTACAATCCTTTCAATGTTTTTTACAGAGATCTTCATATAGATATATAGAGTTAGTTTTGCAATAAACTGTTTTATGATTATAACAGTTCATTGTAGATATTTATTACAAAATAATTTTAATTAAACTTTTTAATTTGTGACCAAATTTATTTATCTATTTATAAATTGGTTCTACAAAATTTATTGTTAAAAGTATTAAAATTGGTTTTTTAAAAATTACAATTTTAAATTATACATATAAAAAATGTCTACCAAGACAAGGTGAAAAAATATGGAAGATGTAAAATCATGTGTGGAGTGACATTAAAAGTTATTATTTAAATAAATAGAAATTTCACTTCACGGTTTAGTATAATAAATAAAGTCCAGTTTATTTTTGTTCCGCCTTTTACGTTTTCACCGATTCGTTTTATTTTAAATAATTAATAAGAGCTATAAATTCGTTGTCCTAAGTAGTTTAATTTAAAGATAATATGTTTCAGTGTGACGGTTTAATCTCTTCAAAGAATTTATTTTGATATTCTCTGAAATTTGTGTGCATAAATCTACATTATTTTTTTAATTAAGGGACTAAGTACTTGCCTCATGACACTTTTATTTTTAATGTGTAGGGATCGACGTTAAGCATAATATCTGTTACCTAAAAAGAAAGAAATTATTTTAATTTTAGCAATGCTCTTTAAAAGTACTTGTATTGATAAAGTTGCATTTCCAGAACATTCTTCTATTTTCAAATTAATCTTCAAAATATTAGCTCTTAATTTTTTAAAATTGTTGCTAATATTAGCCAGCTAGTAGTTATTCATTGGACATTGTCGAATTGGTGTTTCAATATACAGTATATTAAACAACGCATTTCATATGGCTTTCTGTTATGACACGAGTCCAAGTTTTAAAAACGTACCGCGAAGCGATGAGTTCGGATGAGTTTTTAAAGGACGAGAGTCACAACAGCTATATGAAATAAGTTGTTTATAATATTTGGTATATTTTGCCATTTTATCATTTTTTAAATTAATTTATTATTTGTATGTAAATTACGAAAATTTTGATTTTAAAAAGTATGTTGGTAGCACTGTGTAATCTATTTGACAGTTTTGAAATTTAAATGATCAAATGTTAATGTTTAAAAATATTTTAAAATGATTAATACACCAATAATAATATATTATATAAATAAAAGATGATATTCACATTCACTAACACTTTCTTAAAGAACAATTTAAAATTAATAAATTGCTATTAGCACTCATGTTGTCAACCATTTATAACAAAAATTTGCGTGCATAAAAGTTATATTACGAAACGCAAATCCGTTTTAGAAGATTTTTATAAGTGCAAAATATAAATAGTATTTTTATTTTCAACTGGATTAAAAATAAACAAAATAACATTTTTTAAATTACACAAGACAACTGATTGAACTGAATAAAAATAAAAATATGTCTTCATCACTGACACCGCATCAATCGAATCTCGGAACTGTATGTAATTATTTCTGTTCTTTGATATAATTATGAGTTCTCTGATTATTAACCTATATAACTATATAAATCCCGACTTTTTTTACTAGTATTGATATATTACAACATCACAATTATGACGTGCAACGCTTTTTGTTGTAATTTTACTGTAGATGTAGATATATTCAGAGAAACGATATTTTCTGGAAATCTGTTTTATGAATAGGCAGGTGTTAGATATCTTCCATGAGTTTCATTTCTTGTTGTCCTTAGCTCAGGCATGTAATAAAAAAGGATCTATTTCCACGAAGTATGATTGAAAATAGAATATTTTTTATAAAAACTTATATTCGCACAATTACTCATTTAATTTATTAATTCTACTGTATTGATGTTTCTATTTCACGATTGCAAGTAAATAATATTTTTATTATACCTATTGTTACCCTTATTTTTTGTCGTTCAATTATCCTAAAAAAGTACAGCTTATCTTTTATGAATATGCTTGCAATATAACGCAGTTGATTGAAGGTCCACAATGGAAATAGCTACGGCACCGTGGGACAAGAAACTGCGGGATGGGCACTGCGTTCCGCAGGATAACGTTAGGCAAAAACTGCATCACGTCACACTGCTAATATGTATGCGAGGTGGAATTTATTTATTAGGTTCACAAAATCTCGCCGTGACTCACACTGCGTCACCTCACCAAACTGAGAGTCATTTTGCGCCGGCCTTATCCGATAATTTAAGCTCACTTCTCGTATATCTGTGCCCTTGATATGCTGATAATTAAATTGTTTTGTTCAACAGATTTTCTCGTTATCCTGAATAAAACTTACATAAAAATACAGAAATATACAAGCTTCCTTCGAAATTCCTTTCTTATTCCTTCTTATTCAAAGTCGTTTTAAATAAGTAAAACTGCTAACAAAAAAATTATGGTAATTTTGTTCCAGCGTTAATCCTTAACTTTCACGCTTCGAAAATCCTTTTTGTATTCCCTTAACATTATGCTTTTGAATTTTACTCCATAATTTCACATTGTAACACAGACGAGAAGCAAATAAGCAAATATATATCGTTCTTTGTTGTTTATTAAACAGGACCGTAATTAACTCTACCAGTAATAAATAAAACTAATAATGTACCAACTACCACCAATCCGGTCCTATTGAATGTAATGGTTTTTGAAATGTGACTCTTCTTAAATAAAGAAAGGAAACACAAATGTCAATGTCACAAACTTTTATTGTTATAATAATGTAAATATAAAGCTACTAGTTTTGGCATAAAATAAGGCCATCATCAGGTTACAATAGAAATCACATTACAAGCTAATCTAGAAGCAAGCATATCCTTACCTGCGAAAGTTACAAATCGCAGAAAGTTAAAAAGTACCAAAATGATTACAATAATTGCAGCTGGAGGTTGCACCACTGACATTAAAGATTAACACATTTGTTTTTAAAATCTCAGAGTATATTGTAAATGGGTCTATTTTTTTTAAAGCTCTTTTTTTTCTTGTATTTTCCACATCTATGTCCATATTTATTAAATTAATAACCTCCCCAACAGCTTCTATACCTCTTATCGCAAACAGGTTATACTGCACTTAAACAAGGCTTAGGGTAGGTATAACTTTATACCGAGTTTTTATTCCGAGTATAAGTTATTCCATATTTATTGGTAGACATTTTGCCTATTCCGAATTTATTCTCGGTATAAATATTTGTACTCCGTTTATTGGTAAGGCTGTTACACTTTATTTTAAACAAACTGTTTTCTATTAGTCATCGTCATTTTATATAGTGTGGAAACCACTTAAATAAAATTAATTTTTCTCATAGTTATTAAAAATTATAAAAAAATTGAGACACGTCGATTTTTATTTTCAATTCTAGGATATTTGAAATAAAACATAATTAAACAGGATTCTCGTAAGTCCAGCATATCCCGTGTCCTTGCATAAATAACTAATATAGTAATAAATTTATTATTTTATTTATTTATTACGTGTATAATTTTTTTGTAGTAAGCATGAAGATGTTTTGGTAATTTTTTTAAAATTAACAAAACTTCCATGTGCGTTTACGGATCACGGTTTTAATAAACACTTCTTGTCATTATGAATAACGATCCAATTCTCAGAAAAAATAAAACTAAATAAATAATGGGTTTATTATTTGTTAGTTTTCACTATATTTGTTATTTTACAATTTTGTATTATTAAAGTTTAATAAATAAATATTTAAATGAAACCTTTTGGATTAAAATGTATGATGATCGCTTACTGAGAACAATCATACTTATCCTCACTTGCCGAGTATATCGCATGAAACTGTATAAATCCATGTTTGGAGAAGTTGGACCTTTACAAACCTGGTATTTTTACAAAGAAAACCACACTTCTCATAAGAATATGTGAAAGTTCAAGTTTTGTTCGGTTTTTGCAAAAGAATCCTAGTGCATCGCAAATTGTCCGCCAGAATAACATCAGTCATTCATGTCAATCATGTCCTAAGAAGTCTTCACTTCCTATATTATGTCAGGACTTAACAGTTGACCCAGATCGTAGAATGGAGTTAGATAGAAATAGCATTAGAATTTGGAAGCAGTAATTTTTCAGATTAATCATCTATTATGTTCAATGACCAAGTTAACCGGCAAAATTGTAGGCATTGGTCAGTGAAGACTCCTCAGTGCATACACAGAAAGTTAACATTTAGGCAGTTATAATAGGTGACCAAATTATTTGTCCCAATTTTTACAGAATGATAGCAAAAAATAGTTACAATAAGTTAAAATACGAAGTTGTTCCAATTTTGGTCAACTTTTTTCCAAATGTAGTAGATAGGAGAATGCCTAATGAAAATGTTTGGTTCCAACAAGATGGGACAACACCCCATTATGCTGCAAATGTAAGGAATTACTTAATCGTAACGCTTCCAAGTAAATTAATTGAACGAAAAGGCACTATTGAGTGGCCAGCCCGATCGCCAGACCTAACGTTGATGGATTTTTTTGTAGGGTTATCTTAAGTTGAAACTATATACAACACAACCAATTAATATGTTTAATTTCAAAATGCTTAGAATTGTCTCAACTGTTTTATAATTCTAATAAGCTATGAGAAGAATTCATTTTATTCCATAAGTGGTTTCCACACTGTATATACTTAGTTAAAAGAAACTGATTTCTTTTACTGAAAGTATCGGAGATGCGGATACAATTTTTAGTCTTCAATTATCTACTGACTCTTAAACTAAACGGTAGTCTTAAGATTTCTATTTCGAGCGACTGTTTTTATCTTTCCTTTAATTTTTCCACTAATTTCCTACAATTTCCGTCCATTATCGTTTTTCCAATATTAAGAACAACACTTATAAGACACAAAAACCAATCATGGAACAAAAAAACTCTACAAAGAAGATAAGACGAAGAAAAATGTTGAGGTATAGACGTCGACTTTCATTTTAATTAAAATCTTAGTGGACGGATAAACCGGGAATTAAATCATAACCGGACTTGGGGTTTTTTAAAAAGGAAATTATCCAACAAATTAAATCGTTATGATTTTAAAAGTGATTTAATGAATTGATTCATTTAGACTGAATGAAGAATTTTCTTTTATGTAAAATGATTTTAATATTAATAGCTCAGGATACTGTTATCAATATTATTACTACATTTTTTAAAATTTCTAATGTTTTGTTTAACATAACCCATAATTGAATAAATTCGACGTTAATTAAATCCAATTTACTTAAAATTGATTGTAGAGAATTTTTATCCTTCATTAAATTACTGTAAGACAGACTACTAGCATTTTCTGCCTATCTAATCATTACTTAAGTAATTCTAGATTTAGTATTTTGTATAATGTTCCCAGTTTCTAATTAAAAAGCCTTTTTCCTTCATTAAGGAAACCTAATTTTTTAAATGTTACTAGTTTGTAATCTTAAACTATAATTTTAATTTTTATTAAAGGTGAAACATGATTTCTTTTTCGAAAAATGTTTTTTTTTTCGTAAACTTCTAACGAAGTCCTTATTTAGACAAGAGGAGTTCAAATTAAGGTCGTTTATGATGGTTTCTATTTTTTATAAAATACTGTTTTAAGAACCTCATATTTTTTACTCATTTTGTTAAAAAGACCTTTTAACATACAATAATTTCACAGGGAATATTTTGAATGCTAAATATTGTTGCTTCATTGGGATATTATTATTAATACCTTATTTTTTCTATTTATTAGGTGCGTAATATCGGAATAATCAACCCTTTAGGATTTCTTTATTTTACTAGTATTTATTCTACAATTTTTTTTAAAGAGTATCTATATTTTTAAAAAAATCATTAGTTTTTTAACTCTTATCTAATACCATGAAAACATTTTTTAACAGATGTTAACTTATTACATTAACTAAAACCCTTATTATTTAATGAGTACGACCATGTTCTGCTATTCTTTTCATTCTGTTCATGTTGAGCATTCCAAAAGCTTCTTGTGATCTTACGTACATTTTATTATAGCAAATACAAGGAAGTTATTGCCGAGGTTGTTGCTTAATACAAACAAATGCGAAAAATATTTTCTCCCAGACCTGTATGAAAAAGTGTGCCCTAAATATAGAGGTTGTACCAACCTTACGACAAAGTTCGGTATACGGGTTGTTTTAGAAGATATCAAAAAACGTTATTAACAAAAATAGTAGATGACTTTAGGGTCCATATTTTGAAATTACCTTAAACTTTACAAAGTGTTGTATAACTCCGTTACAAACCAAACATATGATTTTTTAAATGGGAAACCCTGTATATTATACCGAATTCGGACTACTCACATTTTTTGAATCTTTTGATATAGGGTTTTGATACTTTATACAGAGTCCTTCAGAAGTTATGGAAACGTTTATGTGAAAATCGTAGGTAAATTAACGCTCTATATCTTATTGTAAGTACATTGAAGAAAAAAAAGTATTTTGCCTATTATTATATTACCATATTCTATTAAATATTGATGCGAGAGGAATGCATGTATTTTGATGTAGCTGCTTGTCATAAAGGGTAGAGTCCGTAAATGAGGAAGAAGATTTTAACTTGACATGATATATAATTATTTTAGGTTGGTAGTTATTCGGGAACATTCTAGTATTATTTGGATTTTAGTAAATAGTTGTTTCGAGAAAAATCGAGATGTCAAGTATTTTGGTATATAAAGCGGGTCATTCGCATTGATAGTAGTAGTATTCGTTCAGCTTTTGTGAAGTTTAAAAGTTAAAAGTGACAGTTAGTAATTTGTAACCAGCTGAATTCTTGTATTCAAACAATTTGTAAATAAATTTTGTTTAAAGTCCTCACAAGTGTTTCAATATTAATTATTTTCCCTTTTGTATACAGGGTGGACGATAACTGGAACCTTTCATTTCCTCTCTCCTTTCAAATGGAACACCCTGTAAATTATATCATAAATAGAATATCCGATTATGTAACTTTAATTTTTGTTAAGCATTCCCTATACCCAAAGTTTATGAAAACAGAGTTATTTTGTAATATTTATTGCAAACCATACTTATTAACCTATTATGTGAAAGAAATAAACGTTGAATGTAACAAACAATCCTTAAAAATAATAAATTTTAATAAACAATTTATTCTAAATAAAACAAGTCTCTAAAAGTTTAATTCTAACCATAATATTAAACTAAATGTTCAAAGTGTATTACCTTATATCAAAAGCTTCAAAAAAATGTGAGAAGTCCGAATTCGATATAATATACAGGGGTTCCCATTTAAAAAATCATATGTTTGTTTGTAACGAAGCAACAGTATAGTTTAAGATAATTTCAAAATACGGACCCTAAAGACATCTACTATTTTTGTTAATAACATGTTTTGATATCTTTTAAAACAATTTGTACTAAATAAATTATAAATATAATTGACATCAATCACTCTTCTGACAAAATGCAAAACTTTAATATAGTCTTCTATGTTTGCCTATCTTTGTAAATTTGTATTTTATAGGATGTGGTTTATTGAGTTAATGCGTGTTAATGTTTAATATACTATAGTATGGAAAATAATATGACCCAACCAAACATTTAATATTATCGAAAAAAACAAAATTAATCAAGCAAGCCATGTAACAAACAAAACGGCTCAAATTTCAATCTCTATCGGGAATTAACTCCAATAAATAAATTGAGTTCTATTTATGTAACTTTATCCAGTAGTCATTCACCCAGACCACTCGACTCCTGTAGATATGTTAAATATTCTAGCTAAAACGTTCATTTAATTTTAGCTACCTAAATAGAAGTGTGTTTGTATTTATTATCATTCTAGTTGGCGCATTTTTATTTTGTTACCGAAAATAGGCCTAAATGAAATGATGCGGTTGAGTTATTTTTATAAACATGGTTTCGAACATATGTACTGTAGTTTTATTTAACAACCCCAAAATTAGATAATAAATTTTACATACAGTGCTAAACATATAAACCTTTATGTTAAAAATATTCGTTGTAATTTATAGAAAACTTTATTTTAGAATATAGCATAACAGCACGACACAATAAAATACACTTTTGAACTATATTAAAATTCAAGCTACCGACGGAAAATACAGCTTGACTTTGTACGGGACGAAAGAATAGAATAGTATTGTCAGTTCGTCAATTGAGCAGTTGGGCTAACAGATACGTACTTAGTTTTTCGCCCTGTTGAGTTGCGTGTCCAAGTGGCTAGTTGTTTTGATTTTTTTAGTTGATTGTGTTACTTTTGTGAAATATAAAAGTTCTTTTCCTTAGGGTATCTATCTGTTCATTATTACTATCTGAATCATATTTGTAGCTATTCGGGAAATTTTCCTAAGCTCTTTTCAAACCATATTGTAAGATAGGCTAACCATATTATGTAGAGAGGGTCCAAGTTACAATTCCATATTATGAGGATTAAAAATACCTAAAATTGAAGATGTCTTATTTTCATTTATGGTAAAAGTTAAAATAAAATAATGTAATTTTTTTTGTAATGCCGATGTAAACTTGTTGTTTGCAGCAAAAAGTTTATTGCATGACGAGGCGGTAAAGTGGCATTTTCCGGGCCGAAAAAAGATATTTTGAAGTCTGAAAAGAGCGCTTTACTGCCATGGTGTACACAAAATTTTGTATGCTACACAATAATTGTTGTCAATATTTTCTCTGTAAAAAATTTATTTTATAATATAAAATGCATTCTATTAAACTACGGTCTGGAGTGTGCAGACCACACGGCTTCAGCCTTCCCACCCATTGTTAGCGCCGTCAACAGAAAAATGGAGCAACCGAGTTAGAGATGGGCAAACATGCTCTTTTTGAGAAGCAGTTGCAAGCAACAATTTCAGCTATTTTTAAAAAACCGTTTAAAAAACAGATACAGCTTACCAGTTTAACTCTGACAAATATATTATTTTATTAATTATTTAAACGCCTAGACGTAATTAAACTTTTATAACGTACGTTAAACGTTTTTCGATGTTTAATGAAAGCTTTCAAATAAACAGATTGCTATTATATAACATTTCATTACTAGGAGCAACACATAAATAATCAACCACGCAAACAAAAATAAAACAAGAAACAATACTTGCTAACAATAGATAGGCTTGGGTTTGAATATAGTGCGAGGGTTACCTCTTATATTTCGGGATTAGAGAACAAAAACAAATAATATTAATCATCGAAAATCACTTTATTGTTTTTCAAAATATTCCCCATGAAGATCTATACACTTTTGCATGCGTTGGAACCAAATATCGAAGCACCTTTGCCACTCTGATTGAGGTATCTCCAAAACATGCATTCTGAATGCAGCTACCGCTTCTTCAGGTGTCGAAAAACTTTGACCTCTCTTGTTTTTTACGTACGGGAATAAAAAGAAGTCATTCGGTGCCAAGTCAGGACTGTACGACGAATGACCAATCGACCAACGCGAACAAATTTTTTTGACCGTCAAATATTTATGCAATATTGCATGTATGATGGTCCCACTAATGCCTAAGATTGTCTCAATCTTACGATAGGTCACATGACGATCTTGCAATATCAGTTCGCGCATAGCATCAATGGTTTTCGGAACAACAACTGATGTTGGACGACCTGCACGAAATTCGTCTTGGAGTGAACTACGGCCACGATTGAGTTCACCACACTATTGATTAACACTGGTCCTTGATTGAGCTTCATCGGAAAAAATTGAATGAAGTTCATTCATGCACTGTTGCTGAGTTAATCCACGTCGAAAGTTGTAAAAAATAATCGCACGAAAATGTTCACGATTTAATTTCATTTTTGGGCCGAGATGAATCTTTTAAGTTACTTTACGATAGAGCTGTCAGTTGTCAAACGAGGCAACCTTCGTATAATTGCTATACCTACAGATAGAAAGTAAGAATAAGTATGGCCTAATTTTTAAAATTATGTTTTGAGGGCAATTGAAATTAAAATAAAAATTTTGTAATACTAAGGATTGCGCCTAGAAAATTTGAAAAACAATACAATTCTCAAATCATATATTCTCTTTTATTTAGTACCTGATTATATTAATTATCCATAATCTTAAGACAAAATACAAAAAGCTAAAAATGTGTTCACTGTATCGTTTAACTAGGAATTCATTTAAATCAAAATAATGCTAAATTGGACATAATGTGATTGTAAATGATCTTGATAACCTTGAATAGCACATTATTTTTTGATTGCCTTCGGTTAAGTATGCGAATTGAATATAGTTTTTTAATTGATTTTAAAAATAAACACAATATAAAAAACATTTTTCAATCGTCTAAAGATATTTTTTAGAAGCTTTTTTTCAAAACTAATAGTAATAATAATAATAAATATATTAAGACTAACGACATTTCTATTCTAAGGGGAATATTCCAAGGGGACTCACTTAGTCCATTGTGGTTCTGTTTGGCAATGAATCCACTTACTACCATGCTCAACAACACTAAACTTGGCTTCAATCTTCAGATCAATAAAAATACTAACTGCACCGTATCCCACCTCCTTTATATGGATGACATCAAAATTTTTGCTTCCAATCAGCAACAAATCCAACATCTTCTGGATGTTGGATCATTTGGATTAGATAAATGCAGAACCTTAAACATCGAGAATGGAAAAATGATCAATGGAGATTTGGCGCTACCTAATGGAGATATAATCGCTGCTATGCAAAATGGGGAAACATACAAATACCTGGGTTTCCAACAGGCCAGGTTGTTCAAAATCAAGGATAAGTTTTCACAAAGGGTAAGTTCCGTACTAAAATCTGAATTGAACGCAGGCAACCTAAACCGAGCTAATAATACATATGCTGTACCTGTGTTGACCTATTCGTCGGCATTTTCAATGGACAAAGACCGAATTGGAAGATATTCAGAGAACAACCCGGACTATGATGAAAAAGTGCAGATGTCACCATCCAATATCGTCAGTGCTTAGAACAACACTACCGAGAAAGGAGGGAGGAAGAGCTTTATGCGATATAATAAATCTACATTACAAACAGATAAATAAATTACGAGACTTCTTTATTACCATGTGTTTAGCAGGTCCTAATATGCATTTAGAAATAACAGAGGCTGATAAACACGTAAAATGGGCCCAAAAAGCTATTTAACAACAATGAAAAGCTGCTCTATAGGCACCTTAGCAGCGCCGGAACAAACAACAACCATAATCCTCTAAGAAAGGATGAATTTACTGACTATTGGTCTTCAATATGGTCCAATCCTCATAAACACAACGAGGGTGCAGCATAGATAGAATCCGAGAAATACAAGTCAAACATTGCTCCAATGATGTTTGATAACATCACAACAGCTGATGTAAACCAAGCTATAAGACAGACTAATAGTTGGAAAGCTCCGGGAATTGATAACATCCAAAATTTCTGGTACAAAAAATTTAGCAGCCTTCACGAAGTATTGGCATCGAAATTTACACATATCCTTCAACATCCAGAAGCCATTCCAGCCTTCTTTACTCATGGTTTGACCCATATGCTCCCCAAAACAGCTAATACTCAGGATCCTTCGCAGTATAGACCAATCACATGTCTTCCAACGCTGTACAAAATATTAACATCCAAATTGTTGAATCATGATTCAAATTCAATGTTGTTTCTCGTCAGTTTCTTAAGGAGTTGTTTGTCTTTCCAGACTAGCTTTGACTCATAAGTAAAACAACTCCGCCTTTATATATATATATATATTGTAGCAGATGAAACACCGACCATTGTTTGCCCCTACCGTAGACGCAACCACCCTCACACCTTACTACATCCCTTCATCAGATTACGACACCGCCTCACAGATGGCGTACGTTACGCCATTATCGCATAATCCTAACATTTTTCCATAGGTATCACCGTTAAACACCATCGAGTATGAAGAATTCAGAAACAATTCTGTATTGAATGAAATCTGTATTTTTGTTATTAACGTGTGACTTATAATTATTATTTATTTAATAAAATATTCTTGTTACATGTTATAGTGGCGCCCAGCGTTGAAGCCATAAATATTTTAAATATTTAGAAGTTGATGAGCATTCGCTGTTTTTAAATTGTCGGTAATATCTTTCAACAAACCACACTTGCTTGGTTAGTTCTAGATATTATTATCGACATTAGTAAACGGCTTTGCCATTATTGTTATCCCTAGATAATACATTCGTCAATTGTTTGGCTTTGAATCGTCGGTGTAATTAACAGACTTACTGAAAATACTCTAGACGACACATTCGCCGAACATTGTCTTTGTTTTGTCAAGAATTAACAGTAGATAAATAAGGACGGTATTATCTGAGAATATCACCTAGTCTTGTTCTTATAAGCAGTCACCATTCCTAGAAAAAGCAAACGAATTGCTAATAAAAACGCCATGGCGATGTCTCCAGAACAATTCCAACAATTGCTGCAGGCAGTGGCGGGTATTCGCACTGAACCAGAGGCACCGAAAAAGGGCAGTCTAAGTAAATGTACAACACGATTTAATGGAGAGAGATGTCACGAGGCCGTAGAAACCTTCCTAAATACCGTAGAAATTTATAAAGACATGGAGCAAATTTCAGATTCCGATGCATTAAAAGGTCTACCATTACTATTAACCGAAACAGCTGCCACCTGGTGGCAAGGTATTAAGGATGAGGCCACTGATTGGAAGAAGGCCACCGACTTGATTCGAGCTGCTTTTTCGCCTGCAACACCAGCCTATCAAATATATCTAAACATTTTCAGTGAACACAAAACCCAAATACTCCGATAGACGACTTTATCTGCCAAAAACGAGCACTACTCGCGCAATTACCACCAGGTAGACATAATGAAGCAACGCAAATTGATATGGTGTATGGTCTTTTAAATGTCCAGCTAAGAAAAAAGATCCCGAGGGATCAGATAAAAACGTTTGCAGAACTACTGGCTAAGGCACGACAGATTGAGTTAATAAAGGAGGAGACAAAAGAGAAAGTAGCACTTCCGCCAGAGTCCCAGAAAAACCACAAGCTCAACCGATCAAAACAGATTAGATGCAATTTCTGTGGATACCGAGGTCACACCGCACAAGACTGTAGGAAACGGCAAACTAAACTTAAAGAGCAAGGACAATCTAAAAGTAAAGAAACTACCCGACCGACAGAAACTGAACCGAAATCCGAAATAGTTAGTTGCTATGGGTGCGGTAAGCCCGGATTTTTCAGAAGTAACTGCCCGAACTGCTCAAATATTACGAGAGAAATACAAACAAACTCCATCAGTTTCTACTCGATAAATACATTCGTACGATCCACACCTAGAGTACCTACCGTCCCAGCTAGAATTTGTGACATCGAGGGTCAAGCACACATTGACACCGCAGCCAAAACGAGCGTGGCAGGAGCTCGACTTTATCAGTTACTACGAAAGAAACATTGCACTTTTGTGAAAAATAACGCAACTGTTACACTAGCCGACGGACAACAACGCGAAGCAGAAGTCCTGACTACATGCACTACAATCTATTTAGGAGGTCGAACGCACACCATTAATTTCATAATATTTCCAGAAGCAGTCGACAATAGAACCTTACTAGGGATTGACTTTTTAGAAAAAGCAGGAATTGTTTTAAACTTACCACAGAGATGCTGGTACTATGCAACCGAGCCACACAAACACTTTGAGTTTCTCCTCAATACACTAATCTCGTCACGCCGAAAGAAGCACCATTGATAGCTCACAAGGATTCAAACATATGCTATAAGCTACACCCTATAGATTTCGAAAAGCCAGCAGACACTGTTCAGCACGCTAAAGCCAACGAAATTAAACCTCCAATAAGTCTGTATGAAACTGAAATCATGCGAGCCACGTCACCATTTTTAGAATGTTTTGCATCTCCACTGCCAGACGACACAGAAGAAGGAGAGTTCAAAAGATTGGCAAAGGAAAACAACCAAAATATTGCCAATGATTATTCTCCCGAGATGATTTACGACATATTCAAAGATAGCCTACCTGTATATTATTTAACTAATTCTCCTCCCAGGAAAAGGAAAAACAATAACGAGTTGTTTAGCATTGACGTTAAGTTAAAACCGAAGGAAGCAGCGACATTACAAGATTTTAAAAGGGAACAACTGAATAGCTTGTTAGAAGAATTCCAGGACTTGTTTAAAGAACATGGACCTCCTACTCCTTACGCAGAGCACAGGATTGACACCGGCAATCATGAACCGATTGCTAGTGCTCCCTATCGACTTAGCTTAACGAAGCAGAATATATTACGCACCAAGCTCGACGAAATGTTGTCCAACAACATCATAGAAGAGAGCGATACGCCGTGGACAGCTCCAGTAGTGCTCGTGCCCAAAAAGATAATGATGTCAGAGTATGTGTAGATTATCGTCGCCTTAATGCCATTACGGTACCTTCCAAGTATCCTTTGCCCAGGATAGATGATTTATTACACGCGGCTAAATGTAAACCTTTTATGACCACATTGGACTTAAAATCAGGGTACTGGCAGATCAAGATTCGTGAAGAGGACAAGAAGAAGACTGGATTTATCACTCCGTTCGGAGTCTACTGTTTTAGACGTCTCCCTTTTGGTTTAAGTAATGCGCCTTCGACCTTCCAGAAGCTGATGGACCGATTTAGGGTTAGCCTTAGTAACATTTCGCTTCTTGTATACCTAGATGACTTAATTATTCGATCTTCCACGTTTGAAGACCATTTACATGATTTAACCCAGGTATTTAAGCAGCTGAAACAATATCAACTACGTATCAACCGAAGCAAATGTAATTTTGCTTGCACCAGTATTAAGTTCTTAGGTCACACGTTGACGCAGGATGGAATTACGACTGACGATAGTAAAATACAGGCGATAGTTAATCGACCACCCCCGCAGAATTTGAAGCAACTACTGTCATTTATCCAAACCTGCTCTTGGTATCGGAGATTTATAGAAAATTTCGCTTCGATAGCTAGACCGTTAACTAACCTGACCAGAAAGAATGTACCTTGGAAATGGGAAAAAGAACAGCAAGAAGCTTACGAAACTCTGAAAAAACACTTAACAACCGCACCTACACTAAGTCAAGCGAACGAAAAGGAGCCATTTATCATCAAAACCGATGCCAGTGGTTATGCCATCGGGGCAGTGCTCGTCCAGGGGGAGGGAGCCGATGAACATCCAATCGAATATGCCAGCCGCCTACTGACGGACGCCGAGCGAAACTACTCTACAACAGAGAGAGAAGCTTTAGCAATCGTCTGGGCCATTTCCAAATTTAGAGGATATATCGAAACATCTTCAACGATCGTTATCACCGACCATCAACCACTAAAATGGCTACTAAGTCTAAAAACGCCAACTGGTCGCTTGGCCCGGTGGGCACTACAATTACAACCCTACAATTTAAAGGTGCAGTATTCACCAGGTAAAACCAACGTGGTAGCAGACTTCCTGTCAAGGCCAATTTGCCTCCGCCACGAAAACTCACCAGAGCTCTGTATCTGTACCATAGAAATCGACTTGCCTCGCAGTAGTGAAAGAGAAATGAGAGAAAAACAAATCTCTGATGAATCCCTCGAGCCAATAATTAAATCACTTGAGTCAATCGATGCTGAAGATCACCAGAAGTGGTTCAACAGGGGCTACTTTATGAACAGGGGTGTCCTTTATCGATATACGGATGATCAGGAGGATGAAAGTGCCCGTATCGTCGTCCCCAATCAAGAAAGAAAAGATATCCTTTACGCCTACCACGATGCCCCCACAGCCGGACACTATGGTGTTGATAAAACTGTTAACAGAATATCAAAGAGATACTTTTGGGTAGGCATGCGACGTGATGTGGCTCAACATATATCAAAATGCGCACAATGTCAACGATATAAGACCCAAAATTGGAAACCAGCTGGCCTACTACAAACTACTGCTAGTAATCAACGCTTTGAAGTCCTAGCCATAGACCTATTTGGTCCCTTGCCTCTAACTCCAGATGGTATGAGATGGATATTCATAGTTGAAGATGTGGCTAGCCGGTGGATAGAGCTATTTGCCCTACAGGAGGCCACTGCAGGGAATTGCTCCCACGTCTTACTAGATGAAGTTTTACTACGCTATGGGCTTCCACGCCGAATCATTAGCGACAATGGAACACAGTTTGTATCCGCAGTCATGCAGAAATTGACCTACTGTCTTGGCATTAAGCAAACTTTTGTGCCAGTATACCATCCTGAAGCCAATCCGGTGGAACGTAAAAACCGAGACCTCAAAACCCAGCTTGGTATCCTAGTCGGACAACTTCATCAAGAATGGTCTAAGCATATGGCCTCAATCCGATTTGCCATGAATAGTGCCCGCTGCGACAGTACTGGTTATACACCTGCTTACTTAACGTTTGGACGAGAACTCAGAACCGTACAAGACGTCACAGATGACTTGAGCGCAATCATACAAAACGAGAATTTTATCGCAGAAATTACTCCTAAACTACAAAATTTAGCACTGTCTCTTCGCCATGCTAAAGAGATTACGGAAGAACGTCAAGATAGAAACCAAGCATATGTGAATAAGGATAGACAACGAGGGCCCGAATATGCCCCGGGTGACAAAGTATGGGTCAAAACGCACTTCCTTAGTAACCCTTCAAAGGGCTATTCTACGAAACTCGCGCCCCGTCGAGATGGCCCTTATATCATTCTTCGCAAACATGGATCTACAAGCTATGAAATTGCCGAGTCACTGGACAACGCCGTACCATTGGGTATATACCACGCTAGTGACTTGACCCCTTACCAATCCCCAGGAGGGTCCGAAGATGAGACTAAGCCGACAAGGGTAATTAGAAGGCGAGGACGACCCCGAAAATCAGGTCCTGCTTCATCTGCCAATGTTCCTGACGCCTCATCGAGACGATCTCGGCGCCAGAGGGGGAGACTGTAGCAGATGAAACACCGACCATTGTTTGCCCCTACCGTAGACGCAACCACCCTCACACCTTACTACATCCCTTCATCAGATTACGACACCGCCTCACAGATGGCGTACGTTACGCCATTATCGCATAATCCTAACATTTTTCCATAGGTATCACCGTTAAACACCATCGAGTATGAAGAATTCAGAAACAATTCTGTATTGAATGAAATCTGTATTTTTGTTATTAACGTGTGACTTATAATTATTATTTATTTAATAAAATATTCTTGTTACATGTTATAATATATATATATATATATATATATATATATATATATATATGTTGAGACGAAGTTTTATTATCATAAAAAATTTATTCATTAAAGAAAAGATTAATTTCAACAAGAATATGTATTATGATGATTAAATCAAAAACAAAATCGTTAAGTCAATTAAAAGCAAAAATAAATAATAAAAAAGTAATCACATTACATAAAAATAATCAAAATCACCATTAAAAAATAAATAATAATGAAAATATAATTCTAAATGTAAAATAAAACAAACGAACAAATTATAAATTTTTGTAAAATATTTTTCTGTTAAATATATAAAAGGATTTTCAAAGATCTACAAAAGTATATAAAAGGTTCTTCTACGAATAACACTTGTGCATATGTGTGACGTAAAATTATCAGAACTACGACTGCTAACATCGCGTGTTTGAAAAGTTAAAAAAGTTTCCATGAACTCCAAAACTTTAGAAGTACACCTGTGCCTGTGTGACGTCAAATTATCAGAACTACGAGTGCTCGTACACAACACATCGCGTGTTTGAAATATTTAGTTTCCTCGAACTCCAAGAGCTTAGAATAGCAGGTGCACGTTGTGACGTATGAGTTACTCGGAAGTATATCGGTCGAATTTATGACTTCAAGCCTCAGTAAATATAATTTGAGAGCTTTTCCGACCATAATAAATTATAAAAAAACTATTGAACATTAAAAATGATTATTGTATATATTATGTAAAAAAATTGTTTGTAAAATATAAGTAGTTAGTTAGAAATAAGCAAATTAAGAAATAGTTCCTTCTGATTGGTTCTCGTGGAGTTTTTACATGAAGCATTTTTATTGGTCAGAGAATAATGAGAGAGGGATCTCAGTTTTACGTAAAAGAACCAGTCAGAAAGAATAAAAAGAGATTCAAGCCTAATTTTAAGAGAGTCAAGACCCTTTATACAAATATTCAAGTCTCGTTTTAAACTTTCAACAAACATTTAATATTTAATTTTAAAAAACAACTTTCACAACTCAACACTCAAGTTTTAGAAAGATTCAAGACTCATTTTCAAAACATTCAACAACAGTTATAAAAATATTCAACTCGTAATTTACATTTTTAAAAAAGGACTTTGATTAATCATAAATTTTATTAACTTTATAAGTTAACAGTATTCGACTTTGAATAGAAAATAAGTTTGTTGAATCAAGCAGAATCACTTTATAATATAATAGTTCCAAATGTAATTTTAATGATACAAAAGTTAGTATCAAATTAATATAAGAAGCTTGACTTACCTTATATCAGAAATAATCCTAGTATAAAACTTTGTAACACACCACTTGTAAAAAGGGAGTCTTATCAACCAGTAAATTGTAAAAAAAATCCACAAGTAAACAACAATAAATTTTACATCGTAAGAGTTTCTGTCTTTAATTAAACCATTGGAAGTTCTACATCCCACGTGCTCACCAGAAGAGAAGATAAACCACCAGTTCCAGCGACACCTACATGTGAATGGCGAACACTCGAGAGACAAAGTTCAAAAAGGTACCGTTATTTAATTTGTATTAAGTGTGCGTATAAACTGTTTTAAAGCGATAATAATTATTAGTCGCTAGAGAACATTTATACCACTTTATTGTAAAGATTTTTGAATTTCATTTTGATAGAAAATTTATAATTTGTTTGAGCGTAAATCTGTGGTGAAACCTGTACGACCTGAGATATAATTTTTCGATTAACGATAGTATTTATTTTCAATTTAAACAAACGAGCGTAGAAACATTTAATTTTATTTAAGCTAGTCATCATTATACATATTATTTAAGGGGCTAAAAAAAACATTATTATTGTAGTAAAAAACTTCAACAATTACTTCAAATCAAATAAAAACAAACCACTAATAATATCATGCCACAATTAACGTGAATTTACTAAAATAACATTCAATCATCAGAAAAAATTAAAATAATAAAACAAAAAAGAAAACATAAGAACCCAACAACAAATAAAATAATAAAATCATAATAACTTGGCGACCAACGTATCGGGCTCGATTAAAATCACAGATTTTAATAGTTTAATAACAAAAAATAAATCAATAAACATTACATTAAAATTTATTTAAAAATAAAAATACTAATACATTATTGTAACTGTAATTAACCTATAAAATAAATATTTCTAACATTTTATTATAAATATAAAAAAGTCGAAACATAATGTCTGATAAAGAGGAAGTTAATTTTGACACCTGGAAAGTTGAAGAACTCAGGCAAGAACTTAGAAACAGGAATTTGGATGATAAAGGAACCAAACAAATTCTAATTAACAGATTAAAAAGCCAAGAACAAATAGACATAGACTACAATGCTGAAGAACCAGAAGAAAGGGGGAACAAGAAGACGAACCTCAACAAAAAGATGGTACTTCTTCACAAACTGGAGGAAATGTCACATTGGCAGATTTGATGAGCATCATCCTAGCCAATTCAGAACAAATAGCGAAAAAACTAGAAGCCAACTCTGAAGAAATGAAAAAACAAAATAGACAAAATTCTGAGGAAATAACGAGAAAATTGAATGAAATAACGGAAAAATTGGACAAGAAAGTAGAAAATCAAGAGAAAAAGATTAAAGTAATTGAGGAAAAACAAGAATTTTTAAATAAACAAGTACAAAATATAGACAAAAGAACAAGCGAAAACAATCTGAAATTAAACTCAAGAATATCAGAAATCGAAGATAACGTGAAAAGAGGAATACAAATAAATTTGGACATAGCCGAACAGGAAAACAGAAAAACAGAGAGACAATTAAGAAAAGAAATAGAAGAAAAATTAAATACAAATATAAACGTGGGAAACAGTGAAGAAATCAAGAAATTAAAGGAGGAACTCGAAAATAAAATAAAACAAGTGAATCAAAATATTTCTGAATTATCAGACAATCGCGTAACACCTGACTTGGGTTTTCAAATTTTAAATATAGGGGGGAAGTTTGAAGAAAGTTCGAAATTTTGTGGGGATTATAGGAAGATACATCCTATAAATTATTTACATTCAATTAAAAATAAATACTATAAAATTAAAAATTTGCAAGATTTTAAAGAATTTATCAGATCAAGTTTAACAGGCAATGCACTATTATGGTGGAATTGCAAAGAAATGTTTGTAGATTCATTTGAAACCTTTGAAAAGGTATTTCTAGATACTTTCTGGTCAGAATTACAACAGAGTAAAGTCAGGGAAAGATTGTATTTTGGCAAATTTGATAATACAAAGAATAATCTATCCAACTATGTTTTACAACTCTATGCTACTTGTCAATATTTAACTCCTCCTATACCAGAAGCAGAAATTGTAATGTTTTTATCAAGACATTTCAAACCTGAAATATCTGAGATAATTGCAGTACAAAATATTAATAAATTTGATCATTTAATAACATATTTGCAGAGAATTGAAAGAAATTTAAGTAATAGTATCAACAATCAGAATAGAGATAATGTAAGAAACTTTAATAACAATGATAGAAGTTTTAATAGGCAAAGTAACAATAACAATTTTAACAGACAAAATAATAATAATAATTTTAACAATAACTACTATAATCAAAACAGAAATCAAAATAATGAAAATAGGAACAATTTCAATAATAATAGAAATTACAATAATAATCAGAACACTAGAAATTTTAACAATAATTATAATAATAGAAATTTTAATAGATTTGAACAAAATAACAATAATCGAGCAAATACAAACAATAATAATAGACAAGTAAACGCAATTAATACGAGTAACAGTAATGAGGGGATAAATGAGACAAATAATACACCGAGAGACATTGCACGTTCAGGTAGTAGAACTCCTAGGGCCAGATCTCCAGTAGATGATGCCCAAACCACAAATTTTCAATAGGGGTGCACAATGTAAATAGCGCTAGATGTGACTTTGTACACCCACGTGAATTTTTAATGGACAAAGATAATCAGCATCTAGAAAATAAAGAAATAGAGTTAGTATTAATTAAAGCCAATATTAATAACAATTTATTAAGCATTAATAAAAAGTAAATTTTACAGGGATAAATGATAAAAGTTTAGGATATTCTAATAAAACAGTTTTTGCTTCTTTGAATATAAATAATGTAAAATTAAATGTTCAGTTATTGATAGTCAATAAATTAAAATATGATATATTATTGGGTAACGATGAATTATCAAAGAATAAAATTATAATAAATTATATCAAAAATGCAGTAATATTTGGGGATAATGAAATAAAATTTGAGGTAATAAATGATTTAAAATTAACTAGTAATTATAATATAATTAGTATATTCGACGAGTCATTAGAAAATAGTAATAAAAAATTTCTGCCAAGAAAAAATAAGTGAAATTTGTGAATCTAGTTGCAATTTAATGGTACAAGGGTGCCGAAATATATTTAATAATGTGGCCATAGATGCCGAATTAAATTTAAATAAAAATGGAAATGATAATCATTTAGAAAGGGTCTTAGATACCAAAAATAAATTAAATTATGATTATGATGAAAGGGCAATTGATGCCGATGATAGGGTTAATGAAAAGAATTTAGAGGTGGTGATAAATTGCAATAAAGGATGGAAAAATGAAGTTATAAAATTGGTAGAAAGATATAAAAGTTTAATTAATGACGAATCTAGAGTAGCTAAAAATTATTCCCAAAGTATTAAAGTTCAAAAATAGAGAATTTTAGTCAAAAAAGTTATCCAATTCCCTATAAATATCAAGAAGCGGTAGATAAACAATTAAAGAAACTGTTGGCAGATGGAACTATAAGTTATAGTATTTCACCCTATATTAATCCTATAGTAGTGGGAAAGAAAAAGATGATACGATGCGCTTATGTTTTAAAAAAGTAGAAAATAAATTCTAATGTTTCCTAACACAAAAATTTCACGTGGTGTGTTTCATGTAAGTTCACTCAAGTAATATATTTAGTAGTTAAGTGTAAAAAAATATGTAAATAAAATAGGATATAGTTGAAGTTAAAATAGAAAATGGAAACTTATAAAAATTTATCCGTCAATAAATTTATTACAAGTTTGGGGGGAAGTTGAGACGAAGTTTTATTATCATAAAAAATTTATTCATTAAAGAAAAGATTAATTTCAACAAGAATATGTATTATGATGATTAAATCAAAAACAAAATCGTTAAGTCAATTAAAAGCAAAAATAAATAATAAAAAAGTAATCACATTACATAAAAATAATCAAAATCACCATTAAAAAATAAATAATAATGAAAATATAATTCTAAATGTAAAATAAAACAAACGAACAAATTATAAATTTTTGTAAAATATTTTTCTGTTAAATATATAAAAGGATTTTCAAAGATCTACAAAAGTATATAAAAAGTTCTTCTACGAATAACACTTGTGCATATGTATGACGTAAAATTATCAGAACTACGACTGCTAACATCGCGTGTTTGAAAAGTTAAAAAAGTTTCCATGAACTCCAAAACTTTAGAAGTGCACCTGTGCCTGTGTGACGTCAAATTATCAGAACTACGAGTGCTCGTACACAACACATCGCGTGTTTGAAATATTTAGTTTCCTCGAACTCCAAGAGCTTAGAATAGCTGGTGCACGTTGTGACGTATGAGTTACTCGGAAGTATATCGGTCGAATTTATGACTTCAAGCCTCAGTAAATATAATTTGAGAGCTTTTCCGACCATAATAAATTATAAAAATTATTGAACATTAAAAATGATTATTGTATATATTATGTAAAAAATTGTTTGTAAAATATAAGTAGTTAGTTAGAAATAAGCAAATTAAGAAATAGTTCCTTCTGATTGGTTCTCGTGGAGTTTTTACATGAAGCATTTTTATTGGTCAGAGAATAATGAGAGAGGGATCTCAGTTTTACGTAAAAGAACCAGTCAGAAAGAATAAAAAGAGATTCAAGCCTAATTTTAAGAGAGTCAAGACCCTTTATACAAATATTCAAGTCTCGTTTTAAACTTTCAACAAACATTTAATATTTAATTTTAAAAACAACTTTCACAACTCAACACTCAAGTTTTAGAAAGATTCAAGACTCATTTTCAAAACATTCAACAACAGTTATAAAAATATTCAACTCGTAATTTACATTTTTAAAAAAGGACTTTGATTAATCATAAATTTTATTAACTTTATAAGTTAACAGTATTCGACTTTGAATAGAAAATAAGTTTGTTGAATCAAGCAGAATCACTTTATAATATAATAGTTCCAAATGTAATTTTAATGATACAAAAGTTAGTATCAAATTAATATAAGAAGCTTGACTTACCTTATATCAGAAATAATCCTAGTATAAAACTTTGTAACACACCACTTGTAAAAAGGGAGTCTTATCAACCAGTAAATTGTAAAAAAAAAATCCACAAGTAAACAACAATAAATTTTACATCGTAAGAGTTTCTGTCTTTAATTAAACCATTGGAAGTTCTACATCCCACGTGCTCACCAGAAGAGAAGATAAACCACCAGTTCCAGCGACACCTACATGTGAATGGCGAACACTCGAGAGACAAAGTTCAAAAAGGTACCGTTATTTAATTTGTATTAAGTGTGCGTATAAACTGTTTTAAAGCGATAATAATTATTAGTCGCTAGAGAACATTTATACCACTTTATTGTAAAGATTTTTGAATTTCATTTTGATAGAAAATTTATAATTTGTTTGAGCGTAAATCTGTGGTGAAACCTGTACGACCTGAGATATAATTTTTCGATTAACGATAGTATTTATTTTCAATTTAAACAAACGAGCGTAGAAACATTTAATTTTATTTAAGCTAGTCATCATTATACATATTATTTAAGGGGCTAAAAAAAACATTTTTATTGTAGTAAAAAACTTCAACAATTACTTCAAATCAAATAAAAACAAACCACTAATAATATCATGCCACAATTAACGTGAATTTACAAAAATAACATTCAATCATCAGAAAAAATTAAAATAATAAAACATAAAAGAAAACATAAGAACCCAACAACAAATAAAATAATAAAATCATAATAATATATATATATATATATATATATATATAAAAATGAAGATAATGGGTTAAGCCCGCTAATGCAGCCGTAGACACGTGTCGTGTTTCTGTCTCCTTAGCTATGCCGTACTGATAAAGTCTAAGGAGACAGAAACACGTGTCTACGGCTGCATTAGCGGGCTTAACCCATTATCTTCATTTTTTTATTTAATTCATTCCCGCAAAAATACTACTAACATTTGTATATATATATATATATATATATATATATATATATATTAAACCAGAATTTTTGGGGTAAACGGCAATGTTTAATACCTATTAGTCGGCAAATAACAGAAATTTAATTATATATATATTTATATATATACACATGTATAGCACATTTTCTTGTTGTTCGAAGTATTTTTACCAATTATTTCCTATACATGCCGTAGAAAATGGGCACTATATTCCTCTTGCATATTGTTTATTCCCAAATAAACTTTTTGTGTTACTTAAAACCAACATTTTAGGAGTGTTTAATGAAATTTTTGAGTCGGTGTAGACATTTTTGTGGATTTTTATATGGCATATTGCAGTAAGAAATGTTTTTCCCAAAAACCAAAATAAATGGTTGTGGATTTCACCTACATCAGGCGTGGTAAACCAAATAACGAATTATTGGAAAATATGCAGATTATTTATTGAATTCTTATAAAGTAAGAACAATAAATAACTGAACGGTTATTATTCTTAATAGGATGGACTTCCACGAAGTAAAGGTTACCACAATCAATTTCTTATAAAGTACCTAATTGTGATTTCCCACATGATATATGAGTAGACGAAAATCCTTCCATTACCAGAACAATATACGCATATGCAGGTCATTTTATACAAGATTTAATTCCTCATTTTATTTTTATACATAAATTAAAGAAATTTCAGATCGACGCACATTTAAAAATAAAAAGTGTACATCCTATTCCTGCAAAAGATAAACAGGAAAGAAATAAATTAAAATTTTTAGAAAATATGATGAATATTCGTCGGTCTGGAAATATTTCCAGAATTAACTTTTGAAAAAATATCCGTTGCCATATGGCAACGCTAGGCGCTTATGTAGTCATTTGACAATTTTTTGCTGAACTAGGTAGGGTTTGAAAGAATTTGTGCTTATAAAAAAAAACGTTTTTAATCAAAAACTAAACTAAGTATAAATCAACGTATGAAATGTAAATATATTTTAACGTGTATGAAACTTTGCAAAACAGAGTAAACACAAAGCAACACTACATTTTTGGCACATTGTTCTAATAATAGATTTGCAGTTAGTTTCTGCACATCGCCTCTACTTATTGTCCTCAATTTGTTTGACAAAGTGGTCCATTCTATCAAATCTAATATTGTTGGATACCCTGTTGTCAGTGGAAGAAAATATAGACGTAGCAGGCCTCCCTGCACCTCTTGGTAAACTCTGATTCTTGTGTAAATATGTATTGGCAAGCTCTCTTCGGAATTCTAAAAGAGAAACTTTTGTTCCTCTGGACCAATATGGACCAATACCTCTACCTCTAATTCCTGTTCTATAGGTGTTAATGTTTTGGTCCATTGAGATATCATAACAAATTTCTTTTGGTCTTTCGAAAACCTTCTAACTTGTCTTACATCTCTTGAACCACATGAAGAAGAAATCATTGTGACAACAGCGTTGTCCATTCATCGAACATACACCATAGCATCGTTACCTTCAACTGCAGTTTCAAATGATCCACGTTCTGCTTTGGACATTATCTTTTTATCCGACAAAGGACAGCGTTTCGGAATTCTGTTGTTCCGAATCGTACCTGTGGCAGAATAACCACAATTTCGGAATAATGAGAATAAGGCTGGACTTGAAAATAAATTTTCCATATAGATGTTATAGCGTAAGCTTCTTTTCTCCTCTGGAATTTCTTCCAATAGTACTACCAGTGGACTTGAGGCTTTACCAAAGGTTTTTTCATAATTATTGTTGGCTGTTGGACTTTTTCCCTGGTACATTTCAAAGTAGATAAGATATCCGTTACTTGTATTCAGACACCACATTTTGTATCCGAAGCGTATTGGTTTGCCCCGGATAAATTGTTTACAGCTATGTTTGCCGTAGTATTTGATCATACTTTCGTCATAGCATAAGTTTTGCTGAGGAACAAAATTAGTAATGCATTTATTTATTTTTTTAATTTATGATAGGCCTTATTTTCCACACTTTGTCTTCATTGTCAATTTTGGTGTTTTCATTGAAGTGTAAGAACATATTTCCAAAAATCTGTTCCGTCGCATTGCTTGACAAACCGCATTATTTTTCATGTCATCTCCTGAATCCCAGTAATATCTATTTGATGGTAAAGTGTTATACCCAGGTACCAATAAAATACCAAAGAAGCATCGAATTTCTTCAATCGTAATTTGAGGGTCAGTACAATTCAAGAATAAAGCGTATTTTCTGGTTTCATTGAGTATCAATTGCATAAGTTCGTCGTGAAAATATCTTTCAAAAATATCAGCCGGAGACATATTTCTGAATAAGGAATAATTAGACATAGGAAATGATGTATTCTCTTGAAGATCAAAATCCATGTCGGAAGAGAGGTTCCTTGAATTGCCCTACTTTCTCTCTCCCATTCGATAAAAAATTGAGATAAAGGGCTAACAATATTTTCCAAAACCGGATTCAAATCAATTTCATAGTTAACTCCAATGCTTTCGTTGTCGCCCATCCGAAATTCAGCAGGTGCTGTTAGTTGTCGTCGATGTACATCATCAACAAGCCTACAAAATATAACAATCAGTACCTACATCTAACATATAAAGTTGATAAAAATAGCAACTTCCATGATATCACCACCGAAAACTTACCCCCTTTCATCTTCATCGGCGTCGTCTTCATCTGACTCTACATGTGGGGATGGCGGCTCAATAATTATATCGCCATCTAAGTTTTCATTAGTTACCATATGAATGGCCTCAGCAAGAGTAAATCCTCTTCTAAAAATTACATATTCTATAATACGAGGGCAGTCCAGAAAGTCTGTCACGTTTTGATATAAAAAAAGAACTAAGTACAAGAAAACATGTTTATTATATACATTTGAAAGTACAACTAAAATACTATTTTTCAACATAATCACCAAACAAATTGAGACACTTATCATAGCGATGAACTAATTTGGAAATGCCGGCGTCATAAAAGTCTGCTGCTTCTAACGTTAACCAGTTGGTTACGCCCTCCTGCAGCTCCGCGTCGTCGTCAAAGCGCTACGTAGCAAGCCATGTCTTCATTGCCGGAAACAAGTGATAATCGCTGGGTGCAAGGTCTGGACTGTATGGCGGATGTGGGAAAACCTCCCATTTGAAAGCATCCAGGACTTTTCGTGTTCGATTTGCCGTATGTGGTCGGGCGTTGTCGTGGACAAAGAGAATTTTTGAAGTCAACTTTCCTCTGCGCTTGTTCCCATAAACTTGACAGATTTGGCGATGAATCTCAATTGGTTTATTGTTTCTAGCCAACAAAAACCGTATTACCGACCGTACTTCACAACTCGCGGGATTTTGAATTGCGGCACACATTTTAAATTGTTATTGAAAAACAACGAAGATCGACACGAACCTCCCGCTAGCACGGCTGGATAGCCACTAAACGGAGAAACGCCCTGACGCCAAGATGGCCGTGATAGCCCCGCCCCTAGCGGCTACAACGCAAAACGTGACAGACTTTCTGGACTGCCCTCGTATTATGAACTCTTAAATGCCCAGTGTTGCCATATGGCAACAAACAACTTTATATAAGTACTAATCAACCACGAGTTATAATAACCAATAATAAACACATTGGACATAATATTGTGTCTCTTATATAACGACTATAACAGCATCATATAGATAATACTAATATAAATGACAAAAAATTTACTTACTCCAAGCGAACGTCCATTTTTTTCAAGGCTAAAATAATTAAAACTTTTAAATCACCTAAAACACACACCAGCCAAACAATAACTAGATTGTTTGTGGAAGAGTCTTAGAATGCAGTCAACCTTCCTAAGATCCTATGCGAGACGCCCCTCCTCCCCCCTCCTCTTTCTAATAGTTCACCTAAATAGGCCTTTATAGGCCAGTTGTAATCACATGATCAGCGTTGCCATATGGCAACGCAGGCGCTAATGGAGCTGTGGCGTCCAATAGTATTTAAAATTTTACTGTAAATAATAGTATCTTTTTAGTTATAATTTTTTAATAAAATATAATTATAGGAAACGACCCTTCAAACCTTCGGTCCAAACTACCTGTATCGTTTAATTAGCGATACTGATTTCGGCCTAAATTACATCCGCCCAAGGACCCTATATACTTGCAATATACTGATGGTGTGCTAGAGTTCTTAAAATAATTTCTTGTATTTTTTTACAAATTTGTTTATAAAATTATAAACTTCAAGATTTTGTGAATTACTTTAAGAATTTTTAGAATTGAGTTAAATTAAAACTAATATAACTGTAAGATTTATTATTCCGAAATAAATTAAACACTCTGATATTTATTATACGTTATCATTGTTTGTAAGTTTTCAAAATTCATATTTTAGACTGATTATCTGGTTAGAAGACCCTTGTATGAAATGGGAATACCGGAAATATCTAAATATGCAATTAATTGTACATACATGAGTGCACTTCAAAGCATCCCACCTGCTATGTATCGATCTTATATCAATACAAAAGGACTTTAATGTGATAGGTATATTGCGCTGTTACGTCAAAATCATGCATAATTTTAATTTGCAGAGGTGGGAAGTAATAAGTATCTATGTAGATTTTAAAATATAACTGTTGAACAAATTGGTGCAATGTATTTTTGTTAGATAGAATTATAACAACTAAATAAAGTGCAAAGTATCTTTTACACTGCATAAATTGTCACTTTGAATCCCAAGAGACTGTGATCCAGAATCTTATTGACAACTTTTAACTAAGACAATATCAGAGTCTTCTATGAAGCAGTATAATGTTTTATTGACAACCCAATGAAAAACCCAAAGTCAATGTCACAGAATTTTATTAAGATGTATAAAATACTTTGCGACTAGTTTCGGCCTAATATTGAGGCCATCATCAGGCTATAAAAAAAACACTTAAATGTTTTATTAATTTCATAAAATTCATTTTTATTAGTGATGAGCGAGACTGGTCTTGGTCTTGCGGTCTTGGTCTTGGTCTTGCAGAAGACCAACTTCAGGCTGCAAGATCAAGACCAAGACCGAGCAGTGCAAGACCAAGACTTAGCATTGCTAGATATACGCAAAACCAAGACCAAGCCTGCAAGAGTCTTGCGGTCTTGCGTCTTTTAAACATATAAACCGAAAAATAAAGCAGCCATGGATTTTTTTAAACTCTAAAGCTTTGGTTTCCTAGGAAAGCGGTGCCGCAATAAAGCGGCCGTAATTTGTCAGCCGTAATTTGACGACGGTTCAATTTTTTTATATTACTTATTATTTATCATTCTCATTGTATAATGTATACATAAAGTATTTATTTATTTTATTTTATTTTTTATTATTTTTTTTAACTAACCTTTCGCAATGTTTTATATTGTGAAGTTTTATATGTTTGTATGTTTTATGTTTTATTTACTTGTAAATACTCTTGTATTACTGTTTTAATATGTTTTGTTCTGTGATTAGCTTTTTTTTAAACAGCTTTGTCCACAAATTTAAAAAATTTTTCGACAATAAAGCTTATTATTATTATTATTATTATTATTATTATTACGGCCGCTATCGGTGAGCACAGATGTATAGTAGGAGTTTATCGTTATATTGACCGCCTAAATCCATTTTTGTATTTGCTTTCTTTTGTGTGTTTATAGTTTGTTTTATATTTTGTGTTTCATTATTTGACAATAATTAGAGTGTTTCTGTGTTAAAAGCAAAAAATGGGTAATTTGGACTTGGCAATGATATTTTTGGAAGACAAGCCTTCATCGGAAGAAGAAACGAAAAGGTCAGAAAAAAGAAAGATTTTGAAGAAACGGAAAATTGAAGGCGTCTACGAAATCTTAATATGTCGTATGTCGTCACCTTCAAACAAATGATGAAAAATTTATCTTGGCAAAAATGGCACGTGATTTTTTGTCTGGTTACTGTGTATCAACTTTTGGGCAACGAAACTAAAATAGTTTTTATCTATATCTATTCGAAGCATTTGTCCTATTTTTGTTTTTCATTATTTGAATCAAAAGAAAAAAAAATTTTGTAATATTTATACATATAGCAGGTACTTTTTTCTAACAGTTGTGAAAACTTAGTATTTAGTTGTTGTTAAAATATATTAAGGATAATAAAAAACTCTTCGTTTCAACAAAACTTCCAATCACGAACACTCTATCTCTGACCCACTACCGCTTTGAAGTTTGACCGGTAATGCTAATTTCATGAATTTTAACATTAACAGATACGTAACATATACATATATTATTGCATCTCTATTACGTATCTGTTGTGTAACTATTGTCTTACCAGGCTTAGTTTGTGACATAATCAACGCAATACTGATACCAATTAACAACTCGTTTTTTAGTAATAATTTTTCAATATTATTATCTAATCACGTTTAATAGCCGTAAACGCTGTACTGGTATTAAATAGCTGAATCATTATGACGTTGCAACTATGGTGACCAATCATGGCCCTTTTATAGTCAAGATTTTTATTTAAAATTCATCAATTTTTCATTGTTTATAATTAATTGAAAAGCATTTTTTTTAGAAAGGTCAGTAAAAGTATAATTTTTGACGTCAGTTTCTAAAATGCCATTTTATGACACTGTTGTTAAAAGTAAATCAGTTAAAAGTAGCAGTAATGCTAAAAGTGATATATAATGATTGATACGGTATGAAAACTCGTACTCTCGCTTTGACTAACTAAGCAATAATTTAAAAGCAGCTTTATGAACAGATTCCTCAATTTCCGGTGGTAGAAATTTTCTGGATCACTTTCCATCGAAGAACTAAGAAACGAGAAAGAATAATTCTGTTTTTGATTACCTTGGCAACTTGTTTCATTAATAGATTAGATGAAATTGAATTCAAAAAACTGATCATCTCTAGGATATTTTTTTTATCAAATAAATAATGTAAATTAGGTATGCGTTAATTTGGACTTTAAATAGTGTTTGTAGAACAAATAGTGTATGATATACTAGCTAAAAGTGATTTTATTTTGTTTGAAGGCGTTGTGTCCCAAACTTCCCTTCTGGCAGAATAAAATATCACTTAAAGCACTATTTTTTAAGTTTTTTGCATTAAATATCAATATTATTAATAATAAAGTTTTAAAATATATCAAAAAATCAATTTTACATAAAAAAAATCAATATTTTTTTTGTCATAAACCCAATTATTTATTTTTCAATTTACTGGTAAGGTTTATTCTGCAGTTATACTTACCAGGCCTAAATATATTCACCCCATCTCTATTTACCCTCGTACACACTTTTCTCTACATCCCTTCGGACCCTTCCTATCGACATTCCGAATGTATGGTCGTTGTATGTTTTTGCCTCAGGTCAGGGTTCAAAACAGTTCGAGTTTGTCGTTAGAGCGTTTATTGCCTGCTCTTATATAAGTTGCATCTGTTTTTTTTTGAGGCGCGAAATAACTGTTAACGGGCAACGTGTTGATTCTTGAAAAATAAACTAAACAGTGGCTTAAGATTTGTGAAAATGAGTGCAGTGCAGTGTTCTTTTCAATTCCATTATTTAAGGATAGAACGAAAAGAAAATGAAAAGGCGAATTAGGTTATTCGAAATAAAAGATAAGTTAGTACAAACGAACCACAAGTATATAGAAAAATAATTTTTAATACATACTTACTTTTAAAAATTTTATTTCCTCCCGTTTATTGATAATTCTAATGGGTTATGGAATATTTGAAAAAAAAATTTATTTAAGAATTGATTATAAATAAGTTATACATAATGTATAAAATGTTATTGAAATATGTCAGCAACTGGGTAAATAGATTTAGTACTATGCTTTTATAAACTATGAAATTTTCTAAAACAAACGTGGTGTAAATATTTATTAATTAAGTATTTACCTATAAACACTATTTAGGTATAGACAAATGATGACATATCAAAGCGAGAGTAGCTCTTGGTAGAGGTCCACTGGATCTCCCTGAGTTTACAATGAATATTTAACACTTTGATCGCTGATAAAAAAAAGTTAGGTGAACAGTCTAGTACAAAGAGCATTTAAAAATATTAAACTATGTACAAGAAATGATTTGTTAAATGTTTTTGTAGCTAGACTGCTGCCATAAATTTTAATTCGTTAAATACTTTATTTATTCCGTTAAATATCTCTTTAACCTATTTTGATTTCTTTGTTGCAGAGACATAAGAACAGTTGTCCTACAGAAAGGAAATTCTGGTCTCGGTTTTAACATAGTAGGCGGCGAAGATGGCGAAGGTATCTTCATATCGTTTATTTTGGCCGGCGGACCTGCCGATTTAAGCGGAGAACTTCGAAGAGGTGATCAAATTTTGAGCGTGAATGGAGTCAACCTCAGAAATGCCACGCATGAGGAAGCGGCGTTGGCACTCAAGGTAAATGATGTCAGTATCAAAGTAGTTTCCTTTATATGGTTTTGGTTTGACAAGGAAAAACTAATGTGTGACGTTTTGGTTCGTGTTTGTCCAAAAAATGTGTGGTGTTAAGTACGCAATAACGATTTTTACTCGAGACAGTGGTTATTAAACTTATTGTGGGATTCTGAGCCCATCTATAAAATTAACATGGTAAACCCTACACCTTACGGATTCTGTTGTTTATAGAAAATGCTCAGAATTTCATCATGTGACACCTTTTTATAACATGAAAACTACACAACTTTTAACTGACCATGGTTCTCACTTTATTAAATTATCTTATTTTCAGGTTTTGCAATTTTTCCTTGTGATTTTTATTGATGCCATATATGATGAATTCATAATATTATCTTAAAATATAGCTCCTAGTCGCTAGATCTTGTTTTAAATCTTTTACATCTATTTATAAGATCTAAAATGTATAAAATAGTTTAAAATTTTACATTCTTATGGCGATAACTTCTTAATAAATAAATAACCACTGTCCCAAGTATTGTTGGCTTAGTCTAGATTTAAAAAAAATCAGCTTAATATCTAGGAACTTAAACATATTACTCCAAAAAGTTGAGGGAGGTCATAAATATTGAGGAGGTTGTTTGTTTACCAAATTTTTAGATTTTATCATATTGAAATAATTGACGTTTAAGAAAGCCATTGATTTACTAATAACACGAAAATTAAATTTTTTTGAAAAAACAACTCAAGAAAGAAAATGTATAATTTATCTTCTTTTTCATCTTCTTCTTCCTGCTTCCTTAATAGGTTCGCGCCTGTTCCATCTTGCGGTGCATCCTCATTCATTATATATCCAGGTTATCACTCCATCTCTTCCTTGGCCTCCCAATACTCCTTCGGCCGTTTGGGGATCTATCTCGTGCTACCTTTACCAGCCTTCTTTCTCCCATTCTGCTTATTTGGCTGTGCCAATTTTTTTTCCTTTTCAGTGTCCATTCATTTATGTTCTCTATATTACATTTTTGCCTGAGGTGTGTGCTATGTTATTTGTCCCATAATATTTTTCCTGTGATATCACAGACTATGTTCATTTCACATGTTTCCATCAGTGTTTTTGTCCTTTTAGTATAAGGTCCTGTTTCCGTTGTGTAGGTCATAATTGGCCTCACTACTGTCTTATAAATCTTCGCGTTGGTTTCTGTCCGTAAATGTTTGTTCCGCCAGATAGTGTGTTTAAGAAATCCTGCTATTTTGTTCGCTTTGTTTATTTGTTGGGCTACTTTAGCTTATGTATCCCCATAACTGTGCATTAATATTCCCAGTCAGCTGATACTTCTTTCTTGCTGGATTGTTTTGCTGTCCACTTCCAGCTTGCACCTTATCGGATCATTAGAGATTACCATACTTTTGGTGATGTTATTATGTTAAACTTTCTTGCTGTTATATTAAATTAATAGAAAAGTCTCTGAATATCATCTTCACTCTCTGCAATAAGTATGGCATCATCTGCATAGCATACTATATACAATGTATAATATAAAATTTATCATATTATATGATAATTTGGTAACTAAAGTTCTGCAACTTTCAAAATAATACTAAAATTTTTGTAACTTAACTTTTTGGAACAATACATAGTAGATGCAATACATTGATTTTTGAACGTCGTAATTAAGATTATAGCTTTGTGCTTTGTGCTTTGTGCTATATTAGAAGAGCTAATAACACACTTTCATGAAGTATTTGATGCACCTTAAAATTGTGTTTCATAGTATCTACTGGTTATAAATATGAGCAGGAAAGGGAGAGTTGGCTTGCCCTACCTGGGGCCACAAGGTACTGCACAGGTAAAGGTGTAAAAAGGTGTAAAAACATTTGCATTGTTTCAGAGACCAACATATCTAAATTGAAAATATGGGTAATTCCAGTAATTTTTTTTTAAATTAATTTAAATTTTAGCTTCTCCCTTGTTCATCACTGTCCTAATTTTTTTTTATCAGTAATCGGTGCTATCACTCACATCCACGACCACACGCTGACTAGATCCCTGTATTGAAATTAATATTTATTTTCATGTTTTCATGCCTTACTAATTTCTGTGCTTTATATGATTTTAAATTTCAATTTCTGCTTCTTTGCCAGTGAAACAAACACTTTTTGGGGCAATTTTTTCACATATTTCTCCTATCCGCAATACCAGGTGTCTCCAGGTAGGCCAGGCCAATACTTGCTTCCCTCCTCCAGTAGATACTCGTACTACTATATAAAATGCCTCGAAACACTTACTAAGTAGCTGTTGAACTACTACGCGTATGGCGTTGTCTCAGTACGTTTTATTTTTAATTTTTTTAATTTGGCTAGTCGCTGCCCACTCAGTTTACCTGTATGGGGGATGAGTCATTATTTCGATGTCTTGACTGTTTAAAACTTCACCCATTTAACGTAATGTCTGATCGTCACTTTAGTTGCTTGGTTTTGCAAATTTCTCCTACTTTGTTCAAGCGAAACAGTGGCCATATGCTTCTTGCACCAACTATTTCTGTTGGATTCGTCATCTATCACGATTTTATATACTTTATTTTAACAGTTTAGTGTTCTTAACACCAAGGTCTAGCTTTTTACACATTTCCTTACGCCAAAGTTTTTTTGAGCTTATTTCTAAACAAGATCAATTATTTTTACAAGTGTTCATGCAGAAATTGCCGTAGGAAGCTGCAATCAGCTAACACTTGTCTGGTTACCGATGCACAAGGAAATTAGGACCAATCAGAAGGCTAATAAATTGGCCCAGGAAGGTGCAAACAGCTGATAAATAGAACCTGAACCCGTCCTTGGAATCGCAAATACACTTAAAAAAGCAGCCATCAGCTAATTAGTGCAAAGAAAGTCTCTTGAATGGTGGAAAGGTACCCCTAGACAAAGACAGGCCAGAGAGTTCCTAAGGGGACATGAGTATCTGGCTGTCAAGCCGGCGCAATCTGTAATCTGTAGGTTTAAAGGATTATTATTATAATGAGATGATACCTCTAGAACTTAATGTTTATCCTTTTTAAGAAATTATACTTAAGCGATGAACTCTCTGATTAACCCAAATTTCAGATCAAATAAGTTTCCAAAAATCACAACACTTATTTGTTAAACCTTTGCTTGCGTTAATTGTTGAACTCAATTCGGAGGTTTAAATAATTTTCCAAAAACCGCTAATAATAATTCTTTTCCAAGAAGAGATCTCCACTGTCTTTTTGCTATTCACAACGCTACAAAAATTTTTGCCCTCTTAATTTTGAATCTGCTTCTAATGTTTTCTTTTCCTTTTGCATAAATAGATAATTGAAACCTTAAAAAGCATGTTTTCTAAAACTGATACTAATGTTTCAATTATTACTTAAATTAGTTTTTAGGATTAAACGATAAACATCCTCTTATAGCTTAGTTTTTTTTTAATTGTTTACCATTCATTTATTTCAGAGGATGATTGTTTTAAATTGATTACATAAGTTTCAAGAGTCTAATTGAACATTTAACCTGTACAATAATTTCCATTAAATATATGAACTATTAAGTTTTGCTTTTTGTCTTTCAGGGTACCAGTCAAACGGTAAGCGTAGTAGTTCAATATAGACCGGAAGAATACAACAGATTCGAAGCAAAAATTCATGACCTTAAACAGCATATGGCACATCCAGTCACTGGAGGCACTCTTCTCAGAACATCACAAAAACGATCTCTTTATGTTAGGTAAGTTAATTAATATCGATTAATTTAATCAGCTTAAGGATGTATATAAACATCGTTAGTTTACAAATTAACTCGCGAGATTGTAACTAATCGAAAAATTGTTGACCAACCAACCATTTACAATTTAACGTAATGTTTTTTATTAGTTTATGATCTGCCCTTAGCAACGCATTATTTTTCGTTAAATTCTAAATGTTTGGTTCAATTTACAATTTTTTGATAGCTTACAATCTCGCGAGTTATATTGTAAACCAACGGTATTTATAATTTTACAGTGACATACATAGGTCAAATGTCAAATTAGTAGTATGTCTAGTTTATTTTGTTTATTTGTTTGGAAAAGTTATACACAATTTCAACTCCCTCCATGCATCTCTACCTTGACGTAGCAGGAGCTGTAATAAGCGACTGTGGTGAGGGGGCTTGAGAACTTCAAGAAATCTTTGCGCTATGCCGGCAATAGAGTAGGGTCTCCCATGCCGGACAGGTCAAAGAGGAGAAGTCAGACTAAAGGAGATGCACGAGAAGTAAATCGCGTTAAAAATCCCCAATCTAAGGTGTTATCCGTACCGTGCTGATGGATGGATGTAAATTCAGTCTTGAACGGTGGCATCCAGATACCAGGCGACCTCTGGATGTAAATATCCTTGCTCGGTCATGCGGGGCTCTGACCGAGTGGACTCCTCTTCCCTAGCTGCTCGTGGGATCTATATGGACCAGTCAACAAAAAAAAATGAAGACAATGACGGTGCTGATTCCCTTATTGAACACATGGTGATTCAGGAGATGGTAGAACGAACTCCTGAAATAGAAATGTCTCGGGAGGTGGGAGATAAACTCCTGAGCTCTCCGATGGAAAAACCGGAGGGTAAAAGAAAGAGGCTAAGTGGGGCGGGGCGTAAGTTGCTGCAATGGTTGCTGAATCTAGGAACGCCCTAAGATTAAGCCCTCAAGGAGGTCCTTCAAAGGAGGGAACCTCAGAAGTGTTTGGAAGGGGATAAAACCCTTTCCAACAAGAGCGTCGGAAAACGAATTCGCTCGGATGAAAGCACGCCTGAGGGTGCTAAATCTTCCTAAAACTCAAGTATGTGTGGCATACATACCTGACGAAGACAAAGAACCCCCCTTAGTCCACTGTGAAAAGGCCGGTCCTGGACATACATGGACCTTCATCGTGGACGATTTATCTATGAAGGCACTGGAACAACTCAGCTTCAAGCCTTTCTTCGGGTTTGGTCAGATAACTATCAGGCCAAAAGTCCCTAAGAAGGGGGAACCATCCTCCTCCTCAGGGACAAGGAGAAAATAAAAAGAAACCAGAAAGGAGGATCGGACATGCACTTCTGGAACCATGGGCAGAGCTGGAGTGAGAAAGGAGGTAGCATCTTCCTCGCGAAATCAGTAACGTCCTGGAGAAAGGAAGTAGCCTGGGACTTCCAAGGTAAAAGCGGGAAACAAATTCCCCTCTACCAGCAAAAAGGACAAAGGTAAGGCTGGTAAAGCCTTGCCTTCCAAGAACTCTGGAAGGAAGACTCTACCCAAACAAGGGTAGAAATGGCGGGTATTAAATTTACCCAAGCAGACCTCCAACATGCCAAGGCTGCCTCATATACCATAGGCAGGAGGTTTGCTAATGCGGCAATACTATATGTAGCCCTAATCCAGGAACCTTGGATTAACGAAGCACATTGGGGGTCTAGGATCCATCTTAACTAAGGTACTGTATTACAGGAGTGGGGGAAAACCCAGAGCCTGTATTGTACTTAGGAAATATATAGGTGGACCTGAGCCAGAACTTCGGTAACCTATCCACAATTTTTCGGAGGTTTTCGCAATGAAGTTGTGCCTGCACGACATGCTTAAGCGGGACTGCAGGAACAAAACTATAAAAATCCGATAGCCAGTCACTGGCATCAAATCGGATCGACTCCAAGTTAGTTTGGAAGTGCCTTCAGGATCTAATACGTCTAGGGGAAAATAAAGTAACTTTACTTTGGGCACCTGGGCATACCGGCATTGAAGGTAATGAAAAAGCGGACCTTCTAGCCAGGAAAGGTGCTGAAGAAATATTTATAGGCCCGGAGCCATTCTTGGGCATAGCGAATAGCGTAGCCAGAGGAACAATATCGAACTGGGTAGATCGGAGGAGACGTTCTTACTGGTTCGAGCTAGAGGGTTTAAGGCACTCAAAGACATTTGTAGATTTCTCTAAGAAGAAGTCTCAAGAACTGCTGAATATGAGCAGACAGGACCTACGAATAATAATAGAACTACTGACTGGACACAGTCGTCTTAATAGACATATGAAAACAATTGGACTAGCAAAGAGTGCGGACTGCAGATTCTTTCAGGTTGCGGATGAAACGGTGGAGCATATCTTGTGTAACTGTCGAGAGCTCGAGAGAATAAAGATCAATAAATTTGGTCTGCATCAACTCGAGCCCAATGACTTCATGGAAGTGTCTCCAACAACCCTGATGAGCTTCATTAGAGGCTTAGGGCTGATAGAACGACTATAACCTAGGGGTGAGTCACAATGGATCTTTCAGGTCGCAGTGGAAGGGACGTTAAACGAACACTCACATAGAACCTAACCCAACCTAACATAATTTCAACTTTTGGATAGCGTCCCAGCTACTGAAACGTTGAAATAAAAACGTAAAAAAAGGAATTGGTATAATTTTCCCAAACAAATAAATAAAATTAAATAAGTCTTTATTTCTTGAATATTTTTTAAAATGATCGGGTACGTATCTTTTTTGTTCCAATCGATGCAGGGTGATAATCTTTATCATATTTTTCAAATTTAACGAAAGTTAACTCTTCGATATTGGATTACATACATTCTTAAATCTTTTTGATAAATAAATTGTTTGTTTGTTTTCCGTTAGTTTTTAAAAAGGATAACAATATATTTTGAATTTATAATTGATATTATAAACAGTAATAGAATTATTAAAAATTAATCATTTTTAGAGCACTATTTGATTACGACCCAATGAAAGACGACGGCTTGCCGAGTAGAGGTTTAGCTTTCCATTACGGTGACATATTACACGTGACTAATGCCAGTGACGATGAATGGTGGCAGGCCAGACGAGTACTTAATACTGGAGATGAACAGGGTATGGGGATAGTACCATCGAAACGAAGATGGGAAAGAAAGCAGAGGGCTAGAGATAGATCAGTTAAATTTCAGGGACATTCGCCCAACATACTCGATAAGGTAAGACAATTGTTAATTTCGTTGATGTTCATGATGTCTCAGTCGAGAAAATGTATAGTTATGCTGCTCCTTTGCAAATATGTTATTTATTTTTGAAAGAGATTTATATATCTATAATTATATCATTACAGCGTGACTTAAGAATTTTTACGATTATCCTAGTTTGGCAATGCTTTTGCTGCAAAATTCTGCTACTTATAGAAACAATATTTTAACGAACAAATAAAATATGATATTTTGTACATTGCTTATGTCATATAACAATTAAATTAGGTTAAACTCTTCGTCATCCAAAGAACTGTATTTTTTTCTTCTGTTAGTTCTCCGATAGCACTTCCATAATAGTTCTTTTTACTCTATAGGATCTTAGGTTAGGTTTCATATAATGGTTGATCATAGTCCCTTCCACTGCAACCTGAAAGATCTATTCACAAGGTTATAATCGTTCTAGCAGCCCTGTGCCTCTAAAGAAGGTCATCAGGGTAGTTGACGACATCCGTGGGGTCGAGTTAATGCAGACCAAATTTATTGATCCTTAGTCTTCCGAGCTCTTGACAGTTTCACAAAATATGCTCCACTGTTTCATTCTCAACCTGATAAAATCTGCAGTTCGCACTTGTTTTCATATGAATCTTGATAAATCTCTTTTTAGAAAGATCTCTTACAAATGATTTCTAGTAAAGTTGACATATACGAAAATTGAAATTACAAATTATAGGAGATTGCGTAATATTTTCTGTAATTATACAATTGTAAGAATTATACAGTTATTAAAGGGTTGCAAAATACTACAATATAACCCATTTAAGTATGATGTATTTAATGGTCTAATTTCAGTTGTAATGACAATATTAAAACTTTTTAATTGTCACTCAGGAACGCATCTATTGAAATGTCAGTCACTCATAACCTTAAAATAAAATAAACAAATTGATAGGTAGTAATAAGGTACTTGGTGTAACAAATAACTGTATAGATATGTATTCTGTTGTAAAATCGGTCGAGGATGGAAATTCCATAATCTTAAGTTACCACGGAAAGATCTTTCGCTCAATTTTTTATCACACTTTTTTGTTTCTTCAAAATCTTGTAAAATCTCATCATCGCTCTCGACATCATCGATGATGGTGCTCTTTTCTGAAGCTAAAAGAAATTGACTTATTGCACCATTAGGATCGGGTGGCTGACTGCATGAGGATTGATGCACTGTTGAGAAGGAATTTAAATCAGATTGATTGATATCATTTATCATTTTCATCAGCATTTATCATTATCATCAGCATCAGCTGCTGAGGCTGATGCACCAATGATGCAGCTGAGTGAGTTTTTAAAACAATGTTTTGTGTTTTAACTGGTTGGTTAACATAATTTTTTAACTGCCTACAAAACTGAGACCTATCTATATTTGTAAGGAATTTTGTTCTTATTTATTTCCAATTTTTTGGACATAATATTAAATTATATAGTTATATTAAGTATAAAACAAACTTTAAAAAAATTGTAAACTTAACTACAAAAGCAACACAACACAATTTTTACAATATAAAACTCTATTGAATAAAACAAACAGTTGCCTCTTTCACGACAGTCATAATTGGTAAAATTATTGTCATAATTTATAAATCAACATAATTAAAGTCTTATTGTCATTACTAAATCGTAAAATTATAACAGTTTTTAATTTCAAACATATAACCTTATTAAGACGTGATTAGGACTAAGCATTATATAAAATGGTTTGTAAAACTAAATAAAGTTTTAAAAGACACTCTAGATATTAGTCTTAATAAGTTACTTATGTATAAGTCTTGACAACGTTTTTTGAAGTTTTAATATCTTTCTTGTAACTTTGTGTTTGTTGGGTATGCCTAGGAAGGGCTTCAGCACCATTCCTGTCTGGAAGATCTGCTTTCTTGCTTCTTTCAATGCCAGTTTTTTGAGGTGCCTAAAATTATTTTTTTATTTTCCCCTAGACATTTCCAAACCACCTTGGAGTCGATCTGATTTTCCCGATTTCCTTCGCGTAGCTACTAGTAGATCTGTCTTGAAATAAAATAACATTCTCCTAGAAAGTGATTGTACCCAAAGAATCTGTATAGTGTGTAATCTACCAGTTTTAAAACATGTATATGATTATTTAGTTTGTTAAAGTACCTGCTAACCTTGCTTTAACAGATGCTCCGTTAATTTTTAGGTCAGATCCGCCTTCTCGGACGAGTAGATCCTTCACTATAATACTTAAAATTTTTTTAGAAAAGTCTTTTATTTGTCAACTTGACAGTATTATCAATAATGTAACTAGCATACATAAACATACATAGAACAAAAAACAAAATTTAAAATAATCTAGTGGTAGGTCTTCTTATTCCGACAGCGATTCAAACCAACCTTCAATTGACATATTTGCCTTAACGCTTTTTTGACCGCTTGGCTGTTCGTAATCATTGTTTTAATACATTTATCAAAGTTATATTTCAGAACCATTTGAACCGATGGCATTCAAACACTGGGTTTGCTGTCCATCTCCTTTTGTAGCCCATTAGGTGGACCTGGCTCAACCTACAGTTAACAGAAGCAAACATGGGCCCTTGGTGGGCGTGTCTACGTCGCTGTAGTTGTATTTTCGTAGTAACAATCGATATTTTGAATCAACAACCCAATATCAAGTGTCATCACTGTCATCTGTGCAAAAATCAAAATTATCCGAACTTACGATTCAAATTATTAGAATTTGTCAAATATTTCAAAAGTTAGTGTTGTCTAAAATCTAAATAAAGTCTCCCACCCTAGTCAATATTGAAAATCCCCCAAAACAATATATTGATAAAATCATTCAGTCATAATATCGATTATATTTAAAATTACTAATGTACAATCGTTAACAATGGCTCATAATTGGCTGGTTGCGGTAACCTTTCTTTTAGTTCGCATATTTTCCGGGTCCCATGTTTGCTTCTGTCGACTGTATCTCAAACCACTTACTCTATTGACGTTTCATGCAAATGTTCGGGGTCAGGGACGCTTTTGTAGTTCGTTGTAAATCACCTATAGAGGTCTCTAAAAAGTATATATCATAGAACAACAGAATTTAATTGATAAAAAAAAGAAGAAGTAAAGGTTTTGTGATAAAGAAGTAGTTTTTTTTGACATTTTTTCTTTAAAAGGGATTTGAAACGTGTTATTTTTATTAGTGTTCTTTGATCAGTTAATTTGTTTCTCTTATTAATATATTTATCCAGTGTTATTACTTTGTACAAGTCATGTAGGAAATGCTGTATTTCAAAGTGTTCAGCATCTGCTGCATTACTACATACATTTCCAAATCCTGGAAAATATCTAGAGCAATTCAGAACCATTAGTAGAACATATATCAGACTACAATCAAACAAGTTTGATGATATTGCGATAAGAAACATAGGAAAACAAGTCATCTATAGAATATAAAATAATAATGTGGCATGGCAGAATTGTGATATCAACAACTCTTGAAAGAAAAACATTAAAATATCAAATATCTTCACATGGAAACCCGCAGTTGTAGTAAATGGTACACATAGGTACTCATACATCGTAAAAACACCAAATATTATAGAAAAGAGAATAGATGCCATACAGACCATACATCTAATGAATTAATTTAAGACAATCAATCACCAATACACTTACACTTCACTGGAATGGAACTATCGAGATCAGCAACATCATCAATTAAAGAAGAGCTTAGCGAAGTTTTAGAGGGAGTTGTAGAGTTGGTCGACATCAGAGTAGTCGGACGTTTAAACAACCCAAACGCCTTATTGACTTTAAGAAGCGCGGAGGAATGCTGTCACTTTAAGCAATTGTGTATACTGTGCTTAATAACTTTATATTAAAGCGTAGCTAGGATAAAGTTATTATTAAGGTTAAGTTGGTAATCTGCTGTTCTGTTTGACAGTACATAATTTAATAATTATCAGAAATAAAGGATTTGATTCATAACACGAAATGATCTAGAAAAGTGTCAATGGCTGAGCTGTTGCGTTTAAGTTTCCCGCTTTTTTATTTAGTTCCGATTGCTGCGACCTCTACAGGTGGTCATAACGAACTACAAAAACATCTTCGATCGTAACTATTTCCGTGAAGCGTCTATAGAGTAAGTGGTTTGTAAGTGGAGGGCTAATTACAGTTTACTCCTAGCAAATATCATTAAAATAGTTTACACACATGTGTAAAATATATGTCAAAACAAATCTAAGAAACTCCATGAAAATCGTAACTAAATATTAACTCTCTTTATCTAAGTAAGATCTGTTACAAAATGTGCCAATCTAAATTCTTTATAAAACATTCTACATATTTTCACAATCAAGAAAGTTACCATTCTCTCCTGACACATGATATTTATTTGATTCATATGTCAGTTTTAGGGAAGATTGTGTTTTTTGTCAGTTTTATTATACAAATATCACTCTTTTACAGCAATCAACTTTAGATAGGAAAAAGAAAAATTTCTCATTTAGTAGAAAATTTCCATTTATGAAAAGTAAAGATGATAAATCCGAAGATGGATCAGACCAAGAACGTAAGTAGTTAATAATAAAAAGTCAAATATATCTTTATCATATTTCATTTAATATTTTTTCTTTAATCTACCTTTGGTTTTTTCCCTTTTTAAATTAAACAGCATGTTTTGTAGATCTGGTGCTTGAAACACTACATAATTTTATATACATTAAATCAAAAATGTATGTGCGAAGAAGCACAAATACAAAACGCGCTGTATATTTTTTTTATTTAGTATTCTTTTATTTAATTTTTTGTTTTATACCTTTAGACCCAAATTCTGACCACATTAACTCCGTTAATGACAATGAAAAAAATCCTCAATGTAAGTACCTTAGGTTACTCTTTAATTTACCTACATAGTAAAGATAGTTGAAAATTGTTTTTAATAACACTCATTTTTTATAACTCGGAAAATAATTGGGTATTGACCTAGGTATATACATATTATGTGTCTTTTATACAAGTATACACAGTCATAAATATATATATATATATATATATATATATATATATATGTATTAAACCAGAATTTTTGGGGTAAACGGCAATGTTTTTTAAGAAAACTCTTTTACTTGTTTTCAGCTTTCGAAATACATTTATTTCATTTTCAAGGAATAAGTGTGAGTTAAAACAAAATTGGTGTTAACAACTTGGTAAATATAACATAAAAAACTATTTTAACTTTAATTTGGAATTTAAAAAATTTTTAAGTCAAATTATTTATAAAACAAAATAACGTCATAAAATTAGTAAACAACTTAATTGCTTACGATAAAATTTAATAATAAAGAGTAGAAAATAATAGGTTATAATTTGATTTCTTCTTTTATAAAAAATGTGAATTTTGATTAAAATTTACTAAATATTTAATTGTTCTATGATAAAAAATAACGATATCTTATTCTTTTTATAATTTTGAATTAAGCTTCTAAAATGTCATTTAAAAATCAAAAAAATAAAAATGTCAAATAGATGTCATGAATTTTAGGTATTATTTAGATCTTTATTTGTATGTTTATCCAAAGATAGCAGATAATAATAAATGTCACTCAAGTTTTTATGGTCACTTTTTTATTCATAATATCATTCTCTTGTGATATAGATGCCATTTCCAAAAAGTCTTTTTAGTGTTAAATTGTATATCTAAAATATTAACAGAAGCATAATCAATAAGATGGTCATTATTTATGGAATGTTTAGCCAATTCACATCTTTCAGGATGTAACCTTGTATCACTCTTATGTAATGATAAACGTTGTTTTAATCTTTGGCCAGTTTGACCTATATATTTTTGGTCGCAAACAGAACAAGGAATACAATATACTACATTAGATAAGTCTAAAATTGGAGTTGTATCTTTATTTTACTGAAAATGTTTTTATGGTAAGACATGTTCTACTGGTAATTTTGATATTATTTAATGGTTTAAAACTCTACTTAATTTGGATGAAATTTCTCTAATATATGGTAAAGATATATATAATTTTGTATTATTAGTTTGGATTTCTGAATCTTTATTATTATTACGATCATATGTATTTAAATTGTTAGAATAATTATTTAATACATTTTTAATTAATTTATTAGGATAACCATTTTCTAAAAACATTTCATGTAAAATTTTAAAATTTTTATTGTGAAAAATAGGATCCGAAATCAATGTTATTCTTTTTTTCATTTGCATTATTAAATTAATTTTAGTCGAAAATTTATGATATGACCAAAAATTCATTATTCTACCAGAATTTATTGGTTTTCTGTACCAATCTATAGTTATAGTGTTATCTTTTCTAATAAATTTTGTGTCTAAAAATGGTACACTATGTTCTTCGTCCTCTTTTTCTAATGTAAACTGAATGTGAGGATCATAAGAATTAAATATGAAAAGAAGTTCATTTAAACCATCTTTAGGTAATGCCAAAATAATGTCATCCACATCGGGTCCCATTTTTAGACACAAAATTTATTAGAAAAGATAACACTATAACTATAGATTGGTACAGAAAACCAATAAATTCTGGTAGAATAATGAATTTTTGGTCATATCATAAATTTTCGACTAAAATTAATTTAATAATGCAAATGAAAAAAAGAATAACATTGATTTCGGATCCTATTTTTCACAATAAAAATTTTAAAATTTTACATGAAATGTTTTTAGAAAATGGTTATCCTAATAAATTAATTAAAAATGTATTAAATAATTATTCTAACAATTTAAATACATATGATCGTAATAATAATAAAGATTCAGAAATCCAAACTAATAATACAAAATCATATATATATATACCATATATTAGAGAAATTTCATCCAAATTAAGTAGAGTTTTTAAACCATTAAATAATATCAAAATTACCAGTAGAACATGTCTTACCATAAAAAACATTTTCAGTAAAATAAAAGATACAACTCCAATTTTAGACTTATCTAATGTAGTATATTGTATTCCTTGTTCTGTTTGCGACCAAAAATATATAGGTCAAACTGGCCAAAGATTAAAACAACGTTTATCATTACATAAGAGTGATACAAGGTTACATCCTGAAAGATGTGAATTGGCTAAACATTCCATAAATAATGACCATCTTATTGATTATGCTTCTGTTAATATTTTAGATATACAATTTAACACTAAAAAAGACATTTTTTTGAAATGGCATCTATATCACAAGAGAATGATATTATGAATAAAAAAAGTGACCATAAAAACTTGAGTGACATTTATTATTATCTGCTATCTTTGGATAAACATACAAATAAAGATCTAAATAATACCTAAAATTCATGACATCTATTTGACATTTTTATTTTTTGATTTTTAAATGACATTTTAGAAGCTTAATTCAAAATTATAAAAAGAATAAGATATCGTTATTTTTTATCATAGAACAATTAAATATTTAGTAAATTTTAATCAAAATTCACATTTTTTATAAAAGAAGAAATCAAATTATAACCTATTATTTTCTACTCTTTTATTATTAAATTTTATCGTAAGCAATTAAGTTGTTTACTAATTTTATGACGTTATTTTGTTTTATAAATAATTTGACTTAAAAATTTTTTTAAATTCCAAATTAAAGTTAAAATAGTTTTTTTATGTTATATTTACCAAGTTGTTAACACCAATTTTGTTTTAACTCACACTTATTCCTTGAAAATGAAATAAATGTATTTCGAAAGCTTGGAAAACAAGTAAAAGAGTTTTCTTAAAAAACATTGCCGTTTACCCCAAAAATTCTGGTTTAATACCTATTAGTCGGCAAATAACAGAAATTTAATTATATATATATGTATATAAATTTCTATTTCTATGTTTTTCATAGATATTTATGAAGTAATTAATATTTTATGTTTTACTGTAGTAAACTGCAAGGCAAACAAATGATACAAGTCAATATCAAACTTCCTTCCTCGTTTCTTTTAATGTGGTTCATTCCTAGTATAAATATAAATATGATAATATTTGGTTAAAAACAAACTGTTATGTATGAAGAATAATAAAAACTTTTCGTTTCTTAATAAGATGGAATTCCAAAAAGTAAGGGTTAGTACAATAAATTTAATGTTATGTATGATCTTATACATTTCTTTTTATAAAAAAATAATTTCAAATGAATTTATTTATTATATATCAGATATTTTGGTTAAACTACCAGTCTTTTCTGTTCTTTTTTTAATTATTAATAAAATTTGATTCTGCAGGATTTCAATTATTTGAGTCATATCAAATCTGCTCATTTTCTTTGGTTTTTTATACCTTTTTTAAGTAGTTAACTTCCCTTATCTCTTCTGGGTATTTTAGGGTTTCTTTGGGGACAAAAAAATGTTTAAAAATAATTTCTTTAAAATATCAAGTTTTATAAACCTTTATGTTTTAGAAATATTTAAAATGTATAACCTAAACCTTTTTCCACATTTTGTAATACCTATTTTATTAAAAATAAGTTTTTCTAATTATATTTGAGTTGGTAAATTAAGAAATTTCTAGAATTTTTTGTGAAAATATTTAACTGGACAAAAGTTTCACTTCAACAAACAGTATAACTTTTCCTTAAATGGAATATTACAATCGCTTTATTATTTATTAAACATTTTAGTATTTCCAGATAAAAAAAAATACAACTTAATTTTTGATTTTAACAATTTTATCAGAATTTTATTGTACTAACCCTTCCTCTGTGGAAGTCCATTTTACTCAGAACGAAACGTTTCAACTAAACTTCCACTTTTATTTAAAGAAGTAGCCTTTTTAATTCAATGACAGCTGTTTCGATAAAACTATCATCGTCAGATTGATATATTGTATTTACATTTTGTTTCTTCAAGGTAGCTATCTGATGTGAATTGAATAGTATTAAGACTAGACCAAGTATTGAAAAGAAAAATATTAAAGTCTAGATTTTATTAGCCCTAAGCCATTATCTCGAATATATTTTCCTCTAAGATCAGTACAACTGTACAATGATTTTTAAAAACCAGGAAGAAACTATATCATGCTGATCTTTACAATAAGTTATAAAATTATTACATATTGTGAAAACATTTCCAATGTAATTTCAAAAATAATATCTTCAGCAACATCAGCGTTAATATCATTTAAAACACAAAATAATATTGGTACAAAATTGTTGAACGTAAAAACAATATTACCTAAATTAAACAAATCTGGTGTTTACAAAATTAAATGATTAAAGGATAATCCCTTGGACGAATAACATCTAAGCTTCAATATTGTTATGTCTTATTACTTAAATACATGTTCTAGTCTCAACACTATTCAATCCACATCAGATAACTACCAAATAAAAACAAAATGTATCTTCAATGTGACAATCTGACGATAGTTTTATCGAAACACCTGTCAATGAATTAAAAAAGCTAAATTTTTAAATTAAAGTGGAAGTTTTGTTCAAATGAAGTAGATATACTGTATGTTTTAATTAAATAATTTTCCTTCATTGATAAAAATACTACTTGTTATACATTTATTTTCCAAGGTATAAAATTTGTTGATTAACAAGTGTTTAGTATAATAAATTGTATACTAACCAATTTGCTTGCTATATATTCTAATATACATGCTAATTTGCTATATATACTAATTTGCTATGTCTCATTTATTTGGCACTCTTAACAAGGCGTTTGGTAGAATATTTTTTATGATTTTTTCGAAAAGTCCTCTTATTATATCGTGAATTTTATAATGTTCCCTTTGATTTGATTTATTTTGTAAATAAATATGTGTACTTACATTATAATTGATCGATTGTGGAGTTTTTTAATTAAATTTAATATTAAATTTGTAATAGAAACGATATAGAGATAATTATTAATAACTTTTTCATAATCCGATCTTTGTCAAAAATGTATGCATTTTACTTTCCATGCGAAACATTATTTGACGGTTGTCATTATTTTGACCGAAACAAAAGTAGTGTTATCGTGAATGTAATATTTACTTTGATACCTTTTACATAGAGCCTTTGAGCAATTGACAAAAGATGGTGTATCTAGTTAGAGATTTTTTTACAACTCAATGTTCTTTCAAAATCTAAATTATTGACATGGAACCAATAAGCAAAGATGCCCCTATGTCACAATATATCACATCTTGATGTTGCATTATTAGTTCACGCTGTCTCGCTGATTTATGGGAAAACAACCGATATTGGACGACCTTCACGAAATTCGTCGGCGACTGAACACATAAGAGAAATATTTATTTTTGAAATAAAAACGTTCAATTTGCAAAAAATATGATTTTTGAAATATACGGATCCTAATAAAAGTTAAAAAAACACAAACATTTAATATATGCCCATTGGTTTTAACGAAGCAAAATATCTCGAATGTGGCGGATGGGAAAACCAAATGAAAAACCCAAATTCAATGTCACAGAATTTATATTATGAATTTATATTTTGTGTAAGTATTGACTTGCATTTTTTTTCATAAAATGAATTAAAATGCATTTTTCAAGGGAATTTTAGGTCTAATTAGAAGGAAACAAATGTAGATAACTATCAATGAATAATTACGTTTTTCCAGTTTAGTATCATCATTAATTGTATTATTATTTTGCTAACAAACCAGGTATTTTTTGTTATTGTTTATAAAACTCAATCAAGTACTGATAAGGGTATTTTTGTTATTATTATTATTATTGTTATTATTATTATTATGCAGTTGGACAGTTATCGTTCTCTTATATGAAACCAGCAATGAAAGTGTTGAGTAAAAAATTATAGTTAATGTAATTTTGTTTAAATACAGCTTATCCCCTGAGGTACACAATCCTTTAACCCAAAAAGAATTATGTTTATTATTAAGAGTGTATGTCCCTCGATTACTAGGTATGCATTTACACGTATGCCATTTTACAAAATACAGAAAGACGACTGCGAATAAAGCATTTTTTTTTCATGATGCATAGAAATAGGTCTTTTGTACGTCTGTATGTGGTAATATTTATCAAAATACCTGTTTTTCATTAAATATTTGCCTCAGAAGTTCGAGTTTGTAGCCTTTTTTTATTATGCGAATAACAGCATTATCTTTACGTAAAATTAAAATTTGGCTTTGTATGGGTCTTATAATTAAACAATAATGATAAATGCATTGTTTAAAAATAACAAAAAATTAGTCTTAAGGGCATATTTCGAAAAAAACATTTTTTTAAAATCCACCCTGTTAGGCAAATCTACACACATCAGAGTACATGGAATAATCTATGTTTAGGCGAAATCGATAGATTAATAATACAAACCACTCCTCCCGTTCAGTGCGGTGAATTAAACGTTTATGAGGGATACACATCTGTTTATTATTTAGCGTTAAAATGTATTAAAAATTTTTATTTCTTTTGTGAGCGTAATGATTTTATTATTTGTTGATTTGCGATGGTAAAAGTAAAAATAATAGTAACCATTTTTCACTATTCATTTATATGTATTATTTATTCAAAAAATTTGTTTAAATAGGAATTTTAAGTAAAAGATGCGTGATGAAAAAATTAATAAGATGGTCGATTAGTAAAAATATTTAATAACATACATATTGGAATAAAATGTAATTAAATTTTATTTGAATCTTCGCTATTACAAAAGTTGTGTAATCGTATATTATTCAACAAGCGTATAATGTGTGATAGCCATAATACACGTGTTGAATACTATACTTATCCATAACTATCTATATAAGTTTATACCCCAAAAATCTCCCAAAAATGGTCATCTTTTGTTATCTCCACTACTTTCATTCCGAGAAATGTCCAAACACCAAAAAAGCATTTTGAGTGACCCGTAATTTGTCGTTGGCCTTGAATTTGGTAGAACCAATTGTGTTTTTTATTTATAGTACCATTTTTTCCCCAAAACGTAATTTTTCTTTTGGCAATGCCTTCTTCTGGAGTCATTGATTTGGCTGAGTAGGGACATTTTACCTCAATAATCGCCGAGTTGTCTTGAAGTATTCCGTCCGGTGAAGCTCCAAGAAACTGGTAATTTTTTTGTATAAAGAGGCCACATTTTATTATTTTATTTTTTTAAATATTTTCCATTTCCACAATGGCCCTACTTTCATATTGCCTTCCGTGCAAAATAGCAGGAGTAGATATGGTCCTCGGATATATTATTTTTTCTACCAAGCGTTTTCTTCCTGTTGCTGGTTATAACTTACAAACACTTCCAAATAGTGATGCAGTTATTCTTTTTTTTCTTTCTTCGTGCCATAATTTCGATTCATTTTGGCTTCTTGTGAGAATCTCGATTTTTTCCAGTTCTTCCTGGTTCTTCACGTAATTATCGTTTACATAATCTTTTTTAAATGCTTCCAAGTCGGTGTCGTTTAGATCTGGTTTCTTACAAGATTCACCGTGAATAGCGTTCTCCAATTTTTTTTGTTATTACTGGTGTAGTACCCGTTAAAGATTCAGATATGGTCGAAACCATTTTTTTGTGTTCCACTGCAAAACTGCAGCATGGCATCTAGCTTGAAATGACCGCCTCGAACAATAATTAATTCTTTTTCCTCCTATATATTTACATATTAAAGAGTTAAATTGTTCAACAGTGTTTGTATCCATGTAATGTAACAAACTTTCTGAATGTGACGCAAGGTATCTCACTGGCTTCATCATAACATCATATAAGGCTAAAAAAATAAAAATGTTATTTAATTTTTTAAATAATTCTTATATTATTTAGAGCTGGTTGATTATCTCGTGAACATGATTATGTACTAGACAAGGGTTGGTTATTTAAATGGCAAGAATAAATAAGTGCTGAGAGCAGAATCAGCAGGTGTGAAGTAACACTAATGATACTTTTTGTAGCAGTTATAAGGCTGTGTGTTATTTTAGCATTTTTTAAAAATTTTTATCGGGGAAGATTACATTGTTTTTGTTTATTTTATTTAAATTTTTATTTACTTATATCAGCAAGCGTTCTAAACGTTGTGCTTGTTATTGTGAAACTGGTAGTTTTGGTGTTTTTGGACATTTTTAAACTAGACTTATTTTCTTTTGTTTTAAGGTTTATTATTTGCGATTGTGATATTTTTTGATTTTTGAACATCTTTAAATTCATTTAAAGTACTTCTCAGTACTCATTAATACTTGGTAAAAATTTATAATATTCTTTACTTTGATTACATTGTAGTATTGTTGATTATTGTTACTTCTGAGTACTCGTTATACTTTATTTAATAAATCTTATTCATCTAAAATATTAGAATCAAATCCTTTTTATACCTCACCCGGGTAAAACAGGTAGACATTCAGAAAATTAATGGTATTATTTATAAAAATAGTTTTGTGGAAATCTAAGATAACGTAATGATCCTTCTAAGAAATTATTAAATTGAAGTATCTATTAAGGCCCTAATAGGTAAATAACGACTACTCTTTTTTGTATAAATACCTGTTATTTATTAGGCAAAGCAATACCAAGAATTGCGAGAACCGATGTTTATTAATTGTTCTCGAGATAATTTACGCACTCTAGTCATATTTACCTGTTAATTTCATGTCGGATAATACAGATTTTTCGTTATAATTTTCGTTACAAAAGTAACCAGAACAATTTTTGTGTTCTCCAAAAATGTGACTAGGTCCATTCATAATGTCATTTCGCAAATTTTTAATCTTTTCTTAAAAAGATACATTTTCATTTACTCTGTATGCGACAGCCTTAGTTACAGATGATCTAAATCGCAGAAGATTATCCTAAAATTTTAATATAATGGCAATAAAATGTGCAAATATACAGTACTTTCATAAAATAAAAAAGGGGCGGATTTTAAATCCATACTTTACGATTACATAAAGAAGATGCTAAAAACAATTCAATTATATATTACCTTAATTTTTTTTCTTAGAATTGCTGGACCGGCCTCTGTCTTTCTACAAATATCCCCTAATTTATTTATGTAATTTCTTAAAAGGTGATTTTTACACTCAATTTTCTCCACCTTTGTTTGAAATTCTCTATATGGATTGCGATTTAGAATATTCTGATAGCACGAACTATCTCCATCTGCTATCATCGTTTTAAATATAACTCCATGTTTTTCTAAACTTTCTTGGAATAAATTTCCAATTATATCGGTCTCCATAGAACTAGATGAAAGTATCCAATTTTTAAAACAGTAATGAGGTTTTGGTTTTACACAACTGTTTTCGGATTTTTTACATATTAAGCAATATTTGTTTCTGACATCCATGCCAATTACTTTATTTGTTTTAGTGCCTATTACTACTCCACATCCAGATAATGCGGTGTAGTTTCTTTTATAAGACCGTTTGGCCCAAAACCCATCACATTTTATCGTAATAAATGGCACTCCTTTAATTACATCTCCATCATTAACCGCAATTTTTTTTTCTTCTTCAAGTGCTTCAACCATTGTTTCATGTGACTTTTTATCCAACTTATCACAAACAACATTGTTGAATTTATCGTAAGTTCGATGAGAACCATATGGAATTTCTAATGCAGAAGCTACTTTCTCGAGATGGTTAAATCCTAATCCGACTGAGATGATACCCAGAGCTGCTTGTTTATTTATTCCGAGGGGATCAAAGATAGTCTGGACATCATATTTTTTATTGCACATAGTACATTTTCCTTTTAAAGTGGATGCAAATCCAGAACGACGTTCACCGATAATAATAATATTGAATATAGGATATAGGATCATGATTATCTGGATGCAAAATATTTTTGATTTCATCAAGAAAGTGACTCACATCTACTATTCTTCTCCCTTCCAAAGTAAATGTCTCTTCCAATTTTATAGTTTTGCCTTCCGTAGTTATTTCAAATTTTTTTTTCTGATTTTGACGAACATGCTACAACCTGATCAGATATATCCTGCAATTGTATGTATTCATTTTCTTTATTTTCGGATAATGCCTTTGTGGATCTGCAATAATAAAAAAGAAAATATAATAGTAATTCAATGTTTTTATTTATTTGTTTTTTTTTTAATTTGACGTGAAAAATTCACTGAAATTTATAAAAAAAAATGAAAATATGAATTTTTTACAAAATGTATTACAATTTTTAATTGTCTTTTATTATATTTTTTTGGCCATTATATTTATTTGTTGCTATAATTAATATATTTATGTGTGAATTAGTTCAAAGTACAAATACGTATAGTCTTTAACACTCAGTGCCACAGAATTTTATTGTAATGTGGTGGTAAAACACGTATAGTTACTAGTTTCGGCCTAACAAGGAGGTCATCATCAGGCTATAAAAAACAGATGTGTAAACGTAAAAATTATTACAAAAAAAGAAAACATACCTTAAAAATTAATATAAAAATTTAAGTCGATGAATATACTTAAACAACACTTACAAGCAAAGAAAGGTGTTTAAAAAATTAATTATAATTAAAATAAATATATGTCAAGACAAGGAAAAAATTGTAAATAGGCAAGAAAAACAAACAACACATTAAAATAAATTGAAAAGAAAGAAAGGAAGAAAACTAATTAGATGGAATTTTTAAAAATAAAATAGCTAATGTTATACAAAAAGGTTTATATAAAGGGTAGATTCCATCCATCTCAAAAATTCCATCTAATTAATCATAAACTTTCTTCCTTTTTAATTTATGTTAATGTGTTGTTTGTTTTTCCTTGTTAGGCCGAAAATAGTAACTATATGTGTTTTATCACCAAATTATATTAAATTCTGTGACATTGACTTTGGATTTTTCCTTTGGTTTAAAAAATAATTATTTCATCCAAAACAACACTTACCTTATACGTTTCATTCTCTTTTTTATACTGAGGCGTTTTACACTTAGGATGATCTTTGCTTTTCCGCGATTTTTTTTTGTCTCCATCGTAAAATATTCTACACTATATAAAAATTTAAACAAACACTATTTAAAATAAAAAAAAAGTTCTATTTGTATTAATCTAATATATTAAAAACTAAATATTGGTTGTTTATTATATAACAAAACGTCACAGGTAAAAAAAAGCAAATGTTCCGACCGAACGAAGTTAAACTATCTAGAATCTAAATAAAATTACAACTAACAGCAATAAATATTTGCAAACCCCTAAATGATTGTATAATATCTACGCTTATCTTTCATTAGACCACGTTGATTTAAGCCCCGCCTTAGTGCTTCCTCCCCTCTTACACTTGCCCTGCAGGAGAAACAGTTCGTCTAGGGCCATACACTCTTAAAGAAGAAAAGTTATATGCTATATTAAATGCACAATTAACTTTTAAACACTTTCATCGTCATTTAAGAAGTTAAGCTATTTTTCATGAAATCGTAAAATATTTTATTTCAATTTATCTATAGATAAAAATATAAAATATGATAGTTCTATAGAAAGAACTTAAATTTTAACGTGGTAATTATTCTTGGTAATATTCTTTTTACTGTTATCTCCTCAAAGTTAGAAAGTTAAATATCAATTAAAAGTTCCATCCATAAACAAAAATGATTTCCTTTCATTTAGGTATATTTTTTTGATTATTCAGTTTTCTCATTATTTTTTGTTAAAATCTTTATGCAAAAATATTTGGTGTAATTTCACTAGATAGAATAAAACATTTTCTGATTAACTGTATCTTAAGTAGTTTAACCCACACACATTTAATTTTGCATACCAATAATACTCAAGTTCAGAAAGTTTCTTTCTTTGTGTAATAAAAACGTCGACAGATAAGTGAGAATAAGTGTTTGTACAAAAACAGAACCAATTTTTGACTCGGACAAAGATCGGAAATATTATACATTGTTTAATAAATTAAAATGTTCAAACCCAAAATCTACCAGATCGTACACTTCATCTTTAATGTTTACTTTTTCATTACAGCTTTCATGCTCTGTTATACTCAAGAAGATGCTAACACAGAAGGTACAGTATCGAATTTGGCCAGTTTTGTGTTTCGAATATATTTTCATATTGAAATCTTTTAATGCGTACATGAAACTTTTGTTATGATCAATACAGTAGCGATTTTGTATGTTGACCTGAACGTCAAACTCCTTTCTTATCAATTCAATTTTTGCACAAATAAAAAGTCATGATATTGACAACATCGCAGTTGTATAATAGAGCTATTATAGATGGTTATAGTCATCAAATTGTACCTATCTACCATCTACTAATACTATCTTTGCTATAAATAGCAAAGCCTTTAATTTCTTATATAAAGATAAAGATACAAAACGATAAATCTTTACCATAATTTGGCAGAAATCATTTATACAAAAAAAGCATTTTAATTAATTTATTAGATTAGATTAGCATACAAGTGCACTGCATAATCCATCCAGAATCCCAATGCATTTAGCGAAGCTAAGAAGGTTTATAAAGGACATTTTCCTATTATAAGAGGACATGAAATTACAGTTAATCATTTTTTTGAGGTGCTACTTCAAAGGGCCCTACCGAGTGAGAAGGCCTGTGGTCAACGTTGCATTTTTTGCTTATTCGAAAGATGCCTTTAGATGTTTCTTTATAAACATTTTTATTCGTCTACATCTTGGTGAACTCATCCAGTAAGATCCAAACTGATCCTGATCGTGTGCCAGCTTGGTGATTTATTTTTATGCATTTGTGATCGGTCACCCAAGGTAACATTGCTGTTTTCTTAAAGTTGTCTAGTGTATTGTATAATTCCCAGACTAGCTTTGACACAAGAGAACTCAGAGCCTTTAAAAGCTACCTGATTATATGTAAGAATGTAGAACTTCTCCTTTGGGACCCCTCTCCTGGATATTTAACCCATACGGCGTATATTTCTGCCTTATTCTTCCCCATCACATCCATTCTAGCTCTTTTATCTATTTTGGCATAAATTACTAAATTGTAATAAAATTGTTAATTAACAGAGAATTAGTAAAATATTATTCCATTGGATATGGATATATAAAAATTTTCTGTGATGTTTTCAATTGGATGTACTTAGTGTTTTTTGGACGATACGATATGTTTTTGTATATAAAATGCTGACGTACAGGCCGGCATATAGAAATGTTACTATATAATTTTTTTTCTTTTTTGGCTTCTTTCTGTGTAACAATAAAATACAGGTGAAATATTATATCGGGTCGAACTACCCTATATGGAAGAAATAACTCTAATTTATTTGGAGGATAATGAAGGTTTGGGGGATTTTAGTAAGTTTTAGTGTTGTGGTTTGCATGCGGCGCCGCAAAGGCAGAAAATTTCAAATTTTTGAATTTTCTCCCCCTTTTTTTATTACATATAATTGCACTATTAAAAAATTTAAAAAGTCAATCTATAGAATTTTTTATCACATTCACCTAAATGTGTGTTGATGAAATATAAAAACACTCTTCCACTAATACATAATTTTACAGGATCTACACTAAAGCATAAATCTGAACACCTTGAAAGCATTAAAATACATTATATTTTATACAACATTAATAAATTTTTATTTTGAAAAGAAATACTTGTATTAAATTATAGAAAAGAAATGTACTATGGATTACTATAGATTGACTTTGTAAAAAAGTACATCGTTTTGTCTTTACATAGTACTACTTTAATTTTGGCAAATTTGTTTACCATATAATTTTGGTTTTATTGCTCTAGTGGATTTATACTCACAATCATTATCTGTTTTTTTATATTACTCATATTGTGCATAGTACAGTTTAAACTTGAATGACAATGAATAATCGAAAGGGATTCATAAAAGACACTGCTCAACAATTGAAAAGGATATTTTTTCAAATTTCAAAAAAATTGCGTACAAAAATCATATTCTATATATAAGTTTCATGCTATCAGTAAACTCTGTTTATAGCAAATTGTTTTTGTCGTTTTTTTTTCCTTTTATACGCTGTTATCTCTTTAACCAGAATTGGAGGAAACATTTGAATCGCGTAGAAGTGCTTGTAGTGACTTTAACATTGTTACTGTAGTCCATTAATCTGATTACCTGAAAAAATGGCGCTACGGCGATTAGAAACAGTGCAACTCGATCAATTAGTACCGAAAACCGTTTACACTACCACTACACCAACACACACTTTTATATGTCTGACGCGCGTTTCGATATCCAAGTTATCCGAAGGTAAACTGTTTACCTTACCTTTTACTTACCTTAAAAGTGTGTGTTGGTGTAGTGGTATTGTAAACGGTTTTCGGTATCAGTTTCGCCAACGGTTCCAGATTCAACATTTTAGTCGATCAATTAGTACGTTGCACGAAGGCTTAAGTCAAGAAGAAGTTGCTACAGGGCTAAATGTGCCCCAAAGTGTTGTCTGTCGTGCATGGAATCGATATTTGGAGGCACGGAGGAGGACGAGAACGAGCTACAACTCCTGCTCAGGACCGCTTTATAGCTGTAACTGCAGGAAGAAGCCGAACATTTACTTCGAGAATGAACAGCTTCTTTAGGCATGCTCCGGAAGAGTGATATCTAGTCAAACTGTTAGAAGAAGGTAATTTAAGAGTCAGAAAGGGTATTTCACATTCTGCGGATCAGTATGCATGCAGATATCGGTGGGCGAGAGAAAACAGTCGTTGGAATTTTCAGAACTGGAGGTACTGTATGTTTACGGATGAGTCCAGATTTCGTTTGAATATGTGTAATGTTCGAATATTGGTGTGGAGAGAAAGATGACAGCGATACAATGAACGTTTGATGGCGCCAACCACTCTTTTTGGTGGTGGCTCAGTTTGCGTGTGGGGAGGCATATGTTATGATGGCCTCACTGATTTAGTGGTGTTAATGAATATGACATATAAATTTGTCTTTATGCGCGCCTGAACCGTGCGAGAATTGTAAATGATCGCATTGGATATCACGGTTTTATAGGAATGAACTGGCCACCATGTTTACCCGGATATGAATTTCATTGTGAGCATGTCTGGGCCGAAATGTCTAGACAATTAAACCGACTCGAACAACCCCCCATAACCATAGAACAGCTCGCCAATGCCTTGTAGAGTAAATGGGAAAGCATACCTCAGCAATTTATTAATAATTTAATAAGGACCATGCCAAATAGAGTGACAGCACTAAGGCAAACTAGGGGTGGATCCACACGATATTAATTTTCGTGAAAGGACTTCATGACCTGCGCAGTAATTGATTTAACATTTTTCAATTTTTTCTGTTTTATTGTAACTGTTTTTTTCATGAAAAATTTGTTTATTTTATTATTTTGGGTATATTATTGTAACGTGAAAGAATAAAGATTAACTTATTTTATCGAATTTTGATTTATTATTTGCCAATGAAAAAAGAAAATTACAGATTTTTGTATTATCCACTTCAATTGTTGAGCAGCGTTTATATCCATTTTATTTATCATTTTATATCATTTTGCAAGATGACAAAATTGGGAAAATTTTGAGACCACCCAGAAACGTTTAATAAAGCAAAAAAGTTATGGGCAAAATAAATTAATTTTATAGCGCCATTTGGACTGAGGTGCTTAAAAAAATCCTTCAACAAAAACTTAAAACACTTGCTCTTAAATAAATGTCCAGTCATTGTTAGCCCTATCGGTAATTATTGTTTATGTAATAATTTAAGCAAGATTAATGAATAAAGAATTATTAATTTTGGTGAATAAATCACTTTTGTTTGTTCAATTTGAATTAGAAATATTATCATTTGGTAAAATAAATGTCATAATACTTTTATAAAAAAATTATTTGAATTGGATTATCTACGCAACCAAATATACACATAGGTATGGTATGCTTTTGGATCCAAGGTAAAATAGTCCTAATTTTTTTTACTTACCGAATTGTGTTGTGAGGTTTGTTATAAATGCCTATTTACTTTTAAATTGCTTCGAAATTTCAATAAGTGGAATATAAGTACACCATGGGTATAACAGAAACAACAACAAATGGAGAACTACAGGAATTAAGGGTAACAATTAATTTCAACTAAAAAATTTAATGTTAATTCCTAAGAAAGAGGGTTGTTTGATTTTAATTAATTTTCATGCTAAATTTACTAGTTTTATAAATTTTATAAATAAAATTAAAAAATGTATGATTATAAAAATATTGGGGTTGTAGGAAAAGAGGGGTACATAACTTGTTGGTGTATATTTCTTGCACGTTTCTCGTGCGTAAAATTTTACTTTCTACACTTGTTGTAATATACTATTTTATAGTCGGTACTCTTTATTTTGGCGGATACTACATAATTCAAAATATCAACAAAAGTGAAAAACCAATCGCATAAATGTTACGTCCTGTAGATGATCACTAAATAGTATCACATTTGATATCCAACAATTTTATATATTTCGTTTATTCGTAGACACATTACCTTGTTTTCAAACTGTTTCGCTACTTTGTACACTTGGGATTATAGCTATTTATTCCTGGTCCAAGTCGTTGTCATTTCAGTTTAAAATTGTAGTTTATGCACCAATCAACTAATTTCTTTATTATATTTTAGTTTCTCTTTAAAATCAGTTGCAATTATACCATTAAATCATTTTTTACATACCTAATATTCTATTTAATAAATATGCGTTTCGTTATCTAGTTCTAGCTTTTGGGAAATATATATAGTTGCTTCGCGAATTATTTGCATTTACTTTACTAATGGTTCTAATTTCCAAATTTTATTCTGTGGGCTCACTAATAAATTTATATATATACATATTTTTCGTAGTTAACAAACGTTTTCACCAATCATCAATCTGTTTGCTATTTTCAAGTAATGTGACCGTCAATTCTTAAAATAATTGCCTGTACTATATGCTATAATTATTGGCTTGGTTGGGTTATTGGCAATACTTTTGCATGTTTCTCTTTTCTCTTATTCTTATTGGCTGTTATCTACTAGAAAGAAAGGTTGTTCCAAATCTGAATAGAGAAAGGCGCTATGAGACTAAATGGTCTCAAAGGGAATCGGTATGAAGCAACCGAATATGCAACATACAGGCATGTAGAAGGACGATCTAGTTCTCTTCTCGTATGAATGACTGTTTTGTAGTCCAAAGGCAAAATTCACGGCTTCCACAAATAAAGGTATCTTCAGACATGCTACCGAAGGATCAATTTACATGCATCCAATTTGACTAACGAGGGTGCAGCGTGAATGTATGCATGTGGAATTTCGAAAATTGAGTCCATATATCGTTTGTTTACGATTTATGCCACAATTTGTTCTGATTGAAGATACTCATAAGAACTCATTGAATAAGATATACATTTTATAATCGAAAAAATGATTGGAGGAAAAAAATGGAAAGGCAGACCAAGAGAAAGGTGGAAGATGGAAGTGTATCACGATTTGATTACATTAGGGACAATAAATTAAAAAAAAAGAAGTACCTAGACAGAAAGAAATAGCTAGATGTTACTCAAAAAGCCTTGAGCCAACTGTGTCTGTAGAGCTTTGTATACATATATGACAAGGACGTTCCTTTATATAATTTTACATAAACTGTCTATGCGGAAATTTTTTTATAATTCAGAAAGTTCATATTTGATTATCAAATTTTGCTATTTAACAGGCATATTGGGTGTAATCCTCTATATTCTAAAATTCAGAGAAAATGATTCTCTTTAATTAACGAGATTGAAGTTGCTACAAATTAAATACGCTTGCGCCTAATTTGAACGACTTACAGCCTTGCAGTAAAGAGCGGCGAATTGTAAAATTTTCCTATGAATCAAATTTTTTGGATATGGATATATATTAACTGCGTGAGTTTTGAGTGGTTCAATCATTTCCAAGATGGTTGAGAAGACGTTGAAGATGATGACCGCTCGTGCGTTTTATGAAACAATCGGTCATATCATGACCTGGCACTGTCTGAGTTTTATCTGTTCTCTAAGGTCATGTGTGCATTAAAAATAAACAATGTTTCAGCATGTTAAAGCTGTGAAAGTTAAACCGGCATGCATAGTGATGAACAAGTCTTTCAGCAGTTACAAAACATGGATAACTGTTTAGATATGATGGGCGTATATTGAAATTAATAAAAACTAAATAATATATATAAATTTGAAATAAATTGGTTTACAACAATAGTCTCATTATTTAATAAAAACATCTTTTTTCACGTTTCCATCTAAATCTAACTAACTAGGTTTCACTGTTTAATTAGGAAGTATTATTTTTATAGTTTTGAAACAGAATGTATTTCGTCACATTATTTCAAGTAGCAATCTTAGCAGCCACATTTTTATTTAGAACGTATGTGCATAGTGTTCTAGTACTTAATCATATTTAAATAACAATTAGCAAAATTGCATTGAAAATATTATAGTTTAGACGTACTTTGCGTTGTACGTAAGTAGGAATTTTTACTTTATTTGCCTATTTGCAACTTTATTTTTATTTGTGTGACGTAAATATTCTTGAAACTTGTTTTTGTCTACTATAAAATTTCTCTGAGAACTAGCAACACATTTATCTAATGTTATATAATTATGTAATAAAATTATCATATGGATATTTTGTCACCAAAAAGTAAATCGTTCTAATGTGTTGTTACTATCTCTTGAGAAAATGTTGTTATATTGTTTAGTGATCCTTTAACACGTTTTTAGCTTTTTACTTAGGGAACAATTGTCAATTGTGAATGTTTTTTCTAAGTAGTGACGACTAAGAAATCTGACTATAGTGTATTAACAAAAAAGAAGAAAATTAAATTAATTTGTTTAACCAAAAACAAACCAGGATTTAGTAGACAATTTTTAAATTTCACATTAATTGAAAAATAAAAATGTCTTCCATCATCTCAAACAAATCGGATATTTTAGATAAATATAATATAATAACCTAAATGTTAAACCTAAATCCGTAATGTTAAAAGTGTTCGTTCTATGAATTAAAACTTTGTCAAGTAGTTCAGTGTTGATATAAGTTTTTTTATTTAAATAACCTGCAGAATAACGATTTCGTAAACTTTATTGGATGAATAAGGTATCATGGAAAGCGTTACTTATTTGTTGAGGACTAATATGGTAATCCAATTTGAAACAAACCAACAATAATCGTTTTTTTCAAGTTTACCTATTATATTTTGTATACAATAAACGTAGTAAAACCTTGCAATGTTTTTATCTGTCAACTTTGTCAAAACAAAACAATATAAGTAAGGAGGCTGGTGCATTTTTTTATTTTAAATTATTTTTTCAAATAAGGAGAAATAATTAAAACATCATGGTTTATTTGTGATTTAGATATTTTCATAATTATGTCCTATTCATTTTTTCTCCCGATTTCACTCCATATTTTTGTCAGAATAGTGAATTGTATAAACAATGTTTTGGCGTAGGTACATAAAGAGCTTTTATATGCGTCTAAAGTGAAATATCTTATGAAATCAATAAGTGTTTCCCTTATCTGGAATAAGGAAGGGTATTTTTTAAACATCATTAATAATTGTTTTTTCTCCAAATATAAGCTCATTCAATGTTAAACAAATAACAAAATCATAACCTACTGCTATTTGTACTAAGTAGACAAACAGCGATATGCGTAGAAAAAGGCACATATCTATTTCACATTGGTATAGGACGTGGATTGCGGTTTCCTCCTCTTTCAGACAAAACCTGCATAAGTCTATCTATGTCTGACCTATAAGACTCATGTGCCTATTACTCCTGCAATGTCCAGTTAACAGTCCTACCATCATCCTTACTGAGTTTCTTATGTGTGAGAGTAGGTTTGTCGTAATATGTCCCCTTATGAACTGTTTTGCCTGTATGTCTAGAGACACTATTCAAGAGATTTTCTTTCCACCCATTCGCTGATGGCTGCTTTTTTAAGTGTAATTGCGGTTCCAAAGACGGTTTCAGGTCCTATCAAGGGGTATTTGCAGCTTCCCTGGCCAATTCCCCGATTCCCTTGTGCCCGGTACCCAAACAAGGGTTAGCTGATTGCAGCTTCCCACTTGATTTAGCGCACAAACGCTGTCCCATACAAGCTTTGAGTTGACCCGTATCGACTGTCAGAATGGATTATGGTAGACAACAATGTAAAGCGGCAATTTCTACTTGATATATAGTTGCGTACTTCCCTTGGCATAGCTGGACTTCTTGGCTTTGTGCTGTATACCCCAGCTCCTGTACCCACAACGATTTTAGAGCCATCCGTATACCAAAAAGAGTTTCCTCCTACACGCAAACCGGTTTCCAGTTCTCTTTTTTAGGTATCGTTACCTGAAAACTTTTATTAAAGTTAAACCTAGAAACCATTCGGTCTATGGGCATCCCTAAAGCACGGTCTGCTTTTATATCCTGATATAATAACTTTTTCTGTTCGGAACCTTGCCTAATGCTTATTGGGGCCTAATCCTAATCGCTCCAGTGATGCATACCAGTCTTTGAATCCCACCAAGCGTTTGAATAGCTCCAACCTACTGGGTTTTTGTCCACCAAACTCCTGAAGGTTTATTTTTAGGTTGAGTCCCCATGTTTTCCCGCACAGCCGTCTATATCTCCCAAAGGCTATTATTGTAAACTTTTGTGTGATTTTTTGAATTTGTGGTTTCCATGTCAGCCTCTGATCAAATATTATACCTAGGTATTTAGCGTGACTTACAAATGGAATCTCTATCCCCTTGATCGCTGGTGACTTTAAACCTTGTGGTTATCTTTTCCTCGTGGACGCGACTGCTGCTGTTTTATGAGGATTGGCCGATAGGCCCTCATCCTTAAACCAGTGGTCCACTTCCTTATCACATCCAAACAAATTTCTGTAGTTATGTCTTGATCCCCGTCATTATAGTAAGCACTATATCCTATTTCTTTTTTCTATAATCCAGAAAGGAAAACATTTCATTGTATGCAGATCATGACTTTTGAAAAATGACAAATATTTCTCTTATTTTTCTAAAAAATATTGTTTGAATAAAGAATTTCATTTGACTTTACCTTATTTATGAACTGCAGTGCATGTTTTTACTATTATGGTTGTATATTGTCCTAGTTGTTATTAGAATGCAATAAATAAGTCCCCTTAACCTCATTAAAAACGTTTATGCAATATTAAAATACACAATAGTTTACATTTCTTAGTAGCAAGAATATGAATGATAAAAATTTTTAGCTTATATAGTGTAGACTAAAAAGTTTAAATTACTAACAGCAAAAGTTAAAAAAAATAACAAAAAAAGCTCACTATTTATAAAGCCCTTGAGCAATTTGCTTTTAATTTTTTGTTTTTTAAATATTTAAATAACGGTAGTAACGAATTATTATTATTCCAAATTTTATTTACTTGTCACATGATTCTTAACAAAAAATGGTAGCAAATTGTTTTAAATATTTTTCAAATACCTAACAATAAATTAGCTATTAAAAAGATAAAATATTATATTTAAATGTGTTTCCTATTCTTTTCAGGCAACGAGGAAAACGTTCTGTCTTATGAACCAGTTCAACAGCTCCTTATAAATTATACTCGACCAGTTATTGTACTGGGTCCTCTTAAAGATCGTATCAATGACGATTTAATATCAGAGTTTCCTGATAAGTTTGGAAGTTGCGTCCCACGTAAGTTTTGTTAGTTAAATTATTCTTTTAACAATTCACAAATAAGTTTAAAATGTAAACAAAATGTAACTTCAATATTTCAATCTGACGATGATAGTTTATCGAAGTAGCTGTCATTGAATTAAAAAAGCTAATTTTTGGAAGTTTTATTCAAAAGTTTCATTATTTAATGTTCTTACCTAGATTGAAACTTGATATCTTTTGAATTCAGTCAATTTTGTGCCGTCTCTGACTTTAGAAGCTTCATCCAGCAAAAATGTATTTGGATCATGCCCCCCATTGATATAAGTTTCATTCAGATAATTTTTTTTTCCTTTTTTTTGTTTCTTATTTCTTTTGTGGTCCCACATAACAATATCGCTTCTTTTCTAATAATAAGACTTTCTTGCATGCTTTTTCCAATGGAAAACTATTTCCTTTCATAGTTTCCATAGTGTTTTTCGACTCATTTTAGGGTAATTCTAATCATCCGGAATTGAGGAAAGGACTTTATATAGTGTTGATTTTTTCTTCTAATACATGCACTTTTTGTTTAAGTCCTCCCCTTAAATTATATTTTGGTTGTAAATTGTAGAGTTTCTAAGACCAAATGTAAATGATTTAAAACAATTAAATAATTAACTATTTTATTAAGAGTTAAAGGACCAATTTTTCGGCACTTCCGATTCTAGAATTCATAAGATACCTACTGTTAGTTGCAACTAGTTTTAGTGAACTTTTAAGTATAAATACACAACTTGGACCTCTCTGCAAATTGGAAAACTCTTCTCTTCGGCATGTAGTTCTAAGACTTTTCCTAGTACCGACTTTTCGAAAGGAAGTCGGATTAATTTACCAACATTTATCTGTTTTAATTACCTACTTCTTTCCATTAGTTATTCATCCTTAAATTTTTAAAGATTGCAAATATACTGTAATGTTAATCAATAGTCAATTCTAAATCGATATGTTTTTTATCGATAATATTTAGGTGTCTAATATTATATTATATATAATTTTCAGATACAACAAGACCAAAACGAGAATACGAAGTTGATGGAAGAGATTATCATTTCGTGGCTTCAAGAGAACAAATGGAAAGAGACATTCAGAACCACCTCTTTATAGAAGCAGGACAATACAATGATAATCTGTATGGAACTTCAGTTGCCTCTGTGCGTGAGGTTGCTGACAAGGTAATATTTATAATATCGTTATTTTTACTCTTAATAAGTCAATAACCAAACGAAAATTTCTTATTACATTTAGTAGTAACATATTTTGAGGATTCTTACGCTACTCTATATCTAGTACTAATTTAAATTGGATGCTAGCGTGGTCAAAGTACACATATAGCTTCACTGAAAAGACAAAAATCTTGAAATTTCACATTTGAGTATTTAAAAGGGTTGTACTTAATATGAAAAATTCTTTACGAAGATAGGTATGCAATTTTCCGGAAAATTCTCGGGAGAAAAATTTTGTTTTTGTTTTCTCATTCTAATTGTTTAAATAATAAATATATGGAAAAAAGTTTTAATTAAAATTTGTAGCTTATGTAATTATCTACAAAATTTGTCTGAAAAGTTTTTCTGTACGAGATATAATTATTTCAGCGGAAGTCGATTCGTGGGTGCGCGCGAACGTCCCGTGAGCCGAATTTATTGAAGGCTCGGTTTAAAAGTTAATAATTTAAAGGTTGTGATGCACTGAAAAAACAGACAAAGTAATATAAAATGTAGAGAAAGACCTCAACTTTCAAAAAAAATTACTTTTAAGTTTAAAAAAGTAAATTTTCTAACTGTAAAATCCATTTATTTATAAAAAAACGAGCAGAAAAACGTCAATAAACAATTATATTTCCAATTTAATTAATTATTGTCGCAGCGAAAATTCCTTTTAAATTTAACATTGCAAATGATCATTGAACATTATTATCACAAAAACAAAGCGAAAAATGTTTAAATTTTTAAACAAATGCTTTTTAAAAATCTCTGTTTTTTACATGCTTAATTTCAATCGTTTTTTTCAAACTTCATTTAATTATTTTTTTTTCCAAATTAATATACTTCAATGAAACTTTATCTGTAAATACTTTGAAGTATATACTTTTAAAACTATTATACAGTTTTTCTTTTAATATCAATTTTTTTAAATAATAGACATTTATTTATAATAAGTGCTAAAATCAGGCGTCTTTTAGAAAATCTAGCATAACTGTTTTCAGTGCTTACAGATTTTTGCCAGCTTGATAATAATTGTATAGAGAAGCGATCGCGATACATATTAACACACCTATGCGTCAGGTACGAAAGAGAAGGGAGTACGAATGAAGGTGAAAAAGCAGGTGAGAAAGCCGCTGGCAAGTTAACGAGGAAATTTGCTTGAGATTCTTTTTAATTTTTAATTATTATTAACAAATTAAATTTTTTAATAAACAGTAATAGTGGATATATATATAACTCATTAAACTGCGTGGTAAAATCAATACTTATTAAAACTGAAATTCTGAATCTGAAGTATAAAACTCCCAAAAGGATAAGAGCAGTAACGCTTGCTTTTAGGAAAATTCTGTGTTACCTTAAAAGAAAATGTCAAATGTAAAAAATTTCTAAACATTTTTTTCATTTATATTAATTCTTATCTCATGGAATAATTTTATTTTTAATTTTTATAATTTTTTGATTCAAAAAATTGCAAAAATATATAATAGTCAAAGAAGGTTTACGTGGAAAATCGCTAGAATTTTCATGCAAAACCAATTTAATGATAAAAAAAGCACGGGATATTCTGAACATATTGATCAACAACAATACCTTATAAATGAAATATATTCGTCGTCATAAATACTAATTAAAATTATAAATGAAACTTCCAGAATTCGCTTATTTCAACGGTAGCATTTGGAAATTTTTTTTAAATTAAACCATCATCTTTTAAGTACACAATGTTTAATAATTAAATTGTTTAATTTTTCAATGTTTAGTAGAAAGAATTAGTAAAAAAAACGACTTTTTAAGAGAGTTTTATGTGGAAAATCGGTGATAATTCATTAAAAAATTATTACAAAAAAAATTTTTTTTTTATATAATTTTAGATACCTTCATTTATAGCAAATTTTATATGAAACAATTTTTTCTAAGGGTCATTGTATATTTACTATCTTAAAATTAAAAACTTGAAAATTGATGATGTTTAAAAGTAGTATTAGAAAAATTTGGTGTATTTCAAAAACTAATGAAAATATCAGGAAACTTTTTAAACAAATTTTGTAGGTAAATGCATTAGCTACAATTTTTGATTTAAACATTTTTCTGTGTTTTCATTATTTAAACAATTAAAGTGAAAAAAACAAATAAAAAAATTTTCGACCAATGTTTTTCCGGAAAATTGCTTACCTAAATTCGTAAACATTTTCTCATATTAAGCACAATCCTCTTAAATACCTAAATTTGAATTTCCAAATTTTTTTGTACATTTTGCAGCATTTTACGAATATTTTGTGTACTTTGACCACGTTATGCCATTATAATAATAATTAATGCCTTTCAAAATACTATATAGAGGATTATGTTAAATTAAATTACTGATCTTATCCTTAAATAAGGAAATAATGCATTCATGGAAGTTGGTGTATAAAATCACCCCTGAAAATTTGCATGGGCTTGTGGTCTAAAACTGGTATCATTGAAATCTAGATAGAAGTAACCATTACAAAATACCATGTGGCATTTTCTACGAACTATAATTAGTGAAAAAAATATGGTAAAGTGGAATTGCCTCATGAAAATAAAAAAAATATACATAAAAAAAGGATTTCTTTAATGACTAATTAACACTTATTATTTATTGTACCAACCCTTACTTTATGGAATTATATAATATTAAATTATTAGTTTAGTAATACGAATGCATTTTTAATTTACTAATTTCTGAATGAATTTAGGGCAAGCACTGTATCTTGGATGTTAGTGGAAATGCAATCAAGAGGTTACAAGTAGCACAACTGTATCCGATTGCCGTTTTTGTTAAACCGAAGTCAGTTGAATCTATAATGTAAGTAAATATAAATATATTTTTTAATACAATGTTCTTGTTAAATGTACATTTTTGGCTACTATTAAACATTCAATAATCAATTCATATAATTCGATAATTTAATAAGTCACTTATTCATTTCAAATTTCCATAATTTAAAACTGGAGGTGGCTGATAAACGTCCCAAGTAGCAATTTTAAATTATAAATATGTTATAAATAATATATTTAATAATGTATTTATAATTTATAAAATATATAGTAAATAATTTTCATAGTCAAAAATATTTTTGCAAATATTGTATTTATATGTTATAAGATATATGTAAAACACATTAAAAGTTAATATTTATGATGTATTTATGTGTTATAAAAATGTTTTATATATTTGTTAAAAGTTACTGTTTTAAGTAAAATTATAACTTATTTATAGGATATTTCAATTATTAAAAAACATTTGATTTTTAATTATTTATTTTTTAAACAATTACAAAAAAATGGCTTTTCTCCATAATAGAACAGCTTTCTGCTTGGGCTGAAGATGAATCTCTCTATAGGCTTCAGCTGGCGTTTTCGTTTTCCGGATACCGACAGTAAATGGAAAGGTATCATAACTATTTGCATATAAATTTCAATGGTATGTTGAAGTCTACAAAAGGTAAAACATATATTTTTGTAGTTTTACATTTGTACTTGAACTCATGATATAAATATGATTATTAAATGCCTTAACCTCTATAGAAAAACAACTTATAACAATATAATTTTCACTTAATATACGTATATTCTTTGAGGCTAGATAATTAATATATTACCCTTAATAAAAAGCCATAAAATTGTTTCAAAACATTCAACAGGTGTATAGATTATAGGCACGCTTCATTCTAATACAATATTACTATTACACTTACCGCCATCACGACAGAACGTTTTTCTCACAACACAATTCAACTTTTCAACAATTTAACTCAAACGGCAAACAGTTAGCAACAAACAAAACAACGATACAAAATACAAACGACAAAGCAAAATGCTAAATGAAATGCTGCCAAAAATGGTGGATATCGAGCCCAAAACGAGGAGGATAAAAGCGTTCGCGCGACTTCGTGCATCATATCGGTTGAACGAAATATGCGACCAATACCGGAGCGGGAGAGCACTGACGTACAATAAATTTATGAAATACGATACCGACTTACGTTATTCAAGTGTATGAAGATAAATAAGAGAGAAACAAATTTGAGTATGTCCAATTGTTATGCAAAAGGGACAAGAATGTGGGAAAGCATTCCATTTGTGGGAATATGGCGCGAAAATATATTTTTTTAAAATTTCTATTAAAAATAAAAAAAAAGAAATAAATTCTTTTGAAGAATTAAAAAAAACTAAAGTTTATTCTCAATAAATTTTGTTATTATGAGCATGATTATGAGAATCAACTATAGTTGATTCATTTTCAAAAGTCCAACGATGTAACCATATTAGATTCCCGCTCGTTATATATAAATATGTTATACATGTTAAAAAATATATTTAATATGAAATGTACATATATTTTAAAGGGAAAGAATATACATATATTAAATATATAACATATATTTAATGAATAAAGTCAGGAAATTGTTATGCAAATATGTTATAGTATATTTAATAAATTTATATAATTAAAGTATAAAAAATATATTTTAAATAAAATTTAAATATGTTTTAAATATTCCCTTGCTACTTGGGGTATATCATTGAAACACAAAGTCAGACCACAACATTAAATTTTTTTTCGGTCTTAGACTATATTCAGGCTAAAATATAAATACAAAGATACAGGTCACATACAAAAATAATGAATGCAAATTATATGTCTTAATGAATAATTAAGGGAGAATGAAAAGTATTAGAACAAAAATAAGAAAGTAAGGCTTAAGTAAGGTAATATACTAGTTTGGGTTGAAAAAATCAATAATTAAAAGAAAGCGGTGTAAAGTGTTAGGAATTAATATGATAAAAGTTGTGGAAAGAAAAAATAAAAGTGAAAGTTTGTAATTACAGACTAACAAATCTTAAACTCGAGAAAATATTTGTATAAATGAATTTAGAAAATATGAATTTTCTAATTCTGTGTTTCATAAATATATAATTGCATAATTGACGTCCCTGGCAGACCCACCAGGAAGGGTGCTTTCCATCCATGTCTGTTGGAGAACTATGCACTCATATATACATATATACAAAAATCCCTTCACTCAAATGTCCCGATATATATATATATATATATATATATATATATATATATATATATATAAAACATTGCCGTAATAAATATAGAAAATCATGTTATAGTTTGTGTATACTTGAAAATGTTTGTTTAATTAAATTAACATTATCATCGATAGTTGGAACTGTTATTAAAGTTCATAGCTGTGCCCTAATTACATTTAAATTTCATAGGGAAATGAATAAAAGGATGACAGAGGAACAAGCCAAGAAAACTTTCGAGAGGGCAATCAAAATGGAGCAAGAATTTGGCGAGTATTTTACAGGTAATCTTTCACACTACCAATTCGTCCCAAAAGTTAATTATCATAATGTAAAAATGTATTCGATGAGCGAAAAATTTAATTAATAGGGTTATTCTGTAGAAATATTCGTAAGAGCTGTAAATTTAACATCGATGTTACTAAAATCGCGATGTTATATCAAATTTAACAGCGCGGTTAAAAATGGTATTCAGAACAATATAACATTGCAGCTTACTACACTTTTATTGTGTTGGTTAATATAAAAAATTGCCGACTTTTTAGGTTATCGTTATATTTATTTAAAGGTATTTGTTATTATTAGTTTTATATATTTATTTTTATTATTATTATTATAGAATGATATTGTTCATTTTGATTAATTCTTGAAAATTTACAATTTTATCACAAACACAGTTTGACAGTTTCAACACTAGGTTAGGTTAGGTTTAATGTGAGCGAGGCGTTTTCCACCCCTCCACTGCGGCCAAACTAGGGCCTATTGTGGCTTACCACTAAGGGTCACAATTCGCCATCCATTCTGCACTTCTTAACAAAGTCCAAGATCGATTTAGGCGAGACTTGTCTAAAGTCGGTAGGCTATAGCTGTATGGGACCAAACGAGCGGAGCCTGTTCATTTCTAACGCGGGGCAATAGCAAAGAATGTCCTCTGCCGATTCGTTTGCCACACTGCAGTAACGACAGTCCGACGTATTACTCAGACAAAGCTTCCTCAGGTGGTTTCTCAGACGACAGTGTCCAGTCAACAGTCCAGTAAGAATGCGTAGGTTACTTCTACTCAATTCCTGGAGCTGTGCTGTTTTTCTACTCGAAGGTTGAGATATGAACGCTTTCGAGTGGGTAAGTCCCGGTATATTTTCCCAGTGCAGAAGGGTTTCCCTCGCTGCTCAGCTGGAGATAATGACCTTGACAGTGCTTTTTACTATGCCAAGGAAAGGTTTTGGTCCAATAAACGCGGACCCCGTTCCCTTTTTTGTCAGAGTGTCGGCTCTTTCATTGCCCTCCACTCCCGCATCCCCTGGAACCCAGAGTAGCGTTACTGTTATTTGCTCCAAGGTTAGTAAGGGATTCGATACAGCTCCACATCAGCTTTAAATCAACCCGGGTGGATTTCAGTGCTTTTAAAGCTGTCTGGCTGTCCGAAATTATGTATATGAGTTTGTTTACCAGGGGTTGAACAATCAGCTCCCTTGCGCACAAATCTATAGCAAACGTTTCCGCCTGAAAGATAGTAGCGTACTTACCAAGGTTTATTGAAATGTCAACTCTCGGTTTTCTACTATACACTCCGTGTATAAAACGCAGTCGGACTCAGAGAAGGAGATTGCGCCTCCTTCTCATTCGTTCCTACTTGGGAATAAGACGTTAAAGGCCCTTTCCACGTGTACACGTGTGGCAAGCATGTCTGATACCATTCCAAGGACTAGGTGGGAATTTAACTTCCTCATCAGTCCCGCGTGGTCCCATAGTGCTTCCCCCGTTATCTGGTTACCTATCGACTTGGCTCTGTAAGATACCATCCTAGCCTCCTTCTCCAAAAGAATGGGGAGAGGAGTTAAACCTAGAAATCTCTCCATTGCCGCCGTCGGAGTGGTGGACATAGCGCCCGTAATGGCCAAGCATGCAGTTCTCTGCAGACCGGACAACTTCGCTGCAGCAGCTTGTTGTAGTCCTTTCGACCCCCACGCCACTGAGCCATACGTGACCATTGGTTTCATCACCGTTTGATAAATCCAGTAAAACTGTTTGGGATTCATCCCCCACGATTTTCCACAGACCCTTCTGAGACTCCTGACTTTGTTTATTGTTCTCTCCAGATGAGAGTTCTAGGTAAGTTTTCTATCTAGGATTACCCCCAGATATTTTACCTACTCCGCAAAAGGAATGAGTTCACCGTAAAGAGTCGGCTGACGCAGATTATCGAGCATCCTCCTTTTGGTGAACGGAATAATTCATGTTTTGCGGGGGTTTACCGACATCTGCTCCTCCTCACACCACCTGTATCTCCGAAATGATCGCCTCAAATTTTCCCCTAATTATTATAACCAGATCGTCCGTATAGCATTGGAAATCCACTCCCTGCAGGGAGAGAGTCCCTAGAAGCGAGTCAATCAGGAGTGACCACAGAAGGGGCGATAGAACACCTCCCTGTGGGCACCCCTGAGCTGCCCTGAATCGAACAGTCTCTCCCTGAAGTGATGACACTACGTACGGATTACCAAGCATGTTTTTCATCCAGTTACAGATAATCCTGTTTACTCCCCTACTCTGAAGAGCAGCACATAGAGACTGAGGTAGTGCGTTGTTAAATGCTCCCTTAATGTCTAGGAAGGCTGCCAGCGCAATTTCTTTGTTCTCAAGAGAGTGGCTGATTTTTCCTACGAGGTTGTTAAGTGCCAAATCCGTGGACTTCCCAACCTGGTAAGCATATTGGTGGGGATTCAAAGGAAAATTCCTTAGGTTTCCCTCCCTGATGTGTCTACCTAGAATTCTTTCCAGAGTCCTCAGTACGAACGATGTGAGGCTGATCGGCCTAAAGGATTTAGGGAGGGAGTTATTCACCGTCCCCACTTAACGTATATATACGACCCTTGCGGTCGACCAGCTCAGCGGAAGATAACCCCACGCTAGACTCGCCCGTAATAATTTTGTTAGCAGAGGTAGCAATTCCTCTTCACCGTTTTGCAACCGCGCGGGAAAAATGCCATCCTCTCCCGGTGATTTGTATAGGGTGAAAGTGCTCATCGCCCACTTCACCGTTAATTGGGTAACCATTTTCGTTGCAGCCCTCCAATCCTTGTTTGGTCGTATCAGCGAACGAAAAGGAAGGTGGATCGGCTGCCGGTCTTCCAGAAGCAGACTGCCAGGAAAGTGGTTCTGTAGTGAGCTCTAACATCTGTCTCTTGGAATCCGTGAAGAAACCGTCCGGTCGTTTTATCGAGCCGACTTCCTGTGCTGGATCCCTAGAGAGAATCTTGTTCCGGCAGGTACAGTCGGCTTTAGAATAGCATATACATGTTAAATGTGAATTTCGTTTACCTACCGAAGTTATAAAAACGCCCTTTAAACGCCTACATTAAATGGTTTTTGGGGATTAAGTTTATTTACAAGGGACAGAGGGACAGTTAATTTGTCAATAAAATACCTTATGCTGCAAACATTAAACATGTGGGCGTGGACAACTGTTTAACTGATTTCAAATTTATTATTATTTAAACCGTGATTGGTTATATACAATAAATAAATAGGCCGTCCTTAAAATTAAGGCCGTCATTAAAATTAATTCATTGTAAGATGACCTTGTTATATTCCGTTAGAGCAGTCCTGTAGATATCCCAGCACCCTGTTTCTTTAGCTTGATTGAAGAGACATCGAACTTCTTTCCTTTTTCTGTCCAGGCTGCTGCTCCACCAAGGTGACCCTCTATTGTCCCTCTTCTCCTTGAGTGGACAGTTCTCCTGGTATGATAATAGAATTGCGTTCTGCATATGCTCATTCGCTGCTTATATATCATTTTTGTTTTTTATAGACACAATCCCCCCCCCAAGTGCACTCGGAGGAACCTTAGGTATCCACTCCAGTCGTGCATTTTGGATCACGGAATTGAACTATAGGCCTCTCTCCAACCTTCACCTCGAATCTCACATGTCTGTCGTCGGAACAGGAGGGTTCGGTGGAGAGTCGCCAGTTAACAATCTTGGTGCTCATAAGCTGAGCGCTAATTGTTATATCTAAAACTTCCTTACGGACCGAAGTCACGAAAGTTGGTTCAGAACCTTCATTGTTAACTGAAAGTCCCTCCCCTAATATATAATTATAAATTGACTCGCCCCTTACATTGGTGTTGGTACTTCCCCAGTCCAGATGGTGGGCATTTGCATCACATCAAATGATCAGTTGTCTGTTGTTCCTCTTGCAGAAGGCGATTAGGTCCCGCACTACCGCTGGAGGAGTTTGTCCTGGTTCGTTCCCCGGGAAATACGCCGAACAAGCTACTAACTCGAGCCTCCCACCGGGAGCGAGAGTTGCGCCGCAACTACATCTGCTGTGCAAAACCCTGTTAACATAAAATTATTAATGTTATTTCGAATAAGTAGAGAAGCTCTAGGCTTGCCGCCTGAGCCGACCACCAGCTTACCCGAACAGTTCCCAAGGCCGCTTATTCGGCCTGTTTTGGAGATCCAGGGTTCCTGAATCATTGCCACGTCAATGTTTTCCCGGCCAAAAACCCTGCCAAAGAGGAATGACGCCGCCTTGGCATGTTGTATATTGGCCTGGAGAAATCCAATTTGGGACGACATTTTTAATTTACCTTTGGAGGAGGAGGATCTCTCTTCCCCTCTCCCCCTGGGTTGGGTTTTCCCCCCTTTGGTGCTCTCTTTTTCAGCGCCTTCCCGGACAGAGGGATTTTTCCCTTCTTGTCTTTCGGCGCCGTTTCTGAGGCAGCTGTTGTCTGACTCCTTGAGTCCCTTGCCGGAGTCCTAGCAGGAGGATTAACTCCCTCCTTTGACCCCACGGAGGCTACCGAGGTGTCAACAGCGGTAGACGCGGTGGTCTTTTTCTTGGGGGCCTTTTCCTCTCCTCCTCCCTGGGCCCTGCGTCGGAAGTGAATCCGACCAAACCCGTAGAAAGGGCGGAGATTTAGCCTCTCCAGTTCTTGCATCGATTCGTCGTCGATTGCAAACGTCCACGTTTGACCGGGACCCGTAGTTTCCCTACGTAACACACTCCATTCCAGAGTGTGCAGGCCTCGGTTCATTGTCCGTAGACGTTTAAGTACCACATTCCCCTCCAATCTAGGTGTATCCCCATCGTCGGGGATATAGACGACGCAGATTTGGGGTTTGGGTATTTTCTCCTTATGCACCAATTTGAGTTTGGCGTCGTGTCATGGATGCAGGTCGGTAACGGCCTGCTCCATCCACTCAACCGTCGTCGCATCCGCGCACTCAAGGATAAGCTTTCCCGGGCGGATTGTGCTACCCAGTAAACGGACTTGGGGTCCGTCGTCCGGCACCTCGTATACTGCAGTCATAATTGACCGCTGTACGAGACGCAGTTGCTCGTTTAAGACACGTACATTAGGGTGATCGTGGTGGATAATGCCCACTCTGACTCCCTGTGCCACGTATCTTAACGAGCGTTCAGTGATCTGTCCGGATACAGTCCCGATACGAGGTTTCTTCACCTTCGCTTCCGGAGTGCTGCCATCCGAGCGAGAACGCTTACCAGTAGAAGAGGCAGGTGGATCGTTTGATCCACCTTGAACTTTGAACCGAAAATTGGTTGGTTTTCAAACTTTTGTGTGTTACACTTTTTATACACTTTTTTTATAGTACATGTGTTTTGGATTCTGCGTCTTTAATGTATATTTTAAAAATAATAGTTTTGTTCTATTGTTGTTGATCCTCTGTTACCTCGTCTGTTACTCTGGAGGTTCTTATACATTGTCTGCCCTTAATGTTAATTTGTGAAGCAGATTTATGCAATCTAAATTGTTCAAGAGATTTTTCAACTTTTGGTACAAAAAAATAAATAGTCTAAGATGTACTAAGGTTTAAATAGTTAAATAATATCCATGACAAAAAAATAACAAAACTGTAACATAATTTTATTGTTTACAGCCGTGGTTCAAGGTGATACTCCCGAAGACATTTATAATCAAGTAAAGGAAGTTATCAAAGAACAATCAGGACCAAACATCTGGGTACCAGCCAAAGAGAAACTGTGACCCTTAGCCCCCCAAATTTGGACGTTTCCATCTCGCCCACATCGGCTACACTGAAATCAGCCCTTTTATAATTAAAATTTCCTCCCCACAGATCCTTAAATATAATTCCCACGTCCCTTTAAAAAAGTTTAAAGTAATTACAACTATGTACTATCTTTTTGGAAAAATATCGTCAAAACAATTTGTTAGTACATAGTTTCAGCTGATCCTGTGTATCGTTGTTTGATGATAGACATTTAGAGCACTTTTGACGGTGCCTGCGTGTTTGAGATAAAAACAACTAACTTTAACACATTTATTTGTTATCTAGACGAATTTAACCAGTATCAATAAAAGAAAAAAATATTTATTGAATCAATTTTAAATCTTCATTCATTATCAATTAATTTATTTATTATGGAAATATAAATAAAAATATAAAACTTTAGGTAATAAACCCAGATAAAAAATCTTATTTTGTTAGGTACTTCTATCGACCTAAAAGTTGAGATACACAAGATATAAAAAGTTACTGTAGATTTATGCTGAACTGTAATAACTGTAATAAGGAATAGTAATGATACCAAATAAAAGAGAAATTTTTTTTCATATTTTATGTAGGTCTACATATTGGTAAACATTGATAAACATGTTGACATCCATTGTCATATTTAATAAACCCCAAAAACCCAATTATTTTATGTGTTTATAGGAAATATGAACTCTAAAAGAACTTTAACAAAAATTAATTTAAATAGAATTCAAATTCCAGGGGGATATTTTTTTAACTTTGTAATTTTTTAATTCATTTCTTCTGAGATTACTTACTAATACAATTTTTAAATACAATTAATGTTGATTGTAAAATGTCATGTAAGTGTCATTTGAGTATTCGTTACATTTTAAATTGATTTATAAAATGCTTAATTAATATAGATTAATATTTTATAACAACAAGATTTATTGTAAATAATTCTTCTGATATTGATACTATAAATTTTCTGGATGTTATTATTGACAAATACACAAGTAGATGTTTAAGGTAATCTTATTAGTAAAAAGTATGGTTGAACCAAAATACATCGTGAATTAAATAGTCTTCTCCACAGTTACTAATTAAATCGCATGTTTGAAAAACATAAATCTTATAACATTTTGATTCACGTTGTATCTTACCGCAATCATTCAATTTAAGCTTGTATAGATGTGGATAACCTGTTCCGAGCCCGTAAAAATTATTATTTGCACTTGCAGAAAGTACTCTCCGTATTTTATCAAAAAGAGTTTATTTACCTAAAAGTGCATTTGTCATGAAATCTTGAAGAACATATAGGTAGTAAACTAAATCCCTTTTTGGAAAAAACTCTTGAGTGCTAGACTAAACGAGAATTCAAGTAAGGACCATTATTTTTGGAATTTGCAAAATATCGTGCCAATTATAAGAAATGGCCGTATGTGAGAATGTTTTTTATATGTTAAAATTATAATTACCATTCTAAGGAAATCTGTTGTGCATAGTTAGGTAAATTTGTTTCAAAGGAATTGAAATTAAAAAAAAAAATAAGTTTTTTGAAGTTAGTTATAGGAAAATTAATATAGATTATTAAAAGGGGTGCTGTAAATCAACTGAATATGTAATTGAAAATATAATTAACCAAATAAAACACAAGATATATAAAACAAGGTATAAATACATTTTCTTCAAAAATAATTGTTATAGGTGACAAGAGAGTAAAGTTTTAAAAAAGTGATGGATATTGGGAAATACACTTTAAATAAATTGAATTGGGGACAAACAAATTTAATTATTTTTACTTTTATATTTTTTAACAATTTCATTTTTGCATATTGGAATAAGTTATAAATTATTAACATAGTAAGTGACAACCTAAATCTAGTTAAACGTTTACGAATTCTTAAAAAATGGTCCTGCATAAATTTGAATTTATCTTTAGTATATTGGTAATTTTTAACAAATTATAAGTATAATTGAGAATATAGTCAAATTTCGAAATATTTATAATATTCAATTGTTATCTGACATAGGTAGTTTTATCAATGTTTTTTGTAGTGTATATGTATAATTACATTTTTGTCGATGATGCAAATATTATTTGAGAAAACAAATAAATTTAATAAAAGAGGTGGACGTTGGAAATAAATAAAGTAATTATATAAACTGTATATACACAAATTAATCTCTGTGTAGTATATTAAGCAGGAATCTGTTATTGAAAAGATTGTCATCTAACTTATTTCAGTTAATAAAAGAAATTTTATTAAAACTTTTTTTATTACCTTCTCGCCTTTTTCAATATTTAAAGCGGGCATTAAACCAGTTTGTAGGATTCGCGTTAGTTTTTTTTGACAGACAGGCATGGCTAGGATCGAAAGAAAAGCTATATCCAATTTTTATGTTTTAAGACAATTCACTGGTGCAAACAGTTTTTCGATGGGATGTGTCGAACACTCTTAGATCTGTTTGAGAAAGTATCGCGAGTGAAGTAGTACAGCTGTGGAAGCACGCCTCTGGTAGTGATTAATATCGAGTCGAAAAATGCCGATCTAGGGATGACGAATAAAGGCAGTCATTAGACGGACATTGATTAGTGTGCATATACTTATAATTCCTGATAATCACATATATATACGAAAAATGTTATCACGAGTCCTCTAGGACTCGTGAAATTATTATACATGTGATTTTACACAATCACAATTTTAAGAGTTGTATTCGTAAGATTATACAACAAATAAAATATTACTGAACTGAACAATAAATTAAGGGGTTTGTTATTTTTAATTGCTTCCTCAATATTTTTCGAAGAAAGAAAAAAAAATTTCTTTATAAATAATAGTTTTAAGTTTTTACATATTTACCATTATAATATATATATATTATTATGATTTTATTATTTTATTGTTGTTGGGTTCTTATGTTTTCTTTTTTGTTTTATTATTTTAATTTTTTCTGATGATTGAATGTTATTTTAGTAAATTCACGTTAATTGTGACATGATATTATTAGTGGTTTGTTTTTATTTGATTTGACGTAATTGTTGAAGTTTTTTTACTACAATAATAATGTTTTTTTTAGCCCCTTAAATAATATGTTGTATAATGATGACTAGCTCAAATAAAATTAAATGTTTCTTGAAAATAGACACTATCGTTAATCGAAAAATTATATCTCAGGTCGTACAGGTTTCACCACAGATTTACGCTCAAACAAATTATAAATTTTCTATCAAAATGAAATTCAAAAATCTTTACAATAAAGTAGTATAAATGTTCTCTAGCGGCTAATACCTATTATCGCTTTAAAACAGTTTATACGCACACTTAATACAAATTAAATAACGGTACCTTTTCTAACTTTGTCTCTCGAGTTTTCGCCATTCATATGTAGGTGTCGCTGGAACTGGTGGTCTATCTTCTCTTCTGGTAGACACGTGGGATGTAGAACTTCCAATGGTTTAATTAAAGACAGAAACTCTTACGATGTAGAATTTATTATTGTTTTCTTGTGGATTTGTTTATACAATTTACTGGTTGATAAGACTCCCTTTTTACAAGTGGTGTGTTACAAAGTTTTATACTAGGATTATTTCTGATATAAGGTAAGTCAAGCTTCTTATATTAATTTAATACTAACTTTTGTATCATTAAAATTACAGTTGAAACTGTTATATTATAAGATTACTCTGCTCGATTCAACAAACCTATTTTCGATTCAAAGTCGAATACTGTTAACTTATAAAGTTAATAAAATTTATGACTAATCAAAGTCTTTTTAAAAATGTAGATTACGAGTTGAATATTATAATAACTGTTGTTGAATGTTTTGAAAAAAAGTCTTGAATCTTTTTTGAAATTAAACTTGAGTATTGAGTCGTGAAAGTTTTTTAAAATTAAATCTTAAATGTTTGTTGAAAAAATTTTTTTTAAACGAAGCTTTAATGTTTGTATAAAGGGTCTTGACTCTCTTAAAATTAGGCTTGAATCTCCTTTTTATTCTTTCTGACTGGTTCTTTTACGTAAAGACTGAGATCCCTCTCTCATTATTCTCTGACCAATAAAAATGCTTCATTTAAAAACTCCACGAGAACCAATCAGAAGGAGCTATTTCTTAATTTGCTTATTTCTAACTAACTACTTATATTTTACAAACAATTTTTTTACATAATATATACAATAATCATTTTTAATGTTCAATAATTTTTATATAATTTATTATGGTCGGAAAAGCTCTCAAATTATATTTACACTGAGGCTTGAAGTCATAAATTCGACCGATATACTTCCGAGTAACTCATACGTCACAACGTGCAGCTGCTATTCTAAGCTCTTGGAGTTCGAGGAAACTAAACATTTCAAACACGCGATGGTGTGTACAAGCACTCGTAGTTCTGATAATTTGACGTCACACAGGCACAGGTGCACTTCTAAAGTTTTGGAGTTCATGGAAACTAAACATTTCAAACACGCGATGTTGTTGTTGTGTACGAGCAGTCGTAGTTCTGATAATTTAACGTCACACATATGCACAGGTGTTATTCGTAGAAGAACTTTTTATACACTTTTGTAGATCTTTGAAAATCCTTTTATATATTTAACAGAAAAATATTTTACAAAAATTTATAATTTGTTCGTTTGTTTTATTTTACATTTAGAATTATATTTTCATTATTATTTATTTTTTTAATGGTGATTTTGATTATTTTTATGTAATGTGATTACTTTTTTATTATTTATTTTTGCTTTTAATTGACTTAACGATTTTGTTTTTGATTTAATCATCATAATACATATTCTTATTAAAATTAAGCTTTTCTTTAATGAATAATTTTTTTATAATAATAACACTTCGTCTCAATATATATATATATATATATATATATATATACACCATTCTATCATTTTGGCAACGATACATTGTGGTTTTACCAACATTTTGACGTCACACGACGGTGTGGCGTCAGTATATCGACGCCACATTGTTTTTGCTTTATAATTTTTTTGTTGGAGTGAGATAGAAACAGTGTTTTATCGCATTCGAACCAGATGTGACTCCAGATTGTTGAGTCCAAATTTCAACTGCCTTACTCTGTTTGGTGTGTAGTTATTTAATGTTTTCGTGTGTGCCTAAATGATAGTAGAATGTAAAATTTATATATAATTAGTTTAAGGTTTCTCCACATTGGCGCTGTTATAGTTGTATATCCAGTTTTCACTTTACCAACATTTTGACATCGAAAATCTGGCAACACCGTAAACTTATATTTGGAGTTTGGAGCATCTTATTTCCCTTAAAGTAATTTTTGGTGAATAACATTTCAACCTAAGATTTATAGATACACACGACTGAAATTACTTCATATCATTATGGCATCAATATATACCACTTTCGTAGTAATAAAATGAAATTAAAGGTAATTCAATTGTATCATGGCAGTTTGCTACTGAACCATATATTTTTTGTCATATTAAAAAGAATATAATAAAATAAACAATATCTTTCATAACAAATAAAAATATACAATATAATTGATCCTCAGTTTATTAGAATATATTAAGGTTTTCTTGGTAGTTTTTGATATTGTTAAGTTTAAGATTTATTTTAAGTAGATATATATGAATATGAGATTCGAGCAACATACGAATTTGCTTCCAAATATTATCTATGTATGCAAATTTTTCAATCCAACAAAATCCTCATAGGAGTGGACTTGTCCAAGATTCTATTCGACAAATCCGAATTAGATTAGATTATTAATTTAACTTACCTTAGTCTTAGTTTTAATTTTAAAATAATTTTCATGTTTCAGAAAATATTCTACCTCTTATGGTTATTGTGCATTAACATTTTTCTACCTAACCCAAACTGGATGAGTTGTATGAATATTGTTAATCCAGTTTAACATAATTAATAGGAAGAATAATAAAATCATTTAAATTAAATAAAAGTTACACCAAATACACCATATATTGTAACACAAAAAGATATAATAATAATAAAAAATACTACTACTAAGAATAAAAAACTCTTCGTTGTAACAAAACTTCCAATATTTTTTTAAAAAATTGCTTTTTTATATTTTGCACTTATAAAAATCTTCATTATAAAACGCATTTGCGTATCGTAATGCAACTTTTTCGCACGCAAATTTTTGTTTTAAATGGTTGGCAACATGAGTGAAGTATCTATGACAAGACTATTGATAATGACATTTATGGCTAATAGCAATTTATTCATTTTATATTGTTCTTTAAGAAAGTATTTGTGAATATGAATATTATCTCTTACTTATATAATATATTATTATTGTTGTATTTTATTCATTTTAAAATATTTTAAAACATTAACATTTGATAATTTAAATTTCAAAACTGTCAAATATTATAAATTGCACAGTACTACCGACATACTTTTTAAAATAAAAATTTTCGTAATTTACATACAAATAATAAATTAATTTAAAAAATGATAAAATGGCAAAATATAAAAAAATTTATGAAGTTATTTCATATGGCTATTGTGATACTCATTATTTAAAAAACTCATCGCTACGCGATTTGTTTTTTAAACTTGAACCCGTATCATAACAGAAAGCTATATGGAATGCGTTGCTTGATATACTATTTTAACCCCAATGACAGTCGTTTCGTTAAAATTAGCATCGTCAGATTGAAGTTACATTTTGTTTGTTTGTAGCTAGGTAACTTCAATATGGCAATCTGACGATGCTAATTTTAACGAAACGGCTGTCATTGAGGTTAAAAAAGTAATTTTTTAAATAAATATAGGAAGTTTTGTTAAAACGAAGAGTTTTTTGTTATTAGAGACATAAAGCAATTCTAAAAATTTATCACGTATCCTTATCCGTATACGTAACGTAACGGAGATACGTAGGTAACTAATCAAAAAGAAGTATAAAGCAAATCAGTTTGTAACGTAACGTAACCATTCATGTGTTTTAATTTTTAACCTGAAAAAATAGCCCCGATATCTCCCTTAACAAAATAATGTTGTCATTGCCATTGTAAAATAATATTTTTCTTTTTAAATCTATTATCGCATATCACAGAAATATTTGTTATGGAACGGAAAAGGTTAAGACTTTTGAGCATAAAACATCACTTTTGTCGCTTAATCGTTGAAAACTGCGATCACGGAACACAGTAATGCGATACGTTACGTTAGGTACGTGTGACAGATTGATACGTTTCACGTAACGTAACGAAACCCACGTATCGCTTCTGCACGTGCGCATTGCGATACGTATACGGATACGTAGTGATTTTTAGAACTGCTTTATGTCCCTATTGTTAATACTGAGGTTTCCACTAAAGCCATAATTTTAGATGTTCTCGAACTCATCATAGCACAATAATACGACGTTTCTCTTTTAACACAAAATTTAAACTGAAGTTCCAAAACATAATAACTCTAAAACAGAGAAATACTTCCACCACATAGGTGAAAAATACTAGTTTTGTAAGCAGACTGCCGTTTGTAGATGTCGAAATGTTAGTAAAATTTCAATACGTTTTTATAAATTTTGACGTCAAAATGTTAGTATAAAAAATATCTCTAAATTAATTATATACATATCCGCTAATAATGTTTAAAAACATGAAGCTTCTAATAAAATTTTATGTATATTGAGTCCATATTGATAGTATATGTGTATACATGCAAATTACACGCCAAAATGATATGTATTGTCATTGCTGAAAATTTGACAACATTGCATGATGCCAAAATGTTTTCTTATGAAATTATTTTTTATGCAGTAGTCAAAATTCACCTAAGAGTGAAATATATAAATATACATAAAGTTTTAAATAAAAACATGTCGACAATAGCATGGGGTATTAAAAAAATCGCTGAATCTATATACACGTTAAATGTTTTATTAAACTTATTCCTTCTAGGTGACGCCAGATTACCGTTTTATGTACGGACGTCGAAATGATAGAATGGTGTATATATATATATATATATATATATAAAGGTAGTTTATATGCTGACTAATAAGGTATAAAACCAGTAATATTGGGGTATGCAGCAATTAATAAAAGTAAACTCTTTATACTTTTTTCCAAGCTTTCGGAAAATTTATTTCCATTTTCAAGGAATGTATACGAGGATTATAAAATTTGTTCTTTACAATGGTAAATATAAATATAATTAAAAAAAATTTTTTTTTACTATCTAAGGATAAAAACATAAAAGAACAACTTACATAATAAATCATCTTACTAAATTACTGTTTAATAATATTTTTTTGAAAATTTATTTTGATTATTTTCTGACATTGACATTTATTTTGACAGTGTTTATGAAAAGGATGTATGAGTAATATTGTAAACTTCAAATTCAACCTAAGAAATTCTTCTTTTAATTTATTTTTCTTCTTTCAATTTAAATTAATTAAAAAATTTAGCACCCTTTGGCATTTTCAAAAATAAATAGCTATTGTTTTACAAACAATTTTACTAATGTTATTCTGACACCTTTTTCTAAAAAAAATGTTTTCAAAATAATAGTTTTAATTATATTTATATTTACCATTGTAAAGAACAAATTTTATAATCCTCGTATACATTCCTTGAAAATGGAAATAAATTTTCCGAAAGCTTGGAAAAAAGTATAAAGAGTTTACTTTTATTAATTGCTGCATACCCCAATATTACTGGTTTTATACCTTATTAGTCAGCATATAAACTACCTTTATATATATATATATATATATATATATATATATGTCAGGTGGTTGTTTTGAGGACCTTTTTAGGTATGAACTGGTAGTTTTGGGGACTTTTGGTGCCTTTGAGGACCGTCCTCGTAATAATTATATATGCGGTGGTCTCTTTGAGGACTGTCCTTATAACAACATTTTAATCTACTTGTCAGCGGTGTTATGGGGACCTATTGATTTTTGCTATTTATGTGTTCTCTACCCTACTTAGAGTAAACAATATAAATAAAAAAATTTTTACGAAAAGGGATAACAAAAAAAGGTTTTCAATTTTTGTCAAAAATATATATTTAATATGACTCAAGATTTCCTACTAATTAGTATCCTTTATTTGCAAATTGAAATGCAAAACTATAGCGTAGGTATAAGTAACCGTAGGTATAAGTAATTTACAAATTATCTAGGAGTATTCTAGTAATACGCTAAAGCATAAAAAATATTCACTCACACTCGCACAGTTTATCTTCCCAAGTACTATCGGCTTCAGAATAGCATATACATTTTCAAACTCAAATCGCTTACATTGAATAGACGGCCTATTTATTCCAATCCAAAATATAACCAATCACGGTTTAAATAATATTAAATTTAAAATCAGTTTAACTTGTTGTCCACGCCCACATCTTTAATGTTTGCAGCATAAGGTATTTTATTGACAAATTGCCTGTCTCTCTGTCCTTTGTAAATAAACTTAATCCACAAAAACCATTTAATGTAGGCGTTTTAAAAATTGCCATTCCTATGTTGTTTAAGAAGAGCGTTTTTATAACTTTGGTAGGTAAACGAAATTCACCTTTAACACGTATATGCTATTCTAAAGCTGACTGTACATAATATCTTTTTTTTCACGTACATACCTACGGAGAACTATTTTATTATTAATTTTAAACTTTATTGGTAAAAAAGATCAGAGGTTTATAATAAATTGTGTATTATTTGTTACCTATTAATTTAATGTTAAATTAAAAAGGTTATGTTTATTTACATACATTTTTTTCAACAAACTTATTTTTTTAGCCAAAGATCTTTATAGATATATTTTGTCTTAGGTGGATCGGGCCTAAGGTAATGTTAAATAACCTGATTTTTATTTTTTTACTACATAATTTATATTTATTAATACTGTTACAATTTTCAAAACCATAAAATACATTCGAATTTTGGGAGAATAATAATAAAATGTTATGTTAATGTATTTTAACTTTTTAAAAGGATATTTATTTATAAAACGGTAAACGTAGAGTGTATCGGTATTAAGACAGGAAAGTTCTTCATATTAAAAACACATTTCATTCTAATAAACAGTGGTGGCTAGTTTTAAAAAGCACGAGGTCACGTGTCCACTTAATCAGCGAGCTTCAAGATAAACGGAAATTGAATGTTATTTAGTATTATTTTTATCCTTACTTAAATTTTGAAAAAGATCGTATCAAAATTACGTTTCACACGTTATGCAAGCGTTAACCTCAAATTTATCTTCCGCTCAGAGACACACCGATAGGCTCCCCATTTAGACCGCAGTTCGGTAATTTGTTTACCGTTCGGAATACGCCGAAGTAGGTAGCCGAATTTGGTGAACAAATTTCTAATATTTTTATGAATTATGTCAATATTAATACTAAAGCATATTAGTATAAAGTTATGATTTATTTGAAATATTATGATAACTCCCTCGTAACCGGCGGACGGCTGAGCATTATTGCCAAATCGATTTAGGTAACCGTTTTGGAGCCAAAAACCCACTTCTCACTGGAATTACGTTTTCACAACGAAAAACTAACTTTTTAAAAACATTAACAATACTTTATTTATGAAAATTACAATAATTATAACATTTCTATAGTATAATATTGAACACGAACATTTACATTATTTATACTTAAATCCCAAAAACGAATCTAACAAAATGATTTTAAATTACCTATAAAACAAAATAGCAAAAATGAATATAAAAAATAAAATATAATTTTTCCAGCATCGCAACTCTCGTAAATATTCGTCATACAAGCTGTTTCCGAGTATTGTCTTAATTTTGATTTGACTTTTTTACTTTAATATTTTGTAATTAATGACGTTTGTGTAATTTTATATAAAAAGGTATAAACAATAATGATATTTTTTCACATCCATGTTTTAACAGTTCTAACGTAAATGAAAATATATATGAATAACTAAAATAAAAATAGCGATAATAGATATAGGTATTTATTTATAAATTTTCATGCAATTCAATCTCAATGATATTCTGGATTATCTTTCAAAAAAAATAGTTATTTTTTTTCGAATATTAAACAATGAACCTTTCTAACAAAATTTCCACTTTATTTAAAAAAGCTACTGGTTTAAATAAAAGTGAATGTTTTGTTATAGTTTCATTGCTTAATGTTCTTAATAAGATGGACTTCCACAGAGTAACGGTTAGTACAAAAAATTAAATAATTTTTTTATTTCAGTCTATTAATCTCCCCATACAAAGTATATTATTTGAATATTTCGAATTCCTAACACTTATTTTAAATGCTCCTCTTATTACACATAAATTTGCGAAAGCTGGCCTTCTTTTAATATAAAAAAGCTAATATTTTTAAAAGTAATTATTAATTAATATATGGTAGCTAATAAATTAACATAATCGTACCTATATAAATGTAAGTTATGAACTAGATAATTAGTATTTTTTGTAATTAAATGCACGCGTAGTCTCTCGTATATATTTCATACCCTTAAACCAACCTATGTACACACCTATGTAAAATCCGGTGGAGCAATAACCGTTTCTGTCTCTATGCGGAATTCTAACCTTTTCCGTCTTCCTATACGAGTATATCAGTAACTAATATTCATTTACAGTTTAAGTTTTGTTTATTGTATTATACCTATTCTGTTGTGTTGTAACAGATATTTAATAAATTTAATAAGACCAGAAATTCAGAATATGTAACACAACTATTTACTATTCCAAATAGTAATTTTAAATGGTTAAGACTAAAATAGGTAAACTAAATCAAACTGTATATACGCACCTACTATTAGTAAGGTATGTACCTGTGAAATCCGTCGGAACAATAATAACCTTATGGGTTTCCATCCGTTGTTTAGTTATAGGTACTTGATTTGTTATTTACTGATTAATTTATTTCTAAATAAATACGTAGCCTCTTGTTTATATATAGAGGGTTATTAGTAGACTGGACCAAAAACTAATTAACTATTTTTTTAAGATTTATCGAAAATATGATTCAGAATAACAAAAAATTTAGTGAAAATTTGACCCCTTAATATTAATTTAATATATTATGTAGGTAGATTTATTTTTGACTTGGGAAGTAAAATTTGTAGGTATCCTACCCTATTAGACCTTTTCATTAAAATAAATAGGCAGGTAGTAATAATTGAATTTTTTTAAAATCATTTTGTTCGGGTTTACATCACACTTTAAAACAGATTTTAAAAATCTATAATTAAACAATAAGCAGAAATTGTGCTAAGCTAAATAGGTACATTCATAAATACTAATGTAGAATATTGTCAATTATTAACAGTTTCAAACAATAAGTAAAAAATTCGAAGTTAATAATTAACTATTCCCTCCCGACAGCAGTTTACTTGGAATGTTTTAAATGTGAATCTGTACTCGGATCTGTTAGTGCAGGTGTCCGAAATATCGATCGGCGGCAGAAACTTTTTTATAAAGACAGATTTATTGCTTTAAAAAATATATAAAAAGAATACAGAGCAACTTAACATCTATTATGATATAATAAAAAACTTTACAGCTTAGACTGATACATTTTGTTTAAATTGGAAAAATTGTTTGGATTTATATGTAATTTTGTGGAGAAATAGAATTTTTTATAAATAAATCCTTTTTATACATCTTAGAACAAAAATTTTAAATAGGTATTAGATTGTAAAATATTTATCAATTTTGCATAATTTCAGTTTGGTTAAACAAAAGTATATAACTAAGAATTATTGTACAATCAAATTAAACTATAAAATAGGTATCTATGTACTTCTGTTGATACAATTTGCAATATTTATGACTAGGTACCTAGATTTCATCACATTTCTGACAAAAATACTTTATTCATTCCCTGTTCGTTCGTTGTAGGTACACGTTAATTTTTTGGGATATTATTAGAATATTAGAGGTATAAGACCAACTATAATTACTGAAAATTTATAGTACCTACAGGGTTTTTTAGATATGCCTAATTAAATATTCAGAGCACCCTTAAAAAACGTTTATTAGAACTTTTATTATAATAGTAATATTACTTAAATATCGTTCTATTATCATATTTGTGTGGTTGGAATTAAACTCAGTTTTAAAATTTATTTTTCAATAATGTGTTGGTAAAAGCCGACCAATGGCGTGCACAACTATAGTTAACAGAGGCAAACATTAACTCTGGGTGGGCAGGTCCATGTCGCTGTAGCTCGATATTTTGAATCGATAAATAAATATCGATACCGTAAGGGTCATCTGTGCAAAAATAAAACTTCAAATTTAATAGAATTTGTAAGAATTTCCAAATTTGGTGTTGCCTAAATGCAGTTTTCATCCTTAGACAATATGAAAAATCACCAAAAACAATATATTGATGACAACATTCGATTATATTTACAATAGACTACCTAAGTCGTGACGTCACTGGGCGGAGTTTATTTTTCCAAACAAAACAAAAAATTTAAAGCCCATGCATTTAAACCACCTTTACTCTTTTTCTTTTCAATTTATTTCTTATTGTGAATTAAATAAGAGAGGTTGTAATTTGTTCTGTTGAGTGTGTGTGTATATTTATTGAAAACCTCAAGAATTTTTAAAGGTAGGTGTTTTTCTGTTATTTTAACACTAAGAAGCCTTTTTAGGTTATATTATGGATTTGAATGGTTTTTAATAATAAAGATTTTAATTAAAACATTGAATTATGTATAAAATTATAATTTATTTCTAGAAAGAGCCCTTTTCGCAATGGTTATGTGTTTTGTACCTTACTGTAAGCATTACAGTGAGCAGAGAATATGCAAATACTTTGCTTTTCCATCCCATCCAAAAGAAAAATGGATCTCTTTGATAAGGTAGGTAACTAATATATAATATAATAATATAAAATTTTAATAAAATGAAAAAATATTAATAGGAGACAAGATAGAGAGCCATCAAAATTCTCATTAGTTTGGAGTTGTCAAAAAAAATGCAGTCACAAAAAAAATGGGCCAACTTTAAAACTAAAAGGAGGTTAATCTTTGATTTCCCTGAAAAACGGTATGTAGTACATTTATATTTTTACAATAATATAAAGATATAGGTACTCTTTCTACCTTTAATAAGGTAGGTTTGTTTTAAAAGTACTTTTTTTTGCAGTAAACGAAATCCACCGTTAACTGATAATAATGGAACCAGCAGGACCTTCAACTTTAGTGCCAACTTTAATTTCAGAACCATCCACTTCTAAACACCCTCCTGCACATTATTTCTTAAAACAAGAACTGGAAGAAGTTACCAAAAAACTGAATAACTTATGCACCCATTTCAGTTTTGAACATATAAAAAATAATGATTCACACATACTTATGTATACTGGCATACACAGCAATGGTTTATACATGATTCTATTTGAATTAGTGGACAGTTTGAAAATTATGCTGGGTGGCAGGTAAAATTATTGCCAAAAATTGATCAAATACTAATGACGTTAATGAAATTACATTTAAACTTGCCACATGAAGATCTAGCTATGCGCTTTAATTGCAGTTCATAAAACATTTTTTGTTGTATTATTTTAAATTAATAAAACAGACCTTATGAAAAATATTATATTTTACAAATTTTATAAACAGTATAAATTTTAAACTAAAAAATCATAAAAATAATTGTATACATTGTCAGACCCAATATATTTATAATAAATAAAAAAATGTTTAATTTATATATACTACAAACTACCTATTATTTCTGTTAGGTACCAAATTTAACCATTTAATAGTTTTGGGAGGTAATGATTTACATAAAATGTTTCCAATAATCATACATTTTCTTCCCAAGAAGCATCATAATCTACAACTGTTACAACTTCAAGTGGAGTCCATATGCATAAATAACATTTTAATTTTTTTAAAATATGTAGATTACGTTAAATTTGATGATAATAATTGTGATTTTTATTAATGCATATATCTCCCTCTTCATTATAATATATCGGTAATGTATGTTTTATTATTTTTAAGTTTTTCTGACAAAACATCATTTTTAAAGGAATATGGGCACTTCACCTCAACAATGGCATCATCACCAATCAAGCCATCAGGACTTGCTCCTAATATTCCTGAATTTGTCAGCCAAATACCTGTTGGATTAACATCTAAATTCAAATTTTCTTTTAAATGTTTCAGAGCATGCTTCTCATGACTTCTTCCCCACTGAATAGCCTTAATGCCATCGAGAGAATGAGCACCTACAATAGCAAAATAAAAATTAATATAAAAGGATATTAATGTTTCATGATTGTTTTCAAAAGTTGTGAATATAATTATGCAGCAAATGTATATACTTACCAATTAGAGTTTTATAAAGACTGTCTGGATACTTATTTCTTTTGCATGAAGAAATAACTACTCCAAAATTACTAGCAGTAAGTCTAATTTTTCTGATTAAAAACCAGTGTTCATTGGTAACTTGTCCTACTGTTAGAGCAGCAATATTTTTAATGTTTATTTAAGGCCAAATTGAATTCTGCAGGTGGAATGATATCTTTAATAATGGGCAAATTATATTGAGTACCTTGATCTGCAGCATCAACTAGAGCCCACAGTATTACCAAATAAACTTAACTTGTTTTTATTGCAGTCATTTGCTCTTGACTTTAAGGCTCTTCAACAGCAGTATATGGTTTTTAAGGATATAATTCTTCTGTAGTTTTTACTGCTCAATATTTTTGTTTTGGCGCATTCCATGTACATTCTCTATCTGTTACTGAAATATTATAGTGTCCAAATAGAGCCAATGCAGCTATACGGTGACATTTTATTCCTCTAGGGCAAGCACAAGTTGCAGAAACAATATCACCCAATTTATTCAATGTAATCTGAAATAAGTTAATATTTAGTCGAGGGTTAACCGCTGGGGAACTCTCTTGTACACGCCAGAGGAACTCAGGGGGCACTCAGAGGGAACTCAGAAGGAACTCCCAGGAACTCCCAGTAACTCCCCGACGAAAATGATATTGAGTCGAGTGAGTCCGAAATAGGGGAAGACTATGAACACTGCAATCAAGAAGCACCGAATGGAGATTTAAGTAATATTGAAGCATTATTTGCTCCTGATATAAAACTGAAAAATTATTCGGAAAAAAAATCTGACGTATTAGTCGAAAAAGAGGGCTATGTCAGAGTTTCCTCGAACACAGGTGCTTCCGTGGTGATTAAAAAATCAACATTATGTTGGCTACTAGACCAACCTAAAGAACGAGTTAGTACTAATAGACTGAAAAGGTTTATCGGAAAAAGACGTCAAGAGGGTATTCCGAGAGATATTTATAGTAAAGCATCCACGTCTCAAGCTGCAACGAGAGCTACAAGCAAAACATTTCATAAGAAACAAAATAATCAACCACAAAAAAAAGCTAAACGTAGAAAACTGTCGACGTTTCCAAATAGTTCTTCTTTTAACGAAGATGGTGATGAAGTATGTTATAAACTATAAGCCAATAGTTTTACTTTTGGATTGTAATTTTTTCTCACATGCTCACATGGCTTATTTTTACCATAATTCCGCATAATTCTAAAATTTTAAACCAGGAAGTCATAAAGAACTCAGGGGAACTCCAGGTAACTAAGGAGGAACTCTTAGGAACTCACAAGGAACTCAAGGAACTCCGAGGAACTTACAAGAAACTCCGAGGAACTCATAAGGAACTCAGAGGAACTCAGAGGAACTCACCGGAACTCACAAGGAACTCCGAGGAACTCAAAAGGAATTCCGAGGAATTCTGTTAAAAAAGGAACTCTTTTGTACAAAAGTCAGTCAGCGGCTAACCCCTCGTATTTAGTAGATATTACCATCATATAAAAAAATCCAAACCTACCTCAGCTTTGTAAGTTTTATCTTTCATACTGGCATATATATATCCCCTCTGATCATCATCAAATTAGCATCAAACTGCATATTTTTCACATGGTTCGACTCCAATGAATTTTCACCTCTTTTAATTATTTTATTATCATTGTTTAAAAAATCATTAATATTTGAAAGCTTTAAAACATGTTTAAAAGCCATATTTTAATCACAAAATCTAAAAATATAAAAAATATTTCATAAATTACAAAACTTAACCTTAATTTTATGAAAATAGTATTAAGACACCTACCTTTAAAAATTCTTGAAGTTTTCAATAAATATATACACACACACTCAACAGAACAAATTACAACCTCTCTTATTTAACTAACAATAAGAAATAAATTGAAAAGAAAATGAGTAAAGGTGCTTTAAATGCATGGGCTTTAAATTTTTTGTTTTGTTTGGAAAAATAAGCTCCACCCAGTGACGTCAGACTTAGGTAGTCTATTACTAATATACACTGGCTCATGATCGGCTAGCTGCGATAACCTTTCTTTTAGTTCGCATATTTTTCGGGTCTTATGTTTGCTTCTGTCGAGTGTATATGTACGTAATATAACGAGTGAAAAGTAGGTTCCTATCTTCAAAACGGTAAAATCGTTTTGTCAACACCGCTCCGCTATATTTTCCTCCCGCCTGTTACGACCAAGGATTTATATATTTCAGATAAATCATGACTAAAGTAATAAGTCGAAGTATTAATATTTATATTATAATAATAAAGTTCAAAAATAATCGAAATAAGGTTAGGTAAATGTAGGTAAGAAACATTGAATTATTTGCTTTTGGAGCTTGTGGGTAAATGAAGATGTCCATTAATAAAATTTTTCTTTTAATCTTAAAACATACTGACAAAGGTGTGCTAAAAATTCATTATAAGTGTATTTTTCACAAAAATTCGGATATTTCCTATGGATAAATGTCCATTAATTAAAATTTGCATAGATGTGAATAGCGATAAAACGATAGTACAGCCACATTCCAACGCCTGTACTTGTAACGATACAAAATAGAAGGATTAAACACGTTCATAATAAATTTTTTTCCATATTTCAAGTTAAGTAAAAATGCACAAAATAAATAATGTAATAATATAAAAAATAATTTTGTAATTAAAAAAAATTGTGGCAAGTGGATTCGTTTCCCTGCCAGTCACACACATATACATACATAAAAAAAAATGAATATGTCAAGTATTTTAATTTTACCAATTACCAATTTTGTCCTCTTATTGGTACTTAAGTATCTGGATTTTTAACAGGCAATGTAAGTACCTTTTCTAAACTATAAACAGAATAACTTTGCAATAATGAATATACACCTACGTAATAAACACATTTTTTTGTATAAAAATCTATTCCTCAGTAGGTATTAGGTATCACTTATTAAATTTTATGTTAATACATATCTTTATTTTTTACTTAATTGCACCACTAAATAAACCATAACATGTAGTTTGTTACTTGGACAGGAAAAATCCATATTTAAATACCACATCCAGAAGAATCATTTCTGTCGAAGAAAAGTCTCATACATGATTTTAGTACGCCGATGGATGCGTATTTCTCCTGTGTTTATGTGAACTTTGCCGCAAAGTTGACCTTGACACGAATGTTAGTTTTTAGAGGGGTAGTACACACTTACCTAACGTTGGTTGTACTCTCGTATTAGAAGACGTGGGATTGGTTTATTTTTTAGATAAAATACCTGATTTTTCATACTTTAATTTTTATCCCTTCATATAAATTGACACTATTAGGTATATTTTTTTTTTATTAACAGAGTTAAAAATACATTTTAAAGCATATTGAAAATATTTATTTTTATTGGTTAATAGTTATATTCAGTGGTGTAGTCGTAATTTATTTCTTAATTTTAAATTTAAAACCGATCACGTTTTAGTAATGCGTTTATAATCAAGTTAACATATTTTATTAATATATATTTATATATTTTAGTCCTATAAAATATCCTGGTGATTTCCTGGTGACTGCAACAAGCATATAATTTTATTAACAAAGATTAATAAAACTATTTTACATTAAAATATTCTCAATAATTAAACAGTACTAATTTTGGTTAGGAATGTGTAGTAAACCGAAACTAAAGTCTTTTGTTATATGATCTATTACTATACCCACGAAAATGACACCCACCGGATATTAAATTACACTTTAAAAGAAAAATTGATACCTATTACTATCTCTAGCGTTTTGCAGATCGGTTTTGACATTATTGTGTCATCATCCATACTAGGTAAGTACTGCTCATTTCACAGAGCAGGTTGCAGAATTAATTATTTTACTCCCTTACCTGCCAATAGGTAAAGTAGGTATATAAGAGCACCATCCGACCATTTGATCAAAGAAACCACTTATTGTAGTTAACTAGTCAAAGATAATTAATTTTACAATACGAGGGGCAGACAGTAATTAAAAAAAATAAACAAGCTTTCCACTTGCACCTTCCGTTTGGAAATCTTAATTCAGAGGTGCTCAAACTTGAACTGTTGCCGATTTACCTCAATATTGTTAGACTACGATCGATCGACTTATAATTATTAAAAATTGCGAGTTTATTAGTTTTTATCATATAAAATAAACGAGTTGTATTGTATAAATTTAACTAAAGAGATAAGCATTATGACATAATATGTTCGTCAGTTAGTCGATTACGATATTTTGACTTAATTATCTTCATTTCAGAAAATGCAGAGTCGCACAAGTAAGTTGACACAAACATTGCCGTCAGTTGAAGGGCGATTTGCCTAAGATTCGAATATTTATCTTCAGATATAAAACACCAGAATTTTGTATCGGATGCTGTGGCTTTATAATGTATATCTGATATAATCTTCACTATCTCATTTTTAACAAAACCTGACTCCATGTTAAACTAACTTGCTATTTCAATAGCAACTTCCTCAATATTTTTACACGAAAATGGATCTCATAAATGGAGCGATATTTGCCAATTTATTGAAATTAAAAAAACGTATTCCGAATTGGCCCAAAATATTTGATAAAGTAGAGAATTGGAGGTCTAGCAATTTATCAAAAATAGTACATCTGTTGATTTGCAAAAAAGTGTAGACCCACTAAATTGACCCAGTAGAATACAAAAATGAAGAAATAATCGCCGAAATAGCGATAGTTTCACCCAAAGCCTTCTAAGTTTGACTAATACTAATTTTTTTAGACTTAAAATGTGTTCTTTACCTGCTATCGCAAAACCAGTGTATTCAGCGTCTCAAAAAACCCCTATTTACATAGTTTCAAGCATTTTGAAAGCAATGGTGTTTAATTGCATCGTGATATCTTTCAAAAATGCCAAATTAGTCAACCATTTTTTGTTTTTCAACATTTGAGTGTCATCACCCCTTTCGTCCAGAAAAGCTGTTATTTCGGACAATAATTCTTGAAACCTTTCTAGGAATTTTTCGCGACTCAACCACCTGACGTCCGCGTGAAGAACTAAATCAGTTTGTCCTGCTGTTCTACTTATCAACTGCAATTTAAAGAGCCGTCGTAGCAAGCTACGTGCACGGATGAAATTCACAATTTTCATAGCAATGCCCATAATCTCCTCCATGTTTAGAACTTTTGAACACAAAACATCTTGATATATAATGCAATGGAAGGAGAAAAATAAAGGGAAATCGTCATTAGCTTGACATAATGTCACAAAAACGTTTTGGTTTCCAGTCATTGCAGGTGCTCCATCGGTTGTAATGCACACTAGTTTATATATTGGTAGCTTGTAGTTTGTTGCAAAATTTAAGTAAGCGTCATATATATCTTCACCACGGGTATTTCCTTTCAGAGGAATCATTATTAATAACTCTTCTTTAGCTGGGCAGTATCTGTCATATCGGTGGATTCGTCGAACTGTAGAGAAAAATATGTACTTAAGAGCAGTAAACAACTAAACGGTTGAACTAAACATTCACTATTTATTCGTATAATACATTTTTAAATGCAATGACGGCCGTTTCGCTAGAATTAGCATCTTCAATCTGACGTCAATCCGTTTAGTTGTTTACTGTTCTTAATAAGATGGACTTTCACATAGTAAGGGTTAGTACAATAAAAAAAATATATACATGCCACTATATCATGTTTTAGTTTATCTGCCATATCTTGACTCATGATTTCAATACGCCTTGTAACAGTCGGACGAGATAACTGAAGTTCTCTAATAGCATAATCTCTTTTATATTTTTAAAATCTCACCCGCTTCAATAAATGCTCCCTTCACAACCGATCCATCTTCAAATGGTTTCTTGTGTTTCGCCATTATAAGAGATATCTTAAATGACGCGATCGTTGCAGCTTTTGATTGTTTGGCTGGTCTTGTGAACACGCTTTGTTCTTTTTTCAGACAAGTTATCAAATCACTTACTTTTCGTTTTTTTAATTCACTCTGTGACGGGAAATCCTGTGGCATAGTTTTTGTGGACTGTTTTGTGATGTCTCCCATAATATAATGGCTTAGGTAGTGCAACTGATACCCGGAATATGGGACAAATGCACTTATCTTTTATCATCCAAAAGAAAAATATTTTCTCCAATCTTTATTAAAGTAATAAGTTTTACTTTTCTTCGCGGCACTCATTTTGTACTATTTATTAATAAACTTTGTATCGCGTTAAAGTTAGACTTGAAACTGACTCATATTGATGTTGACGCAATATTTATATCAGCGCCAACGAAGTCTCAAATGTTCCCGCCAAACACGCCGCCACCCGAAGTTTCTAGAAAAATCGGCGGCAATCTTTGGCAAGTACCTCGCGTGCCTTTGATAAAGCCAAGTTTTGCCGCTAGCAAGGGGTTAATTACGATGAAAGAAAGCGATAAGGGGGTTATTCTGGCAAAATAAATTTTAGTAGTATATTCATTTCATTATGTTCTACTGACCTATTTGTGAATAGTTCTATATTGTAATTTTTTTGCGACTCAAAAAGCACTCGCGATCGACCGTTTTAGCACCTCTGTCTTAATTGATTTCCAAAACAGCTTTGACAGTTTTCTAAAGAAAAACAACTAATCCTGGAGCTATATTGAAAACATGAAGATCAAACAAAAGTATTACTTCTCTTTAATTTGCAAAACAATAGAAATGGTCTTAGGTATCGACTTGGTCGAGAAAGTGGTTTTTTTTTAAATCGGCTAAAGATTATTGGAAATTATTTTAATATTTTCAAACTTCGGAGGAAGCAAGTAGAAATATTTTTTATTGTAAACTGAATTAATAATAATGTCATTAAAATAACAATCTTTATCTGGATAACACAAAAATAAAAAAAATTACATTTTTTTTATACATATAAGTATACGATAAGAATGTCCTTATAATAAGAAAATTTTGCAATAAAATATTTCTTTGAAAAAATATACAAAAATTAAAAAAAATATGTATACATCAACTACAGCTGGTGTGTCCAATAAATGTATGCAATCAAAATGTGCAGATTATTTGATTTTCTAGAGATTTTATGTATATTTCCAAAAAATAAAAAAGAGGTCCTCAAAAACACCACCTGACATAAAAAATTTAAAATATCGAAAATTATAAAAAAAATTACATACATTAGTTATAAACAAAATATATAACTAATGTATGCAAAAAACATCACAAAATTTTGACGTCCCCAAAACTACCACCTGACATATATATATATATATATATATTTGACGGCTAAATTGGCATCGGTATACTTACGGTATAGAGCGGAATCCTACAATATACACCAGTATACATTAAGATGGTCTACATAACGGAAAACCTGGTGTCTTTTAAAATCGGCAACGCTGTATTAAAAATGGTATTCGATACATTCAAGATTTGTTAATGCTATACAGCTTTTATTACAATTAATTTGATTGCAAAATTTGGGATGCACTCGTGATTGCAAACTAACTTATTATTTATTAAAAAATAAAAACACAAATTTATATTTTTTATTATTCGAAAACTGAACACAATTAATAAGTTGTCCTTATGTAAAATAATCATTTATAATCTACACTCGTCACAAAAAGTATCGCATAATTTTAAAAATTGAATTATGATGTAAAATAAAATACCACATTTTTCAGAATATTTTAATATGAGTGTTTGGTATCCTTTCAATGCACACAGGAGCCCAAAATATTGACAGTTTAAATCGCCTTTTTGTTGAAAAACAAAAAATGAATAAATTTTGATAAATCATATTTATATTATTAACATTTTAAAATTCCTTGTATTCAGTACTCTTGTTTAATTTTTCATTTGGAAGTGTCTAGAAACACTTTTAGTAATAATGAATAGTTTAACCCCAGAACAAGCAGCTCAAATCGTGGCCGTGGAAGATCAGTTCCAGGACATCCCAGGTGTACTAATCCTGCAGATTACCGTTATTTAAGAATTCAGACTTTGAGAACTCGTCATGTTACAGTCAGGCAACTGCAAAATGTTCTCTCCGGAGTCCGTAATGTTAGAATATCTGTCAATACGGTTAGAATCAGACCCAGAATGCCTGTTACTGCTCCGTTGTTAACCAGAGCACACCGTGTAGCACGTTTAAGGTTCGCAAGAAAACATGTTAATTGGGATATTAACGATTGGGCTACTATTCTTTTTGCGGATGAATCAAGATTTTCACTTTTTGGATCCGATAGATGTATTCCAGGTTATGGACGCGCAGATGAGCGATTTGCTCAGTGTAACATAAGAGCAGCCAGAAATTATGGAGGTGGTTCGATTATGGTATGGGGAGGCATCTGTTTTGAAGGCCACACGGAGTTAATTGTGTTTCGTAGGGGATCACTGACAGCTGATCGGTATATAAGGGAGGTTCTTGAGGAAAATGTAGTGCCATTTGTTCCAATCATTGAAGAGAATTTTATTCTAATGCACGATAACGCTCGCCCGCACGTTGCCAGAATAACAATGGAATACCTTCAAGAGGTTGGTATCCAAGTTTTAGATTGGCCAGCAGTTAGTCCAGACCTAAACCCAATTGAACATGTTTGGGACTACCTGGACAGGCGCATAAGAACTCGTAATATCGCTCCAGACAACCTTGATGAGCTGGAAAATGTTTTAATAGAAGAATGGGAAAATTTGGATTTGGATTACATAAGTGACCTGATAAGAAGCCTTCCACGGAGAATGAGAGATGTTATTAGAGCCAGAGGTGGCAATACCAGATACTAAAATGTTAAATTTATCTAAATAAATAAATAAAAGACTGTAGACTTTGTACACACTTAATGAAATAATAAAGGAAGGAAACATTTTTTGTATATTAAAAACCGTAGGTTAAGTGTGTAAAGTTTTATTAAATTCGGTAACTGAGCGCTTTCGGCATCATCAGAGTTACTTCCTAAAAGGTGTTAAACATAAAACTTAGAAATAAGACAAAAGTTCAACTTACGTTAAAAGATAAAAACCTTTTTAGAAGAGACATTAGAACACATTAAAATATAAATTAGGTAAACATTTTTAAAAATAAGACAGTTTTAACATTAAAACATCTTGAAGACAATATATGAATGTGAATTAAAAACTAATTACTATTATAAAAGCAATAAATAAATAAAATGGACGGAAGTGACTACGTTAATCATAAAATGTTAATCAACAGATAAAATTGTTTTAGTAAAGCATTGAGTTGTAAAAATAGTAAAATGTAAAATCATCAAATAAAGAAATAAAACAAAACAAAAAGAAAAAGAAGGTTCATTCAACAATTCCAGAAAAATTTAAATAAGGGTGTGAACTTGGTATTCAAATTGATTTGAGTATTAACGCAATAGGTAGGATTAACCTTGAGTTCCCTCAAAATTTCCAAATCTCCTGAAGAGGTTTTTATCTTTTAACGTAAGCTACACTTTTGTCTTATTGCTAAGTTTTATGTTTAACACCTTTTATAGAAAGTAACTCTGAGGATGGCCCTATAAGCCGAAAGCGCTCAGTTACCGAATTTAATAAAACTTTACACACTTAACCTACGGTTTTTAATATACAAAAAATGTTTCCATCCTTTATTATGTTAAATTTATCGTGTAAGTTTTTTATTTTGTTACTTTGTATTATTTGATTTTTCTAGAATAATTGTTATTTTTATTATTTATGCTCATTATTTTTTGATTTTTCTTCCTTTCCTTTTCTTCCTTTTCTACTAAAACCATAAAAAAAGTATCCAAACAAACACGCATACCTTGGACTAATGAACAAAAAGCTGCAGCAGAAGTTTTCTTTAAAAAACATATAAAACAAAAAATTCCTCCAAGAAAACACGAAGTTATGGAATTATTAAATAAACACCCTAATCTATTTACTAATAAAAAGTGGCCCGTAATTAAAGTTAAAATCTGTAATAAATTTAATAAATAGTAATTTATTTGCTACAAAAAGAATTTAATATTTTTGTTTCGACCTATTTTTTAAATTTTATTTTTAATTTTCCTCAAGTTTTTTTCACAATAATATTTTACTGAAAATTTTTTAATCTGTAACAAAAATAGTGAAAAATGTTAATTTGATAGTTCTAATAAATATTTTTTTTATTTTTTACATATACATTATTATTTGTCAATGTACTTCCTTGTTTATTGTTATATATTATAGTTTTTTTAAATAAAAACATATTTTAACCTCTACTTTTTACTTGCTTGAATTTATTTTGGTTTCCTCCACTATTATTAATGTTTAATGCATATTGTATAAGTTGATATGTTTATACTTTTTAATGTTTCAAAAACAGATAAAAATAATATTCTTAGTTAAAACGTTTAATTTTTTTAATTATAGGTAAATATAAGTTGAATAATTTATGCTTAATATTTTTAAAACGTATTAATAATACCAAATTTCGGTTCTTGTATGCTTACGTTCCACAGTAATAAAAGGCAACATTGCGCGGACTCCACTTTGTAAGAAAAATATAAAGAAAGTTGTCAAAGTGTACGCTAAATATAATTGTAAATACACGGACGCTATTTTAACCGCTATTTCAATGCTAGTTATACAAGTAAGCGATAAAAGCGACACGAGACGTAATTTCTTTGAACTAAAATTATACATTTATTCAAATAGGGTAAAAATTAGACTCCGGACTAATTTTTATGTTAGATGAAAGCTGACAAAAATCTGAGCCAGATGAACAAAATTTATGGACTTGGTAAATTGGCATCCGTATATCGGATTCCATTTTGCCTCGGATGCCATTTTAACCGATATTTTAACATAAGAGGATTCCACTTTATGCCATATATATATATATATATATATATATATATATATATGCGGATGCGGAAGAAGCTGGACACTTATTATATATGTATTTAAACCGCAATACGGAATTAGCTGGACCTTTAAAAAATATATATTTAAACTATGTTTGCGGAATTACCTGGACATTTTTAAAGATATAAGGGGTGTTTAACTGGACAAATAATGCAGTGTTGCCAATTTTTAAAAATGTATTTTCTAAAGATTAAACTATTAAATAAATATTGTAATTGTAATTAAATTGTTCTTTAAGAAAGTATATGTGAATATGAATATCATCTTTTACTTATATAATATATTATTTTTGGTGTATTATTCATTTTAAAATATTTTAAAACATTAACAAATGTTAAATGTTATAAATTAAACAGTGCTAACAACAAACTTTTTAAAATCAGCACTTTCGTAATTTACATACAAGTAATAAATTAATTTAAAAATGATAAAATGTCAAAATATAAAAAATATTATAAACAACTTATTTTATATGGCTGTTGTGACACTCGTCTTTTAAAAAACTTGAACTTGTGTCATAACAGAAGCTCATATAAAATGCTTTGTTTAATATACTATATATGTTTGAACCCACAAAATGTCTGCAGCTAAAAAGAGGAAGTGTCATTTTTCGGACGGCTATACGAAAGAGTGGAATTTTGTGCTAAGTGTAATTGTTTTATATCTATTACTCACGGAGGTAAAGCTGATGTAAGGCACCATATTTCTATAACCAACCATAAAAAAGGTTCGCTGTTGTATCTACATCAAGGCATATTTCTGAATTTATTATTAAAGAAGATACTCAAGAAGAATTGCTTATTGCGGCAGCGGAACTTACGACAGCTTATGAAGTTGTAAAACATCATCAATCTTTCAGTTCACTTGACTGTACCGTAAAACTGAATGCCACGATGTATTCGGACTCTAAAATCGCAGAAAACAGTGTAGAGCGAGAACCAAGGTTACAGCGATTGTAAAAAATATTCTTGCACCACACTCTGGCCCGTATGCACCAACAATAGTACCCACCATTGTACCATTGGTTGAATAATCAACGGTTAGCCTCTAACCGATGATTTCAACCAACGATAACAAACTTCGTATGCACCAACATTATAGCAATTTATTGACATTTTATAGCAATCCGGTTCGTGAACCAACAGTGTAGCCACTACACACTACACTATTGATGTTCTGTATAGCTACTACAATTATAAAATTTTGTTTTGTTTCTTAAAAATGGCGAGTGAACGTGTGGTGGTGCATTTTTCAGAAAAAGAAGGGGTAGAAATTATTGAAGAAAAATTAAATTATGTGCAAACCGCCTTGATAATCCCATTGCTTTTGCTTTTGTTAAATGATAACGTTGCTTAAATTCAAGTTCTAAATAATTATTATACAAATCTACTCTCTGTCTTATATGCCGAATTGCTGGTAACGCATTTATAATTTTGATATCATCAGAAGAAGAAGTAGAAGATAAATCCATTTTTTCTGAAATTTAAATTACTTTTAATATACCTGCAATGTAAAACGTAATTTTATACACTACCAGAAGAGCTGCAAAATATTGCTGTATTTACTATGACCAATAATCAAAAATAATTAACCTTAGTGGTTTGTGCCAATAATACTATTAAATACTATTTATCTAGGAGATATAAATACCATATAAAAACATTAATTTAAGAAATACATAGAACATATATTTACAATATCCACAGATCATATAACTACTAAAAAAATAAGACAATATCAATTAAATTGAGGTTATGAAACGTCGATTAAATTTGTAACCAGCCGAATATGGGCGATCCGAACCAACGGTTGGATTTAACCACTAATTGGGTTGGTGCATATCAAATTTGCAGTTTTTAACGGTTGAACCGTGGGTTGAATTGGAACCAACTGTTGGTGCATATGGGCCTCTGTGTGGGAAGTTAAAGAAAAATTGCGACAAGTTTCGTATTACGGAATAGGCACCCACGCATCCAATCACAAAGCTGAAAAGACGTTTCCTTTACTTTTTCAATATTTCACTGAACACCATGGTATACATCAGATGCTGTAGAAGCTTGATTCTTTGAAAGATGAAACATCGGAAACTATTTCCAAATATTGTCTCGACAAATGCAGATTCCACTAGATAAGTTAATCGCTTTTTGTGGGGACAATACTAATACCAACTTCGGATGACTTGGCGCGGCCAATGCAATGTTGTTCATAAAATAAAAGAATATCTGGAAAAACCTATAGAAGGAATTGGATGTCCCGCCCATATTTTGCACAATACTATATCAAGCGCTACTGGAATCTTGTCGGTGGGTGTTGAAGTTACCGTCCTCAAAATATTCAATTTTTTTTCAATATACACTGTTAGGACAGAGAAGCTAAAAGAGTTCTGTTCGTATGTTGATATTAATTATCAGACTCTCTTATCACACTCCAGGACAAGATGGCTATCATTAAAGCCGGCGGTTGAAAGAATCATGAAACTGTGGATACCACTCAAACATTTTTTTGACTCCGAAGTCGCCTAAAATTATTTCCGTTTTCTTTAAGAGTCCGATCAGTAAAGTCTATTTCTTGTTTCTGCATTCAAACTTGAGTATGTTTGGATAAAATATAAAACTCGTTGAAAAGAACAAAGTGTCTATCGTTGAAATCAGAAATATATTAAAAGTAACAGATAAAACTCTGATAGAAAGCAAATCAGCCCAATTTATTGGCATGCAAACCAAAATCCAATTGAACAAGCTGAAAAATGAGACCAGTTGTAATTACAAGATTTGAAGAGAAAGCAGCAGAATTTTATGCTACAGCGTCTAATTATCTGAAAAAGTGGTCTTTATCATTTGATAAATATGATGTGTTTGATTGGATGACGCTATCTGAAATTCCAGAATGGATTCAAAACACTATTTTATACCTAAATAGTAATGGTGTAGAGACTTTCAGCGATAATCTCTTTGAACAATATAACTATCTCAAGCTCAAGACCTTTGTAGAAGTTAATCTTGATTCGGAAGAATGGAAGTCGATAGACTCAGTGACAGAGAAATGGCTTTACTTTTTCAAACAAACTGAAAATTCTGAAAGAATAAGACAGCTGTTAAAATTATGCGAATATTGTTTTGCAACACCTGCTCACAACGCCACAGTGAAAAGAGTTTCGTTAATGTAGGAGCAGTGGACTGATAAACAAAATCGCTTGCTTCAGGAACTATGGAGTCTATTTGACAATTTTAAGTAAATTTTAACATGACTTGCACAGAGTTTTACTAATATGTTAAAGGAAACCAACATTTGTTAAGAAAAGTTAAATCTTCAAATAAGTTTGGCCATCTAAGTACTTATGCAAGTGATTCGAGCTATCTTTAATGTTTAAAATAAAAATATATATAATCTTTTTATGTCTTTTATTTACCTTATTAATGATCAAAAATATCCTGATGAGGGCCTGCACGAATATGGCAATCCTAGGCAGTGTTTGCAGCAAATGTCATATGTATGTATACCATACTTTATTTCTTTGTATTAAATGTACCTATGTATGTAAATATTGTTGTATAGGTACAGTTTAATAATATTTAACATAACTTAACTTCTTAAACAAAATACATTGATAAACACTTTTACAACTCGCAACTGCCGTGTTTCACATACACTGGTATAACCGAGAAATTTTGCTTTAGCTTAATCTTAAAATTTCTAATGTAAATGGATACAAAACGATATCATTTGTCAAGCAGGCAAATTTCAAACTTAAGCAAGCTCGTAATTGAATGTAAATGTACATACGTATTGTGGCGGTTTTTCTAGTTTCAAAGTTTTCAGTCCAAAATTAATAACAAAATCTTGTGGAAGAAAATGACAAACATATTTTAGCATTTTACCTTACAGAAAACCCTTCATTTTCATAGCTATAAGCACCATTTTTAGTGAAATAAGTAACATTTTTTGGAAAACTAAAATATAAATAACTATGAACAGATAGGTACATTCTTGAGAAAATTATTCATAAATAGGATTTACCCGTATTTTATTTAAACATTATTTATAATTTTACCAATCCAATTTTAAATTTTTAAGGATTTTTTGTGATAAAATAAAATCAACATTAAAAAATTATAACCATACGGGGACTCGAACTCACGAATGCAGCGTGAAAGGCTGTGAGAACTACCACTGGACTACGGGGGCACATAGTGAGAACCATCTATAACGTCAAATGTATTTCATAATTTTTACATCTTAAGTTTGTTAATTTAAAAAATAAAACATTTAAATTAGTTTTTTATTACTGATTTTATTTATAAGGAGATTGGCTGGAGTAGAATTCAATCAGAAAATCGGAAAAATTGGAAATACAGAGCATGGAGTACCTTTTCACATTGTTTTTGTATTCGTCATCATAATCGTAATTACCGTATATTCGTACTTTATTTGTTTTATAGGAATTTGATATTTTAGTCAATTTATTGTTTAAAACTTTTATTTGTTGGTTATTCAACATTATTTATCAAAATAAAATTCAAATCATATATGTATGGCTTAAAATTGAGAATAAATAAATTGAGAATTGTTAAATTATATTTTTATTTGAGATTTAATTAAGGGGAACGATGGTAGACGTAGACTAGGTATAATAATTAAGTAATTAAGCACCCGTATACAGCACACCGCATTTTAATTAATTTATTTTATATATTCCCGGAGAAATATAAAATTATAACTTGTAAACAATGGCGTCTCATCACAAGTAACGTCACTAACCACGCCCCAAATATGCGCGATATATCTTGTATATTTTTGTATCATGTGCGCAGATCATTCGATCCTATGAACAGGACCGGTTTTGAAATGTTTCTTTCGTCTCGCCCTTTAAAGATTTTATCAGAAACAATGTAATTTGTTTTTATTTATTAATAACTAAAAAATTATTGATAAAAATTTTAAAACACCAACGATTGAAGAACGAGTTAATATTGCCTTATTAGTTTTGAAGGAAAGGTGGTTTACCTAAAAAAAATTGTTTACAAATTAATATATAATTTTTATTAAAAACAATGAAACATATAACACTTATGATAATACAAAAAAAAATATCTAACATCTAAGCAGCTAGATAATGAACTTCTTAGAACAAAAATTGTAACTGTTGTTTATTAGATATATAGAAAGCAACTGATACTGTCAATAATAGTAATTTACGCAACAAGTGCATAGAATGTTACTTTTTTCTACGAATGGAAAAGTTAACCGCACGAGGGAATGCAGAAATTCCAGGAGTGAAAAACAGCCACTTTAGGCATTATGCTGCAAACACTAATTTTTCTACAGCCCTACACAATATCTGTAGGCATGATCACTGCAAACAACGGTTTCACTAGAAAGTTTTTCAACATTTGTATCTCTGCCTAAAGAACTCATCCATCTAGTATATCTAGATTTTGTTAATCTAAAATCAATTTATAAATGATAATAATAATTTCTAATTCGTAATATGCATTATGTACATAAAATGGACCTAATAAATCTAAAACATTGTTGTACGACATCCTTAAAGTATATTTCAATCACAATTCAAAATAATAAAAAGGAGAATACTTGCAAGTAATTTGCCTCATTTATTGATTTAAGAAAATTAACTTTAACCTACTAAAAATATATTATTCCAGGAATACTTCCTTTGTTTGGGCAAGACAACACGATCTGACAATTTTCACAAAAACTAGCAATTAGTAAAAATAGTATAATAACTTAAAACAAAACGAAACACAGCATAAACTCAAACAATAGAGTCAATAAAAATAACTGATGCCAAGCCAAGCCGTAAAAGACGGTTCTGCTATATTCTGTGTCATGTCTTGGCGGTACTGACACCAGCGCAATGTTGCCGTTTTGATAATTTCAATTTCAGATACTTTTCGTATACAACATAAAGTTTTTCTTATCAAATTAAAGTTAATAAGTAAAAACTGTAAATAAAATTTTATTTATTTTCTTAATGTTTATTTCCAAATTACTTTTTGGGCTATTATTTAACTGGATGAAATATTATTTTTGACAGTAAATTCTTTTAGATAAAACGACTGGCAACAACAATAATTGTGAAAGCTTATCTGCAGCTTATGACTAGGTATATAAAAAACAAGAAATCAGACCAAAAACTTAATATTAAATTGAACGCTTGTTGTACTATTCATAAATATCAACCATACCTAGCTATCTATAAAGATAGGTATTAGGAGTCAAAATTTAGTTTAACACAAAAATATTTTATAATATTTATATTTTTGTCAATGAAGGCTCTAATGTTACATTGTCAATAAGATTCTAGTTTGATGTTTAAATTTAGTTCCTTAAGATTAAAAGTGGGACTCCAGTCCCTGTAATGTAGGACGACTAAAGAAGGTACCTACCTAGTCGTCTCGTAGTGTAAAAAACTTTGATTCTATAATTTTAAGCTAGGTACATTTTTTTATTAGGTAGAAATTATTTAAGATCATGGCATTACGAAAAAAATTGGTTTTAATATAAATATAGTCTACAAATAAGTACTTTAATGTATTTTCATGCAAATAGTAAAAATTAGTTCAAATTGACCTACTCAATTTGACAACACTGCTAATATACTAACTGTTGATTTTTGTTATATTGATTTAAACCAATCAGAATAAGTATTTAAATATATGTATCTCAAGCATCGAATCTTATGGCACTAATCGTGCTGTAATTCAACAATCTGGAGGTGCATAATATAACATTACCTACTTAACTATGAACCTTAAAAATTTCAAAAACGCATTCATTAAAGCTAATCTTTCCGCAATGAAATCGATATGAAACTCGATTCTCTGTTCATTCTACTCATGTAACAAAAATCAACAGTTAGTATAGGTAGTAGGTAGGTCAATTTGAACTAACTAACTAACGCTATTATCAATCTTTAATACCGAATAACATAACCTCTTCAATAGTTTCCCTGATTAGGTATATGAGAATTGAGAATATCAGGAGTGGATGATAATTAAGTTAAATAGAAAACACAGTTTTAAGTTTGTCACTGACGTAATATAATATAAAACAAATGAAGTACGAATATACGGTAATTACGATTATGATGACAAATACAAAAACAATGTAGGTAGGTACCTAAGATGAATTGTATATTAGGTACTCCATGCTGTATTTACAATTTTTCCGCCAGAGATCTGATTGAATTCTACTCCGGCCAATCTCTTTATAAATAACATCAGTAATAGGAAACTAATTTAAATGTTTTATTTTTTAAATTAAGAAGCTAGGTATTTCTCTTGCTTAAGATGTAAAAATTATGAAATACATTTGACGTTATAGATGGTTGTCACTATGTGCCCTCATAGCCCAGTGGTAGGTCTCACCGCCTTACATGCGGTAGTTGTGAGTTCAAGTCCCCGCGTGGTTATAATATTTTAATGATGATTTTATTTTATCACAAATATATCCTATAAAATTTAAAATTAAATTGGTAAAATTATAAATAATATTTAACTAAAATATGGGTAAATCCTATTTATGATTAATTTTCTCAAGAATGTATCTGTTCATAGTTAGGTATTTACATTATAGTTTTCCCAAAATTTTCATTTCACTAAAAGTAGTGCTTATAGCTATGAAAAGGAAAGATTTTCTGGGGAAAATGCTAAAATAGGTATGTTTGTCATTTTCTTCCACAACATTTTGTTATTAATTTTGGACTGAAAGCTTGGAAACTAGAAAAACCGCCACAATACGTAACACACATACCTATGTAATCTAGCTGAAAATGCAATTTGAAGCACTAAAAATTTTACTGGAAATGTAATTTTATACCTACGTTTCCTATAACAAAAATCAAAGTAGGTAATGTTGCTGGAATTATACCAAAATTAAATTTAAATCAATACTTCCAATAATCTGTTGCAGGTGATAGATATTATTTTATTAGATATTAGATATTTTATTTATAATAGCTTTTATTCATTTAAATATAGCATTACAATGCACAAGTGTTGCTAGTATAAACATTAAAAATCTATAACTACAGGGGAACTCGAACTCACGACTACCGTGTGAAACGCTGTGATTGTGATACCTACCACTGGACTACGGGGAACATAGTAACAACTATCTATAATGTCAAATGTATTACATAATTTTATAAAAACTAATTATTTGTTTTATTATGTTTTTAGTATTTGTTGTCAATTTGTATGGATTATTTTATTTATACTTAGTTTTGTAAATACATATTCTTGATCCGTCATTTATACATACTAATATATTTTTTATAAACTATAGAAATATTTTGGCAAGTTATTTTAATTGATTTTAACGTTTTTTTGAAATTGAAAAAAAGAGGAGTTGCCGGGCACTAACCTCAAATGCTGATTGATCGATTTCATATACATTCTATGAAATCATATACGTTCAGTTAATCAAAATGGTCTACATTTTCATTCTGTACGTTAAACTTTAAAATAAGTTGCCAAGATATTTATGTGTATGTATGTATAGTTTATGAAAATTTTTTAGAAAAAATGACGGATCAATTTTTGTTATAGGAAACGTAGGTATAAGATTACATTTCCAGTGCTTCAAATTGCATTTTCAGCTAGACTAAATGTGTGTTACGTATTGTGGCGGTTTTTCTAGTTTCCAAGTTTTCAGTCCAAAATTAATAACAAAATCTTGTGGAAGCAAATGACAAACATATTTTATCATTTTCCCTTGCAGAAAATCTTTTCTTTTCATCGCTATAAGCACCAGTTTTAGTGAAATACCATTTTTTGGAAAAAAATATAAATAACTATGAACAGATACATTCTTGAGAAAATTATTCATAATTAGGATTTACCCATATTTTATTTAAACATTATTTATAATTTTACCAATCTAATTTTAAATTTTCAAGGACTTTTTTGTAATAAAATAAAATCAACATTAAAAAATTATGACCACGCGGGGAGTCGAACTCAAGAATCCCGCGCGAAAGGCTGTGCAACTACCACTTCTACCACTGGACTACGGGGGTACATAGAGACAAGTATCTATTACGTCAAATGAATTACATAATTTTATAAAAACTAATTATTTATTTTATTATGTTTTTAGTATTTGTTGTCAATTTGTATGGATTATTTTATTTATACTTACTTTGGTTAAGCTGTAATTTTGTCAATTTGTTTTTACCATTATTATTCGACCAAAAAACAAATGTATTTCAGGTAGTTTACACTTTATTACATTTATTATTGTATGCGCTTATATTGTATATTTGAAACATTTTTAGAATATTACTTTATACTGTTCCTATTAAATGAATATTACTTTTAATTATATCTAATAAACTAATTTAATATTACAAGATACCATCTGACAACACTGTCACCGTAAATTCTCCGTCCAGGTAAAACATTGGTATAAATTTAGCGTCCAGGTAAAAAGAGTCATGTCCAGTTTATTCCGCATAAATAATAATGTGAATAACTGGACGTCCAGCTAGAATACAAAATGTCCAGGTAAAGGCCTAAGTCTTTAAATTTTGTCCAGCATCTTCCGCACCCGTATATATATATATATATATATATATATATATATTGTAATAAATTACAATTATAATGAATGTAAGATTGTATAAATATAGCTTAAATTGTTATAATTGTTGTTTTTGTTGTTTTTATAATTTGAAATTTTTATTTTTTAAAGTTTTGTGGGGCTATAATTTATGTTTAAATTTATTTCAATTTTTATTTAATCTTTATTCAATTTAAAACACCTTAAAATTTCTTTATTTTATTGATCCTTTTCTGCTTGTAAAAAAAAATTATGTTATTAAACTTAAAATATGTAATTTTATTTATTATTTATTATTAAATTTAGTATATCTAAATCAATTACTTAGCATTTGAGACTCATAACCTCAGTAGTCAGTTCATAATGTAAAATTTAACAATATTATTATTTATTTACTTTGCTTTACCTAAAAGAATTAATATACCCTTAACCTATTCAATGATACGGCTATGGCAAATTCGTGCGCATCAACCCCCATATAGAGGTACACGTGATCCTTAACGGTTATTTCTGGGGTAAAGAATGTCGAGAAGCGTGTGTTTATTAGTCGTTAAAAAGTTTCTTAATAATATAATGTTCTCAGATCAAGATTATAAAAATTGTTTAACGATACTGAAATATATTACTCACAATGTTTTATAGGAGTTATGAAAGTGATATAAGTGAATAAAGTCAAAAACATACCCTAAATCACTTGTTGCTGACGGTGAAGGATGGAAACTTTTCGTGGCGGCTTCCCAGACTCGGCTTCTTACCAGTGAATAATTTACACCACGTGTAAATGCCTCCTTGGACGGATACCAAACAGGATTATAACCACTGGATATTATTTCTCCTTGGTTTCTTCCAGTTTTTATTATTGTTACAGGTTAGTCAAAAAAATTTAATTTTCTTCTTAGGATTTAATATTTATTATTCGGTACACAATTTCCATTTACAATTTTTCCAATAGGTTTGTTTGAATATACATTATATAATTGATCATATTAATTTTCAGCCATCTTTTATTTTTAACAGTCATCGGCCATTGTTTTTATGATAATTTTAAAATTGACTGGCGTGGATTGGCCTTTTGATGAATTTAGAGTGACCTCGATTTTCCTTTTTCCTGGGCTTATATACCCTCGCCCAAAAAATCGAATAATGGCCGCCTTTTCGAGCGTATTTTGTTTTTTATAACCCCACTTACATCAAATTTTTGAAAAATTGACTTTTTAATTAGACATTTTCTGATCTTATAATTGTTACAAATCAATTCTGTATCGCTTATTTGATTATAAAATAACATTTTTAGAATTTTAAAATCGAATCTTCCCTATAAAAATTGCTGACTTTATGGAGTAAACAATGTCGGCCATTTTGACAATTATCAATATTAAATTTAACAATTATGAGCTAATATCTCATCTTGGCCATTAATTTTAACAAAAACTGAAAATTTATATATCCTGATATAATCATATAACCTTATTTCTTAATGACACCGCTTACTTTAGTTTTTATTAACATTTTAAATTTACTGCGTCGTAACGATTCAAATACAAAATTTATCAAATAAACGAATTAATAACATTCAAAGTCATCAAAGAACAACCTAAAATTAATTATCTTACAACAACATATAATAATAACAAATAGTACCATCAATTAATCCTCTAATATTAAGTTTATGTCTTTCCACTACAAGCACATCTTTTAAGTTTATAATCCGCAAGTTTTTAATCATCACTTCACTATTTACAGTGTTTTTCATTGACTTTATCATTCATAATGTCCTTGATTAAGCTTTTATTAAACAGTCTTAGCTTGTAAACAAAAAACATCACTTTCTTACAGATGCGTTCTTACATGTAATATATTTCAACATCTTTCTTTAATTTTTTAGATTTAGTCTCAATCATTGCATTTTATCAAAACTGAGATGTACCAGAACATAGGAATTACTGGACTTGTACTGTCACCCGATACATTATAATACAGGACTCATCACTTGATGCTTAATTGAATTAGAAAATATTGTTCAGGTAAGTAAAATTTATTTATCAAATTATAATCATTTTCTATGATTTATTTATTTTGCTCTAACAGCTAAAATTAGTTTGTTGAGGTTTAAATTTTTGTACCTTCTATTACTAACTGAATACAGTTGAATAATCTCTATTTTATATGATAAATTTAAATAACCTAAACCTACTTGTTCTCATTTTATAGCTACCTATAAAAAATTATTGAACTTATTATTATTTTAACATTGATTATAACTTATTTGGATTTTAATTTAAATAACTTAATATAACTAAAATAGTTGGTTTCTTACTAATATTGTATTCCTATGATTCATTATTAACATATTCTAATACTTATTTACTTTTTATTTTTAGCTTAAGCAACATAAGACCTTGGACTTGATTCATGGATCGACTACTGGTGTTAATACTCATTCTTATGAAATCATTTTATCAAGATAGTTTTTGTGTTCTTGTGTGAATTAAGATTTACTGGATTGGTTCTAATAAAGAAATTTTTGGTGTATTGATCATTTAATGAAAAGTTTTGAAAATAACATCCATGACTAGTAATTTATTTCAACTCAAGTTATTTATTTGGTAAGTTATATTTATTATTATTTTAAAACATTACAATATATATATATATATATATATATATATATATAATTAATTAAATTTCTGTTATTTGCCGACTAATATGTATTAAACCAGAATTTTTGGGGTAAACGGCAATGTTTTTTAAGAAAACTCTTTTACTTGTTTTCCAAGCTTTCGAAATACATTTATTTCATTTTCAAGGAAAAAGTGTGAGTTAAAACAAAATTGGTGTTAACAACTTGGTAAATATAACATAAAAAAACTATTTTAACTTTAATTTGGAATTTAAAAAATTTTTTTTTTTTTTTAAATTCCAAATTAAAGTTAAAATAGTTTTTTTATGTTATATTTACCAAGTTGTTAACACCAATTTTGTTTTAACTCACACTTATTCCTTGAAAATGAAATAAATGTATTTCGAAAGCTTGGAAAACAAGTAAAAGAGTTTTCTTAAAAACATTGCCGTTTACCCCAAAATTCTGGTTTAATATATATATATATATATATATATTGTTACGGTTGCATTAGAAGTAGTATACAAATGAGCATGTTTATTTATAAATATTATGAAAAAGATACTGAATTGGTGTACAACATTCGGGGAAACAATAATTAAAAATCATTATAAGTCTTTGTTCGATTTTTTTATGCAACTAAATTAATAGAAAGAAAGATAATAGCAAAACTACAAGTTGAGTTTAATTTATTCCAGATAATTATTCCATAAATTTTATAAATTTCTTAAATTGTACCTTGAAAATAATTGATTAGTTTTAATTTCTAGATGTTAAGGACAAATTTGTGATCACTCCCAAAATCAGTAGGAATAATTTTAGAATTCCAAATCTCACTAAAATAAAATCACCCTGTACAACAAGGTTCCAATAAACATCATTTGAGCTTACCAGTCACCAACATAAAAAAATTGATATTTTTTTAGTAACTTTGCCTTCATTGCCAACATAAATTTATTTATTTTTGTTCAAAAGGAAAGCTGGGAAAACAAAAGAATTTTCGGTAACCATGGTTCTGTTGAATCTAAAATCTCTCTCTTGTTTCTTGTTCCTGAAAGCGAAAGGAGGGTAAGAAATTTGTCCTGATAAAATTAAAATTTTTATAAGTAAAATTAAACAATTAACGCATAATAATGCAAGATAAATACTTAAAACAATAAAGTGTGTGTATAAAAGTGTATTTTCATAAAAAAATTTAACATACCTGACAAGAAATTGGGGCCAAAGTGTATTGGCATCCAATACCAGTAGTTCCAGGAGAGCAAGCAAGTTATTCAAGCCTTAAGGAACATATTCCTGTCCATTTGAAGGTGACAGCAGTTGTAAGGATTCTACATTTGAGGTATTTGGGGCCAAATTTTGCTCCAACACATATTTAGCAAGAATTAAGTACCAGGACTCCACAACATCCACGCATGGACCAAATTCTGAACATTTTTAAGGTGATGTCAGTTATTATTGTTCTATTTTAATGTTAGACATTTTCGATAAACTCTAGAATTTCAACAATTATTATTGCTCTATTTCAATGTTTAACATTTTCGATGAGCTGTAGAATTTCATACTAATTTTTTGTTTTATCACTAATTCATTTGTACAAGATCCATATTTATTGTCAAAATTTATTCGTATTATAAAGGTTTTATTTAAATTAGCACGTGCTACAACTTTGATGTAGTTTGTTCTTGGAAGAGAAAACAGGATATTCAGGAATTTTCACATCCATACATTTCAATTAAAGAATACGGTTTTATAACTAAGAACACACTATATTTTCATTTAAGGTACATTTCATAGGAATAAAAGTATAAATTGTACTCACCTGTAACACCAATTCATTTTGGAATCTTTCTAATACATTTTCTTTTAGCGACATTGAACAATAAATATCTCTTTTAAATTTCTGTTTATTTCAAACATAAATTAATTTGGAAATTTATTTAACGAGAACGATCTCTTCTTAATTTACTTCAATCAGCTGTAACGTCTCAGAACTTTAACCTCACAAAACACAGAATTTGACTAGAGGGAATAATCGCAGAACTTGAACCTACACCAGTAACCTGAGCGGGTGACGTCATACAGTGACCGGAGGAACTACTTAAGTATCTTTTTCGTTATTCGTTTTTAATCATAAAAATTTTTAAGAGTCTCATTGCTTTGAGCAGCTTGGTTTAATTTAATTTCATTGGCGTCATATTTTTTTTAAGAAAATATTGTGGGAGATCATATTGTTGTCGTAGGCGTACCACCATAGGCAACACGTATTACACAAATACTTTGAGAAAAAATAAATTTATAAATTTAACAAAATTAAACCCCACAATATTAATGGCGCCCAACGTGGGGCGTTATAAAATTAATATAAATTTCATCTCTAAAGATTTATTGTATTAAATATTTTTGTTTACATAAAATAAAAACAAGAGTAATAATTCTAGATTGTTCCAGACTACTCAGAGACAATTAGAATTTTAGTAAACAAATGCTCAGTTGTATTTTTCTTGAATCATATTAACATTGCTTGAGAAAAATAATTCTAAGATTTTCTTTGCAAAATTTTATATTTAACTACATACAAAAACTCAGTACAATTCCTGAAATAGGGAAACATCATTGTTATTGGGTGTAATATCTAGGTCTAATTACTTAAATTAAAACTTAAAACTGATTTCAAAACTCTATTTCAACTTAATCTAACAAAATGGAACAAAACAAGTCCTGTAAGACTATAGGCCAGTTGAGAGTAAAGGAATTGAAAGAAGAATTGGAAAAAAGAAACTTAAACAGTGAAGGGATTAAATTAACTCTTTTCAATAGACTTAAGACAGCTCTTATCGAGGAGGAAAAGGATCCAGAAACTTTCCAATTTCTTTTGGAGGAAAGAACCCCAAACCAAGAGTTGGATCATGAAAAGATGATGTCTCGGAAACAGGGGAAGAGACAGAAAATCAGACAATGAGAACTTTAGGGGATGATGTCTCGGACAACGCAGCAGAAGAGGTAGACAGACTCGCAGGTGGAGAAGCCACACCGGGAGCAAACAATCAAGACCAAAATTGGATGATGAATTCCTCAGAGAGATGAATAAGAAGATGGATGAACAAAAAGAAGAAAGAAAGCAGGACATGATAGATTTAAGAAAAGATCTTATTAAGAAGATGGATGAACAAAAAGAAGAAATGAAGAAGGACAAGATAGATTTAAAAAAAGATCTTGTCGAGATGAAGACAGAAATTACAAATGATATTGGAAGGAAATTACAGAAGATAGAAGAGAAACTTGACAAAAACATAGAGGATTTAAGTGGAAGACAGGACATTTTGGAAATGGAGATGGAAAACCAGAAGGAGAAGATACATTTCATCCAGGAGAACATACAGGGAGAATTATTAAAGAATGCAGAGGTATTTGTGAAGAAGGCTCAAGAAAAAATTGGTTGCGAGACAGAAAAGGATATTAAATCTTTAACAAGGATCACACAACAAAACATAAGAGAAACTAAGGAGTTGGAGACAGGAGTAAGAAAGGAGATTGGTTTGTACATTTCTCATGAACAATACAGAAACTTGTGTAATTCATATGGAGATTACACATTAAATTCAAATCTATTAAATATCAATGAATTGTATAAAAAACACAAAAAATTCAAATCGGCATTAAAAATAGTAGAACCAAGCAATGAATTTGAAGATCTAATAAGAAAACAAAAAGATCTTAAACAAAAGTTTAGCCATTTCTTTCCACAGATTGAACAAAATTTAAAGAGAAGTTGTTTAGATAATAAAAAAGCCTTTGAAAGATCCGATCATATCAACTCTATGTGTGAAAAATTTAGTGTTGTAGGTATTCATGGAAGTAATATTGGACCAGCTTTGCTCAAAGAAATAAATGGAACAAAATTTATCTTTCCAGAAAACACTGAATTCTACAGTAAAGATGTGTGCGAAATAAACAAATATTTAACTGAAAGAAAGTTTGACCTAACTCTACGAGATCCTCCTTGGTGGAATAAATATAATTGGAGGAAAAGAAAAAAAACATCAGATGGCTATAACATGATGTTTAATGAAGATTTAAAGAGTTTAACAATCGACAGCTTATTATCGGATGATGGTCTACTTGTAGTATGGTGTACATATTCTAGACAAAATTTAAATGCACCTCTCAATAAGATATTTCCACATTGGCAAGTACGCTTTATTGCAAAAATGGTACTGGAAAAAATAACAAAAAAATTGGGGAACCAATTTCTGAGTTCTCTCAAACCCCTGGTAAACAACATTATAAAAAAATTATATTTGTTAGTAGAAAATGTTTAACACATAAAATTCAAGATGATAAAATACTGGTCAGTATTTCAATTATTTTGCATTCACATAAAAATCCTTTGGTAAAAGTATTAGAGGAATTTTCAATGTTACACAGCTGTTCAGATATGTGAGTCCTTCTGATGAAAATTCGGTGTGTTTACCTAAAACATAAAATTTATTAATGGTTATTTAGTTATGTTACAATTACAATTATGTTAATTACTCTGTTTAAAATTATTTTTAAGGGAATTTCTGTTTTCTTTCATAATTTAAAATGATACAGGTGTCATGACTGGTGAAATGTGAGAACGTTCTATTCTAATGAACTTAAAGAGATAAAGAGATTTTCAAAGTATTTGTCATTAAGGACATATTTTGAGATTTATAAATGTTGAGGAAGTACCTCAAATAAAAAGAAGTAAATGTGACTTCACTATATTTGTCAAAGGGCATATGGTGAGCTAAGGAAAAATTGTTTCTCTGAGAGAAAAGATCTCAGGAAAATTTTCAAGATATGAGAATAATAATATAATTTAAATATTGTCACGTTTGTGTGTGGACACATAACGAAATATTAATGAGAAAAGGAATCGTATGTAACGATTCTATTATGAATATTGATAGATAAATGAGTTTTAATAAAAAAATGTTCATTAAAAAAAAAGTAATACCCAGTCAAAGTGTACCAAAAATCATGAACAGTACGGAAATTCTCATGTTAAAGAAGGAAAACTAATTTGTTTTATTTTAAAAAAAATGTTTTAGGTAAAGCAATGTTAATAATGTCTATTAATTTGTTTGGTCTGTGAGAAAAACACACATTAATTAATTTTGTTAACTTGATTTAATTTAAAGTAAATTTAGGTTTGAATTTTCCTGAATTATTCTAGATTGACAAAGCCAATTATAATAATTACAAGAAAATTCAGGGAAATTGTTACGGTTGCATTAGAAGTAGTATACAAATGAGCATGTTTATTTATAAATATTATGAAAAAAGATACTGAATTGGTGTACAACATTGGGGGGAAACAATAATTAAAAATCATTATAAGTCTTTGTTCGATTTTTTTTATGCAACTAAATTAATAGAAAGAAAGATAATAGCAAAACTACAAGTTGAGTTTAATTTATTCCAGATAATTATTCCATAAATTTTATAAATTTCTTAAATTGTACCTTGAAAATAATTGATTAGTTTTAATTTCTAGATGTTAAGGACAAATTTGTGATCACTCCCAAAATCAGTAGGAATAATTTTAGAATTCCAAATCTCACTAAAATAAAATCACCCTGTACAACAAGGTTCCAATAAACATCATTTGAGCTTACCAGTCACCAACATAAAAAACTGATATTTTTTTAGTAACTTTGCCTTCATTGCCAACATAAATTTATTTATTTTTGTTCAAAAGGAAAGCTGGGAAAACAAAAGAATTTTCGGTAACCATGGTTCTGTTGAATCTAAAATCTCTCTCTTGTTTCTTGTTCCTGAAAGCGAAAGGAGGGTAAGAAATTTGTCCTGATAAAATTAAAATTTTTATAAGTAAAATTAAACAATTAACGCATAATAATGCAAGATAAATACTTAAAACAATAAAGTGTGTGTATAAAAGTGTATTTTCATAAAAAAATTTAACATACCTGACAAGAAATTGGGGCCAAAGTGTATTGGCATCCAATACCAGTAGTTCCAGGAGAGCAAGCAAGTTATTCAAGCCTTAAGGAACATATTCCTGTCCATTTGAAGGTGACAGCAGTTGTAAGGATTCTACATTTGAGGTATTTGGGGCCAAATTTTGCTCCAACACATATTTAGCAAGAATTAAGTACCAGGACTCCACAACATCCACGCATGGACCAAATTCTGAACATTTTTAAGGTGATGTCAGTTATTATTGTTCTATTTTAATGTTAGACATTTTCGATAAACTCTAGAATTTCAACAATTATTATTGCTCTATTTCAATGTTTAACATTTTCGATGAGCTGTAGAATTTCATACTAATTTTTTGTTTTATCACTAATTCATTTGTACAAGATCCATATTTATTGTCAAAATTTATTCGTATTATAAAGGTTTTATTTAAATTAGCACGTGCTACAACTTTGATGTAGTTTGTTCTTGGAAGAGAAAACAGGATATTCAGGAATTTTCACATCCATACATTTCAATTAAAGAATACGGTTTTATAACTAAGAACACACTATATTTTCATTTAAGGTACATTTCATAGGAATAAAAGTATAAATTGTACTCACCTGTAACACCAATTCATTTTGGAATCTTTCTAATACATTTTCTTTTAGCGACATTGAACAATAAATATCTCTTTTAAATTTCTGTTTATTTCAAACATAAATTAATTTGGAAATTTATTTAACGAGAACGATCTCTTCTTAATTTACTTCAATCAGCTGTAACGTCTCAGAACTTTAACCTCACAAAACACAGAATTTGACTAGAGGGAATAATCGCAGAACTTGAACCTACACCAGTAACCTGAGCGGGTGACGTCATACAGTGACCGGAGGAACTACTTAAGTATCTTTTTCGTTATTCGTTTTTAATCATAAAAATTTTTAAGAGTCTCATTGCTTTGAGCAGCTTGGTTTAATTTAATTTCATTGGCGTCATATTTTTTTTTAAGAAAATATTGTGGGAGATCATATTGTTGTCGTAGGCGTACCACCATAGGCAACACGTATTACACAAATACTTTAAAAAAAAAAAAATTTATAAATTTAACAAAATTTAACCCCACAATATATATATATATATATATATATATATATATATATATATATACATATATATATATATATATATATATATATATATTGTAATGGATCATTATTACTGATAAAAACAAAACTTACCTTTTAAGCATCCATCATAGCCATTACACTAATGGATTAATTAAAAAAAAAAAAAGGATATGCATAATGAAACACACTTTTCTTCTTAAACCATGTAATTACCCAAAAAGAAGTATTGTTTTGACTACAGTATGAACTTGATTATATCATAAATTTGGTCATAACAGGTTTTCATTTGGACTTAGTGGATACATCTTATTAGAAAATGAGATGAATTTCCATGACCTAAAAATAATACATATAATTAGTGTGAATTTGTATAAACAAACAGTATCTCTACAGTTACACTAAAACAAAGTAATATAACTTACATATCTGATAATAATAAACAAATATTATAAGATAAAAGTCAATATAGGGTAGATAGTCATATTGGAAAGTCAACATGTAAAAATAAACAATACACATTAGTAAATGAACAAAATAGAATTAAAGTTACTTACCACAATAATTTACAAAAAAGGGATATCTTAATAAGTTTAATTGAATCTGCAGTTACTTTTTCTTTCGTACATCTTAAATTTTCAATATTTACTCTTCAATTACAAACATTCAAATAAGTAAAGAATGTATTGACATCTTATCTTGTATAGGATCCATATTCAATTATTGTATCACAATCAAAATTTTCTAATCCATAATGAATGCATTTTCACATAACAATTCACTTTTCACCTAGTTCTTTTTCAAAATTCTCAGTTTAACCTGAAACAATAAAAAGAAAATAAAAATCAAGAAGTATTAATGGTTTCCACATGTTTAAGAAATCAACATGTAATTTTAGTTAGTGAAATATTTAAATTAATAGTATAAAAAAGGAAGTACTTACAAAATCATGGTCTTCGATTTGTACAAACAAATATGCAAATAGATTGTGAGTACCTAAAAAGGACACAAGATTAATTATAAACATTAATAAATGACAATTTATGTAAAAAAAAAAGTATGTAGGATAATTAAGGAAGTTGTTTATATAAAATTTAAAATGTTAACCTATGATAACACAGAAAATATCAGCTTATATAAGGTATAAGTAATACAAATAACAAAATGTTTTAAAAGTTTAAATTGTAGTTGTTAGAGTTAAAATGGTAAGTAATCAGTTTAAATAGTACTAGTTAAGTGGATTTAGAGTAATTTTAAATATAATAGCTAGTGTTAATTCAAAATTTGAAAGTCTAAAATAAGTTGACAGCTCAATGAAGTTATGTATTTTGAATATAAAATTTCATAGGAAAAAGTACTTAGAAAATTATACAAACAGAAATTAAGCAAAAATAAGGATGAGATTTATCTGTACGTTATCAAAGGTATTATCAGAATTGTGAATTTATTACCTGGATTTTCGGAAATGTAGGTTAATTTTTTCTGAAATTCGAACAGTTGAAATCCGATGACGTAGTATTTTTTGTTTTGTTTCAAGAAGCTATAAAAGGCTGGAGAATTCATGATTAAGCTCTCTTATGTTTTTGGTAGCAGAATAGTTAACATTTACGCTCTTATATTCCTGGTCGCAGAGCAATTGATATCGTATGTATTAATTGATTATCAACTAGAAGAAAATTTTAATAATTAAAAGCTGTTTATATTAAAATAATACATGCAACATTAAAAATACATACAGAAAAGTAATCAGCTATTATTAAATTACTTACCAAAGTGATAAACTGCATAAAGCAAGTGCAGATTCCATAGAATTTTAAAGATTAAATTCGAGAGACGTTTCCAAAACGGAACCATAGTAGCCATCTTGTCGATTTGAATACGCTGCCGTCGCTTTTCCATTTGCGGGAGTAAACGAAGCACAAGCCGATCTCAGTTTTGTTACGTTGCGCATGACAAGGACAATATTTGAAAACCTCTGTTATACAAGGTACGTCCGATAATTAAGAATTTGTATTTTTTATTTTTAATTATTTGCAATTGTAAATTAATATTTTGTTTATCATTTCCATTTTGTCATATCTGAATATTTGTTATCAATTTGTATAGAACGTGTGAAAACCAATTAATAATCTTTTTGAAGTACTTGACATTAAATTTATTGCGTATTGGTTATTAAACAATATTTAATTTGAACCCTACCCAAGATAAGAGTCAGACTTTAAATTTTAACTTTAAAATTGAGTAAACTGAGCTAGTTTGAACTTCTAATAAGGCGCCCAAATTTAAAAATAAAAAGAAAAAGTGGATTGTATATAAAATCAAATAATATTAAATTATAAACATTACAAATAATATCAAATCATTAAAATCTATAATTGAAGGTAAACATTAATAAAAACCCAACTAATTAAGTAAAACAAATCATAACACAACAAAATCAAAATAATTAAAATATATTAAAACAATAGAAGTAACTCAATATTAAAAAAAAAAACATATCAATCATAACAATTGTCGCAACCAACGTGGGGCTCGCAAAATTGCATTTTCGGAAATAAAATAAACAAATAAAATAAATTAAATTAATAACTTAATAAATCTATAAATTAAACAACAACATGGCGGACAAGAAGATGACATTGAGAGATGGAAAACAAGTGGGAGAGAAGTCAGGAGAAGAAGTAGGTACCCAGGTAGAAGAAGAAAGAAACCAGGGATCTGGAGATCATGGAGTACAGGAAGAAAGAAGTGAAGAAGGACAAGAAGGACCAGAACAACAACAAATACAGCAAACAAGAAGAGTAGAAAGAAAAGAAGAACAGAGTGAAATAATGAGAATGTTAATAGAAATGAATAAAAATTTGGAAAAGAAAATGGACAAAAATAATGAAGATTTAAGGAAAGACATGAACAAAAATAATGAAGATTTAAAAAGAGACATGAAAGAAGATATGAAGAAACTAGACAAAAATAATGAAGATTTGCGAAGAGATATAAACAAGAAATTGGATCAAACTAAAGAAGACATGAACAAGATGGATAAAAAGTTAGAGAAGAAATTTGATGAGATGAAAGAAGAAATGGGGGAACAAAACAGAACATTGCGAGAAGAGATACGAAATACAAAACAAGAAATAAGAGAAGAGATGATAGAAAGAATAATGGAAGTAGAAGACAGACAGTCTAAAGAAATAAATGAATTAAAGAAGAATGAGAAAGAGCTTGAAGATAAAATCAAAGAAAACTCCAAGAAGATGGATCGTGAAGTAATAAAAATAAACAAGAATATACAAGGTGTTAAAGAAGATTTAAGTAAAGAAATAAAAACAAATTTTCAAGTAGCTGAAGATGAAAATAAGAAGATCAAAGGAGAGTTAAGAATGGAAATTAAAAACATTCAAGAAGAGGTTGGACATATGGAAAGCGAAAAGTATAGACATATATTAATGGAGATAGAAGGCAATATGGAGAAAATTAAGAAAGAAGAAAAAGTATTTAAAAAGCAGGAAAATGCAGAAACAAATGATAAAAATTTAGAAGAAACTGACCAAAATAGAGATAAAAATGTTGAAACTGAGAATATTAAAATGAATAAATTAATGCAAACTTATACTAAATATAACATGGATAAAAACAAGAATAAGATTAAATCAAGTATATTCATAGATGTAGAAGAAAACAAAAAGATTAAAAATTTACTTGAAAAATTGATTGAAAAGAGACTTATGGAAATAGAAATAGAAGATGAAGTAATGAATATGGACACCGATATAGGAAAATTTAAAAGAATAAGAAAACAAACCAATAATAAAAAGTTACACATGATAATGAAAGCAACAAAAACCAGGAAGAGATTTATAGAAAGAAATTGGAAGAAGGTAAAGAAGAAATTGAATATTTTATTGAGCAGGGAGAAGGTAGTAGCAAGGTGTAAATAATATTACTAATTATATTTGTAGGTAGTAAGTAAGTTTTTATTGTTTGAATTTTAAAATGTTGTGTATTATATTAAATTTAAAATACCACCCCAATCAATTATATAAATTTAAATGAAACTTAAATCAATTACATTCTAATGAGTTATTGCATATTCAAGATTAAAATTATGACAAACCGTTACAAATTTTAATTAATATAGGAAACAAAACATTATTAATAGATTCAAAATCAATTTCAAAACTAAATAATATTAAAGAATAATGAAATTAAATTCAAATATAATAGTAACTGGTATTAAAAAAAAAACAAAGGTTATGTGAAATAAATAAATAAATATGATATTAAAATAAATCTATGTTGAAATCATAATAAATTGTAAACTACTAGCTGTGTTTAATTTGGATAGTGATATGGTAATATTAAATGATAAATAGGAACAATTAGAAACAATAATTAATTATGAAGAAGAGAAGAAGGTATAACTAAATGGTATATGGATGTCAATGGATATGATAGTAGAAGTAGAAGATAGTAAGAAGGATATTATTTATATTAGAAATAATTATGAAGATGATTAAGAAGAAAGTTATGGATATGAAGTATAAAGAAGAAAGTTATGATTATGAAGTAGATAGAAGAAAGAAGAAGATGTATTTGAAAATGATGATTTGATTGTGATGGAATATATTACAATATTGTAGGAGATTTGTTGAAGAAGTATAGTGTTTGATGTTTAAGGAGCCAAAGGAAGCTACCGAACATGAATATAATATGGAGGTGAGAAATGTTGAGGAGTTTAAGGTGAAAATATATCCTGTACCATTAAAGTTAAAAGGAAAGAGTGAAGAGAGAATCAGAAATTTTATAGATTGAAGGAATAGTTAGAAGAAGTAACAAATCATATATCAATTCACTAGTAGTTATACAAAATTAGAGCAAAATAGTAATTTAATTAAAAACATATTTCATATCAAGTTAAAAAGAAATGCATAATGATATTTAAAAGAAACTATAAAATTTAAAGAAACCAACGGTATTCAAAGAAAGGGATTGGGTTAATTGAAAGGTCACTACAGGTAGCCAACAAAAGAAATAATGAGTGCGTAAAATTAAAACTTCTTTTTAATGGACCATTTATAGTAGACAAAGCTTATGAAAATAGTTACATTTTAAAGAATCCTTATAACCAACAATTACGAGGAATGGTGAATGTGCAAAACCTATATCGATACTATGAATAGCAACATTTTAAAAATCCATGACATTTCTATGTGAATAAGTATTAATTTATGTAAATATTAATTAAGGTTTGGAATAAAATAATAATAGATAGGTATATAGAGATTAGAGAAACATAAGTAAAAATTTCAAATTAATTAAATTTTAAAAATTATTAGTGTAAAATAATTTATTAAAATTAAATTGGGGAAATTGTAATGGATCATTATTACTGATAAAAACAAAACTTACCTTTTAAGCATCCATCATAGCCATTACACTAATGGATTAATTAAAAAAAAAAAAGGATATGCATAATGAAACACACTTTTCTTCTTAAACCATGTAATTACCCAAAAAGAAGTATTGTTTTGACTACAGTATGAACTTGATTATATCATAAATTTGGTCATAACAGGTTTTCATTTGGACTTAGTGGATACATCTTATTAGAAAATGAGATGAATTTCCATGACCTAAAAAATAATACATATAATTAGTGTGAATTTGTATAAACAAACAGTATCTCTACAGTTACACTAAAACAAAGTAGTATAACTTACATATCTGATAATAATAAACAAATATTATAAGATAAAAGTCAATATAGGGTAGATAGTCATATTGGAAAGTCAACATGTAAAAATAAACAATACACATTAGTAAATGAACAAAATAGAATTAAAGTTACTTACCACAATAATTTACAAAAAAGGGATATCTTAATAAGTTTAATTGAATCTGCAGTTACTTTTTCTTTCGTACATCTTAAATTTTCAATATTTACTCTTCAATTACAAACATTCAAATAAGTAAAGAATGTATTGACATCTTATCTTGTATAGGATCCATATTCAATTATTGTATCACAATCAAAATTTTCTAATCCATAATGAATGCATTTTCACATAACAATTCACTTTTCACCTAGTTCCTTTTCAAAATTCTCAGTTTAACCTGAAACAATAAAAAGAAAATAAAAATCAAGAAGTATTAATGGTTTCCACATGTTTAAGAAATCAACATGTAATTTTAGTTAGTGAAATATTTAAATTAATAGTATAAAAAGGAAGTACTTACAAAATCATGGTCTTCGATTTGTACAAACAAATATGCAAATAGATTGTGAGTACCTAAAAAGGACACAAGATTAATTATAAACATTAATAAATGACAATTTATGTAAAAAAAAAAGTATGTAGGATAATTAAGGAAGTTGTTTATATAAAATTTAAAATGTTAACCTATGATAACACAGAAAATATCAGCTTATATAAGGTATAAGTAATACAAATAACAAAATGTTTTAAAAGTTTAAATTGTAGTTGTTAGAGTTAAAATGGTAAGTAATCAGTTTAAATAGTACTAGTTAAGTGGATTTAGAGTAATTTTAAATATAATAGCTAGTGTTAATTCAAAATTTGAAAGTCTAAAATAAGTTGACAGCTCAATGAAGTTATGTATTTTGAATATAAAATTTCATAGGAAAAAGTACTTAGAAAATTATACAAACAGAATTTAAGCAAAAATAAGGATGAGATTTATCTGTACGTTATCAAAGGTATTATCAGAATTGTGAATTTATTACCTGGATTTTCGGAAATGTAGGTTAATTTTTTCTGAAATTCGAACAGTTGAAATCCGATGACGTAGTATTTTTGTTTTGTTTCAAGAAGCTATAAAAGGCTGGAGAATTCATGATTAAGCTCTCTTATGTTTTTGGTAGCAGAATAGTTAACATTTACGCTCTTATATTCCTGGTCGCAGAGCAATTGATATCGTATGTATTAATTGATTATCAACTAGAAGAAAATTTTAATAATTAAAAGCTGTTTATATTAAAATAATACATGCAACATTAAAAATACATACAGAAAAGTAATCAGCTATTATTAAATTACTTACCAAAGTGATAAACTGCATAAAGCAAGTGCAGATTCCATAGAATTTTAAAGATTAAATTCGAGAGACGTTTCCAAAACGGAACCATAGTAGCCATCTTGTCGATTTGAATACGCTGCCGTCGCTTTTCCATTTGCGGGAGTAAACGAAGCACAAGCCGATCTCAGTTTTGTTACGTTGCGCATGACAAGGACAATATTTGAAAACCTCTGTTATACAAGGTACGTCCGATAATTAAGAATTTGTATTTTTTATTTTTAATTATTTGCAATTGTAAATTAATATTTTGTTTATCATTTCCATTTTGTCATATCTGAATATTTGTTATCAATTTGTATAGAACGTGTGAAAACCAATTAATAATCTTTTTGAAGTACTTGACATTAAATTTATTGCGTATTGGTTATTAAACAATATTTAATTTGAACCCTACCCAAGATAAGAGTCAGACTTTAAATTTTAACTTTAAAATTGAGTAAACTGAGCTAGTTTGAACTTCTAATAAGGCGCCCAAATTTAAAAATAAAAAGAAAAAGTGGATTGTATATAAAATCAAATAATATTAAATTATAAACATTACAAATAATATCAAATCATTAAAATCTATAATTGAAGGTAAACATTAATAAAAACCCAACTAATTAAGTAAAACAAATCATAACACAACAAAATCAAAATAATTAAAATATATTAAAACAATAGAAGTAACTCAATATTAAAAAAAAAAAACATATCAATCATAACAATATATATATATATATATATGGTAGTAGTATTATTGCGGGAATTAATTAAATAAAAAAATGGAGATATTGGGTTAAGCCCGCTAATGCAGCCGTAGACACGTGTTTCTGTCTCCTTAGACTTCATCAGTACGCCATAGCTAAGGAGAATATTACCAAAAAACACTGAATGATGGAAAACAATATAAATCACACAAACGGAGTCAACACAAGGGCCAATCGCACATTTGTGGCTTCAATTGGAATTACCGATTGATTGTCGGCGAAATTCCAACATCGCCACGGAGGCAGATATAACCACCTGCGTGACAAACCGTTACCCAGGAATAAATACAAATGGTAGTAGTATTATTGCGGGAATTAATTAAATAAAAAAATGGAGATATTGGGTTAAGCCCGCTAATGCAGCCGAAGACACGTGTTTCCGTCTCCTTAGACTTCATCAGTACGTCATAGCTAAGGAGAATATTACCAAAAAAACACTGAATGATGGAAAACAATATAAATCACACAAACGGAGTCAACACAAGGGCCAACCGCATATTTGTGGCTTCAATTGGAATTACCGATTGATTGTCGGCGAAATTCCAACATAGCTGATCAAAACACTGTGAGTAGCTTGAAATTTATTAAATTTGATCCAGACGATTCTCCATATTCTATGAAAGAATGGATTAATAAAGCAGACAAATTGAAGTCTAAGGAGACAGAAACACGTGTCTACGGCTGCATTAGCGGGCTTAACCCAATATCTCCATTTTTTTATTTATATATATATATGAATGAGATTTCTTTGCTGACTGATTGAATACAGTAAAATCTAAGTTATTGGGTATGCAGCAAAATAAAATAAAGAACCAGTGTACTCTTATAAATTCTTTAATCCGAGCTTTTGGCTGTGGCTACAGCCATCATCAGGGAAGCTACAATATAATATAGTTACAGAACAACTGTACTTAACAAGAGAAAAAGTACTTTTTGAGGTTAGTGTTAATACACTTGAATCGCTGAAAGATTACCCGTGCGTCACGATTCAAAGATCATATCACGGACACCTTTTCTATGTGCTGTCCTTTTCTATAAATATCAAACGATAATATTAAATTATAAACTGTTGTCTTCTCTAACCTATTCGTATGCTTACATACAATGACGCACGGGTAATCTTTCAGCGTTTCAAGTGTATATATATATGTTAGAAATCTTAGTATTGGAATATTACCGATTAGTATAGTGAGCGGTCCTAATGATGAATAAACCGATGAATGTGTTGTCGATTAATCGAATTCGGGAAGGAAGCTCTGACGTTTGTGAATAATTGAAATATGAGTTCAGTTGAATTGTAATCGTGTGAGAAGCTAGTTGCAGTAAAGTGTTCAGTAAATTTCGTGTTTCATTATTTAAAAATCATATAGAAACTATCAAAATAATATAAAAACTATCATCAGAAGCGGGATCGGCAACCGTGTACCTACCATAGTTTTCGAAAAAATGGCCGACTCAGCCGACAATTGCGATGTTAGTGAAGTGGAAAGTGAACACATTTTACTAGAAGAAACAATTCGATCTGAACAAGTTCCAATCAACCAAAGTCAGGTCATGCTGGGTTTGATGGTACAGCAACAAGAGACCAATAAGGCACTTATAGAACTTGTAAGAAAAATTCATGCCAAGGAGGATACGCAAACAGTTACATCAATAGCTGATCAAAACACTGTGAGTAGCTTGAAATTAATTAAATTTGATCCAGACGATTCTCCATATTCTATGAAAGAATGGATTAATAAAGCAGACAAATTGAAATCGCAATTCAGTATATCGGATGAATGGATGTTACTTAAAGTAGGTGATGCTTTACGTGGTAGGGCCGCTAAACACTTACAACAATGGCGTCCACGTTCTCAAGATTGGGAAACATTTAAAATTTCGTTTGAAACTGCTTTTCCTGAAATTGGAAATCATTTTACGAGAGCTCAAAATATGATTAATATACGGAGCAATGAATTTAAAAGTCTCAGTGAATTTGGCAATAGAAAATTAACAGACATTCGAAGATTTTATGATGACTTTCCGTGGGAAATGGTATTAAATATTGTTGAAGGATGTTTGGATGATCCAGAAGCACAGGCAGCGATACGTGTATTACAACCACCGAATGAAGCAGAGTTATTGAAATTGTTGGCTCGTTGTGATGCATCAAATAACGTTCGGAAACGACATAATCGATCTTACGATTTCGAAAAGAAACCACATAAAAATCGACATCACACTACCAGGTATGAGCCGTATACGAAAGGTGGTTTTCCGAAGAAATCGGAGTTCACTAGATCATGTAGAAACTGCAATCAAATAGGACATAAACAGTATGAGTGTCCTGTGAATCGAACAAAGAAACCACAATCCCAATCAGCCGTGCCTTCAGTTACTGAGAAATTTGGGCATACTGAAAGTGACTGTTTCTTCAAAAATGGATTTCCCAAAAGAGTTGCAATGTTTAAAAAGGGTAGAGCTTTGAGTAAATGTTGTTCAACCCTTGCATCAGCAAATAAACAATTGTTCTCCTACATCCTAGACACAGGTTCAGGTTCATTAATGCACTTGAGCGCAGCAAGAAAATTGGAAGCTGTAATATTGCCTGGTAAATATCCTCTACAGGGTGTCGGTAAACAAGTTATTCACAGCATCGGTACAAGTTCTATCCTGGTTATGTTGCCAAGCATGACAATAGAAGTTAATTTTTTCGTTGTTCCTGATCAAACCATTCCAGGATCGCTAGACGCTATTATTGGTTGGGATGTGATTAGTAGACCTGGTACAACACTGAAAGTCACCGAAAATGGTCTAGAAATACAATATGAAAATCAGATCAAGAAAATGGTTTTGAACATGACTATGGTCGATGAAACTGCTTTGAATGTGTCAGGATTGGACGAGCGTGTTGTACAGAAAATAAAAACTGAACAGACAACCAAAATGATCCCTGAAGCTGTTACCACAGGAAAACTGTCTATAAAGCTACTCAGTGAGAAAATAGTAGCATTCAAACCTCGCCCTTTATCTTACTCAGAACGAGAAAAACTAAAAAGAATAATTCAAAAGCAATTAGAAAAAGGTATCACAAGAGAAAGTTCATCATCTTATGCCAGCCCTGTCGTACTCGTCCAAAAGAAAAATGGCGAGACTAGAGTATGCGTTGATTTTAGAGAGCTCAATAAAGTCGTAATAAAAGAGAGATATCCGCTGCCAAGAATAAAGATCAAATAGACGCCTTGAGTAAAGCAATCTACTTTTGCACTCTAGATATGAAATCAGGATTCCATCAAGTATTAGTTGAAGAAGAGTCGAAACATTTATTGGCTTTCATCACTCCAGATGGCCAATACGAATACAATAGAGTACCATTCGGATTTGTTAACTCACCTTCGTGTTATCAGAGAGCAATAGATCGAGCTCTGGGCCCCTTAAAAGACAAAGTTGCCTACGTTTATCTGGACGATGTACTGATTCCTAGCATTACTATTGAAGGAACAATATCACCCAATCCAAATAAAGTAGAGGCTCTCAAACAAGCACCAGCACCTACCGACATCAAAGGTGTTCGTCAGTTTTAGGATTAGCATCCTACTTTCGTCGCTTTATACGAAATTTTTCAATAATAACTGCTCCTATATCAGCTCTTCTCAAGAAAGACAGAAAATTCCAATGGTCAGCGGAGTGCGAAGAAATAAGAAAACAACTGATTGAAAAACTTGTGACTGGGCCTATTCTTCACATTTTCGATCCAGATTTGGAAACGCAATTACATACTGATGCCAGCTCAGTGGGACTTGGTGCAATACTTCTACAGAAAAACGAGAAAAACATTTGTCATCCGATAGCTTACTTCAGTCGAAAAACGAATGACTGTGAATCTCGTTATCATTCGTACGACCTCGAAACTCTAGCCATTGTATCATCTGTAGAATATTTCCGAAACTACCTTTATGGAAGGAAATTCACCATATACACCGACTGCAATTCCGTTAGGGCAACAGCTCTTAAAAAAGATTTGCACCCTCGAGTAGCCCGTTGGTGGATCAGACTCCAAGATTTTGATTTTAATATCGAATACAGACCAGGAGAAAAGATGAAACACGTAGATTATCTAAGTAGGAATATACAAGCTCCTTTGATCTCTTTACCGGTTAAACGATTGGAAAAGAACTCATAATTCAGATCATTTGAAGTCTCTAAACGAATACCAAGCAGAAGATCAGTTTTGTCAACAAGTAAAGTCGAATCCAGAAAATTATGAAGACTATACTGTGGAAAATGGAAGAGTATACTACAAGGGAAAATGTTTTATACCACAAGCTGCGCGACTAAATGTCATGAAGCTTTTTCATGACCAATCATCTCATATTGGGTTTGAGAGAAGCCTTTTCAAGATGAAAGAAGATGTTAACTGGCCACGAATGAGCAAATGCCTAAAAAAATATATTCAGAATTGTAGATCATGCATAACTGGGAAATCACACAGTGGCAAGAAGAAAGGTCTGCTTCAGCAAGGAATAAAGCCTACAGAAAAACTGCACACATGGCATGTCTATCACGCCGGTCCTCTTGTGTCATCAAGAGGATGTACGCAAATTCTTGTTGTAATAGACACTTTCACCAAATATGTCAAATTCTGTCCTATCAAAAATAAAACAACAGAATTAAATTGATTGTACTAACCCTTACTTTTTGGAAGTCCATCTTATTAAGGATAATAAAAAACTCTTCGTTTTAACAAAACTTCCAATATTTATTTAAAAATTGCTTTTTTAAAAGACTCAATGACAGCTGTTTCGCTATGAGGCATCGTCAGATTGACATTTAAGTTACATTTTGTTTGTTTGTAGCTAGGTACCTGATGTTTAGGTAGTATTAAGGCTAGACCAAGTATGGAAGTAATAAGACATAACAATATTAAAGCCTAGATGTTATTAGCCCTAAGGGATTATCCTGGATGTATTTCCCTCTAAGATCAGTATAACTGTGCAATGATATAGAAAAACCAGGAAAAAACTATATCATGCTGATCTTTACAATAACTTAATATAATTGTGTTACAATTACGTCTTATCTATGTATAAAATGAAGACTCAATCAAAGCAAACACTTTAAAAGTGGAGAACTTCCCAGATTTATTTGTTCATTAACAACTTTAAATTGTGGATCTGCTAGATGTCTTTATTTCAAGTTCTTCAAGGAAATCTAAATTTTGTTTTTATTACAAATGTGTAGTATTTGGATGTCATAGGTGTGAAAGAGTGAGGTTGGATGTTCAAGTAGGTGTTTTGCATAATTTGACTTATCTGTTTGTTTTAATCTATATGCTCTTAAATGTTCGTTAAATCTTACTTCAAAATTTCTTTGTGTTTGACCTATATATACAGCATTACACTTTGGACAATTAATTTTGTAAACACCAGATTTTTTAATTTAGGTAATTTTATTTTACATTTAACAATTTTGTACCAACATTATTTTGTGTTTTAAATGATATTCTTGCTGATGTTGCCGAAGATATTATTTTTGATATTTTATTGGAAATACTTCCACAATATGTAATATTTTTATAACTTTTAATTTCTTTAGTTTGTTTAGGAAATATTAGTTGTAGTGCCACTTTCTGTTCTTTTTTATTAATTAATGTATTTATCAAATGAATTGTGTAGCCATTAGATATAGCTATTTGTTTTATGATATAAATTTCTTTATCAAAGTTAATTTTGTCCATTGGAATTGAAAATGCCCTGTGTATCACAGAATTATAAGCTGCTAATTTATGTGTTATAGGATGATTTGAATTATATGGTATGGTTACATCTGTTTGTGTTGGTTTTCTGTATATTGTATAATTTAGTAAATTATTAACTTTTTCAATTTTTAAATCTAGAAAATTAATTGAATTATTTTCTTCAACTTCTAAAGTAAAATTAATTTTAGGATGCAAGGTATATATATCTAATTGTCGTTCGCTACCTACAAATCCTGCTAACACATCATCAACATATCTATACCAAAATACAATATTGTTTTTATTTAGAAATCAAAATCTTTAATTCTACTTATAAAAACAATATTGTATTTTGGTATAGATATGTTGATGATGTGTTAGCAGGATTTGTAGGAAGCGAACGACAGTCAGATTTATTTAATTATAATAATACCTTGTATCCTAAAATTAATTTTACTTTAAAAGTTAAAGAAAATAATTCAATTAAGTAATTTTCTATATTTAAAAATTGAAAAAAATAATAATATACTAAATTATTCAATATACAGAAAGCCAACATAAACAGATGTAACCATACCATATAATTCAAATCATCCTATAACGCATAAATTAGCAGCTTATAATTCTGTGATACACAGGGCATTTTCAATTCCAATGGACAAAATTAACTTTGATAAAGAAATTTTTGTCATAAAACAAATAGCTACATCTAATGGCTACCCAATTCATTTAATAAATACATTAATTAATAAGAAAGAACAGAAAGTGGCACTACAACTAATATTTCCTAAACAAACTAAAGAAATTAAAAGTTATAAAAATATTACATATTGTGGAAGTATTTCCAATAAAATATCAAAAATAATATCTTCGGCAACATCAGCAAGAATATCATTTAAAACACAAAATAATGTTGGTACAAAATTGTTAAATGTAAAAACAAAATTACCGAAATTAAAAAATCTGGTGTTTACAAAATTAATTGTCCAAAGTGTAATGCTGTATATATAGGTCAAACACAAAGAAATTTTGAAGTAAGATTTAACGAACATTTAAGAGCATATAGATTAAAACAACCAGATAAGTCAAATTATGCAAAACACCTACTTGAACATCCAACCTCACTCTTTCACACCAATGACATCCAAATACTACACATTTGTAATAAAAAACAAAATTTAGATTTCCTTGAAAAACTTGAAATAAAGACATTTGGCAGATCAACAATTTAAAGTTGTTAATGAACAAATAAATCTAGGAAGTTCTTCACTTTTAAAATGTTTGCTTTGATTGAGTCTTCATTTTATACATAGATAAGACGTAATTGTAACACAATTATATTAAGTTATTGTAAAGATCAGCATGATATAGTTTTTTCCTGGTTTTTCTATATCATTGCACAGTTATACTGATCTTAGAGGGAAATACATCCAGGATAATCCCTTAGGGCTAATAACATCTAGGCTTTAATATTGTTATGTCTTATTACTTCCATACTTGGTCTAGCCTTAATACTACCTAAACATCAGGTACCTAGCTACAAACAAACAAAATGTAACTTAAATGTCAATCTGACGATGCTTCATAGCGAAACAGCTGTCATTGAGTCTTTTAAAAAGCAATTTTTAAATAAATATTGGAAGTTTTGTTAAAACGAAGAGTTTTTTATTATCCTTAAAACAACAGAAGCTTTTATTCAAGCTCTTGCATAGGTTTTCGATGAAATTGGGACCCCTTAAAGGATTGTGGCTGACAGGGGAACAACATTTACAGCTACTCAATTCAAGAAATTCATGGAAGAACATGGTATTACTTTACACTTCATCGCTACTGGCGTACCTAGGGGCAATGGACGGGTGGAAAGAATTATGCGGTCCTTGTTTAATTCAATGAAAGCAGTTCTCAATGAACAAGATGAAAAGAAATGGACAACCGTATTGCCTCAAATTAAAGATGATTTTAATTCAGTACCCAATAAAACTACAGGAGTGTGTCCTCATGTCTTGATGTTTGGTAAAAATAAGAGGCTCTCTTCAACAGAAAAATTTCTAGATGAAATTCCTTATACCCAGGAAGTGAATCAGACAGTTCTAGACGAAATGAAAAATAAGATGAAACAGAAAATTGATTATATGGTAAAACGCTTCAATGATAAAAGAGTGGAAGCAAAATTGTTTCAACAGGGTGACCAAGTTGTGGTTCAAGAATCGGCCCTAATAAAGGGAAGCTCAAGGCTAAATATAAAGGTCCTTTCGTGATCGAAGCATTGCTACCGAATGAAAGATATGCACTAAAAAGAATAAACGGCAGAAGACAGGTAGCTACAGTAGCTGCACATGAGCAGTTGAGACTGTGGCCGAGTTTGGAAAGTCAGGTGAATGCAGCTCAAGAGTAAAAAAAAATTCATTTGATGGGATATTTAATACTGCGGTATTAAAGTATCAAAATGTAAAATTCAAAAATCTATTAATTGGACAGGCTGCGGCCAGTAATATAAAATTTGATACTGCGGTATCTAACTATATATACAGGCTGCGGTCTGGTGAGACTAATACTGCGGTATTAGAATGTGAAATTGAATGTACAGGCTGCGGTCTGGTGAGACTAATACTGCGGTATTAGAATGTGAAATTGAATGTACAGGCTGCGGTCTGATGAGACTAATACTGCGGTATTAGAATGTGAAATCGAATGTACAGACTGCGGTCTGATGAAAGAAAAGATTACTGCGGTAGTCAAATGGGCTGAGGTCTAGAAAAATGAATTAAATGTGTACAAAAAGATTCTTTTCTGTTTTAGCTAAATTTGGGCGAGGACGCCAATTTTCAGGATGACCGTGTTAGAAATCTTAGTATTGGAATATTACCGATTAGTATAATGAGCGGTCCTAATGATGAATAAACCGATGAATGTGTTGTCGATTAATCGAATTCGGCAAGATGAATGACAGCTCTGACGTTTGTGAATAATTGAAATATGAGTTCAGTTAAATTGTAATCGTATGAGAAGCTAGTTGCAGTAAAGTGTTCAGTAAATTTCGTGTTTCATTATTTAAAAATCATATAGAAACTATCAATATATATATATATATATATATATATATATATATATATATATATATATATATATATTGTAATAAATTACAATTATAATGAATGTAAGATATAAATATAGCTTAAATTGTTATAATTGTTGTTTTTGTTGTTTTTATAATTTGAAATTTTTTTTTTTTTAATTTTTTTTGTGATATAATTTATGTTTAAATTTATTTCAATTTTTATTAAATGTTTATAAATTTTAAAACACCTTAAAATTTCTTTATTTTGTTGATCCTTTTCTGCTTGTAAAAAAAATTATGTTATTAAACTTAAAATATGTAATTTTATTTATTATTTATTATTAAATTTAGTATATCTAAATCAATTACTTAGCATTTGAGACTCATAACCTCAGTAGTCAGTTCATAATGTAAAATTTAACAATATTATTATTTATTTACTTTGCTTTACCTAAAAGAATTAATATACCCTTAACCTATTCAATGATACGGCTATGGCAAATTCGTGCGCATCAACCCCCATATAGAGGTACACGTGATCCTTAACGGTTATTTCTGGGGTAAAGAATGTCGAGAAGCGTGTGTTTATTAGTCGTTAAAAAGTTTCTTAATAATATAATGTTCTCAGATCAAGATTATAAAAATTGTTTAACGATACTGAAATATATTACTCACAATGTTTTATAGGAGTTATGAAAGTGATATAAGTGAATAAAGTCAAAAACATACCCTAAATCACTTGTTGCTGACGGTGAAGGATGGAAACTTTTCGTGGCGGCTTCCCAGACTCGGCTTCTTACCAGTGAATAATTTACACCACGTGTAAATGCCTCCTTGGACGGATACCAAACAGGATTATAACCACTGGATATTATTTCTCCTTGGTTTCTTCCAGTTTTTATTATTGTTACAGGTTAGTCAAAAAATTTAATTTTCTTCTTAGGATTTAATATTTATTATTCGGTACACAATTTCCATTTACAATTTTTCCAATAGGTTTGTTTGAAAATACATTATATAATTTATCACATTAATTTTCAGCCATCTTTTATTTTTTAACAGTCATCGGCCATTGTTTTTATGATAATTTTAAAATTGACTGGCGTGGATTGGCCTTTTGATGAATTTAGAGTGACCTCGATTTTCCTTTTTCCTGGGCTTATATACCCTCGCCCAAAAAATCGAATAATGGCCGCCTTTTCGAGCGTATTTTGTTTTTTATAACCCCACTTACATCAAATTTTTGAAAAATTGACTTTTTAATTAGACATTTTCTGATCTTATAATTGTTACAAATCAATTCTGTATCACTTATTTGATTATAAAATAACATTTTTAGAATTTTAAAATCGAATCTTCCCTATAAAAATTGCTGACTTTATGGAGTAAACAATGTCGGCCATTTTGACAATTATCAATATTAAATTTAACAATTATGAGCTAATATCTCATCTTGGCCATTAATTTTAACAAAAAATTGAAAATTTATATATCCTGATATAATCATATAACTTTATTTCTTAATGACACCGCTTACTTTAGTTTTTATTAACATTTTAAATTTACTGCGTCGTAACGATTCAAATACAAAATTTATCAAATAAACGAATTAATAACATTCAAAGTCATCAAAGAACAACCTAAAATTAATTATCTTACAACAACATATAATAATAACAAATAGTACCATCAATTAATCCTCTAATATTAAGTTTATGTCTTTCCACTACAAGCACATCTTTTAAGTTTATAATCCGCAAGTTTTTAATCATCACTTCACTATTTACAGTGTTTTCATTGAATTTATCATTCATAATGTCCTTGACTAAGCTTTAATTAAACAGTCTTAGCTTGTAAACAAAAACATCACTTTCTTACAGTTTTATTCTTTCATATAATATATTTCAATATCTTTATTTTTAGATTTTGACTCAAGTATTGTATTTTATCAAATCTGAGATGTACCAGAAAATAGGAAGTACTGGACTTGTACTGTCATCCGATACATCATAATACAGGACTCATCACTTGATGCTTAATTGAATTTGAAAATATTGTTTGGGGTAAGTAAAATTTATTTATCAAATTATAATCATTGTCTATGATTTATTTATTTTGCTCTAACATCTAAAATTAGTTTGTTGAGGTTTAAATTTTGTACCTTATATTACTAACTGAATACAGTTGAATAATCTCTATTTTATATGATAAATTTAAATAACCTAAACCTACTTGTTCTCATTTTATAACTACCTATTAAAAAAAAAACATTATTGAACTTATTATTTTTAACATTAATTATAACTTATTTGGATTTTAATCTACTAATAATCTTTAATACTTTAATACTACTTTAATCTTTCTAATATTGTATTCTTATGATTCATTATTAACATATTCTAATACTTATTTACTTTTTATTTTTAGCTTAAGCAACATAAGACCTTGGACTTGAGTCATGGATCGACTACTGGTGTTAATACTCATTCTTATGAAATCATTTTATCAAGATTGTTTTGTGTTCTTGTGTGAATTAAGATTTACTGGATTGGCTCAAATAAAGAAATTTTTGGTGTATTGATCATTTAATGAAAAGTTTTGAAAATAACATCCATGACTAGTAATTTATTTCAACTCAAGTTATTTATTTGGTAAGTTATATTTATTATTATTTTAAAACATTACAATATATATATATATATATATATATATATATATATATATATATATATATATGTATATATATATATATATATATATTGTAATGTTTTAAAATAATAATAAATATAACTTACCCAAAATATAACTTGAATTGAAATAAACTATTCAACAGGGATGTTATTTTCAAATCTTTTCATTAAACAATCAATACACCAAAAAATTTCTTTATTTAAGCCAATCCAGTAAATCTTAATTCACACAAGAAAACATAAATATCTTGATAAAATGAGTTCAAAAGAATGAGCACTAACACCAGTAGTCGATCCGACAATGATTATAATTTGATAAATAGATTTTACTTACCCCAAATAATATTTTCAAATTTAATTAAGCATCAAGTGATGAGTCCTGTAGTTTGATGTATCGGATGACAGTACAAGTACAGTAATTCCTATATTCTGGTACATCTCAGTTTTGATAAAATGCAATGTTTGAGACTAAATCTAAAAAATAAAGAAAGATGTTGAAATATATTACATGTAAGAACGCATCTGTAAGAAAGTGATGTTTTTGTTTACAAGCGAAGACTGTTTAATTAAAGTGTAATAAAGGACATTATGAATGATAAATTCAATGAAAAACACTGTAAATAGTGAAGTGATGATAAAAAACTTGCGGATTATAAACTTAAAAGATGTGCTTGTAGTGGAAAGACATTTAAACTTAATATTAGATGATTAATTGATATTACTATTTGTTATAATTGTATTTTGTTGTAAGGTAATTAATTTTAAGTCGTTCTTTGATGATTTTGGATATTATTAACTCTTTTATTTGATAAATTTTGTATTTGAATCGCTATGACGTAGTAAATTTTAAAAGCAAATAAAAGCTAATATAAGCGGTGTCATTGAAAATAAAAGTTATCTGATCATATTTGAATATGTAAAATTTCAGTTTTTGTTAAAATTATTGGCCAAAAAGAGATATTAGCTCACAATTGTTAAATTTTATATTAATAATTGTCAAAATGGCTGACATTGTTTACTCCACAAAGTCAGCTGTTTTAATAAGGAAAAATTGATTTTAAAATTCTAAAAATGTTAATTTATAATGAAATAGATTACACAGATTTGATTTGAAACAATTTTAAGGTCAGAAAATGTATAATTGAAAAGTCAATTTTTCAAAAATTTGATGTAAGAGAGGTTATAAAAAAACAAAAAACGCTCGAAAAGGCAGCCATTATGCAATTTTGACCGAGGGTATATAAGCCCTTGGAAAAGAAAATTCGGGAGCATTCTAAATTGATAAAAAGGCCACTCCACGTCAGTATATTTTAAAAATTACCATAAATCAATGGCCGACTATTGTTAAAAATAAAGATGGCCGCATAATAACCCTATGTACAAGTTAAGACAAATTTATAAGCTAATAATAATTGGAAATGGGATTTTTATAATAATAAAAACTATATACACGAAATAAAATAAAATTTTATTCTACTAACCTTGTGATCTAAAACATTGGACGTCTGGAGAAGCAATAAAATTTTCTAATAATTTTATAACATGGTGAGAACGAGATAATTATCCACTAGAAGTACTCGAAATCCAAGCATCCACTCGTTAATGGTTCCACGTGTTTAGAATATCCTGTGTAAGAAGCCGTAAATGGAGTAATTCAGCACTATACAAAAGCGACAAGTGAAATACGGTATGTTTTTTTTGATATCACTTATTACATTCACTTTCCCAATAATTATAAAGTTTGTAAAAATAGATTTCAATATCTTTATACCACTATTTTGATATAATTTGGATTTTGAATAAACAAAATACTTAAACATCTTGTTGATACTGATGCACACACTGTCTCCTACCTCTCAGTTTGCTCTTTGAAATAACAGTAAAATATCACGTGTTTCCTTTGTGCGTGGGTAAATGCGCGTAAGAAAAACCATAGTCGCATCATTCAGTAGGATTAAGGTATGTTAAAATTTTGATAAAATAAGTAAAATAAATAGTTTCATCGTTGGATTTTATTTTTTTTTGAACCGACTTCTGTTGATAAGAGTCTTTTATATTTTGAAAATTGATTTAAGTAGATCAAATCTAAAACTATAATAATTTCAGATTTAGAGTTAGAGAAAATTTTTTTTTAATATAATGGTAACAAAATAAAGAGATTTGAGGTGTTTTGAGATTAATAAATGCAGAATAAAATTGAAAAATAAATAAATATAAATTATAGCCCCACAAAACTTTAAAAATAAAAATTTAAAACATAAAAACAATAATTTGATAACAACATCAATTTAAACTTTATTTATACAAACATTAAAATTTTTTTTAATTGTAATTTATTACAATATATACTCGTATATATATATGTTAAACCAGAATTCTTTGGGGTAAATGGCAATGTTTTTTAAGAAAACTCTTTTACTTGTTTTCCAAGCTTTCGAAATACATTTATTTCATTTTCAAGGAATAAGTGCGAGTTAAAACAAAATTGGTGTTAACAACTTGGTAAATATAACATAAAAAAAAAACTATTTTAACTTTAATTTGGAATTTAAAAAATTTTTTAAGTCAAATTATTTATAAAACAAAATAACGTCATAAAATTAATAAACAACTTAATTGCTTACGATAAAATTTAATAATAAAAAGTAGAAAATAATAGGTTATAATTTGATTTTATTTTTATAAAAAATGTGAATTTTGATTAAAATTTACTAAATATTTAATTGTTCTATGATAAAAAATAACGATATCTTATTCTTTTTTATAATTTTGAATTAAGCTTCTAAAATGTCATTTAAAAATCAAAAAAATAAAAATGTCAAATAGATGTCATGAATTTTAGGTATTATTTAGATCTTTATTTGTATGTTTATCCAAAGATAGCAGATAATAATAAATGTCACTCAAGTTTTTATGGTCACTTTTTTTAATCATAATATCATTGTCTTGTGATATAGATGCCATTTCCAAAAAAAGTCTTTTTTTAGTGTTAAATTGTATACCTAAAATATTAACAGAAGCATAATCAATAAGATGGTCATTATTTATGGAATGTTTAGCCAATTCACATCTTCTGTTAATATTTTAGATATACAATTTAACACTAAAAAAAGACTTTTTTTGGAAATGGCATCTATATCACAAGACAATGATATTATGAATAAAAAAAGTGACCATAAAAACTTGAGTGACATTTATTATTATCTGCTATCTTTGGATAAACATACAAATAAAGATCTAAATAATACCTAAAATTCATGACATCTATTTGACATTTTTATTTTTTTGATTTTTAAATGACATTTTAGAAGCTTAATTCAAAATTATAAAAAAGAATAAGATATCGTTATTTTTTATCATAGAACAATTAAATATTTAGTAAATTTTAATCAAAATTCACATTTTTTATAAAAAAGAAATCAAATTATAACCTATTATTTTCTACTCTTTATTATTAAATTTTATCGTAAGCAATTAAGTTGTTTATTAATTTTATGACGTTATTTTGTTTTATAAATAATTTGACTTAAAAAATTTTTTAAATTCCAAATTAAAGTTAAAATAGTTTTTTTTTTTATGTTATATTTACCAAGTTGTTAACACCAATTTTGTTTTAACTCGCACTTATTCCTTGAAAATGAAATAAATGTATTTCGAAAGCTTGGAAAACAAGTAAAAGAGTTTTCTTAAAAAAACATTGCCGTTTACCCCAAAGAATTCTGGTTTAATACCTATTAGTCGGCAAATAACAGAAATTTAATTATATATATATATGTATATATATATATATATATATATATATATATGTTTCAGGGTGAAATCAAAATTTATTTTAGTTTAATTATTAATTTCGGAGATATGTCAAATTTAAATTATTAGGTAAAATAAAATAAAAAAAATTCTGTAATGTAAACAAATATTGTATTAGTTTTAAGTATAGATAAGAAGTGTAAGTTATAGTGATGAAGAAGTTTGGTTGCTAGGAAAAAGAAAAAAAGAAAGTTTGACAGTTAGTAGAAGAGAATTAAAAAGTCAAGAAGAGCAGAAATTAATTTTTAAAAGAAGTGATATAAAATAAGAAAAGTATAATTCAAAAGAAAGTGAATGGCGAATAGAAAAAGTTTATATTAATGGTAAAAGAAGGTATGCAGTTATAGAAGAGAATTAAAATTGAAAAGCTGTAGCAGTTTGATGTTCTTTGTTTGGAGTTGTGACGTTTAATTAAAAGTTTTTAAGAATAGAAAAATAAAAATAATAATTTTTATTAATGGAAAGTTAATACATTTGAAGAAATACAAATACAGATCAAATATAATAAATAAACTAAAAATTATAGCCTACATTAAAGTAAACAGAAGATACAAGTATTTGGTATTGCACAACATTGAAGAAAGTAATCTGGTGAAAGTACAGGAAGGTAGAAGAAATAATCAAAAAAGTAATGGACACTTTAAAAATGAACACTGCGGTAGATAAGGTTAGTTTAGGTAGTTAAGATTAGATAAGTTTGTTAGGGCAATAGATAAGTTAGATAGGTTAGATAGGAATTAGTTAGAAAGAATAAATTTTATTTGGTTATTTATAAAAAAATATAACAAAAAAATTAAAGATAAATTTTGATAGAACCCTACCTTAATTTGTAAAATTTTAAAATTAAAAGTTAATTTTCATAAATTAAATTAAGTAGGTGAGCATAATCATCACAATATATATAATATATAATTATGATTTTATTAATTTATTTTTGTTGTGTTCTGATGGTTTTCCTTATTTGTTTTGATTATTGTAGTTATTGTTAAAATTATTATTATTATTTTGTCTGTTAAAATTGTTATTGTTACTTTGCCGCCGATTAAAACTTCTATCATTGTTATTAAAGTTTCTTACATTATTTCTATTCTGATTGTTGAATACTATTACTTAAATTTCTTTCAATTCTCTGCAAATATGTTATTAAATGATCAAATTTATTAATATTTTGTACTGCAATTATCTCAGATATTTCAGGTTTAAAATGTCTTGATAAAAACATTACAATTTCTGCCTCTGGTATAGGAGGAATTAAATATTGACAAGTAGCATAGAGTTGTAAAAAATAGTTGGATAGATTATTCTTTGTATTATCAAATTTGCCAAAATACAATCTTTCCCTGACTTTACTCTGTTGTAATTCTGACCAGAAAGTATCTAGAAATATCTTTTCAAAGGTTTCCAATGAATCTACAAACATATCTTTGCAATTCCACCACAATAGTGCCTGTTAAACTTGACCTGATAAATTCTTTAAAGTCTTGTAAATTTTTAATTTTATAGTATTTGTTTTTAATCGTTTGTAAATAATTTATAGGATAAATCTTCCTATAATCCCCACAAAATTTCAAACTTTCTTCAAACTTCCCCCCTATATTTAGAATTTGAAAACCCAAGTCACGTGTTACGCGATTGTCTGATAATTCAGAAATATTTTGATTCACTTGTTTTATTTTATTTTCGAGTTCCTCCTTTAATTTCTTGATTTCTTCACTGTTTCCCACGTTTACATTTGTATTTAATTTTTCTTCTATTTCTTTTCTTAATTGTCTCTCTGTTTTTCTGTTTTCCTGTTCGGCTATGTCCAAATTTATTTGTATTCCTCTTTTTACGTTATCTTCGATTTCTGATATTCTTGAGTTTAATTTCAGATTGTTTTTGCTTGTTCTTTTGTCTATATTTTGTACTTGTTTATTTAAAAATTCTTGTTTTGATTTTCTACTTTCTTGTCCAATTTTTCCGTTATTTCATTCAATTTTCTCGTTATTTCCTCAGAATTTTGTCTATTTTGTTTTTTCATTTCTTCAGAGTTAGCTTCTAATTTTCTTGTCATCTCTTCCGAGTTGGCTTCTAGTTTTTTTGCTATTTGATCTGAATTGGCTAGGATGATGCTCATCAAATCTGCCAATGTGACATTTACTCCAGTTTGTGAAGAAGTACCATATTTTTGTTGAGGTTCATCTTCTTGTTCCCCCCTTTCTTCTGGCTCTTCTGTGTTAGCAACCATGTCTATTAATTCTTGACTTTTTGTCAATCTGTTCATCAAATTTTGTTTGGTTCCTCTGTCGTCCAAATCTCTGTTTCTCAATTCTTGTCTGAGTTCTTCTACCTTCCATGCATCAAAATTATTTTCTTCTTTACCAGACATTATTTTTTTATTATAGTTATAATTATAGATAAGTGTTAAATAAAGTAGAAAAATTTTGTTTGTTATATTAAATATATTTACAAGAATTTATTAGTATTTTTATTTTTAAATAAATTTTAATGTTATGTTTATTGATTTTTTTGTTGTTATTTAAACTATTAAAATCTGTGATTTTAATCGAGCCCCACGTTGGGCGCCAAGTTATTATGAATTTATTAATTTATTATTGTTGGGTTCTTATGGTTTAGCTTTTTTGTTTTATTAGTTTAATTTTTCTGATGTTTAAATGTTATTTTAGTAAACCCACGTTAATTGTGACAAGATATTCTTAGTGGTTTGTTTTTATTTGATTTGACGTAGTTGAGAAGTTTTTTACTACAATAATAATGTTTTTTAGCCCCTTAAATAATATGTATAATGATGACTAGCTCAAATAAAATTAAATGTTTCTACGCTCGTTTGTTTAACTTGAAAATAAATACTATCGTTAATCGAAAAATTATATCTCAGGTCGTACAGGTTTTACCACAGATTTACGCTCAAACAAAATTATAAATTTTCTATCAAAATGAAATTCAAAAATCTTTACAATAAAGTAGCATAAATGTTCTCTGGCGGCTAATAACTATTATCGCTTTAAAACAGTTTATATGCACACTTAATACAAATTAAATAACGGTACCTTTTTTAACTTTGTCTCTCGAGTGTTCGCCATTCACATGTAGGTGTCGCTGGAACTGGTGGTCTATCTTCTCTTCTGGTAAACACGTGGGATGTAGAAACTTCAATGGTGTAATTAAAGACAGAAACTCTTACGATGTAGAATTTATTATTGTTTACTTGTGGATTTATTTATACAATTTACTGGTTGATAAGACTCCCTTTTTACAAGTGGTGTGTTACAAAGTTTTATACTAGGATTATTCTGGTATAAGGTAAGTCAAGCTTCTTATATTAATTTGATTGATGTAATTAAAATTACAGTTGAAACTGTTATATTATAAGATTACACTGCTCGATTCAACAAACCTATTTTCGATTCAAAGTCGAATATTGTTAACTTATAAAGTTAATAAAATTTATGACTAATCAAAGTCTTTTTTAAAAATGTAGATTACAAGTTGAATATTTGAATTTTTTTGATTTTTAAATGACATTTTAGAAGCTTAATTCAAAATTATAAAAAAGAATAAGATATCGTTATTTTTTATCATAGAACAATTAAATATTTAGTAAATTTTAATCAAAATTCACATTTTTTATAAAAATAAAATCAAATTATAACCTATTATTTTCTACTCTTTTATTATTAAATTTTATCGTAAGCAATTAAGTTGTTTATTAATTTTATGACGTTATTTTGTTTTATAAATAATTTGACTTAAAAATTTTTTTAAATTCCAAATTGAAGTTAAAATAGTTTTTTTTTATGTTATAATTACCAAGTTGTTAACACCAATTTTGTTTTAACTCGCACTTATTCCTTGAAAATGAAATAAATGTATTTCGAAAGCTTGGAAAACAAGTAAAAGAGTTTTCTTAAAAAACATTGCCGTTTACCCCAAAGAATTCTGGTTTAATACCTATTAGTCGGCAAATAACAGAAATTTAATTATATATATATGTATATATATATATATATATATATATATATATATATATATATATATATGTATATATATATATATATATATATATATATATATATATGTTTCAGGTTGAAATCAAAATTTATTTTAGTTTAATTATTAATTTCGGAGATAATATAAATTAGGTAAAATAAAATAAAAAAAAATTCTGTAATGTAAACAAATATTGTATTAGTTTTAAGTATAGATAAGAAGTGTAAGTTATAGTGATGAAGAAGTTTGGTTGCTAGGAAAAAGAAAGTTTGACAGTTAGTAGAAGAGAATTAAAAAGTTAAGAAGCGCAGAAATTAATTTTTAAAAGAAGTGATATAAAATAAGAAAAGTATAATTCAAAAGAAAGTGAATGGCGAATAGAAAAAGTTTATATTAATGGTAAAAGAAGGTATGCAGTTATAGAAGAGAATTAAAATAGAAAAGCTGTAGCAGTTTGATGTTCTTTGTTTGGAGTTTTGACGTTTAATTAAAAGTTTTTAAGAATAGAAAAATAAAAATAATAATTTTTATTAATGGAAAGTTAATACATTTGAAGAAATACAAATACAGATCAAATATAATAAATAAACTAAAAATTATAGCCTACATTAAAGTAAACAGAAGATACAAGTATTTGGTATTGCACAACATTGAAGAAAGTAATCTGGTGAAAGTACAGGAAGGTAGAAGAAATAATCAAAAAAGTAATGGACACTTTAAAAATGAACACTGCGGTAGATAAGGTTAGTTTAGGTAGTTAAGATTAGATAAGTTTGTTAGGGCAATAGATAAGTTAGATAGGTTAGATAGGAATTAGTTAGAAAGAATAAATTTTATTTGGTTATTTATAAAAAAAATATAACAAAAAAATTAAAGATAAATTTTGATAGAACCCTACCTTAATTTGTAAAATTTTAAAATTAAAAGTTAATTTTAATAAATTAAATTAAGTAGGTGAGCATAATCATCACAATATATATATTATATAATTATGATTTTATTAATTTATTTTTTGTTGTGTTCTGATGGTTTTCCTTATTTGTTTTGATTATTGTAGTTATTGTTAAAATTATTATTATTATTTTGTCTGTTAAAATTGTTATTGTTACTTTGCCGCCGATTAAAACTTCTATCATTGTTATTAAAGTTTCTTACATTATTTCTATTCTGATTGTTGAATACTATTACTTAAATTTCTTTCAATTCTCTGCAAATATGTTATTAAATGATCAAATTTATTAATATTTTGTACTGCAATTATCTCAGATATTTCAGGTTTAAAATGTCTTGATAAAAACATTACAATTTCTGCCTCTGGTATAGGAGGAATTAAATATTGACAAGTAGCATAGAGTTGTAAAAAATAGTTGGATAGATTATTCTTTGTATTATCAAATTTGCCAAAATACAATCTTTCCCTGACTTTACTCTGTTGTAATTCTGACCAGAAAGTATCTAGAAATATCTTTTCAATGGTTTCCAATGAATCTACAAACATATCTTTGCAATTCCACCACAATAGTGCCTGTTAAACTTGACCTGATAAATTCTTTAAAGTCTTGTAAATTTTTAATTTTATAGTATTTGTTTTTAATCGTTTGTAAATAATTTATAGGATGTATCTTCCTATAATCCCCACAAAATTTCGAACTTTCTTCAAACTTCCCCCCTATATTTAGAATTTGAAAACCCAAGTCAGGTGTTACACGATTGTCTGATAATTCAGAAATATTTTGATTCACTTGTTTTATTTTATTTTCGAGTTCCTCCTTTAATTTCTTGATTTCTTCACTGTTTCCCACGTTTACATTTGTATTTAATGTTTCTTCTATTTCTTTTCTTAATTGTCTCTCTGTTTTTCTGTTTTCCTGTTCGGCTATGTCCAAATTTATTTGTATTCCTCTTTTTACGTTATCTTCCATTTCTGATATTCTTGAGTTTAATTTCAGATTGTTTTCGCTTGTTCTTTTGTCTATATTTTGTACTTGTTTATTTAAAAATTCTTGTTTTGATTTTCTACTTTCTTGTCCAATTTTTCCGTTATTTCATTCAATTTTCTCGTTATTTCCTCTGAATGTTGTCTATTTTGTTTTTTCATTTCTTCAGAGTTAGCTACTAATTTTCTTGTCATCTCTTCAGAGTTGGCTTCTAGTTTTTTTGCTATTTGATCTGAATTGGATAGGATGATGCTCATCAAATCTGCCAATGTGACATTTACTCCAGTTTGTGAAGAAGTACCATATTTTTGTTGAGGTTCATCTTCTTGTTCCCCCTTTCTTCTGGCTCTTCTGTGTTAGCAACCATGTCTATTAATTCTTGACTTTTTGTCAATCTGTTCATCAAATTTTGTTTGGTTCCTCTGTCGTCCAAATCTCTGTTTCTCAATTCTTGTCTGAGTTTTTCTACCTTCCATGCATCAAAATTAATTTCTTCTTTACCAGACATTATTTTTTATTATAGTTATAATTATAGATAAGTGTTAAACAAAGTAAAAAAATTTTGTTTGTTATATTAAATATATTTACAAGAATTTATTAGTATTTTTATTTTTAAATAAATTTTAATGTAATGTTTATTGATTTTTTTGTTGTTATTTAAACTATTAAAATCTGTGATTTTAATCGAGCCCCACGTTGGGCGCCAAGTTATTATGAATTTATTAATTTATTGTTGTTGGGTTCTTATGGTTTAGCTTTTTTGTTTTATTATTTTAATTTTTCTGATGTTTAAATGTTATTTTAGTAAACCCACGTTAATTGTGACAAGATATTCTTAGTGGTTTGTTTTTATTTGATTTGACGTAGTTGAGAAGTTTTTTACTACAATAATAATGTTTTTTAGCCCCTTAAATAATATGTATAATGATGACTAGCTCAAATAAAATTAAATGTTTCTACGCTCGTTTGTTTAAATTGAAAATAAATACTATCATTAATCGAAAAATTATATCTCAGGTCGTACAGGTTTTACCACAGATTTACGCTCAAACAAAATTATAAATTTTCTATCAAAATGAAATTCAAAAATCTTTACCATAAAGTAGTATAAATGTTCTCTAGCGGCTAATAACTATTATCGCTTTAAAACAGTTTATATGCACACTTAATACAAATTAAATAACGGTACCTTTTTTAACGTTGTCTCTCGAGTGTTCGCCATTCACATGTAGGTGTCGCTGGAACTGGTGGTCTATCTTCTCTTCTGGTAAACACGTGGATGTAGAAACTTCAATGGTGTAATTAAAGACAGAAACTCTTACGATGTAGAATTTATTATTGTTTACTTGTGGATTTATTTATACAATTTACTGGTTGATAAGACTCCCTTTTTACAAGTGGTGTGTTACAAAGTTTTATACTAGGATTATTCTGATATAAGGTAAGTCAAGCTTCTTATATTAATTTGATTGATGTAATTAAAATTACAGTTGTAACTGTTATATTATAAGATTACACTGCTCGATTCAACAAACCTATTTTCGATTCAAAGTCGAATATTGTTAACTTATAAAGTTAATAAAATTTATGACTAATCAAAGTCTTTTTTAAAAATGTAGATTACAAGTTGAATATTTTAATAACTGTTGTTGAATGTTTTGAAAATGAGTCTTGAATCTTTTTAAAATTAAACTTGAGTGTTGAGTAGTGAAAGTTTTTTTTAAATTAAATATTAAATGTTTGTTGAAAGTTTAAAACGAGGCTTGAATATTTGTATAAAGGGTCTTGACTCTTTTAAAAAACTTATATGATATTATAAGAGTTTGAATTTAATTCCTGAATATAGAGAGATAAAGAATTATATCAAATAATGATTATAAATAAATAATTATTATAAAATAAAAGAAAAATTCATAATTCTTATATATGTTTATTCTACACTTCCAATTACTTGAATAAATCAAGGGAAGAATGTAATGATGAAGGGATATATTAGGAAAAGGATTAACAATATAAACAAAGAGTATAAAAGGAATTAAATTTTTAAAAATTATCTTGTTACACAAGAATTTTGTTAAAAATTAAATTGGGGGATTTGAGATAAATATCTAATAGTTAAAAATTTAATAAGTAGAACTTACCTCATAATTTACAATAAAAGGATATATTAATAAGTTTCATAGAATCAGCATTTACTTTTTCTTTAATACATCTAAGGTTTTTAAGTTCATAATTTTTACAAGACATACATTCAATATAAACAAAGAATGTAATGGACATCTTATCTTGAATAGGATCCATATTTTGCTATTTTATCACAATCAAATATTTCCAATCCATAATAAGTACATAACAATTCATCTTTGTCCTAGTTCTCTTTTAAAATTCTAAGTTTAATCTGAAAAAATAAAAATAAAATAAAAATTAAAAGTATTAATGGTTTTCACATGTTTAAGAAATCAACATGTAATTTTAGTTAGTTAAGTATTTAAATTAGTATTATAAAAAGGAAGTACTTACAAAAGTATAAAGAGACAAATTGTAGTCTTCGATATTGTACAAATAAGTATTCCAATAGATGATCATGAGTACCTATAAAAAGACACAAGAACAATTAAAAACATGTAGCAGGTGTGGTGAAATATAGTAAACTAATTCCCATATCAATAGTGTTGGACTCAATCACATAAACTTTTGATAGAACACTTAAATAGTACATAGTGAAATAACTATTGAAAAACTTAGTGTATAAACATTAACAAAGACATTTTATATAACAAAATGTATGTAGGATAGTTAAGTAAATTTTTTATATAAATTTTAAGTTGTGAGTCTTTTATAACACAGAGAATCTTATCTTATATAATGTATAAGTGATACCTACAAATAACACAATCTTTTAAAAGTTTAAATTTTAGTTGTTAGAGTTTAAAATAGTAGTTATCAGTTAAATTAGGATTAGTTTAATGGATTTATAGTAATTTTAAATACAAATGATAATTTTAATTCAAATTTTGAAAGTCTTAAAAAAAATTACAGCTTAAAAACAATTGAAATCCTTTTGTTACGTCATATTTGTCATTTTACTGGAAGCCTATAAAAAGGCCGGAAAATCGATGATTCACTCTCTTGTCATCCTGGTAGCAGCTCCATCAACATCGTATGTATTAATTGATTACTAAAAAAAAACAATTTGAATTATTAAAAAAATTCAGTTCATGTCAACATAATACATGTAATATCAAAAATAAATGCACAAAAGTATTCTATCAATATTAAATTACTTACCAAAGTAATAAATTGTACAAAACACATCAAGATTCCAATAGAATTTAAAGGATTAGTTTCAAGCGTCCTGTCCATAACGTTAGCGCAGTAGACATCTTGGTTTTGGCAAGCTTTTACATTTCCGACGGCAGACGAGGAGAAGCCGATCTCAGTGTTCGTGCCGTTCCATTTAGACAATAGCAATTTTTAGAGAACGAACTTTATGATAAAAGATACGTGTCATAGTTAAGGATTTGTATTTTTGTATTTATTGTTTTGTTACGGTAAACTAATTTATTTATGTGTATCATCTCCATTTCATTTTTTTTATATAAGGTTATTATTGATTTATTTGCATGAAGCATATGAAAACCAATTAATAGTGTTTTTTTTTATTTCATTTGTAAAATTTCTTTTGAAACATTGGATATTAAATTTATTGTATGTTAATAATTAAATAATATTTTAATTTGAATCCTACCCTGATAAGAGTCATAATCTAAATTTCAATTCCATAATAAGTAGATTGAGCTAGTTAAAAATTTTAAAAGGCGCCCAACTATAGAATTACAAAGAAAATAAATTGATATAGGCTAACTAACCAAACAAAATATAACCAATAAAACAAAACAAATTTCTAAATAATAATAATCAAATAAATAAAACATATCAAATTAATAGAACTACGTGGGGATATTGATAAATTAAATAAAAAAAAATCTATTAAAATTTAAATCATTATAAATTGGCGCCCAACGTGGGGCTATTGATAAAATAAACCATAACTAATCAAATATTAAAATAAAGACAATTTAAATCATAATAAATTGTCGCTACCAACGTGGGGCTCGCAAAATTAGCATTGACAACATTAAATTAAATAGATAAATAACAATAATAATATCTTAATAAATTCATAAACTCACCAACATGGCGGACAAGAAGATGGTTCTTAGGGATGGAAAACAGCTAGGAGAAGCAAAAGAAGGAGAAGTAGTAGATCAGAGAGACAGAGCTGAGATGGAAACACCAGTGTATGAAGAAAGAAACAGAGGTGCTGGAGATTTTGTACCAGAACAAGGACAAGAGACAGTAGAAGAAGAAAAAGAACAACAAGAACCAAGACAACAAAAGGTACAGGAAACCAAGAGTGCAGAAAGAAATGATGGTCAAGATGAAATAATGAAGTTTTTAATGGAAATGAAGGAAGAAATGAAAAAGAATTCCAAGGAGACCAAAGAAATGAATGAAAATTTCAATAGGAAATTAGATACAACCAAAGAAGAAATGAAGAAAGACTTAAAAGCAAATAAAGAAGAAATGAAGAAAGATCTAGATGAAACAATGAGAAATTAAACAGAAAATTAGAGGAAAAATTAGATCAGAAATTTTCAGATGTAGAGAGAAGGTTTACTGCATTAACTACAGAAATGAGCATAGGCATGGAAGAAATTAGAAAAATAAAATATGAAAATAAAGAAGTTAAAAAAGAAGTAGAAGGAATTAAACAAAAAATTGAGACAAAAGAAGAAGTCAGAAATGAAATAATTGGAAGAATAATGGAAGTTGAAATTATACAAGACAATAAAGAAAATAATAAAGTTTTAAACAAATATAATGAAGAAGAAAAGGAATTTGAGAAAAAAGAAAATGCAGAAGTAACTAATGAAATTTTAAAGGAAACAGACAAAAACAAAGACAAAGAAGTTCATGATAAGCAAATTAAGACAAATAAAATAATGAAGATTGATACCATATATGATATACAAGAAAATTATGAAAAAAAAATTAAGAAAAATGGAAAAATTTTGAAAGAAGAAGTAAAAGAAAATAACAAGAAAATTGACCGAGAAGTTATGAAAATAAATAAAAATATACAAGGAATGCAAGAAGACTTAAGCAAGGAGATAAAATTAAATTTCAAAATAGCAGAAGAAGAAAATAAGAAAACTAAGAAGGAACTTAAATTGGAAATCAAAAATATACAAGAAGAAGTGGAACAAATGGAAAACAAAGAATATAAACAAAAATTGATAGAAATAGAATACAATATAAACAAAATGAAGAAAGAACAGGAAGAAAAAGTAACAAATATGAAAAGAGAAATGATAAAGATGTCCGGGGAAACAAGAATAATTAGTTGTGGAAACAATAATAATATGAAATTTGATGGAGACTATAAGAAGATACACCCAATTGTGTTTATGAAGATGCTGAAAAATAAAATAAGATTTGAACAAGAGCCGGATGTTTTGAGAGAAATAATCCGAGAACACATGGAGAAACATGCTTTAGTGTGGTTTATAAGCAAGGAGGAAGAAATTCATACCATAGAAGAATTTGAACATAAATTTTTAGAATATTTCTGGGGAAATAATACTCAATCAAGAATAAGAGAAAGGCTATATTTTGGAAAATACGATGAGAATAGAGGTAGTTCTCCAAACACATATGTGTTACAGTTGTATGCTTTGGTTATGCATTTAAGTCCTAGATTACAAGAAAAAGAAATAGTGTTATATTTAGCAAGACATTTTAAAGAACAAATTACGGAAACAATAGCTATACAAAATATTAAAACAATGGACAATTTATGTCAATATTTACAGAGATTAGAGAGAAAAAGAGGGGAAAGAACGAATACAACAGCAAGACAGCAAAATAGTTTTAATAGACAACAAAGAACAAATAATGAAAATATTAACAACAATAGAAACAGAACTAATAATTTAACTGAAAATAACTGGAGACGCAACAACAACCAAAACCAAAATAACTATAATAACAATTGAAGAAATAATAATTTTAACAATAATTTCAATAACAATCATAATATAACAAGAAATTCACAGGATAGATACAATAATTACAATAACAATATAAATAATAATCAAAATAGGACAGGGAATAACAATAATAGCAATAATAACAATCAATTTCATAATAATAATGGATTCCAGAGAAGGGTAAATCACATAAGAAGAGAAAGGAATAAAGAAAATAGGAGAAGAAGTTTGGAAAGAAGTAATGGTAGACATAATGAAGGGAATAATGAAAGACGAAGAAGCTTGAACAGAGAGCCAAGGAGTCAGGTTGGACAAGAAATTATAGTAGAGCGAGTTAGGAACACTGGTAGAGAAAGTGTTAATGATCAGCAGGATTTTTAGAATGTTGCTTTCTATATCAAAGTTTTGCGTTATGCCACCCCAATGAATTTATTAACTTAAATGAAAAATTAGATCAATTGCATTATAACGGGTTATTGTATATTCAGGATAAAATTAATGACAAAACAGTTCAAATTTTAATTGATACAGGAAGCGAAACCTCTTTAATAGATTTAAAATTAATTTCAAAATTAAATAATATAAAAGAAAAAGAAATTAAAATTCAAAAAGTAGTATTAACCGGTACTAACAACAAAAAGTTATGTGAAGTAAATAAACTCTATGACATTAAAATAAATTTAAATAAAATTATTGTAAATTGTCAATTACTAGCTGTGCCTAATTTAGATTGTGATGTAATAATTGGAAACGATATATTAGAAAAATTAGAAACTATAATCAATTATGAAAAAAAGAAAATAAGGTTAAATGGTATATGGATATCGATGAATATGATGGAAGAGACAGAAGATAATAAGAAGAGTGTTAATTATATTAAAAATGATTATGAAGATAGTAAAGAAGAAAATTGTGGGTATGAAGTAGGAAGAAGAGATGAAGAAGATGTATCGGAAAATGATGATTTGGATTGTGATGAAAAATATTACAATACAGTAAAAGAATTGTTGTTGAAGTATAGAAGACTTATGTCCAAGGAGCCAAGAGTAGCTACCAAGTATGAACATAAGATGGAGGTAAGAGGTATTGAGAATTTTAAAGTGAAGACATATCCTATACCATATAAATTAAAAGACAGAGTGAAGAAAGAATTGGAAATATTAGAAGAAGATGGAATAATTGAAAGAAGCAATACACCGTATATTAATCCACTAGTAGTTGTACAAAAGAAGAATGGAGACATTAGAATATGTTTAGATGCCAGAACGATTAATAAATATACCGTGCCTGAATATGAAGCACCAATGTCAATAGATGCAATTTTAGGTAGGATAACAAATGCTAAAGTATTTTCAAAATTAGATTTAGTTCATAGTTTTTGGTTAATACCACTACATAAAGATTCAAGGGATTTTACGGGTTTTTCAGTAGATGGGGTAATATATCGGTTTTGTGTAGTACCATTTGGTATACAAGAGAAACACCCATAAAACTAATGAAGAATATAGAACCAGATAGACCATGGATTATAGAAAATAAAGAACAATATAATAGTTTAATTGAGAAGGTTAATAATAAGTTAAAAAGAAATGCAGACCGATATTTAAAAAGAAGATACAAAAATTAAAAGAAACCAATAGTATTTAAAGAAGGGGATTGGGTAATTGAAAGGTCATTACAAGTAGCTAACAAAAGGAATAATGAATGTGCAAAATTAAAATTACCATTTATAGGACCATTTATAGTTGAAAAAGCTTATGAAAATAGTTATGTTTTAAAAAATCCATATAACAATTTGTTAAGGGTTAAGGTAAACGTTAAAAACTTATATGCATATCACCAATAGAACAACATTTTAAAGATCTAGCTCAATTTAGGAAATAAGATAGTTTAAGATGTAAATATTAGAATAAGTAAATATTAGATTGTATATGGAATTTAGAATTAAAAGTATGAATTATTAATAAATAGTTAGTGGTTATATTAAAAATTAGATAAATTGGAGTTATGTTAAATACTACTGAAGATCATTTGTAAGATACAATAAAAGGTATATGTTAAAATAAAAATGTAACAAAATAGAATCTGAAGTGTAATAGATTTAGATATAATGAAATTGAATTAAATTTTAAAAATTATTACCAATAAAAAATTATATTGATAAAATATGAGTCCATAAGAAGAAGTATTAACATCAATAGTCGATTTCATAGCCAAGTCCAAGATCCTATGTTGTTTAAGCTAAAAATAAAAAATAAATGAATATTAGAATATGATAATAATGAATAATAGGAATATTATATTAGTGATAGGAAACCCACTCTATTAGTTATATTAAATTAGTTTGATCAAAATATAAATAAGCTATAATCAAAGTTAATAATAATAATAAGTTTAATAATGTTTTTTAATAGGTAGTTATAAGATAAGAATTAAGTAGGTGTAGATGATTACAAACTATTATTTAAGGTAGAAAATATCCAACTATATTCAGTTAATTATATCATTAGCAAAATTTAAACTCAACAAACAAATATTAGCTATTAGAATAAAATAAACAGTATAATAGATTATAAATATAACTAAATAAACAAATTTGACTTACCCAACCAATATTTATAAATTCATTTAAGCATCAAAGTGATGAGTCCATATTACAATGTATCGGATGATAGTACAAGCCTAGTACTTCCTATGTTCTGGTACATCCCATATTTTGACACAATATAATGCTTGAGAGAGTCTAAAAAAGATATTGAAATTTATCACATATAAAACTAAGAAAGTGATGTGGTTGTTTACAAACAAAGACTATATATAATCAAAGCTTTGTCAAGGACATTGTGATTGATAAATCCAGTGAAAAAACACTGTAAATAGTGAAATAGTGATCACAAACTGTTAATATAAACTTAAAAAGATGTGATTGCAGTGAAAAGACATTGAAAGACAGTGAAATGATTAATTGATGTTATTATTTATTATAATTATGTGTTGTTGAAAAGTAATTAATTTTAAGTTATTCATTGATGATTTTAGGTATTATTATTTTATTTATTTGATAAATTTTGTAGTTAAATTGTTATGACGCAGTAGATTTCTAATGTAAATAAAAACTAAAATAAGAAATGTCATTAAAACAAAAGGTTTTCTGATTATATTTGAGTATGTAAATTTTCATTTTTTGTTAAAATCAAGGGTCAAAAAGAAATATTTACTCATAATTGTTCAATTTGTTATTGTTAATTGTAAGGATGTCCGCCATTATGTTGCTCCAGAAAGCCAACAATTTTAAAAGGAAAATTTTGAAAATTTAAAAAGTTTATTTTTATGATGAAATAAATTGTGCAAAATCGATTAATAACAATTATAAGGCCAGAAAATGCTAAATTAAAAATTGAATTTTCCAAAATTTCAATGCAAAGAGGTTAGGAAAAAAAAACACGGTCGAAAAAGCGGCCATGTTTGGAGTTTCCGGTGTTAACATATAAAAACCCGTGGAAAATGGAAAAAAAGGTCACTCTAATTTCATCAAAAGGCCAATCCACTTCAATTTATTTCTAGATTATTATATCTTAATGGCCGACTTCCTATTAAATAAAATTATAAAAATAAAGATGGTAGCATAATTATAACATGGAAATGTATAGTTAATTTATTAAAACAAAAGCAACTGGAAATTATATATTTGCTAATAAAATACCTATCTATAAGAAGAAAAATAAATTTGTTTTTGTACTAACCTGTGATATAGAACATCGGACATCAGGAGAAATAATAAAAAGCTTTTCTAACAATTTTAAATATGGTGAGAACGAGATAGCTGTTCCTGGGAGACTCGAAATCCAAGTATCAGCTCATTGCCGGTTACAAGGCACCATACACAATCAACAAGTGAATTACGGTATGTTTTTTTGATATCACTTATTACATTCACTTTCCTAATACCTATAAAGTTTGTGAATGATAGATTTCAATATCTTTAAACCACTATTTTGACACAATTTTGTTTCAAATAAAATAAACTGATTAAACATCTTGTTACCACTAATGCACGCTACTTCTCCGTTTACTGCTAGCATATAACTGTAATATATCACGTGTTCTTTTAAGCGTGGGCATATGCGCACGAAAATACCATAGTCGTATCATTAAGTAGGTATAGGGTATATTAATTCTTTTAGGTAAAATAAGTAAAATAAATGATTTTATCGTCAGATTTAATTTTTAATTGGAACCGACTACTGTAGTTAAGAGTCATTCGTGTTTTAAAATTAATTTAAGTAAACCAAATCTAAAATAATAATAGATAAAAACTACATATGTTGATTTTGATCATATGTTATTGGCAAATAAAGATTAAATAAGAATTAAAACATAAATGAACATAAATTATAGCCCCACAAAACTTATAAAAATAAAAATAATAAAAACAACAATTTAATAATTATAACAATTATAAACTATATCTATCAATCATCACATTTATAGCATTGTAATTTATTACTATATATATATATATATATATATATTGTACAAAAAAAAATTTGTTGTTCAATTTATTTATTACAAGAAACTTGTTTATAGTGTTCTATTTTTGAACAAACCCATAAAATACACACAAGTCAAAATACATAAATAGAAAAAAAATTCTTTAATTTTTTTTTTAAATTTAATTTGTTAATAACAATTTATTTCTAATAGTTTATTTATAACAGCCCAACGTTGGGCGCCAATTTGTAATGATTTATTTAGGGGTGATTATTATATTTGATTTATTATAGTTTATTTTATCAATATCCCACGTAAGTTTTGTTAAATTTGTATGATTTTATTAGTTATGTTTTGTTATATAATTTATTAATTTGTTTTGTTTTATTAGTTATGTTTTGTTTGATTAGTTAGCTTTTATCAATGTTTACTTTTTCTTTGTAACTCTATAGTTGGGCGCCTTTTTAAAATTTTAACTAGCTCAGTCTACTTATTATGAAATTAAAATTTAAATTATGACTCTTATCTGGGTAGGATTCGAATTAAAAATATTATTTAATTATTACCATAATTTAATATCAAATGTTTTAAAAGAAATTGTACAAATAAAATAAAAAAAACACTATTAATTCTTAACTATGACACGTACCTTTTGTTATAAAGTTCGTTTTCTAAAAATTGCTATTGTCAAAAACGGAACGGCACGAACACTAAAATGAATATATAATACAAATTAAAAACCGGGACAGTACAAAATATTGTTCATAAATAAAATCTTTAAAAGAAGTACGTACCTTGGAGTCAAAAGAGGTTCATTTACACCACACTACATTAATACAAATTAATTTTTAAAAGTAGGTATAAATTATATTGTTGGACAAAAACCAATGTATCTAATTGATTTTTAATATTTGTTGTTATTTGTGAGATGTACACAGCTGTTGATGGCTAACTAAGATTTATTAAATTGTGATAAATCTGGCTTAAATTATTAATATCTTTCTTGTCATTTAAAGCTTCCTTCTCTTTTTTGATTTCGATCATTTCTTTTATTGAAAGTTTTTGGTGGTTTTTATCATGAGCTAATATTCTTGTATCACTGAAATTAAATTCATGTTTCGTGGATGCTTCATGTTTATGCAATGCTGTAGATGCGTTTTTTGTATATTTATGCCCGTTTAACCTACCTTTCAAATGTTGTGTTGTCATTCCAAGTTATGTTTTAGGACAGTTTAAACATTGAATGGAGTAGAAAACATTAGATTTCTTATTTTTGGGAACTTTACTTTTCAGTGGTGTGAAAAGTGAGTTAATTAGATTGCCTACTCTGCCTACTCCACTAGTCGTACTATACCCGCCAGTTGTCACTGAGGTCTCAATCTGCCTACTCCTCAGGGACAACTGACGAGTTTCGGTAGGTGTCGGGTTTATATGCTCAGGAGTGGTGGAGGGAGGGGGAACCGAAGGCGGGAAACTATTGGGCGGGAATGATTGTTGGCGGGTAATTAGAGGTTTCCATGTTGGTGGTAATCGTTGTCCGTCATCCCGTTTGTTCATACAGTTTGGGCGCTTTTCGATTTCTATTGCTTCTCTAATTATTCGAGGTTTTAAGGAACGAATGTTGGCTAAGGTTCGGGTATTAGGGAAGTCAATAGTATGACCTGTTTGAATTTTATGTTGGGCTAGAGCATTGTTTGAGTCTAAATGTTTTACGGATAGGGAATGTTCAGAAATTCTGGTTTGGATTCGACGGTTGGTTTGACCTATGTAAGTTTGAGGACAATCACTACAGGGGATCTCATATACACCATGTCTTTCATTAGGAAATTTGTCTTTTACACACCGGACCAATTGGGAGATTTTTTTTGTGTGCTGTGAAGATGGTTTGCATATTGGCAGCTCTAAGAACCTCACTAATTTTGTCGGTGACACCTTTGATATATGGAAGGGTAATCCTATTTTCGAACTGCTGAGTGGAAGATTTAGGAGATGATGGAACCAGATTTCGTCTGATAAATCTTTGGATATGATTTTTCTCGAAACCATTTTGTAAGAGGGCATTTTCAATAGAAAAAAGTTCTGTTCCTCTGTTATTGATATCACTTAGACGAATATAACAAGATTTTACAGAATTAACAACCGAATTGAGTTGGGAAGGATGATGATGTGATTTGGCGTTTAAATAACGGTTTGTATGTGTTGGTTTTCGATATACAGAGTGGGAGAAACCATTTTCAGGACTTTTAGAAATAAGAATATCCAGAAAAGGTAAACATAGGTTTTCTTCTACCTCCATTGTAAACTGAATACTAGGATGTATACCGTTTAGATGGATTAAGAAAGAGTCCAATGCTTCCTTTTCATGAGGCCAGATAACCAAAATGTGTCATCAACATAACGTAGCCAACAAGTGGGTTTGAATGGGAAGGAGTGCAGAGCAATTTGTTCAAAAATTATCCATGAAAATATTGGCGAATATTTACCTCATGTATAATATATGTCATAAGAGGAATGCAATTATCGAAAAATTACAGCGGTAATTGCACTACGGAGCGATGATTGCACTGCGAAAACATCCCGTCGGCATGACACCAATAACAACAACACTGACTGACAATACTGATAAATGTCAGATATACTTCAAAAAGTGAAAAATTGTTTGAAAGCATGTCTAGCATAATTTTATTCATAGTCTTTGTCAGTAGTAGAGAAAGGGCCAAGTGCTTGGCGAGTTTTTGGGTTGGACAATGAAAAGCACTGACAATAGGTCGTAGAGGAACGTTTGGTTTGTGAATTTTGGGTAAGCCGTAGATTTTGGGCATGCGTCACGATTTTTCTCTGAGAATAAGACTTTATTTATTTACACATGCCCTCGTTGTTTTTTCTAAATAGGTATTGGGGTCATTAGAAGATCGTTTATAATCGGAAGTTTCAAGGAGTTGTTTCATTTTTTTGATATATGAGGTAGTATTTAAGATGACAGTTGTGTTGCCTTTATCTGCTGGAAGGACAACAATATCCTCATTTTTATAGAGGTCTTTTAGAGTTTGTCTAACCCGACACCTACCGAAACTCGTCAGTTGTCCCTGAGGAGTAGGCAGATTGAGACCTCAGTGACAACTGGCGGGTATAGTACGACTAGTGGAGTAGGCAGATTGAGACCACGAAATCGTACTAAACCCTATCCATCCTAACCTATCCTTACTATCTCTTGATAATGGCTCCAAAGTGGGAGTCGAAACGTCGAGACAAAAATTCTTCTAAACGCGTTTTTTCCAGAAAACTTAGTAATCATTCTTTTGACGGCGGAAGTCTTTCCGAACATATATATTGTAATGTTTTAAAATAATAAAAAATTAACTTACCCAATATATAACTTAAAATTGTAATAAGTTATTAAAGATGAATATAATTTTCAAATCTTTCCTTTTAAATGATGAATACACCATAAAATTTCTTTATTGGAGATATTTAATAAGTCTCAATTAACACAAAAACACAAAAATTATCTTGATAAAATATGAGTCCATAAGAAGAAGTATTAACATCAATAGTCGATTCCATAGCCAAGTCCAAGATCCTATGTTGTTTAAGCTAAAAATAAAAAATAAATGAATATTAGAATATGATAATAATGAATAATAGGAATATTATATTAGTGATAGGAAACCCACTCTATTAGTTATATTAAATTAGTTTGATCAAAATATAAATAAGCTATAATCAAAGTTAATAATAATAATAAGTTTAATAATGTTTTTTAATAGGTAGTTATAAGATAAGAATTAAGTAGGTGTAGATGATTACAAACTATTATTTAAGGTAGAAAATATCCAACTATATTCAGTTAATTATATCATTAGCAAAATTTAAACTCAACAAACAAATATTAGCTATTAGAATAAAATAAACAGTATAATAGATTATAAATATAACTAAATAAACAAATTTGACTTACCCAACCAATATTTATAAATTCATTTAAGCATCAAAGTGATGAGTCCATATTACAATGTATCGGATGATAGTACAAGCCTAGTACTTCCTATGTTCTGGTACATCCCATATTTTGACACAATATAATGCTTGAGAGAGTCTAAAAAAGATATTGAAATTTATCACATGTAAAACTGTAAGAAAGTGATGTGGTTGTTTACAAACAAAGACTATATATAATCAAAGCTTTGTCAAGGACATTGTGATTGATAAATCCAGTGAAAAAACACTGTAAATAGTGAAATAGTGATCACAAACTGTTAATATAAACTTAAAAAGATGTGATTGCAGTGAAAAGACATGAACTTAATATTAAATGATTAATTGATGTTATTATTTATTATAATTATGTGTTGTTGAAAAGTAATTAATTTTAAGTTATTCATTGATGATTTTAGGTATTATTATTTTATTTATTTGATAAATTTTGTAGTTAAATTGTTATGACGCAGTAGATTTCTAATGTAAATAAAAACTAAAATAAGAAATGTTATTAAAGGAAAAGGTTTTCTGATTATATTTGAGTATGTAAATTTTCATTTTTTGTTAAAATCAAGGGTCAAAAAGAAATATTTACTTATAATTGTTCAATTTGTTATTGTTAATTGTAAGGATGTCCGCCATTATGTTGCTCCAGAAAGCCAACAATTTTAAAAGGAAAATTTTGTTTTAAAAAAAGTTTATTTTTATGATGAAATAAATTATGCAGATTCGATTAATAACAATTATAAGGCCAGAAAATGCTAAATTAAAAATTTAATTTTCCAAAATTTCAATGCAAAGAGGTTAGGAAAAAACAAAACACGGTCGAAAAAGCGGCCATGTTTGGAGTTTCCGGTGTTAACATATAAAAACCCGTGGAAAATGGGAAAATAGGTCACTCTAATTTCATTAAAAGGCCAATCCACGTCAATTTATTTCTAGATTATTATATCTTTATGGCCGACTTCCTGTTAAATAAAATTATAAAAATAAAGATGGTAGCATAATTATAACATGGAAATGTATAGTTAATTTATTAAAACAAAAGCAACTGGAAATTATATATTTGCTAATAAAATACCTATCTATAAGAAAAAAAATAAATTTGTTTTTGTACTAACCTGTGATATAGAACATCGGACCTCAGGAGAAATAATAAAAAGCTTTTCTAACAATTTTAAATATGGTGAGAACGAGATAGCTGTTCCTGGGAGGACTCGAAATCCAAGTATCAGCTCATTGCCGGTTACAAGGCACCATACACAATCAACAAGTGAATTACGGTATGTTTTTTTTGATATCACTTATTACATTCACTTTTCTAATACCTATAAAGTTTGTGAATGATAGATTTCAATATCTTTAAACCACTATTTTGACACAATTTTGTTTCAAATAAAATAAACTGTTTAAACATCTTGTTACCACTAATGCACGCTACTTCTCCGTTTACTGCTAGCATATAACTGTAATATATCACGTGTTCTTTTAAGCGTGGGCATATGCGCACGAAAATACCATAGTCGTATCATTAAGTAGGTATAGGGTATATTAATTCTTTTAGGTAAAATAAGTAAAATAAATAATTTTATCGTTAGATTTTATTTTAATTGGAACCGACTACTGTAGTTAAGAGTCATTCGTGTTTTAAAATTAATTTAAGTAAACCAAATCTAAAATAATAATAGATAAAAACTACATATGTTGATTTTGATCATATATTATTGGCAAATAGTAAAAAATAAATAAAAATAAAGAAATTTTGAGGTGTTTTGAGATAAATAAAGATTAAATAAGAATTAAAACATAAATGAACATAAATTATAGCCCCACAAAACTTATAAAAATAAAAATTTAAAATAATAAAAGCAACAATTTAATAATCATATCAACTATAAATTATATCTATACAATCATCACATTTTTAACATTGTAATTTATTACAAAAAATATATATATAATTAAATTTATGTTCTTTGCCGACTAATAGGTATTAAACCAGAAATTATTTTGTTTTTTAATTAATTTGACTTAAAAATTTTTTTTAAATTCCAAATTAAAGTTAAAATAGTTTTTTATGTTATATTTATTATTTTTTCAACACAAATTTTGTTTATACTCGTGCTTAATCCTTGATAATGAAATAAATATATTTCGAAAGCTTGGAAAACAAGTAAAAGAGTTTTCTTAAAACACATTGCCGTATACCCCAAAAAATGTCTGGTATATATATATATATATAAAAAAATGAAAATAATGGGTTAAGCCCGCTAATGCAGCCGTAGACACGTGTTTCTGTCTCCTTAGACTTCATCAGTACGGCATAGCTAAGGAGAATATTACCAAAAAACACTAAATGATGGAAAACAATATAAATCACACAAACGGAGTCAACACAAGGGCCAACCGCACATTTGTGGCTTCAATTTTTTTATTTAATTCATTCCCGCAAAAATACTACTACCATTCGTATATATATATATATATATATATATATATATATTAAACCAGAATTTTTGGGGTAAACGGCAATGTTTTTAAGAAAACTCTTTTACTTGTTTTCCAAGCTTTCGAAATACATTTATTTCATTTTCAAGGAATAAGTGTGAGTTAAAACAAAATTGGTGTTAACTTATTCCTTGAAAATGAAATAAATGTATTTCGAAAGCTTGGAAAACAAGTAAAAGAGTTTTCTTAAAAAACATTGCCGTTTACCCCAAAAATTCTGGTTTAATACCTATTAGTCACAATTTTTACAAGGAATTTCATAAACTATGTTAGGTAATTTATTCTTTGGTGTTTTATCTTTGATTTTACTAAAAAGCGAATGGATTGTAAGATGTTGTTTATTTGCAATTTTTATATTATGTTGTTTTAAAATTCCGGAAAGTTTAGGTGTGACTGTTTTGATATAGGGTAGAGATACATAAATTGGAATGGTATTATTTCTAGAACTGATGTCATGATATTCTGTGTTCCTTGTCATGTTATGAATAATGGCATTTGTATTGTCAGAAGTATTATATAAAATTTGTTTTAAAAGATATGGTGGATAACAGTTCTCAAGAAATAGTTTATAAAGAATTTTTAAATTTTTTGGTGAAAAATTGGATCTGAAATATTTAAAACTCGATTTTTCATTTGTTTGATCAAATTTAATTTAGTATTACGTGGATGATATGAATGATAGTTAATATATCTCCCAGAGCTTATCGGTTTTCTATACCAGTCGATTGAGATGTTATTGTTATCGTTTCTTATAAATTTAGTATCAAGAAAAGGTAAGGATTGTTCTGTATCTTCTTTTCTATAGTAAATTGTATATTTGGATCAAAGCTGTTGAAGTAAAAAGTATATTATTTATTTCATCATATGGAAGAGATAAAATTATATCATCTACATATTTTTTAATGAAGAATAATTTAAAAGGTAAAACAGATATAACTAAGTCCAAGATGTAATCCATTACATAGTCTGCTAAAATAGGAGATATTGAAGATCCCATTGGTGTTCCAAAAGTTTGTTGATATAGTTTATTATTATAGGAAAAATATGTACTATTGAAAATAAATGTTATTAATTCTAAAAATGTCTCTTTATTTAGTCTGCAATTTTTATTTATGTCATTCCATTTCTTATTAATTGCTGTTAAACATAAATTTAGATGAACATTACTAAAAAGTGACACTACATCCAAACTTAAAAGAACATAATTTGGTGGTAATACAATATTATTAAATTTTTTATTTATTTCAAAAGAATCTCTAATGTAATACTCATTGCCATAGTCATATGATTTTGTGAGTATTTCAGTTAACCAAAGTGTAAGGGGTTCAATAGGTGTTCCAATTGATGCTACTATTGGCCTAGCTGATAATGTTGGTTTATGAATTTTTGGTAAACAGTAAAATTTTGCAGGAATGCCATTATAGGTTGTTAGTTTATTTTTTAATTTCTTTGTCAATTTGTTTTTTATTAAATAATTTTTTAATTAATGCATTACACTCATTAGTTATTTTCAAAGTAGGATCTTTACTAAGTTCTTTATATGATTTATTATCATCCATAAGTTGTTTAGAGAGATCTAAATATTGTTGTTTTTCTATTATAACTGTTACATTACCTTTATCTGATTTTGTTACTATTAAATTTGGATTTTCATGTAAAAATTTTTTGTTTTATGTAGTAGTTCTCTAAATATTGAAGATTGTTTAGGTTCATGTATATGATTAGTTAAAACATTAGTTGATTTTGCTATAATAATATTTCTTTCTTTTTCATTATTCACAAAAGATGAGATGTAATCAATGTTTGCTAACATGGTTTTAATTGAAATATCTTTAGTTATTATAGGTTCTATACTAAATTTTGGTCCTAGAGACAAAAATTGTAAAATATCTTTTGGTAGTTCTGTTTGAGATACGTTTTTATCCAATTTTCTTGAGTTTGGAGAACCAAGCTATTTTTTTTGTTTAAAAGATTTTTAAGTTTGTTTTTTGTTTATTTTTAATTTTGAAAAATAATTTGTTATAATGAACGAGTTGTCTACTTGAATAATTATCAAAAACGAATTCATTTGTAGTATTGATTATTTGATTTTGAAATTTTCTAGATCATTTTCTAATTTAAGTATTGTTTTTTGATTACAAATTATTTCATTATTAAGTAGCTTATTAACTAACCTATTATAAATGGAATAACTGTTGTTCCTTTCTTGTTCTTGACGTATCAGAATTTTTTCTATATGTTTTATATGATGTTGTAAAAGATGGAATAATGTTCTGTTTTCTACATTGTAAAGAAAGCATCTTCTGTTATATTCCTTTGCAATTTTGAGTTTCGTTTTTGACCATGCCTTTAAATTTATTACTGCTATATAACCATACGTTCTTGAAATGGTTTGGTAATACCCCATACCAGTATGTAATTTAAATAGAAATATTTGCCAACTATTTGTATTATCGGAATGTTTTTGGGGATGTGGCAATAAAACCAAGGTGTACTCTTTTTAGAATTTATTAACCGAGCTTTCGAACCTCTATGGGTTCATTTTCAAGGTCTAAAAATGTTTTAATTGTAAAGAAATTATATAGCAAGTAATAAAATAAATAATACTTACATATCTAGGTGAGATTATTGGTAAAATTTTGTAAAAAACTGTAATAAATGTGACATGTTATTATAAAAAACTCAAAAAACAATATGATTTAAAAATTTTGATTGATTTATTTAATATATAACTTCAATTGTTTTAAATTCTACATACTAATTCGTTTTTTTAATTTTTTAAATTTTGTTTCTCCAAATCCAAAGATATGCATATATTACACTTAAATTATTTAAATCAGTTTTTTATTAATACATCGATCCTCTTGTGCTATGTAAGCTGTTTCTAAAAATATCCGCTTTTTTTAGAAACAGCTTACATAGCACAAGAGGATCGATGTATTAATAAAAACTGATTTAAATAATTTAAGTGTAATATATGCATATCTTTTGGATTTGGAGAAACAAAATTTAAAAAATTAAAAAACGAATTAGTATGTAGAATTTAAAACAATTGAATTTATATATTAAATAAATCAATGAAAATTTTTAAATCATATTGTTTTTTGAGTTTTTTATAATAACATGTCACATTTATTACAGTTTTTTACAAAATTTTACCAATAATCTCACCTAGATATGTAAGTATTATTTATTTTATTACTTGCTATATAATTTCTTTACAATTAAAACATTTTTAGACCTTGAAAATGAACCCATAGAGGTTCGAAAGCTCGGTTAATAAATTCTAAAAAGAGTACACCTTGGTTTTATTGCCACATCCCCAAAAACATTCCGATAATACAAATAGTTGGCAAATATTTCTATTTAAATTACATACTGGTATGGGGTATTACCAAACCATTTCAAGAACGTATGGTTATATAGCAGTAATAAATTTAAAGGCATGGTCAAAAACGAAACTCAAAATTGCAAAGGAATATAACAGAAGATGCTTTCTTTTTACAATGTAGAAAACAGAACATTATTCCATCTTTTTTACAACATCATATAAAACATATAGAAAAATTCTGATACGTCAAGAACAAGAAAGGAACAACAGTTATTCCATTTATAATAGGTTAGTTAATAAGCTACTTAATAATGAAATAATTTGTAATCAAAAAACAATACTTAAATTAGAAAATGATCTAGAAAATTTCAAAAATCAAATAATCAATACTACAAATGAATTCGTTTTTGATAATTATTCAAGTATACTTGTTCTTTATAACAAATTATTTTTCAAAATTAAAAATAAACAAAAAAACAAACTTAAAAATCATTTAAACAAAAAAAAAATAGTTTGGTTCTCCAAACTCAAGAAAATTGGATAAAAAACTTATCTCAAACAGAAATAAAAAAAGAAATTTTACAATTTTTGTCTCTAGGACCAAAATTTAGTATAGAACCTATAATAACTAAAGATATTTCAATTAAAACCATGTTAGCAAACATTGATTACATCTCATCTTTTGTGAATAATGAAAAAGAAAGAAATATTATTATAGCAAAATCAACTAATGTTTTAACTAATCATATACATGAACCTAAACAATCTTCAATATTTAGAGAACTACTACATAAAACAAAAAAATTTTTACATGAAAATCCAAATTTAATAGTAACAAAATCAGATAAAGGTAATGTAACAGTTATAATAGAAAAACAACAATATTTAGATCTCTCTAAACAACTTATGGATGATAATAAATCATATAAAGAACTTAGTAAAGATCCTACTTTGAAAATAACTAATGAGTGTAATGCATTAATTAAAAAATTATTTAATAAAAAACAAATTGACAAAGAAATTAAAAATAAACTAACAACCTATAATGGCATTCCTGCAAAATTTTACTGTTTACCAAAAAATTCATAAACCAACATTATCAGCTAGGCCAATAGTAGCATCAATTGGAACACCTATTGAACCCTTACACTTTGGTTAACTGAAATACTCACAAAATCATATGACTATGGCAATGAGTATTACATTAGAGATTCTTTGAAATAAATAAAAAATTTAATAATATTGTATTACCACCAAATTATGTTCTTTTAAGTTTGGATGTAGTGTCACTTTTTAGTAATGTTCATCTAAATTTATGTTTAACAGCAATTAATAAGAAATGGAATGACATAAATAAAAATTGCAGACTAAATAAAGAGACATTTTTAGAATTAATAACATTTATTTTCAATAGTACATATTTTTCCTATAATAATAAACTATATCAACAAACTTTTGGAACACCAATGGGATCTTCAATATCTCCTATTTTAGCAGACTATGTAATGGATTACATCTTGGACTTAGTTATATCTGTTTTACCTTTTAAATTATTCTTCATTAAAAATATGTAGATGATATAATTTTATCTCTTCCATATGATGAAATAAATAATATACTTTTTTACTTCAACAGCTTTGATCCAAATATACAATTTACTATAGAAAAAGAAGATACAGAACAATCCTTACCTTTTCTTGATACTAAATTTATAAGAAACGATAACAATAACATCTCAATCGACTGGTATAGAAAACCGATAAGCTCTGGGAGATATATTAACTATCATTCATATCATCCACGTAATACTAAATTAAATTTGATCAAACAAATGAAAATCGAGTTTTAAATATTTCAGATCCAATTTTTCACCAAAAAAATTTAAAAATTCTTTATAAACTATTTCTTGAGAACTGTTATCCACCATATCTTTTAAAACAAATTTTATATAATACTTCTGACAATACAAATGCAATTATTCATAACATGACAAGGAACACAGAATATCATGACATCAGTTCTAGAAATAATACCATTCCAATTTATGTATCTCTACCCTATATCAAAACAGTCACACCTAAACTTTCCGGAATTTTAAAACAACATAATATAAAAATTGCAAATAAACAACATCTTACAATCCATTCGCTTTTTAGTAAAATCAAAGATAAAACACCAAAGAATAAATTACCTAACATAGTTTATGAAATTCCTTGTAAAAATTGTGATAAGAAATACATTGGTCAGTCAAAAAGGTCTCTTGCTAATAGAATAACATCCCATAAAAGTGACAGTAAACTTCATCCAGAGAAATGTGCACTTGCTGAACACGTATTCTCTGAAGGCCATTTAATGAATTATGAACATGCCAAAATTTTAACCACAGAAATCAATTATAAAAAGCGGATATTTTTAGAAACAGCTTACATAGCACAAGAGGATCGATGTATTAATAAAAAAACTGATTTAAATAATTTAAGTGTAATATATGCATATCTTTTGGATTTGGAGAAACAAAATTTAAAAAATTAAAAAAAACGAATTAGTATGTAGAATTTAAAACAATTGAATTTATATATTAAATAAATCAATCAAAATTTTTAAATCATATTGTTTTTTGAGTTTTTTATAATAACATGTCACATTTATTACAGTTTTTTACAAAATTTTACCAATAATCTCACCTAGATATGTAAGTATTATTTATTTTATTACTTGCTATATAATTTCTTTACAATTAAAACATTTTTAGACCTTGAAAATGAACCCATAGAGGTTCGAAAGCTCGGTTAATAAATTCTAAAAAGAGTACACCTTGGTTTTATTGCCACATCCCCAAAAACATTCCGATAATACAAATAGTTGGCAAATATTTCTATTTAAATTATATATATATATATATATATATATATATATATATATATAGATTTATAAATATAAAAGTTCTTTTAAATAGTTCACAAAGTCTGGCAACATTGCATGGCCTGAATGTGCAGGATATAAATTTAAACAAATTTATAGCCCCGCCCATTTGATATGGAAGGGGAAATGGACTCAAAGGTCTCGGCTGAGGTATATATATATTTTTGTTGTATTCACAAAATCACACTTGACTTTTTAAAAACAATTTTATTAAGTTAAAATGAGTTACAAAAGTTATAGACTTGTTTAATGTATAAAAATTAAAATAGTAACAATGAACTTCTGAATTTGTAACATTTTTATGTAAAACATCAGCGTTTTCTATGTAAAATGCAAACTAGCTTTGTTCTCGCGAAAATGGAGAAGTTGGAGAAGTTGTTATTGCAAATTAATTTGACACTTTAATTTGATACCTGTGGTACCCATAGCTAAGCGGTTTTTCATATATAACAACTCCCCCCTTAAATAAAATTGTTGTTTAATAAACAGCAATTTTGAAAATAATAGTAATAAGGGGAAATTGCAAAATAATAAAAAATAATAATTAAAACATTAATTAAAAGTAAAAGTAAAAATACAAATTAAATTTAGTTGTTAGCAACTTCGTGTTCTGCATCTTCAGAGGTGTCCAGCTTGGGTCTTCTTTTTGGAATTTTTGCGTTTTATGTTCCTACACTTATAACATGCGTAAAGAACGGTCAACGCAATGATAAATGAAATTGTAAAATAGGTAAACCATGAGGTGTTTTTCTCAATAAATGGTTTATTTATCATTTCATCCAAATCTCTAGAATATTGATCTAGTTTGTGTTTTGTTACTTGAAGATCGTTCACGTTCATAGTATTAAGTTCTAACGGTACCAACTTACGTATTTCTGACTTATTTGGTATGTTGTGACAACAATTGTAGTCAATTATTACGGGGTGATGTTCATAAAGTATAGTTGATGTTTTCTTGGTATTGGCTTGGATTTTAGTAATACCGACGAAAGCGAAACATTCTGAGTATAATCGTAAGATTGAATTTTGATTTATCGTTAAAGTCTTGGTTTTCGCGTCTGGACAATTTATCGATACACGTATTGATTCGGCGATTAACACGAGCCACATATTTTCTTCAAGTTTCTGCACATTGTAACCTTGTCCATTGACTACCGCACTTTTACAGTTTTCGGGAAATGTTTTGTATTGTTTTAACAAACGAGCTTCGCACACTGCGTTATCGTCTATCGGAAGAACGTACATATCGCGACATAACTTTTGACGAGTAGATAACTGCTTACAATTTTGCATATTAAAAACAGGAATATAAGATAAAGAATCATCGTCTCGCGCTATATATTTTTGTGAAAATGATAAAATATGATGAAGTCCAGTTCTATTATCATATATTGGGATAGGATACAAATGGTATAGGGTAAATGTCTGAGGTTCAATCAATGGTACTTTAAGAACGAATACAATGTCTGAATTTGTTTGATATGCCTCAAGATTAATTATTTCCAAGTATTGCGAAATTTCTGAATATTTTACTTCCAAAGGTAAACTTTTTCTAACTATGTTTTCTGATATTTCTTTCAAAGCAGTAATCAAATTATCAGGTTCAATTATTGAAGTATGAATTATTTTTAGCTGGGCAAAAGTGATTGAATTTAAAATGTCATTAATATAGTTTTCAAGATACACATAACTCTCCATAAGTTTTTCACAAATTTCGAAAAAAATTAATTTTGCTTCGATCAATGAAATTTCACTGGTTGATTGTTAAATAACAGTTTCAATTTTAAATTGATTGTACTAACCCTTACTTTTTGGAAGTCCATCTTATTAAGGATAATAAAAAACTCTTCGTTTTAACAAAACTTCCAATATTTATTTAAAAAAGCAATTTTTAAATAAATATTGGAAGTTTTGTTAAAACGAAGAGTTTTTTATTATCCTTAGTTTCAATTTTTCTATGTCTGAATTGAATATTCTTTCGTTTATTTTTAATTCTCCTATAGTTTTGTTAAATTTCGTTATAACTAAACTTGTTACTGAAATTTGGTTTTTTAACAGATTTTCTATTTGGTTTTGGTCAGTTTTTAATTTATTTATACAGTTTGAAAAATATTCGCCATCAGATGAATCTAGATTTCCAGTTATGGATTTAAAGATACTTCCAACGCCGTTAATTAATCCTCGCTTTTGCCTTTTTGTGTCAAAAGATATTTCTTTAAATTTTTCACTAATAGATTTTGATATTTGCTGTAATAATGCTAAATGGGATTTTACTTCTGATCGAAAAGATGTTATAGGCAGAGAATTTGAACTAAGCGCGTTTTGAATTGTATTTAAAATTCTATTGTTTCTTTCAAAGTTTTCTTTAAAAGCTGAAATATTTTTATGTACTAATAGGGTCCATTCATCATTTGAGATGATTAATTTGGATTCGTCGTGATAGTAGATCCCAACAGTATTGTTTATAAGTGAGAGTTTAAATTGACACGTTGCTGTTCCGATCAGCACCAGGAATCTGAAAATGAATTAATTTTCAACAAATGGTTTCATAAGATCGAAATTTATTTAAGATTGATAGTTTGTTTCTAAGTTTAATACTGTCGCAGAGTTTTTGTGTATTTCTAATATTTCAAAAGGACCTTTAAATTTGTTTTCCAATTTATTTTTAATTTGAGTTTCTTTAATATAAACTTTGTCGCCGACTTTATATTCTGGTTTGTTTCCGAAGACATGTTTATTGAATCGAATCTTTGCTTTTTCTTTTTCTCTTAACGATTTTTCTCTTGCAACTTTATAAAAATAAGATATCCGGTTATTTAGATCTCTAATATATTTTGTAAGCAATTCTTGTTCGTTATATAATTTTTCGGGGGGTCTACTAGACGTATGACCGAATACCAATTCGTACGGTGTAAATCCGTGCGTTTTATTTACTGAATTATTAAAGGAAATGATGGCATAAGGCAATATACTAAACGGGTGATCATCGAGATGATCTGCTAAATTTACTCTGATCATTTCTAACAGAGTAGCATGCAATCTCTCTAATGACCCATTACTCTGTGGATGACCCACGCGTGAATATGTAAGTTTAATATCAAACATTTTACAAAGGTCTCTTATTAAGCTATTATTAAATTCGTTTCCAGCATCGCAATGAATTCTAAGTGGAGCACCATAGTGTTGAAAATAAGCTAATAGTGCGTTAACAACAGATTTTGCTGATTTATTTTCGATAGGATAAGCTTGGGAAAATTTTGTTAACTCGTCCCTTATAGTAAGAGCGTACTTTTTCGTTGGTACTTCTAAAATGTCTATGTTAATTCGTTCAAAAGGGGTTTTAGGAGTTTCAGTAATAACTAATGGACTGTAAATTTTTTCTACAAATTTTCGTTTCTTGACAAGCTCGACATCATTTAATAAATTTTTCTATGTCCCGGGTGAGACCGGCCCAATTATATTTTTGTCGTATTCGTCTAATAGTTTCGTTTATTCCGCGGTGAAGGTGGCTTTTGCCGTTATGGTAATTATCTAAAATAATTGGTATTTGGTTTTTATCTGGTTCTTTAGTAATATTTTGGCAAATGGTAAATTTTACATCGATTTCCGAAAGTAAAAATGAGAGTATTTCCATTATTGGTAAATCCGGGTTATTTTCAACAACATACTTTTCTAAAGGTTTAAATAAGTCCCTATTTCTATAAAGAGCTACAAATAGGTGTTCACAACTACTTTTTGGTTCTAGTGGTAGGGGAATAATTAAGTATTTTCTATTTTTAACCGTTTTACTGTGTAATATGTTTATTGTTGCGTATGAAACATCAGGGTTTTCTTCAATCAATGGTACTTTAACAAAACAAAAAAAAAACAAAAATAGTAAATGTCTACTGATGAGAAAAAAGAATTAATTTAGAAAGAAACTTCCTTTTTAAGTCTCCTCTTAGGTCTTCTGTTTGTTTTTTTTAAACACTGTAAAATCTAATCTTGGAATAAACCTTAACAATGTTCTTAATAAGTTTATGTCTGTGGTCTGTTTCAAAAACGGAAATGTCGAATATATGATTTAGCAATTGTGGAAACTCCCTATTTTCAAATAATACATTAGTTATCTTAGAAGTGAATGTATCAAAAAAAGTGGGTTCAGGTGGCATACAATTATTTGTTATAGCCAAAATTTGTCTAATTTTTCTTTCAACAAAAAAAAAACAAATTTGGACTACTTTTGAAGGTTTAATTAATCCAGTAACTTGACCCCACTCTTTCCTTTTTAATAAATTGAAATAATTCGCATCGGTAGTTTGTGTCTCTTGTTCCAACACTCTTAGACATGTCTCACAATGAACCATTTTTTTTATTGATTTGATGACAAAGCCACCAATGTAAGCGACAACGTTTTCAGAGAGCTCCGACAATGACGGAATAAATTTAAGAACCCCTTGGAACTCTTCACAATTAATTGCCAAATCATTTATATCCATGTTATATTTTTTTATCAGGGATATATCATCCAGTGATATATCTGGCAAAAGAGTATTATTGTAATCGGCCTTGCTGGTTATTAAGGTAGTGCTATCCAATTGGAAGCAGTTTCCCTTTAAATTTTTAATATCATGCAATATCACTGCAAACAACGTTTTCACTAGAAAGTTTTTCAATATTTGCATCTCTGCCTAATGAACTCATCCATCTTGTATATCTAGATTTTTTTAATCTAAAATCAATTTATAAATGATAATAATAATTTCTAATTCGTAATATGTATTATGTATATAAAATGGACCTAATAAATCTAAAACAATGTTGTACGGCATCCAAAGTATATTTCAATCACAATTCAAAATAATAAAAAGAAGAATACTTGCAAAAGCAATTTGCCTCGTTTATTGATTTAAGAAAATTAACTTTAACTTACTTAAAATATATGATTCCAGGAATACTTCATTTGTTTGAGGACACGATCTCACCATTTTCACAAAAACTAGCAATTAACAAAAATAGTATATAAACGTAAAACAAAACGAAACACAGCATAAACTCAAACAATAATAGTCAATAAAAACAAATGATTCCAAGCCAAGCCGTAAAATACAAAAGACGGTTCTGTAATATTCTGCGTCATGTCTTGGCGGTACTGACACAGGCGGCAATGTTGTCGTTTTGATAAAATTAGAACCAATTTCAGATACTTTTCGTATATAACATAAAGTTTTTCTTATCAAATTAAAGTTAATAAGTAAAAACTGTAAACATAATTTTATTTATTTTCTTAATATTTATTTTCAAATTACTTTTTGGGCTATTATTTAACTGGATGAATTATTATTTTTGGCAGTAAATTCTTTAAGATAAAACGATTGGCAACAACAATAATTGTAAAAGCTTATCTGCGCAAAAGTCATACTAGCTGTACATGTGCAGAAGCCGAATTTTTACCACTGGGTGTTTCAATTTCTTGTAGAATCTCTCGAAGGAAGTCAATTTTGTTGGGAATTATAGAGAGATTTGGCATTATAACGTTATTTTCCTATTTAACATGTTTGATCTAATGGTTCTAAATTATAGTTATCAGGCATATCCTAATTAAAAATTTAAGCATAATTTGAAAAATGGCATTTGCATTGTCACTGTCTTAAGTAAAAAATTTTTCTCGTCCAAACACTTGAAAATATGGAAAAAAGGGTTTTTAAAGACTCTGAATCGATTGATGCAGTTCGTCCGTAAATAGGAAGAGTAGATCATAGATAAATCTGGTTGGGAAACTATTGAAGTTAAAGTAGTACAGCGAAACTCGAAGGAAGCCCATTGTGTTGGGAATTATAGAGAGATTTGCCATTGTAACGTAATTTTCCTATTCAATATGTTTGATCTAATGGTTCCAAATTATATTTATCAGCATATCCTAGTCAAGAATTTAAGCAAAATTTGAAGCATGGTATTTGCTTTGTCACTGTCTTAAGTTAAAAAATTTTTGTCGTTCAAAACACTAGAATATTTGGAAAAAAGGGTTATTACCGACGCTGAATCGATTGATGCAGTTCGTTCGTTAATATGAAGTGTATATCATGGATAAATCTGGTTGGGAAACTATTGAAGTTAAAGTAGTACAGCGAAACTCAAAGGAAGTCAATTTTGTTGGGAATTATAGAGAGATTTGGCATTATAACATTATTTTCCTATTCAACATGTTAGATCTAATGGTTCTAAATTATATTTAACAGGCATATCCTAATCAAGAAATTTAGCAAAATTTAAAGCAATGTATTTGCTTTATCACTGTCTTAAGGAAAAAAAATTTTGCGTCCAAAACACTTGAAACTATGGAAAAAAGGGTTATTAACGACGCTGAATCGAATGATGCTGTTCGTTCGTAAATATGAAGTGTATATATCATGGATAAATCTGGTTGGGAAACTATTAAAGTTAAAGTAGTACAGCGAAACTTGAAGGAAGTCAATTTTGTTGGAAATTATTGAGAGATTTGGCATTATAACGTTATTTTCCCATTTAACATGTTTGATTTAATGGTTCTAAATTATAGTTATCAGGCATATCCTAATCAAGAATTTAAGCATAATTTGAAGAATGGCATTTGCATTGTCACTGTCTTAAGTAAAAAATTTTTGTCGTCCAAACACTTGAAAATATGGAAAAAATGGGTTTTTAAAGACTTTGAATCGATTGATGCAGTTCGTTCGTAAATATGAAGTGTATATCATGGATAAATCTGGTTGGGAAACTATTGAAGTTAAAGTAGTACAGCGAAACTCGAAGGAAGTCAATTTTGTTGGGAATTATAGAGAGATTTGGCATTATAACGTTATTTTCCTATTTAACATGTTTGATCTAATGGTTCTAAATTATAGTTATTAGGCATATCCTAATTAAGAATTTAAGCAAAATTTGAAGCATGGTATTTGCTTTGTCACTGTCTTAAGTAAAAAAATTTGTCGTCCAAAACACTAGAATATTTGACAAAAAGGGTTATTAACGACGCTGAATCGATTGATGCTGTTCGTTCGTAAATATGAAGTGTATATATCATGGATAAATCTGGTTGGGAAACTATTAAAGTTAAAGTAGTACAGCGAAACTCGAAGGAAGTCAATTTTGTTGGGAATTATAGAGAGATTTGGCATTATAACGTTATTTTCCCATTTAACATGTTTGATCTAATGAATCTAAATTATAGTTATCAGGCATATCCTAATTAAGAATTTAAGCATAATTTAAAGAATGGAATTTGTTTTGTCACTGTTTTAAGTAAAAAATTTTTGTCGTCCAAAACACTTGAGAATATGGAAAAAAGGGTTTTTAAAGACTCTGAATCGATTGATGCAGTTCGTTCGTAAATAGGAAGTGTATATCATGGATAAATCTGGTTGGGAAACTATTGAAGTTAAAGTAGTACAGCGAAACTCGAAGGAAGTCAATTTTGTTGGGAATTATAAAGAGATTTGGCATTATAACGTTATTTTCCTATTTAACATGTTTGATCTAATGGTTCTAAATTATAGTTATTAGGCATATCCTAATTAAGAATTTAAGCAAAATTTGAAGCATGGTATTTGCTTTGTCACTGTCTTAAGTAAAAAAATTTGTCGTCCAAAACACTAGAATATTTGACAAAATGGGTTATTAACGACGCTGAATCGATTGATGCTGTTCGTTCGTAAATATGAAGTGTATATATCATGGATAAATCTGGTTGGGAAACTATTAAAGTTAAAGTAGTAGAGCGAAACTTGAAGGAAGTCAATTTTGTTGGAAATTATAGAGAGATTTGGCATTATAACGTTATTTTCCTATTTAACATGTTTGATCTAATGGTTCTAAATTGTAGTTATTAGGCATATCTCAATTAAGAATTTAAGCATAATTTTAAGAATGGTATTTGCTTTGTCAATGTCTTAAGTAAAAAAAATTTGTCGTCCAAAACACTAGAATATTTGATAAAAAGGGTTATTAACGACGCTAAATCGATTGATGCTGTTCGTTCATAAATATGAAGTGTATATATTATAAATAAATCTGGTTGGGAAACTATTGAAGTTAAAGTAGTACAGCGAAACTCGAAGGAAGTCAATTTTGTTGGGAATTATAGAGAGATTTGGCATTATAACGTTATTTTCCCATTTAACATGTTTGATCTAATGGTTCTAAATTATAGTTATCAGGCATATCCTAATTAAGAATTTAAGCATAATTTGAAGAATGGTATTTGCTTTGTCACTGTCTTAAGTAAAAAATTTTTGTCGTCCAAAACACTTGAGAATATGGAAAAAAGGGTTTTTAAAGACTCTAAATCGATTGATGCAGTTCGTTCGTAAATAGGAAGTGTATATCGTAGATAAACCTGGTTGGGAAACTATTGAAGTTAAAGTAGTACAGCGAAACTCGAAGGAAGTCAATTTTGTTGGGAATTATAGAGAGATTTGGCATTGTAACGTTATTTTCCTATTCAACATGTTTGATCTAATAGTTCTCAATTATAGTTATCAGGCATATCCTTATTAAGAATTTAAGCATAATTTGAAGAATGGTATTTGCTTTGTCACTGTCTTAAGTAAAAAAAATTTTCGTCCAAAACACTAGAATATTTGACAAAAAGGAATATTAACGACGCTGAATCGATTGATGCTGTTCGTTCGTAAATATGAAGTGTATATATCATGGATAAATCTGGTTAGGTTAGGTTAGGTTAGGTTTTGTTGGGAATTATAGAGAGATTTGGCATTATAACGTTATTTTCCCATTTAACATGTTTGATCTAATGGTTCTAAATTATAGTTATTAGGCATATCCTAATTAAGAATTTAAGCAAAATTTAAAGCATGGTATTTGCTTTGTCACTGTCTTAAGTAAAAAAAAATGTCATACAAAACACTAGAATATTTGACAAAAAGGGTTATTAACGACGCTGAATCGATTGATGCTGTTTGTTCGTAAATATGAAGTGTATATTATGGATAAATCTGGTTGGGAAACTATTGAAGTTAAAGTAGTACAGCGAAACTCGAAGGAAGTCAATTTTTTTGGGAATTATAGAGAGATTTGGCATTATAACGTTATTTTCCTATTTAACATGTTTGATCTAATAGTTCTAAAATATAGTTATCAGGCATATCCTAATTAAGAATTTAAGCATAATTTAAAGAATGGAATTTGTTTTGTCACTGTTTTAAGTAAAAAATGTTTGTCGTCCAAAACACTTAAGAATATGGAAAAAAGGGTTTTCAAAAACTCTGAATCGATTGATGCAGTTCGTTCGTAAATAGGAAGTGTATATCATGGATAAATCTGGTTGGGAAACTATTGAAGTTAAAGTAGTACAGCGAAAATCGAAGGAAGTCAATTTTGTTGGGAATTATAAAGAGATTTGGCATTATAACGTTATTTTCCTATTTAACATGTTTGATCTAATGGTTCTAAATTATAGTTATTAGGCATATCCTAATTAAGAATTTAAGCAAAATTTGAAGCATGGTATTTGCTTTGTCACTGTCTTAAGTAAAAAAATTTGTCGTCCAAAACACTAGAATATTTGACAAAATGGGTTATTAACGACGCTGAATCGATTGATGCTGTTCGTTCGTAAATATGAAGTGTATATATCATGGATAAATCTGGTTGGGAAACTATTAAAGTTAAAGTAGTACAGCGAAACTCGAAGGAAGTCAATTTTGTTGGGAATTATAGAGAGATTTGGCATTATAACGTTATTTTCCCATTTAACATGTTTGATCTAATGAATCTAAATTATAGTTATCAGGCATATCCTAATTAAGAATTTAAGCATAATTTAAAGAATGGAATTTGTTTTGTCACTGTTTTAAGTAAAAAATTTTTGTCGTCCAAAACACTTGAGAATATGGAAAAAAGGGTTTTTAAAGACTCTAAATCGATTGATGCAGTTCGTTCGTAAATAGGAAGTGTATATCGTAGATAAACCTGGTTGGGAAACTATTGAAGTTAAAGTAGTACAGCGAAACTCGAAGGAAGTCAATTTTGTTGGGAATTATAGAGAGATTTGGCATTGTAACGTTATTTTCCTATTCAACATGTTTGATCTAATAGTTCTCAATTATAGTTATCAGGCATATCCTTATTAAGAATTTAAGCATAATTTGAAGAATGGTATTTGCTTTGTCACTGTCTTAAGTAAAAAAAATTTTCGTCCAAAACACTAGAATATTTGACAAAAAGGAATATTAACGACGCTGAATCGATTGATGCTGTTCGTTCGTAAATATGAAGTGTATATATCATGGATAAATCTGGTTGGGAAACTATTAAAGTTAAAGTAGTACAGCGAAACTCGAAGGAAGTCAATTTTGTTGGGAATTATAGAGAGATTTGGCATTATAACGTTATTTTCCCATTTAACATGTTTGATCTAATGGTTCTAAATTATAGTTATTAGGCATATCCTAATTAAGAATTTAAGCAAAATTTAAAGCATGGTATTTGCTTTGTCACTGTCTTAAGTAAAAAAAAATGTCATACAAAACACTAGAATATTTGACAAAAAGGGTTATTAACGACGCTGAATCGATTGATGCTGTTTGTTCGTAAATATGAAGTGTATATTATGGATAAATCTGGTTGGGAAACTATTGAAGTTAAAGTAGTACAGCGAAACTCGAAGGAAGTCAATTTTTTTGGGAATTATAGAGAGATTTGGCATTATAACGTTATTTTCCTATTTAACATGTTTGATCTAATAGTTCTAAAATATAGTTATCAGGCATATCCTATTTAAGAATTTAAGCATAATTTAAAGAATATAATTTGTTTTGTCACTGTTTTAAGTAAAAAATGTTTGTCGTCCAAACACTTGAAAATATGGAAAAAATGGGTTTTTAAAGACTCTGAATCGATTGATGTAGTTCGTTGGTAAATATGAAGTGTATATCATGGATAAATCTGGTTGGGAAACTATTGAAGTTAAAGTAGTACAGCGAAAATCGAAGGAAGTCAATTTTGTTGGGAATTATAAAGAGATTTGGCATTATAACGTTATTTTCCTATTTAACATGTTTGATCTAATGGTTCTAAATTATAGTTATTAGGCATATCCTAATTAAGAATTTAAGCAAAATTTAAAGCATGGTATTTGCTTTGTCACTGTCTTAAGTAAAAAAATTTGTCGTCCAAAACACTAGAATATTTGACAAAATGGGTTATTAACGACGCTGAATCGATTGATGCTGTTCGTTCGTAAATATGAAGTGTATATATCATGGATAAATCTGGTTGGGAAACTATTAAAGTTAAAGTAGTACAGCGAAACTCGAAGGAAGTCAATTTTGTTGGGAATTATAGAGAGATTTGGCATTATAACGTTATTTTCCCATTTAACATGTTTGATCTAATGGTTCTAAATTATAGTTATCAGGCATATCCTAATTAAGAATTTAAGCATAATTTGAAGAATGGCATTTGCATTGTCACTGTCTTAAGTAAAAAATTTTTGTCGTCCAAACACTTGAAAATATGGAAAAAATGGGTTTTTAAAGACTCTGAATCGATTGATGCAGTTCGTTCGTAAATATGAAGTGTATATCGTAGATAAACCTGGTTGGGAAACTATTGAAGTTAAAGTAGTACAGCGAAACTCGAAGGAAGTCAATTTTGTTGGGAATTATAGGAAGATTTGGCATTGTAACGATATTTTCCTATTCAACATGTTTAAACTAATAGTTCTAAATTATAGTTATCAGGCATATCCTAATTAAGAATTTAAGCAAAATTTGAAGCATGGTATTTGCTTTGTCACTGTCTTAAGTAAAAAAATTTGTCGTCCAAAACACTAGAATATTTGGAAAAAAGGGTTATTAACGACGCTGAATCGATTGATGCTGTTCGTTCGTAAATATGAAGTGTATATATCATGGATAAATCTGGTTGGGAAACTATTAAAGTTAAAGTAGTACAGCGAAACTTGAAGGAAGTCAATTTTGTTGGAAATTATAGAGAGATTTGGCATTATAACGTTATTTTCCCATTTAACATGTTTGATCTAATGGTTCTAAATTATAGTTATCAGGCATATCCTAATTAAGAATTTAAGCATATTTTAAAGAATGGCAATTGCATTGTCACTGTCTTAAGTAAAAAATTTTTGTCGTCCAAACACTTGAAAATATGGAAAAAATGGGTTTTTAAAGACTCTGAATCGATTGATGCAGTTCGTTCGTAAATATGAAGTGTATATCATGGATAAATCTGGTTGGGAAACTATTGAAGTTAAAGTAGTACAGCGAAACTCGAAGGAAGTCAATTTTGTTGGGAATTATAGAGAGATTTGGCATTATAACGTTATTTTCCCATTTAACATGTTTGATCTAATGGTTCTAAATTATAGTTATCAGGCATATCCTAATTAAGAATTTAAGCATAATTTGAAGAATGGCATTTGCATTGTCACTGTCTTAAGTAAAAAATTTTTGTCGTCCAAACACTTAAAAATATGGAAAAAATGGGTTTTTAAAGACTCTGAATCGATTGATGCAGTTCGTTCGTAAATATGAAGTGTATATCATGGATAAATCTGGTTGGGAAACTATTGAAGTTAAAGTAGTACAGCGAAACTCGAAGGAAGTCAATTTTGTTGGGAATTATAGAGAGATTTGGCATTATAACGTTATTTTCCTATTTAACATGTTTGATCTAATGGTTCTAAATTATAGTTATCAGGCATATCCTAATTAAGAATTTAAGCAAAATTTGAAGCATGGTATTTGCTTTCCCAAGTAACATTTTACCTGCATAAATATTCTGCATATAAACCACATATTATTATATAAAATACGGTTTTGGACGCACTTATGCAGGATAACTACCTGCAAAAGAACTTCATAACACTTTTATTTTATATAGATTATATAATTTTTAAGTGATATGAAGATGAATTGTAGGCCTGCCTTACTTCTGTTTAATACATTTAAATACCCTGAATTAATGTTTTATATTGGCGGTATACAGGTTTAGCGTAGGCCTGCAAGGCTTTTGTATAAGATCTTTTAAACAACTTGAAGGTAAGATCTTTTACAGAAATTGTCCAGGTCAGAGGCAGATCTTGTATTCATATCAAATGAAGGTAATATGCAGAGTGCGAGGAATAAGAAGAAAAATTTATTAACATTCTTTTTCAATCTTCATACTCTTTTTTTTTATTTTTTTTATTGGAGACTCATTTCCATCTATTTTTCTTTCTCACACAAACACAAGCCCAAATACACCCTGAAACTTTTTAAACTCAAATTATACTTACGGTTTCTCGGCTAGGTCTCGAACCATCAACTGCTACACCTCTCAATTTGAAACGCTGACACTCTAACTGGACTAATCAGACACTGGTAATTTTGGTTTTAATAATAAACTTAAAGCACACTCCTATTTATCGAATATTCGAAAAGACGGCATTAAAAAAAACCTTACCAAATAAAATTAAAAAAATTATTATTTTAATTATTTTTTTCTGGGTATAAATAACACAGGAAAGTATATGTTACATTACCAATTTGTTGAATAGTTTGGCTCAAAAGTCATTCATATTAATTCTGTATTCGTAATCATTTTGTATTCAAGTTTGAACTTTATTGCAATATACATACAGTGTGGTAAACTGCAGAACGGTTTCCAATAATTTAAAATGAGACGGAATAATGGAGCATAATGGAGCATGGCTACAATTTCGTATTTTTTTGTTAAAAACCATTTGTTTTCAAAATTAGTTTTTAATAAAAAATTCTTGCGCAGATCTACATATGTATATTTTGAACTATCAGCTTTTGATGGATATTTAAACAGAGGATAATTATAGGCGCTTCATAATTAATTTCTGTTGATGTAATTTGCGATAGCCTATTCGCTATTTGACATAAAGGAAACCGACCAGTTCTTAACATTCGTTTAATTTGGTATAATTGATTTTCAAACGGATATGATAATAAAGTTGATAATTTACCGAAAATTTTTACTTCGTCCACAACATGATGTAAATGACGCTTGATAAATATGTCAAACATTTCTTGTGCAACTTGTAAAATTCGTCTATAATAATTAGTGGAACAAATCGTCACAGCACAAAACAAATGTAAAAAGTGATCATAATGAGTTTTTGTTTAAAAAGGCTTTAGTACTGCGATTCCAATGTAATTCAGAAAGGCACTGCACTCTGATGTCTTAAACAATTTAACCCTCGAATCGACCTATGAAATTCTGCTGGAAGTTTTATTCCACTCATTATTTTAGATATTTCAGCTACAGTAGCTTTTGACCATTTTTGCTTTATAGTCATACCCAATTTTCCTTTTATATAGGTAAACCGTTCATGATACCTAAATGGAACAAGTGTAACGAATCGGCAACAATTATATCATCTATCAGGTTAATTTTTAATTTACATAATGGCGTTAGTATTGGTCCGTTTTCGTTAGTCTGATAATGTTCTGTATATTTCATAGAACGAAATTCAGCATTAGTTCTTTTAGAACAATTGGTGTATGGAAAAATGTTACAACAGTAGTTGCTTCATTTATAAATGGCGTAAGAAATTCTTCAATAACTTTGGGTTTCGATTTTCCATAAAAAATTCAAATAATCATAGGCGGCATATGAGCCATTTCATGAATATTAAATCAAATTGGCCAGAATTGATCAGTACCGTTTTCAAATAGAGGCAAGCCGTCAATGTTAACATTTATTTTAATTGATATTGATTTATCTAAATTACGAAAACATTGGCGAAGACAAAACTCTAAGCCTTGATGCCAGTAACTTCCGCCTTGTATATTTAAAATGCCAATTTTTTGACGCGGGGTTCCTTAAAGAAAAAACATTATTAAAACCATACCATAATATTATTAAATCAATATCTACGTACCCATTAATGTTCGAGGATCGCTATAGGTAAACCAGAGTTATACTCCTTGTTTAATTTTCCTGAGAAATTTAATTTCAACTGCCCACTTCTTTAAAAATGTTCCAAAGGTCTCACTTTCAATAAGTTCCAATTCGTCTAAGGCAATTTCTTCAATTTTATCAATTGTATCAATTTCATCAATTTCGTCAATCTTATCAATCTCATCAATTTCATCAATGTCTTCTTCGTTTCCATAACTGCAGCTGGCTTCGTTGCTAGGCTCTTGATTAGAAGCGTTCTCATTATTAAATTGGAAATATTGGAATATTCGTCCCGATACTGCTTCACTTTTCTTCGAAACGTTCCACTACGTTTTATTTTTTTCCATCCTTTAATTTTCTCGGCTTTACCCATTTTGGAAATCACAAAAACACCTTAACACTATACAATAAAAACTTAATCGAAAAGCTATATCATTCGCTTCAGTTTTAACGATCAACCAGTTGATTTTTTGTTTACAGCTGTATACAGAATATCATACTTCATATTATCTGCATATTACATTCAATAGTAGGAGTCTGCGTAAAACCTTTAACAAACAGTGAAAAGCAGATGAAAACCGTTTATATGGTCTGCAAAATGGCCCAAATAGAAGGCCTGCAAAATATTTGTTAAATATGTTATATGCAAGTAGGCTAACTTGCATTAGTTCTGCATATTAACTTCTATATAAGACTATTTATATGAAGGTAATATGCAGGTTGTACCTGCATTTAACCTAACAGTATATTTTATATGCAGGAAAGGCATTCCATTTGAAATGATATGCAGATGATATAAAGTAAAAGTTATTTCATCTTTAAGTGAAGATGATATAAGAGTAATTTGCAGACTATGTATTTTTTAAAGGACATTTGCAGACGATATAAAGTTGAAATTTCAATTGCAGGTTATTTGTAGAGCATATGCAGTCGAATTATGCAGGTTTGTGTTACTTGGGTTGTCACTGTCTTAAGTAAAAAAATTTGTCGTCCAAAACACTAGAATATTTGGAAAAAAGGGTTATTAACGACGCTGAATCGATTGATGCTGTTCGTTCGTAAATATGAAGTGTATATCGTAGATAAACCTGGTTGAGAAACTATTGAAGTTAAAGTAGTACAGCGAAACTCGAATGAAGTCAATTTTGTTGGGAATTATAGAAAGATTTGGCATTGTAACGTTATTTTCCTATTCAACATGTTTGATCTAATGGTTCCAAATTATATTTATCAGGCATATCCTAATCAAAAATTTTAGCAAAATTTGAAGTAATTATTTGCTTTGTCACTGTCTTAATTAAAAAAATTTTGCCGTCCAAAACACTTGAAAATATGCAAAAAAGGGGTTTTTAAAGACTGAACCGATTGATGCAGTTCGTTCGTAAATAGGAAGTGTATATTATAGATAAATCTGGTTGGGAAACTATTAAAGTTAAAGTAGTACAGCGAAACTCGAAGGAAGTCAATTTTGTTGGGAATTATAGAGAGATTTGGCATTGTAACGTTATTTTCCTATTTAACATGTTTGATCTAATGGTTCTAAATTATAGTTATTAGGCATACCCTAATTAAGAATTTAAGCATAATTTAAAGAATGGAATTTGTTTTGTCACTGTTTTAAGTAAAAATTTTTTTTCGTCCAAAACACTTGAGAATATGGAAAAAATGGTTTTTAAAGACTCTGAATCGATTGATGTAGTTCGTTCGTAAATAGGAAGTGTATATCGTAGATAAACCTGGTTGGAAAACTATTGAAGTTAAAGTAGTACAGCGAAACTCGAAGAAAGTCAATTTTGTTGGGAATTATAGAGGGATTTGGCATTGTAACGTTATTTTCCTATTCAACATGTTTGATCTAATGGTTCCAAATTATATTTATCAGGCATATCCTAATCAAGAATTTTAGCAAAATTTGAAGTAATGTATTTGCTTTGTCACTGTCTTAAGTAAAAAAATTTTGCCGTCCAAAACACTGGAAAATATGGAAAAAAGGGTTTTTAAAAGACTCTGAATCGATTGATGCAGTTCGTTCGCAAATATGAAGTGTATATCATGGATAAATCTGGTTGGGAAACTATTGAAGTTAAAGTAGTACAGCGAAACTCGAAGGAAGTCAATTTTGTTGGGAATTATAGAAAGATTTGGCATTGTAACGTTATTTTCCTATTTAACATGTTTGATCTAATGGTTCTAAATTATAGTTATCAGGCATATCCTAATCAAAAATTTAAGCATAATTTGAAGAATGGTATTTGCATTGTCACTGTCTTAAGTAAAAAATTTTTGTCGTCCAAAACACTAGAATATTTGGAAAAAAGGGTTATTAACGACGCTGAATCGATTGATGCTGTTCGTTCGTAAATATGAAGTGTATATATCATGGATAAATCTGGTTGGGAAACTATTGAAGTTAAAGTAGTACAGCGAAACTCAAAGGAAGTCAATTTTGTTGGGAATTATAGAGAGATTTGGCATTATAACGTTATTTTCCCATTTAACATGTTTGATCTAATGGTTCTAAATTATAGTTATCAGGCATATCCTAATTAAGAATTTAAGCATAATTTGAAGAATGGAATTTGTTTTGTCACTGTTTTAAGTAAAAAATTTTTGTCGTCCAAAACACTTGAGAATATGGAAAAAAGGGTTTTTAAAGACTCTAAATCGATTGATGCAGTTCGTTCGTAAATATGAAGTGTATATCATGGATTAATTTTGGTTGGGAAACTATTGAAGTTAAAGTAGTACAGCGAAACTCGAAGGAAGTCAATTTTGTTTGGAATTATAGAGAGATTTGGCATTATAACGTTATTTTTCTATTCAACATGTTTGATCTAATGGTTCCAAATTATATTTATCAGGCATATCCCAATCAACGATTTTAACAAAAATTGAAGCAATGTATTTGCTTTGTCACTGTCTTAAGTAAAAAAATTTTGCCGTCCAAAACACTTGAAAATATGGAAAAAAGGGGTTTTAAAGACTCTGAATCGATAAATGCAGTTCGTTCGTAAAAAGCAAGTGTATATCATAGATAAATCTGGTTGGAAAACTATTAAAGTTAAAGTAGTACAGCGAAACTCAAAGGAAGTCAATTTTTTTGGGAATTATAAAAAGATTTGGCATTATAACGTTATTTTCCTATTCAACATGTTTGATCTAATGGTTCTAAATTATATTTAGATTTAATTAAGAATTTAAGCAAAATTTGAAGCATGGTATTTGCATTGTCACTGTCTTAAGTAAAAAAATTTAGTCGTCCAAAACACTAGAATATTTGGAAAAAAGGGTTATTAACGACGCTGAATCGATTGATGCTGTTCGTTCGTAAATATAAAGTGTATATCATAGATAAATGTGGTTGGGAAACTATTGAAGTTAAAGTAGTACAGCGAAACTGAAAAGAAGTCAATTTTGTGGGGAATTTAAAGAGATTTGGCATTATAACGTTATTTTCCTATTTAACATGTTTGATCTAATGGTTCTAAATTATAGTTATCAGGCATATCCTAATCAAAAATTTAAGCATAATTTGAAGAATGGTATTTGCATTGTCACTGTCTTAAGTAAAAAATTTTTGTCGTCCAAAACACTTGAAAATATGAAAAAAAGGTTTTTTAAAGACTCTGAATCGATTGATGCAGTTCGTTCGTAAATAGGAAGTGTATATCATAGATAAATCTGGTTGGAAAACTATTGAAGTGAAAGTAGTACAGTGAAACTCGAAGGAAGTCAATTTTGTTGGGAATTATAGAGAGATTTGGCATTATAACGTTATTTTCCTATCAACATGTTTGATATAATGGTTCCAAATTATATTTATTAGGCATATCCTAATCAAGAATTTTAGCATAATTTGAAGAATGGTATTTGCATTGTCACTGTCTTAAGTAAAAAATTTTTGTCGTGTAAAACACTTGAGAATATGAAAAAAAGGGTTTTTAAAGACTCTGAATCGATTGATGCAGTTCGTTTGTAAATATAAAGTGTATATTATAGATAAATCTGGTTGGGAAACTATTGAAGTTAAAGTAGTACAGCGAAACTTAAAAGTAGTCAATTTTGTGGGGAATTATAAAGAGATTTGGCATTATAACGTTATTTTCCTATTTAACATGTTTGATCTAATGGTTCTAAATTATAGTTATCAGGCATATCCTAATTAAGAATTTTAGCAAAATTTGAAGAATAGTATTTGCTTTGTCACTGTCTTAAGTAAAAAATTTTTGTCGTCCAAAACACTAGAATATTTGGAAAAAAGGGTTATTAACGACGCTGAATCGATTAATGCTGTTCGTTCGTAAATATGAAGTGTATATATCATGGATAAATCTGGTTGGGAAAATATTAAAGTTAAAGTAGTACAGCGAAACTCAAAGGAAGTCAATTTTGTTGGGAATTATAGGAAGATTTGGTATTATACCGTTATTTTCCCATTTAACATGTTTGATCTAATGGTTCTAAATTATAGTTATCAGGCATATCCTGATTAAGAATTTAAGCATAATTTGAAGAATGGAATTTGTTTTGTCACTGTTTTAAGTAAAAATTTTTTGTCGTCCAAAACACTTAAGAATATGGAAAAAAGGGTTTTTAAAGACTCTAAATCGATTGATGCAGTTCGTTCGTAAATAGGAAGTGTATATCATGGATAAATCTGGTTGTGAAACTATTGAAGTTAATGTAGTACAGCGAAACTCGAAGGAAGTCAATTTTGTTGGAAATTATAGAGAGATTTGGCATCTTAACGTTATTTTTCTATTCAACATGTTTGATCTAATGGTTCTAAATTATAGTTATCAGGCATATCCTAATTAAGAATTTTAGCAAAATTTAAAGAATAGTATTTGCTTTGTCACTGTCTTAAATAAAAAAATTTAGTCGTCCAAAACACTAGAATATTTGAAAAAAAGGTTATTAATGACGTTGAGTCGATTGATGCTGTTCGTTCGTAAATATGAAGTGTATATCATAGATAAATTTAGTTGGGAAACTAATGAAGTTAAAGTAGTATAGCAAAACTGAAAAGAAGTCAATTTTGTGGGAAATTCAAAGAGATTTGGCATTATAACGTTATTTTCCTATTTAACATGTTTGATCTAATGGTTCTAAATTATATTTAGATTTAATTAAGAATTTAAGCAAAATTTGAAGCATGGTATTTGCTTTGTCACTGTCTTAAATAAAAAAATTTAGTCGTCCAAAACACTAGAATATTTGGAAAAAAGGGTTATTAACGACGCTGAATCGATTGATGCTGTTCGTTCGTAAATATAAAGTGTATATCATAGATAAATGTGGTTGGAAAACTATTGAAGTTAAAGTAGTACAGCGAAACTGAAAAGAAGTCAATTTTGTGGGGAATTCAAAGAGATTTGGCATTATAACGTTATTTTCCTATTTAACATGTTTGATCTAATGGTTCTAAATTATAGTTATCAGGCATATCCTAATCAAAAATTTAAGCATAATTTGAAGAATGGTATTTGCATTGTCACTGTCTTAAGTAAAAAATTTTTGTCGTTCAAAACACTTGAAAATATGAAAAAAAGGTTTTTTAAAGACTCTGAATCGATTGATGCAGTTCGTTCGTAAAAAGGAAGTGTATATCATAGATAAATCTGGTTGGGAAACTATTAAAGTTAAAGTAGTACAGCGAAACTCGAAGGAAGTCAATTTTGTTGGGAATTATAGAGAGATTTGGCATTGTAACGTTTTTTTCCTATTCAACATGTTTGATCTAATGGTTCTAAACTATATTTATCAGGCATATCCTAATTAAGAATTTAAGCAAAATTTAAAGCATGGTATTTGCTTTGTCACTGTCTTAAGTAAAAAAAATTTGTCGTCCAAAACACTAAAATATTTGGAAAAAAGGGTTATTAACGACGCTGAATCGATTGATGCTGTTCGTTCGTAAATATGAAGTGTATATCATAGATAAATGTGGTTGGGAAACTATTGAAGTTAAAGTAGTACAGTGAAACTCAAAGGAAGTCAATTTTGTTGGGAATTATATAGAGATTTGGCATTATAACGTTATTTTACTATCAAAATGTTTGATATAATGGTTCCAAATTATATTTATTAGGCATATCTCAATTAAGAATTTAAGCATAATTTTAAGAATGGTATTTGCTTTGTCAATGTCTTAAGTAAAAAATTTTTGTCGTCCAAAACACTTGAAAATATGGAAAAAAGGGTTTTTAAAGACTCTGAATCGATTGATGCAGTTCGTTCGTAAATAGGAAGTGTATATTATAGATAAATCTGGTTGGGAAACTATTGAAGTTAAAGTAGTACAGCGAAACTCGAGGGAAGTCAATTTTGTTGGGAATTATAGAGAGATTTGGCATTATAACGTTATTTATAACATGTTTGATCTAATGTTTCTAAATTGTAGTTATTAGGCATATCTCAATTAAGAATTTAAGCATAATTTTAAGAATGGTATTTGCTTTGTCAATGTCTTAAGTAAAAAATTTTTGTCGTCCAAAACACTTGAAAATATGGAAAAAAGGGTTTTTAAAGACTCTGAATCGATTAATGCAGTTCGTTCGTAAATAGAAAGTGTATATTATAGATAAATCTGGTTGGGAAACTATTGAAGTTAAAGTAGTACAGCGAAACTCGAAGAAAGTCAATTTTGTTGGGAATTATAGAGAGATTTGGCAATGTAACGTTATTTTCCTATTCAACATGTTTGATCCAATAGTTCTAAATTATAGTTATCAGGCATATCCTAATTAAGAATTTAAGCAAAACTTGAAGCATGGTATTTGCTTTGTCACTGTCTTAAGTAAAAAAATTTGTCGTCCAAAACACTAGAATATTTGGAAAAAAGGGTTATTAACGACGCTGAATCGATTGATGCTGTTCGTTCGTAAATATGAAGTGTATATCATGAATAAATCCGGTTGGGAAACTATTGAAGTTAAAGTAGTACAGAGAAACTCGAAGGAAGTCAATTTTGTTGGGAATTATAGAGAAAATTGTCATTATAACGTTATTTTTCTATCAACATGTTTGATCTTATGGTTCTAAATTATATTTATCAAGCATATCCTAATCAAGACTTAAAGCATAATTTGAAGAATGGTATTTGCATTGTCACTGTCTTAAGTAAAAAATTTTTGTCGTCCAAAACACTTGAAAATATGAAAAAAAATTGTTTTTAAAGACTCTAAATCGATTGATGCAGTTCGTTCGTAAATAGGAAGTGTATATCATAGATAAGTCTGGTTGGGAAACTGTTGAAGTTAAAGTAGTACAGCGAAACTCGAAGGAAGTCAATTTTGTTGGGAATTATAGAGAGATTTGGCATTATAACGTTATTTTCCGATCAACATGTTTGATCTAATAGTTCCAAATTATATTTATCAAGCATATCCTAATCAAGACTTTAAGCATAATTTGAAGAATGGTATTTGCATTGTCACTGTCTTAAGTAAAAAAATTTTGTCGTCCAAAACACTGGAATATTTGGAAAAGAGGGTTATTTACGACGCTGAATCGATTGATGCTGTTCGTTCGTAAATATGAAGTGTATATCATGGATAAATCTGTTTGGGAAACTATTAAAGTTAAAGTAGTACAGCGAAACTAGAAGGAAGTCAATTTTGTTGGGAATTATAGAGAGATTTGGCATTATAACGTTTTTTTCCTATTTAACATGTTTGATCTAATGGTTATAAATTATATTTATCAGGCATATCCTAATTAAGAATTTAAGCAAAATTTAAAGCATGGTATTTGCTTTGTCACTGTCTTAAATAAAACAATTTAGTCGTCCAAAACACTAGAATATTTGGAAAAAAGGGTTATTAACGACGCTGATTCGATTGATGCTGTTCGTTCGTAAATATGAAGTGTTTATCATAGATAAATGTGGTTGGGAAACCATTGAAGTTAAAGTAGTACAGCGAAACTGAAAAGAAGTCAATTTTGTGGGGAACTTAAAGAGATTTGGCATTATAACGTGATTTTCCTATTTAACATGTTTGATCGAATGGTTCTAAATTATAGTTATCAGGCATATCCTAATCAAGAATTTTAGCAAAATTTGAAGCAATATATTTGATTTGTTACTGTCTTAAATAAAACAATTTAGTCGTCCAAAACACTAGAATATTTGGAAAAAAGGGTTATTAACGACGCTGATTCGATTAATGCTGTTCGTTCGTAAATAGGAAGTGTATATCATAGATAAATCTGGTTGGGAAACTATTGAAGTTAAAGTAGTACAGCGAAACTAAAAAGAAGTCAATTTTGTGGGGAATTTAAAGAGATTTGGCATTATAACGTTATTTTCCTATTTAACATGTTTGATCTAATGGTTCTAAATTATAGTTATCAGGCATATCCTTATTAAGAATTTAAGCAAAATTTGAAGCATGGTATTTGCTTTGTAACTGTCTTAAGTAAAAAATTTTTGTCGTCCAAAACACTAGAATATTTGGAAAAAAGGGTTATTGACGACGCTGAATCGATTGATGCTGTTCGTTCGTTAATATAAAGTGTATATCATAAATAAATGTGGTTGGGAAACTATTGAAGTTAAAGTAGTACAGCGAAACTAAAAAGAAGTCAATTTTGTGGGGAATTCGAAGAGATTTGGCATTATAACGTTATTTTCCTATTTAACATGTTTGATCTAATGGTTCTAAATTAAAGTTATCAGGTATATCCTTATTAAGAATTTAAGCAAAATTTGAAGCATGGTATATGCTTTGTCACTGTCTTAATTAAAAAAAATTAGTCGTTTAAAACACTAGAATATTTGGAAAAAAGGGTTATTAATGACGTTGAATCGATTAATGCTGTTCGTTCGTAAATATGAAGTGTATATCATAGATAAATGTGGTTGGGAAACCATTGATGTTAAAGTAGTACAGCGAAACTGAAAAGAAGTTAATTTTGTGGGGAACTTAAAGAGATTTGGCATTATAACGTGATTTTCCTATTTAACATGTTTGATCGAATGGTTTTAAATTATAGTTATCAGGCATATCCTAATCAAGAATTTTAGCAAAATTTGAAGCAATATATTTGATTTGTCACTGTCTTAAATAAAACAATTTAGTCGTCCAAAACACTAGAATATTTGGAAAAAAGGGTTATTAACGACGCTGATTCGATTAATGCTGTTCGTTCGTAAATATGAAGTGTATATCATAGATAAATGTGGTTGGGAAACTATTGAAGTTAAAGTAGTACAGCGAAACTCGAAGGAAGTCAATTTTGTTGGGAATTATAGAAAGATTTGGCATTATAACGTTTTTTTCCTATTCAACATGTTTGATCTAATGGTTCTAAATTATATTTAGATTTAATTAAGAATTTAAGCAAAATTTGAAGCATGGTATTTGCTTTGTCACTGTCTTAAATAAAAAAATTTAGTCGTCCAAAACACTAGAATATTTGTAAAAAAGGGTTATTAACGACGCTGAATCGATTGATGCTGTTCGTTCGTAAATATAAAGTGTATATCATAGATAAATGTGGTTGGGAAACTATTGAAGTTAAAGTAGTACAGCGAAACTGAAAAGAAGTCAATTTTGTGGGGAATTCAAAGAGATTTGGCATTATAACGTTATTTTCCTATTTAACATGTTTGATCTAATGGTTCTAAATTAAAGTTATCAGGTATATCCATAATAAGAATTTAAGCAAAATTTGAAGCATGGTATTTGCATTGTCACTGTCTTAAGTAAAAAAATTTAGTCGTCCAAAACACTAGAATATTTGGAAAAAAGGGTTATTAACGACGCTAAATCGATTGATGCTGTTCGTTCGTAAATATAAAGTGTATATCATAGATAAATGTGGTTGGGAAACTATTGAAGTTAAAGTAGTACAGCGAAACTGAAAAGAAGTCATTTTTGTGGGGAATTCAAAGAGATTTGGCATTATAACGTTATTTTCCTATTTAACATGTTTGATCTAATGGTTCTAAATTAAAGTTATCAGGTATATCCTTATTAAAAATTTAAGCAAAATTTGAAGCATGGTTTTTGCTTTGTCACTGTCTTGAATAAAAAAAAGGTCGTCCAAAACACTAGAATATTTGGAAAAAAGGGTTATTAACGACGCTGAATCGATTGATGCTGTTCGTTCGTAAATATAAAGTGTATATCATAGATAAATGTGGTTGGGAAACTATTGAAGTTAAAGTAGTACAGCGAAACTGAAAAGAAGTCAATTTTGTGGGGAATTTAAAGAGATTTGGCATTATAACGTTATTTTCCTATTTAACATGTTTGATCGAATGGTTCTAAATTATAGTTATCAGGCATATCCTAATCAAGAATTTTAGCAAAATTTGAAGCAATATATTTGATTTGTTACTGTCTTAAATAAAACAATTTAGTCGTCCAAAACACTAGAATATTTGGAAAAAAGGGTTATTAACGACGCTGATTTGATTAATGCTGTTCGTTCGTAAATATGAAGTGTATATCATAGATAAATGTGGTTGGGAAACTATTGAAGTTAAAGTAGTACAGTGAAACTCGAAGGAAGTCAATTTTGTTGGGAATTATAGAAAGATTTGGCATTCTAACGTTTTTTTCCTATTCAACATGTTTGATCTAATGGTTCTAAATTATATTTAGATTTAATTAAGAATTTAAGCAAAATTTGAAGCATGGTAATTGCTTTGTCACTGTCTTAAATAAAAAAAATTTAGTCGTCCAAAACACTAGAATATTTGTAAAAAAGGGTTATTAACGACGCTGAATCGATTGATGCTGTTCGTTCATAAATATAAAGTGTATATCATAGATAAATGTGGTTGGGAAACTATTAAAGTTAAAGTAGTACAGCGAAACTGAAAAGAAGTCAATTTTGTGGGAAATTCAAAGAGATTTGGCATTATAACGTTATTTTCCTATTTAACATGTTTGATCTAATGGTTCTAAATTATAGTTATCAGGCATATCCTATTTAAGAATTTTAGCAAAATTTAAAGCATGGTATTTGCTTTGTCACTGTCTTCAGTAAAAAAAAATTGACGTCCAAAACACTAGAATATTTGGAAAAAAGGGTAATTAACGACGCTAAATCGATTGATGCTGTTCGTTCGTAAATATGAAGTGTATATCATGGATAAATTTGGTTGGGAAACTATTGAAGTTAAAGTAGTACAGCGAAACTCAAAGGAAGTCAATTTTGTTGGGAATTATAGAGAGATTTGGCATTATAACGTTATTTTCCTATTTAACATGTTTGATCTAATGGTTCTAAATTATAGTTATCAGGCATATCCTAATTAAGAATTTAAGCATAATTTGAAGAATGGTATTTGCTTTGTCACTGGCTTAAGTAAAAAATTTTTGTCGTCCAAAACACATGAAAATTTAGAAAAAACGGTTTTTAAAGACTCTGAATCAATTGATGCAGTTCGTTCGTAAATAGGAAGTGTATATCATAGATAAATCTGGTTGGGAAACTATTGAAGTTAAAGTAGTACAGCGAAACTCGAAGGAAGTCAATTTTGTTGGGAATTATAGAGAGATTTGTCATTATAACGTTATTTTCAAATCAACATGTTTGATCTTATGGTTCTAAATTATATTTATCAATCATATCCTAATCAAGACTTTAAGCATAATTTGAAGAATGGTATTTGCATTGTCACTGTCTTAAGTAAAAAATTTTTGTCGTCCAAAACACTTGAAAATATGGAAAAAAGTGTTTTTAAAGACTCTAAATCGATTGATGCAGTTCGTTCGTAAATAGGAAGTGTATATCATAGATAAGTCTGGTTGGGAAACTGTTGAAGTTAAAGTAGTACAGCGAAACTCGAAGGAAGTCAATTTTGTTGGGAATTATAGAGAGATTTGGCATTATAACGTTATTTTCCGATCAACATGTTTGATCTAATGGTTCCAAATTATATTTATCAAGCATATCCTAATCAAGACTTTAAGCATAATTTTAAGAATGGTATTTGCATTGTCACTGTCTTAAGTAAAAAAATTTTGTCGTCCAAAACACTGGAATATTTGGAAAAGAGGGTTATTTACGACGCTGAATCGATTGATGCTGTTCGTTCGTAAATATGAAGTGTAAATCATGAATAAATCTGTTTGGGAAACTATTAAAGTTAAAGTAGTATAGCAAAACTAGAAGGAAGTCAATTTTTTTGGGAATTATAGAGAGATTTGGCATTATAACGTTTTTTTCCTATTTAACATGTTTGATCTAATGGTTCTAAATTATATTTATCAGGCATATCCTAATTAAGAATTTAAGCAAAATTTGAAGCATGGTATTTGCTTTGTCACTGTCTTAAATAAAACGATTTAGTCGTCCAAAACACTAGAATATTTGGAAAAAAGGGTTATTAACGACGCTGATTCGATTGATGCTGTTCGTTCGTAAATATGAAGTGTATATCATAGATAAATGTGGTTGGGAAACCATTGAAGTTAAAGTAGTACAGCGAAACTGAAAAGAAGTCAATTTTGTGGGGAACTTAAAGAGATTTGGCATTATAACGTGATTTTCCTATTTAACATGTTTGATCGAATGGTTCTAAATTATAGTTATCAGGCATATCCTAATCAAGAATTTTAGCAAAATTTGAAGCAATATATTTGATTTGTTACTGTCTTAAATAAAACAATTTAGTCGTCCCAAAACACTAGAATATTTGGAAAAAAGGGTTATTAACGACGCTGATTCGATTAGTGCTGTTCGTTCGTAAATATGAAGTGTATATCATAGATAAATGTGGTTGGGAAACTATTGAAGTTAAAGTAGTACAGCGAAACTCGAAGGAAGTCAATTTTGTTGGGAATTATAGAAAGATTTGGCATTCTAACGTTTTTTTCCTATTCAACATGTTTGATCTAATGGTTCTAAATTATAGTTATTAGGCATATCCTAATTAAGAATTTTAGCAAAATTTAAAGCATGGTATTTGCTTTGTCACTGTCTTTAGTAAAAAAAATTGACGTCCAAAACACTAGAATATTTGGAAAAAAGGGTTATTAACGACCCTGAATAATTCATGCTGTTTTTTCGTAAATATGAAGTGTATATCATAGACAAATCTGGTTGAAGTAGTACAGCGAAAATCGAAGAAAGTGAATTTTGTTCGGAATTATAGAGAGATTTGGCATTATAACATTATTTTCCTATTCAACATGTTTGATTTAATGGTTCTAAATTATAGTTATCAGGCATATCCTAATTAAGAATTTAAGCAAAATTTGAAGCATGGTATTTGCTTTGTCACTGTTTTAAGTAAAACATTTTTGTCGTCCAAAACACTAGAATATTTGGAAAAAAAGGTTATTAACAACGCTAAATCGATTAATGCTGTTCGTTCGTAAATATGAAGTGTATATCATAGATAAATGTGGTTGGGAAACTATTGAAGTTAAAGTAGTACAGCGAAACTGAAAAGAAGTCAATTTTGTGGGGAATTCAAAGAGATTTGGCATTATAACGTTATTTTCCTATTTAACATGTTTGATCTAATGGTTCTAAATTAAAGTTATCAGGTATATCCTTATTAAGAATTTAAGCAAAATTTGAAGCATGGTATTTGCTTTGTCACTGTCTTAAATAAAAAAAATTAGTCGTCCAAAACACTGGAATATTTGGAAAAAAGGGTTATTAATGACGTTGAATCGATTGATGCTGTTTGTTCGTAAATATGAAGTGTATATCATAGATAAATCTAGTTGGGAAACTAATGAAGTTAAAGTAGTATAGCAAAACTAGAAGGAAGTCAATTTTGTTGGAAATTATAGAGAGATTTGTCAATATAACGTTATTTTCCCATTAAACATGTTTGATCTAATGGTTCTAAATTATAGTTATTAGGCATATCCTAATTAAGAATTTTAGCAAAATTTAAAGCATGGTATTTGCTTTGTCACTGTCTTCAGTAAAAAAAATTGACGTCCAAAACACTAGAATATTTGGAAAAAAAAGGTTATTAACGACCCTGAATCAATTCATGCTGTTTTTTCGTAAATATGAAGTGTATATCATAGACAAATCTGGTTGAAGTAGTACAGCGAAAATCGAAGGAAGTGAATTTTGTTCGGAATTATAGAGAGATTTGGCATTATAACATTATTTTCCTATTCAACAAGTTTGATTTAATGGTTCTAAATTATAGTTATCAGGCATATCCTAATTAAGAATTTAAGCAAAATTTGAAGCATGGTATTTGCTTTGTCACTGTTTTAAGTAAAACATTTTTGTCGTCCAAAACACTAGAATATTTGGAAAAAAAGGTTATTAACGACGCTAAATCGATTAATGCTGTTCGTTCGTAAATATGAAGTGTATATCATAGATAAATCTGGTTGGGAAACTATTGAAGTTAAAGTAGTACAGCGAAACTGAAAAGAAGTCAATTTTGTGGGGAATTTAAAGAGATTTGGCATTATAACGTTATTTTCCTATTTAACATGTTTGATCTAATGGTTCTAAATTATAGTTATCAGGCATATCCTTATTAAGAATTTAAGCAAAATTTGAAGCATGGTATTTGCTTGGTCACTGTCTTAAATAAAAAAAAAATGGTCGTCCAAAACACTAGAATATTTGGAAAAAAGGGTTATTAATGACGTTGAATCAATTGATGCTGTTTGTTCGTAAATATGAAGTGTATATTATAGATAAATCTAGTTGGGAAACTAATGAAGTTAAAGTAGTATAGCAAAACTAAAAGAAAGTCAATTTTGTTGGAAATTATAGAGAGATTTGTCAATATAACCTTATTTTCCTATTAAACATGTTTGATCTAATGGTTCTAAATTATGGTTATTAGGCATATCCTAATTAAGAATTTTAGCAAAATTTAAAGCATGGTATTTGCTTTGTCAATGTCTTCAGTAAAAAAAATTGACGTCCAAAACACTAGAATATTTGGAAAAAAGGGTTATTAACGACCCTGAATCAATTCATGCTGTTTTTTCGTTAATATTAAGTGTATATAGTGTATATCATAGACAAATCTGGTTGAAGTAGTACAGCGAAATTCGAAGGAAGTGAATTTTGTTTGGAATTATAGAGAGATTTGGCATTATTACGTTATTTTCCTATTCAACATGTTTGATCTAATGGTTCTAAATTATAGTTATTAGGCATATCCTAATTAAGAATTTAAGCCAAATTTGAAGCATGGTATTTGCTTTGTCACTGTCTTAAATAAAAAAATTTTGTCGTCCAAAACACCAGAATATTTGGAAAAAAGGGTTATTAATGACGTTGAATCAATTGATGCTGTTTTTTCGTAAATATGAAGTGTATATGAAGTGTATATCATAGATAAATCCAGTTGGAAAACTATTAAAGTTAAAGTAGTATAGCAAAACTCGAAGAAAGTGAATTTTGTTCGGAATTGTTGAAAGATTTGGCATTATAACGTTTTTTCCTATTCAACATGTTTAATCAAATGGTTCCAAATTATATTTATTAGGCATATCCTAATCAATATTTTAGCAAAATTTGAAGGAATATATTTGATTTGTCACTGTCTTAAGTAAAAAAATGTTGTCGTCCAAAACACTTAAAAATATGGAAAAAAGGGTTTTTAACGACTCTGAATCGATTGATGCAGTTTGTTCGTAAATAGGAAGTGTATATCATAGATATATCTGGTTGGGAAACTATTGAAGTTAAAGTAGTAGAGCGAAACTCGAAGGAAGTCAATTTTGTTGGATAGAGAGATTTGACATTATAACGTTATTTTCCTATTTAACATGTTTGATCTGATGGTTCTAAATTATAGTTATCAGGCATATCCTAATTAAGAATTTAAGCAAAATTTAAAGCATGGTATTTGCTTTGTCACTGTCTTAAGTAAAAAATTTTAGTCGTCGAAAACACTAGAATATTTTGAAAAAAGGGTTATTAATGACGTTGAATCGATTGATGCAGTTCGTTCGTAAATAGGAAGTGTATATCATAGATAAATCTGGTCGGGAAACTATTGAAGTTAAAGTAGTACAGCGAAACTCGAAGGAAGTCAATTTTGTTGGGAATTATAGAGAGATTTGGCATTATAACGTTATTTTCCTATTCAACATGTTTGATCTAATGGTTCCAAATTATATTTATCAGGCATATCCTAATCAAGAATTTTAGCAAAATTTTAAGCAATGTATTTGCTTTGTCACTGTCTTAAGTAAAAAAAATTTGTCGTCCAAAACACTAGAATATTTGGAAAAAAGGGTTATTAACGACGCTGAATCGATTGATGCTGTTCGTTGGTAAATATAAAGTGTATATCATGGATAAATCTGGTTGGGAAACTATTGAAGTTAAAGTAGTACAGCAAAACTGAAAAGAAGTAAATTTTGTGGGAAATTTAAAGAGATTTGGCATTATAACGTTATTTTCCTATTCAACATATTTGATCTAATGGTTCTAAATTATATTTATCAGGTATATCCTAATCAAGACTTTTAGCAAAATTTAAAGCAATGTATTTGATTTGTCACTGTCTTAAGTAAAACATTTTTTCCGTCCAAAACCCTTTAAAATATGGAAAAAAGGGTTTTTAAAGACTCTGAATCGATTGATGCAGTTCGTTCGTAAATAGGAAGTGTATATCATAGATAAATCTGGTTGGGAAACTATTGAAGTTAAAGTAGTATAGCAAAACTAGAAGGAAGCCACTTTTGTTGGGAGTTATAGAGAGATTTGTCAATATAACGTTATTTTCCTATTAAACATGTTTGATCTAATGGTTCTAAATTATAGTTATTAGGCATATCCTAATTAAGAATTTTAGCAAAATTTAAACCATGGTATTTGCTTTGTCACTGTCTTCAGTAAAAAAAATTGACGTCCAAAACACTAGAATATTTGGAAAAAAGGGTTATTAACGACCCTGAATCAATTCATGCTGTTTTTTCGTAAATATGAAGTGTATATAGTGTATATCATAGACAAATCTGGTTGAAGTAGTACAGCGAAACTCGAAGGAAGTGAATTTTGTTCGGAATTATAGAGAGATTTGGCATTATAACGTTATTTTCCTATTCAACATGTTTGATCTAATGGTTCCAAATTATATTTATCAGGCATATCCTAATTAAGAATTTTAGCAAAATTTAAAGCAAGGTATTTGCTTTGTCACTGTCTTAAGTAAAAAAAATTTGTCGTCCAAAACACTAGAATATTTGGAAAAAAGGGTTATTAATGACTTTGAATCGATTGATGCTGTTTATTCGTAAATATGAAGTGTATATCATATATAAATCTAGTTGGAAAACTAATGAAGTTAAAGTAGTACAGCGAAACTCGAAGGAAGTCAATTTTGTTGGAAATTATAGAGAGATTTGGCATTATAAAGTTATTTTCCTATTTAACATGTTTGATCTAATGGTTCTAAATTATAGTTATCAGGCATATCCTAATTAAGAATTTTAGCAAAATTTAAAGCATGGTATTTGCTTTGTCACTGTCTTAAGTAAAAAAATTGTAGTCCAAAACACTAAAATATTTAAAAAAAAGGGTTATTAACGACGCTGAATCAATTTATGCTGTTTTTCGTAAATATGAAGTGTTTATAGTGTATATGTTATACAAATCTGGTTGAAGTAGTACAGCGAAACTCGAAGGAAGTGAATTTTGTTCGGAATTATAGAGAGATTTGGCATTACAACGTTATTTTCCTAGTAAACATGTTTGATCTAATGGTTCTAAATTATAGTTATTATGCATATACTAATTAAGAATTTTAGCAAAATTTAAAGCATGGTATTTGCTTTGTCACTGTCTTCAGTAAAAAAAATTAACGTCCAAAACACTAGAATATTTGGAAAAAAGGGTTGTTAACGACCCTGAATCAATTTATGCTGTTTTTTCGTAAATATTAAGTGTATATAGTGTATATCATAGACAAATCTGGTTGAAGTAGTACAGCGAAACTCGAAGGAAGTGAATTTTGTTCGGAATTATAGAGATATTTGGCATTATAACGTTATTTTTCTATTTAATGCTTCTAATGGTTCTAAATTATAGTTATCAGGCATATCCTAATTAAGAATTTAAGCAAAATTAGAAGCATGGTATTTGCTTTGTCACTGTCCTAAGTAAAAAAATTTTGTCGTCCAAATCACTAGAATATTTGGAAAAAAGGGTTATTAACGACGCTGAATCGATTTATGCTGTTTTTTCGTAAATATGAAGTGTATATAGTGTATATCATAGACAAATCTGGTTGAAGTAGTACAGCGAAACTCGAAGGAAGTGAATTTTGTTCGGAATTATAGAGAGATTTGGCATTATAACGTTATTTTCCTATTCAACATGTTTGATCTAATGGTTCTAAATTATAGTTATCAGGCATATCCTAATTAAGAATTTAAGCAAAATTTAAAGCATGGTATTTGCTTTGTCACTGTCTTAAATAAAAAAATTTAGTCGTCCAAAACACTAGAATATTTGGAAAAAAGGGTTATTAATGACGTTGAATCGATTGATGCTGTTCGTTCGTAAATATGAAGTGTATATCATAGATAAATCTAGTTGGGAAACTAATGAAGTTAAAGTAGTACAGCGAAACTCGAAGGAAGTCAATTTTGTTGGGAATTATTGAGAGATTTGGCATTATAACGTTATTTTCCTATTCAACATGTTTGATCTAATGGTTCCAAATTATATTTGTCAGGCATATCCTAATCAAGAATTTAAGCAAAATTTAAAGCAATGTATTTGCTTTGTCACTGTCTTAAGTAAAAAAAATTTGTCGTCCAAAACACTAGAATATTTGGAAAAAAGGGTTATTAACGACGCTGAATCGATTGATGCTGTTCGTTCGTAAATATAAAGTGTATATCATGGATAAATCTGGTTGGGAAACTATTGAAGTTAAAATAGTACAGCGAAACTGAAAAGAAGTAAATTTTGTTGGAAATTTCAAGATATTTGGCATTATAACGTTATTTTCCTATTCAACATATTTGATCTAATGGTTCTAAATTATATTTTTCAGGTATATCCTAATCAAGACTTTTAGCAAAATTTAAAGCAATGTTTTTGCTTTGTCACTGTCTTAAGTAAAAAATTTTTTCCGTCCAAAAAACTTGAAAATATGGAAAAAAGGGTTTTTAAAGACTCTGAATCGATTGATGCAGTTCGTTCGTAAATAGGAAGTGTATATCATAGATAAATCTGGTTGGGAAACTATTGAAGTTAAAGTAGTATAGCAAAACTAGAAGGAAGCCACTTTTGTTGGGAGTTATAGAGAGATTTGTCAATATAACGTTATTTTCCTATTAAACATGTTTGATCTAATGGTTCTAAATTATAGTTATTAGGCATATCCTAATTAAGAATTTTAGCAAAATTTAAACCATGGTATTTGCTTTGTCAATGACTTCAGTAAAAAAAATTGACGTCCAAAACACTAGAATATTTGGAAAAAAGGGTTATTAACGACGCTGAATCAATTAATGCTGTTTTTTCGTAAATATGAAGTGTATATCATAGACAAATCTGGTTGAAGTACTACAGCGAAACTCGAAGAAGGTGAATTTTGTTCGGAATTATAGGGAGATTTGGCGTTATAACGTTATTTTCCTATTCAACATGTTTGATCTAATGTTTTTAAATTATATTTATCAGTCATATCCTAATGAAGAATTTTAGTAAAATTTGAAGCAAGGTATTTGCTTTGTCACTGTGTTAAGTAAAAAAAATTTGTCGTCCAAAACACTAGAATATTTGGAAAAAAGGGTTATTAATAACGTTGAATCGATTGATGCTTTTTGTTCGTAAATATGAAGTGTATATCATAGATAAATCTGGTTGGAAAACTATTAAAGTTAAAGTAGTACAGCGAAACTCGAAGGAAGTCAATTTTGTTGGGAATTATAAAAAGATTTGGCATTATAACGTTATTTTCCTATTCAACATGTTTAATCTAATGGTTCTAAATTATAGTTATCAGGCATATCCTAATTAAGAATTTTAGCAAAATTTAAAGCATGGTATTTGCTTTGTCACTGTCTTCAGTAAAAAAAATTGACGTCCAAAACACTAGAATATTTAAAAAAAAGGGTTATTAACGACCCTGAATCAATTTATGCTGTTTTTTCGTAAATATGAAGTGTATATAGTGTATATCATAGACAAATCTGGTTGAAGTAGTACAGCGAAACTCGAAGGAAGTGAATTTTGTTCGGAATTATAGAGAGATTTGGCATTACAACGTTATTTTCCTATTAAACATGTTTGATCTAATGGTTCTAAATTATAGTTATTAGGCATATCCTAATTAAGAATTTTAGCAAAATTTAAAGCATGGTATTTGCTTTGTCACTGTCTTCAGTAAAAAAAATTAACGTCCAAAACACTAGAATATTTGGAAAAAAGGGTTGTTAACGACCCTGAATCAATTTATGCTGTTTTTTCGTAAATATTAAGTGTATATATTGTATATCATAGACAAATCTGGTTGAAGTAGTACAGCGAAACTCGAAGGAAGTGAATTTTGTTCGGAATTATAGAGATATTTGGCATTATAACGTTATTTTCCTATTCAACATGTTTAATCTAATGGTTCTAAATTATAGTTATCAGGCATATCCTAATTAAGAATTTAAGCAAAATTTGAAGCATGGTATTTGCTTTGTCACTGTCTTAAGTAAAAAAATTTTGTATTCCAAAACCATAGAATATTTGGAAAAAATGGTTATTAACGACGTTGAATCGATTGATGCTGTTTGTTCGTAAATATAAAGTGTATATTATAGATAAATCTAGTTGGGAAACTATTAAAGTTAAAGTAGTACAGCGAAACTCGAAGGAAGTCAATTTTGTTGGGAATTATAGAGAGATTTGGCATTATAACGTTATTTTCCTATTCAACATGTTTGATCTAATGGTTCCAAATTATATTTATCAGGCATATCCTAATCAAGAATTTAAGCAAAATTTGAAGCAATGTATTTGCTTTGTCACTGTCTTAAGTAAAAAAATTTTGTCGTCCAAAACACTAGAATATTTGGAAAAAAGGGTTATTAACGACGCTGAATCGATTGATGCTGTTCGTTGGTAAATATAAAGTGTATATCATGGATAAATCTGGTTGGGAAACTATTGAAGTTAAAGTAGTACAGCGAAACTGAAAAGAAGTAAATTTTGTGGGAAATTTAAAGAGATTTGGCATTATAACGTTATTTTCCTATTCAACATATTTGATCTAATGGTTCTAAATTATATTTATCAGGTATATCCTAATCAAGACTTTTAGCAAAATTTGAAGCAATGTATTTGCTTTGTCACTGTCTTAAGTAAAAAAATTTTGCCGTCCAAAACACTTGAAAATATGGAAAAAAGGGTTTTTAAAGACTCTGAATCGATTGATGCAGTTCGTTCGTAAATAGGAAGTGTATATCATAGATAAATCTGGTTGGGAAACTATTAAAGTTAAAGTAGTATAGCAAAACTAGAAGGAAGTCAATTTTGTTGGAAATTATAGAGAGATTTGTCAATATAACGTTATTTTCCTATTAAACATGTTTGATCTAATGGTTCTAAAATATAGTTATCAGGCATATCCTAATTAAGAATTTTAGCAAAATTTAAAGTATGGTATTTGCTTTGTCACTGTCTTAAGTAAAAAAAATTGACGTCCAAAACACTACAATATTTGGAAAAAAGGGTTATTAACGACCCTGAATCAATTGATGCTGTTTTTTCGTAAATATGAAGTGTATATCATAGACAAATCTGGTTGAAGTAGTACAGCGAAACTCGAAGGAAGTCAATTTTGTTGAATAGAGAGATTTGACATTATAACGTTATTTTCCTATTTAACAAGTTTGATCTAATGGTTCTAAATTATAGTTATCAAGCATATCCTAATTAAGAATTAAAGCAAAATTTCAAGCATGGTATTTACTTTGTCACTGTCTTAAGTAAAAAAATTTTGTCGTCCAAAACACCAGAATATTTGGAAAAAATTGTAATTAACGACGCTGAATTGATTGATGCTGTTCGTTCGTAAATATGAAGTGTATATCATAGATAAATCTTGTTGGGAAACTACTGAAGTTAAAGTAGTACAGCAAAACTCGAAAGAAGTCAATTTTGTTGGGAATTATAGAGAGATTTGGCATTATAACGTTATTTTCCCATTCAACATGTTTGATCTAATGGTTCCAAATTATATTTATCAGGCATATCCTAATTTAGAATTTTAGCAAAATTTGAAGCAATGTATATGCTTTGTCACTGTCTTAAGTAAAAAACATTTGTCGTCCAAAACACTTGAAAATATGGAAAAAGAGTTTTTAAAGACTCTGAATCGATTGATGCAGTTCGTTCGTGAATAGGAAATGTATATCATAGACAAATCTGGTTGGGAATCTATTAAAGTTAAAGTAGTATAGCAAAACTAAAAAGTATTTAGTTTTGTGGGGAATTATAAAAAAATTTGGCATTATAACGTTATTTTCCTATTTAACATGTTTGATCTAATGGTTCTAAATTAAAGTTATCAGGTATATCCTTATTAAGAATTTAAGCAAAATTTGAAGCATGGTATTTGCTTTGTCACTGTCTTAAATAAAAAAATTTAGTCGTCTAAAACACTAGAATATTTGGAAAAAAGGGTTATTAATGACATTGAATCGATTAATGCTGTTTGTTCGTAAATATGAAGTGTATATCATAGATAAATCTAGTTGGGAAACTAATGAAGTTAAAGTAGTATAGCAAAACTAGAAGGAAGTCAATTTTGTTGGAAATTATAGAGAGATTTGTCAATATAACGTTATTTTCCTATTAAACATGTTTGATCTAATGGTTCTAAAATATAGTTATCAGGCATATCCTAATCAAGAATTTTAGCAAAATTTGAAGCAATATATTTGATTTGTCACTGTCTTCAGTAAAAAAAATTGACGTCCAAAACACTAAAATATTTGGAAAAAAGGGTAATTAACGACCCTGAATCAATTCATTCTGTTTTTTCGTAAATATGAAGTGTATATCATAGACAAATCTGGTTGAAGTAGTACAGCGAAACTGGAAGGAAGTGAATTTTGTTCGGAATTATAAAGAGATTTGGCATTATAACGTTCTTTCCTATTTAACATGTTTAATCTTATGGTTCTAAATTATATTTATCAGGCATATCCTAATTAAAAATTTTAGCAAAATTTAAAGCAAGGTATTTGCTTTGTCACTGTCTTAAGTAAAAAAAATTGACGTCCAAAACACTAGAATATTTGGAAAAAAGGGTTATTAACGACCCTGAATCAATTTATGCTGTTTTTTTGTAAATATGAAGTGTATATAGTGTATATTATAGACAAATCTGGTTGAAGTAGTACAGCGAAACTCGAAGGAAGTGAATTTTGTTCGGAATTATAGAGAGATTTGGCATTATAACGTTATTTTCCTATTCAACATGTTTGATCTAATGGTTCCAAATTATATTTTTCAGGTATATCCTAATCAAGACTTTTAGCAAAATTTAAAGCAATGTTTTTGCTTTGTCACTGTCTTAAGTAAAACATTTTTTCCGTCCAAAACACTTGAAAATATGGAAAAAAGGGTTTTTAAAGACTCTGAATCGATTGATGCAGTTCGTTCGTAAATAGGAAGTGTATATCATAGATAAATCTGGTTGGGAAACTATTGAAGTTAAAGTAGTATAGCAAAACTAGAAGGAAGCCACTTTTGTTGGGAGTTATAAAGAGATTTGTCAATATAACGTTATTATCCTATTAAACATGTTTGATCTAATGGTTCTAAATTATAGTTATTGGGCATATCCAAATTAAGAATTTTAGCAAAATTTAAACCATGTTATTTGCTTTGTCACTGTATTCAGTAAAAAAAATTGACGTCCAAAACACTAGAATATTTGGAAAAAAGGGTTATTAACGACCCTGAATCAATTCATGCTGTTTTTTCGTAAATATGAAGTGTATATAGTGTATATCATAGACAAATCTGGTTGAAGTAGTACAGCGAAACTCAAAGGAAGTGAATTTTGTTCGGAATTATAGAGAGATTTGGCATTATAACGTTATTTTCCTATTCAACATGTTTGATCTAATGGTTCCAAATTATATTTATCAGGCATATCCTAATCAAGAATTTTAGCAAAATTTGAAGCATGGTATTTGCTTTGTCACAGTCTTAAGTAAAAAATTTTAGTCGTCCAAAACACTAGAATATTTAAAAAAAGTGGTTATTAACGAAGCTGAATCCATTGAAGCAGTTCGTTCGTAAATAGGAAGTGTATATCATAGATAAATCTAGTAGGGAAACTATTGAAGTTAAAGTAGTATAGCAAAACTAGAAGAAAGTCAATTTTGTTGGGAATTATAGAGAGATTTGTCAATATAACGTTATTATCCTATTAAACATGTTTGATTTAATGGTTCTAAATTATAGTTATCAGGCATATCCTAATCAAGAATTTTAGCAAAATTTGAAGCAATATATTTGATTTGTCACTGTCTTCAGTAAAAAAAATTGACATCCAAAACACTAAAATATTTGGAAAAAAGGGTTATTAACGACCCTGAATCAATTTATGCTGTTTTTTCGTAAATATGAAGTGTATATCATAGACAAATCTGGTTGAAGTAGTACAGCGAAACTCGAAGGAAGTGAATTTTGCTCGGAATTATAGAGAGATTTGGCATTATAACGTTTTTTTCTATTTAAAATGTTTAATCTTATGATTCTAAATTATATTTAGAAGGCATATCCTAATTAAGAATTTTTGCAAAACTTGAAGCAAGGTATTTGCTTTGTCACTGTCTTAAGTGAAAAAATTTTTGTCGTCCAAAACACTTGAAAATATGGAAAAAAGGGTTTTTAAAGACTCTGAATCGATTGATGCAGTTCGTTCGTAAATAGGAAGTGTATATCATAGATAAATCTGGTTGGGAAACTATTGAAGTTAAAGTAGTATAGCAAAACTAGAAGGAAGTCAATTTTGTTGGGAGTTATAGAGAGATTTGTCAATATAACGTTATTTTCCTATTAAACATGTTTGATCTAATGGTTCTAAATTATAGTTATTAGGCATATCCTAATTAAGAATTTTAGCAAAATTTAAAGCATGGTATTTGCTTTGTCACTGTCTTCAGTAAAAAAAATTGACGTCCAAAACACTAGAATATTTGGAAAAAAGGGTTATTAACGACCCTGAATCAATTTATGCTGTTTTTTCGTAAATATGAAGTGTATATAGTGTATATCATAGACAAATCTGGTTGAAGTAGTACAGCGAAACTCGAAGGAAGTGAATTTTGTTCGGAATTATAGAAAGATTTGGCATTATAACGTTATTTTCCTATTCAACATGTTTAATCTAATGGTTCCAAATTATAGTTATCAGGCATATCCCAATCAAAAATTTAAGCAAAATTTGAAGCATGGTATTTGCTTTGTCACTGTCTTAAGTAAAAAATTTTAGTCGTCCAAAACACTAGAATATTTTGAAAAAAGGGTTATTAATGACGTTGAATCGATTGATGCTGTTTGTTCGTAAATATAAAGTGTATATCATACATATATCTGGTTGGAAAACTATTGAAGTTAAAGTAGTACAGCGAAACTGAAAAGAAGTCAATTTTGTGGGGAATTTAAAGAGATTTGGCATTATAACGTTATTTTCCTATTTAACATGTTTGATCTAATGGTTCTAAATTATATTTATCAGGCATATCCTAATTAAGAATTTAAGCAAAATTTGAAGCATGGTATTTGCTTTGTCACTGTCTTAAGTAAAAAATTTATGTCGTCCAAAACACTTGAAAATATGGAAAAAGGGTTTTTTAAGACTCTGAATCGATTGATGCAGTTCGTTCGTAAATAGGAAGTGTATATCATAGATAAATCTAGTTGGGAAACTATTGAAGTTAAAGTAGTATAGCAAAACTCGAAGGAAGTGAATTTTGTTGGGAGTTATAGAGAGATTTGTCAATATAACGTTATTTTCCTATTAAACATGTTTGATCTAATGGTTCTAAATTATAGTTATTAGGCATATCCTAATTAAGAATTTTAGCAAAATTTAAAGCATGGTATTTGCTTTGTCACTGTCTTCAGTAAAAAAAATTGACGTCCAAAACACTAGAATATTTGGAAAAAAGGGTTATTAACGACCCTGAATCAATTTATGCTGTTTTTTCGTAAATATGAAGTGTATATAGTGTATGTCATAGACAAATCTGGTTGAAGTAGCACAGCGAAACTCGAAGGAAGTGAATTTTGTTCGGAATTATAGAGAGATTTGGCATTATAACGTTATTTTCCTATTCAACATGTTTGATCTAATGGTTCCAAATTATAGTTATCAGGCATATCCTAATTAAGAATTTAAGCAAAATTTGAAGCATGGTATTTGCTTTGTCACTTTCTAAAGTAAAAAATTTTTGTCGTCCAAAACACTAGAATATTTGGAAAAAAGGGTTATTAATGACGTTGAATCGATTGATGCTGTTTGTTCGTAAATATAAAGTGTATATTATAGATAAATCTAGTTGGATAACTATTGAAGTTAAGTTAGTACAGCGAAACTCAAAGGAAGTCAATTTTGTTAAGAATTATAGAGAGATTTGGCATTATAACGTTATTTTCCTATTTAACATGTTTGATCTAATGGTTTCAAATTATATTTATCAGGCATATCCTAATTAAGAATTTTAGTAAAATTTAAAGCAAGGTATTTGCTTTGTCACTGTCTTAAGTAAAAAAAATTGTCGTCCAAAACACTAGAATATTTGGAAAAAAGGGTTATTAACGACGCTGAATCGATTGATGCTGTTCGTTGGTAAATATAAAGTGTATAACATGGATAAATCTGGTTGGGAAACTATTGAAGTTAAAATAGTACAGCAAAACTGAAAAGAAGTAAATTTTGTTGGAAATTTAAAGATATTTGGCATTATAACGTTATTTTCCTATTCAACATGTTTGATCTAATGGTTCTAAATTATATTTATCAGGTATTTCCTAATCAAGACTTTTAGCAAAATTTAAAGCAATGTTTTTGCTTTGTCACTGTCTTAAGTAAAAATTTTTTCCGTCCAAAACACTTGAAAATATGGAAAAAAGGGTTTTTAAAGACTCTGAATCGATTGATGCAGTTCGTTCGTAAATAGGAAGTGTATATCATAGATAAATCTGGTTGGGAAACTATTGAAGTTAAAGTAGTGTAGCAAAACTAGAAGGAAGTCAATTTTGTTGGGAGTTATAGAATGATTTGTCATTATAACGTTATTTTCCTATTAAACATGTTTGATCTAATGGTTCTAAATTATAGTTATTAGGCATATCCTAATTAAGAATTTTAGCAAAATTTAAAGCATGATATTTGCTTTGTCACTGTCTTTAGTAAAAAAAATTGACGTCCCAAACACTACAATATTAGGAAAAAAGGGTTATTAACGACCCTGAATCAATTTATGCTGTTTTTTCGTAAATATGAAGTGTATATAGTGTATATCATAGACAAATCTGGTTGAAGTAGTATAGCAAAACTCGAAGGAAGTGAATTTTGTTCGGAATTATAGAAAGATTTGGCATTATAACGTTATTTTCCTATTCAACATGTTTAATCTAATGGTTCCAAATTATAGTTATCAGGCATATCCTAATCAAAAATTTAAGCAAAATTTGAAGCATGGTATTTGCTTTGTCACTGTCTTAAGTAAAAAATTTATGTCGTCCAAAACACTTAAAAATATGGAAAAAAGGGTTATTAATGACGTTGAATCGATTGATGCTGTTCGTTCGTAAATATGAAGTGTATATAGTGTATATCATAGACAAATCTGGTTGAAGTAGTACAGCGAAACTCAAAGGAAGTGAATTTTGTTCGGAATTATAGAGAGATTTGGCATTACAACGTTATTTTCCTATTAAACATGTTTGATCTAATGGTTCTAAATTATAGTTATTAGGCATATCCTAATCAAGAATTTTAGCAAAATTTGAAGCAAGGTATTTGCTTTGTCACTGTCTTAAGTAAAAAAAAATTGTCGTCCAAAACACTAGAATATTTGAAAAAAAGGGTTATTAATGACGATGAATCGATTGATGCTTTTCGTTCGTAAATATGAAGTGTATATCATAGATAAATCCAGTTGGAAAACTATTAAAGTTAAAGTAGTATAGCAAAACTCGAAGAAAGTGAATTTTGTTCGGAATTATTGAAAGATTTGGCATTATAACGTTTTTTCCTATTTAACATGTTTAATCAAATGGTTCCAAATTATATTTATCAGGCATATCCTAATTAAGAATTTTAGCAAAATTTGACGCAATGTATTTGCTTTGTCACTGTCTTAAGTAAAAAAAATTTTTTCGTCCAAAACACTTGAAAATATAAAAAAAAGGGTTTTTAAAGACTCTGAATCGATTGATGCAGTTCGTTCGTAAATAGGAAGTGTATATCATAGACAAATCTGGTTGGGAAACTATTGAAGTTAAAGTAGTATAGCAAAACTAGAAGGAAGCCACTTTTGTTGGGAGTTAAAGAGAGATTTGTCAATATAACGTTATTATCCTATTAAACATGTTTGATCTAATGGTTCTAAATTATAGTTATTAGGCATATCCTAATTAAGAATTTTAGCAAAATTTGAAGCAATATATTTGATTTGTCACTGTCTTCAGTAAAAAAAATTGACATCCAAAACACTAGAATATTTGGAAAAAAGGGTTATTAACGACCCTGAATCAATTTATGCTGTTTTTTCGTAAATATGAAGACAAATAGACAAATCTGGTTGAAGTAGTACAGCGAAACTCGAAGGAAGTGAATTTTGTTCGGAATTATAGAGAGATTTGGCATTATAACGTTCTTTCCCATTTAACATGTTTGATCTAATGGTTTTAAATTATATTTATCAGGCATATCCTAATTAAGAATTTTAGCAAAATTTAAAGCAAGGTATTTGCTTTGTCACTGTCTTAAGTAAAAAAAAATTGTCGTCCAAAATACTAGAATATTTGGAAAAAAGGGTTATTAACGACGCTGAATCGATTGATGCTGTTCGTTGGTAAATATAAAGTGTATATCATGGATAAATCTGGTTGGGAAACTATTGAAGTTAAAGTAGTACAGCAAAACTGAAAAAAAGTAAATTTTGTGGGGAATTATAAAGAGATTTGGCATTATAACGTTATTTTCCTATTTAACATGTTTGATCTAATGGTTCTAAATTATATTTATCAGGTATATCCTAATTAAGACTTTTAGCAAAATATGAAGCAATGTATTTGCTTTGTCACTGTCTTAAGTAAAAAAATTTTGCCGTCCAAAACACTTGAAAATATGAAAAAAGGGTTTTTATAGACGCTAAATCGATTGATGCAGTTCGTTCGTAAATAGGAAGTGTATATCATAGATAAATCTGGTTGGGAAACTATTGAAGTTAAAGTAGTATAGCAAAACTAGAAGGAAGTCAATTTTGTTGGGAGTTATAGAGAGATTTGTCAATATAACGTTATTTTCCTATTAAACATGTTTGATCTAATGGTTCTAAATTATAGTTATTAGGCATATCCTAATTAAGTATTTTAGCAAAATTTAAAGCATGGTATTTGCTTTGTCACTGTCTTCAGTAAAAAAAATTGACGTCCAAAACACTAGAATATTTGGAAAAAAGGGTTATTAACGACCCTGAATCAATTTATGCTGTTTTTTCGTAAATATGAAGTGTATATAGTGTATATCATAGACAAATCTGGTTGAAGTAGTACAGCGAAACTCGAAGGAAGTGAATTTTGTTCGGAATTATAGAGAGATTTGGCATTATAACGTTATTTTCCTATTCAACATGTTTAATCTAATTAAATTATAGTTATCAGGCATATCCTTATTAAGAATTTTAGCAAAATTTAAAGCAAGGTATTTGCTTTGTCACTGTCTTAAGAAAAAAAAAATTTGTCGTCCAAAACACTAGAATATTTGGAAAAAAGGGTTATTAACGACTCTGAATCGATTGATGCTGTTCGTTGGTAAATATAAAGTGTATAACATGGATAAATCTGGTTGGGAAACTATTGAAGTTAAAATTGTACAGCGAAACTAAAAAGAAGTAAATTTTGTTGGAAATTTAAAGATATTTGGCAATATAACGTTATTTTCCTATTCAACATGTTTGATCTAATGGTTCTAAATTATATTTTTCAGGTATATCCTAATAAAGACTTTTACCAAAATTTAAAGCAATGTTTTTGCTTTGTCACTGTCTTAAGTAAAACATTTTTTCCGTCCAAAACACTTGAAAATATGAAAAAAAGGGTTTTTAAAGACTCTGAATCGATTGATGCAGTTCGTTCGTAAATAGGAAGTGTATATCATAGATAAATCTGGTTGGGAAACTATTGAAGTTAAAGTAGTATAGCAAAACTAGAAGGAAGCCACTTTTGTTGGGAGTTATAGAGAGATTTGTCAATATAACGTTATTATCCTATTAAACATGTTTGATCTAATGTTTCTAAATTATAGTTATTAGGCATATCCTAATTAAGAGTTTTAGCAAAATTTAAAGCATGGTATTTGCTTTGTCACTGTCTTAAGTAAAAAAAATTGTCGTCCAAAACACCAGAATATTTGAAAAAAAGGGTTATTAACGACCCTAAATCAATTAATGCTGTTTTTTCGTAAATATGAAGTGTATATCATAGACAAATCGGGTTGAAGTAGTACGGCGAAACTCAAAGGAAGTGAATTTTGTTCGGAATTATAGAGAGATTTGGCGTTATAACCTTATTTTCCTATTCAACATGTTTGATCTAATGGTTCCAAATTATATTTATCAGTCATATCCTAATCAAGAATTTTGGTAAAATTTGAAGCAAGGTATTTGCTTTGTCACTGTCTTAAGTAAAAAAAAATTGTCGTCCAAAACACTAGAATATTTGGAAAAAAGGGTTATTAACGACGCTGAATCGATTGATGCTGTTCGTTCGTAAATATAAAGTGTATATCATGGATAAATCTGGTTGGGAAACTATTGAAGTTAAAGTAGTACAGCGAAACTCGAAGGAAGTCAATTTTGTTGGGAATTATAGAGATTTGGCATTATAACGTTATTTTTCTATTCACTATGATTGATCTAATGGTTCTAAATTATATTTATCAGGCATATCCTAATTAAGAATTTTAGCAAAATTTGAAGCAATGTATTTGCTTTGTCACTATCTTAAGTAAAAAAATTTTGCCGTCCAAAACACTAGAATATTTGGAAAAAAGGGTTATTAACGACGCTGAATCGATTGATGTTGTTTGTTTGTACATATAAAGTGTATATCATGGATAAATCTAGTTGGGAAACTATTGAAGTTAAAGTAGTACAGCGAAACTCGAAGGAAGTCAATTTTGTTCGGAATTATAGAGAGATTTGGCATTATAACGTTATTTTCCTATTCAACATGTTTGATCTAATGGTTCCAAATTATATTTATCAGGCATATCCTAATCAAGAATTTTAGCAAAATTTGAAGCAATGTATTTGCTTTGTCACTGTCTTAAGTAAAAAAATTTTGTCGTCCAAAACACTTAAAAATATGGAAAAAAGGGTTTTTAAAGACTCTGAATCGATTGATGCAGTTCGTTCGTAAATAGGAAGTGTATATCATAGATAAATCTGGTTGGGAAACTATTAAAGTTAAAGTAGTACAGCAAAACTAGAAGGAAGCCACTTTTGTTGGGAGTTATAGAGAGATTTGTCAATATAACGTTATTATCCTATTAAACATGTTTGATCTAATGGTTCTAAATTATAGTTATCAGGCATATCCTAATCAAGAATTTTAGCAAAATTTGAAGCAATATATTTGCTTTGTCACTGTTTTAATTAAAAAAAATTTTTGTCAAAAACACTAGAATATTTGTAAAAATGGTTTTTAACGACTCTGAATCAATTGATGCTGTTTTTTCGTAAATATGATGTGTATATATGTATATCATAGACAAATCTGGTTGAAGTAGTACAGCGAAACTCGAAGGAAGTGAATTTTGTTTGGAATTATAGAGAGATTTGGCATTATAACGTTATTTTCCTATTCAACATGTTTGATCTAATGGTTCTAAATTATATTTATCAGGCATATCCTAATCAAGAATTTTAGCAAAATTTGAAGCAAGGTATTTGCTTTGTCACTGTCTTAAGTAAAAAAAATTTGTCGTCCAAAACAATAGAATATTTGGAAAAAAGGGTTATTAACGACGCTAAATCGATTAATGCTGTTCGTTCGTAAATATGAAGTGTATATCATGGATAAATCTTGTTGGGAAACTATTGAAGTTAAAGTAGTATAGCAAAACTAGAAGGAAGTCAATTTTGTTGGGAATTATAGAGAGATTTGGCATTATAACGTTATTTTCCTATTCAACATGTTTGCTCTAATGGTTCTAAATTATAGTTATCAGGCATATCCTATTCAAGAATTTTAGCAAAATTTGAAGCAAGGTATTTGCTTTGTCACTGTCTTAAGTAAAAAAAAATTGTCGTCCAAAACACTAGAATATTTGGAAAAAAGGGTTGTTAACGACGCTGAATCAATTGATGCTGTTTTTTCGTAAATATGAAGTGTATATCATAGACAAATCTGGTTGAAGTAGTACAGCGAAACTCGAAGGAAGTGAATTTTGTTCGGAATTATAGAGAGATTTGGCATTATAACGTTATTTTCCTATTCAACATGTTTGATCTAATGGTTCTAAATTATATTTATCAGGCATATCCTAATTAAGAATTTTAGCAAAATTTGAAGCAAGGTATTTGCTTTGTCACTTTCTTAAGTAAAAAACTTTTCCGTCCAAAACACTTGAAAATAAGGAAAAAGGGTTTTTAAAGACTCTGAATCGATTGATGCACTTCGTTCGTCAAAAGGAAGTGTATATCATAGATAAATCTGGTTCGGAAACTATTGAAGTTAAAGTAGTATAGCAAAACTAGAAGGAAGTCAATTTTGTTGGGAATTATAAAGAGATTTGGCATTATAACGTTTTTTTCCTATTTAACATGTTTGATCTAATGGTTCTAAATTATAGTTATCAGTCATATCCTAATTAAGAATTTTAGCAAAATTTAAAGCATGGTATTTGCTTTGTCACTGTCTTAAGTAAAAAAAATTGTCGTCCAAAACACTAGAATATTTGGAAAAAAGGGTTATTAACGACGCTGAATCAATTGATGCTGTTTTTTCGTAAATATGAAGTGTATATAGTGTATATCATAGACAAATCTGGTTGAAGTAGTACAGCGAAACTCGAAGGAAGTGAATTTTGTTCGGAATTATAGAGAGATTTGGCATTATAACGTTATTTTCCTATTCAACATGTTTGATCTAATGGTTCCAAATTATATTTATCAGGCATATCCTAATTAAGAATTTTAGCAAAATTTAAAGCAAGGTATTTGCTTTGTCACTGTCTTAAGTAAAAAAAATTTGTCGTCCAAAACACTAGAATATTTGGAAAAAAGGGTTATTAACGACGCTGAATCGATTGATGCTGTTCGTTGGTAAATATAAAGTGTATATCATGGATAAATCTGGTTGGGAAACTATTGAAGTTAAAGTAGTACAGCGAAACTGAAAAGAAGTAAATTTTGTGGGGAATTTAAAGAGATTTGGCATTATAACGTTATTTTCCTATTTAACATGTTTGATCTAATGGTTCTAAATTATATTTATCAGGCATATCCTAATCAAGAATTTTAGCAAAATTTGAAGCAATGTATTTGCTTTGTCACTGTCTTAAGTGAAAAAATTTTGCCGTCCAAAACACTTGAAAATATGAAAAAAAGGGTTATTAACGACGCTGAATCGATTCATGCTGTTCGTTCGTAAATATGAAGTGTATATCATAGATAAATCTGGTTGGGAAACTATTAAAGTTAAAGTAGTACAGCGAAACTCGAAGGAAGTCAATTTTGTTGGGAATTATAGAGAGATTTGGCATTATAACGTTATTTTCCTATTCAACATGTTTGATCTAATGGTTCTTAATTATATTTATCAGGCATATCATAATTAAGAATTTTAGCAAAATTTGAAGCTATGTATTTGCTTTGTCACTGTCTTAAGTAAAAAAAATTTGCCGTCCAAAACACTAGATTATTTGGAAAAAAGTATTATTAACGACGCTAAATCGATTCATGCTGTTCGTTCGTAAATATGAAGTGTATATCATAGATAAATCTGGTTGCAAAACTATTGAAGTTAAAGTAGTACAGCGAAACTCGAAGGAAGTGAATTTTGTTCGGAATTATAGAGAGATTTGGCATTATAACGTTATTTTCCTATTCAACATGTTTGATCTAATGGTTCTAAATTATAGTTATCAGGCATATCCTAATTAAGAATTTTAGCAAAATTTAAAGCAATATATTTGATTTGTCACTGTCTTAAGTAAAAAAAATTTGTCATCCAAAACACTAGAATATTTGGAAAAAAGGGTTATTAACGACGCTGAATCGATTGATGCTGTTCGTTCGTAAATATGAATTGTATATCATAGACAAATCTGGTTAAAGTAGTACAGCGAAACTCGAAGGAAGTGAATTTTGTTCGGAATTATAGAGAGATTTGGCATTATAACGTTATTTTCCTATTCAACATGTTTGATCTAATGGTTCCAAATTATATTTATCAGGCATATCCTAATTAAGAATTTTAGCAAAATTTAAAGCAAGGTATTTGCTTTGTCACTGTCTTAAGTAAAAAAAAATTGTCGTCCAAAACACTAGAATATTTGGAAAAAAGGGTTATTAACGACGCTGAATCGATTGATGCTGTTCGTTGGTAAATATAAAGTGTATATCATGGATAAATCTGGTTGGGAAACTATTGAAGTTAAAGGAGTACAGCGAAACTGAAAAGAAGTAAATTTTGTGGGGAATTTAAAGAGATTTTGCATTATAACGTTATTTTCCTATTTAACATGTTTGATCTAATGGTTCTAAATTATAGTTATCAGGCATATCCTAATTAAAGAATTTAAGCATAATTTAAAGAATGGTATTTGCTTTGTCACTGTCTTAAGTAAAAAAAAAAACAGTCCAAAACACTTGAAAATATGGAAAAAAGGGTTTTTAAAGACTCTGAATCGATTGATGCAGTTCGTTCGTAAATAGGAAGTGTATATCATAGATAAATCTGGTTGGGAAACTATTGAAGTTAAAGTAGTATAGCAAAACTAGAAGGAAGTCAATTTTGTTGGGAATTATAACGTTTTTTTCCTATTCAACATGTTTGATCTAATGGTTCTAAATTATATTTATCAGGCATATCCTTATTAAGAATTTTAGCAAAATTTAAAGAAATGTATTTGCTTTGTCACTGTCTTAAGTAAAAAAATTTTGTCGTCCAAAACAATAGAATATTTAGAAAAAAGGGTTATTAACGACCCTGAATCAATTTATGCTGTTTTTTCGTAAATATGAAGTGTATATAGTGTATATCATAGACAAATCTGGTTGAAGTAGTACAGCGAAACTCGAAGGAAGTGAATTTTGTTCGGAATTATAGAGAGATTTGGCATTATAACGTTATTTTCCTATTCAACATGTTTGATCTAATGGTTCCAAATTATATTTATCAGGCATATCCTAATTAAGAATTTTAGCAAAATTTGAAGCAAGGTATTTGCTTTGTCACTGTCTTAAGTAAAAAAAATTGTCGTCCAAAACACTAGAATATTTAAAAAAAAGGGTTATTAACTACGCTGAACCGATTGATGCTGTTCGTTCGTAAATATAAAGTGTATATCATGGATAAATCTGGTTGGGAAACTATTGAAGTTAAAGTAGTACAGCGAAACTCGAAGGAAGTCAATTTTTTTCTGTATTATAGAGAGATTTGCATTATAACGTTATTTTCCTATTCAACATGTTTGATCTAATGGTTCTAAATTATATTTATCAGGCATATCCTAATCATGAATTTTAGCAAAATTTAAAGCAAGTCATTTGCTTTGTCACTGTGTTAAGTAAAAAAAAATTGTCGTCCAAAACACTAGAATATTTGTAAAAAACTGTTATTAACAACGCTGAATCAATTGATGCTGTTTTTTCGTAAATAGGAAGTGTATATCATAGATAAATCTGGTCGGGAAACTATTGAAGTTAAAGTAGTACAGCGAAACTCGAAGGAAGTGAATTTTGTTCGGAATTATAGAGAGATTTGGCATTATAACGTTATTTTCCTATTCAACATGTTTGATCTAATGGTTCCAAATTATATTTATCAGGCATATCCTAATCAAGAATTTTAGCAAAATTTTAAGCAATGTATTTGCTTTGTCACTGTCTTAAGTAAAAAAAATTTTGCCGTCCAAAACACTTGAAAATATGAAAAAAAAGGGTTTTTAAAGACTCTGAATCGATTGATGCAGTTCGTTCGTAAATAGGAAGTGTATATCATAGATAAATCTGGTTGGGAAACTATTGAAGTTAAAGTAGTACAGCGAAACTAGAAGGAAGCCACTTTTGTTGGGAGTTAAAGAGAGATTTGTCAATATAACGTTATTATCCTATTAAACATGTTTGATCTAATGGTTCTAAATTATAGTTATCAGGCATATCCTAATCAAGAATTTTAGCAAAATTTGAAGCAATATATTTGCTTTGTCACTGTCTTCAGTAAAAAAATTGACGTCCAAAACACTAGAATATTTGGAAAAAAGGGTTATTAACGACCCTGAATCAATTGATGCTGTTTTTTCGTAAATATGAAGTGTATATAGTGTATATCATAGACAAATCTGGTTGAAGTAAGTACAGCGAAACTCGAAGGAAGTGAATTTTTGTTCGGAATTATAGAGATTTGGCATTATAACGTTATATTCCTATTTAACATGTTTGATCTAATGGTTCTAAATTATATTTATCAGGCATATCCTAATTAAGAATTTTAGCAAAATTTAAAGCAAGGTATTTGCTTTGTCACTGTCTTAAGTAAAAAAAAATTGTCGTCCAAAACACTAGAATATTTGGAAAAAAGGGTTATTAACGACGCTGAATCGATTGATGCTGTTCGTTGGTAAATATAAAGTGTATATCATGGATAAATCTGGTTGGGAAACTATTGAAGTTAAAATAGTACAGCGAAACTGAAAAGAAGTAAATTTTGTTGGAAATTTAAAGAGATTTGGCATTATAACGTTATTTTCCTATTCAACATGTTTGATCTAATGGTTCTAAATTATATTTATCAGGCATATCCTAATTAAGACTTTTAGCAAAATTTAAAGCAATGTATTTGCTTTGTCACTGTCTTAAGTAAAAAATTTTTTCCGTCCAAAACACTTGAAAATATGGAAAAAAGGGTTTTTAAAGACTCTGAATCGATTGATGCAGTTCGTTCGTAAATAGGAAGTGTATATCATAGATAAATCTGGTTGGGAGACTATTGAAGTTAAAGTAGTATAGCAAAACTAGAAGGAAGTCAATTTTGTTGGGAGTTATAGAGAGATTTGTCAATATAACGTTATTTTCCTATTAAACATGTTTGATCTAATGGTTCTAAATGATAGTTATCAGGCATATCCTAATTAAGAATTTTAGCAAAATTTAAAGCATGGTATTTGCTTTGTCACTGTCTTCAGTAAAAAAAAAATGACGTCCAAAACACTAGAATATTTGGAAAAAAGGGTTATTAACGACCCTGAATCAATATATGCTGTTTTTTCGTAAATATGAATTGTATATCATAGACAAATATGGTTGAAGTAGTACAGAGAAACTCGAAGGAAGTAAATTTTGTTCGGAATTATAGATAGATTTGGCATTATAACGTTATTTTCCTATTCAACATGTTTGATCCAATGGTTCTAAATTATAGTTATCAGGCATATCCTTATTAAGAATTTAAGCAAAATTTAAAGCATAGTATTTGCTTTGTCACTTTCTTAAGTAAAAAATTTTTGTCGTCCAAAACACTAAAATATTTGGAAAAAAGGGTTTTTAAAAACTCTGAATCGATTGATGCAGTTCGTTCGTAAATAGGAAGTGTATATCATAGATAAATCTGGTTGGGAAACTATTGAAGTTAAAATTGTACAGCGAAACTAAAAAGAAGTAAATTTTGTTGGAAATTTAAAGATATTTGGCAATATAACGTTATTTTCCTATTCAACATGTTTGATCTAATGGTTCTAAATTATATTTATCAGGCATATCCTAATCAAGAATTTTAGCAAAATTTGAAGCAATGTATTTGCTTTGTATCTGTCTTAAGTAAAAAAATTTTGCCGTCCAAAACACTTGAAAATATGAAAAAAGGGTTTTTAAAGACTCTGAATAGATTAATGCAGTTCGTTCGTAAATATGAAGTGTATATCATAGATAAATCTGGTTGGGAAACTATTAAAGTTAAAGTAGTATAGCAAAACTAGAAGGATGTCAATATAACGTTATTTTCCTATTAAACATGTTTGATCTAATGGTTCTAAATTATAGATATTAGGCATATCCTAATTAAGAGTTTTAGCAAAATTTAAAGCATGGTATTTGCTTTGTCACTGTCTTAAGTAAAAAAAATTGTCGTCCAAAACACCAGAATATTTGAAAAAAAGGGTTATTAACGACCCTAAATCAATTAATGCTGTTTTTTCGTAAATATGAAGTGTATATAGTGTATATCATAGACAAATCTGGATGAAGTAGTATAGCAAAACTAGAAGGAAGTCAATTTTGTTGGGAAATATAGAGAGATTTGGCATTATAACGTTTTTTTCTATTTAACATGTTTGATCTAATGATTCTAAATTATATTTAGCAGGCATATCCTAATTAAGAATTTTAGCAAAATTTGAAGCAAGGTATTTGCTTTGTCACTGTCTTAAGTAAAAAAAAATTTGTCGTCCAAAACACTAGAATATTTGGAAAAAAGTGTTATTAACGACGCTGAATCGATTGATGCTGTTCGTTGGTAAATATAAAGTGTATATCATGGATAAATCTGGTTGGGAAACTATTGAAGTTAAAGTAGTACAGCAAAACTGAAAAAAAGTAAATTTTGTGGGGAATTATAAAGAGATTTGGCATTATAACGTTATTTTCCTATTTAACATGTTTGATCTAATGGTTCTAAATTATAGTTATCAGGCATATCCTAATCAAGAATTTTAGCAAAATTTAAAGCAATGTATTTGCTTTGTCACTGTCTTAAGTAAAAAAATTTTGTCGTCCAAAACACTAGAATATTTGGAAAAAAGGGTTATTAACGACGCTGAATCAATTGATGCTGTTTTTTCGTAAATATGAAGTGTATATCATAGACAAATCTGGTTGAAGTAGTACAGCGAAACTCGAAGGAAGTGAATTTTGTTCGGAATTATAGAGAGATTTGGCATTATAACGTTATTTTCCTATTCAACATGTTTGATCTAATGGTGCCAAATTATATTTATCAGGCATATCCTAATTAAGAATTTTAGCAAAATTTGAAGCAATGTATATGCTTTGTCACTGTCTTAAGTAAAAAAATTTTGCCGTCCAAAACACTAGATTATTTGGAAAAAAGGGTTTTTAAAGACTCTGAATCGGTTGATGCAGTTCGTTCGTAAATATGAAGTGTATATCATAGATAAATCTGGTTGGGAAACTATTGAAGTTAAAGTAGTACAGCAAAACTCGAAGGAAGTGAATTTTGTTCGGAATTATAGAGAGATTTGGCATTATAACGTTATTTTCCTATTAAACATGTTTGATCTAATGGTTCTAAATTATAGTTATCAGGCATATCCTAATCAAGAATTTTAGCAAAATTTGAAGCAATATATTTGATTTGTCACTGTCTTAAGTAAAAAAATTGACATCCAAAACACTAGAATATTTGGAAAAAAGGGTTTTAAACGACTATGAATCGGTTGATGCTGTTTTTTCGTAAATATGAAGTGTATATCATAGACAAATCTGGTTGAAGTAGTACAGCGAAACTCGAAGGAAGTGAATTTTGTTGGGAATTATAGAGAGATTTGGCATTATAACGTTTTTTTCCTATTTAACATGTTTGATCTAATGGTTTTAAATTAAATTTAGCAGGCATATCCTAATTAAGAATTTTAGCAAAATTTGAAGCAAGGTATTTGCTTTGTCACTGTCTTAAGTAAAAAAAAAATTTGTCGTCCAAAACACTAGAATATTTGGAAAAAAGGGTTATTAACGACGCTGAATCGATTGATGCTGTTCGTTGGTAAATATAAAGTGTATATCATGGATAAATCTGGTTGGGAAACTATTGAAGTTAAAGTAGTACAGCGAAACTGAAAAGAAGTAAATTTTGTGGGAAATTTAAAGAGATTTGGCATTATAACGTTATTTTCCTATTCAACATGTTTGATCTAATGGTTCCAAATTATATTTATCAGTCATATCCTAATTAAGAATTTTAGCAAAATTTAAAGCAATGTATTTGCTTTGGCACTGTCTTAAGTAAAAAAATTTTGCCGTCCAAAACACTTGAAAATATGGAAAAAAGGGTTTTTAAAGACTCTGAATCGATTGATGCAGTTCGTTCGTAAATAGGAAGTGTATATCATAGATAAATCTGGTTGGGAAACTATTGAAGTTAAAGTAGTATAGCAAAACTAGAAGGAAGTCAATTTTGTTGGGAATTATAGAGATTTGGCAATGTAACGTTATTTTAGTATTAAACATTTTTGATCGAATAGTTCTAAATTATAGTTATTAGGCATATCCTAATTAAGTATTTTAGCAAAATTTAAAGCATGTTATTTGCTTTGTCACTGTCTTCAGTAAAAAAAATTGACGTCCAAAACACTAGAATATTTGGAAAAAAGGGTTATTAACGACCCTGAATCAATTTATGCTGTTTTTTCGTAAATATGAAGTGTATATAGTGTATATCATAGACAAATCTGGTTGAAGTAGTACAGCGAAACTCGAAGGAAGTGAATTTTGTTCGGAATTATAGAGAGATTTGGCATTATAACGTTATTTTCCTATTCAACATGTTTAATCTAATGGTTCTAAATTATAGTTATCAGGCATATCCTTATTAAGAATTTTAGCAAAATTTAAAGCAAGGT